>OY979690.1:10006666-11267500 GCA_963855955.1 Luperina nickerlii | reverse complement strand
CGATACTTCCGCAACCCCCGGCTGGTGCCGGCCCGCCTCAGCGGGCCCCGTCTGGTCGGGGGGGGGAGTGAGGTGTTTGACTCCCCCCGCGACGTCTAAGAGGGGCGCGCGTGGAACACATCGCGCCGCCACCTCGGGTCCTGATGTGTGGGGGGCGACGGACGTCCCCGAGTCCGTCGCCCCTGGACCCGTTTAGGGGGGCCGGAAGAGGGCGTTGTCCGCCCTCCGCCGACGCCCGGTGCGCCTGCTGCGGGCAGGGTGAGTGGACGAGATCTCCCTCTCCCTTTCCGCAGCCTCCTTCTGCGAGACGACCGTTTCGCAGAAGGAAACCACCGCGTCCCAGGACTCCTCGCTGTCGACCATGGACTCCACCACGGCCGGCAGCGAGAGGTCACTGCCTACTTCTGAAATGAGGGCACGGCGCGGCTCCTCCCAAGCGGCACACTCTGCCAGCGTATGCCACGCCGTGTCCTCCCGGCAGTCGACGCAGTGGTGACACCGGGCGTCCGGCTCCCTGTTAATGCGACACAGGTACTTCCCGAAGCAACCATGCCCCGAGAGCACCTGTGTCACCCGAAACGACAGGGAGCCGTGCCTCCTCCCGAGCCAGCGCTCGAGTACTGGCCGGACCGCCTCGATGGTACCGAGGCCGGCGGTAGGGCGCGAAAGCCTGTCCCGCCAATCCGCCACCAGGACCTCGCGAAGCTGAGACCGACGCAGCTCCATGTGGCGCTGCGTCAGCCCCTCGCCTCGCGCCCGCGCTTCCTCGCGCCACCGGTACAGTGACGCGAGTACTTTCGCCTCCAGGTCCCAGGGCGGGGATCCAGCCAGTACGCAAGCCGCCTCGTAGGAGATCGTGCGATACCCCCGGACGACTCTGACGGCCATCGCTCTCTGCGGCCTTCGCAGGACTGCGATGCTACCGGCCGTCAGGTCGGTCGCCCAGATCGGGGCCCCATACAGGGCCATGGATCGCACGATCCCCACGTAGAGCCGCCTACAGGCGGCGCTCGGGCCCCCCAGATTGGGAAGCAGCGTTGACAGCGCCCCAGCAGCGCCCAACAACTTGGGCGCCAGCCGCCGGAAGTGGGGGCCGAAATCCCACCGGCTGTCGAGCACCAATCCCAGGTACTTCATGGTGGACTCGACAGCGATCCGAGCCCCCCCGACCACGATGTGTGATCCGGGCGGCGGCGCCCGCCGGGGGCCATGAAACACCATGGCCTCCGACTTGTTGAGGGCCACCTCCAGGCCCAGGCGACGTATGCGGCTCACCACCTGTGACACCGCAGCCGTCGCCAGCAACGCTGCTTCCCTGTGCGAGCTCCCCCGGGCAGTGACCAGCGTGTCGTCAGCATAACACGTAAGGTCCACGCCCGGTTGGAGCTCGCCCCTCAACACCCAGTCGTACCCGATGTTCCACAGGAGCGGGCCCAAGACCGAGCCCTGTGGAACACCGCACGACATGCGGTGCTGGTTTCCACCATCACGTCCCACGTAGGTGACACACCTCTCCGACAGATAAGCCCCAACGATGTGGCGGAGGTAGGGAGGCACCCGATGGTACCGCAGTGCCTCCCGAATACAACTCCAGGGCAGGGTGTTGAAGGCGTTGGAAATGTCCAAGGACACCGCCAACATCACCCCGCCCCGGGCCACCGTTTCCTCCGCCAGGACCCTCACTCGCGACACAGCGTGAATGGTGGAGCGCCCATGCCGAAAGCCGAACTGGCTGCCGTCCAGGTCCGGCCCCTCTCCGCACAAGTGGCCGACGAGGCGGGCAGCGATTATAACCTAACCTAACCTAACCTAACCTAACCTAACCTAACCTAACCTAACCTAACCTAACCTAACCTAACCTAACCTAACCTAACCTAACCTAACCTAACCTAACCTAACCGAGTCCGCGATCACCCCCCGCGACGATAACACGTGTCAAAGGCTGCTCCGCGCAAAAAATTTCTGCAAAAAATCATAAAAGTGGTATTTTTTAACCGATTAGTGTCGTGTTTACGATCAAAGTGTGCAGAAAAATACGGTCTATCGACTGGTGGAAAGTGCGTGACCCGAAGTGCCCGAAAAAGTGTAAAAAACACGGAAAAAGTGTAAATAGTGTAAATTCCTGAAACAAAAATTGAAACGCTGCGAGAACAAGCGCGACGACACCACTATTTTTTAGTGTCAAACGACGCGCCTCATTGAGGCCTACAACTTGGAGCTGCGTCCCGATTTTTCCCGGCCACGCGCTCGGAAAAATTAAGAAAAACACCTTAACACGTGGCCACGTGGTGCCCGTTCCAGTTGAGTGCGGCGGATATCACCGAGCGGCTTCGAAAGAAGACGCCGAGTGGAGCGACACGGCGTTTCAAGACTCAGAAAAGGTTAGGTGGTTTTGGAGATATTGAGTTTTAAATTTATTCCAAATTTTCAAAATTTCGTATTTAATTATTTGTCGCGTTAACCCCCCTTTTTTAAAATTGCATTTAGTAGAGATTAATAACGTGTACACCACTGCAAAATTTCAAAATTTTATCACTTATAGTTTTTGGTTTAGAAATTTTTGAAATTTAGGGGTTGACAGGAGGGGTACCAAATAAGGGCTCAATGTCTCAATGACCACTCGCTAAAAATAGTTTAAGTTAATTATAGCAACACCCGTAAGAGCTACATGTGTTTAGTTCGTAAGTTTTAGTTTAGTGCTTGTTTTAGTGAAATTTGGGGTGTTTTTTCGCACAGATAAATCGGGGGTTGGTTTTCCAGGATCAAATTTGATAGATTTGGCTCGGGCTCTTCAAGCCCAATCCAAAGAGCTCAAACTCGGCTGATTTCGGCCAAGAGGAACCAGAGTTATTAAAATAGCCGCCATTTTGGACGCCATCTTGGAAAACTTTCACCTGATGTAACTCTGGACTAGGTGGTCGTAGAAAACCGCCGTTTTCTTAGTTGTAGTAAGGATAATAATACCCACCCTATCCACCAGGTTTTAAGCGTTTTGGCGCCGAGGGATTTTGGAACCCTGGAGACAGCTTTGCGCGCTAGATCGGAGGGAGCCAAGCCAGAAAAGCCCAAACACGGACTTTCTGCGGCCACGGGGAAGGGAGATAGCCTTGTATTAAGATCGACTTTGACAGTTCTCAAACTGTCATACGGTTTTTGATCTCGGATATCTCCTGAACCAGGGGTCGTGGAAAGCTCGGGTTTTCTCTGGGGAGACTGGAAGGCTCTTTCCTACCTGGTCAGCAATTTTCAGCGATTTTCAGGGCCTGAAATTTCTCGGCCTGAAAACCAAACAGGAAGATAGCTTGAGTCGCGCCCAGTCAGGGGAGTCCAAGCACGGCGGTGTTTGGACTAAGGACGCCAGAGATATCCGCAGGTAACCGACTATTGGCCGCCATCTTGGGTTGGCAACCTAATTTTCGGAAAGCGATATCTCGGGAGTCCTTGGAGCTAGAGTAGCCGTGTTTGGGTTCGTCGGAAGGGGCTCGGTGAGACCTGTCTCCTGGTGGGTAGAGATCGACTCTACATAGAGCCATCGATAGAGCAAGTCTCTACAAAACATTATTTTTTATTTTTATTTTGTTTATGACAGCACCCATCCATAAAATTCGTAGGAAATCCATCAGTAGAGGAGACTGTTTCTACATAGAGACGAACGGCAAATTGTTTCCTTCGCTTTGTGTTTGTTTCTTATTCTCAGACTATTTCTTTGACCCGCTCGTTTGAGCGAAGGCTGGACCTGCTGAGGATCTGAAATCCTGAGCATATATTTTGTTATATAACTTTATTGCTTGTTTGTTACTGTTATTGTTTGCTTATACATTTTATATATTAGACTTACTCCATAAAGAGTAAAAAACTTGTTTTTGACTGACTTTCTTTTGATTAATCTAAGTTTAGTGACTAAATTAGTACCGGCGCCATTTACACGTCTTACTAAAAAGCGACTTTACCCGTACATCATGCTCGGACGGACACCGGTGAGCAAAAATAACACCTCAACCTCCCCCAAGAAAACCGAGGAATCAGTGGAAAAAGTGGGTCCTTCGACGGAAACCCAAGACAGAACTTTTGTGGTCCGACAAAGCATTGGCGAGATAGAGGCCAGGACAAAGACCTTACCAAAAAAGGTGGCGGCGCCGATGGCGGGCCCCTCCAGGGCAAAAATCCAAACACCATCATTGGACGCCTTGGAAAGTCCGCCCCCGAAACCTATCTACCCCACCAGACTTGCCGAGGGAAGGGCATGCCTGAGTAAGGCAAAGCTCCACCTCGGCAACTCAAGAAATACGAAGAACGAAATAAAAGAAGGGGTCATTGCGGCCGTCGAAAGACTCTATCAGTTGCTGAAAGAGTCAGAAACTGGAAAGGGAAAAGAAACAATTCAGAACCAGGGGCGGGGGGGGAGGGAAGTGGAGGAACCTTTACACCCTCCACTCTCCTCTCACCCAGCAAATTGCCATGTGGAAAACGAATTGTTAAAGAAGATGGACGAGCACCTCAAACTCATCACAGCAAACACCGAAAAGATGGAGAGTCTCAGAGACACAATACTGTCCCATCAGAAAGTCCTGGAGGGGGCCACCTATGCAAGCGTGGTGGCTGGTAGTAGTAAGGGAAGACTCCCGGAGCAAGCCACCCTGCACTCTGTGGTGGTCACCTCCAAGGACGAAACAGAGACCGGGGATGAGGTGCTCCACAAAATCCGGAATGCGGTGAACGCCAAGGAAGGGGGAGTGACCATTGACAAAATTAGAAAGGCCAGAGACAGAAAGGTCATTGTGGGGTGCCGCAGCGAGGAAGAGAGGCGGGTGTTGAAGGAGAGAATCCAGAATGCGGGTAATCACCTTAACGTCGACGATATTAGGAACAAGGACCCACTCTTAATTCTCAAAGACGTCCTGACGTACAACAGTGACGACGATATCCTTCTTGCTTTGAGAAATCAGAATGAGAGGATATTCAGAGACCTTGAAAAACAGGACAATAGAGTGGAGATCCGATTTAAGAAGAGAACAAGAAACCCTCTCATGAACCATGTCGTCGTAAGGGTATCCCCCAAAATATGGACCAGGATTATGGACGCAGAGACCGTGCAGATCGATCTGCAGCGTATCCGAGTCGCGGACCAATCTCCTCTTGTCCAGTGTTCCCTTTGCCTGGGGTACGGCCATGGCAGGCGTTTCTGTAAAGAAACGGTCGAGAAATGTAGCCATTGCGCCGGTCCCCACAAAAAGTCGGACTGTCCTTACTGGCTCGAGGGTGCAGTGCCAACATGCTGCAATTGCACGCATGCAAAATTGGCAAATACTGAGCACAACGCGTTCAGTCAGGACTGCCCGATAAGGAGGAAATGGGACGCCCTGGCGAGGGCCACAACGGCGTATTGCTAAGGTGGTCACAGGCAGAGGAGCGCTCGGTGACGGCACTCCCGCCAGCGAAGCTTCACATCTAATAGTACAAGCTAACCTGCAGAGGAAGCAGCTCGCCACCAATGAACTAATGATAGAAGCGGATCGCAGGAAAGCAGCCATAGCTCTGCTCCAGGAACCCTACGTGGGAGGCTCAAATAGTATGAAGAACTACAGAGGAGTGAGGATCTTCCAGAACACCAGCCCAGGGGAAGGAAATGTCAAAGCGGCCATTGCAGTGTTTAATCACGACTTTGACATCATTCAGTACCCGATTCTCACCACAAATAACATCGTTGTGGTGAGAATCCGAACGTTGGCCTGGGAGATCACCGTGGTATCGTACTATTTTGAGCCCGATCAACCCATAGAACCGTACCTGGAGCAAATCAAGAAGATCCGAGAAAAGCTGGGATCGCAGAGGTTAATCATTGGTGGTGATGCCAACGCCAAAAGTAGCTGGTGGGGGAGCGACAAAACTGATCTGAGGGGTGAAGTCTTCTCTGGTACACTAGAGGAGATGTCCTTGCAGGTGCTGAACGACGGAGATAAACCGACTTTTGACACGATCAGAGGGGAACGAAGACTGACTAGTCATGTTGACGTCACGGCCTGCTCAGAGGATATGCTCGACCTGGTGGACGACTGGAGAGTCGTCGAAGACCTGACGAGTTCGGACCACAACGGTATGGTATTTAAAATAAAATTACAAAAATCCAAAGGAATCAAAATAAACAGGACGACTAGGATTTACAGCACAAAAAGAGTTAACTGGAACCGATTTCATGAGAAACTGACCCAGCTAATGAATGATAACAACATAAACAAAATAGAAATAGACCAAACCCAAACACATAAAGAAATAGACGAATTTACAGAAAAATATATACAGCAGATTACTAAAACATGTAACGAGATATTAATAAAAAAGAAAACAAATGAAACACTTACCATACCGTGGTGGTCCGAAGAGCTCGAGGAGATGAAGAGTAAAGTCGCCACTAGGAAGCGCAGGATCCGATGCGCAGCGCCAATCCGGAGGTCGAAAGTCGTCAGCGAGTACCTGGAACAAAAAGAGGCATACGAGTTAGCAGCGATAAGGGCACAAGTGGATAGCTGGAAGAACTTCTGTGGTAGACAGGACAGGGAAAGCCTATGGGACAGTATATACCGCGTCATAAAAAATACTGCCAAACGCCACGAAGACGTTCCACTGGTTAAGGATGGCCATCAGCTGGACCAAAAAGAGTCAGCCAGCACTTTGGCGCATACATTTTTCCCGGAGGACCTTGAATGTGATGATGGCCCAGACCACCGGCAGACCAGAGTCCTTGCAGCAAACGCAAATAACTGGGTGCATGGTGAGACACATGACCCAGCATTTACGGTTGAAGAACTCCGGGCCGCGACGGAGAGTTTTAATCCAAAAAAGGCTCCGGGAATAGATGGACTTACCGCAGACATTTGCAGCCAGGTTGTCTCCAAAAATTTGGAACTTAACCTGGCGCTCATGAACAAGTGCCAGGAACTCGGCCACTTCCCAACTCCTTGGAAAGAGGCAACGGTGGTGGTCCTGCGAAAGCCTGGTAAGGACGATTACACAAACCCAAAGTCCTACAGGCCCATCGGCCTGTTACCGGTCATGGGGAAGATTCTAGAGAAAATGATAGTCGGGAGATTAAAATGGCACCTGCTCCCGAGATTAAGCCCTCGACAATACGGCTTCATACCCCAGAAAAGCACCGAGGACTCCCTCTATGATATGATACAACATATAAACGGAAAAATCAATGATAAGAAACTGGTAACCGTAATATCATTAGACATAGAGGGAGCCTTCGATAGCGCCTGGTGGCCCGCAATCAGGATTAGACTTGCTGAAGAAGAGTGTCCGGTCAATCTCCGACGACTCATGGACAGCTACCTACAGAACCGTAAGGTCCGAGTGAGGTACGCCGGAGAAGAATACATAAAGGACACTCAAAAGGGATGTGTGCAGGGATCGATTAGTGGGCCGATTCTCTGGAATCTTCTCCTTGATCCACTCCTCAAGGGACTCGAAAGCCGGGGAGACTATTGCCAGGCTTTCGCGGATGACGTGGTGTTGATTTTTGCAGCCGATACAGCGCTAGAGGTGGAAAGAAGGGCCAATGCCGCACTCGCGTATGTGCAGGCGTGGGGTGACAAAAACAAATTGAAATTCGCGCCACACAAGACCCACGCAATGGTGCTCACCAAAAAGTTAAAATTTGACACCCCACGACTGAGCATGGGCGGGATCGGCATTGGTCTGTCTAGCGAGATGAAGATCCTGGGGCTCACCATTGACAACAAGCTGACGTTTAACAGCCACGTGGCCAACACATGCAAGAAGGCGTTAAACATTTACAAACAGCTTTCACGAGCCGCCAGGATCAGTTGGGGCCTCCACCCTGAAATAATCAGGATAATCTACATGGCCACGGTGGAGCCCATCGTTACCTATGCAGCCGGCGCCTGGGCTAAAGCAGCAAACAAGATCGGGATTATAAAGCAACTGAATGCAGTGCAGAGGGGCTTTGCGCAGAAGCTGTGTGGAGCGTACAGAACCGTCTCACTGAACTCGGCGCTGATGCTGGCTGGGATACTGCCTCTTGATATCCGGATCCGGGAAGCCGCATCGTTGTATGAGGCTAAAAGGGGAGTACCCCAGCCAGCACTAGCAGACAGAGAGGTAGAGCGTAGACTGCCTTTCGCCGAAACCCAGCATCCGGCAAAACATATGCGCCTTGAGTTCGTAAGTCTGGTAGACCAGGAGAATTTGAACTCCCAAGTGCACCAAGCAGTCTTGATTTACACCGATGGCAGCAGGATTGAGGGTAAAGTCGGAGCAGCATTGTCTCTTTGGAGCAATGAAACCGAGACCAAAACCCTCAAACTTAAGCTGCCATCGTACTGCACCGTCTACCAGGCGGAACTCCTGGCCATATGTCACGCAACAAAAATCATTCTGCGAAGAGGCGAGGCTAGTTTCGCTATTCTCAGTGACTCACGCTCTGCTCTGGAAACGGTCGTAAACCCTTATTCCCTCCACCCCCTGGCAGTCGAAACTAGAGCCAACATTCAAGACAGCAGACTCCAGAACAAGGAAATTTCCTTGTTCTGGATTAAAGCACATGCAGGACTGGAGGGTAATGAGCGCGCGGACCAACTGGCAAAGGAGGCTGCACTGCATTCCAGGAAAAAACCCGACTACGACGGTTGCCCAGTTTCATTCGTCAAGAGACACATTCGACTGCGGTCTCTCGACGAATGGAATGTGCGCTACCAAGCGGGACAGACGGCGGCTGTCACTAGGATGTTCTTCCCAGACGCCGTGGAGGGCTTCAAAATGGTGAGGAGAATTAAACCGGCGGGCTTGACGACTCAGGCGATGACGGGGCACGGTGGGTTCTCAGAATATTTGCACCGGTTCAAGTGTAAGGAGGACCCATCGTGCATTTGTGAGCCGGGGGTTGCCGAGTCTGTCCCACACCTCCTGTTCAGCTGTCCGGTCTATGCTAGGTTTAGATTTGAGACGGAACAGGAACTCGACTGTTGCATAAAACCCGAAAACTTACATATAATAGTAGCAAACAATCAATCACGACAAAAAATTTTAGAATACTGTGTGGAAATAGTCAAGTCAGCAGTAAACAGAAATAGGTAAATAAGTTATGTTTAATATATATTTGATAAATTATGTATTATAAACATAAAATAAGTAAACTGAATATAAAAATAAGTTAAGTGCATAGTATTCATGCAATTAGGATAAAATTGTTAAATAAAAGTACTTAATTAAATAAAATGTTAAATAAAATAAGTTATGTTGTCTATATATTGTTTAGTATATATATAGCATAAGATAAATAAGTAGATAATAAGGAACTAGTGTAAAAATTTTGCTTTGAAACCAGTAAGTGTCAAGTGTAGTGATATAAGACAACTGTTGGAAAAGTAGTAATGTACCAAAATGATAGATTAAAATAAATAAATAAATAAATAACCCCCCAGAAAAAACGGTCTCTGATCATGTCAGAGGTAACACACGCAACGCCCTGTGATGACGGGTGAATATTAAAAAAAAAAAAAAAAAAAAAACCTAACCTAACCTAACCTAACCTTTTTTTTTTTTTTTTTTTGATCCGGGGTGGAAAATCCTCATGGATGTCCGCCGCCCTGGGGCGGGCGGCGGGGTCTGTCAGACTCTTACTGACTAAAAACCACCCCGGGTGTTCCATCTCACACCTACGCCGGGGGTCGCGGGAACGTACGATCCTTCCGCAACCCCCGGCTGGTGCCGGCCCGCCTCAGCGGGCCCCGTCTGGTCGGGGGGGGGAGTGAGGTGTTTGACTCCCCCCGCGACGTCTAAGAGGGGCGCGCGTGGAACACATCGCGCCGCCACCTCGGGTCCTGATGTGTGGGGGGCGACGGACGTCCCCGAGTCCGTCGCCCCTGGACCCGTTTAGGGGGGCCGGAAGAGGGCGTTGTCCGCCCTCCGCCGACGCCCGGTGCGCCTGCTGCGGGCAGGGTGAGTGGACGAGATCTCCCTCTCCCTTTCCGCAGCCTCCTTCTGCGAGACGACCGTTTCGCAGAAGGAAACCACCGCGTCCCAGGACTCCTCGCTGTCGACCATGGACTCCACCACGGCCGGCAGCGAGAGGTCACTGCCTACTTCTGAAATGAGGGCACGGCGCGGCTCCTCCCAAGCGGCACACTCTGCCAGCGTATGCCACGCCGTGTCCTCCCGGCAGTCGACGCAGTGGTGACACCGGGCGTCCGGCTCCCTGTTAATGCGACACAGGTACTTCCCGAAGCAACCATGCCCCGAGAGCACCTGTGTCACCCGAAACGACAGGGAGCCGTGCCTCCTCCCGAGCCAGCGCTCGAGTACTGGCCGGACCGCCTCGATGGTACCGAGGCCGGCGGTAGGGCGCGAAAGCCTGTCCCGCCAATCCGCCACCAGGACCTCGCGAAGCTGAGACCGACGCAGCTCCATGTGGCGCTGCGTCAGCCCCTCGCCTCGCGCCCGCGCTTCCTCGCGCCACCGGTACAGTGACGCGAGTACTTTCGCCTCCAGGTCCCAGGGCGGGGATCCAGCCAGTACGCAAGCCGCCTCGTAGGAGATCGTGCGATACCCCCGGACGACCCTGACGGCCATCGCTCTCTGCGGCCTTCGCAGGACTGCGATGCTACCGGCCGTCAGGTCGGTCGCCCAGATCGGGGCCCCATACAGGGCCATGGATCGCACGATCCCCACGTAGAGCCGCCTACAGGCGGCGCTCGGGCCCCCCAGATTGGGAAGCAGCGTTGACAGCGCCCCAGCAGCGCCCAACAACTTGGGCGCCAACCTAACCTAACCTAACCTAACCTAACCTAACCTAACCTAACCTTTTTTTTTTTTTTTTTTTTTTCACGTGGAGAAATGCTCATGCATACTACACTACCACGGGGAGATAGTGCAGTTATGTGGGACTCTAACCCACTAAAACTCCACGGTGTCCTCCTCTGCCGCTTACGGCGGGAACACGGGCACGCGTTAGCACTCATCCGTGAACCCGCCGCGGCCGTCCGTTACCGGACCCTCCTCTGGGGAGTACTCCCCATCACCGGCGCACCAGAACACATAGCACGCCGTGACCACCCCAGGGACCAAACCAGCACATGGGCGCCAGACGACCCCGTGTCTGGACACCCTTGGTCCCCCTGTGACGGGTCAGAACATTGGCCCCGCCGCCTGCCAATTTTCGGCTGCAGAGGATAGGGAGAGCGGCCAACGCAATACCGGCACTCCTCTTCCCCTGCAGCCCCACCGCGTCCGCCATCTTACGGTGGCGACCCCGTCAAGGCCGCGGAAGGTAGGGAGAGCGGCGCACCGTAATACCGGCACTCCTCTCCCGCCGCGGCCTTCAACCCTCAGCCGCGACTCCCCCGTTACGACATCGCGGCCCGCCTCAGTTGCGATGCCGCTCAAGCGGCACCGCAACCTACTTTTGGCCGCTACGTCGTCGGCTTGGTAGCAAAAGCCCTGACGAGCGGCCCCTCCTCGGGTTCCTCTTAGCTTCACCGTGGGGCTCAAAACCACGGCTACTGAGCCCCCCCGCCTCGACAATGCGGGAACCCACCGGGGGGGAACCTAACCTAACCTAACCTAACCTAACCTAACCTAACCTAACCTAACCTAACCTAACCTAACCTAACCTAACCTAACCTAACCTAACCTAACCTAACCTAACCTAACCTAACCTTTTTTTTTTTTTTTTTTTTTTTTTTTGTTCTCGGGGGGAAAATCCTCATGGACATCCTCCGCCCTGGGGAAGGCGGAGGGGCGTGCCGGACTCTTACCGGCTAAAAACCACCCCGGTGTTCCCTTCCTGTACCTATTGTCGGGGGTACGGGTATCGCTTGCGCATTCGTCCGCGCCCCCGGCAGGTATTGGCCCGCCAGATGTTCGTAGGCGGGCCCCGTCACCCTCTGCGGATGCCACCCAGTGGCCGCAGGAACTCCCACTAAGAGGCGCGCGCGGAACACTACGCCGCCGCCTCGAGGCCTGTTTCTGATCGGGCAACAGACGCCCCTAGTCTGTCGCCCGCAGGCCGCGCCCTACGGTGGCCGGAGATCATCCGCCACCCTGCGACGCCCGGTGCGCCTGCTGCGGGCCGGGAGAGAGGTAACAGCTTCTCTCTCCCTTTCCGCCGCCTCCTTTAGCGACATTACGTCCTCACAAAAGGAGGCGACGGCCGTCCAGCCGCTCTCACTCCCGACCATGTATGAAATAACGGCCGGAAGCGAGAGGTCGCCCGCAGCATCGACTGCCGCGACCAGGTCACGGCGCTGTACTGCCCAAGCTGGGCACTCCTCCAACGTGTGCAGCGCCGTGTCCTCGCGGCAGCTGTCACAATGGTGACATTCGGGCGTCGGCTCCCGGCCTATCCGACACAGGTACTTCCCGAAACACCCATGTCCGGTAAGCACCTGCGTCAGCCGGAAGCTGAGGGCGCCGTGGCGTCTCTCCAGCCACTCCTTCATCACGGGTCTTACCGCCGCTATCGCGGCGTGCCCTGCCGAGGGTCGCGCAAGTCGCTGCTCCCATTCCGCCACTAGGACCTGGCGGAGCTCTGCCCTGCGCGCCTCAACTTGTCGAGGCACCAGGCGCTCGCCCCGCCCAACTGCTTCCTCGCGCCATTTATAGAGCGACGCGAGGAGATCCGCCTCTAGGTCCCACGGCGGGGATCCGGCTAGGAGGCTCGCCGCCTCGAAGGAGATCGTACGGTATCCCCTTATCACCCTGACGGCCATCGCTCTTTGCGGCCTTCGCAGCGAGGCGATGTTACGGGCCGTCAGGGCATCCGCCCACACTGGCGCGGCGTAAAGCGCCATTGACCGTACGATCCCTGTGTAGAGCCTCCGGCAGGAGGTATTTGGCCCCCCCAAGTTGGGCAGCAAGCGCGAGAGCGCTGAAGCGGCGCCCAACAAGCGGGGTGCGAGCCGCTGGAAGTGCGGCCCGAAGCTCCACCGACTGTCGAGGACGAGTCCTAAGTATTTCATCGTCGACTCGACAGCAATGGAGACCCCTCCTACCACTATGCTTGAACCCGGAGGTGGCTTATTCCTCGGCCCATGAAAACAGAGGGCCTCGGATTTGTGCAAGGCCACCTCCAGGCCCAACCGCCGGATCCTACCCACGACATGCGCGACCCCGGCCGTCGCCAGTATGGCCGCCTGCCGGTACGTCTTCCCACGGGCTGTTACGAGCGTGTCGTCGGCGTAGCATGTCACGCCGACTCCGTGGAGAAGAGCACCGCGCAGAGCCCAGTCGTACCCTATGTTCCACAGGAGTGGCCCCAATACCGACCCCTGCGGAACACCGCACGACATCTCTCGCTGACCCCATCCTTCACGACCCGGGTAAACAACCGATCTTTCGGATAAATAGGCCCCGATAATGCGGCGGAGGTAACCTGGCACCCCGTGATACCGGAGTGCCTCTCTGATAGTATTCCAGGGCAAGGTGTTGAATGCGTTGGCGATGTCGAGCGACACCGCCAAGACCACCTCGCCCCGGGCGACTGCCTCCTCCGCCAGGACCCTCACGCGCATGATTGCGTCCACTGTGGAGCGCCCCTGACGGAAACCAAATTGGTTGTCCGCCAGGTCCGGCCCCTCGTTGGTCATGTGCTGGACGAGGCGGTCGGCGATGATTCGCTCAAAGATCTTACACACCTCGTCCAGAAGCACAATGGGCCGGTAGGCAGACGGTGAGTCTGCCGGGCGCCCCTCCAACCTAACCTAACCTAACCTAACCTTTTTTTTTTTTTTTTTTTTTTTTTTTTTTTTTTTGTTCTCGGGGGGAAAATCCTCATGGACATCCTCCGCCCTGGGGAAGGCGGAGGGGCATGCCGGACTCTTACCGGCTAAAAACCACCCCGGTGTTCCCTTCCTGTACCTATTGTCGGGGGGTACGGGTATCGCTTGCGCATTCGTCCGCGCCCCCGGCAGGTATTGGCCCGCCAGATGTTCGTAGGCGGGCCCCGTCACCCTCTGCGGATGCCACCCAGTGGCCGCAGGAACTCCCACTAAGAGGCGCGCGCGGAACACTGCGCCGCCGCCTCGAGGCCTGTTTCTGATCGGGCAACAGACGCCCCTAGTCTGTCGCCCGCAGGCCGCGCCCTATGGTGGCCGGAGATCGTCCGCCACCCTGCGACGCCCGGTGCGTCTGCTGCGGGCCGGGAGAGAGGTAACAGCTTCTCTCTCCCTTTCCGCCGCCTCCTTCAGCGACATTACGTCCTCACAAAAGGAGGCGACGGCCGTCCAGCCGCTCTCGCTCCCGACCATGTATGAAATAACGGCCGGAAGCGAGAGGTCGCCCGCAGCATCGACTGCCGCGACCAGGTCACGGCGCTGTACTGCCCAAGCTGGGCACTCCTCCAACGTGTGCAGCGCCGTGTCCTCGCGGCAGCTGTCACAATGGTGACATTCGGGCGTCGGCTCCCGGCCTATCCGACACAGGTACTTCCCGAAACACCCATGTCCGGTAAGCACCTGCGTCAGCCGGAAGCTGAGGGCGCCGTGGCGTCTCTCCAGCCACTCCTTCATCACAGGTCTTACCGCCGCTATCGCGGCGTGCCCTGCCGAGGGTCGCGCAAGTCGCTGCTCCCATTCCGCCACTAGGACCTGGCGGAGCTCTGCCCTGCGCGCCTCAACTTGTCGAGGCACCAGGCGCTCGCCCCGCCCAACTGCTTCCTCGCGCCATTTATAGAGCGACGCGAGGAGATCCGCCTCTAGGTCCCACGGCGGGGATCCGGCTAGGAGGCTCGCCGCCTCGAAGGAGATCGTACGGTATCCCCTTATCACCCTGACGGCCATCGCTCTTTGCGGCCTTCGCAGCGAGGCGATGTTACGGGCCGTCAGGGCATCCGCCCACACTGGCGCGGCGTAAAGCGCCATTGACCGTACGATCCCTGTGTAGAGCCTCCGGCAGGAGGTATTTGGACCCCCCAAGTTGGGCAGCAAGCGCGAGAGCGCTGAAGCGGCGCCCAACAAGCGGGGTGCGAGCCGCTGGAAGTGCGGCCCGAAGCTCCACCGACTGTCGAGGACGAGTCCTAAGTATTTCATCGTCGACTCGACAGCTATGGAGACCCCTCCTACCACTATGCTTGAACCCGGAGGTGGCTTATTCCTCGGCCCATGAAAACAGAGGGCCTCGGATTTGTGCAAGGCCACCTCCAGGCCCAACCGCCGGATCCTACCCACGACATGCGCGACCCCGGCCGTCGCCAGTATGGCCGCCTGCCGGTACGTCTTCCCACGGGCTGTTACGAGCGTGTCGTCGGCGTAGCATGTCACGCCGACTCCGTGGAGAAGAGCACCGCGCAGAGCCCAGTCGTACCCTATGTTCCACAGGGGTGGCCCCAATACCGACCCCTGCGGAACACCGCACGACATCTCTCGCTGACCCCATCCTTCACGACCCGGGTAAACAACCGATCTTTCGGATAAATAGGCCCCGATAATGCGGCGGAGGTAACCTGGCACCCCGTGATACCGGAGTGCCTCTCTGATAGTATTCCAGGGCAAGGTGTTGAATGCGTTGGCGATGTCGAGCGACACCGCCAAGACCACCTCGCCCCGGGCGACTGCCTCCTCCGCCAGGACCCTCACGCGCATGATTGCGTCCACTGTGGAGCGCCCCTGACGGAAACCAAATTGGTTGTCCGCCAGGTCCGGCCCCTCGTTGGTCATGTGCTGGACGAGGCGGTCGGCGATGATTCGCTCAAAGATCTTACACACCTCGTCCAGAAGCACAATGGGCCGGTAGGCAGACGGTGAGTCTGCCGGGCGCCCCTCCTTCTTTAGCAGGACCAGCTTTCCGGTCTTCCACCGGCGTGGAAGCTGGCCCCGCTCCAAACATGCGCTTAAGAGTCCTTCTAGTCGGGGCCCGAGAGCCCTCAAGGCCAGGACCCATGCACGGCCTGGAATGCCGTCGGGCCCTGGGGCGGTGTTTTTAATGCGAGAAACCGCCACTCTCAACTCTACCCGGGTCACTTCGGGCACGTCGTCGTCGTCGTCTTCCGCGTCGGGCACATTCCAAGGCGGAACCATAGCCGGTGGCGTATGCTCTGGTCGTGAGGGAAACAAAGCATTGACCACGTCCTCCAATAACTGTGGCTGAAGACTCTGGGACAGTGGGGGCGCCCACTGGCGCATCTTGCCCCTCACCATACGGTAGGGGCGTCCCCACGGATCTCGGTCCAGAGTCTCCAGCAGTTCTTCGCGGGCCAATGACTTTGCCCTCACGATAGCTAACTGGAGAGCGCTCTTCGCCTCCCTGTAGCTCTGGTATAGTTCCGCCTCGGTGGCCACCGCTGACGGGGAGCGGCGGCGTCTTCTTCGGCACCTGGCATACTGGCGTCTCCTCTCAACGCAGACGATGCGCAAGTGCGCAATTTGCTGCGACCACCAGTACACCTGGCGCCTGGATGGTACCGGCCGGACTCGGGGCATCGCAGCGTCGCAGATGTGCGACATGCTCTCCCGGAACCACTCCGCCTCCTCCTCAATGTCGACAGGCCTGTCGGGAGCATCCAACCAGGCCTGCACGATAGAGGCCTCCAGGAGAGCCTCCCTGTCCAGCCGCTTCGTTGCCCAACGCGGACCGTCTCCAACGCCCACCGGGGCTGCTTGGACCGGCACGACCGAGGTGTGGGTGGAGACACTGAATCGGATGTATCTGTGATCCGACAGCGTCTCCACGTCCTCCACTACGTGCCAGCCATGGACACGGCGCGCGAGAGCGGGGCTAGCGAACGTGAGGTCCACTATTGACCCGCCCCACTGTCGCACGCATGTCTGCACGCAACCCCGGTTCAGAAGAAGCAGGCCCTGCTCGACCGCCCACTCCTCCACCAACTCGCCCCGCACATCAGTTGTCGGGGAACCCCATGCCGCAGACTTGGCATTGAAGTCCCCCAAAACGAGAACGGGACGAGGACGACTACGACTGACGACCGTGCCCAAATCTGAGATGACCACCTCGAGGTCAGCGAGAGATAGGCTGGGGGCGAAATACACCCCCGCGACCATAATATCGCCCCAAACTGCCGCAACATAGCCCCGCCCCCGGGTGACGGCTTCAAAGAGTGGGGTGTCCACGGCAGATCTCCTTACAATCGCCACCGAGCCGCTAGTATCGCACACCCAGTCATCCCTGGGCGGCACAAAATACGGCTCGGCGACGACTGCCACATCGATGGACCACTGCGCCATGCTCTGGAGCAAGAGATCCTGAGCTCTGGCGCAGTGGTTTATGTTGCTTTGGAGGAGACATAGATGACCTGGGGCCATTATTGGGTATCCATTGTTGTCTCCTCCTCCCCAGTCCCCGGCGGATCTGCTGCCGCAACCGGTGGGTGAGCCGGTTGCGAGGAACCGGTTGCCTCCATCGATGTGTCCGTAGAAGCCGACGGATGAATCGGCTGTGTCTTGGCCCCGGAGCTCTTCTTTGTGGGCCTGGCGCAGGCCTTAGTCCCGGTCCGGTGATCGGCTGGCTTGCCGGATGCCGCACAGAGTACGCAGTGCGGCGCGGCTGTGCAAGAGCCAGCTTTATGATCCGGTTGACCGCAGCGGAAGCACAGTCGGCTGCGGTCGACCCCCGCGGTGCACCGTACACCCACGTGTCCCGGCTCGAGACAACGATAGCACCGCAAGGGCTTGGGCGTCAGGAGCGTCACCTGCGCCGAGACCCATCCTACCAGCAGCCTTCTGCCCTCCTTAAGTTTATTGGCCGCCGCTACGGGACAACTCACTTGCACTGTCCCGAGGCCAGAGACACCCCTACGGATTGTGCCCGCCTTGACTTGTTCTGGCGGGCAGTTGCCGGCCTTCGAGATGGCAGCGGCGACTTCATCTGAGGTGACAGAGTCGTCCAGGCCCGAGATTCGCAAATCTGCACACTTAGTGGGCCTGGACACTCTGACGTCGTCGGTTCCGAGAGACGCCCTTAGCCTTTCGGCAAGGGCGTCTGCTTTGGGGGCACTTGTAGCCCCCGAAATCTCCAGAAGCCGGGCTCCGGTAGCCGTAGGCTTGCACCGGAGGCCCGTTATGCCGAGATCACTCAAGGATATTTCGGCTTTTGCCTTTGCGAGGATCCCGGCATATGTCTGACCGCGCTCCTCCGCCCCCGGCTGCAGCGTCAGAACCACAGCCGTTGATCGTGGGGCACGGAGTCGCGCAGCCTGTGCTTGGGCCGCCGTCTTCGCCTTTTGGGCATGTCGCCTGGCCTTGCGGCGCGCCTTTTTATTGTTTTGCTTGGCGCCCGCAGTTGTCCATTCCGCCTCCTTCTGAGAAGAGGCGGATTTAGGGTCGCCCTGGTTCATGGATTGTGTTGGCGGCTTTGTAGAGTTAGCCGCTACACCCGACTGGTTGTTTTTGTTTTTCTTCTTCTTCTTCTTTTTCTTTTTTTCCCCATTCGCCCCATCTTGAGACGAGCCTATGGGGGGTGTCTTCTCCGTTATAGCCGCAGCAGCCGCTTGTGCCTGTTGCTGTTGCTGTTGGGCACGAGGCGCTGCGGCTTTGGCCGCATAAGACGGCGCCGGTGCGCTGCGTTGGTCTGCAGCTAGGGGAGGGCGTAAGATCCTCCCCTCTAGCACCGAGAATCGGGCGCTTAGGCTCGCCAGCTCCTGACGGACCAGGCGAACCAACTCCGACTCTGGTGGCGGCTGCTGCTGTGTCGGCTGCTGTGTCGGCTGCTGCTGTGGCTGCTGCTGCGGCTGTGGCGAGCCCAACTCCTTCCGGAGGTGCTCGCGGCGGAAGGACGCCATCTCCGCCTTGAGCTCCTCGTACTCCTTGCGGAGTTCCGCCATTTGGGCCGCCAACTTAATATTTTGGGCCGTTAATAAAGCCGCCTCTTCGCTGGAGGTGCGGCTGAGTAGCACCTCGGCACTCTCCAGTATCGAGGCCGTAGCCTCTTTGAGTGCCTTCTGGCTTACGCCACTGAGGCCCTTCGATACCTTTTGGACCCTCTTGATGGCAGCCACGGCATCAACCAATCTTTGGTTGAGGTCGGAAGCAGGTAGGTCTTCCGCCTCGACGACCACGTCAGAGGCAACAGAAGACGACTCCGACAGGCGGGTGACCCTCCCTTCCGTCACCCTTTTTGTCAGAGCCGCAATCTGCCGCTCATCCTCCGCTTGTTTGTCGGCGTCGGCTGCAGCCTTCTTGGCAGCCGCAACCTCGCGCCTGGACAAGCCGATGCCAACGTACTTGCCCGTCGACACCGGCCTACCTCTCCCGCCTTTTTTGGCACCGACCTTGGCAGCCGGTACCGAAGCATCACTCAGGGCCGAATCCGACCCCGACTCCGTACCACTACGAGGGCGCTTGCTCGGGCGCTTTGAGTTGGAACTCGCAGCGCTTGCGACTGTCATCAGACTCGACGCAGAGTCCGAGTCCGAGAGCACACCTCCAATCCTCTCAACAAGTACACAAGGCACTTTCTCTCCTTCAACGTCTTTCGTTTTTGTTGTTTTTAAATTTATTTTATCCATATGAGTCCCACGAGAATGGAAGCAATTATTGGGGTCCTTCGCGGGCAGTGGCTCCATACCCTTAAACGTAGCCCTATATACTGTTGGGGGCGGGAGGTACCAACAGGTGGGAGCGCTAACAACCGTTCTCCCAACGGCCATTCATCCCCTCGCCGCGCTCCCAAAACTTGGGATTGGGTGGTTTTTTATCTTAGAGGTGTCCTTCCTCTGGGCCAGGCGGTTAAGCCAAGCCCCCGGCGGCGGCATTAAACATGCCTCCGTCCGCTGTCCGGCCAACCCGACTCAGCGGACCCGCCGAAAGGTTTGCTCCTCGATGAACGAGGAGACAAACGAACGCCGCTTCGGTGCGCCTGCACCTCAGCGGCGGCGGCCGCGTTCTTGCCTAGTCGACGAGCGTCGACGGAGCAGGAGCGAACCCTCCCTGTGTCCCTCTTGGTAATGCCCCTCACCTGAACCTCAAAGCGAGATCCAGGATCGGGACACGCAAGCCCCACCACGACGACAACGTGGGGATCACTTCGGTGGGGAACCTAACCTAACCTAACCTAACCTAACCTAACCTAACCTAACCTAACCTAACCTAACCTAACCTAACCTAACCTAACCTAACCTTTTTTTTTTTTTTTTGATCCGGGGTGGAAAATCCTCATGGATGTCCGCCGCCCTGGGGCGGGCGGCGGGGTCTGTCAGACTCTTACTGACTAAAAACCACCCCGGGTGTTCCATCTCACACCTACGCCGGGGGTCGCGGGAACGTACGATCCTTCCGCAACCCCCGGCTGGTGCCGGCCCGCCTCAGCGGGCCCCGTCTGGTCGGGGGGGGGAGTGAGGTGTTTGACTCCCCTCGCGACGTCTAAGAGGGGCGCGCGTGGAACACATCGCGCCGCCACCTCGGGTCCTGATGTGTGGGGGGCGACGGACGTCCCCGAGTCCGTCGCCCCTGGACCCGTTTAGGGGGGCTGGAAGAGGGCGTTGTCCGCCCTCCGCCGACGCCCGGTGCGCCTGCTGCGGGCAGGGTGAGTGGACGAGATCTCCCTCTCCCTTTCCGCAGCCTCCTTCTGCGAGACGACCGTTTCGCAGAAGGAAACCACCGCGTCCCAGGACTCCTCGCTGTCGACCATGGACTCGACCACGGCCGGCAGCGAGAGGTCACTGCCTACTTCTGAGATGAGGGCACGGCGAACCTAACCTAACCTAACCTAACCTAACCTAACCTTTTTTTTTTTTTTTTTTTTTTTTTTTTTTTTTTTTTTTTTTTTTTTTTTTTTTTTGTCGCTGAGAAATGACATTACGCATCTCCGCTCGTCGGGGGACGACACGGAGTATGTGGGACTCCCTGCCAGGGTGGCAGTATACCCACTAAAAACTCAGCGGTGTTCCCTCATCGCCTTGATGGGGGGGTCATGGGAATCCGGCTTAGCCTTTGCGTCCACAACCCCCCCGGCGCATGCCCGCCTAACTGGCGGGCCCCGCATGATCCCCCCGTCTGGGGGGCTACGGGAATGACCGGGAACACCTGGCCATTCCCGTCCGGCACTGGTGGAAGCTTGTGCAATACAGGCGAGGGTGCCCCCGCACCCGTCGCCTGCTGGCTTCCACCTGGGAGGAGTCGGAAGTCGCCCACGAGGGCTATCTCTCCCCACGCGGCGGCCACGTATCCCGGTCCCCTCTCTAATAGCGAGAGGGGAGGGGAGTCTGTGGAGGACCGCGCCGCTAGTGCCACCAAGCCGTCCTCGTCACCCTGCCAACTGCCGGGGATCGAGTAGGGCTCGGCGACCACCGCTACGTTCACCAACCACTCAGCCATGGCCTGCACCAGCAGGTTCTGGGCCGCTCTGCAGTGATTGGTGTTCGCCTGGAGGATGCGGTGATAGGAAACCATTATTCCGACATCGCACCCCCCTCCTCAGCCACCGCCGCTGGAGCTGGAGTAACAGCGGCGGCGACAGCGGCGGTGGTGGCGACAGGGCGAACCTGCGCCGGCACTATGCCCTTCCTCGCGGGTGGCTGGCAACTCCTGCCCCCCATCCTGTGCCCCGCGGGGCGGCCGCTGGCAGCACACGCCGGGCAGTGTGGCGTGGCGGCGCTGCAAGTGGCACTCCTGTGTCCCTCCTGTCCGCACTGGAAGCAAGACTCTCCCCAGTCGAACTTGGAGGGACACGTAGATCGGGTGTGGCCCGGCGCGAAGCACTTGAAGCACCGCGCAGGCTTGTCCTCAAGCAGCCGGACCACAGCCGAGCTGAAACCCACGAGCAGCCGTCCCTTGGTCGCCTTAAGGGCGGCCACCGCCGCGGCGACTGGGCACTCGACGCGGATGGCGCCCATGCCGCGGCGGCCGGGCCTGATGGCTCCCCCCTTCACGGCGCTGGCGCTGCAGCCTCCCGCAGCGGCAACGGCCGCCACCACATCCTCTTTGGTGACCGAATCGTCCATATCGATCACCTCCAAGGATGTGGTCTTGACGGGTCTGGCGACCGTCGCCACATCCGCGATGGCCTCTTGCAACTTTTTTGCAAAGAGGTCCGCGTTTGCGCCGCGCTGCTCCCCCCCGAACTCAAAAATTCGGGCTCCGGCCTGGGTGCGGCGGCACGTGATGTTGCCGATCCCCAGCCGGGAGGGATCCGCGTTGGCACGAGCCCGTCTTAGGACGGACTCGTACGTTTCGCCCCGCTCTGCGGCCTCCGGGGTGATGGTCACCACGACCGCCGCAGTTTTGGGAGGAACCAACTTCCTCCCGCCCGCCGAAGCCTTCTGGGCTGCCGAAGCAGTCGCAGCGGGCTTGGCCTTTTTGGCCTTTCCCCCCCTGGCCACTTCCGTCCACGCCTGGTTGGACGGGGTGGTGGAAGGGAGCATGGCGTCCTCCCGCTGCGTGTTCTGGGGGGCTGCCGGAGAGGCAGACGCTCCCTCTGCGCTTGTGGTGGGGGTTTGAGGGGCCACCGTGCTCCTCTTGCCCTTCCCCTTGCCCTTTCCCTTGCCCTTGGAGGGCTTCGGGGCCTGGGTCTGTGCACCCGGTTTCGGGTCTCCCGCAGGCTGCGCAGGTACAGGCACCGGCTCCGTCGGTGGCGGACTCTCATCCGCCGCTAGCGGCGGGCGGAGCCGCTTTTCCGGCAGGAGCCGGTCCTCAATACCGGCGAGGCAGCTCCTGATGAAGGCCCTCTCCTCCATGACAACCCTGCGGATTATTTCCACGAGGTTGCCAGGGGGAGAGGAGCTCCCCTCCGCCGGACCAGGGGCAGGCGCAGGAGCAGGCGCAGGTTGGGCTTGCCGGGCCGTGGCCTCAGCCAGCTTCTGGTGCAGCTGGCTGACCTCCAGCTGCAGGCGATCCACCCTCGCCTGCAGCTGCCGCGTCTCCTCTGTGGCCGTGCGCTGCACCAGCTCGGTGACAATGCCGTGCAAGCTCACGGCCCGGCATTTGAGGGCCTTCTGGAAAGTCCCCTTCAGGTTTGAAGACTTGGAGGCGACCTCCAGTACCTCCTCCTTGTCCTGGAGTGCCATGCGCTCCAGCTCCGCCAGGGAGTGGTCGGCGTACAGCACATTGGATGTGCCATAGCCAGCCCTCGACCTGGCGGACCGCGCCTGCAGTTCCCTGGCAGCGACCTTCTCCTCGAGGTCCTGCTGCAGCTGCTCCCTCCTTGCCAGGCCTAACTGACGCTCGGCGTCCACCAGACCCACGTCGTGGGTGGGACTCGAAGCAGGAGTCGGAGCAGGAGTCGAGGCCTTTTTTGACTTCGGCCTCTTCCCCGACTTGCCCACAGACCCCGAGGAGCCTCCGGACCCGAGCTTCAGGTAGGCCCGCTTCCGCTGGACGCGGTCGTTTTCGGCCGCCGACGTGTCCATGGCGGACTCGCCGGAGTCCGAAAACTCCGCCTGCAGGCTGGATAAGCTGGCCACAGATGGTGCGCGGCCAGCTTCGATGTGGCCCTTAGAAGGGCCGGTGGATTGGCCCTGGGAAGGGCCACTGTGTTGGCCCTGAGAAGGGCCGTTTATATCGTCCCCGGAGGGACAATCGATTAAAAAGCGCCCGGAGGCGTCTCGCCTTTGTTTTCTAGGCATACTTGCAGTCGTCCGCGTGTTGGCTGCAAGTCACAGCGCACTTTAGCCGCCGGTCTGCCACTCCGTTACGGTGGTCAGACACGGCGTTGCCCGGGGATCACGACGTGGACGTATGCGCTGTGGGGGGACCCCCAACCTAACCTAACCTAACCTAACCTAACCTAACCTAACCTAACCTAACCTAACCTTTTTTTTTTTTTTTTTTTTTTTTTTTGTCGCTGAGAAATGACATTACGCATCTCCGCTCGTCGGGGGACGACACGGAGTATGTGGGACTCCCTGCCAGGGTGGCAGTATACCCACTAAAACTCAGCGGTGTTCCCTCATCGCCTTGATGGGGGGGTCATGGGAATCCGGCTTAGCCTTTGCGTCCACAACCCCCCCGGCGCATGCCCGCCTAACTGGCGGGCCCCGCATGATCCCCCCGTCGGGGGGGCTACGGGAATGACCGGGAACACCTGGCCATTCCCGTCCGGCACTGGTGGAAGCTTGTGCAATACAGGCGAGGGTGCCCCCGCACCCGTCGCCTGCTGGCTTCCACCTGGGAGGAGTCGGAAGTCGCCCACGAGGGCTATCTCTCCCCACGCGGCGGCCACGTATCCCGGTCCCCTCTCTAATAGCGAGAGGGGAGGGGAGTCTGTGGAGGACCGCGCCGCTAGTGCCACCAAGCCGTCCTCGTCACCCAGCCAACTGCCGGGGATCGAGTAGGGCTCGGCGACCACCGCTACGTTCACCAACCACTCAGCCATGGCCTGCACCAGCAGGGCCTGGGCCGCTCTGCAGTGATTGGTGTTCGCCTGGAGGGTGCGGTGATAGGAAACCATTATTCCGACATCGCACCCCCCTCCTCAGCCACCGCCGCTGGAGCTGGAGTAACAGCGGCGGCGACAACGGCGGTGGCGGCGACAGGGCGAACCTGCGCCGGCACTATGCCCTTCCTAACCTAACCTAACCTAACCTAACCTAACCTAACCTAACCTGAGCGAACCTAACCTGAGCGAACCTAACCTGAGCGAACCTAACCTGAGCGAACCTAACCTGAGCGAACCTAACCTGAGCGAACCTAACCTGAGCGAACCTAACCTGAGCGAACCTAACCTGAGCGAACCTAACCTGAGCGAACCTACGTAAAATTAATACACGAACACAATCAATAGACAAACCTTCGCAAATCTATAATAATAAATTTCTCTCGACAAAAATAAAAGACCTCTGCTAAATAGCTCGCCAGGCACGATCCTTATTTATAAATTAAGATACGAACGAAGTCCAATTCAATTTCCGCACCGCAACCTGCTGCGTTCACATTTCATCATGAACCACGTCCTATCCTCCAACACATACCAGCAAGCAACATCACTACGCACATACATCACACATACATGGCTATATAGAGGTATGAGGATTCTTTCATTCTTTTTAAAAGCTTTTATTTAGCTTGCACTGTTCGTATGTAAGTTGTCCGTCAAAATTTGCAAACCATTTTTCGACCATTTGTTGGTATCTGATTGAGCTGAAATTTTGCATAGGTAGGTACACCTTTAGTTCTGGTAACAATACAATGTGCAATACTCATATTATTATTGTGTCCATTTTTTCGCAAATGGTACGAAAATTAAAGTATTTTCCTCGGTGATAAAGCTGTCTTAGTCTTGGGTGAACTTAAATCGCGAGCGTAACAAAGGACTCGAGGTTTACTCCCGAGCGTAGCGAGGGTGTTAAAAACAAATCACGAGTGAAGCGAGGGATTTAAGACTAGTGTAGTGTAGAGACTGTGTAGCTCTACCTTTAGAAGTAAATGCAGGCTGGTTATAATTGTCGGTGTGTTCCATTCGAACGTTCAAGAAATTGTCAAATATTTTTATTATGGTTTTTTTGTTTAGTAGTAAAAAAGTGCTAGAAATACCGTGTTAATGTAAAGTCGAAGTCGAAGTCGAGTGTAATTTTTATTTAAGTCCGAGTTTTTTTCAATTATAACGCAACACACGCGTAGCACCAATAGCTACGCCCCACAGTAGCGAGGTGAAATCGTCACCCGCGACAGAAGACACTGCTTTATCCCCTTGGTTAATAATCTACTATTTTTTTTCGTGACAACATTTATGGCAAGACTAGGTTACATATGTTATATATATTTTTGTATGTATGTTCAGGCATAACTCCCTCGTATATAGACAGACTGATTTGCAAAATATTTTTTTTGTTCGAAAGAAGTTTATTCCGAAATGGTCCCATTTAAATTTCGTAAAGATCTGATGATGAGTTTCGGGGACAGACAACGGAACTCTTCAAGAAATGCCAGCAAATCAACCGCGATTGCTGCTATAGCATGTGTATGCATTGTTTACGCAAACACAACCTAACTTCACGCCTGTATCCTTTAAACGGGTAGGCAGATATTATGTTCAATAGCTTCCTGTCACTGATATTCACATAGCAAGTAGTGTTATATGAATTTGTTTGGGGTAGGTAGGTAGGTACAACTAAAAAGTAAAAAATAAAAAACTTTTTCACAAAAAAAAAAAACAATCGACTTCCAAAAAAACACTACATAGTGAAAAATAACTTTAATTTCGGAAGTCGGTGTCGTTGGTTCAGTATTTTCGTTTTTTGACACCGACTTTCGAAATTAAAGTTATTTTTCACTTTGTAGTGTTTTTTGGAAGTCGGTTGTTTATTTTTGGACTTAATAAAGTTTTTATCGAACAAATTTATTAACGGTTTAACAAAAGTCGATAAACACTTCATTTATTTATTTATTTGCCAGAATATAGGTGCTTACATGATATGGTAATGGTAATTGTTATGGCAATTTACGAATTTTAAGTGGACTGTATTTTTAATGGTAGGTGGTATTCGGTCAGTGGGTCGTCTTAGGCCTAGAAAGTGTTGAATGATGAAGGGGCGATCGATGGAGAGGAATACAAGGAGAGCACGCCTTACCTTACAACATCTTCCCTCGCGGCACGTGTTCCAGAAGAAAATGGCGGCTGGCGTTCCTGCTTGGAAGCTGATCACAGGAGTCTCTCATGTACTAATCACTCAATCACACCCGCGGGCGGTGGTTTTAGTTCATAACAGTTTTAGCGAAAGCGGTTGATTTATTAAGATAGCAGAGCGGCGAGCAGAGCGGCGGCGCGGCGGCGGAGCGGCGTGCACGCAGCGCAAATACAACGGCTGCGCGGCGCGACTGTCTTCAACGGACTTCACGTCTTGTCTTGGCCTATTAGGGCTAGGCGTGCTTTGCGGGAGGGAGAAAGGGATATGATCGCCTGTTCCGACAGTGACGTCAAAAGGAAGGACTATCCAAGGGCGATATCAATTAATTAATAAAAACCCCAAGAGATGGCGTTACCAGTAATATAACTTTAGTTTCACTATACTATTCGACTTATCAGTCGTGCAAATATTTCTAATAATAATATCATTTAAGAGCGTTATTACAAAACCGAAGTGCTCAGTTTTAGGTAAATTCGACGGCGCGCGGCAGCAGATGCGCACGTGTGCGTCTAGGGAAGAACGCTATGCACACATACAAACCGCTATGCGTCGGACGCCAGGATCAAACCAACAAGAGCCTTCGTTTTCAAAATAAATTAAATTACTGTTATTATAGTTCATGAAATGTTATTTGTACCGATGAGTGTTACCTACAACGGTTTGAGTTACAATAGGGTCATACAAATTTACTTCACTTTTAATTTTTATTTTATACCACTAAAGTGACAAACTAGCATACGGCCCGCTTGATGGTGTGTAGTTACCGCAGCCTAAAGCAGTGTTGCCAGTGACAGATAGTCAAATGTAACATGAGAGAGCTCAAAAAGTAACATTTTCACGAGAAAAGTAACATTACCTTATTTTTTGTGGAAAACGACTAATAATAACATGGCACTTTATTACATAAAAAAAAGCTGTCCCCTTAGTAGGCTTCGAAAGAATCGTAATAACAAACTGAACTGAACCAACACGGATGCCACTACTAGGCTGTCGCTCACTCGCCTAAGTAAGCGGGATGGGTCATTTAGAAATTCACGCGAGTGAGTGAATATGCGATACGACAAACGAAGTGAAAAATTTTCGCGCTGTCGTCGCGTCAGAATTTGGTCACAAAATCAAGACAATCAAGTGCGCCAACATGACGAACGAAACCTTTCTTGTATGCGTTCCGTTTCATGTTTATTTTTTGTTTTCTGTGAAATATTTTTTATTAAGTCTTAAAAGTAACATTTTGAGGCGTGTAACATGGAGGTAACATGAGAGGGTCAAAAGTAACGTAAAATGTTACAAAAGTAACATACTGGCAACGCTGGCCTAAAGACGCTTGCATTGCCAGAAGCTGCATTACTTGCGCGTTGCCAGCCTCTAACATTACTTACAAATACTTTTGTGCTACTTTTATAAATACTTTTTGTACCTACTTTTTTTACGAAGTTTAATATATTATGTAATTTATTTAGCAGGTAGGAAGACATTTTAGTACTTATTTATAGAAATAAATGCAATGTGATGTTGTTTCTACAGTTTGGATAAAAATCGGTTGTCTGTAAAGTCGGTTTACGGACGATAGTTTAACGTGACAACGTCATAACAAAACATTAATGAAATTGCCGAACGCGGAGGCCGATTCGGCAGCGTTCGACATCATCTGTCTCTCATCGCTCGTTCCGCGCTCTCGCTTGCACTTCAAGCCGCCATGGCGTACAACGCTACAGCAGAGCAAGGCCGCGAGGTAACGCTACATGAGTCATGTTTTTTTCGTGTGTGCAGCCAGCTTCATCGATTTATTAGACGTTGTCACGTCAAAAAAGTCAAAAGAAAATAAAAAAGACAAATCAAAAGTCGTTTTATTAAAATTAAAAATTACAACTGTGAACTTGTAACGGTTCATGAGACACTAGCAGACAGACGGACGGTCGGACATCGGAGCCTTAGTAATAGGGTCCCGTTGGCACCCTTAAGGTACGGAACCATAAAAAACCAGTATAATAATTGTAAAATAATTAAAATAATATTCTCCGAAGCGGCATAGACCGTGCTTTCCTCGAATCTATGATTTCAGGAAGCACGCACTCCTCATAAAATTCTTACCGCTGAGCTTCTCTTGCGCGTTTCAAATTATCGGCCAAAACCTTTTTTTTTATTTTGACAGCACCAAAAGTTCTATTTTGCCCATTATTGTGAACTATTGTCTGAAAATAATTAATTAAATTAATGTTGGAGATAAATAAAAAAGTCAGAAAAATTAAAAACAACAACTATATTTACGTATGTTTTTTTTCTATAATTATATTCGCGTTGGAACATCATAGGAAAATAATTATATTATATACATTACAATCAGAACATAACTAATTAAAAAAAAAACTCACTTGTATCAAGAAGTGTTGGTCGCTTTTTATTCGTGGCGAATTTTCGAACGAGATCACGTGACGGCAGCAGCGAGTGAGCGCTACGTCCTCCCTCTGAAAGCGCTCGGCGCGGACTAAAGCTAAGACCGTGCATCCCGAGATTTATATTGATAAAAAAGCATTGCATAAAACAATTCCTTAAAAATATTATTTTACTTTAAAATAGAGTATTTTTTTTTTCAAGCAAGGTGACAAAGTAACCTTAGTTATTAAACACTTTTTGTTTGAATTTCTATTAAATAAACAGAGATAAAAATATCATTTCGGCTGAAAAAATATCATTAACTCTCTGTTTTACGGAATTATTTTTGGTTTATTACTGTATTAAACATAATAAATTGATGTATGCATTCCAAAGTAGAAGATACAGTTGTACCGTGGACATTTTTATAAATTATTAAACTATTATATCTTCGATGTAACAGAGCATCGCGAGATGCCCGAAATTAAATTTTTATGAAACAGCCTTTGCAGGAACAAGTTTTTTACTGATTTATGTAAACAAACTGAAATATTTATTGAATGCGCTCCCAAAAGAAGGAATTAAACTTTCTCGGGCATGTATTTTTTTTACTATTGTGACTTTAGTTAAACCATAATCACAAATCAAAACTCGAGTCAAACGCTCTAAACAAGAAAAACTTGTGATAGCGCTCTTAATGTCATTAGCACGGAACAGATAATAAGGTTTAAACCTTATTATCTGTTCCGTGGTCATTAGTCATACACAATATACACATCATTGTCATACATAATAGAATTTACAGTCTTGCTTCGATTAATATTAGTTAGAAACATTAATTAAATTATAAAAAATAATTATTGAAATAAGTAGTTAGTAAATTAGCTATTTTTAGGAATAAAATTATATTTCATGGTTACGATAATTCATCAATGATTAATTTATAAATAATTTAAATTTAAATAAGTCTTCATTAATTTATTTAAATCATGTCTGTTTAAAATTTAAATAATCATCTATTGATAAAAACATCTGCCACAAAGCCAATTGGTTAAAGTTCTATTAAATTCTAAGTTATTCATTTTTTTTTTCCGGTAGTTTATTATAAATTTTCACCGCCATGGCGCGGCGTAGCAGTTTCTGTCACATAACTTTAATCTGCTTCGAGGTACTACCAGAGGTTTTTGTACTATTTTCCTTTTAAATTGGGCCTTATATCCTGCTCAAAAAGTGAAAGGTGATTTCTAACGAATTTACACAATTCAAAGACATACAGGGATGGAAGTGTAAGTAGTCGCTTATCAGTGAACACTGGCCGGCACGAATCAGACCACTTGAGGCTAAAGATTGACCTACCTAATGCATTTTTTCTGGGCTATGAAAGCTCTCTGGGCGTCTGTAGAGTTTCCCCATATGATTAGCCCATACCTCAATACCGAACATACATGACTGTGACAGACCATTAATGCTGTTTCTTTATTAGTATTTTTTTTTATTTTACGAAGTGCGTAAACGAATTTGTGAATCTTTTGACGTGACAACGTCTAATAAATCGATGAAGCTGGCTGCACTCACGAAAAAAACATGACTCATGTAGCGTTACCTCGCGGCCTCGCTCTGTAGCGTTCCATGGCGGCTTGAAGTGCAAGCGAATATTAACAAATGCAATGCAACTATTCCATCAGTATTTTCTTATGACGTTGTCACGTTCAACTATCGTCAGTAAACCGACTTTACAGACAACCGATTTTTTACAAACAGTATCTACATGAGATTTCCGGTTACAATAGTTATCAATATTTATTCCTAGTAATTTTATTTCATTTACTTCTTCAATGGTGTTATTATTATATTTTATTGGCAAGTCGATTTTATCTTTTTTGTTTCTTCTGTTATTATATGTCAGGAATCTCATGAATTTAGTTTTCTCCGTATTTATTTCTAAATTATTTACAGTTAACCAGTCATGTATAGCCTTTAAAGCGACATTGGTGACGTTTATCGCCTGATCAATAGTAGCTTCCTTAATCAATACAGTGGTATCATCTGCGAATAATACAGTATACTGATCCGTTGATTCTGGCAATTCGTTTATACTATAAGCTAAAAACAATATCGGGGCCAGCACAGTCCCCTGTGGTACGCCATACCTATTTGTTAAGTATGGGGACCTACTAGGTTGCCTGAGTGTTAGTCTCCGGATGCATTTTTACAATCTCTGTGCATTGTATTCGACCCCTTAAATAACTTTCAAACCAATTGTAGGCAGGGCCTCTTATGCTGTATTGTTCTAATTTATTCAATAATTTATCATGGCATACCATATCGAACGCTTTGGTCATATCCAAAAATACAGCTATTGGAATTTCTCTTTTGTCTACTGAACTAAGAATTTCTGTTATTAATTTAAAACATGCCAATGTGGTGGATTTATTTTTAATGAAACCGTTTTGCTGTTTACTTATTACTTCATTTTTTTTTTAATTCATAAGCCTAACACACATTACTTTTTCAAATATCTTGGAGAGAATCGGTACCAAAGTAATCGGTCTGTAATTCGCCGCTTCTGTTTTCGAGCTCTTTTTAGTAGCGGTTTTACGACAGAGAATTTTAGAGCATCAGGAAACTTTCCGTTTTCCAAGGACAGATTTATTAAATAGATCAATTGCTGTATGATAGCAGATATATTGTCCTTTAATATTCGAGTTGTAATACCATCATACCCTGCTGAATTCGTATTTCGTAACTCCATTATTATTATATTTTTCTTCTCATTATTTTATTCTCAGTTATTGAGCAAAATAATTGTTCAAAATTGCATTGTACTTCTGCTGCAATTTTGAACAAATATTTTGATCAATAACCGACATCAAAAAAACTGAAGTGTTAATCGACTTTTGTTGCTGACCGTACCAAGTAAAATATGTTAACTTCAAATAAAATAAACCCACTCTACATATACCGAGGTGCCATAAGAACAACGTTATATGTTCTAAAATAAATTATACTCATCAGAATAATTGTACGTGTTGTATTTACAACTTTTTGCCTAGGTACCAAAATTGATAAATGCTCATCAAATCTTGTTTCCCTGAAATAGTGACATTAATACCCAAAATGAAAAATATTGGCGACGTAGGATGCAAGAGCGAGTGATGGTACCCCGAGGTTAGGTTTGGTAAGGTTACTTTAAACCCTTTACACAAAAATAGGGGCCCCGCCAAACGGGGCTCCGTCGACATAGGATGCAAGAGCGAGCGAATGACAATACAAATCGCGCGTGCAAAAGTGGCTTGTTTTTAGTGTACCTACTTATTTGAGCTATGTGAATTATAACACTTAGTGTGTTTATACGGAACTTTGGATGTATGAATATCACATAGCTACATTCCGTAACTCTTTAAATATTGCACTTATCACATAGCTGTTTTTACGGTAGATAATAATTATGTGTGTATTGAAATAACGATTAAAACTGCATAAATATAGAATCGAAAATAACTAAATAATATATGTAAGTAACTACTTTTGCACGCGCAACGACGAAATACTAAATATGTGTTTGGGATACGCAATACATACTTATTATATTTGATATTGTAACCCGGTTTCGTAGTTTACCGATAATTGCTTAGAAACAAGCTGATGATGGTTCCTATTTGAACTTTACTACTCACCACCGTGCTAAAGTAAATTTATAAGGTATAATAATCTGCTAGGAAGGATTAATTAAACAAGTACCTTCTTACACAATACAAAGTTTATTGGAATTATACAAAATTAAAGTACACATACAAACAATGTGGCAAGCCACCAAATTAATGTACCCTTTCCAGAGTCTATGGCATACACCCACACAACTAGTCTCCGTTCCTAGTGGTGTCAGTGCACGCCAGCCTTGAGACTAAATAGCAGTTTCTCAGAGTCGCTATAGCGAGTCCGTGGGATGATCGAATTAACAACTTCTAGCTCAATCGAACATGTATTGGCCTTTTCCGGACTGTGCTCATAGAGGGAAAATAAACACTATACGAAGCAAACCCGAGACACAAGATCCTTACAACAACTGGTCTTAAAACAACCTAGTTCCTACAAAAGGCCTAACTCTCTCATAGATTAAACCATAATGACACACTGATAACACTCTCTATAAAACCTTCAGTATAACTCCTTAAGTTGACGGTTCTGGGTGCTTACTCTTCAATTTAATTCCGATATATCGACATTGGAATTGTGACGTTTCGTACTCTTGAATTCGCTGCTAGCGCCAAATGATTTTTAGATTGGGTGTCCATTTTGGAGAACTAAGTGGAATTGGGTTCGGGCTTGGCGTGGGGTAATTGTTGACAATATTGTTTTCAAGAGTACCGAATCACGTGACTGTATAATTAACATTGGAATCATATTGGCATCTCATTGGAATTAAAATTAGTTTGGAGAGTAAGCCCCCAGGGTCCTTGGCGTCGTTCACAGGAGAAACCTGTGAACACACGCGAACGCGGCCTACGGACGAGATGGTGACGCTATCGTTCACACATGCATGATCTAAGCTATAGACTATCCAGCAAGAACAAAGAAAATGGTTTAGTACTCACGGAATTCTGCCAAAACAGCTCCTACTTATTAAAACCCCATCGGGTTATTTGGACACATCCCAATCCTCCTAGGATTAAGTCCCTCAAAATCGCCCTTTAGGCTCGAGTCCTTCATCGTAAAAAAGGACACCGTACCCCCTATTTCTCCAGATCAATCTGACAGTTTCTCGAATCATCTTCCACAGACTATATAGATTCCTTATCGATTTGTATCTTCACTTTATCAAACATTATGTTTGACATAAAATGTGGTAAATTATGTAAGTTTCTTTATTTATTATTATTTGATTATCTAATAAACTTGCAATTAATTAACTAAACAAAAAAAGCATCAACGCCATCTGTGTCACGCAGAACAGCGTTGACAACCCTGGCGTAGTCCGCCGTTAATTACAACAGGTGTCGCTACTAGACACAATCAATATCTAATTTTGCAACGTCACAATATTCAAAAAAATTATAGGTACATACGTTCGACCATTAGCTTTCTTGCCTCAGTAAAACTAACTAAATTAAAAGTCATGCATTGGTAACATCTATTTAGCGATAATCAATGATATTTAAATATCATTGGCGATAATATAAAATATTTGGTCTGAAAATAACTTTAAGGCGTTTAAGTATACCTACTTAAATCTTTATGGCATAGAATAAAAAGGAAAATAACAGCGTTTTACCCTGAAATAAAACGCTTATTAAATACCTACCTTATTTGAAGCTTAACATTTATAATGAGATAGGCCTATCTGTTTTCCGCTCGTCTTACCTCTCTGTCTACCCTAATAGCTCCCTCTCGCTCGCACACTTCCTTCCACTCCACCACCGGCGCGGCCGCTCGGCTCGCTCTCGTCATTGTGTCGAATTATACCAGGCAGAGGATAAAAGTTAAGCTTCAAATAAGGTAGGTATTTAATAAGCGTTTTATTTCAGGGTAAAACGCTGTTATTAAACACCTGACCGTTATTTGAAGCTTAACATATAATGAGATTGTTTGTTATCGCCTGGTGGAGGAGGACGCCAATGTGAAGTTATGCACATCTACACGCTGAAGGCGCAAAAGGTAACAATGAAGGTTACAGTAGTTAATTTTTTCTTTAGGAAACGAAATATAAATAAAATTGTAAGTGTGCGAGACTAAGACAATTTATTAGATCACCATATATATATTACTAGCTTCTGCCCGCGACTTCGTCCGCGTGAAATTTCTTGTTCCCCGACCCACCCCGTCGCATCGCATCGCCTGCCCGCGCTATTACTTCGTTTTTGCTTAGCGTTCTTTCTGACTTTTTTTCGTTTTGCTCGGCTCCTAAAGGTCATAGCGTGATGTTATATAGCCTATAGCCTTCCTCAAGAATTGGGCTATCAAATGCAAAAAGAATTTTTCAAATCCGACTGGTAGTTCCAGAGATTAGCGCGTTCAACCAAACAAACAAACAAACAAACTCTTCAGCTTTATAATATTAGTATAGAAGTAAGTATAGATGAACATAGAAATTGCAAAATAAATAAAATGTAGTAAACTTCTTCACAAATTCAATTAAATTGGGCGAAAATAATTTGACATCCCAGAGCTAACAGGGGCCTGGACGACCTCACGCCTATAGAAGCGACGGAATGTGTCACCAGACCTCCAGTTACCTTGTGACAAAATTTCGTCAACTGAGACGTTATCGGCCCAACTTCTGGAAGCGACTGCTGAGCGGACGCTACCAGGAGCTGCGACAATACCAGCCTCTGATAGGAGAGATTTTACCCAACCCGCAATCACAGTACGCGATGCTGGCTTATGATTACCTCTTAAATTAACAAATAAACAATAATTATTTAAGGAAAATTACGTTTTTGATTAAACAATTTGATACACTGTTTCACCCAAAACACCGAATCGAGGTTTTTAATATTTTAATTTCTTAGTAATTTCCAGCCCGATTGCCTGAAAGAACGGTCAGTTTTAGAGCCAAATCTGGGCCATAGAATTATATGATCAGTATTGTCAATATAATGCTCTTGATCGACTGCCAGAAGGGTCAGGTCATGGATACGTCTACCAGAAGCCAAAAGCAGCAACATAGCAGTGTGTCTGGCGGTAGCAAAACAGTTATTTTCGTCAAATTCATATGAAGACAAAAAGGAAATGAGAACATTAACATCCCAAATAGTTTTCTTATGGGGCACAGGCTTTCTTAACGCAATAGATTTCACAACATGCTTAACCAGTACATGAGCACTTAAGACTCCCGATATTTCGGTATTACAGAGCGTAGACACCACTGATTTGTGTAATAGTATAGTATTGTATGATAGGTTTTCAATCAAATATAAATTGGCTAAATATTTTGCTAGAATTGAACCGGTTGGGCGACATGGATCAGCTTTCTCCTTTTTACACCATCCTAGCCATCTATGCCAAGCGGCTTTGTATGTACTACGAGTAGAGGAACGCCAGGACGATGAAAGTAGGTCCAGTTGGGAACGGTTCCAATCATTTAGGTTATGAGACCACCCCCACATTTCCATACTTCTAGCGTCATTTCCTGTACTTTGGGAGGTGCAAGGCCCGTCGAGACGTCTACTAGATGGCGGTTCAGATGCCTGATTGTGAAAGGAGCAGCTAGCGCCCGGGATTTGAGATCGGCTCTCCAAAAGACCCGTTCCCACCGAGGCACCACTAACAGAAAGAGGCCGTTGGCCCGGTTGAGATGGGCAAGTACCTTGGGGATTAAATATGGAGGAGGAAATATCCATGCTAAGTGGTAATTCCAAGTCTGGGAAAAAGCGTCGTGGAATAGGGCGAGGTCGTCGTTCTGGCCCAGAGACGCATAATTGATCACCACATGCGCATTTTTCGACGCAAACAGATCTATTACCGGAACCCCGAATCTGTTGAAAATCAGGTCTGTACACGCCGGCAAAAGGTGCCATTCGGGGGGAGATCGGTAGCGAGACAAATGATCTGCGTGGGAGTTGAATCTGCCGGGAATGTGATGAGCGGCTAGGTGAATTTGGTAATGATCTAGAACCTTGAAAATATCGAATGTCAAGTCCAAGAGAGCTATTGACTTCGTGCCGCCTTCCTTGCGAATGAAAGCAACGGCTGTTCTGTTGTCGCATTGCCATAGAACCGTGGAACGACATAGAGACTGACCCTGGTCCTGTAATATCTTCAGTAATGCTAGAAGTTCCTTCTGGTTGCAATGTATCGGTTGTTCTTGTTCGTTCCACGGTCCCGTGAACGAACGGTCGTCTAGTTGCGCTCCCCAAGCTAGGTCTGAGGCATCGGTCGCTAAGAAATGCGTTGGAGGCGCGAAGTGAATCGGAGAAGGATAAGGGTGGTTCTGCAACCACCAGGTTAACTATTTCATGGCAGGTACCGGAATCATGAACTGTTTGGCAACTGGCATCTTGGCGACTGTGTTCAGGAAGGAGAGGAGTCCTCGAAAGTGAAGTCTGCCCCTTGGTACAACAAAACTTGCAAAGTTTAATAGACCTACTAGGCTCTGCAAAGCCTTCAAATTGAGAGCTCTCTCTTCTAGGGCTGTCGATATCTTGGACGTTAGTTTCAGGCACTTTTTCTCTGGAAGAGACTTTTCGTTTACCAGAGTGTCCCACTGAACGCCCAGGTAAACTAGGCATTGACAAGGTGTGAGTGTGGACTTGTCGAAATTCACTAACCAACCGAGGTACTGCAACCTCTCTATCGTGATTTGGACATGGGTTTGTAATATCTGTGGGTTTTGATGTACAACCAGAAAGTCGTCTAAGTAGACGATTATTCGAATCCCTTGATCCCTGAGTGACTGAGCTACCCAATTGGATAGGGAGTCGTCGTCCTTTGGCACAAGAAACATTGTGGACACAAAACTTGGCGAGGCCATGACAACATCTAATACACCCTGGTGTTGCATTTGAGTGATTATGGACGTCATTGCATCCGAAGGAACCGTGCTGAACTGACTTTCGTTTAACGGTGGTATTACAAGTGGCGGTCGATGTAGAAAGGGTATGCGATACCCTTTTATTATCTTTAATAGATAAGTTGGGGCATCCAGTTCCTTCCACCGATGGTGGGAACGAATCAGACGACCCGCTCTGAATGTTCGGGTTCGATAGTCAATACTTACGTTTTTTGTTCCGGTTGTAATTCTCAGAGGGCGATGCGGCTCGCTTACGGCTATTCTTGCCGTCTTGCTGCCTGTAACCATGCCGACCTCCTCTGCCTCGAAAGGAACCTCTTGAACCGCCAGAGTATGATGGGCGATTATCGTCGTAATTAGAGCCATGACCCTGCGAGGGTCGGGCATTACAGTAACCCTGCGAGGGTTGATTGTAAGCATGGGAAATATGCGTAGGCGCACAACATCCATGCGCAGTACTCTGCGAGGGTACGTTACGTAAAGCCTGCCCCTGCGAGGGGCGGCGTGCGGGCTTGCTTTGACTCGTTTGCGAAACGGAAGCAGAACTGCCCGGCTTTTGTAAAGGCAAGAAGGCTTTTCGAACACCACCTGCCTTCTCTAGTGCCGTGGCTAGTGACTCCGCATTAAACACGTGCTGACACGACGGAGGGATCTTACGTAACACGGCCTTGACAAGGGGATCGCGCACGTAGTTTGTAATTCCATCCCTTCTCATCTGAATAACCTCCGCACGGTGACCGTAAGTTAATTGTAAAAGATCAGAAGAAACTTTGAAAAAATCGCCCTTCAAAAATAGCTCGTTAACTTTTTCGTATATACCCTCGTAAGACAGATCCGAACCTTGCGCCCACTGTAAAAAACTTCGGACAGAAGTTTGTAAAGCTTCGCGCTGTTTAAGGATGCAGAACGATAAGGCAGCGAAGGCCTTGTCAGCATGAGCAAGATGGCGTAACGAATCATACGCTTTAATTTCTTCATTCATCTCCAAGTCAATAAAACCGGGGGTAGAATTATAAAGTTTTTGGGTTTCCGCATAACGAACCTCGCACCATTCACTACTATCTAAATGTTGCAAATCCTTTAACGTTTGAAGAAACTCCTGAGGAGTCTTTGGAATACTAGGTTCTTTCAATTTCGTCTCAATTTCAAAAGTAAAATCTGACTGAGCAACGGGCGCCGGCACCTCGACAGAATTTACAATCGGATGTTCGTAAAGTTCGCCACTAACGTTTCCGTCAATTAGATTCTCATTATAGTGTACTACGGGACAGGGCACAGAATTATTGTTGCAAAAAATTAATTGCACTAGCGCTCAATAAAACATGGGGTCGAGTTTCAGGCAGCTTGTCTGACTAACGATTTATGTTGAGACGGCCAATGAGATTGGACTTGCTTCAAAAAACTGGGACCGCTCCACCACAAGTCCAAAGTTTGCAGAACACTAATATCCACGCCACGAGATATTAGGTCTGCAGGGTTCTTGGTGGTTGGGACGTGTCGCCAAGTACAGTGCCCCGCCTTATCTAAAACTTCAGCAACGCGATTACGCACAAATGGCTGAAGCTTAGAAGGTAACATCTGCAACCATCCCAACACGACGGTGGAGTCAGTCCAGCAATAAACATGACTAAACTTTATTCGCAGAGAACTCACAACCTTCTCGCACAAACGAGCTCCGACTACGGCACCACACAATTCCAGTCTTGGAATGGTGGTCGGCTTAATTGGTGCCACTCGACTTTTAGCGGCTAACAGACGAACCATGTACTCACCCTGGGCGTTGACACTACGTACATAGACGCACGCCCCATACGCACGCTCAGATGCGTCTGTGAATACATGTAGTTCCAGTATAGTATGCGCATCACATATAACGAGTCGTGGAACACGATAATTATTAATAAGCGGCAATGCAATGCTTTGACAATAGCATTCCAAATAGTATTAAGTGCCGGGGTTAATGGCTCATCCCACGAGAGCTTGTCTAACCACATCCGTTGTAAAAACATTTTCATTGTGACTACGCAAGGAGATAAAAGACCTAAGGGGTCAAAAATACGTGCTATTGCAGAAAGTACATCACGCTTTGTAACAGAATCCTTAGAAGGCAACGTTAAACTTGAAAACCCAAATTCGTCGGAACTAGAAAACCAGTCAAGCCCTAATAACTTGTTGGGTTCATTAGATCCCCAGTAGTGCTAGCTACGGCGTCAGTGGGTAATGACGTTGATACGGAATGGGACGAGCTACCGTGTGATTTGTTGTCATTATTGCAAGAATTTGCCGTACCTTTATTTTCCGATGAATGAATTAAAGTGTTATGTCGGCGCTTACATATCTTGCATCCTGGCTTTTTGCATCGGTTAGCAAAGTGACCTGCACGAAAACAGTTGAGCATATTTTTCAATTTGTGTCAAGTACGTTTTTTGCTTGTCCCTAGGGTTTAACTTAATTTTATTCGTAAACCCATAAACTATTCGAGCTTTTAAACATACTGGATCAAAGAAAATACATTTAATTTATATTTAATTATATAATTTTCTGCTTAATTATTAATGATTTTGTTTAACCAGCATTTAAATAAACAGGAGTTGGCTATTTTTACCTGTCCCCATCTGAATTTGTATGATTGGATCACGAATATTGAGAGATTTTTCCAAGGACGATGTACTTTTTTTATCGGATTTAGTTTCTAAATATCATCATTAAATAATATTCATCAATTAATTTTTAATAATCTGGATTAGTTACATAAAAAACCATATAAAATTACGATGTTGAAATTTTGATCCACCCGGAACATTCAGTATTGTGACCGCATTTTAAAGTACTTTTAACCACTTTTTTTGGGAAATAATACTTTAAAACAAGCAACACGTCAACGTATTCCTGCTCAGGAAGTCATTTTGGACTTAGTGTCAAAACGATTTTGAGTAACGTAGACGTCTTGTTGATGGCTCGGTACAAGAACGGAATTTATGTTCAGGTGTGTGTTTGAATTTTACTACAGCGTAACCAAATATTAGGATCGCTGTTTATTTCTAAAAACTGCCATTTCTTTCAAGTTACTGTTTAAAATGACATCAAATGGAAAAGAACCACGAATAATAATTTATTTAATTATTTAAATCGGCAAGTAAGAAAATGTGACTTCCGTTTTGTGACCATATCTGTGGACACGTACGGGCTGAGCTTAAAGTCACAACATGACTGAACCTATAAAGTTAAGTTCACGTGGATACAATGATGTTGTTTCAGAAAGTCAGAATAATAGTTTTATGCGGGAATCGATTTTCAAGAAATATAATATTGTGAGTACAGGTAAGGCCTAATTTTTGTTATTGTAAAAGGTTTCGTAATTAATTAATTGTTTATCATTATTAAATATTTCATACAGAAACTCCTGTTTTTTTATCGAATACACAGGGTGTAACAGAATACCTTAGACACCAGAATTTGATCCTTATTAGCAACACTATCGAATGGTGTTACAATACAGGCTGTGTTTTTTTTCAAAATCAGCTGGTTCGATTCCTGGCCAGCTTTATTGATTTTTCTAAAATCCAATGATGCAGTTTTAGTTTTCGTCAAAATCGGCCTCGAGACCCCTTTCAATGTTTTTCAATATTCCTCATAGCTTCAGATTTAGCCATTCACGCCTAGTTGAAAATTCATTCTGTATAATAATATAGATAATTAGCCGCCTTTTAACTATTGATAAATGTAAGAGATATTTCTGCAAGACTGATTCATTTAGGTAAAAAACAAAGCTTAGATAAGTATATTCGTGCTTCGATTTGAGACTGTTTATTATTACGATTACTATTTTAGATATTAATTCGTTATGTTATAAGTTTTAAAGAAGAAGCTTGTTAGTAACTTAATTCGATTAGGTATTAAATTTTTATCTTATTATTTTATTCATGTTAACAATAGTTATGTAAACGAGGTACAATATTTTTTGTTATTATTGACTCCACTATTGAAAAGATATAGTATTTTTTAATTATTATTAAATGTTCGTCTGGAATATTACATATTATGAATAGTCTGATAATAGCGTCCATGTAGACGAAGCTTTACCTTATTAAGACGTTCAGTTGTGTGACTGTCCCTATTTTTTATTTGAAACAAAAAAATATTTAATATTCTTTATAACATACTGTTATTTTGTGTTTTCACTCGGTGGACAGGAATTTAATTTTGATTCATAATTAGGGATCCCTGTGGAAATATATTTGTATTACAACTAAATATTTATAAAAAATATATCCGATGTGGATCAAAAGTCACATAACTGAAATTGAAGCGTGATTTTTGTTATAGAATGTTCAAAGAATTATCGTGTTTTGTGTTTTTTCCTTTTGACAAAGTTGTTTTTTTTAATAAGTAATAAAAATATAAATAATATTTTGTGTAGTTTTTTGTTAATATCATACTTAATATAGTCACATTCTGGAAGTGATCACACAGCTTCTTCCACTATGTATTGGGATATTTTTTATTCTAGCTATAATTTTGGCGTTCTTAATTGCTTTTCGTTAATTTCAATCTATACACTATTTTAAAATAAACAATAGTTGTCATAAATTAACATTTTTTAAAAAAACGAAGTTGCTCACAGGTTGACACAAATAAAAAAATATGCTCTATAACACACTTTATAGTTAGGTATTAATTTGAGTCGCGCGTCTATGCTAAGTGCAAGGAATTGTGAACAATTACTTAAAACGTGATCAGCTTTACAGTGCGGGCACAACTTATTTAATTCAGTGCTGGAATTATTAGAATCGTGTGATGTAACCATAGATTTTACCTTATGAGAATGTGAACTAGACTTAGCGGGAGTGGGATTACTGCTATTTCGTGCTGTTTCTAACGTTTCTAATAAGTCAGCGCGAAAGCGAATAAATTGAATAAATGCAGCAAATGTTATAGTGCTGTCTTTGTCTATACGACCCTTGTGCTCCTCCCACTCACGATAAGTTAACTGATCTAGTTTCCGAGTTACTATGAATATTAATAAAGTGTCCCAATACTTGATGGGCTCATCTAATGATTCCAACGCACGGAGATTTTTATTAAGTTGATCAATCAATCCTTTCAACGCAACAGAGGACTCCTTTGCAATAGCATTCAAGTTAAATAAGGATGACACATGATTCTGGACTAACAACCTTTTGTTATCGAAACGATCACAAATGAGCTTCCAAGCTGTATCATAATTGCTTGCGGAAAACTCAATCGCATGGATTACAACAGCAGCAGATCCTTCCAGGGACGCTCGCAAATAATGAAATTTGTTAACCTGATCGATTTCATCGTTACAGTGAATGAGGCTAGTAAAAGTGTCACGGAACTCCAACCAATTGCTAAAACTTCCATTGAATTTAGGTAACTGTATCGTGGGCAACTTAACAGGCTTACGTTGACTGATACGGGTACATTTTTCACTACTCATCGACTCATTATCATTGTTATACTGACATAACAACTCCTGTGACCTAGACAGTGCTTTGTAGTATTGTGACTCAAATTCAGTACGCTCAGAGAATTGAGCTTGAACATCTTCTACTATACATTCCAATCGCAACTGTACCTCATCGTAATGCTCATACAACGACTCGATTCTTCCTATCCGTAACTGCAATTCCTTGACCTCACAACTAGTTAATTTCTTGTCACTGGACGCATCAAGGTAATTGATAAATACAGTTAAGCGTCCCTTGAAGCTTCCTCGTTTTTTGACAAGTTCTCTTTCTTCGGACATTCTGGGAATCGAATGTAGTCAACCTGAAATTTGTATAACAACAACTTAGGTATATTTTTAGAAAATACTTAATTTAAGGTACCTACGTATTACTATTATGATTTAACAGTGTAACCAAAGATAAAATAGTGACTATTACCTATTGTAAATATGTGAATACAAAATGAGATTTTTAATTTCGACTTTTACTTAAGCTACATAAATTCCTCAAAACTTGAACACTAACCTAACGTCGAACTTTAACACAATACTTTAACAAATAATCAATTAAATTGACTAATACGGGTTAATTAACTGAATAAAGAATAATTAAGACTTGTAATATATATCTAACACCAACCTATGCACATAAGAATAGTTAACTAAAATACTGCTATACAATTATAAATGTAGCAAATGTCTACTGGACTTTTCACTAAAAGAACGTATAATCGTATTTGCAATATAAGTAATAATCATCAAATAAATGATATGTACTAACTAGAAACTTTTTACAATGCAAGTAGGCAAGTACACAAATATGTTAATTTTAACAATATAAGTATTCAGGCAAATTAAACACTAACCTTTTAAATCCTTAATTATGGTTAAGTACTACCTGAACGAGTGTTGGGTGATGATATTTTAACTCTAAAATTCTTAACACCGTAAATTAGCTTGACATCCTTTGTTCACAGTCACATTGCCGGCGTATAACCTCTTCGGCAAAATTCCACGATAATAATATCAAATCCACTGATTTTTAGCAAATCTTCTTGTGATTATCAATCCGGCTCGGTAATGGACCAAAATGTTGGGGAATATTAGGTGACTGAATCAAAAAAACTCCAAATATGCTAATTATAGTCAAACATGTATTGCGTTGAAGACGAACAAAGGTGGAAGAAAAAAACAAGTACACTTACATCTAATTACAATCTACATAGTTAGCAAGACGTTGAATTGCTCATTCTAATCGAGCAGGCGTTTGGCTCGAACACCTTTCGTCCATTATCAGCCTATAATATACCTATTGCTGGGACAAAGGCCTTCTCTCGGTGAGAGGGAGTGGGCCGTAATCCACCACGCGGGCCGAGCGAAGGTTGGTAATGTCACATGTCTTCGAATTTTTGGTTCTAGGACATGCCGGTTTCCTCACGATGTTTTCCTTCACTGTTTTGAGAGCAGTGGTGATGAAATAATTTACAGAAAGTCCACTATTACACAGACAAAACCTTCAGTTTCCCCGAAAAGGTCCCCAAACCGTAGCCAGGATACGGACGCTACGAAGTCTACACCGGCGGGCTAATAAGAGCCCAATAGAAGCGCCCGTGAAGCTCCTTGCTTTGCCATACCTCCTTTCGCTCATCGGTAGTAAGTACTACAGGTTTGCGCCAGTTCTATTTATCCATGGAGAGCGAGGTGAGCCCCTTGTCCACTGCGACCACATCACATTGCATACCCACTTCGGCTTTTAAAAAATATTCTCTGAGATTGCACACCTCGCGGTTGTGGAGGGTCTTCGCGTTTAAAAAGCCTCGACCCGCAGGCACTTCTGCGGGATGTACAATCTCATCACTGATGATCGTGGGTGATGCATCCGGTTTGCGGTCAGCAGTGTACGGACCCTTCTATCCAGGGTATCGAGTTCGGTCTGAGTCCATTTGAGTATGCCGAAAGAGTACATCAAGACCCGCATGACCCAATCGTTGAAGGCGCGCATCTTGTTTCCGCCTAAAAGAAGGCTAATTAACACCTTATTCAGGCGACCAAAGAAGCGCCGCTCCCTCAACGCTTGTTTCATGTCAGCAACGTTGATGCCTAACGCTTCAGACATACCCAAATACTTATAGCTTTCGGATGAGGACAGGGACCCAAGGTGGATGGAATCCGAGAGATTCCAATTCCTTCAGATTTCATAATCTCCCCTCGCTTTACATGCATGACTGCACATTTGTCCACACCAAATTCCATTCTGATGGCGCTATTGAAAGTTTCAGTTACCTTCAGTAGCTCCATCAGTCGCAATTTGTTGCCGGCAAAGAGTTTCAAATCATCCATGTAGAGGTGAGATTATTATGACCTGACCGCCTCTCCTCAGCCAATAGCCTACACCTATTATTATTATTATACGTCTTTTGATATTTCTCGGGACCCTGGGGTCCCCGACCTTTGGAAGGCGTACGAGATCCGAAGCCAACTTGCAGAAGCCCGTTAGACGTTTTCAATTAAATGAGGCACCATCCGACGAGTATCCCTGTTCGCACTATGCAAGTGCACCCTGTTTTTTAGGGTTCCGTTCCAAAATGGTAAAACGGAACCCTTATGGTGAGACTCAGTCTGTCTGTCTGTCTGTCACAGCTAGATATCTCAAGAACTATCAACTTGCAACTTGCTATCAACTTGAAATTCAGAATAGTTTTAGATGACGTTTGCGCAACTATTTTGCAAATAAGAAAGAAATAAAAATATATGTATATTTTTTGTAACAAGGACTGAAAGGGGGTCTGAAAATTTTGAAGTGGGGCTACTAGAGCATGTGGGGTATCATATAAAAGAGCGCACTTTGCACATTCTCATTCATTTTATTTTTTTAGGCCGCGTGGTTTTCGACTTTTGATGAAAAATTAAAAAAAAACCGTTCCCCCCTTTATCTCCGAAGTTTGCAAAAAGAAAAATCTGAAATTATTCTGTGATAGAAAGTGTAAAGATTACTGGAAGAAAAAAACAGTCTCTAAATAGCACACTTTTTTGGAAATCATCAACAAAAGTTACATTAAATCCACTATCGGTCAAGAGATGGCGCTGACACAAAATTGCAATATTCTACAACGCAGTGCACAGTGTTAAATGCACAATGTCGAATATAGGCCTCGCCGATGAAAAATTAAAAACATGATAGTACGGAAACCTCGGTGCGCGAGTCTGACTCGCTCTTGACTGGCTTTTTTATATCGTGGAGAAATGCTCATGCACTACCACAGGGAGACAGTGCAGTTATGTGGGACTCTAACCCACTAAAACTCCACGGTGTCCTCCTCTGCCGCTTAGGGCGGGAATACGGGCACCCGTTAGCACTCATCCGTGATGGGGAGTACTCCTCTGGGGAGTACTCCTCTGGGGAGTACTCCCCATCACCGGCGCACCAGAACACATAGTACGCTGTGGCCACCTCAGGGAGCAAACCAGCACAAGGGCGCCAGACGACCCCATGTCTGGGCACCCTTGGTCCCCCTGCAACAGGTCAGGTCATTGGCCCCGCCGCCTGCCAATTTTCGGCGGCAGAGGATAAGAAGAGCGGCCAACGATAAAGATAAAGATTTATTTATTTGCAAAAACATGTGTAGATAATTATACATGGTATAATGTTTATTAAAGGTGTTATACAGTATGTTAAATAACAGAGGGCGTTCCCTTAAACTCGTTAATCTATATCATTAATAGATTAAAATAAAAATATCAGCATAGAAATATAAGCATAAAATAATCCGAATTAAAAAAAATAATTAATTGTCAATAAATTCGAAACCTCCTGTTTAAAATCAAAGCGCGGAATAGTATTCGTAGTAGTAATGCCCAAACGCAATACGCACGTTGCTGGCCGAGCGTTTCCGAGAGTTCACGAAGCGGAGTGAGACGGCCGCCCCGCCCCGCCCGCACCCGCGCCCGTCATTCATAAATAAATTCCGACATTGCTGTTTGCTATCCTTCAAGTACGCGTGTACAGAGTGTTTCTTTAACGTATCAATTTAAATTTTTAGTGAATATTTTAATATAAAAAAAAATAAAAACATTTTATTTTCGAATGGTAATATTTTTTTTAGCATGTATGGATGCTATACTATTGCGGGTTAACGGGAACGCCCTCTGTTAGTTAACATACTGTATGTTATTCTTTGGCACAACATGTTTGACCATGGCTGGTGTACAAATTAGGTCGGAAGACCATAAGATTTCATAAAAAAAACACTGGCACTCCGGTAGTGCCGACAGAAGTGAAAACTTGAACAATTACGAGTGTATTTTGTGAATCGTCTTATAAACAAAACACGCGTGTTAAGAGTCCGTCCATAAAATGCCCTCGCTAGAGTTTAGGTAAATTCATTGCAATACTATGTTTGTGTGCAACGTTTACGCACACACGCCTAAAAATCGAGCGTAGCGATCGTTTAAACAGTTTTGATCCTATAGATGATATTTTTTTATTCATATAGGTACGGTTAAGAAATATAAGTCTGGAATGTTTGTCTAACATAGTTTTCGTTTAGTATAATTGCCAAAATCAACATAAAAATGGTACAATTTGGTGTTAGATCCATTTAAGTACATTAAGACATTCAATAACATTGAGGTAAGCGTTTTACATAAATATCTACGAGTAGTATGCATATTTAGGTACCTAATTCAATGTTTTCCTTCATCGATGTCAATGATGACTAAGATAAACTTATTTCAAACAAATTGAAAAAGTCTTCTTGGGACTGGGCCCGTACCTATTTGAAAAAAATAAAATAGGAAGATTGGAATTGGATTGGGATAAAAATATAGTTTTGGAAAATGCAAAACAACTAAATTTGAATATTAAGTCTATACCTGTGAAATTGCTGTTTTATTTTACTGGCCGCGAACCAAGGAATTGGGAAGTCCAAGTCAAACTGTAACTACTAACATTTACAGTTCGAAGTTGCAGTTTAATAAAACGACAATTTCATAGGTATCGAGTATTCGTGGTGTTTTTATAATATATTACAATGGAGGTTATTGTACTTATCATTATGAACAACTTTTACTATGAGACCACATATAAAATCGCAAAAACAAAAAACAGCTGTTCCCTACATTTTGACGAGTTATACGAACATAAATATAAGACAAAGGTGATGCCATGCCTAGATCAAGCTGATATGAGTTTTAACAACTCATGTCAACTTTACCATAGAACATAATACTAGTAATTACTGTATTTTCAGAACTTCCATTGTCATCGATTTCCTAAAATTACCAGCATTTAAAAATAATAATGTAGGTACTCGTAAATACTTCTTTATGCAATTCTAGCGTTGATCGAAAGTAAAAGCTTACATATTCTTGAGACGAAGTCGTAGCGATTTGATTCGAATTACGTTCTGTTAGAATTTGTCTGATACGTGCCAGTCCCACGTTTTGTCGTTTTTTTTTTGCGGTGCACTGGTAATGCGATTCTTTCTATCGACCCTTGATCTACAACTAATTTGTATATATTAATATACAAATTTGTTGTAGATCATGGGATAATACCAGTAACTTATGGGCAGTGTAGGGCTTAATCACTAAAATTCTCCATCGATTGATTAGTCAAACTAAAGGTTTTGAACCATTAAAAACACCGGCCAAGAGCATGTCGGGCCACGCTCAGTGTAGGGTTCCGTAGTTTCCCGTCCGTCACAATAAGTGTTCCCACTTATGAGTTTAAAAGTGGGTATCCATTATGTTCGCGCTCCTGCAACTACTCCCGGTAGTGGGTACGTGCGCGAACACGGAGCGTGCAACATTGCACGCTCCGCGGCAGGCGCTCCGACTCGTGACGGTTTTTAGCGCGAACACAAAGGGATAATAAAATATGTAAACGAAGTTAAAAAAATGCTTGCATATACGATTATACTACAAACTTAGTCCAGAAATTATTTTGTACAACTTTTTGTCTTTTTTGTACAAAAACTTTTGTTTCCATCAAGTTCAAAATAATTTTCCTAGAAAGTTCTTATAAAGTTCTACTTTGCAGATTTTTTTCATATTTTCTAAACTTATGGTTCAAAAGTTAGAGGGGGGGACACATTGTTTTTTACTTTTGTAGCGATTATTTCCGAAATTATTGACATTATCAAAAAATGATTTTAGTAAACCCCTATTCATTTTTGAATACCATTCCAACAATATATCACACGTTAGGGTTGAAATGAAAAAAAAATCACTTCCCACTTTACATATAGGGGGGCTACCCTAATAAAATATTTTTTTCCAATTTTTATTTTACCACTTTGTCGGCGTGATTGATATACATATTGGTACCTTCAGCTTTCTAGTGCTAACGGTCACAGAGATTAAGCGAGGACGGACGGACGGACGGACAGACATGGCGAAACTATAAGGGTTCCTAGTTGACTACGGAACCCTAAAAAATACGTGTGTGGTCGGAGGGCCTCCATCAGGAACGCGGTTCCTTTTCACGTATGATTTAAATAAAACAAAATTTTCACAGCCGCCATCTTGGATTTACGTTTTAACGTCACTATCGGTTTTAAAACCCTCAAAAACCATGAAAAAAACGACGACGACGACTAAATTTTTTTTTTCTGTAAACCATTAAAAATAATATGCAGCCATGGCATCTATCGGAACTCCGAGCAACGACAAGCTCAACACGTCATACTTATAGCCACATTATGGATACTGATAACATAAGCATGTCGGTGACACGAACGAATAAGATTTCCCTCTACCAAAACATTTGAAATTTTTTGCGGCTGCCATCTTGGATTTTCATTTTGGCTCTACTATCGGCGTTAGCATCTATGAAAATAACACCCATGATCAAAAATTTGAAAATGTTCGCAGCCGCCATCTTGGATTTTCATTTTGACCCCAATATCGGCTTTAACACCATCGAAAACCATGCAAACGATACCCATGACGAAAACTTGAACATTTTCGCAGTCGCCATCTTGGATTTACATTTTGACTTCAGTAACTTTAAAGAACTTTGTTCCAAAAAAATACTTCTCTTACTGCTACAACAGCATGTCTGTGCGGGCATGTCGGTGACATGAACTCATAAGTTTTTACCCTTAACGCGCATAAAGAAGTTTTCACTTAAAAAAAATCGATGAAATATACAGTCTATATATAACTAGCGGACGCTGTAGGCAGACGTTGGCCCGCGACAATAGCTAAGAACATCCGCTCCTAAGACAACCCACTGACCAACCATCCAAGTGACACAATAAGAATTTAAAAAAAAAATACATCTAAATCAGTCAAGCCATTTAGGATGAGAAGAATTACGAACACAAGCACACCGCTATTTTATATAATATAAAAATCAGGCATGAACAATTTTAATGTTGTTAAAAAACAAGCAAAGTACTGAAAATAAAATAAATACTAAACGGATCAAAAAGTGGTAGTCGGTGTACCATTTCTGGAATATGTTTACGGAGAACACGTGCGCGCCTGCGATACAAAGTGATACGTCCTCACGCTGGGAAGGCCCGGTTGCTACTGACGGGATCGATTTTGCGCGGTCGATAATATAGTTCACTTTGCCATTTATTTACGAAGTTAAGTTATTGTTTATTTATAAAATAAAATTTTGATTCTATTAAATGGTTATCTTAACTTTAATATGTAATTTTTAAATTTTCTGAAAAGTGTTTCAAAGTATTAGAAAAAAATACTTATTTGTCAGGAAGTTTTTAGAATATTACGTTATTTCAACATTTTTTTTCTGCTATATTTTGTATGAAAATTGAGAAAAGTAATTCCACCACATGCAAGTACACCATATAATGATGTTAAAGATAATTTTTAATTTTCAAAATCATAAGTAGTTTCTTATAACCAAACGATCAAACGTCAGTCTCGCGTCATTTTTCGGAAAACTTGTTGCGAAGATTAGTGATTTTCCACGAATACTTAGTTTATTTGAAAAATCCCTTTCCGCCACATGCAAGACAAAGAACTCGACTTGTCAAAGCATAAATAATTTAAATTTTTGTTTAAATTCTATTGCCCTTTCTCGCAACGAATGAACAAAATTGATCAAAATTAGTCGATTTTGTGCCAGGCCCCTTAAGGTGTGTTCCTTATTTTATAGGGTTTTTTGCAAATCAGGTATGATGACCAAAGTGACTGGTTTATTCTTCTCGTGAAAGGAATTTATTCAGATTTGCTCGTCGTCAGTTATATATCCGTGGTTCAGCGCCATCTCGTCGTTGTTGGATGAACTACGTAGTTAGTACGCGAGGCCCTCGTAGTTCTTCCCGATGTGCATAGATGGCGCTGTCCTCAACAACGCGCGTCTTAAGTTTTACGTCTGACGTTAGTACGCGAGGCCCTCGTAGTTCTTCCCGATGTGCATAGATGGCGCTGTCCTCAACAACGCGCGTTTTACGTTTTACGTCTGACGTTTTACGTCTGACGTTTTACGTCTTACGAATTTTCGATCAGGGTCACGTGACCTGACGCGAATTTAGAAGTTTTTACCCATTCCAAAAAAAGTACACAGCGCCGCTAAAGAAGTTTTCACTTCAAAAAAAAAATATACAAAGTTAAATAATCTAAAAAAATAAAACAGCAACAATTAACATCAATATTAAATCATAAATAAAAAACAATTTGTAAATATAACATGCGGTTCAAAATAAATATAATGGATTCACTCAGTAATATCAGAGCGATTTGTCATTTAAAAATTCATTAATATTATAATAGGCTTTTTCTGTCAGTATTTTTTTGAATGTTTTCTTAAATTGGTCTGTATTTAGTTTTTTTTACACAAATAGGGATATTGTTATAAATTATCGGTGCTCTGCATCCCACGCTTTTATACAGTAGTGCTGTCTTAGCTGGCTGAACACGAAGTTTACTGTCCCGGCGATTTCGTATTACAAGGTCCGATATTCGAGGAAACAAATGGGGGTTATTTCTTACAAATAAGGCGATTTCTAAAATATAAAGTGACGGCAGTGTGAGGATTTTATGCTTTGTAAAAAGTGGCTTACAGCTCACAGTACTTTGGATACCGAACATAGCACGTATGCATCGCTTTTGCATTTTAAACGCCACATCTTTATTTGATGAGTTTACCAGAAGATAATGCCATATCTTAGGACAGATTCAACAAGTCCATAATAAGCCGATAGTAACACATTAAGTGTTGATAGATGGAGCAAGTTGGTACACACTGCTTCATTAAGTGGTTACCCCTCCAAAAGATTTATGTGCGTTCAAATCCGTGATAGGCCCAAGTTGGTTTTTGTATTTTGTAAAAACATTTTATTTTAATTAATTTATTGTTTTAGTGAATAAATAAGTTTAAGATAGTATTTATTTTTTAAAATTCTGTTTTTATTATTGTTTTTTTTCAATAAAACGTTAATACTTTTATTATTGCGAAAACGACAAGCAATAATAGGGTTAACATTTACGAACGTTTTATTCATCGTCTAAGTAGACTAGAGGTTTCAAGACCGCTTGCCGTGCCTATGAGTGCCGTGTTCAAATCGTAGCCACGAATCGTGCTTTTTGTTCATTATAATTATTATTTTAATATATTTTTCTATTTTGTTTTAGTAATTATTTATGAAGAATTTAAAAATAAAGAAAAATAAAATACCTTAATAATCATATAATAATATTTATTATTGCTATTATTTAACAAAACTATGATCTTATTTTACAACAAAGATTTATTTTGATTTGATAATTTTATTTACAGTTATCATAATATACTATTTTGCCAACTGACACAATTGGGTTCCTAGACAAGTGGCATCCTATTAAGGTAAACGATAAAATAGTAAGCGGTAGAAATATTTTAGATTGACATAACCTAACGAAATGTCACGTGACCTGTCATGTCGTCTCAGCATACAAATTTGACATTTGACAGTCTGACAAGTGACATCGAAAGTGACAAGTTTTGAAGCGTTTGCAACTTGTCTAGGAACTAGAAGTTAGTTTGGCAGGATTACAATCATGAGCATAATAAGTGAATAAACATGTTATCAATAGATAATCAATTAACATCTCTTATTAGCTCATGATATCTACTTAGAATATTTTGCTATACAAAGTAAAAGAGTGGAATCAAATGAGTTAAATGTCTTCGTTGTTTATTTTGTTGTCATACTTAATTAATATAACTGCTATTTCTGGGCAAATCGCAATCGTTCTCTTCGATGTTCTTCTGTTAGACATATTTTGCAGGTCGATAACTGTGAATGTTCGCTGCGTGTAAATGTCTTCGAACCGTGGACAGAGAGATATTCCATGCCGTTGCGAACTGTAACGAGTGGATGTAAACGGCGGTGTAGTGTGAACCTTAACAATATCCGGATGATGTTCAGATTGGTCCGTATAGATCCCAGTAGTTCTCCGACCCATGGTCATTGTCTTAGCATCGCCGGTTTCTTGAAATCTGCGCACCCATAAGCGCACCGTTTGTCTCTGTATAGAAAAAAATGGTTTTAAGTAAGTTATTAAATACCACCACACACAAGATACCACAAATAGCTCAACAAAAAAAAATCGGAGAACACAATTAATATTATAATGAACTTACTGCTATGCCAAGCTGTCTCGCAATTCCTTTTATGCTCACATTTTGTTCACACAGAACAACTATTTTAGTTCTCATAAAATCATAAATCATTTTAAAAATTAATGAATAAATCGTAGTCGTTTACTCTTCGCCGTTTTAAGTGAACGTATACATCAAACGTTATAGTTATAACTTGAGGGTATGGATTAATTTTATAAAGACAACGTAAGTAAGTAAAATTAATGGATACCCTCAAATTATAACATCTATCGATTAGACATCCCACCTAAAGATAAAATGACTCAGACCATAGTAGATAACAATTTCAACGCAATTCATATGGGCTCGCTGGCTAGTTCGTCAAACTGCCGGTATGAGTATGACAACGTTCGGTGATGCGATGGTTCGAATCTGAGTCGAAACAATGGGTTCTTTTTGAAGTATTCTTTAGATCATTTGTAAGGAATTTAATGTGTAACATTTTAAAACTTGAGGGGTTAGCACATACTGACGCTGTCTGTACAAAGCATATGCTTGACTACCTACTGATTTTTTTGTATAGTGTGTCAATGTGTTCTTTCCAGTTTAGTTTGCTGTCTATTATTAAGCCGAGAAAACGGACATTAGATACTTCATTTATAGTGTAATCATCATGAATCAAATTTACATTTAATGGATTATGAAATCTTTGTCCAAAGTGCATTATATTTGTTTTAGATAAATTTATTTTCAAATTATTATTATCAAGCCAAGAAATTATAGATGTCAGTGAATTATTTATGTCAGATTTATAATTATTAATGTCCTTTTTTTTTTTTCTTCTTCTTCTTTGGCAACTGAGCCGATGTCGACTATTCTGCCAGCGTCATTAATGTCCTTACATGCAATTGAAACTGTACTGTCATCAGCAAATAATGTCATAGGTTGAGTCGTTGCCTTTGGCAAGTCGTTGATGTAGATAATAAACAACGGCGGCCCTAGGACACTGCCTTGAGGAACACCGTATGTGACATTTCTCCTCACGGAGCTGAATGTTTCCTCTTTTTTTTTAGGTTTCACTTTAGTTATTACTGTGATCTGTTGTCGGTTCGTTAAATAGGATCTAATTAAATCTAAAATATTGCCCCTTATGCCGTATGCTTCAAGTTTACTGATTAGTATATTATGGACTACATAATCAAAAGCCTGTGACATATCGCAATAAATTGCACAAGCTGGAACTGTTTTGTCAACGTGGCCTATAATATTTTGGATGAATTCATAAATGGCCATATTCGTGGATTTATTTTGCCGAAAGCCCTTTTGTTCATTACACAAAATTTTATTTTTTTCTAGATATGAATTAAGTTCACCATAAAGATACTTTTCGAAAATTTTGGAAATATTGATAATAGTGCAATAGGCCTATAATTCACCATTAACTGTTTGCATTCTTTTTTGAATAAAGGTTTTATAACAGATAATTTAAGATCTTGTAGAAATATTCCAGTTGATATCGATAAGTTCAGAATGTGACTCAAGTGATGGCATATATCGTCATTTACTGATTTAATTATTTTAGTAGCGATACCATAATATCCTACACTATTGGTATTTTTAAGATTGTTTATAATTTTATTAATCTGGTAAGGTGAACTTGGTGGATTGGCAAGAAACATTGAATTTAATCGGTGATTAATTAAAGACGTTACTTTTTTTCCGGCACCCGGAAGGGGGTTGACTTTTTCAATAAAGTAATTATTAAATGCGTTCGCTATTTCTGTTGGATTATCAAGGACGTTGTTTTCATCAATTTTAATTTTATCTATGGATTCTTTTGGGGTGTTAAGTCTCATTTTGTTTATAATCCGCCACGCTGTTCTAGTTTTATTTTGAGTTGTTAATAATTTATAGTTATTTTGCGCCCGTTTTGTTAGTTTTATATTTTTTTTTAATAACTGACTATAATTCAAGTACTTTAATTTGTTGTCTTTTGTTGAGTTTAATCTGAATTTCCATAGCAAATCCCTTTTCCTGCGACTGCAAATTTTTACACCACGTGATACCCACTTTGGTTTATGATTGACCTTTATTAGACATTGGGTTTGTGGAAAACAAAGGTCGTAAAAAAGTTTAAAATCAGTTATAAAGTGTTGATAAGCTGTGTTTGGGTCATCAGTGAGGTAAATATTCGAGAAAGCCAAGTTCTTAACACACATTTTAAACTTATCAACATTTTCCTTGCAATAATCACGTTTCATTGAACGCCAACAATGCAATGTCAGATTTTTTTTAACAGGAAGTTTGATTAGTTGTGCTGTATGGTCCGACAGGCCCAATTCCAAAATTTCAGATTTACATCCCTTTTTAAAGTTAACGTCATACCAACACTCGTCCTCCCCTGCGGCCCCACCGCGTCCGCCATCAGACGGTGGCGACCCAGTCAAGGCCGCGGAAGGTAGGGAGAGCGGCGCACTGCAATGCAGGCACTCCTCTCCCGCCGCGGCCTCCAACCCACAGCCGCGATGCTTCCCATACGACATCACGGCCCGCCTCAGTTGCGATGTCGCCCAAGCGGCAACGCAACCTACTTGTTGGCCTCTACGTCGTCGGCTTACTGGCAAAAGCCCTGACGAGCAACCCCTCCTCGGGCTCCTGTTCGCTTCACCGTGGGTGACCATCAAGCTACGGCTACTGAGCCCCCCGCCTCGACAATGCGGGAACCCACCGGGGGGTGCAAGTGCACCCCAGGACAACCCCCTGTTGGTGTAGGACTATTGCAGGATATGGAAACAAAGATATTGGATTATGGGTTTGGGTGTATAAAGTGAACTGGTTATTTAGGACTATGGAAATTCAAGGGCCCCTGTCTGAACAATGTTTTATATATAAATTACACAGATAAAATGGCAGGGGTGACTTGTACACTCAATAATGGGCCCCCGAAAACGGTCGCTAGCACATAGTGTCGTAGCGACGAAGGGTGCAACATATGTCCTGAGGTGCTTATGAGGAGTGGAGAGGTATTCCACGGCTATCAGGACAGTCCCGGAAGTACGGTCAAGATCCCTACCAGCGTCTTACTGAAATACCTACTTCCTTCCTCCGAACAGGTTTGCTCTTGCGAATCTCCATTCAAGCCGGTCCATAAAGGCAAGAATGAGGTGGGACCTCTGTTCCTCATCATTGTTCACTCCAGCCGGCCAATAAAGGCAAGTCAGAGGTGAGGAACAAGACTTCTCCCGGGAAATAGGGTCCGTGGGGTCGCTACTGCCCAACAGCTCACCACGTGCTGCCCTGCGTGTTTCTGTATCTCTCTTGGTCAGGCTCCTCACTCACAGGACCTGTTCCGGCAAAGTAAACTCAATGGGACCAATCTGAAAGTAGATCCTTTCAAATAAAAAAAGAATTTTGCAAATCGGCAAATAAATAACGGAGTTATGAGGTAACAAAAATAACAACAAAAAATAAAAATTCAACCGAATTGAGAACCTCACATTTTTTTTAAAACGGTTGTAAAGAAAGCATTCAGCGCCGTTTATACTCTACGTCGGTTGCGCGTCGCTGCTAATTTCATAAACCTACTTAGAAAAAGATATGATTTTTAAAGAAAATTTGACTTTGACCGCGGGCCGCGGTCTAATACTTGCGTAAATAAGAAAACATTGGCTCGTGTATAGCGACCATTATGTTGTACGATGTGACGATGTGAGTGTTGTTCGGGCAGGACAGCACACCAGGACACACGACGCGCTCGCGGAACTAAGGTGCGTTAATACTTTACTTTATTATACCTACGAATTGTGTAGCTAAATAGCAAACATTATTTAATGAGTGATACTGATTATAGGTGTTATTTATTATTTATATACCTATTCTTATTTATTAACTTATCATCACGTGCTATCATTACAGGAATGTCCTAATTCAATAGTGTGTTATGAAAATTAATTGGAAAAAATTACCGTCCGGTACCTATTAATAATTTTAAATTCACTTAGCACAAAAATCGGGCAAAAAAAATCAAGAAATTTAGATGTGAAAACTAAACTTGCGTAGGTATGAATTTGTATTTGTATTAATTTTTTATAAACAAGATAATCTTTGTTTGTCGCAATGTTATTATTGTTTTCAATCCAATTTTTAATCTATTTTGTTTAAATCCTGATTTTGTTCTAATTTAGTTTTTTTGATTTGATGATAATATTTTACTTTTTTTAAATGTTTTTTTTAAATGTTTGCTAATAGACTTAATTTTAAGTTATTTAGTTTAATCACCTTAGGCTGCATAAAACTTGCATGATTGTAACCTAAATGGAAGAAGTCACTGGCTCCTGAGCTAGGTTAGGGTACCTGACCCTAACCTAGCTCTGGAGCCAGGGTCTAAATTTATTTTTGTAACCTGTTTTTATGGCAATAAAGAAAATTATTATTATTATTATTATTATATTATGAATGTGGAAGGATATGAAACTGACGAGGCCGAGGAAACGAGAGGATGGATTGTGTGAAACATGATGTAGGTGGCTCCGGTCTGTTCCAACAGCGTGTCATGATAATGTAAACAAATAGATCAGTAGACGTACTGTGGATGCCAATTTGTAGTGACACTTAAAAATTGAGTGCTTTCATTTGGTTATTTGAATACTAAAACCCGAAATTCTCAGGTTAATTATAATAAGTACCTCAATTATCGTCGATAATGTTTCAATCACAATTTATATTATTCAAACAATAGGTACAGACGCCAGCACATCAAGCTACTTCAATCTGTCAAATTTATTTAATAGATTTTCAACTTTATCGCTAAAGCATAAGGTACAAAATTGATTGGGAAGATATGACAGTTTCGGGTAGGTTGATGTGCTGGCGTCTGTACCTAATTGTTGGAAAATAGGGGTTTATTTATAACTGACTGTTTAACCATACGTCAAAAATGTATGGTTAAACAGTCGCTACTTAACCAAAGAGTAAAGTAACCATAGAGGTACTTAACTTTAAGCGACGTTTATGATTTAAGGGGTAAAGTTTAAACTTGCTAAATATGTACAGTTGAATGTTTTGTGCTGTTGTGTTGTGGACTAATTCCCTTTAGTGAGTGAGTGCGTAAGAATTTACCCTGAGCAGGGTTTGTTTACACTTTCATCTGATACTTTTAGAACAGATACTAGGAAGGGGTGACTACTGAGATGACGCATGACGGCCAATGCACATGTATGGAATAGGAAGACGTATTGCCGGACCACACTCCACAGTGACCACTTGGACGTTGCGACAGGGGCCGGTAGACGATCACTATCTATTTCTAGTACCTATTTCACCAATGGGTGTACCTTGTGTGTACTTACGAGACTTGGACGTGCAACCTGTTACTATGGATTTAGTACATGATTCTGGACATCAAAATTTTTCGACGGTTATTTAAAAAATATATACATATATAATATTCCATACATTTTGACCGCGTAGGTAATGCACTTTTGTATGTAACAGCTGTTTTTTTTAATAACAGATGGAAAATGTCTACGCTAGGGCTAGGGGGTCTAGATCTAGAATCATTGGTTTTACCAATCATAGTTATCATAATATAAGTTTTAAGCAAATTATTAAAAGAATAGCAAACACAAACCTAGACAATTATTCTACAATGGTTTTGCTACTAGGTAAAAGTACAGGTATTACCAGAAAGGACATAGTGGGTGGTGTGAACACCTTATTAAAGTTAAACATAGGTAAGCTAATGTTGTGTGCTTTACCTTACTCTGATACTCTATCAGAAGATGAAAATAAACATATATATAAATTGAATAACACTATTCACATGCTGACAAGTTATCATAGTGACAAATTATTGTTTTTTGACACTAATAAGTTTGTTAGTGGTTTTAAGTTAACTCAGAGAACTTTATCTCTGTCTTGGGAATGCAGACATATGATTGCTATGTTGATAGCATATAATATTAATGGGGTTATAGTTAATATAACAATGTAGTTTTAGGGACGAGTCTGTGTTGTATAGTTATACTAACAACATAGTGGTAAATAATTATGAATCATCATGTTGTACGAAGGAGGGTCCACCAATAATACCAACATCATTGGAGGCCACTACCAGTCAGATAGGGTATTCTCTTCCTGCTGGAACTTATACGGGCTCACTAGACACTTCAGTCATAGTTGTGGAGGTCACTCCGGATACTCTTTAAACTAGTTAGTAAGACAACAGAAGTTACCCCTTCAAATAACCAATTACTATTACAGAATAATAAAAAGGTATCTTCTCGCAATATTACTCAGAATAATAAAAAACTAAAGGGAGGGCAACATATTTTAAAATTATTTAACCAAAATATCCAAGGTTGCTCTTCTAAATTACTGGAAATAGAATTGTTTTTAGAAAATACCAAGTTTGATGTCATTTGTTTTACAGAACATTGGTTAAAAACCCATCAAGTAATGTCAATTAACTATGAAAATTATTGTGTAGTTAGCCATTTCAGCCGAACACGTATGATACATGGCGGAACATTAATATTAGTTAAAAATTCAATTAAATCAAAGGAACGAAAAGACATCGTTGGGCTGTCTGCTGAACACACCATTGAATTGTCCTGTGTTGAGCTCGATAAGCATGTAGTAGTATGCGTATACAGACCTCCAAGTTACCAGAATCTAGCTTTGTTTGATTCTGTAATGGAAGATGTGCTAAAGAAACTTTCTGCTAATAGTAAGTCAATAATAATATGTGGCGATTTTAATATTAATTTATTAGAAAATAACTCGAATACTATCAGATTATTAAGTCTTTTTGGGTCATTTGATTTGTCAAATGTTTTTATTGAACCCACCCGAGTAACAGCTTCCTCTGCAACTTGTATAGATAATATTTTCTGTAACTGTGATTATTTGCACAAACAAATTGTAAATAAGTTGCCATCTGATCACAGTGGACAAACAATAACATTTTGCTCCTACATGCCTTTACAAAAATTTTTAATAAGGTTTAGGCCAATTACATGTAAAAATTTAGAAAATTTAAATAATTCTTTGGCCAGTAAATAATGTATTCAAAGTTTTAATAATTTATGTGACCCAAATGAGTTCAACACTCAATTTAATGAAACTTTCCCACTAAAGACTAAAAGTATTTACACAAAGTTTTTATTTAGTGATTGGGCGACTCCAGGTATTCGTAAAAGCAGGGAAAACCTTTTTGAACTTTATGGCCTGAAGCAGCATATGAATAGCACAAGCTTTCATCGGTATGTTGCAACATATTCTAAGACTTTCAAAAGTGTATGCAAAACAGCAAAAGCTCTTTATATTGGCAATAAAATAAAATCAGCCTATGATAAAATAAAAACTACCTGGCAAATAATAAACAATGAAACAGGTAGGAAAAAACAGCGTAATACTGAATTTAATTTAGAGACTGCTCGTGGCCCCATCAATTCAGATATAGAAATTGCTCAGGAATTTGAAATTTTTTTTGCTAATATTCCCATTTCAACTACTGAAGCTTTAAATTCCTCACCCGCGCTTTCTGCTGACTTACTTAGAAAGAATGTTGAGGCCTGCCCTTCGGAGTTTGGGTTTCAACATACAAACCCCCAGGCTGTTATAAAAGCTTTTAAAGATCTTAAAATTAAATCAACAGAAGATCTCTGGGGAATGTCTGTAAAAGTTTGTAGATCTATCATCGAAACGATTGCGCCCTATTTAGCCTTCATATTTAACATCAGTGTAGACCAAGGAGTCTTTCCAGATCTCATGAAACACAGTAAAGTAGTTCCTTTGTTCAAATCCGGTGATAGTAAAGACCCCAACAATTTTAGGCCTGTCTTAATTCTGCCGGTTCTCAGTAAAGTGTTTGAAAAGTTGATGCTCAATCAAATGTTACGCCATTTTAATAAAAATTCCATCTTTCATGAACAACAGTACGGTTTCACCAAAGGGCGTTGTACCACTGACGCCGGTGTCAACCTAATAAAGAACATTTTTAACGCCTGGGAAGATGCACAAGACGCCATTGGAATCTTTTGCGACCTCTCTAAGGCGTTCGATTGCGTAAACCATGAGACACTTCTGCTGAAACTTGAGCATTATGGGATTAGGAATTTAGCTCTTGATTTACTAAAGTCATACCTAAAAGATAGAAAGCTTAAAGTTCAAGTAAACGGCGTAAACTCATTAGGGTCTGAAATAGCAATGGGCGTTCCTCAAGGTTCGATATTGGGTCCATTCCTCTTTTTAGTTTACATTAATGATTTACCCCAATTACTTCAAAATCAACCGAAGATGGTGTTATTTGCAGATGACACCTCATTGATCTTTAAGATAGACAGACGGGCACAAAATCTTGACGACGTGAATAACTCTATTCTTCAGGTCCAAGATTGGTTTACGGTAAATCATTTGGTACTAAATGAAAAGAAAACCAAATGCATTAGATTTAAATTACCTAATGTTAGAAGTAGTGAATGTGACATCATATTGAATGGAGAAAAACTGGAATTTGTTGATCAAACTGTTTTTCTGGGAATCACGCTAGACGAGAAATTGCAATGGGGACCTCACATAACATCTCTTGCGGGGCGGCTTAGCTCGGCCGCTTATGCTGTTAGAAAGATAAGACAGTTAACTGATGTAGAAACCGCGCGTTTAGTCTATTTCAGCTACTTTCACAGCATTATGTCGTACGGCATTTTACTATGGGGTCGAGCTGCTGACATTGAATCTTTATAAAATCATTTGAATCTTTATTTTGCAAAAAAGAGCTGTCAGAGCAATTTATAATCTACGTCGCCGCGAATCTCTCAGGGGACTTTTTAAAAGGATTAATATTATGACGGTACCTTGCCAATTCATTTATGAAAATATTATGTATGTAAGAAAAAATCTACATCTTTTTAATAAAATAAGCGATAGACATAATTTTAATACTAGAAATAAAGATAAAATACATCAACCATTTTTCAGATTAGCCAAGGTACACACATCTTTTATGGGGTACTGTGTTAAATGTTACAATAAAATACCTTGTGATATATTGCAATTAAATGAAAGAAAATTTAAAACTCACATTAAACGTACACTTTGTAAACAAGCATACTATAAATTAGAAGATTATATCCAAGATAAGAACGCTTGGAAACATGCTGGTCCTGCTCCATAGGACATTCTAGAGTCTAGACAAAATCAAACGGGTTGCTAATTTAATTGTAGGTTTATTCTTTTTTTTATTTAAATTGATTTACATTCTGTAACTACTTAACTCACACCCTGACTTGTTAAGGCTCCTGCAAACAGGCGCGACGCGCGACGCGAATCGCGCGCGACACAAAGGCACCGCTCGTTGCGCGACTTGCGGTGCCTCCTTTGTGTCGCGTGTCGCGTCGCGCCTGTGTGTACGAGCCTTTACTTGTAATTTTTTATTTTTATTTAAATGAAAATCGTTTACTTTTACCATGTTTGTAAATATGTGAGCACCATGTATCTATCAGATAATTAATTTATGTCATGGTTTCATTTTTAATTCTTTTACCTATTGTGGTATAGTAATTTTATTTTAGGTGCATCGTCTTCACATATTATGATTATATAAAATGTATGCTAAATATTGAAAGAATTTTAAAAGAGTAACGGTGGAGTTTCTTGCCCGTTCTTCTCCATACGAAAACTACCTTTTGGAATGGGCGACTAGAATCAATTCTATTTGTTGTAATTTTTGACGTTCAAAAGTGCCTTTTATGTGCCTATTTGAAATAAATGCTTTGACTTTGACTTTGACATTGTGCTGAACTCATGGATACAGTTTGCGCGGCGATGTCCCTGCAACCCTGTATGACTTGTGTATTGTAGATCAATGAATGTTATTATATTTTCTGCAAAAAAGAACCATAACTTAACTCGCTCTACTCGCTCTCCTAAAATATTTTACACTAACTTTGTACTTACAGTTAAAATAAAGTGCAGTGCAATATAAATATTTATTAACATTAATAAAAACAAAATAAGTAGGTAAGTAATTATTATTATTTGACGAGTTTTAAAACAAATCTAAAGCGAAAACAAAAAATCTGTAGCGAAATGTGGGTGTGCTAGAGGTACTTACACCTACCCTCCGGGGTATACAGGCGTGATGTTAGATGTTGTACATATGTGTCAGATTTGTTTCTTCTCCATAACAAATTAAAAATAAATGATCGTAATAATAAGCTGGGTCAAAATACGAAAATATGCGGAACTTCCGAAATTAATTTTTCACTTTGTAGTTTTTTTTTTTTGAAGTCTTTTGGTTTTTTTGGAAAAACCTTTTTCATTTATTACTTGTAAGTAGTCTTGAAAAAAAATACCATACAAAAGGCGTATACTATAATAATCTATTATAACAACAGGCACAAGAAGAACGAGGGTTGTTAACAGTTTTATCATATACTTTACGGACAGACTAGGCAGTCTAGTAATGCCTGCGCGTCGTTACCTAATGTTTGCACTCACATAACGTGTCTGTTTGTCCGTCCACCGTGTGTGTGCACGGCGCACATTAAGTTGTTAGTCAGCCAACATCGTTAATATTCAAGCTGTGAGTAAATCAAACATAGCGCCTTACAGCTTGTGAACTTTATGCACTTCTCACACAGACCGTTTCGTGTGCTCCATACTAATGTTTAAGTTAAATATTGACTTCGAACGCGGCCGCTTGTCATTCAGGGTTCAACCAAGTTAGCTCAAGAACTACACAAGCAAAGTTAATAAAATGTACATGTCCACGGCGCACAGTGGTCCGGGTTTTCAAAAAGGCGGACATAGGATCGAAAATGCATATTTAACGTAACAAAAAATAGTTTCGTATAGGAAATTTAACGCTGATTAATACTTATTACTACAACTTTTCAAAAAAACAGCTCCTTCACGTCAAAAAAAAATATTGAAAATAAAAATGTATGGGAGAAAATCTATTTTATTTTTTTTCTCCGTTCAGTATCAAAGTGTAGCAAGCAAACCTTATATTCTGGTAAGTACCTATTGTTCTTAATACGACAACATATAAATTGCTTGCGTATCCCTGCGGCCTTGACGCCTACGATGCTTCAAAGTTTAAAATTTTAATGTTGAATTATCTTAATATTATTAACGAGTTTTTCAATTGAAATTAATCCAAAATATCATTTTTAATAAAAACAAGCCCCCCGCGCGCCCCATCCGTGTATTAAGCTCGCCCCCTATTACATGGGACTTAAATATAACTGGCGAAATGACAGTGTACTATAGTGTAGTATACACCTTTGCCGAACCCTTCGGGGAATATAAAGCGTGATGTTATGATAAAATAAGCATTTCTGCTTATTTTTTTTTTAATAATCATCTGTTGGTTATTCTTTCATCTGTTGATATTTCCTATTGATAAATCATGGTTGATATTGTTGGTTTTACTACTAACGTGACTCATCTTAAAAGAAACAATTAGAAATAGATGTAGCCCTTAAAAGGGCTTTTTCTGAAGTCCTGAAAAGGACTATTTTAAGTGGTCCTGAAAAGGACTACAACTCAACTACTACTACTACTAACAAACTCAATTCTAACAATAACAAAATCACTAAATCTGTCACGTTTACATTAATGGATCATCTTCAGGCTGCAACTCCTGTAGATCCATATTTTCAGTTTCTTCTGTTACTACCTCAGGCAACAACAAAAGCTCTTTAACATCTGGAAAAAAATCGAATTGCTTTGAGTTGCTGTATTTTGGTCGAATATGGGATAAATATGGGTCTGAACTAATTAAAAAATTATGGAGCAAGTCCTCGTTGGTCTTCATCCTGTTAAATTTTCTTGTGTGATATTCACGAACTCTTCGAAATTCTTTATTTCTTGCTTCTCCCGCTTCTTCGGAAAGAATGCCAATTGGTAGGAGGCCAAAGTGATGACAAATGTCTGCACCGTGTATGAGTAGCTTGTGCACACTTGCGGGCATATAAAACCATGGGTATAGATGAACAAAGATCTCAGCTGTTTCTCTGCAATAAGTCCTGAATTTTTCTATATCTATGGCACATCCCGATGAAATCGTTTGAAGAATAACCGTAAAATGCTTCAGTAGGCCTTTGTCAATATTGGTTATTTCGGCAGATTTCTCATAATCTCTAAAAAACCTTCTGGCTGTGTTTCCGTCGTTTGTGGTTCCAAAGCCTTGCTTCACAAAATCCACAAGTATTCCCATTTGCTGTTTGAATTCTTCTTGTGTAAAATGTTTCTTCGCAGCTTTTAGTTGCTTGTTAGCACCTCGTGCAGTCCACATCTCAAAGTCCATGTTGTAAGATATGTGTAGAATACACTCCATACAACGAATCCACATATGAAGAGTAGAAAGTCCATATTTATAAACATCTTCTCGAACAGGTCTTGAAAATACTTCTGACAGTTTGTTCATCTCAGTCGGCTTAGCAAGGCAAATATTGCAGGCAGATGCAGACGAAGTATCCGTTATAATAGTGGCCACTTTTCCGTCGATCATTGTCATATGAAGCTCGTGACTAATCTCTAGCCCGACCCATTTTGTAGAATTGATGTTCTTTATTTCTTCCTTCAATGCAGCTTCTTCTTGCTTGATGTATTCTGCTGTCTCTTTACAAAACTCGAACTTAATGGGCCTGCAATAATGTGTTGACGAAGGTGTTGGGTTTTCCCATATGGTGCTATTATTAGAAACTAATTTAAGAGGGACAAGACTTGACATGAAAACCGATGAATCACTGAAGTCTACATCTTCACTCCTTTGCTTGTAGGTGCTTTGTGAAGAAGCTCCATCGAAACCCCATTTACTAATTAACTTCAATCCTTCAGTTGACGAATCAATCTGGGTACCGGTAATTTGAAGAATCTTCTGGACTGTCAGATCCAATAGGGCTTGAAGCTTCACTCTGGCTCCTCTCTCGGTAATTTCTAAATCATGTGGATAGCATCTCTTTTTAGCTTCAAGGAGTTTGTGATACGATGGTAACACTGGAACTTCACAATCTAACAGCGCTTTCCTTAAACACAAGTATTTCCATTTTGACAGGTTCAATGATGTATAAAGACCAAGAGCATGATCTTCATCTAAAGATTTTTTCCTATTTTTCTTAAACAATGTGGCTTGAACAATAGTAACACTATCAGGGTTCTTCGTTATATGATCAATAACACAAGCTAAGTCATTCTTCTTGTCTATCCTAAGTCTTTCGACTAATGCAAAAGTAAGTTCTTCCGGCGAATAGTCCAAAAGAGACTCTGAACGTCTTTTCTTCTGTTTGTTGCTGAGGTCAACAAAAGGCTTCCTAATCTGAACTTCGGTAGATGTGCCCACAGTTGCTGTACTTGATGTCGACGGAATCACAGCTGCTGTAGTATCGATGTCAACTGAAGTATTGTCTGACGATATGTTTTCGATAACTTCATCTTGGGCTTGAAAAATCTCGGATAAATTAACAGTAGTGCAAATTGGCCAACTAATATTTGATTCTAACCACGCAGCATGTCTATTCATGAAAGTCTTCTGATTTCTAGAAGCACTTGCCCATCTGCGATTGATATTACTCATGTAGTTCTTCAAAAAGGTCTTGATTATTTCTAAATCTTCCGAACATGTTTCAACTGGGATATGTAGAATAATAGCTTCATAGAGTCGTGCCCAATTTTTCATGTCTCCTTCAACACGGAGGAACATAAAAATGTCCAAGTTTGTAACAAATGCAGCCATAACGAAACTCACTAAACTTTCACACAGCACGGATAATTGATGTTGCTTCCTCAAGGGTTGAGAAACAAGTGCCTTTAATTGTTTCATGCACAGATATTAATAACAAACACACGCTCGCAAGTAGTGACTGACGAAATTAGTACCACATCTTCAACAGCCAATCAGCGTCGTCGAAATCTCCGGTGGTGGGGGTAAATGATTCTTTTACCACAGGAGTCGTTTCAGTCAGTTACAAATAGGCTACGAATCAGCACGTGTCCTTTATTACATAACTAAAGTTGAAGACTTTTATTAGTACTTTTTACTAAAATAAAATAAACAAATACTTGCCAAATGCTTGAATGCGTATGTTTTAATTCTTATATAATTAAAAAATTATATTTTGAATTCAGCTTAATTGAAAACCTCGATAATAATTTAAAAAAATCCCAATTGAAATTTTAAACTTTGAAGCATCGTAGGCGTCAAGGCCGCAGGGATACGCAAGCAATTTATATGTTGTCGTATTAAGAACAATAGGTACTTACCAGAATATAAGGTTTGCTTGCTACACTTTGATACTGAACGGAGAAAAAAAATAAAATAGATTTTCTCCCATACATTTTTATTTTCAATATTTTTTTTTGACGTGAAGGAGCTGTTTTTTTGAAAAGTTGTAGTAATAAGTATTAATCAGCGTTAAATTTCCTATACGAAACTATTTTTTGTTACGTTAAATATGCATTTTCGATCCTATGTCCGCCTTTTTGAAAACCCGGACCACTGTGCGGCGCGGGCTTCTTCTGCCAAATGAAATATGTGCACCGCGCGGGCTTATCCTGCCAAATTAAAAAATAATCACGAAAATCGGCCCAAGAATCTGGGACATGTCAATATATATTGGCATCTCCGTGATTCTTGGATTTTCAAACTCAAAACTCAAAGCATTTATTTCAATAACCATTTACAGGCACTTTTGAATTGTCAAGAAGTCGGTCAGTCTCAAAATATGAAGCTAGTTGCCCATTCCAAAGCGTAGGTAGGTACCTATGGAGAGGAAGGGGCAAGAAACTCCATGGACACTCTTTTTAAATTATATTTTACAAAAATATTAGTTACATCATTACTTTTGAATTAAAAATTATATAATGTGAGAACGATGTAAAAAATAAAAAAGACGTACGCGTTAAAAGCGTCCAAAGTACAACAAATAGTACTTAACAAACAACAATCCAAAAATAAAATAATTAAAAATAAGCCAAGGCAGCTAAGTGATGACCAGCCCCAACTGACGGCGCCCGTTCACGAACATGACGCATAAATCAGCACCATTCAGCTCAACTATTTTAAAGGGAGCTAAATGATCCAACACACACGCCACCGTCAGCGAGACATTTTAGTGAGCAATCAGCGGCCAGGGCACATTCAAGTCAATGAAAGACATATTATTACCCAGTAAATGGTAGCTATAGGCTATAGGGTACATAGAACTCACACCTGTGTTATGCAATTATACAATACAGATGAAATTGAGTTTATACAATGCAAAGATAGTCTTACAATCTTCAGCAGCTCCAACAGTATTTTCATGTGTTAATTAGTTGTGGTTGTGGAGCAGGATCGGCATTGAGCCAGGCATTTTTATCAGTCATGTAATCCCCTAACTTATAATATGCCTGACTGCATAGTATGCGTTTTATACAAGACTTAAATTTTGTCTCATTCAGTTGAAGAATGTGGGGAGGTATTTTATTATAACATTTTAAACAGTACCCCATAAAATATGAATCTACTTTAGCCAGTCTGAAACCTGGTTGAACTAATAGGTCCCTATTTCTAGTACTATAATTGGGTGAATTGCCCAAGCATAAAAAATACACGGCAAACCTGAGCAAGGTAGTGCAATGTGGTGATTTTTAATTTTATATATTTTTTCTCAACAAAGTAAGTATTTCTCTACCTTGGCAAAAAAATCATTGATTTCTACCCTCTAAAATACCAAAAAAAAATTACAAAGTGTTATTTTATCATCACGGTGGCCTGCCCTGAACCCAATTCCGCTCATAAAATACCTTCCCCTGCAAATACATTCGTAATTATGGTTTTAAATCGATTTTGTTATCATTAAATTATAATAAAGAGCAAAGAGCAGCAGAAAAGCAGCAGCAGCAGTTCAAAGAGCTGTGGATTTTGTGATTAATAAATAAATAAATAAATATTATATTCGATCAAATAAAACTATTTTAGTTTGTTTATCTTCTTTCTCGTGAATTTGACAGGCAGTCAACTTTTGTCCGGAAAAAAGTTATCATTTCAGAGGACAGTAAGTTTTAGTAGAATAGCCATGTCAACATTGCGTTGTTACGCCCCTCTCACCTTTCCTCACTTCGGATCAGTCCGGCTCAAGCTCTCGGCGCGAATGCACCGGTCCTAACGTCTTGCGGTTTCCCGCCAAAAAAGTAAGTTTATCATTTCAGTAATATGGGGACAAAAATAGTTTCATTTCGGTGGCTGTTATAACTCGTGCTACATTCGTTTAATTTGTTTCAAAACTGTGTATTCAATTCGCCGTAAGTAGTGTTTTGTTTGAGTAGTGTTCATATTTTTTGAATAATTTTATTTCTGTGTTAAATGTAGAACTAACCTCTATTTTATCATCTCAGTGTTATCATTTCAGTGGATTCGGTGGACTGTTATACCAATTACAGTCCACCGGAATGAAATGTATCTCTGAAATGATAAAACCATAAAGTTTTACAGATCCTTGTGTCAAATACAAAATCATAGTTTTGTAATGTACTTTTACCTAGAGTGTAGATTAAATTATTCGGGTGCATTTGTTGTGTAATATTTGCGTTTAAGATATATAATACATAAATAAACCTTTCATTAATATCATTCATTGAGGTTATTGTAACTTCAAAGAATGATATATGTAATACTAACTGTAATATCTGTATATTAATGATGATATTAAAATAACTGTGTACTTTCCTGTCTCAGTGTTTATCTAAAATTTGTGGAAATCAAACCTAACAAAAGTACGGAACCCTGGCTGCCCGGCACGGTTGTTCTTAGGTGTATCATTTCGGTGGATTTATTTCATTCCGGTGCACAGTTTATCATTTCGGTGGTGTTTTTTATCATTTCGGTAGACACTTTTCATTTCAGTGGACTCTTAAAAATTCATCCTTAAATATTTATGTAAGTTTTGATGAAATTTGATGTCCACTCACGAACAATGTTATAAAATAGGCTAAAGTTTTATTTGTCACTAAAAATATGTACTATAGCATTGAAATAAAAAAATCCACCGAAATGACAAATAAAAATCTCTTGTTGAAATTCACCCATTATTATGTCTTTCACCTCTTTTGCTAAAAAGATGTAAATTTTTCCTTACATACATGATGTTTTCATAGATATATTTACAAGGCACCGTCATGATGTTAATTTCCTTAAACAGTTCCCTTAGAGAATCGCGCCTGCGGAGATTATATATGGCTCTGATGGCGCAGAATAAAAATAGAATCGATGTCTGCAGCCCGTCCCCAAAGTAAAATACCGTAAGACATGATACTATGAAAGTAACTAAAATAGACTAGTCTCGCGGTATCTACATCAGTAAATTGACGGATTTTTCTGACAGCATAAGCAGCTGAACTTAGCCGTCCTGTAAGAGATGTTAAATGAGGCCCCATTGTAGCCTTGAGTCTAGCGCGATCCCTAGGAAAACAGTTTTATCAATGAATTCTAGTTTCTTTTGATTCAATATTATTTCACAATCTCTCACTTAGTTTTTTTTCCCATTTAATATTAAATTACGAGTATTAGCAGTGAACCAATGTTGGACCTGCAGTAGGGCATTATTACGTCGTCAAAATTTGTAGCATGTCTATTTACCTTAAAAGTTAAGGAAGTGTCATCAGCAAATAACACCATTTGTGATTGATTTTTTAATAAATGGAGTAGAACATTAATATACACTAAAAAGAGGAAAGGACCCAATATCGAGCCTTGTAGCACACCAATTTTTACTAGTAAAACAAGTGAATTGACACCATTTATTTGGACTTGTTGTTGTCTATCATTTAAATAAGAACTAACTAAACTGAGCGCAAGTTTTCCAAGTCCGTAATGCTCAAATTTCAAAAGCAAGGTTTCGTGATCGTCGCAATCAAATGCCTTGGAGAGGTCACAAAAGATTCATATGGCATCTTAGGCCTTTTCCCACGCGTTAAAAATGTGCTTTAATAAAGTTACATCGGCGTCAGTCGTACAACGTAACCATAAAAAAAAAACATAAACTATTCGTGTTAAAATGATTGAGTATTTGATTAAGCATTATCTTTCTGAAAACCGGCAATTACCTTGCTGAAAACCGGCAAAACGGATACGGGTCTATAATTATTGGTGTCTTTACTGTCCCCGGATTTGTAAAGTGGTATTACCTTACTGTATTTCATTAAATCGGAGAAGACTCCTTGATCCACGCACGAATTAAAGACTAAGGCCTCTGCCTCGAATTTTGCGGGCAGCGGGGCGGCAGCGGCGGCGGCGCGGGCGGTCACCATTTGACTGGAGTGCGCCGCTCGTTGGTCGCCCCCGCGCCGCTGTTTTCGAGAACCGGTCCATTTGATTTCACGCATAAGATCCTGCCGCTCCCGCGCCGCCGCCGCCGCCGCCCCGCTCCCGCAAAATTCGAGGCAGAGGCCTTAGGCTAAGTAGGGCGCAATAGTCTCAATTATGGAAGTACAGACCTTAATGGACATTCCCCAAAGATCTTCGGTCAATTTGATCTTAATTTGCTTAAAAGCTTTGATTACTGTTATGGGGTTAATATGCCTAAAGTTAAATTCAATCGGGCAGGCTGAAACGTTCGCCCTTACTAAATCAAAAGCGAGCAAGGGCGAGGAATTCAAGGTTTCAGTTGTTTTGAGTGGGATACTAGTAAAGAAATTTACAAATTCTTGAGCCACTCTTTGTTATCGCAAATAAGACCGCTTGACGTCTTTAGTGTGTAATCAGAATTATGCTTTTTATTCCTGTTCGTTTCATTATTTATAATTTTCCAAACCGTCCTTATTTTTTGGTCTGCTGATTTAACCTTGTTGCTAATGTATAAGGCTTTGGCTTTTAGGTTAGTTCTTGAGTTAGCTTCAAAAATTATAGGTTGTTTATCCAATTTATTTATTTATTCGGTTCACCAACAATTGTTTACACTAACATCTTGGTAGAAATAACGTCTTTAAAAAAACTTTGAATAGTGTAACAATTACTTAAAGGTAAACACCACATGAACTAAAATTATGTTGATTTGTAAGCCTAGGTACATGTACAGTTCTTCTTCTTCAATCGGTCCCTCATTACTGAGGATCGTGGTCACTGGACCCTTTTAAGCGGATAATCTGCCTCCATCTACTCCGGTCCAAAGTTGCCATCACCACCTGCTGAAAATTGCTTGAGGACGTAGCTTCTTTCACTTGGTCGGACCATCGTGTTGGCGACCGGCCTCGTGCTCTCTTTCCCTCGGTATTGCCAACAATAACCAGCTTTTCAAGGCTGCTATCCCCCCTTCGCATTATGTGGCCGAAATAGGTCAGAATACGCTGTAAGCATATTATAGACAATCGAGTCTTGACATCGAGTTGGGAGAGGATAGACACATTTGTGCGTTTGGCTGTCCATGGTATTCGGAGCATCCGCCTCCAACACCACATTTCGAATGCATCTATCCTCTGTCTTTCTCTTGCTCGGATTGTCCACGTCTCAACTCCATAGAGGAAAATCGGGAAAACTAATGCTCTGACCAAACGGGCTTTAGTTTTAAAGCTTATTGAACGATTTTTCCAGATGTTCTGGAGGCGTGTCATGACATCTTTAGCCATGGCTATCCGTCGTTTTATTTCTGGGACGCAGCTGCCTTCATTATTGATATTAGAGCCCAGATAAATAAAACTGTCCACAGTATCGATGCCTTGGATGTTATAGGCGCCCGATAGCTTTCCCGCACGATCTATTACCATAAGCTTGGTTTTCTGCCTATTTATAGCAAGCCCCAATTTGTTACTTTCCACCTCCAGTCTATGCAGTATCTCCTTCATATCGTCAAATGTTGTAGCAAGGAGAACAGTGTCGTCAGCGTAACGCAGATTGGAGACGCGCTTTCCACCAATAGCAAACCCCTTTTCCCAGCCCTCGAGAGTTTTCCGAATAATATACTCTCCATACACATTAAAAAGCAGAGGTGAGAGGATGCAACCCTGTCTAACACCTTTCTTGATGGAGAACACATTTGAACAGTCGGTGTCTATTTTGACGAAAGAGCGGTTGTTGATGTAGAGGCATCGGACTAAATCAATAAGATGTTGAGGCGTACCCATGTCTTTTAAAACTTCCCAGAGCCTATCCCACTGCACACAATCAAAGGCTTTGGTGTAATCAATGAAACACAACAACACAGGGCTGTTAAATTCCCGGCTCTTTTCTATAATTTGGCGAACGTTCAGTATTTGTTCCCGCGTGCCTTTGCCTTTAACAAAACCTGCTTGTTCTTCCGGAATTTGTGGATCGAGAAAGTGTTTCAGCCTGTTGTTTATGATGTACAGGAGTATCTTGCTAATATGTGGAATAAGTGCCAAGGTCCTGTAGTTGCTGCAGTCTTTGGTAGAACCTTTTTTATGAAGTGGAACAAACACGGACTCTGTCCACTCTTCAGGCCATCTCCTGGTCTTCCAGATGGAATTGCAAATGTTTAGAATCTGCTTCACACCTTTGGAATCTAGGTTTTTAAGTAATTCAGCGGGAATTCCATCTTTACCAGGAGATTTTCTATCCTTTAGACATCCAATAGCATGTTCGACTTCTGAATGCAGAATTTCAGGTTCTTGAGATGATAAAGTGTATGTTTGAGCGCCCCCAGTGATAGGTTGACCGGTGTCATAAAGTGTCGTGCAGTATTGTTTCCAGCGTTCCAGAACCTGATCTTTTTCAGTGAGTACGTTACCTGCTTCATCTGCGATCGTGCAGATTCTCGTATTACGAGATTTAGTCAGCTCTTTGACCTTGCGGAAAAGATCTCTGCTCTCATGTTTTGCCGAATTCTGTTCAAGATCAGCACAGACGTTGTTGATGTGTTGGTCATAGTCTCTGCGGCATCTTTTCTGGACCTCTGTGCTGAGTTGGTCGTATAACCTTCTATCATCTTGTAAGGTTAGACCTTTTCCCTTCAACTCACGTCTACGCAGAATTAGGTCAGCTGTTTCCGTAGATATAAACGGTTTCATGGTAGGTTTTGGCAGCATGTTCTCTTTGGCAGTTTGCACAATGATTTTCCGCAAAGCCCTCCAAGCGACGTCCGGGTCAGTGGCATCACTTAAAGAACATTCAGGTACTTTATGTTCAATTGCTTTCCTGAAGGCTTGTGAGTCAACGTGGCGCATATTCAGTGTGCGCTCCTGCTTGTGGAGTCTCCTAAACCGCAGTCGAACTGTGGTGACTAAAAGTTGGTGATCAGAGCCACAGTCTGCCCCCGGGTATGTCGTGGTATTCATAACAGACGATTTCCATCGATTCTGGATGAGAATATAGTCTATCTGGTTTCTAAAACGGTCGCCAGGAGAAATCCAAGTATACAATCGCCGTATATGTTGTTTAAAACAGGTGTTCGTCACGGCAAGATTTTCCTCACTACAGAACTGAAGCATACGTTCGCCTCTCTCGTTTCTGTTGCCGATTCCATACTTCCCGACCACCCGCCGAAGATGTTCGTCGCTGTCCGTTTCACCGATTTTGGCGTTAAAATCACCTAAAACTACCGTTATTTCCCTTTTAGGTATTTCATGAAGAGATTCTGCCAAGGCGCCGTAAAAGTTTTCGATTTCGTCCTCGCTAGATTGGGCGGTAGGCGCATAGACCTGTATGATATTCAATTTACAGGGAGTTGTGTTAACTTTAATGGCAATTATTCGTTCATTAATCGGCTTATAACCGCTGACATATTTGTCTATGCTAAGTGGTACTACGAAGGCAACACCCTTAGAGCTCTCGTTTTCAGGTCCTGAAAAGTAGATTTTATTCGACTGGTTAGTCGAAAAGTATCCAGAATTTCTCCAGTGTGTTTCGCTAAGTCCGAGGATATTGATTCCCTTCCTTTTCATTTCAGCCTCTATTATCTGAAGTTTGCCAGGCTGGTTTAGGCCGCGTACATTCCAGGTGCCAAAGCGGTGAGGCTGTCTAACTGATTTCGGTTTATCAGTAACATACTTTCCATGTATTGCCTGATTAGACACAATCACATGGCCGGTAGCACATTTCACACCACCATCCCCGGTTTGGTGGCGCCGGGCGTCAGCCGGATCGCTCAACAGATCTAAATCGCTATTTCTTAAATCCATTGTGACTCTCATGGGAATTAGTGCAGTGGTTTCCCGTTGCCTTCTGCACCAGACATTTTAAGGGTTATTTAGACCCTAAGGTCGCTGCAGCCTCTTCCAAACCAGTTGCCCGGATGGGTGTATAGTTATCCCGCTATTACTCGGTCGCCATAGCCTCGTTCGTTATCTAGCAGGGAGCACCACGGCTGTCAGAAGGCAGCCGCCGCCTTTAAGCGCGTGCAGGTGAGGATGACACTTGGGGCCGGAATGATGTTATATCCGCTCTCCCCCTTACTCCCACAGTTCACAAGCCAACTTAAAACTAAAGAAAAAAATATGTAGCCTATGTATAAAAGACTTCGTTTTGAATGTGAATTGCTAAAGTTGTATAAGTAGACCGTAACAAAATAATGAATGCTTTACAACACCTCTGCTAAACGGTTCCCTATCCATTTGCATAAAATTTTAAGACCTAATATAAGTTGACATACTTTTGTTTGTCCTAATTATATTTTCGCAATTCGAGTGCAGTGTGAAATATCGCTATCCATAATCTCACAACCGACCACTGAACCTAACTGCTTAACGAGGGTATACAGATTTTCCTGTTTATTTTCTGGTCGACACTGAAGCTCCAGGTTGTTGGCTCGTGCTTGTTGCTCCAGATAATTAAGTCGTTGACTAAGATCTGTTACTGTTTTGCAATTTAATATTGTCATCTTTAGTTCTCTCGTAGTACTTTTAAACTCTCTGTTCCGACTGAAACTTATCAAATTCTTTTGTGTGGAAATTCAAAGACACTAAGTTCCTAAAAATCTTTGCGAATCGGGGCAACTCTCCATTAATTATGTTTACAAATGGTACTACATATTTATCTGCTGAAGCATAACAGCGAACTCTGTTTTTTAACTTCTTGTACGATAGAACGCACGTCCTCGCTAGTGATCGCCGGTAAAGTTTCAGGAGGAGAATTCAAAGCCGGTCTCTTATTTCCTCTTGTCGATGGCGGCACTAAAAAATTTCGGGAATCAAGGAAGTGACAAAACATTACTATTTAAAAATGTATTTATTGCTTTTCGAAGTATTCTCCGCGAAATTTGACACATTTTTCCATACGATGGAACCAATCATTGAAGCAACCATTCCATTCGGAAGTTGGGGTCTCCAAAATGGCCGTTTTATAGGCGTCCACAGCTTCTTCAGGTGATGAAAATCTCTGTCCACGCAATTTATTCTTTATTTTAGAGAAAGTATAGAAATCATTAGGGCTTAGGTCGGGGCTGTACGGCGGATGGTCTAATAATTCTATGTTTTCTTGCTCTAAAAACTCTTTTGCTTTGTGCGCGGTGTGAGACTCGCATTGTCGTGATGGAGGATGATGCGGCGGTTGCAGTTCTCTTTACGGAGTTCAGAAACGACCTGTAGCAAACAAATGCTAGCATACCATTCTGCATTAACAGTTCTTTGTCCCTTAAGAGAAATAGTCGTAACATGGCCGGTTTTGGAGATAAACGTGGCCACCATTTTTTTTGCAACACTCCGTGAACGAACAATTTTTGTTGGCTTTAACTCATTTTCGAACACCCAAACTCGTGACTGGTTTTTTGTTTCGGGTTCGTACGCGTATATCCAGGATTCGTTACCTGATACGATGTTGTATACAGCATTTGAGGATCCTGCGTGGAATCTTTCGAGAGTTCTGACGCACCAAGTAACGCGAGCCGCTTTTTGCTCTATCCATCGGGAAATGTATCCATCGGGAAAACAACTTTTTTACACCTAATTTTTCATGCAAAATTATTTGTATTTGACTCATGCCAATGTCTAAAGTTGCCTGAATTTCGCGGTATGTCACATGTCGATCTTCCTCAATTAGCTTACGCACAGCATCAACGTTTTCTTGGGTGACTGCAGTTTTTGGACGACCTTGACGGGGATCATCACTGAGCTTGACACGTCCACGTTGAAATTCAGCAAACCAGCGATAAATTGTGGTTTTGGATGGGGCTTCATCACCAAATGCAGAAATCATCCGGTCAACACATTGTTTTTGTGTTAAACCACTTCGAAAGTCATAATAAATCATCGCTCTTGAATTTTCTCGAGTCAATTCCATTTTCTCAACGAATAAACAAGTTTGACAAAACCTTGTGACAAGACCGAGAATCTTTTTTTTAAATAAATAAATGGTATTCGATTTTTAAAACCAAGGAGTTTTCAATTAAAAAGATTTCAATATGACAGGAACAGTGGAAATATTCCATTCCCGATACTTTTAGTGCAGCCTATGTAGTTGAGATGTTACGCGCCGGAGTACAGTCTATCTTAGAAGACGTTGGGGGCAGACTCGTACTTATACATACCGAACATTTCCAATCGCTATAAGCGTCCGATTCAGTAGGTATTTCCGAAATTGATAAACAAATAAAGTGATACGACTTAGTACAACGAATGCAATTGACAAATCGATAGTTTTCTTTAGAGCTGTCATTGGTGCAGCACCCCCATACAGTTGTCGTCATGTTATGATGCACATAAAATTAAGAAAACATTTCAAATACAATCGGCTGCCCCATTTCAAAACCTAGTAAGGACTTAAAATGAAATTTTACAGGAGAGCGTATAAACGTAATATTGGTCAGCCTATTGGAATGTATTTTTTGAAATGGTTAAAGTGACTTACTAGGTTTTAAAAGGGTCACTAGGGAGTCACTTACTAGGTATCGATGCTTAAATTATCTCCTTTTATGTAAGTTTAAAACGCTGGTGTTTTTGTATTTGGTAGAGACCTTCTAGGTTAGCAAGATTATGCAATAAAACGATTTTTGTAAAAAGTGTCCCTTACTAGGTTTTGAAATGGGACAGCCGCAATGTTTAATTCTGCTATCCTTAAATCTTAGGTGAAAGTAAAATAAGTTTTTGTATTTATTTAGTAGACCGACTAACAAATCTCCAGTTCGTGCGGAATTCGTCGATTATTCGTCTAGAAATACTCTTGACAGTTTGGCAAGAATCATACTAGTTCCATGCTATTTAGGAAAAGAAATCAAGATTATATTCTTTAAAACTCTACATATTCCGACACGTGCGTATGGTCGTGATGCGCTATACTTGCTTACGCAGAATATTATGATTACCACATACATGCTAAAATAACGCAAGATTCCCATTGCTTCCACGGCGGTGTCTTCCGGACTACAGTGAGACAAATATTTGTAAAAGCATTAGCACTTCATTTAGTAACAACTGTACGCACGTGTCGTGCAGTCAAGGACGAAGTAACACACAGAGACTGAACCCCGGCTTCTGTGAACATTGAATTTAATCTTATAAATCTCATAGTTAGATTGATTTGAACACTCTCTTCTAGACTCCCTGTACTTTTACCTACTTTCTTATTTACTACATCTATGTGTACCTATATTAACCCACCTGATATTTATATCATACCCTGTAGAATAGTTCTTGCACATAGTTTAGTTTTCTGTGTAGCCTATCCATTATAGATTTTTTTTTCTTAGTACTGTGTAGAGGTATGTTGTTGAGACGAATGGACGGACAGTAGAGGCTTCATAATAGAGTTCCGTTGGCACCCTTTGGGTACGGAACCCTAAAAAAGTTTTATTCGTGGAATACGTAAAAATTAACGAGTTTTGAGCCGTGTAGTACTAGCTAGCGCTTTAGGCATAATGCTGGCACTCTGAGTCTTTGCGCATACTATTTACGCATGTAAGAAGTTTCAAGTTCACGTGGGTGGTGTTATTACCACGACAAGCTCACGTTATTGACAGTAAATGGTGACGCAGCCGGTAAGTACCTCATGAGGTTCTATTTTTGTCGAAAACATAACTATTTTCGCACTTCGGTAACTATAGGTACCCTGGTACCCACTGTAAAATAGCACTTAGGCTGTTTTGGGATCGCGTTTCCGTGTTCGCGACGTACTCAAAAGGTTTTATTTTCCCTTTGGAGCGGAGAGAAGTCGGCAGATGTGGAGCTAGGAATGGGAATATTACAGGTTTTCCAGAAAGCTCTTGGTTTTGCTAAAAGCCTTTATTACTGTTTACCATATAATTTCTTCCCATCAAATTGAAAACATGGGATTCAGGATCAAAAGAACAACGAAGCAGTGTCGTAGCGTGGGTGGGGCGGATGGGGCGGCCCGCCCCGGGTGGCAGCCCGCATGGGCGGCAAAATGTCGCCGGTGAAGCGGGTTGATATCTATGATTCATTCATTTCATGTGTCAGAACGTCTGACAAGTCAAAAAACAACAATAACGTAAACGAGACTGGCGAATCTGAGCCTAACGTTACACAAATGAAATATTTGTCAATATTTTGTTTCAGTTTTTTTGTGGTCAATTATAAAATATTAAGCAGTTTTATCATGGGATAAGAAATTAATTATTTAATTAATCAAATTAATACTGACTTCCCTTATTTTCATATTAAAACAATGTTGCCATATCATATGTATAGGTAAGTTAATCGATGTACAGACGCCAGCACATCAACCTACCACAATCTGTTAAATCTCACAGGCAATGAGGTATCTCATTGCCTGTGAGATTTCATTTTAACTAAGCACCTATAGAATGGGGGCGGCAAAATGGGTCTCCCGCCCCGGGCGCCGAGATGGCACGCTACGCCACTGCAACGAAGTTCTTTTAAAAATCTTTCCCTACAGTGTTCAAACCTCACGGTGATCAATAAATCTTTATTACCAGTAATATGTAGTATGGGGTACCTACGGGTAGTATGTTGGGGCCCTTTCTGTTTTTTCCATTCATAAATTATGTCACACGAATTTCATGATTTTCGGAATCCCCCAGTCCTTATCACAGGTGAACCCTGGTGTGTCGTCACTTATATTCAATTTTAAAATAAATCTTATACCTAGTAATATTGATAGAACTGGTAATGTTGTGTGCATGTGCCGTCACGTAGTTTATGACTCATCCCCCGCTTGTCACACGATGTCACACTTTGTTGCCCTCCCCCTTAATGTCTTACATAATTTACTGAAGGCTCATTATAATGTTTTTTTCTTGCATATTCAACAGGCTATATTTGAAGTAAGCCACAATGGTGCCCCGTCCCGTCCCGCAGTCACCGACACTCCCCCTCATCCCGGAGTTCTTCGCGGGGAGAGAGGTGTTCATCACTGGTGCCACTGGATTTATGGGCAAGGTAGGTCAGACGGTAGGTAGGTCAGCAGTTCCAGGTGCAGATCTACAATAGTTTGTAACCATGACCGTCTATAATTCAAAATGGGATAAAGAGTGTCTTCATCATTAGCCTATTTCGGCTTAATACGTTTTTTTCACTTGCTAAAATTTCTTCGAAAAACGTAGCTACTTACAGTGTATTAACTCAGATTTGAATTTCAATTTAAAAAAAACTAATTGATTAACACTTAAAAATTCTGTTGGAGCTGCTGAAGATTGTAAGACTATCTTTGCATTGTATAAACTCAATTTCCTTTATATTGTATAATTGCATAGCACATATGTGAGTTCTATGTATATTATACCCTATGTACCATTTATCGGGTAATGGGTCTTTCATTGTCCTGAATGTGTCCTGGCGGCTGATAGTATGTCATGCTCACACAAATGTCTCGCTGACGGTGGCGTGTGTGTTGGATCTTTTAGCTCCCTTCAAAATGGTTGAGCTGAATGGTGCTGATCTATGCGTCATGTTCGTGAACGGGCGCCGTCAGTTGGGGCTGGTAATCTCTTAGCTGCCTCGGCTTATTTTTAATTATTTAATTTTGAATTGTTGTTTTGTTCTATTTGCTGTACTCTGGACTCTTTTAACGCGTACGTCTTTTTTTACATCGTTCTCACATATGTATAATTATAAATTCACATTTAATGATGTAACTAATATTTTTGTAAAAATATGATTTAAAAGAGTGTCCATGGAGTTTCTTGCCCGTTCTTCTCCATAGGTACCTACGCTTTGGAATGGGCAACTAGCTTCATATTTTCTGACTGACCGACTTTTTGACAATTCAAAAGTGCCTGTAAATGGTTTAATTGAAATAAATGCTTTGAGTTTTGAATTTTGAATTAATTTTATTTGTATTTCAATCGAATTTATTGTTTAAACTAATCTTCATTCAAACAACCCACACACACATTCTTCTTCATTTTATGTAAAAGATAAAATATTTACAGACATAATCATCTTCTTCTTCTTCATTCTCATGTCTTTTTCAAAATTCTCATGTCACAGTGTTAGTTACCATACTCCTCCGAAACGGCTTGACCGATTTTTATCAAATTTTATATCCATATTCAGTAGGTCTGAGAATCGGCTACTATCTATTTTTCATACCCCTAGTTGTCCACCCCTAAAATTTTATTTTTATTTATTGGACGAAATTTTAATTTTTAATTTTTTTTATAATGTGCCATTAAAAAGTACATGCCACCCTAAATTTTCACCCTTCTTACACCAACCCCTATTTTTTAATTGGCTATATACATAATAATGAAATGACGTTTGTTAGTCTTACTAAAACTCGAGAACCGCTGGATCGATTTGGCTAATTTTGGTTTTGAAATATTTGTTGAAAGTCATGGAAGGTTTAAAAGATGAGAAAATATGAAGAAGTTGTAAGGAAAATAGTAAAAGCAACAATTTTATTATCACATACAAACTGTTCGTACCTGTCTAATAGGGTGCGTTCAGTAATACGGAAGTAATAAGATTGTATAGTTTAATTTATTCAATTGTTTGGTCTGTCCTTGACTCTTTTATTTTATTTCCAAGAGTATTTTAGTTTATTATCAAGACTGACATTTTTTTATGTAGATGATAATGATACATCTTTTCTAGATATTTTTTTCTTTTCGTTTAAATTAGGGAGTAGAGTAGGGCAGAGGTAGGGTAGGAGTAGTGTAAGAGTAGGGTAGAAGTAGGGTAGAGGTAGGGTAGGAGTAGGGTAGAAGTAGGGTAGAGGTAGGGTAGGAGGGGTAGGAGTAGTGTAAGAGTAGGGTAGAAGTAGGGTAGAGGTAGGGTAGGAGTAGGGTAGAAGTAGGGTAGAGGTAGGGTAGTAGGGTAGGAGTAGGGTAGAGGTAGAGTAGGAGTAGGATAGGGGTAGGGTAAAGGGTAGGACAGTACGCGAATGAAGTAGCGCCGAGCAGCTAGAAATCTATACTATATATTATACATAATATTATAAAACTGAAGTTTGTTTGTTTGTTTTTTTGTTTGTTTGTTTGTTTGGTTGAACGCGCTAATCTCTGGAACTACCAGTCGGATTTGAAAAATTATTTTTGCATTTGATAGCCCAATTCTTGAGGAAGGCTATAGGCTATTTAACATCACGCTATAACCTTTAGGAGCCGAGCAAAGAGAAAAAAAGTCAGAAAGAACGCTAAGCAAAAACGAAGTAATAGGGCGGGCAGGCGATGCGATGCGACGGGGTGGGTCGGAGTAACAAGAAATTTCACGCGGACGAAGTCGCGGGCAGAAGCTAGTAATTTATATGGCAAAACAACGTTTGCCGGGTCAGCTAGTATTATATAAAATTCTCGTGTCACAATGTTAGTTACCATACTCCTCCGAAACGGCTTGACCGATTCTTATGAAATTTTGTGTGCATATCGGGTAGGTCTGAGAATCGGCTACTATTTTTTTTATGGAACAAAAAAAAAAATTCTAGAAATAATTTATATGGCAAAACACGTTTGCTGGGTCAGCTAGTAATGTATAAATTATAATTAACATAACATACCAAACCACATTTTGCCATCAACCAGACTCAAATCCAGACTCCGCGCGGCCTATCCCCAACCGGGGCTCCAACCCAGGACCACTTAGGTATGTTAGGGAAATATTTAATTGAACCGCTTTTAGACTGTAACCCGGTTTCGTAGTTTACCGATAATTGCTTAGAAACAAGCTGATGATGGTTCCTATTTGAACTTTAATACTCACCACCGTGCTAAAGTAAATTTATAAGGTATAATCTGCTAGGAAGGATCAATTAAACAAGTACCTTCTTACACAATACAAAGTTTATTGGAATTATACAAAATTAAAGTACACATAGGTACAAACAATGTGGCAAGCCACCAAATTAATGTACCCTTCCCAGAGTCTATGGCATACACCCACACAACTAGTCTCCGTTCCCAGTGGTGTCAGTGAACGCCAGCCTTGAGACTAAATAGCAGTTTCTCAGAGTCGCTATAGCGAGTCCGTGGGATGATCGAATTAACAACTTCTAGCTCAATCGAACATGTATTGGCCTTTTCCGGACTGTGCTCATAGAGGGAAAATAAACACTATACGAAGCAAACCCGAGACACAAGATCCTTACAACAACTGGTCTTAAAACAACCTAGTTCCTACAAAAGGCCTAACTCTCTCATAGATTAAACCATAATGACACACTGATAACACTCTCTATAAAACCTTCAGTATAACTCCTTCAGTTGACGGTTCAGGGTCCTTGGCGTCGTTCACAGGAGAAACCTGTGAACACACGCGAACGCGGCCTACGGACGAGATGGTGACGCTATCGTTACCTGGAGTGGCGAACTTCCCTCATCACCTGGATTCGGTTAGGTAAAGCCTTCCTAATGTCGGAGGACCACACCGCAAGGGATAGCCATAAATCCGCCTGCGCTCTGATGAATTCCAAATCACCACACGGCGCAACACCAAGGCATCGAATCAATCGCGCATAGCACCAAACTTATAAGGCTAGCATAAACAGCCAGACCTGTAACAACGTCCTCGTGTCAGAACACACATGTATGGTCTAAGCTATAGGCTATCCAGCAAGAACAAAGAAAATGGTTTAGTACTCACGGAATTCTGCCAAAACAGCTCCTACTTATTAAAACCCCATCGGGTTATTTGGACACATCCCAATCCTCCTAGGATTAAGTCCCTCAAAATCGCCCTTTAGGCTCGAGTCCTTGATCGTAAAAAACGGACACCGTACCCGCCTATTTCTCCAGACCAATCTGACAGTTTCTCGAATAATCTTCCACAGACTATATAGATTCCTTATCGATTTGTATCTTCACTTTATCAAACATTATGTTTGGCATAAAATGTGGTAAATTATGTTAGTTTGTTTATTTATTATTTGATTATCCAATAAAGTTGCAATTAATTAACTAAACAAAAAGGCATCAACGCCATCTGTGTCACGCAGAACATCGTTGACAACCCTGGCGTAGTCCGCCGTTAATTACAACAGGTTTCGCTACTAGACACAATCAATATCTAATTTTGCAACGTCACAAGACATAAGCAAACAACGATGAAATAGTATAAAATTTTTATTTCGTTTTTGCGCATACATGAGACGTCACTTATATAGAAGTAAAAACAAAAGATGATGTAAAATATTTAAAATGAATTATAAAAATGAAATATAAAAAGAGGGTTACCTTTTGTTGGCTCTAACAACCTCTGATTGAGCTTCTAGTAATAATAATATACGATACTGCCTTTATAAACTTTTTGGTCTTATAATGATGAAGTATAAGTTTTTTTTTTTTAATAAATTAGCCTCTTTTCAACTTTCTGGCCCTTTCTCAAACTTCATTGCAGTAACTGAGCTTGGTCATCGACCAAATGAATTTGTAAGTTTGGGTTAGAACATGGTTAGAACTATGACTAACCGCTAAATCCATGTTGGTCGCAGTGGCTATTTAGATATTTTAAGACACCAAAATGGTAATTATTTGAGGCTCACAAAAAGAGGCACATTTATTATAAAAGTGTCCATTCATGTTTTTAGATGGGCCTTACGTTAATGACATTGTATATTATGATGATGCTGATGCAGGTACTGGTGGAGCGCCTGCTGTGGACATGCCGCGAAGTTTCCCGCCTGCACCTGCTGATGCGCCACAAGAAGGACACCGCCCCCGAGAAGAGACTCGCGCAGCTCAAACAATCCCAGGTCTGACAACTTCAAACCTTCAGGTTTATAGATTTACAGGAGATTGGATTACGTGTATTACAATCCCCCCCGATGAGTTCTCGCATTTTCGAGGCGGGGGGGCTCAGTAGCCGTGGCTTGGTCACCCACGGTGAAGCGAAGAGGAACCCGAGGAGGGGCTGCTCGTCAGGGCTTTTGCCTGTAAGCTGACGACGTAGCGGCCAACAAGTATGTTACGGTGAAGCTTGGGCGACATCGCAACTAAGGCGGGCCGCGATGTCGTATAGGAGACATCGCGGCTGAGGGTTGGAGGCCGCGGCGGGAGAGGAGTGCCGGTATTGCGGTGCGCCGCTCTCCCTACCTACCTGGTTTGCTCCCTGGGGTGGCCACGGCGTGCTATGTGTTCTGGTGCACCGGTGATGGGGAGTATTCCCCAGAGGAGGGTCCGGTGACGGACAGCCGCGGCGGGTTCACGGATGAATGCTAACGCGTGCCCGTATTCCAGCCCTAAGCGGCAGAGGAGGACACCGTGGAGTTTTAGTGGGTTATATCCCACATAACTGCACTATCTCCCTGTGGTAGTGCAAAATGCATGAGCATTTCTCCACGATAAAAAAAAGGTGTATAACAATAAAAGATGCGCTAATGTTAGCATATTCAGTCAAACATAAAGTAAGCCCTTGAACCAGCTGCCCAACGAGAGCCTCCTCAGGTCTTGGGCGAGGCAGAGAGGCTAGCAGATTGTTTTGTTCTTATGTCCCTCTTACTTAGTTTTTGGCATAGATCGAGATTTATTTTGGAAAATACGTTTTTTTTTTAATGACCGAAAGAATCTATATGGCCACTATTATGGCCAGTTTGAAAGTCATGGATGAATGACTGACAAAAGTGCGTGTTTGTAAATGTGAGTAAATTACTAAAACTGGCTAGAGGTAGGGACGTACCTATATGCCAACATTTACGTCGTTTCTCGGTCCTAATAGCCTATGAGCGATGATAACATCAGGGCAGTACAACACAGTTTCAATATCAGGGATATAATTGCCGAGTGCGTGTAAAAGCGGCAACTATCCGTGGCGATAACCGACGACGACGTCATGGGCACCCGGGATATTGCGGAAAGTCGATACACTACGTAATTAATATCGTACAGGATCGATATTATTATCGATATTATTCAATTATATTGAAAGGGTGTATTATTATCATATTATTAAATAACTAATACTATATTTACCGACTTCAAAAAAAAGGAGGTTATCAATTCGACACATAGGTATGTATGTATGTAATATTTTTGGAACTGCATTATATTCACATATGACAATCTATTAAGGCTTCCAAACAAATATACAAAATTTTAAAGATGTATGTACCTATGTATGTTTGTCCAAGCATTTCTCGGCAACTATTAATCGGATCGTGACTATTTTTTTATTGGCTTACATTTACTTCAATTTAGGGAACAGTGCAAGTTTCATCAAAATCAATTCAGTAATTTTCAAGATGTGGACTGATACGTGTAAGTGTGACGGCCTGGCTTTTTGATACGAGCTACGGGTGTAGTGTCAAAGGGAAACATCTCAAAACCTTGGTCAAATTCTAGTGCAATATTTACAACAGAACTATTGCCTACTTATTACAAACAAATTCCAGTTTTTATTCAAAATTCCAGTTTTTAATTAAAACTAAAAATACGAAATAAAAAAGTAATTTAATAGTTATTTATAACATATTTGCTCGTAAAGGGTCTCTTATATCACCAATTTCAATATCGTAATGTATCTCATTACGCACTTGTGCGGTACTTAATGTAATGTAAATCGCACGGTTTATCAAGATGCTCCGTCAAAACGAACGGTACTTTTTTAAATCTTAGCAAAGAGTTTTTATTTCAGAATTGTAGTCAACATTTTATGAATAAAATTAACTTTGGGAGATAAAATATAATAAATAAACATTTAATTCTTTAATTTAATTAATTTTGACAATAAATTACAACCATTAATATCTGTAACAAAAACAAAAATATTAATTTACTTTATTAATAATACTGGCTGTTTCGTGCCTATGCATGAAAAAAAAAGCGAGAACGCGCGCGTATCGCTTATTTGTAAAGAAGTAAAAATTATTCCGAAGTCCTAGTTTTATTTATTTCCTCGCAAATATGTTATAAAACGTCGTACGACATATGTGCGCTTTGATAATTACAGCCTCTGCTTTCTTTTAGCCCTCGCCTACGGCTCGGGCAAGCAATATCGCCTCGGCTGTAGAATAGAATAGAATACTCTTTATTATGTACACCATAACTAATTAATTAATTTCAACCATTAATGTCTGTAACAAAAATAAAAATATATATTTACTTTATTAATAATACTGGCTGTTCTGTGCCTATGCCTGAAAAAAAAAACGCGAACGCGCGTGCATCACTTATTTGTTAAGAAGTAAAAATTATTCCGCGCGCTTTTTCTTTTCGCTGTACTTTTTTTTTATTTGAAAATGTCGTCAAGTAATGATGAATTTATTAATTCCACACTGCCAGAAGTCTCAGAGGCAGCGAAAAAGGCTACTCTAAGCCTCTTGCCTGAGAAAGCGACCGATAGATACTTACAAGCGTATCAAAATTTCATCATAATTATGTAAAACAAGCAAATATGCAAATTCAGTCCGAGTTTTATTTATTTCCTCGCAAATATGTTATAAAACGTCGTATGACATACGTGCGCTTTGAAAATTACAGCCTCTGCTTTCTTTTAGCCCTCGCCTACGGCTCGGGAAGAATATCGCCTCGGCTGTAATTTTCAACTTACCGCACTTAATTATATCATAATGTACTATTACCCCACGTTCCGTTGTATGGTGCGTAATTTTTAACTTTCGAACAATGTATACAGGCTTTGTTAATGCATTTTTCGAGCAAATGTGTTGAAAAATATGTGTCGAATTGATAACCTCCTTTTTTTGAAGTCGGTAAAAATTAAACCGACTTCAAAAAGAAATTAACTCAAAATTATGAAATAACTTTAATTTCGGAAGTCGGTGGTAAAACTAAAACTAAAATACAGATCCCAAGATACTAACTTCCGAAATTAAAGTTATTTCCCAATTCATCTGTTAGTGGTCGGCGCAGCATGTCTTCTTCTAAACATCTCTCCTTATACTTACCAAAGCATACAATATTATGCACAATAAATTTACTAACCGTGAAAATGTAACCGTTTCTCGTCGCTAATAGTTTGTTTTTGAAAGGTGTTCGACGTGATCCGAAGGCACTGCCCGCAGCAGCTGGACAAGCTCAGCATGCTGGCCGGTGACGTCACCAGGCCAAGGTTCGGCCTCGACCAGCACTCCATCAGCCAGCTCAACCAGGTCAGTCCACACGACTACATACAGCTACCACATCACTGCGGCATAGTGCGCTTTGGAATGACCATCAAAACGCATATACTCAAACTAGGCTAAGAATTACCACTTTTTGAAAGAAAAAATTACACAAGACATTCCAGCAAAACGCCCGCTCATCAGCACTTCCTAGTGCTGTAGCTGGGAAGAAGTGGCGCGACCAACTGTCCAGCAGCACAGCTCTGGCTGGGAATACATGCAAGAAGTGAAGCTCCAGGAGTTCACATACCTATAGTAGCAGTATTATTTATATCTTACTTCAGTCTGGGGGAAAGAGATGGCTCTTTAGAACAGATAGCTCCCATCAGTATGGTTTACAGTAATACCGCTATAGGAGGATTCCCAAGCACTCAGAAGTTTAGAGTGTTAGTTAATAAATGATGATTTTCTTTGAGAATTCCTAAGAGTTACGCCGTGCCCTAAGCGTCCGCGCCATTTCCGATTGTTGTTGAAGCCTCTTTACAACATGTCCTCTTCGTCCACAGTTCTCTATCAGTCGTCATCTCAGCGTTAACCCCCTTATCATCTTCCACACAGTGCATCCGTCGCTTTTCTTCCTTCCCAGAATAAGAAAAGCCTTCCGACATTTTTCTTATTCCTCTGCATCACATGCCCATACCATGACAACCGATTTCCACAAAACTATTCAGTCACTTAATTGTTTGTTCATAGTAGATCTAGCTAGTAGCACTTTATTAATTGTTTGTTCATAGTAGATCTAGCTAGTAGCACTTTATTAATTGTTTGTTCATAGTAGGTAGATCTAGCTAGTAGCACTTTATTAATTGTTTGTTCATAGTAGATCTAGCTAGTAGCACTTTATTAATTGTTTGTTCATAGTAGATCTAGCTAGTAGCGCTTTATTAATTGTTTGTTCATAGTAGATCTAGCTAGTAGCACTTTATTAATTGTTTGTTCATAGTAGATCTAGCTAGTAGCACTTTATTTAACACTAGCAGCGCCCCGCGGTTTCACCCGCACAAGTCTCGGGAATATCGGTATCCTGTGTCCTAATTCAGGTCATGGTCTAGGCATGTGCCAAATTTCATCCAAATCCGTTCAGCCGTTTTAGCGTCACAAACAAACAAACACAAATAATCTAATCTTTTCTCTTTATAATATTAGTTTAGCCTATAAATTTAATTTTTGCACAATATATAACCAAGAAAAAATTTAACGAAAAGAAAACTAACAAAAAAACAAATCAAATAGTACGATGTCGTTTGAGGTCGTATCAGATGGTAAGGAATAGTTTAATTTTGCAACGAAACCAATAAAAGTCAAATATTCCCTTTAGTTTACTTAATTCACCTGGGTTAATTCACCTTGGTTAATTCACCTTGGTGCATTAACCATACTTTGTCGCGATCAAAGATCATCGACTTTCTGACTAGGATCATTTACCTTAAAAGTTAAAACAATATTATGTTGCTGAAAAATAAACATCTGCATTCTTTATTTTTAAATGCATTGTATTATTGTAACTGTATAAGTAATATAATGTAGTAAAAAAATAATTCCCAAAAAAAAAGGTAAAGAACAAACACTTATACATATTATACTTACTGTTGTCAAACAAATCAATCTAGTTACTGCTGTTTATATGTATGTATACAGACTCTACTAATAATAAAGCTGGAGAGCTTGTTTGTGTGTAAATAATAAATGCTTTGACTTTGTTTTTTTTTTGTTTGTTTGTTTGATCGCTCTAATCTCTGTAACTATCAGTTGGATTTAAAAAATATTTTTGTATTTGATAGCCCTATTCTTGAGGAAAGTTATAGGCTTTTAACACCAGGCTACGACCTTTAGGAGCCGAGCAGAGAGTCAGAAAGAACGCTAACCGAAGCGAACTATGTTGGGTTCGGCTTCCAGTCTAACCGGATGCTGCTGAATACCAGTATTTTACATGGAGTGACTACCTATCTGACCTCCACAACCCAGTTACGGGTCAACACGATAGCCTTTGGTAACACTAAGTGTTCAAACAAACCTTTGACATAGTAGTCTTGTATGTCAAAGGTTTGTTTGAATATCCCGTGAGTCTAATGGTCGCAAGTGTCGCAACCATGGCGCCCTTGGATCGAACTCAAGTCAAGCAAAGGTTATTAAGTTTTTCTAGGAGGTTTTCTTAGTAGCAGCCCGCAACAGCATCGTAGCCGCCGTGGGACTTATCTCCCTCATGGGATCCTGGTACACTTGTATTGAGAACAGCTACTGTCGGTGGACGCTACGAATATTTAACCCAATCTTCGGACCTATCAACCTCATTGAGCTTTACGAAAAGTTTTATTTATTTTTATTATTTATTAACTATTACCACTTACCTTTGTTGTTACAGGTGGGAATCCAGTACTACAATGTAGTCACAGTTTTCACACTCGGAGACGTCACCCAAAAACAAATTAGATACCTAGCACCACCAACAAAAATGAAAAGTTTTTGAACTGTCCTATGTTGACTAACAGGGTTCAAAATACCTATTATCGTGGATACCAATTAACAAGTCCCAAGTAACGACTCCGATTGTACTCCTCTCTCTCGGCGCAAGGGCCGACAGAGAGGCTGCGACGAGTCACAGCCTACTGTTTTGAACGAGCAATCCCAAAGATTATTCAGCATACTACGAAAAACCATTAAAACATATTTAACCAGTGCGAAATTGCGTCTTACCTCCAACTTATAGTAACCAACCATCCCTATTACAAAGAGGGTTGGATACATAAGTGGATAGAATGAGTAGACGCCACATTGCATCATACAGAGTTGATATGACAGAGGGGCATTAAATTACACTACGTATACTATACGTGTATAGTATTAATTCGATACAGTACAAAAATAGAAAGCGCCAAAAATGAGATTTTTTTTTTTTCAAACAAACTAAATAGCTTAAAGTCAGAGTGAAACGCAACCACCCTTTATAAATAAATTTGACTGACCTTAGATGCCTAGTAACAAAGTCGCGCAGGAGCGCGTGTGTGTGTTATCTCTCTTGGCGGGGGGCGGGGGGGGGGGGGGGGGGGCGGGGAGCGGGCGGTTTAGACCGCTCGCTCGCGCGGCTTTTATGTTAGGTAAGTTGTAAAGTACGCGCACACACAAAAACACAAAATTTTTAAGTTCTCGATGTGTCCTCGATTCATATTAATGCACAAATTATACCGACGGAGAATATTGTTATTTATTTTTCTAATTAAATCACTGTCCGTCGCTAAGCACTTTAATTCCCGTAATCTTTGTACTGCCAATTGTATGGTGCCGGCGTTCCTAGGGCTATTGCGCCGGTCACCATACCTTTCTCGGTATGTTCGCAGAGCTAAATCTGTGTTTCCACGGCATTCACCGTAAATTAAAATCATGTAAGTGTATTCTGACGCCGTGTAAGTTACACGAGGCATTGCTGAACACTTTAATTTTACACACACATACAACCAACGTTTAATTACGTATCCTATCACAATAAAAACAGTCAATCACAAAAAAAAAAACACTAACACTAAATAATAATATTCCCAAGTTACGTATCCTGTCACAATAAAAAAAATACTGGATTAAACTTATTTAGTGTCTATCACAATAACAAAACAAAATCACAATTATTGTCAGCGAGTTCGACAAAACATAACGGCGCGGCGGCGGCGCCGGGGCTCCCGTGTTACGTAACGTACGTCCCGAATGGATGACGCTTGCGCACTGTCCACTGAAAGAACAAGTTTTTTTAGCAAATTCGCAAGTATCTAGGATACAATAGCAACACACTGACCTATTTCTATTCCTTTTACGCGCGGGAAAAAGGCGCGGGGGTTTTGCTATGTTTGTCACTCTCATAGTGAAAGTGCAAGTGTGTGTGTATTTATTGCTTCGTGAAATATTTGGTTGTACTTGTGCGACAACAATGTATCTTATACTCAGATTATCGTTTTAAGGTGCATGACCTATGCGTATGAGATAATCAGCTGTTAGGAAATATACATCGTGTTCAAACGTAGCAAAAACTTCAAAAATCATTTGTGACTAAACTACTGCTCCTATTTAATTGATTTTTGGTACAGAGCTTGAAAATGGTATCTAGTATAGGCAGTTTAAAGGAAAGCCCCTCTGTCGTATCAACTTTGTATAAAGGAACCGGGTAACATTTTACGTGTTTTCTACCTTAGTTAGGGCAATACTTAGTTTCAAATGGATTTTAGATGATAGCACTCGTTTCCACCAGGTTACTTCTAACTAAAGCATTACAATGCGAATTCACAGCTGCTGTGTTAGTATACTCACGGGTTTCACGCATTACAAATCGAAGATTCTTGAAGGCTTTCTTACACACCTGTACGATATGTGTGCGAAACGACAAATCTTCGGGGAAAGTGACCCCAAGATCACGCACCGACTTTACCCGCGGCGTCGCTTGCCCGTCCACGGTACTTATGTTGATGTCGGCAGCAGTTCGCAGTGCGACTGATTGGTAATCCGCATGAACAGCTTCAGATCGTCTGCAACAACCAGCATAGTTCACAACTTCAATTTACAATAAATTTCAACGGTCCTAAATTGAAAGAACAGGAGAGAGAGGGAGATAGTGTTGCGGGAGTTAAAAGTTAATACTTATGTATGACGTTGGGACTTTCATTAGAGCACTATCTACACCTAATTCGGGAGAAGCGAAACTGATTTATGAAATGGTTGCTGCATCTGCACTTTCTCACTCGCTTACGCAATATTATATTTGTATGAATAATATTATAATTACGTATAATAATTAGTTAGATTAGGGTATGATGAAGCTGACGTACCAGTGTAAGGTAAAAACCTCAAAAAAAAATGTTGCCCTGGCGGCCTGGCCTACTCCTGTTAGTTCGACTCTATAGAGTGTCATCTCTGGCAATCAAACCTGTGAAAATCACACTAATATTATAAGGCGAAAGTTTGTATGTGTGTGTAGGGGTGTGTGTGTGTGTATTTATATGTTTGTTACTTCTTCAAGCTCAAACGGCTGAACCAATTTTGATAACATTTTGTATGGAGGTAGCTGACACTCTGGATTAATATATAGGTTACTTTTTATTCCGATATTCCCACGAGATCGACATTTACGTGGGTGAAAACGCGAGGCGCAGCTAGTCTCTTTAAAGCTCGATGGCTTATAGAGTGGAGCGTCTATGTGGTCATTTTGTTGTTTCTAATCGATCTCGACTTTTTAAACTTTAAACTACAGTAGCAAGCCCATACCTACGCTGCAAGGCTCTGTCAGCGCGTGGCTAAAATCGGAACTAACGCCGCTATCTTGTTTTGTCTATACAATTTCTGTGAAAATTTTACAGTGTATTTATAGTAGGTACCAACAACGCCCCTCTGTCAATGTCATTCAGGCGCCAAAGAATCCCTGTAGCACTCCAGGTTCAAATATTTTAATTGTTATTTTTCGTTGCTTGCGCGAATTTTTTTTTTTTTATTTCTCCAAATCATAGATGACCAATAGGTAATACGGGTTACTGGGCACAGTGAAGGGTCCGCCCGGAGTTAGAATAAACATTTACGCATGCATTTGCTTTTACCAACCGCAAAAATAAGTTTGTATTTATAGTATTAATTTATGACAAAACTATGAAAATCAAAGTTATTTCTGCGTTTGGTATAGAGGTATGAGGAACAGGGTGTAAAGTTCACTCAACCTTCATAGAAAAGGGAGGATCCTCCGGCCAGACGGGTGTTGTGTCTGGCGGGCAACTGCCCCATTGATTCATGTCGGGCCGTTGTATCTATGCTAGTTGCGCGGTAAACTCTGCTAGCGCGATGCAGGATTTGCGTGACGTCAGTATGACGCGTTGTTTTTCATGTGGCGTTGTAGATACCGCTACATCACTCCCCCCCGGAGACCGGAGGTCGATAGTGGGCTGAGTCTTGTATCTTGCGATGCTTGCCAGGCCAGCTAAGGTTCCAGTGAGCCGGAACCGGTTGCCGCATAGTTCACTGTGAGTCGGAACTGTCTGCGAAGATGTCCCCAGTGAGTCGGGGTGGCGCTGCGTTATGCTCCAGTGAGTCGGATGTCGTACAGCGCCGGGTTGAGGCCGACTGCTGCGTCGACCAGGAGAGGAATTGAGCTCTTCTTGTTGACCGGCCGAAAGTGCAGTGTGCTGTGCCAAGGTTGCTGATGAGGCTGAGGGAGATGACCAGGTATGCGCGGTCGCTGCATGCTGGTGGTCAGGATACCCGTTGAAGCCGTGGGAGCTGGCTGGCTGGGTGACTCGCCGCTAAAGCTTGCGGGAGTGATGATGATGACGTCACGCTGAAGATTTGCTCGAAGGCTGCGCTGACGTTCATGTTCGGGGTCACCAGTATAGAGGTATGAGGAACAGGGTGTAAAGTTCACTCAACCTCCATAGAAAAGGGAGGATCCTCCGGCCAGACGGGTGTTGTGTCTGGCGGGCAACTGCCCCATTGATTCATGTCGGGCCGTTGTATCTATGCTAGTTGCGCGGTAAACTCTGCTAGCGCGATGCAGGATTTGCGTGACGTCAGTATGACGCGTTGTTTTTCATGTGGCGTTGTAGATACCGCTACATTGGTAACGAAAACATGTCACAAGCTACTCGTATTGACGAAAATATAAAATTTAACCTTTAGTTAACCTTTTTTATTATGAGATCCAGCGATACCCAACACGCATTTTTTTTAATTTGGCGATTCATAAATATTTCATGACGCACTCTCTTACCTCTCGCAGGTGTCGGTGGTGTTCCACTCAGCGGCGACGCTGAAGTTTGACGAGCCGCTGTCGGTCGCGGTGGAGCAGAACGTTCGCCCCGTCATCACTCTCATGGACATTTGCGACCAGCTGCCCAACATGCAGGTACCCACTAGTCTATTTGCTAATAGCGCCGGTCGCGGTGGAGCAGAACGTGCGCACCGTCATCACTCTCATGGACATCTGCGACCAGCTGCCCAACATGCAGGTACGAATTAGCCTAGTTGCTAGAAGCTTCGGAGCAGAATGTGCGCCCTGTCATCACTCTCACTGTCATCTGCGACCAGCTGCCCAACAAGCAGGTACCCACTCACTAGCAGTTGTAACGTCATCAAGCACATGGCAGCTGACTAAATTCAGCATTGGTTGGTCCAGTATTGGTTATTGTTCCTAGTAGCCGCGACATGACTGAACTTGAACTAGGTCGTAACTCTAGTTCCTATAAAACAAAAGGGTTGTTGTGGTTACCATTTGGTCTGAAGTAGCATTCTCGGCTTCCAAATGTAACGTATCTCACCCCTCTTCCCAACAAGTATTGTTTGAATGGCATTATTAAATTCTAATTGAAAAATCAACCACGAAAATTGAGATTCTAAAAAAGATTCTTAACTAGTCTCAATTTTATTGTCTAACGAAAAACATCTATAAAATTGATAGAAAAACATATTTTAAAATTTGCATCCACAGGTACAAGTACTTACGTTTTCTTAACCATTTGTTTACATTATCAACAGATACGTGTGAGAGATTATACGGCTAGAAAGGGGGTGACTACCGAAATGTCCATTAATAGAGAAGACCGCTAATAAACTGGGATACCGGCAAGAGAATGATGATGAGTTTTGGAACAGAGCAGACCTGCTCTCACGAGAGTACATTGTTACCTGGTCTAGCTATGTCAGCTTAGGAACAGAGCAGACCTGCCCTCACGAGAATACATTGTTACCTAGTCTAGCTGTGTCAGTTTTGGAACAGAGCAGACCTGCCCTCACGAGAATACATTGTTACCTAGTCTAGCTGTGTCAGTTTTGGAACAGAGCAGACCTGCCCTCACGAGAGTACAGACGCCAGCACATCAAGCTACTACAATCTGTCAAATGTCTTTAATAGATTTTCAACTTTATTGCTAAAGCATTAGGTTCAAAGTTGATTGGGAAAATTTGACAGTTTCGGGTAGCTTGATGTGCTGGCGTCTGTACATTGTTACCTGGTCTAGCTGTGTCAGTTTTGGAACAGAGCAGACCTGCCCTCATGAGAGTACATTGTTACCTGGTCTGTGTCAGGTGCTGGTGCACGTCTCGACGGCGTACAGCAACGCGGAGCTGGCGACCGTGGAAGAGTGCGTGTACGCCGCGCCGGCGCCGCTGCAGCAGCTGCTGACCCTCGTCGCCGTGCTGCCGCCCGACATGCTGGCTGAGATCACGCCCAGGTAAGCGCCTTACTAATGTAAGGCAGTTTTAATATACTGACTGCACACAGCCGCGCGCACGGCTCGATTGATCAAATTAAGCTGCGCTAGCCGCGAAGGAGTAGGTGAAAGTTTAATTTGTTTACATTGATAACTAGTTACAAGTGAAGCTACTAAAAGCGTGTTAAAATGACTGTTCCTAAGTTACCCTAGGCTGATAAAATTTTCGTTTTTCCTAATTCTGTTACTTATTGGTATTTAGGTCGGTTCCCCCTAATGGGGTAGAGCCGCACCCCACCCCGTACGACTCTGTAGAGCTTGTCTCCAGACTGGACACTCTCCCACCGATTGTAATGAATTCCCAAGAAGTTTTTTGCCTTGTCCCGAATTAGGAAGCTGGGGAACAAGGAGGTTACAAGAAAAAAATGTCAATATAAAATAAGGTTGATAATCCACTGATAAGGTGATTAAGGAAAGGAAATCTAATTTTCTTTTGCTTATGAAAGTTACGAGACTTGAGAGGAATACAAAAGGGTAATTGACACGTAACACTTGCGTTGAAGAATACATTGTTTTGAGTTATGTTTATTATTATTTTTTGTATCAGTAAGAGGCCTACGGGGGCCGGGTGTGATTTAACGAGACACAATTTCTAACGTTCCTTAGAACGGCTATCAATCCAGTTAGGGGTACTTGGTGAAGCCTACCCCCGCTCCCGGGAAGTGTGCGTACATCAAGTACAATGTAAGATATCCTGCAGTTAGTCAGTCCATAGGGGAAAGGATGCCATCACTAACGTTTTGTTGGTTTGTGTTCGTAAACAACAGACTACAAGGTAGCACTATAATTCAAATTAGCCCCAACGAGTTGCAAGTTCGGTTCAACCTTCCATAAGCGGTGTGACTGCTCAAGTGTCATGTCCTGGCTATGTTAAGTGTCACACCCCATAGATGGCTTTCCTCGAGTCCCTAGAACCAAACGCATATGTAGGATACCTCGATTCAGTCATTAAAAGGAACAAAGAGGGATAAAATATTCAACACTCACCCAATCCAATCGTTCACAAACACTCACTGGGATTCACGCGCCTTACACGCTACTTACATTATAGTAGACTAATATAACCTAGTCTAAAGTAACAATTATTATTTAACGTATTAAATAACACTCTCGCCCTCACAATCTCTCAATCAATACAGTTTCGTTGCTATTGCCTAAGATCTAACTCTGCTCGTCTAGCCTACGTCAACCACTCACTCTCATGGTCTCCTGGTGTTCACTCAATCTCCTAACTTAACTAGCCTGGACTCGCATATCCGTCTCCTAAAGCGGGCCGACCCCGACTGCTCCCTCCGTCCTCGTTCTAATTTCTCACATCCTAACATCCACACCACTCTCAGCCCAAATTCCCATAGTTTCGCAGCATCGGTTTATCGCTCTTTTTTTATACAATTTCTCAATTGTTTCAAGGGTCCGTTTTGGGTTTGGGTTGTTCTTAGAATTCGTACAAAATACTGCATCTTAAGTGACGTAAAATATTGGTTTCGACTGATGGCTGGCATAAGTGCCAGTCTGTTGTCCATAAAATAGAGAATTTATGTGTCTCCAAGTGGCGGCGCCAAGTGTCAGTTTAAAATAAATACACTCTTATGCAAAAAAAACGGGCACCTAAGAAAATTTACGTTCTAAGGTCGATTTGAGTTAATTAAATGAAATTTATTTCTTTGACGTAGTCTGTTTACTTATAATCGTGTAAATTAATGCGCGTGAAGTGAATTCGGGCAATTAAAAGAAAAAAAACGATGGATTCATTAAAACCGATGTACACGCCCAAACAATAAGAAGTGGTCGGCAATAAAGACAAGATTTTTTTTTTACTTTTTTTAATTAAATAAAGTTACAAATGTAAAAACCTAATGACGAGTGTGACCTCCTCTTGCCAAAATCACAGCTTGAATCCTTCTGGGCATGCTTTCCAGTTTTCCACGATGTTTTTAATAACGTTTTGAGGAATACGTTCCCACTCTTCTGCAATGACTCTTTTTAGCTCCCTGATGTTTTGTGGAGCAGGTTGCACTGATCTTACCCGTCTCTTTAGAACATCCCAGACATGCTCAATTGGATTGAGGTCAGGACTTCGAGCTGGCCAATCTAAACGACGGATCCCAACTTCTTGCATGTACGCTTCCACGTCGCCAGCACGGTGCGGGCGAGCATTGTCGTCCATAAAAATGGAATCTTCCCCAAGTGCAGTCAATGTGGGTTGTCCATATGGAATTAGGACTTCCATTATGTACCGGTGTGTATTTAATGTTCCATTTTCTATGAAAACTAACTCCGTACGCTCCGTCGAATTAATTGCTGCCCAAAACATAACGGAGCCTCCGCCATAAGGAGTGATTTCTTCGAAACACACTTCCGCATAGCGTTCCCGTGGTCTTCGCAGCACTCGCCGGCGTCGGTCCTCTCCACACAAAGAGATTCTAGCTTCATCAGAAAACAATACTTTATTCCAGTCCTCCAGAGTCCATGAAGCACAGTTCCGAGCAAACTGAAGTCGAGCAACACGGTGCTCAGGGAGTAATTTAGGGCCCTGAGCTGGGCGGTAACTCCTGATATTGGCAGCCAAAAGCCTCCTCCTGACCGACCACAAGCTAACTTCTACTCCTCTTACTTTTTCAAGGCTCTTCTTCAGGTCCACACTTGACGCCTTTTTTTTTTTTTTGTGGATGGGAAATCATCAAATGACTCCTCCCGCTCTGGGTGGAGCGGAAGGGAGTGTCAGACTCTTACTGACTAAAACCGACCCGTGTTCCTTCCTTCGCCCTTTATGTTCCGGGCCAGCGGTAACCCTTTCGGACAATCCCGCTGACCCGGCAGGCTTCGGCCCTGACGGGCCCCTTCAGGTTATCCTGACATCTCTTTGAGGCGCGCGTGGAACACGTACGCGCCGTCCGGCACGGGCCTGGTCCTGATCGGACGGTAAGTTACCCATTACTCACCGCCCGCAGGCCCGCACCTACGGTGGCCGGGAGTCGTCGCGCGGCTCCCGACGCCCGGAGCGTCTCCCGCGGCGGCTGGGACGGGAGGCTCTCTCCCTCAGCCGTCCCGCCGCCTCCTTCGCTAGCATGACTGCTTCGCAGAAGGAGGCGACTGCCCCCCACTCCCTCTCGCCCCGGACCATGGCTTGAACTAGGGCCGGACGCGAGAGGTCGCCGCCGCTGCCGATCGCCTCTACGAGGACACGGCGGTGCTCCGCCCAAGCGGGGCAGACCTCTACCGTATGCTCCACCGTGTCTTCTGGGCGATCCTCGCAATGGTGACACCCGGGCGTTTCCTCCCGCCTGATTATGTGCAGGAACCTCCCGAAACTTCAGTGTCCGGTGAGGACCTGCGTCAGGCGGTAGGTGAGGGCGCCGTGACGCCTCTCTAGCCACTCCTCAAAGAGGGGTCTTACCGCCGCTATCGTGGCGTGCCCTGCGCTGGGTTGCGACAGTCGCTCTTTCCATGCCGCCATGAGATCGCGCCGGAGGTCCGTCCGCTCCGCCGCAATTTGCTGCGGAAGCGGAGTTTCCCCCCGGCGTAATGCCTCCGCGCGCCACTCATACAGGCGCGCGAGGACTATCGCCTCCAGATCCCATGGCGGCAGTCCGGCAAGGAGGCTTGCCGCCTCGCCCGAGATCGTGCGGTAGCCCCGGATCAGCCTTGTAGCTACCACCTTCTGGGGCGCGTTCAAATAATGGGCGGCTCGCCGCCGCAGTGAACGCGCCCACACCGGGGCCCCATATAGGGCCATGGACCGCACGACCCCCGCGTAGAGCCTCCGGCAGGAGGCGTTTGGCCCCCTCAGGTTGGGCAGGAGCCGCTTGAAGGCGGCCCCGGCCCGTTCCAGTTTGGGAGCCAAACGTCGGAAGTGCTCGACGAAGTTCCAGCGGCTGTCGAGGACGAGACCCAGGTATTTCATCGTCGTCTCGACGCCGATGTGAACCCCTCCTACCGTTAGTTGGGATCCCGATGGTGGTGTGTTCCGAGGCCCATGAAACGACATGGCCTCGGACTTGTGCACTGCCACCTCGAGACCCAACTGCCGGATCCTCTCCACGACTGTCGCAGCCCCGCGTGTCATCGCATCGGCCGCCGCCTGATGCGACCTCCCCTGCGCCAGGACTAGCGTGTCGTCAGCGTAGCAAACCACGCTGACGCCATCAGGGAGGTCGGCCCGCAGCACCCAGTCGTAACCGATGTCCCACAGGAGCGGCCCCAGAACCGATCCCTGTGGGACACCGCACGACATCTCTCGCCGGTTCCACTCCCCATCGCGACCGGGGTAGATGACGGCTCTGTCCGTCAGATACGCCCCGACTACTCGACGGAGGTAGGTCGGCACCCGGTGATACCGGAGTGCCTCCCCAATGCAGCCCCAGGGCAGGGTGTTAAACGCGTTGGCGATTTCGAGTGATACCGCCACGACGACCCCACCCCGGGACACCGCGTCCCCCGTCGTGAGGGCTCTCACGCGCATGATGGCATCCACCGTAGAGCGCCCCTTGCGGAAGCCAAACTGGCTGTCCGCAAGATCCGGCCCCGTCCTCACCAGGTGCCCGACGAGGCGGCCTGCAATTACTCTCTCAAAGAGCTTGCCCACCTCGTCGAGCAGCACGATGGGCCGGTATGCGGACGGAGAGTCCGCAGGGCGCCCTGGCTTCTGAATGAGGACCAGCTTTCCCGTTTTCCAACGGAGTGGAAACTGGCCTCTCTCCATACATGCGCTTAAGAGCGCCTCCAGTCGAGGCCCGAGAGCCCTCGAGGCCAGGACCCAGGCTTTACCTGGCAAGCCGTCGGGTCCTGGGGCGGTATTTTTGGCCTTCAGCCTTCCTACCGCCGCTCTCAGATCTACCCCGGTCACTTCGGGGATGTCGTCGTCGTCCATGTGGTCCGCTTCGGGCACGTCAAGTGGCGGAGTCATACGCGGGGGAGTGTGCTCCCCCCGTGAAGGGAACAGAGCGCTCACCACCTCCTTCACGAGCTGGGGGCGAAGACTCTGCGTCAGCGGGGGGGCCCAGGTGTGGAGTTTATTCCGCACCATTTTGTAAGGGCGCCCCCACGGATCTCTGTTCAGAGTCTCCAGCATCTCCTCGCGGGCCGTATACTTGGCCCGCTGGACAGCCTCATGGAGGGCGATCTTCGCCGCTCTGTACCCCTCGTACAGCTCCGCCTCCGTGGCTTCTGCATCCGGAGGGCGGATGCGAAGCCTGCGGTGCCTGGTGTACAGGTGCCGCGCGTCGACGCACGCCTTGCGTAACGCCTCCACCTCCTGCGACCACCAGTACACCTGACGTCGGGCGTGTCCTGGCCGGACTCGGGGCATTGCCACGTCACATATCTCGGACATGGCCTCCCGGAACCACTCCGCCTCATCATCAATGTCGGCAGGCCTGTCCGGTGATGTCACCCAGGCCTGCACGATCGAGGCTTCCAGGAGAAGCTCCCGGTCACACTTGACGCCTTACGATTCCGCAACGCCTGACTCACCAAAAAGCGGTCATCTCTTGGTTCTGTGCATCGTTTTCTTCCCGAACCGGGTCTTCTTTTGACCGAACCGGTCTCTTGATACCGTTGCCAAGTCCTCTGGACAGTTGAACGACTCACATTTAGCCGCTGAGACACGTAAGTTTGCGAACAACCTTCTTCAAGTAGGGCTATAATTTTACCGGCCCTTATCGCTTTATCACTCATATCAAAAAGTGGTATTTAATGTAAAAAGAAAGATTAAATTGTTTAATTTGCAGAAAATATCCAAAAAGTTTTAAAATATCGTAATCAGTTAAAAATCGTTTCAGCAATTCGCGCCATTAGTAAAGCAATTTTAGAATAATCCACAATAATCATTATTTTTCTTTTATTAATTTCAAATTTTAAATTTGGAACGTAAAGAATCATGCCAGGATGCTTCAAAAGCATGCCAATACATCGTCAAATTAATAAAACCTATTTCTTGATCTTCTTCATTGAAGTAGAGAAATAAATCCTAAGTGCCCGTTTTTTTTTTTTGCAAAAGAGTTTATAATATTTTGTTATTAAATAGGTGTAAGTGACAGACAGTCACACGTACATGGGTGACCATCATGACATAAAGCGCGGTCACTGTCGGACTGCACAGAAAAGAAAGAGAAGCGCGATGACATGACACAACGCTGGTAATTTATTGCAAAATATGAAGCAATTATTTAATTACCAAAATCTATTTTTGGATGAAAAAATTAAAACACTAGTTTTTATTTAGTATGTTGCTTGTAGAATAATCTGACAAAAAATTAAAATGTTTGTATGTATGTTAGTAATGGTATTTATTGTAAAAAAAATAATAGTTTACAAAACTAAAAAACACGCTTTTAGCACGCACTAAAAATTACAAAATAATGCGGACATTTAGTTTGATGACTCAAGAGTTTTCCCTTTGCCAAATCTTCTTAAGATCGCAGGTAAACATAAACAATTTCAGTTCGTGATGAACGATAAATAATTACCTATGCGAAATGGTTATAGGTAAGTAGATAACCATCTTTATTGAATATTTACTATGATTTATTATGAAAGAAAGCGTGGAGCGTTTATGTGGACCAAACGCTAGTGCGTGCTAAAAGCGTGTTTTTAGTTTATTACCTGAACTATTATTTTTATTTTATACTTTTTTTGTACCTAAATCATAGGTCTGCATTTCAAATAGCCAATCCGCCATCTTGGATGTCCGCCATGTTGGATTTAAGTCACGTGACTATTTTTTCGTATTCCTGACAGCAAACCTCATTTCATACCCATACCATGGGGGTTCATTTCAAATAGCCTGTCCGCCATCTTGGACGTCCGCCATATTGGATTTAAGTCACGTGACTATTTTTTTCGTTTTCCTGACAGCAAACCCTTTCATTTGATACCCATATCATTCATGGGGGTGGATTTCAAACAGCCAGTCCGCCAACTTGGGGAGGCCGCCATATTGAATTTATAATGATGTTTCTTAGCTAGTCATGTATTGTCATCAGAACTCAGAGCGTGTGCAAAATTTCATACTAATCGAAGACCGGGAAGTGGGTCAAATTAAGATTCCAATATTTTCTTACATACATATGTAGTTAGTTACAAGTGAAGCTACTAAAAGCGTTAAAAAAGGAAGTTTTTAGAGGTATCTTCATGACTTTTTTTCTATCGTATCAAATTGGTTGTATTATTATGTTTATAACATATTTGCTCGTAAAGGGTCTCTTATTTCACCAATTTCAATACCGTAATGTATCTCATTACGCACTTGTGCGGTAATGTAAAGTAAATCGCACGGTTTATCAAGATGCTCCGTCAAAACGAACGGTACTTTTTAAATCTTAGCAGAGTTTTTATTTCAGAAAAGATGTCAACATTTTATGAATAAAATTAACTTTGGGAGATAAAATATAATAAATAAACATTTAATTCTTTAATTTAATTAATTTTGACAATAAATTACAACCATTAATATCTGTAACAAAAACAAAAATATTAATTTACTTTATTAATAATACTGGCTGTTTTGTGCCTATGCCTGAAAAAAAAAGCGCGAATGCGCGCGCATCGCTTATCTGTTAAGAAGTAAAAATTATTCCGCGCGCTTTTTCTTTTCGCTGTACTTTTTTTATTTGAAAATGTCGTCAAGTAATGATGAATTTATTAATTCCACACCGCCAGAAGTCTCAGAGGCAGCGAAAAAGGCTACTCTAAGCCTCGCCCGAAAAATCGACCGATAGATACTTACAAGCATATCAAAATTTCATCATATGGAAAACAAGCAAATATGCAGTCCGAGTTTTATTTATTTCCTCGCAAATATGTTATAAAACGTCGTATGACATACGTGCGCTTTGAAAATTACAGCCTCTGCTTTCTTTTAGCCCTCGCCTACGGCTCGGGCAAGCAATATCGCCTCGGCTGTAATTTTCAACTTACCGCACTTATATCATAATGTACTATTTCATCACACTAACTACCTAGCATATATCCTAAAGAATTTCATATATTTTTCTGATTTTGTTTACTGTAGTCGATCATATACTTTTATTGTTTCTATGTATTTGCGTTTTTTGTGTGAGACCCCGCCGTGGCTCGCTGTTGGTCCCGGCTGTCATTGGTAGATCTTTGACAGTCGTTACGGGTCGTCCCACAAAGTCTGACAACCGATCTTACCAAGGGATATCGTGTTACCCAGTAACTGGATTGTGGAGGATAGGCAGTCACTCCATGTAAAACACTGGTATTTAGCTGCATCAGGTTAGACTGGTGACCCCAACTTAGCTGGGAATAAGACTTGGCAGATGATGAACACAATAACATAACATAACCTTCCATAACATAACATAACGCCTGTAATCCCCAACGGGTTAGCTAGAAGTGTCCCTACAGTACACCCGTGTCGCCAGTTATTTTAGAGTCCCATGTACCACGGGGCGAGCCTATTGCCATCAACCGGGCGCAAATCCAGAGTTCGGGCTGCTGGGAAATTCCGGATGGATTAACATAATAACAATTTGCCCGACCTGAGAATGAACCCAGGGCCTCATGCTCAGTACTAGCACTGCGACTACAAGGATAACGACTCGAGGCTTAAGATCCACAATATCACATCCACTGTCTGCCCTCATCCCAATTTATTATTGGTCGGCACTATTCCATACTTCTCTATCAGTCGTCATCTCGGTAGAGCCACTTTTTATTTTTTTATATACTTACCTACTAGTATGTAATTTGTTTCTTGTTTTAGCAGGTAGGTATTTCGCTTTTTCCACCGAGTAAAATACCTGGATTAATAAATAAATAAGTGGATAGAGTGAAAAAGTGACACACGACTGACCTACCTAAAATAAAACTCAAGTAGGGTGATGAAATTTAAATACTAGGTATAGGCGGGCAGCCCTATTGCATGTTTTCGTACCGCGCGGCTGTAGGTAAGTAATTATTTCTAGAACAGGGCCGAGTCACAATACTGTATAGATAATATTACCGTGCAAATACACATCTGTTACAACTGGATCGAGTTTCATTATAGTAAACAGGGCGCCTTAACGCGCCTAAAAAATAAGGGGTATTCCTCGAAACACACCAACTTTGAAACGAACCAAAAGCATTCCTCGAAACGCACCATTCAGGTGAGTTAAGGAAATCAAAACAAAAAAATAATAATAATACAATGTGTTTCAGAGGGGTGTGACCAAACTTGGGGGTGTGGTACAGGCCATCAAACTGAACAACTTTTTCCCGGGGACAAACACAGTAATCGTGAAAAAAAAATCAGTCGTCCCATACATTTGGTCAAGAAGGTATTGAAGTTTTGTATGGGACGACTGATTTTTTTACGCTTGTCAATATGTTGCATGAAGTGCGTGATGCGAACACAACCTTTATCCAGCGCCTCGCCACCCAATAATATCAATGTATTTAAATCATCATTTCGTTTAATTCTAGATTAATATCTCCGAAGCCGAACACCTATACGTTCACTAAAGCGATGGCGGAGAGCGTGGTGGCCGAGCGAGCTGTCACCGCCAAGTACGCGACCGCCATCTTTAGACCAACCATAGGTCAGTTACTTAGTAGTTTTTTTATTAGATAGAATAATTAGACCACATTTAGAGGACCTTACAATAAAACATGCTGTCTATTTTTTTAAAGAATGGGTAGCAGATTTCTGTGCTGGAATGCAAACGTGAGGCTAATTGACCTTTTCACTAATTTAAAATTGTGCCATCTAGCCGTGAGTATCGAAAACAATTATTTTTCTTCAACGCTAAATGCCGTTGCGTTACTTGTATACAAAGCGCTGATGAGAAACCCGAAAACAATCGCAGCGCGCGACTGTAGTCACGAAGAACTTTCAAATAAAATGCAAAAACATTTTCTGAAATGTATGAATTGCTTGGTACACTTACAGTGACATCTTCCCTCCGCAACCCGTTCCCCGGCTGGATCGAGAACCTGAACGGGCCGAGCGGCGCGCTGGTGGGCGCCGGCAAGGGCGTGCTGCACGTGCTCAGCTGCGGCGGCGCGCGGCGCGCCGACATGATGCCCGTGGACGTGTGCATCGACACGCTGCTGGCCGTGGCCTGGGAGACCGCCGTCGAAGAGTCTGTACCAGCATGCTACTATGTCATCTATGTGCTACGTACTACGGCTTATTATAACATGAAAGTCTGAACCCGCAGCAAGCGAGAGGCGCGCGTGTACAACTGCAGCTCGTGCCTGCGCCCCACCACGTGGGCCGACTTCCGCAACAACATGCTGCGCGGGGTGCGCGCGCACCCCTTCGACAACGTCATGTGGTACCCCTTCGGGTTACTCATCGAGAACACGTGAGTACGACACACTTTATGAGGCAAATGATCACGATGATGTACTGTGTTCAGCAATAAATATTTGAATTGACTTGAAAGTTCCTGAAAAACAGACGGACGCCTTACACCCTGCAAAGCGTCTGTCTGTAGTAGTAACAAACGCCAGGACGTGGCGAAGGCAACCTTTTGACGTTAAAGATGGGCTAGTTGTCAGCCTTATTAATTTGAATACAAATACAAATGCGCCTGAGCGAACACACCAGAGACAAAAAAATCGCAGCTGCCCCAAAAGCATTCTGAAGCAGTTATCGAATTGGACTCTCAGTGAGTCCATTGTTTTCCGCGTGTATGTGACCCACAGGCTCCTTGTGTAGATCTGGCAATATAAGCCTTAAAGAAAGTAATTTTAACCTCCTTACCACAACACAAACTTGCGAACCAGCATAGTTATTGTTTTCGACTTTTGATGAAAAATGCCGTTCCCCCCCTTATCTCCAAATTTTGCAAAGAAAACAATCTGAAATAATTCTATGTGATAGAAGTTTATGTAAAGATTACATAAAAAATAAAACAATGTCTCTAAATAGCACACTTTTTCAGAAGTCATCAACAAAAGTTATATTAGTTCCACTGTCGGTCAAGAGATGGCGCTGACATAAAACTGCAATATTCTACACCGCAGTGCGCAGTGTTAAAATCTCTAACGAATATAGGCCTTGCCGATGAAAATTTAAAAACATGATGGTACGGAACCCTCGGTGCGCGAGTCCGACTCGCTCTTGCCCGGTTTTTTGATAAGGACACGTTGGTGATGGTTTTGAACCTTCCAACGTTATGTTCTGTAACCTGTTTTGGCAACTTATGATGTTAACAATAATTTCATCTTTCTGCATTGCAGTGTGATGCAGAACATTGCGGCGACCATACTTCAAACAATTCCATTAAACCTCATCCACTACGCGTCCAAAATGTGCGGGATGAAGCCAAGGTTAGTCATTTGTTTTACTTTAGTTTTGTGATACTAATTTATAAAGAGGTAAAATATGTTTGTAAGTTTGTTATGTAGGGGATAATGTCTGGAACTACCAGTCGGGTTTGAAAAAATCATTTTGTGTTTGATAGCCCAATTCTTGAGGAAGGCTATAGGCTATTTATTTTTAATATCACACTATGACCCTTAGGGGACGAGCAAAATGCTACGCGAAAATGAAGTGGTAGGGCAGGAGACGCGGGCAGGTGATGCAATGCAATGCGACGGGATGGGTTGAGGAACAAGAAAATTCACGCGAACGAAGTCGCGGGCAGAAGCTAGTCGCTATATATATAACTACCGATATTCAGCTGCATCTGGTTAGACTGGAAGCCAACCCTAACATAGTTGGGACAAAGCAGACAGATGATGATGGGCTATGTCATTTCTGACCATCCGAAGAATGGTCTTAAGACAACACCTCTGTAATTAATTTGTAGAAAGAATTCAATAGATTGCAAAAATTAGAGTTAAAAATTATTTCATAGCCGTTAATTTGGTATTTTGTACAAACTAAAAATGTTACTTAACATTGCACTAAGATAATTGCTAAGAAACATCTATTATTTTTGTTGAGAAACATCAGTATTTACAGTACCTAGTGCTCGATCTAATGCACGCAACAGACTGTGCTTAGTTGATTGTGATGGTGCTCGGAAGGTGCACGAAGTGGGACAGAGGTCGTGAGGAGTTATGACATTTCAAATTTGTTTTGGTAAAAAAAACGTCGGAAAACAGTTGTAACTTCGACCTTTTATTTCTCCGTAACCAAAAGGTTCCCAGGTATGATTCAGTACAAAACTAACATGAAAATGATGAGAAGTTGCATGTTCCAGACCGAGCCTGTCCACCGTGAGCAAACGCCTGCACGCGATGAACGGCGCGCTGAAGTTCTTCGCAACCCGAGAGTGGTACTTCAACACGGACAACGTGCAGCGCCTGAAGCAGAGATTGTCGGCGTCTGATGCTGCAGTGTACAACCTGGACCCGACGACTATCGAGTGAGTAGCTGTGACCTGCTGGGTGTCAGACAAGTCAAGGTCTACTGCTAGGTATTTTATTTATCCATTTATTTCAGATCTATTTATTTATCTTAAACATACCTACATCATAATATTCAGGTCACGCGTCATCTACGTTTTCTCACGAACTTAGCTCATACCTCAATCATTATCCTTCCTTGAGGCATTAAATATTCATTTAAAAATTAGGTACTCTGCAACAGGGTTCTCTTGGCGTTCTAGCGACGTGGACAGGGCGCTGTTAGTAAACCAGTGAAATGTTACATAATTGAAATGATGTATTCAAAAAACAACATGAAGATACTGACCAGCAAATTGCAAAAAACCTAAAAAAAATTGAATTTCGCGGGCTACCCGTGGTTGGTATAAGGTGCAACAAATCGCATTGACTACATTTTATCACTTACGGCTGCATTTACGAATAAAGTACATAATAATATCTACCTACACTTGACCATTTGATTATACTACAGTACAAAGCCTGTAAGTGTAATGGAAAATGTTATCACCAGTTAATTACAATACCTACAATCGTCGCGCCTACTTTTATCAATGAGCGCAAGACGGCGCGAGCGGCGCGGGTGAGCATGTCTTGTACGGACAAACAGGTATCGTAACAAGCTCATAACTTTGTGATTTTTCATGATAGTTTTGAAATTTTGTAGATTCCTTAAGTAAAAAATACTAGACATGTGTTTCGGGTTTCGCATATACTAGAGGCTAAAGGTACGATTCCACCAAAATAGTGTGCAGCACATCTGTTCACAAACATTTTGTGCAGAACTCCAACAGTGCACGTACTGAGCTGCAGATCCGATAGTCTCTGTTTCCACCGGCAAAGCTGTGCGTACCTTTTGTAAGCGCACAGTGCAGAGGCGTCTTTACCTATGGTGCAGGGTGTGCGGCGCACACGGGCGCCGGGTCTAAGGGGGCGCCTCTGCCCTGCGCGCTCTAATGCGACACCTCCAACTCTAATGCGACACCTCCAACTCTAATGCGACACCTCCAACTCTAATGCGACACCTCCAACTCTAATGCGACACCTCCAACTCTAATGCGACACCTCCAACTCTAATGCGACACCTCCAACTCTAATGCGACACCTCCAACTCTAATGCGACACCTCCAACTCTAATGCGACACCTCCAACTCTAATGCGACACCTCCAACTCTAATGCGACACCTCCAACTCTAATGCGACACCTCCAACTCTAATGCGACACCTCCAACTCTAATGCGACACCTCCAACTCTAATGCGACACCTCCAACTCTAATGCGACACCTCCAACTCTAATGCGACACCTCCAACTCTAATGCGACACCTCCAACTCTAATGCGACACCTCCAACTCTAATGCGACACCTCCAACTCTAATGCGACACCTCCAACTCTAATGCGACACCTCCAACTCTAATGCGACACCTCCAACTCTAATGCGACACCTCCAACTCTAATGCGACACCTCCAACTCTAATGCGACACCTCCAACTCTAATGCGACACCTCCAACTCTAATGCGACACCTCCAACTCTAATGCGACACCTCCAACTCTAATGCGACACCTCCAACTCTAATGCGACACCTCCAACTCTAATGCGACACCTCCAACTCTAATGCGACACCTCCAACTCTAATGCGACACCTCCAACTCTAATGCGACACCTCCAACTCTAATGCGACACCTCCAAAGATGCGTCGATGCCGGCGCTCTCAAAGACCCTGCGCTCGTGTGCGCCGCACATAGGGTTGCCAACTTTTTTAGAAGAAATAGAGTATCTGATTTTGAAGGAGGTAAATAAAGAGTACGGACGTACAAAAAAGAGTAGGTATCATTTATTTTGTACTTTTAAAAAGGTATTTTTGTACTTTTTGCAGCACATAACAATTTTTCATTGTTCTTAAAGGAATTGTATGAGTCCAAACATTCCAACTCTAAATTTATATAATTATATCAAGAACTCATTTTTGACCAATTTCAATTAAGCTCTATTTCTCTGAAGCTATATTTTCTGGCAAAAATTAAGTCGTTTAAATTCATCTGCTCTCTGCTTATTTGGTTTGAAATTTTAAGCAAGATAAATATAGTTAGCAAGGCCCTTCAAAAGTCAGACGTTGTATTGTCAGAAGCGGTGAAAATTATTGATAATGCAAACATAAGTTTGTCTGAATTCCGTAATGAATCCGCGGGCGAAAACTGTAGCGGAAGAAGTCGAGGCAATAGTAGAATTTCCCACACCTGCACGCCCTCGCGCTCGTAAAAGGTTTTTTAATTATGAGGCGGAGGATGAACCGATAACAGACGCGAAAATACATTTTAAAGTAAATTTTTACTACTATTTGTTAGACACCGCAATTACTAAGTTCGACGAACGGTTCGAGCTTTTGAATGAAAATAATGTAATTTTTTCATTTCTTCAAAAATTGAAACACTGGAAAAAATTGGACTCTGATACAAAAAAAAACACATTGCTCTAATTTAGAAAATACTTTGCCATGCTGGCTCTTCAGATGTGGAACAGTTCGAGCTCTATAATGAAATCGAATTATTACCGATGTTTATTGATGATTCCACTACGCCGTTGGATATTTTAAATTACTTGTTTACGAATAAATTAATTTCAGTGTTCCCAAATCTGTCATGTACATTTCAACCGCGCGGCCAACTCATAATATTTGACGAAACTTTGCCAGGAATTAGTGCTAATTTGTTACTTTACACACCCCTTTTCGTGAATTTGTTACAAAAAAAACTAAGACGCTATGACAAAGAATAGTTGGCCGCTAGAACCGCCACTTGCCGTAATCATCGCCCGTGATTACACAGAAACTATATAATACAGATAGACGAATGATGCATCAAAAGAAAGGTCTTAATTTGTTCAATTTGTTACAAAATTTAAAAACGTCATAACGTAAATAAACAAAAAGTTACGCAATATTTAGTTCTCAGGTTATGAGTAGGTAGGTATCTCACCATAAATATCAAATTAATAGAGGCTAATGTGTATGGACAATTAGTTACTAATTTGTTACAGCTAAAAACAGAAAAAAATACTAGAAAGTAGGTTCAATAATTTGTTAGAGTCGATTTTAGTTGGCCGCTCGGACGGCAATATGCCTAAAATACAATGGCGTTTATCTCGTTATAAAAAGTAGGTTTAAGCTAAGTTTTAGTACTAATCGCCAGGTAACGTAACATAGTTTGGATAAATATGGCGAACGTAACTGCAGCAATCATATTTTAGAAGATATTTACAAAAAAAAGTAGTATGTAACCGTATGAAAGTAGGTTGACCATGAATTTTCACAATGAAGTGAGACTGAATAGTGATTATTGGAATGTTCGATATTCATATCTTATTTTTTTAGGGCGAGTGCTTATATAAATGTTAAGGCATCCTGTAGCATACTTTATAAAAGTAAAAGTCACAAATCGATTAAAATTTCTTTATTCAAAATCAACACAAAGACAGTTTTCCAGTGATTCTATATTTAGTGATAGACCATCCTATTTGGACCATCCTATTTCCCCACTATTCCTTTCACTACCATAAGTCGGGGGCCCGAGAGCCCCGAGAGATACTTGTAGGTACATTCGCCGCACCCTCGACTGATATCAGGCCGCCATGCCTAGCGGGCCCCATCCCTAAGTGCGGGCGATCCCACGACCGATCCTTTTCTTTTAGCACGTTTTTCATTAGTAAACATTCTGCTCCTAAAAGGGTTTCGTCAATTTGAAGAATACCCTTATACCCCACAAAATGCTTTCCACTTTCGAGATCTAAATTAAAAAATGCATCAAAATGATGTGCGCCTGCTAGTCACTTACCCTGCGTTCCGAGTTGGGAAATAATCGATTTGAGCGTGCTTAAACCCGTACCGAATTAGCGACAATTAGGTATACGCCTATGGTACACGTACAGAAACCGTCAATTACAGAAGTATGATTTTAATCCTGCATTAATTTTAATCCTCTTTAATTAATTTATTGATTTATTTCAGTTGGGAGGATCACTGCGTGGACTTCGTGAAGGGAGCTCGCAAGTACTTATTGCGGGAAAAGGATCAGGACATCGAGAAGGCTCAGAGAAGAATGCACATGTATGTAACTATCTTATATAGGTATTTAATATTATTTCCTAATTAAATATTGTATAATCAGTTAATTGTATTAATAATTGGGCCTAGTGAAACTATTATATTATAGAAAAAATAAAATTTTAATAACTCACACTGATTCAATTACTGGACCATAGATGACGCTATTTTAAATTAGGTTCGAAAACTTCTTACTGCTCTTTACTTTATATCAATAAAAACCTATTTATATTCCACATTTATAGGTTATACATGATCGACAAGGCAACGAAGTTATTCCTAACACTTTTGTTGGGTCGACTGGCGATACGAACATTTCCCGCCGTCTGGCGGGCAATAGCAACACTAATACGACTACGAAGAAGAAGTGCTGCGCTACACACGTGAAAACTTCTTGCAGATTTATCATGAATACTATTATGGCTGTTTATTAGCGGGCTAGGAGACGTTTAACGTCAAACTAACATTAGGTTATTTAATTAAGTGTAAAATGGTGACTGATATACTTAATAATAAATTAATGTGGGAAGAACTCAAAGTTAACCTTTATGATTAATAGTAATTAGTAGTCATAACTAATATGAAGCTTCCTTGGTGTGTGTTATTAGGGAATTAAGTACCTACTTTCAACAAAAGAGACATAGTCTGCACCATATTATATGTAGATACATCAGCTGATGAAGGAAAGATACATTATTTTAGTTTTTCTATCTAAGTATACTAAACAATTTGTGAAAACATGAATTAATTTCATGGTTTCACAAGTATAAGTACCTACTTAGATAGAAAATCTAAATTAAGTAATTCATTTTTTCACAAATTGTTTTGTATACTTAGATAAAAATAAAAAGTTAAACTTACTAATAAAGTTGATTATTTCCTAATACATATATCATTCTTATTATTTTCCTACTTCATTCAGTTTTTTCTTTCAGTTTTCACTTTTTTTGGTATTTTTGTAATTATAAAAATAGACCAGGCTTGCTGTAGTTCGTCGTATGAACATTTTGCAGATAGTCTACCACAATTCTTAATTCTCAAGCAAAATCAATTATAATTTTTTTTTATTTCAATTTGTAGAATGTTTCAGTGTTATTTTAACAGTTGTTTTTGGTACATACCTTATTACTTTCTTCAAAAGGTTACGGTGAAGCTATAAGATAAGCTCCAAGTGATTTAATTAATGATAGGTATATTTGCTTATGTCGTTATTCAGGAAAAACCAACTAAATGACCTCCCTGAAGATAGTGTTTGGCATTTTTTCAAGCATTATCAATGAAGTAGGTACTTCTATTTTTATGATTTACAAACATACTTTATAATTTTTTTCATTATAATTACATGATTGCAGGTAAGATATATGTAATTTAGTTACATAATTATTCTGTCAAACTTTTAAATCATTATTGCCACAAGCTTAGTTTTCGGTAGATAATCGGTTTTACCAATAAAGGGACGATATTTGTGTAATCACCTTATAAAACCCTTTATTTTGACACCCCACTCAATAGGTTTTGAGAAAAAAAATATTTGAAGACATATATGGCGCAAAAAATCGGCCATATTCATTTTTTTTTTCAATTTTGATATACTCAGTGTCATTTTCACAATTAAGACGAATCTAACGGCACCTCTCAAGCTGAAATCGATCAAGCCGTTTAGGCTACAGAGCGTGCCAAAGAAATATATACCTACATACATACATTCGAAAAGCACAACCCTCTTTCTGGCGCAGTCGGGTAATTAGCAATCAGTTTGATTTTGTCTAGACTCTAGATTGTCCTATGGAGCAGGACCAGCATGTTTCTAAGCATTCTTACCTTGGATATTGTTTTAAAACTGCTTTATAGTGTTTCATTTAATTACAATATGTCACAAAGTATTTATTTGTAGCATAATAATAGGTAATAGGTAATACGGGCTGGTGTCCGCAACTCCACGTCAATGCGCGTATTTTGCGTACGGGTGGGAAAATCGATCATTCGATCCACCCCAGCTCCTCGAGGAAAGCCAGCAACGCCTTGATGTTACTGACTGTCTCATGTAGGGTACCTGGGTTACCGAAGTACTTTGCCCTGTATGTGGCGACCACCGCGGGCAGTTTAGAAGCACACGTGCCGCTGTCTCGTCGTCCTCCATGCAGGCCCTGCACAGCGGACTGTCTGTTACTCCTATGACAAAGAGGTGTTTATTGAATGACCCGTGGCCAGTTAAAATTGCAGTAACTATATGCAGCTTTTGTTTAGTTAGACGGAGAACCTGTTTCGTGAAGCGGCCGTCCAATGTGGGAAGTGCTTCCCTGGCCTGCCTGCATTCACCTTGGTCCGTCCATAGTTTGTTGTGTTGGTCTCTAGTGCGTTTCCTTACCAGAGTGCGTATATACCCGACGGGGAGTGGCGCGATGGGCTCAGGTCCCACTGGTGCCATGCTCGACCCTCTTCTGGCAAGCTCGTCGGCTGCATCATTACCTAACGAGCCGCTGTGTCCTTTGATCCATTGAATGGTTATATTATTGAGGTTACCCACCTGGTTGAGACGCTGGTGATACTCGTATATTTAGCCCAGAGTCAACTGTATAACTGTTCAGCGCTTGCAGAACAGCCATACTGTCTGAGAGTATGCGGATTGAGTGTTCCTTTACTTCCCTGGCCATAATGGCTGAAGCGGCCAGAGAGATGCCCAAGCATTCAGCCTGGAACACTGTGTTATGGACCCCCAACGGTGTGGTTATTATTTGTAGCATTTAACACAGTAGATACCTACCCCATAAAAGATGTATGTAGGTACTTTGATAATCTGAAAAACGATTGATCTAATTTATCGTTATTTCTAGTATTAAAATTATGTCTATCACTTATTCTATTAAAAAGATGTTGATTTTTTCTTACACACAGAAGGAATCAATTCATTCATTATAATAAATTATGTTCGTAAAAGTCTGCGCAACAAATAATTTTGTTGAACTTGTTATATCTGTGAGTGTCTCCCAGATACGTCGTCACGGTTACTGTGAATGGATTGCGCAACCCATCTTGGTGCACCCAACAAAACCAACCATCAGATTCGGCGCGGGGCCTTTCGTCACATACATCGGTTGTTAGGACAACCTTTTAGTATTACTTAATCACTTTATTAAATTCATCTCTTTGGAAATATTGGGTGTTCTTTGGACTCCTCCGCTGCCCATCACATAATTAACTGTCAAAATGAAAGTCATTGCTACTATACCTATTAATAAATAAATAAATAATCGGTCTATCATTGTCGACAGGACTATTGTTGCCAATAAGCCTGATATAGTGGTGATAGATCGATTAGCGCGCCGCACAATGATTGTCGATATTACCATTCCACATGACGGGAACCTCGTGAAAGCTGAGAAAGAGAAACAAATTAAATATCTCGACTTATAGCACACGAGGTTGTTGACATGTGGAATGTGAGCTCGGCTATCATTGTGCCGATTGTCGTATCGGCCAATGGACTGATGCCCGAAAGTCTCAATCAACATCTATCGAGGCTCTCGTTAGGCGGTTGGATCAAGGGCCTGATTCAGAAGGCAGTGCTCCTCAATATGGCTCGCATTGTGAGGAGGTTCCTGTCTCTGGAGCCCTAACCACCGGTAGCTTGGACCCTGATCTCGACACCGGCGGACAACTATTTTTTTATATTTTTAAATGTTTTTTATACTTATTTTTATATTTTAAGAAATATTTAAAAATGTAATTAAATAAGTAAAGTAAATAAATAAACGAAATAAATAAAAATGTATTCAAGTATAAAGTACCTAAAGTAAAATTATGATTTGCATTAATTACAATCGAGGAAAGTTAAATTAAATTCTAACTGAAATGTACTGTTAGTGTGTTACGCAATTTTCCCGCTGTTCTAGAAGTAGGTATGAAAATGTAAACAAATGGATCACCAACCGTTCCCGTGGATGACAAGTTGTAGTGTCACAAGTTGATTGCGTTGAATATGTAAATACTAATTAACGCTGGTATTCTGTTTTTAAAGCACCTTAATGATGTTTTTCAACCGTAATTGTCACCCGATTTCCTCTTTTGCAATCACAATGTATTGTTGTTATTCAAACAAATATTACTGGAGAAAGTGGTCAGATATGAATGAGATGATTATGTTGTCCCTTTAGTGAGTGGTTGCGTAGGGATTGAATCTGTAGGTACCTACCACAGAATAACTAACAGTACTAACGTCCTGTACCCTAATCGCGTAACAAACTTTCTACCACAATCTGAATCATTTTGAAAGATAATATTGCTAATCCACTATAATAAGTTCGAAAAATTTGTATGCTTACCAACGTACCTACATACACAATGAATGTTGTTGAATTGACAAAATGAAAGCCGTTGCTATTGTATCCCCTGAACACTTTCATCAGATCAGGCCACAGTACAAACAGATCAGGCCACAGCACAAACAGATCAGGCCACAGTACAAACAGATCAGGTCACAGTACAAACAGATCAGGCCACAGTACAAACAGATCAGGCCACAGTACAAACAGATCAGGCCACAGTACAAACAGATTAGGCCACAGTACAAACAGATCAGGCCACAGTACAAAAATGTAGAATTTCCAGCGAGAAGTTCCCTTTTGTTGTCTGTGCATAGTAAGTAATATTTGCCCTATATTTATAGTATTATTTATTGATATTAGTCATAGTAAGAAGTTAAACTTTGTACCTACTTGTACAATTTATAATGGTTTCATAAAATTATATTATAAAAAACACTGGTCAACGGGTTTTTTTTTTTACGGTAAAATCCAAACAGGTGACGTAGATTTTGAATAGGTACTTACTAATTAAGTAATTGAAAAAAAACATTGTACGTCCAAAAATGGTAAAACTATTAAATACTTAAATAGTTTCCTGCTAAGCATCTGACGCTTGTTTGAATGGCGGAGTTGTCTCCGTCACCAACACGTGTGTCTCTTTCAAAGGCTCACTTTTCCTATTGACAGCAACACGGACGAAAGGACATTGTAAAAAATGGCCTATGAATCAACACGCATGAAACATTTACTATAATTACTAGTTCTTTTAATAATATACATTACAAATATTTCAATAGAACGGACACTTCTTAATTTCGAAAACATTTTAAAAAGTATTCACTTCCGTCATAATCATCGGTGTTATTATTTTTTGGTTCAATTTGAGGTTTTTAATAGGCAAAGGTATTATAGCTCATACAGCCAAGTCTTTGTAACAGCACTCTTAATAAGAGTTTGACACAGACAAGCGTCGGTATTCTCAACGCTTGATATACGATAATGGTTTTTAGTTATACGCGTCCGCTATGATGTCGCGGAACCATAATACGGCTTATCAAAAAACTCGATTGAGCGCTGTTTGAAACGTCAAACGAGCAATAATATGGACACTGACAATTGATGAATTGACAGATGACATTTGACATTTGGTAGTAATGTCACTTGGCGCGCGCCTTCTATTATTGCTACATACCGAATGTTTTTATCGACGTAATTATAACCTCAAAATCCGAAAGTGTTTTGATTTTTTCCGAATTCTCAAAAGTGTCCGTTGTTTTAATTTAAGTTCAATCAAATATATACATTATCTAAAACCCAAAAAGTAAATACACCTCCCTGTTGGATCTTAGGCCAACTATGTATGGACGACGAGCAATGTCCTTTTCATGCTTTTTGATTATTTTCCCTCGTTTTAATATATACTTGTACCTACATACCTATTAGATATTATTATTTTACGCCAGTTAGCTTTTAAATTAAGTAAATATGTCTAAGTAAATAATTAATATACCTACAATTTGAAATCTCAAGGTGATCATTGTAGGTAGTTAGACAGTAGTCTCTGCTCGCATCCACCAAGTTGACAGAATAGATATAGCGTGCGTTATGAAGCTTCGTTCCAAAAACCATATGTAAATGAATCGAAAAACAAAAGTCCCGGCTAGGCTAGTTGAACGTGGTTGATTATCATTCTGACAACGTACACAGTATACTGGCCCATAGAAAATAAAACATTCCCTAAACCCAGAAGCTCAGATTTCAAGGAAATACAATCACATAGTACTTGTCACAAAGAGATATAGGTAGGTGGTCCGCTAACAAACGACTTGGTTTCGCAGAACTGACCACAACAGAGAGAAAATATTTAATAAAATAGGTACGGAAACAAATGACTAACACTAAAATATTCCCTCCAGTAGTGTTAGTCATTTAACAGCTGCTGTCAAACGAGTCGATCTATCTGCCTGCCTTTCCCCAACCATGTTGTGATCGGCTTATAGTCTAACCGGATGCAGCTGAATACCAATACTATTCATGGAGCGACTGCCTATCTGACCTCCACAGCCCAGTTACTGGGTAACATGATACCCCTCTTGGTAAGACTGGTTGTCAAACTTTTGGGCTTCTAACTACCCGTAACGAGTGTCAAAGATCTACGAATGACAGTCGGGACCAACGGCCAACTGGCAAACAAATCATAGATACAAAATATAAATAAATAAAAAGTAAAAAAGCCTATAAAAATAAAGGTCTTAAATAGAAAAAAATTAAGCTACATCAGCGTTTGCATACGCGCGATCATTTAGTGAATTGGCTAAGTAAAATATTTACTAAACCATAATGGCCGTTTTAAGTGCTCGTCAATCGGAAATCCTAACGTCAACTTCGGTAAGGATCCGTTGTCTGTTGACTCTATTCTCTTTTGGATGTATCCAAAAGAGAATAGAGTCATTGGGTAACCTCTGGGGAGAGTTCGAACAAAACGACTTGAATCTCTTTGAGTTTCCGGATCAGGAACCTCAATATTTCGCATCTAACCTTTATCAACAGGGTAAGAGCCTATCAACTCGATACTTACTGCATTTGGTTCGGATGAAAAGGGTACGCAGTCAAACCTGAAGCCACTGAACTGTTGGCTCAACAGAGAACCAACTTAGGTCCTTCAACAGGTTGGTGAAGCATCAACGTAGACGAAATAACCGAAAAATGGGAACTCGAAGACGAGCTTAGGGCTATACAAGCCAAGTGGAACACTATCGATACGTTACGGTTAAAGATATTTATTTTCTCAAAAGAATTACAATTCACTTATAGAGAAAACATAAATAGGTTTAGAACAATGTTATCTGCCAGTAAGCGTAGATAAAAACAAAAATGTATCTTAAAACTAACATTACAATAAAAACTCCGACACAACATACATCGTTTTAGCATAATAAGACGTTACATCTGCGAATCGACCACATACTTCAAGGTGGAGATGTATCGTACGAAAATGAATTGAGCATGTACGAGCGTAACTACAAAGATATAATGCGTTCGCTAAATAAGAAAATATCGTCCATGGTTCATGTACAACAGGCAACGCCGAAGCTCAAGATTCCTACTTTTACGGGGAAATACACGCAGTGACCAACATTTTGTGACCTATTTACAGAAGCTATTCACGACAACAACACAATGACCAAAGCCCAGAAGATGCAAGAGAGACCGAACGCCTTATTCAACATCTTCACAATTATCTTCTTTCGTCTGAAAATTATGACACAGCTTGGGAAATTCTAAATCACCGATATAATAATGCTCAAGTTCTCTTTACAAATCAAATAGAGATATTTTTAAATCAGCCTTATACCGCCAAACAAACAGCTTATGAGTTAAAGCGGCTATATGATACCACCACGGAGTGCATCCACGCTATACACAATCTTGGTGTGAACACAAATTCATGGGGTCCGTTGTTAGTAGGTACATCTTTTCAGTAAGAAACTGGACCAGGAGACACTGTGATTACAAAGAGGCGCGTACATCACACAGCGAGCTTCCCTCCTTGACAGAATTTATGATGTTCCTCGAAAACAAGTTCACAGTATATATTAATTGATTAGATCCAGGTGCTGGCTCATATACAGGGATTGGCTTCAGACATATACAAAAGGGAAAAATTTAAACTGGGCCTATGAAAACTCATGACTTCTAGTCAAGCAAACGTTTTTAAATAATGAGCTTTTCTGTCCTTTCCTCACTGTAGGTCGCAATAACTAAGCTACGATACCCCGACCAAGCGGGTTAGGTTAGTTGGTTAAAGCTGTGACCTACATCCAAGTTGGGCGTAGTTACTTGGCTGTTAAGTATTTTTAGGACCTTAGAATACCTTAGAAAAAAGAGATTCATGCATTATTTTTTATATTAGAGTGTTCAATAATATTTTCATTGAAATGCAAAATGGGATTTATCTGAGGTTCGATTAATTAGGTAGGTTAGGAGAGTAGCAGAGGAGGCGCGCGCGGTGAAGGTTGACTGCTTGTTACAGATACATACGTGGGCATGCCTTGACTGAATGACTCCGCGTGGGGCTTCCCCGGCGAGTGGAAGGATCGAGTACAAAGGAAATCCTGAGATACCACAGGAAAATATTTGTAAACGTTTCCCTTTGAGGAAAATTTTACTTACAGGTACCCGAGACAAGGTGATTCATTGAACATGGGAAGTTAACGACTATTACGAGGTAGAGGAATAATAATATTATGTTCTAAGAATCCATGTCGTCGATTTTAGAAATAAGAAAATCTATTAGGTTAAAACGAAAGCTCATGAACATGTGCATTCTTCCCACCCTCACCTACGGAGCGCAAACATGGTCTCTAACAAAGCGTAAAAAGTCTGCACTTAGTCTGCCAACGAGATATGGATCGAAGTATGCTAGATGTCAACTGACCGCACTAGGAACTCTATACTTCGTTCCAAAACACAAATAGCGGACGCTGGCCGCAGAGCTGCTGGACTAAAGTGGAACTGGGCCACATCTGTCGCATGTCGGAGCAGCAATACGCAAAAACCACCACTCGGTGGATCCCAAATAGCAGGAAACGACTACGCGGTAGGCTTAAGAAGACATGGAGTCGTTTGCCCTGCATGCCTCCATTCTGTCTGTGATTGTGATCTTCAAACGATTAACAGAAACAGAACCATGTTTTAAGTAAAATTAGTTTAATTAAAGCGGTATACGTAGTATTGTTTAGTGATTGTTGGTGCAAGCTATGGGTGGCTGAAAACAGACCTTTGTACAACCCTGTACGGAAGACCAAAGAAGGATGGACTGTGTAGAAGACGATATGGTTAGAAAGGTGGTGACGACGGAGATGACGACTAATGGAGAAGTACGGAACAAGACGTGCTGCGCCGACAAGCAATACGTTAGGCTCCGGGCTACTAGATGCGCCGACAAGCAATACGTTAGGCTCCGGGCTACTCGATGCGCCGACAAGCAATACGTTAGGCTCCGGGCTACTCGATGCGCCGACAAGCAATACGTTAGGCTCCGGGCTACTCGACGCGCCGACAAGCAATACGTTAGGCTCCGGGCTACTCGATGCGCCGACAAGCAATACGTTAGGCTCCGGGCTACTTGATGCGCCGACAAGCAATACGTTAGGCTCCGGGCTACTCGATGCGCCGACAAGCAATACGTTAGGCTCCGGGCTACTCGATGCGCCGACAAGCAATACGTTAGGCTCCGGGCTACTCGATGCGCCGACAAGCAATACGTTAGGCTCCGGGCTACTCGATGCGCCGACAAGCAATACGTTAGGCTCCGGGCTACTTGCTGCGCCGACAAGCAATACGTTAGGCTCCGGGCTACTCGATGCGCCGACAAGCAATACGTTAGGCTCCGGGCTACTTGCTGCGCCGACAAGCAATACGTTAGGCTCCGGGCTACTTGATGCGCCGACAAGCAATACGTTAGGCTCCGGGCTACTTGCCCATTCTGCCCGCGACTTCTTCCGCGTTAAATGACCCACCCCGTCGCATCGCATCGCCTGCCCGCGCTATTACTTCGTTTTTGCTTAGCGGTCTTTCTGACTTCTTTTTGCTCAGCTCCTAAAGGTCATAGCGTGACGTTAAATAGCCTATAGCCTTCCTCAAGAATTGTGCTATCAAATGCAAAAAGAATTTTTCAATTCCGACTGGTAGTTCCAGAGATTAGCGCGTTCAACCAAACAAACTCTTCAGCTTTATAATATTAGTATAGATCGGTTACAGTACGACGCGAAGGCGGAAGAGAGCTGTCTGGCTTGGATCGCACACGAGATCAAATCTGCGAGAGAAATCTTTCGTCGAGGGGAATCCCGAGCGCAGTTATAATTGAAACTGTACGTTGCAGCTCTTTCACAGCATCATTGTCAGTTCTATTAGCAACTTGTATAAATGCGACGTTTTTCCTGTCTCGTGTGTTCAACAACTTAAGTACTTACCAGTAGGTGCAGCTTAGTTAAAATTTTTAGATTAGATTAAATTAATAAAATGTTACCTTAAATTGTACTTAGAATAAGTTAGTTTTCATGTATAAATAAGTCCTCTTCCTTAAATTTTATGTTTTGCTGTGCCCGACAGGGTCCACGATTGTTACAACAAATGTTTCCTACCACCTAAACATATACATTGTGGAATGCAATAAATGATTGAGTATATATTGAGTAGTTAGTTATAGTATCTTTGTCTCACGAATCGATGCGCGGTTTACTTTTGCTTAACCTTTTCACCGCCACGGACCTCAATAAAGTTCCAGATTTTCGTGCCACCAGCGCCACGACTTCATTAGAAGCTCTTCATTTTAACCATCTTAGAAAAATAAATTTATTGTATTTAAAAGCTTTGTTTCGTTATGTTTATTGCTACTGACATTATGAAGTTGAATGCTTCGGAATTATGAACATTAGAGACAGAGTATTTAGGAATTGTGATTGTTAGGATGAAAAATGTTAGGAAGAACATTTTCGTATTTCCAATTATCGGAGTTGAAAATTTAGGTGAACTTTGGCGCACCCGCCTGGCGAGGCATCGCGTTCTGTGTGCGTTGGCGGTGAAAAGGTAACAAGTGTACAAACACGCTGTGAATACGTGTGTAAGCTCAGGAGCTCTCGGTACCGTCCGAGACAATAGTGATTGTACCCTTGGGTAACACAAGTAAAATGCACGTCGTTTCGTGAGATAAAAATATTGTAAGCTTACGTACGTAACTGCTGTTGAAAATAGTTATCCATGGAATGCCATTATCCAACCGTAATGACATGTCACTTCGTATTGTCAGGCTTTTTTTATTTTTTTTTAGAGCGAGTTCCAAACGTCAAGCATTGCGGGGTTATTGGGTAACACCAAGGTAACACTATCAATAGTAATGGGTTATTGGGTAACACCAAGGTAACACTATCAATAGTAATGGGTTTCATTTTGACAGTTCAACAACATTCATTGCGTTATTTACGTACGTTGTCCGGATCATTATGCCAAATATGCCAATTGACTTTTTTTAAGGTAAAAACGCCAGAACTATTTCTAAAAAGTATCAGGAACTGTAGAACTCAGCTGCACCTGCATGCGAAAACAACTCACATTTATTTTTGATCTGCTGGACAACGATCTGCTAAGTTCACTCACATGTCGAACAGACACATTTTTCGAACATATTAAAGCAATGGATTAGCAATATCCTTCAAAATCATTCAGATTGTGATTGAAAGTATGGTACGCTGTACGCAATTAGGTGCTGGCGCAGGCGCAGACAGGTGGAGTAAGGGAGTGACCGAATGGCGTCCGAGGACTGGAAGACAAAGTATCGGTTGTCCGGCGGCCAGACATGGGCGGACGACATTGTTACTATCGCGGGTAGAACCTGGATGCGGCTGGCACAGGGCGCGGGGAGTGGCACATGGAAGGAGAGGCCTGTGCGCAGCAGGGGCAGAAGTGGCACAGGGCGCGGGGAGTGGCACATGGAAGGAGAGGCCTGTGCTCGGCAGGGGCAGAAGTGGCACAGGGCGCGGGGAGTGGCACATGGAAGGAGAGGCCTGTGCTCGGCAGGGGCAGAAGTAAGGCTGCCAATGATGATGATGAATATCATATTTATTTATTTCAGGCATCAAGATAGGTTATATTAATATAACATAAAATACTACAAATACGTACAACAGACTTTAAGTTTGTGGTCGTCTGTTTCTAAAGCTGTAGAAAAACGCCCTCTACCATCCATAGCAGCCCACTGGGTGCCCCTGGGTCAAGAATAACATAGGTAATTTAAAGGTTCGTGAACTTTTAACATTATGTAAGACATAACATCTCAAAAAGTTAACCATTACATAAAAACGTTATTTATTGCCATAAAACTTCATTTTTGTATGTATTGTTTATTAAACTTTGGCGTTCAGAACGAAAGTTGATTCCTCTTCTGATATTATGCAAGTTGTGACATACACTAGAGTCCGACCGAAAATGTTTTTTTTTTCGGCCGATAACAACAACGAAATTCGGCCTGCGGGGTAATTGCGGCCGCAAACCAACATAGTCAAAGTCAAATCATTTATTTCAAATAGGCACATTAAAGGCACTTTTGAACGTCAAAACTTACAGCAAAATTGAATTTATTCTAGTTGCCCATTCCAAAAAGTAGTGTTCGTATGGAGAAGAATGGGCAAGAAACACCACCGTTACTGCAACAAATTATAGCTGCAAACAGATATCTATTTCCGCCGAAAAAAACCGAAAACCCAAAACTAAATTCAGTCTGACCTAGGACGACAACCTTCTAGGTCGACCAGCGAGAAGCAATAAAAAAACTTTCCTAAACGACCGGGCTATCCTGTGGATGTCTTAACATTTGAAGGCCTCCAGCCAGGGCATAAAACTTAAAAACTTGGGGGAGGGCAGCAAGGTACCAGAGAGCGATGGCCGTCAGAGTCGTCCGGGGGTATCACACGATCTCCTACGAGGCGGCTTGTGTACTGGCTGGATCTCCGCCCTGGGACCTAGAGGCGAAAGTACTCGCGTCACTGTACCGGTGGCGCGAGGAAGCGCGGGCGCGAGGCGAGGGGCTGACGCAGCGCCACATGGAGCTGCGTCGGTCTCAGCTTCGTGAGGTCCTGGTGGCGGAATGGCGGGACAGGCTTTCGCGCCCTACCGCCGGCCTCGGTACCATCGAGGCGGTCCGGCCAGTACTCGAGCGCTGGCTTGGGAGGAGGCACGGCTCCCTGTCGTTTCGAGTGACGCAGGTGCTCTCGGGGCATGGTTGCTTCGGGAAGTACCTGTGTCGCATTAACAGGGAGCCGGACGCCCGGTGTCACCACTGCGTCGACTGCCGGGGGGACACGGCGTGGCATACGCTGGCAGAGTGTGCCGCTTGGGAGGAGCCGCGCCGTGCCCTCATCTCAGAAGTAGGCATTGACCTCTCGCTGCCGGCCGTGGTCGAGTTCATGGTCGACAGCGAGGAGTCCTGGGACGCGGTGGTTTCCTTCTGCAAAACGGTCGTCTCGCAGAAGGAGGCTGCGGAAAGGGAGAGGGAGATCTCGTCCACTCACCCTGCCCGCAGCAGGCGCACCGGGCGTCGGCGGAGGGCGGACAACGCCCTCTTCCAGCCCCCCTAAACGGGTCCAGGGGCGACGGACTCGGGGACGTCCGTCGCCCCCCACACATCAGGACCCGAGGTGGCGGCGCGATGTGTTCCACGCGCGCTCCTCTTAGACGTCGCGGGGGGAGTCAAACACCTCACTCCCCCCCCCCTGACCAGACGGGGCCCGCTGCGGCGGGCCGGCACCAGCCGGGGGTTGCGGAAGGATCGTACGTTCCCGCGACCCCCGGCGTAGGTGTGAGATGGAACACCGGGGTGGTTTTTAGTCAGTAAGAGTCTGACAGACCCTGCCGCCCGCCCCAGGGCGGCGGACATCCATGAGGATTTTCCACCCCGGAAAAAAAAAAAAAAAAAAAGGGCAGCAAGGTACAGGTTGGATCGGATCGTTAAGTACAGAGAAGGAATGAGCATTGATCAACAATTATAAATAGCCACTGCGCCAACATTTTAAAATCATGGAAAAAAAGAAAAAAAAACAAGAGCTTTTTGAACTTTTTTAGAAGATGTTCTAAAAATGAATGTTCAAAAAGCTCTTGAATTTTTTTTTAAAGCGTAACCTACCTTTTAATTACAATATTTCAAGAACATCGCGAATGTGGCGAACGGTCACACAATAGCGGGCAGCGGCTGCCGACGGAAATGACGGAACAGCTTTCATAGAAAAACGTGGCCACCACACAACGGTCCCAATGACGGCTGTCATGAAAATGATGGCAGCGGGGTTTGACTACGGTCTCAAAAAACGCTCTCTAGGAAAACAGACCAATTTACTTTCATAAATAATGTTTCAGTGACGCCATTCGCCGGCAACAAAGAGAATATAACCGTAACTTGCAGACGCCAAGTCTGAGGCGCCAGGCGGCCCCCGCTCGTCCAAGAAACCGTAGCATTACTCCCTTACAGCTACATGGCGCCTGGCGGCCCCCGCTCTTCTAGGAAACCGTAGCATTACTCCCATACAGCTTAACGGTCCTGCTGCGTCACCGCTGTCAAACAAACCAGTCAACAAAAGCAACATTAGAGACCACAGTATTTCCCCAAACGATATGACGAGCCGCGCGCAAATCAACGAGGTTTTTTATAGTCAACGCGTTTCTCGTCGCCTCAGCCCTCAGTCCAGCCAGCGTCGCGAAAGGCCGCGGTCACGCCGCTCCGTGCGCATAAAAAAAACCTAATCGGTATTGCGCGCGAATTCAAAGTGACAGTTTGATTTCTTAATTTATAGCAATGAAGGGCCAAGTTAAGCGGTTTGTGAGCCAAAAGGGCAAGGCGTACGAGGTACACGTCGCTAAAAAGGACAATGACAATGAGAACATTGGATTTTTTGATTTGGTAAGTTTTTGAAGAGAAATTTTGAATTACTTATATGAATGAAAGTTTTTAGCTGTGGATAGATACCTATCACTCGATATACCTGATTTTTATTTTTGCATAAACTTCATTATAGGTAATAATTATAACTTCATCATAACAGCGCCCAAGTCCACTGCGTATCAAACAGTCGTATCTTCCAATCAAAACCAAATCATTAACAACAAAAACCTCATCACAATCGGCGCAGCGGTTTTTGAGATGACCGTTGACCACAAACAAATTAATAAAACGCCACTATGTTTAACTGGTTTATTGAAAATATAACTGTTTTACCTTCATTTAAAACACAAGCCTTCTTCATAATCTCCCAAATATTCTGTAGGGTTGGATCTAGTATCGTTTGGCAGGAGCTGGGGGTCACTGCTTTCCTGGAAAGCAAAGTGTTTGGTATTAGGAATCGATAATAGCAGTAGGCTTGCCCCTATCCTCCAGGACAACATTTTTATTTTTTATAATAATGAGTTATGCTACCTAACTACTCATATTTTATTAAATTGTTGTGCCCTACAGGGTCCATGTAAACTTTATAACTATTGATAAGACTTTGTAACCACATGTGTTATGCAATGAATATTTGAATTTGAACAAAGTGTAAGTGAACCACTTAAACACCCCCCTGGTACCCTGCTGCTCTGCCTACCCCCAAAACGAATACAGACATAATTAAGTTTCGAAGAGTAATTAATGAGTCTACAGACCCAGTCAGATCACAATAACGTATCATCACAACAAGCTGCAGTAACTCAGGGCAACGGTTAATTTCGATGTATCAAAAGTCCTGACACAAAAGTCGACCATTTGCAAAAAATTCGACATTTGACTTTTTAAACTTTCTTTTTAGAGTTCCGTACCCTTAGGGTTCCAACGGCACTCTATTACTAAGGCTCCGCTGGCTCCGCGGTCCGTCCGTCTGTCACACAGGGCTGTATCTTTTGAACCGTAATAGAAAGTAGGTGGACACTTGATCAGAGTTTGTCGTACTATGTTTGCTATAACAACAAATAATAAAACTTAAATTAAATTAAAAATCAAAGGGGAAGCCCCTTTGATTTTAATTTAAGTGTACAATAAACATGTATTTTTAATGTGTTAAATATTGTGCGTTGGTAGTGTTGGTACGGAACCCTTCGAACTTCTTTTTTCAGGAATCATTTAACTACTTATTCCTATTTAACCGACTTTAAAAAAGGAGGAGGTTCTCTATTCGGTTGTTTTTATTTATGTTTGTTTATTTTTTACCCAGTACGCCGCGCCGTCATTTATAAACCGATTTAGAAAATTCTTTTTTTATTTAAAAGGATATATTTCCAGATTGGTCCCATTTTTATCAAAATTTAGTTCTGATGATGGGATCCATGAGGAATTGAGGGAACTCCTCAAATATTATAGGCACACCTAGAGCGATTTGGGTATTTTTTATAGTAACTAGTGCATTTGCTGCGAAAACCACCATGAAGTGGAACTGATGAAGAAGACCACAGGTGGACACCGGAACTTCTCAATAATAAGTATTTCACGGGTTGCGTTTCGATTACTTACTTTAATATGGTAGCTAAGCAATTTATCCTCGTCACAATGCGAATGGTGAAAAGGAGCTTATGGTGGTACACTAGGAGAACTCCTCAACAATTAACGTCCCAGCATCGGGAAAAGCAATATTTTGTAAAAGGCGATGGGCAAGTTGACATTAGGCTATTGTATGTACTTAGACACATTATAAACAGACCCACTAAAAAGCGAGAAATAAAAACTTTTTAACAAAAACAACCGACTTCCAAAAAAAAACACTACAAAGTGAAAAATAACCTTAATTTCGGAAGTCGGTTGCAAAAACTAAAATACAGATCCAAAGACACCGACTTCCGAAATTAAAGTTATTTTTCACTGTGTAGTGTTTTTTCTTGGAAGTCAGTTTTTTTTAAATTAAAATGTTTATTTTTTTTAAATCCCCTAAATTGAAAATTCCGGACAAACCACAAGGCCGGTCAAATTCGGGACGGACAAAAAGTCGGACATGTCCGGACAAATCAGCGGTAACCCTAGTTACAAGTTTTAGTTATAATGAATGAGTCAGTGCCCAGAGGCCTTTCACATCGTGTTTGGGAAAACCAGATAAAAGGCGGCTCCTTCAAACAGGCGCGACACGCGATAAAATCGCGCGCGACACAAAGGCACCGCAAGTCGCGCAACGAGCAGTGTCTTAAGGCTCGTACACACAGGCGCGACGCGACACGCGACACAAAGGCACCGCTCGTTGCGTGACTTGCGGTGCCTTTGTGTCGCGTGTCGCGTCGCGCCTGTGTGTACGAGCCTTTATGTGTCGCGCGCGATTCGCATCGCGCGTCGCGCCTGTTTGCAGGAGCCTACACAGTACGCTACGTTGCCGACAAAAGTGTCACACACACGAGAACTATTGACGAACGTATATACTAAACTATCACTAAGTATAGTAAATGGTTCTACCGTTAGAGACTAGGGAGCCGCCCGGAGTCGGGTGTGTCCGGCTTCTTGCAGGTCTAGGACATGCTGGTTTGCTCACGATGTTTTTTTCCTTACCCGTTTTTGAGAGCAGTGGTGATGAAAAATTATGTACACAAACTAAAGCCGTCCCAGCAGTAGGAACGTTATAGACATGTGACATCCACTACCCCGCACTGGGCCGCGTGCTAGAGCGCGGCCCACTCCCTCTCACAGAGAGGGAGTGGGCCGCCGTCCCATCAGTAGGAACGTTATAGACATGTGACATCCACCACCCCGCACTGGGCCGCGTGCTAGTGCGCGGCCCACTCCCTCTCACAGAGAGGGAGTGGGCCGCCGTCCCATCAGTAGGAACGTTATAGACATGTGACATCCACCACCCCGCACTGGGCCGCGTGCTAGAGCGCGGCCCACTCCCTCTCACAGAGAGGGAGTGGGCCGCCGTCCCATCAGTAGGAACGTTATAGACATGTGACATCCACCACCCCGCACTGGGCCGCGTGCTAGTGCGCGGCCCACTCCCTCTCACAGAGAGGGAGTGGGCCGCCGTCCCAGCAGTAGGAACGTTATAGACATGTGACATCCACCACCACGCACTGGGCCGCGTGCTAGAGCCCGGCCCACTCCCTCTCACAGAGAGGGAGTGGGCCGCCGTCCCAGCAGTAGGAACGTTATAGACATGTGACATCCACCACCCCGCACTGGGCCGCCGTCCCAGCAGTAGGAACGTTATAGACATGTGACATCCACCACCCCGCACTGGGCCGCGTGCTAGAGCGCGGCCCACTCCCTCTCACAGAGAGGGAGTGGGCCGCCGTCCCAGCAGTAGGAACGTTATAGACATGTGACATCCACCACCCCGCACTGGGCCGCGTGCTAGAGCGCGGCCCACTCCCTCTCACAGAGAGGGAGTGGGCCGCCGTCCCAGCAGTAGGAACGTTATAGACATGTGACATCCACCACCCCGCACTGGGCCGCGTGCTAGAGCGCGGCCCACTCCCTCTCACATACCTGGCGACATGTGGAGGTGGGTGTACCTATGGGGTGTACCGTAGGCGCACCGCTCGCTGCCTACCTGCGGGTACACGCGTGACATACCTGGCGACATGTGGAGGTGGGTGTACCTATGGGGTGTACCGTAGGCGCACCGCTCGCTGCCTACCTGCGGGTTCACGCTCACGCGTGTCGTTATGTTATTATAACTTACAAAACAGTCAAGCTGTGGCCATGAACTTAACAATAGGCGATTTTAAATGAACTTCACGTAAAATAATTATCTGTAGTTAAAATCTAAATAGAACTGCCATCGCGCCACTGCCCGCTGGCTTTAATACAGTTTTTCTATTATTTATTTTAAATTCATTGTCATTTGTCATAGTTCCGCAAAGCTAAATCTAAATATAATGGTTTGTCTGTTTGTATGCCTTTCACTACAAGTACGTGCCGTTGCCACAACTGGGAAGTGAACTGCAACCTTATAGTAATGTCAAATGTTATTGTTTTTTTTTGCAAAAAAAATATATCCTACTATTCAAAAAACTAACTTTAAAAAAGAAATGAGGATTTTTTATTTATAACCGTTGCTAGTGGTCAGAATCATCATTATCTATTCTGCCTAATACAACTATGTTGTGGTCGACTTCCAGTCTAAACGGTTGCAGCTAAATACCATTATTTTATATGGAGGACTGCCTATCTGGTCTCCAAAAGCTGCTATTGTTATCGTGGTTACAATTATAACGACTAGGCAGGCATGAAAGGGGCTCCAGCGCCCTGGTCGCGTAACACACTCAATCACAATCTGAATCATTTTGAAGGATAACGCTAATCCATAGCTTTATCCGTTCGTAAAATGTGTCAGCTCAGCAACATAAATAACGCAATGAATGTCGTTGAACTGTCAAAATAAAAGCGATTCCTACCGTCGTTAGTGTGTTACGCAATTATACCCATAGTTGTGAAAGGGCTGGCAGATTGATTGGCAGCCATTTTCTATCAGTTGCCTTGTTTGTCTAACTATTACATGAATAGGGTTGTATAACCACTCGTCTGTCCCACAGTCTCACGGAGGTTATGAACTTATGACAAAACCCTATAAACCCTAACGATTGTCATTTATTCATACATTATTATTAATTACAGTCAGTTTTCCCATTGTCACACAAACATTCTTAATTACAGTTTTAATTTTAATTAGGTTTGACGTCATTATAATCTGTGAAGGGCCGCTAATGATATCATAATGACAAGCAATAAATAAAAGTAATTTAAATTACGCTGAGAACGTTACTTTTTGAACGTCATAATGACAGATTAAGACAGTCCCCCGGCACGCCCGCCCTTCACCACTTCCTAGTGCTTTGGCTGGGAAGAACTGGCGCGACAACCTGTCCAGCAGCACAGCTGTGTTCAGTAAGAACTTGATCATATACATACAACAGTACACAAAGTAATTAACATTACAAAAATAATGTAACAAAGTCGGGCAAAGTGTACCGGGTTTTCCCTTTAGGAATTTCTCAGTAACAGCCTCAATATTGGTAACCAATATTTGGTGTTGGTCTGAGGTAACAGCTTGGACTCGTCTAGTCTGTAATAATATATCGCAGCGTAAGCACGTACGTGAAGTGAGCTTCAAATGAACTGTCATTCGGATGCTTGAGAGTTGAGATTGGCCCTATTGACACTTGACAGCTCACTTCACCTAAGTTGTCACGGTGAGATTGTTACAGAACAGCATTAAGTACAACCGGGTGTTGTTACAGAACAGCACTAAGTACAGCCGGGTGTTGTTACAGAACAGCACGAAGTACAGCCGGGTGTTGTTACAGAACAGCATTAAGTACAACCGGGTGTTGGTATTCTGCTGTAAACATCTCACCGTGAAAACTTAGGTGAAGCGAGCTGTCCCTCCACCAGATGCTAGGTATTACATTAGTACACTATTGACAGCTCACTTCTTCACAGTGGACCGTTTGCTTCTGGCACCACGTCCTCAGCCCATCTGATGGAAATTGGTCCCTGCCACAGTGCCGCCTGGCAATCCCAGTGACTTCCCGATGTCTCGCCGGCCTTTGGAACAAATTTATAGTCTCGTAGAGGCTTGTAGCTATATATACTCGTATAATGTCACCGGCGGCGGTAATCAAACCGGTCAGCAATGCATGGCGATTAATATCCATACTTACTCATATTATAAATGCGAAAGTAACTCTGTCTGTCCGAACGAATTTGGATGAAATTTGACACTCATCTGGTAGACCATGACCTAGGTTAGGACATAGGATGCTTTATATCCCGGTAGTACGTTCTATCAAAAATACCGTTCGGAAATTACCACGTGGAGGTCGGATCTAGAATTTGTGTCGGATAAAAACAAAATCAAGATCGCTCAGCGCGTTATGGAGCGGGCTATGCTCGTAGTGTCTTAGAAGGATGAAAGCAGAAATAAAATTATCCGGAAAAGAACCGGAGTTACCGACATAGCCTGCAGAGTAAGCTGAAGTGGCACTGAGCTGAAGATGTTTGTCAAAGTGCCGATGGAACAGATATAGTCCTGGAGTGGAGACCGCGTATCGGTAAGCGTAGTGTGGGACGCCCCCCAGCGGCGATGGACCGACGACCTTACAAAGTTGACTGGGACCGACTGGATGCGGAAGGCGGAGGACATGGTGTTGTGGTGGCGCAGCCTGGGAGTGACCTATATCCAGCAGTGGACTGCGCGATAGACTGATTTGATTGATTGATTGACACGGGCGAAGCCGCAGACAAAAACTAGTTCATACAATCAAAATACATTTATTCAGACTATACAGGGTGTGGCGTAAGTAGTGCTCCACCGTTAGGAATTCGATATACCAGAAAATTTACTATAACATACTACAATTTTAACCATTTTAGTAGTAATTTTTTTATACAAAAATCCCTCTTGAATTTGCATGATTATGTGAAAAAATATGGTTAAAACAGAAAAGAACTAACTTTTTCTTCAAAAGCTCTAAATTTACATAAAAACCATAACTTTACACGACAGCTCTAGTATTTCAGCAGTAAATAGCAGAAATCAAAATGAAAATATAATGGTTTTTGTTGAAACTACAACCAAATTTGTAACAAAAGGTAGAAATTTCATAAATAAAAAACAAAAAAATATATTTTTGGAACCATTGGGTAAAAATGGTTAAAATTGTAATATGTTATAGTAAATTGTCTGGTATATCAAATCCTTAACGGTGGATCACTACTTACGCCACACCCTGTATATAGGCTGTCAGCACTTTTTGAACGTCAAAATGACCTACGACCGACCCCCGGCACGACCGACCCCGGCACGACCGACCCCGGCACGACCGACCCCGGCACGACCGACCCCGGCACGCCCGCTCTTCACCGCTTCCTATTGCTTTCACTGGGAAGAAGTGGCGCAACAAACTGTCCAGCAGCAGCACAGCTGTCTGTTCAGTGAAGAACTTGTTGCGTACTGTAGGTAGGTAGGTACACATTCGCAACAGTGCATTGACCGCGTTCTGTACAAGTTCTTCCCCTACACAAGTGTCTTATACGAGTAGGGAGCTCTTGATACCGTGTCTATTCTGTGATTCATCTAGTTACGTATTCCTATCATTTTGAACTGTGTAGGAATATAATAGTGATACTCAATGTTATAGTGGTTGGAAGACGTACTCCAGGTTAGAGCAGTGGTGGGCCAAGAGCAATGGTGGCCCAGTGTGGTAATGGTGGTTGGAAGGCGTACTCCAGGTTAGAGCAGCGGTGGCCCAAGAGCAATGGTGGCCCAGTGTGGTAATGGTGGTTGGAAGACGTACTCCAGGTTAGAGCAGCGGTGGCCCAAGAGCAATGGTGGCCCAGTGTGGTAATGGTGGTTGGAAGACGTACTCCAGGTTAGAGCAGTGGTGGGCCAAGAGCAATGGTGGCCCAGTGTGGTAATGGTGGTTGGAAGACGTACTCCAGGTTAGAGCAGCGGTGGCCCAAGAGCAATGGTGGCCCAGTGTGGTAATGGTGGTTGGAAGGCGTACTCCAGGTTAGAGCAGCGGTGGCCCAAGAGCAATGGTGGCCCAGTGTGGTAATGGTGGTTGGAAGGCGTACTCCAGGTTAGAGCAGCGGTGGGCCAAGAGCAATGGTGGCCCAGTGTGGTAATGGTGGTTGGAAGACGTACTCCAGGTTAGAGCAGCGGTGGCCCAAGAGCAATGGTGGCCCAGTGTGGTAATGGTGGTTGGAAGACGTACTCCAGGTTAGAGCAGTGGTGGGCCAAGAGCAATGGTGGCCCAGTGTGGTAATGGTGGTTGGAAGACGTACTCCAGGTTATAGCAGCGGTGGCCCAAGAGCAATGGTGGCCCAGTGTGGTAATGGTGGTTGGAAGACGTACTCCAGGTTAGAGCAGTGGTGGGCCAAGAGCAATGGTGGCCCAGTGTGGTAATGGTGGTTGGAAGACGTACTCCAGGTTATAGCAGCGGTGGCCCAAGAGCAATGGTGGCCCAGTGTGGTAATGGTGGTTGGAAGACGTACTCCAGGTTAGAGCAGCGGTGGCCCAAGAGCAATGGTGGCCCAGTGTGGTAATGGTGGTTGGAAGGCGTACTCCAGGTTAGAGCAGCGGTGGCCCAAGAGCAATGGTGGCCCAGTGTGGTAATGGTGGTTGGAAGGCGTACTCCAGGTTAGAGCAGCGGTGGGCCAAGAGCAATGGTGGCCCAGTGTGGTAATGGTGGTTGGAAGACGTACTCCAGGTTAGAGCAGCGGTGGCCCAAGAGCAATGGTGGCCCAGTGTGGTAATGGTGGTTGGAAGACGTACTCCAGGTTAGAGCAGTGGTGGGCCAAGAGCAATGGTGGCCCAGTGTGGTAATGGTGGTTGGAAGACGTACTCCAGGTTAGAGCAGTGGTGGGCCAAGAGCAATGGTGGCCCAGTGTGGTAATGGTGGTTGGAAGACGTACTCCAGGTTAGAGCAGTGGTGGGCCAAGAGCAATGGTGGCCCAGTGTGGTAATGGTGGTTGGAAGGCGTACTCCAGGTTATAGCAGCGGTGGGCCAAGAGCAATGAATAGCCCCAACAAAACATTGGAAGACGTGTGAAAATTTACATCTAACCAACCCGCACTGAGCCCGCGTGGTAGATTACAGCCCACGCCCTCTCGAAGAGAGGAGGCCTGTGGCCCAGCTGCGAGAACGTCATAGACTGATTACAAAGGTGCATCCAGACAGCGAGGCATGCGCCATAATGTTTTTTTTCGTACATGTTAGATGCCTCAGCCTGAGGCAACCGTACATATAAAAAAAAACATGTGGCGCATGCCTAGCTCCGTCTGGGTGCACCTTTAGGTTAAAGATTTATCGAAATAAGAAATTGTAGAGAAAAGCCGGAAATAGGCCACGTTTGCGTAATACGAGAAGACCATGCTAAGGCCCAGCCGCGGCTGTAACGCCTCAGATGATGATGATAATGATACTCAGTTGCCGAGGCCGGTCCGTAGATGGGTGGCATGGACCATCCATTACATATCGAAACCCCTCCGTGCCTCGGAAAGCACGTCAAACCGTTGGACCCAGCTGTCATTTGTAGATCTTTGACAGTCGTTAAGGGTTGTCAGCGCAAAGGTCTGACAACTAGTCCTGTCCAGGAGTATCGTATTGCTCTGTAACTGGGTTGTGGAGGTCAGATAGGCAGTCGCTACATGTAAAATACTGGTATTCAGCTGTATCCGGTTAGACTGGAAGCTGACACCTACATAGTTAGGAAAAGACAGGGAAAGGTTGATGATATTTTTGGGGCACTCGGAACCACTATGTGACCTTTTAAGGCATTATGTCCTCTTAAAATATTTTCCGTGTGATCTTAAGTACACACACAGTAGGTACAAATGCTTCAATTGTTTGCACTCATCTCAAACCCAATCAATCAGACTTATATATGTCAATGTTACTTGACGTCAAAAAGATCACAATAATAAGACCTTCTGGCGGATTTGCCTTGCGCAAATCCCAACATATAAGTATTTACATATTTTTGTTGATATTATAGTAACCGCTAAACCTATTTAAATGAGATTTTGCATCGCTAAAGGATAGTAAACAATCTACGATTTAAAGTAAGTTTTATAAAAATCGGTTCAGCGGTTTAGAATATATTATAGTTTTAGTTTGCAGAATTCACATAAGAGTTATTTATGGATGAACGTAATTGAACTTTAGAAGACATAATAGAGTATTTATTTAAATCATTGTGGTTAATTAACAGCTGTGGTCGTCGGCCACAAGTTCGAAAACGTTCCTAGAGTTTTTATGCAATGTTGCGGTCACCACAATTTATATAGAGAATAATTGAATAGGTACCAATACCATAATATAGTGTACGGTTTTAGATACAAATATGTAATACTAACTTTCTGAAGTTGCCAACTAAATCTTAGAGAAATAACGAGCATTTCAGACGAATACGAACCTCATCTTTATACTGTTAATGTTTATCTATAAGTACACAAGTTTAAAAATAAAGCAATGACATGTAAATGAATTATGTGACAGATAGTTGGTGCTCACATATTATGTGATAGATAGATGGTGCTCACATATTATGTGATAGATAGTTGGTGCTCACATATTATGTGATAGATAGATGGTGCTCACATATTATTTTTTCAAATCAAATCATTTATTTGCATGAAACAGGTTCAGTGGATGTTATATAAGGTCAAATGGTACACTGTTAAGAACCATATAAGGTGTGCAAATACATATACAATACAACAAGAATTTTAACTTACAGATCAGTCAACAAAATAAGGAATTAAAAATAATAATACAAATTAAAAATGAAAAATTAAAATTAAAATGAAAATAAAATGAAATGAAATCCAGAAATTATATCTAATTCATCATTTATAAATTACTAGCCTCTGCCCGCGACTTCGTCTGCGTGAAATTTCTTGCTCCCCAACCCATCGCATCGTATCACCCGCCCGCGCTATCACATCGTTTTCTCTCAGCATTCTTCCTGACCTTTTTCTTTTTGCTCAGCTCCAAAGAGTCCTGGCGTGATTAAGCTTTCCACATGGATTGGACAATCTAATGCAAAAATAATTGATAATTCCAGAGATTAGCGTGTTCAAACAAACAAACAACAGTTTGTTTTTCTGTTCTATTAACTGCTAAAGGTAACTTTATTCAATAATAGCTGTGCCCCGCCGTTTCACCCGCGGTAATTTCAGGAAAAAACCTACTAAAAACTTGTTGACAAAAAAAACAACCGACTTCCAAAAAAATACAAAGTGAAAAATAACTTTAATTTCGGAAGTCGGTGTCGTTGGTTCTGTATTTTAATTTTTTGACACCGACTTTCGAAATTAAAGTTATTTTTCTCTTTGTAGTATTTTTTTGGAAGTCGGTTGTTTTTTTATTTTTAAGTTTTTATTTTTCACTTTTTAGTTGTAGGTACCTACCTACCCCAAACAAATTCATATAACACTACTTGGTATGTGAATATCAGTGACAGGAAGCTATTGAACACATCTGCCTACCCCTTTCAAAGGTACAGGCGTAATGTTATGTTGTGTGATTGCGTAAACAATGCATACATATGCTATAGCAGCAATCACGGTTGATTTGCTGGCATTTATTGAAGAGTTCCGTTGTCTGTCTCCGAAACTCATCATCAGATCTTTATGAAATTTAAATTGGTCCTATTTAAATTTTATAAAGATCTGATGATGAGTTTCGGAGTAAAAATATTTCCGGAATAAAAATATATCGAACAAAAAAAATTTTTGCAAATCCGTCTGTCTATACTGTATATTATATGAGGGAGTTATGCCCGAATATACATAAAAAATAAAAAATAGAAACATCCGAATTGAGAACCTCCTCCTTTTTTGAAGTCGGTTAAAAATATATTCCATTACTTTAAGATTACTTATACATGTAAACTATGCGACTATATTACTTGTAAACTATGCAACTCCTAAGATATTCATTGAAATCAAATGATGTCAAGGGCAATTTTATTCAAAATTAAATACTTGTTATGAATAACGTATTTATTTTGATAAGGATTAATATCATGTTTATAAAAAAAACCTTCGCAAATAATGCATTAGTTTAGAAGAAATTTGATTACCATAAAAAAGGTTATAGTGAGTAAACCTTAAAAGATAGACATATGCTGTCGCGGACTTTTTTTTAGAACTTTTAAAGGGAAACAATTCCGTCATACATGATTTTTGCGTAACTTTACGCAACGAAAGCTCTCAAAAGGAATATTTTTTTCCCGTTTTTGCATCATTTTTCATTGATGCTCCGCTCCTATTGGTCGTAGCGTGATGTTATATACCCTATAGCCTTCCTCGATAAATGGACTATCCAACACAAAAATATTTTTTCAATTCGAACCAGTAGTTCCTGAGATTAGCGCGTTCAAACAAACAAACAAAAAAACAAACAAACAAACTCTTCAGCTTTATAATATTAGTGTAGATTTTTGTGTAACATTATATCAAATATATGATTAATTATGTCCAACATATTATAATATATATTACATTATTTACTATCCGGACCTTTGCTGTCATTAAAATACAATATTTTTGTCACCTAAGTAATCTTTGACATCATAATAACATTTATTTATTAAGAATGCCTGTAGTTTTTTTTTTTTAATTGGATAATTGGTAATTGTTTTATGTCATCAGGCAATTTATTATAAATCAACGATGTCATGCATAAAATACTTTTATTTAATAGTGCCGATTATGTGATAGATAGATGGTGCTCACATATTATTTTGATACAATGATGGATGGAGGCTGGATAAAAAGATTTTTTTTACGAGTCGCTGAATCGGTTATGGATTAGAGTAGAGCATCAGTACAGTTACCCCCTTGCTTGACAAAACCAATCTGACCGCCTTCTCCTAACCATGTCAGGGTCGGCTTCTAGTCTAACCGAATGCAGCTGAGTGCCAGTGTGCTACATGGAGCGACTGCCTATCTGACCTCCACTACCCAGTTACTGCCTGACACCCCTTGATGAGACTGGCTCTCTGACTTTGGGCTTCTGACTACCCGTAACGACTGCCAAATCTAAGAATGACAGCCGGGCCCAACGGTTTAACGTGCCGTCCGAGACACGGAGAGGTCACCCATCCACGAAGCGACCGCGGCAAGTGTAGCTGAACCTTCGATCGACCCGTGCGGCTGTTATTATGTAGCCACGAGCCCCTTGACAAGTGCGAGTGAGAAAGTCTCCAGTACATAGCCTGTATCCATAACAGTGTTTAACGAGACGACATTACACGGTCGGTCTGGAGTCTTAAAGGTAAGTCTACCGCTACAAGATCAAATATTAACATAAGAACTCGTCTTCTTTAAACAAACAGTTCATTAAAACGGATGTGAGTACTTGAGACTGGTTTGGCAGAAATAGACACATAAATTATCATCTCAGTTCGACAGTTATTTTATCACTCCCATGATAGGGTCTAGTCTATTCATTTATAATTTACTAGCTGTGCCCGCGACTTCGTTCTAGCCTTAATTACTGCTTATCCTCCTGAGACCCCCGGTGTCACGTATGACACTTGCGTATTTTATTTTTGTGCCGCGCCATCTAGTCGTATTCGTAAAAACTACTTCAATAGTATAAAAGGATATGTTGCTACCAATTACCGTACGGTGGCTATGGCTCGTATGTGGGTGTTTTTGCTTGCGTAAATATTAGTTGAAATTTGAAATTAGTGCAACTAACGACATGACGGATTCCCGGAAAGGTAAATAATGTTTAGAACCCGTATTTTGTTATTTTTTTGTGTTATTTATGTGCTAGGTTCATAGATCTATTAAATTTTATAATAAAAATTTCAAATGTATTTGATTTTGAATGGTATTTTTGTCAATATTATTGGGTGTCAGAGGTGACACTTTAGGCACTCACGACTTGAAATTCGTACTTTTACAGGACTGAGAGACGGAGACATTGAGGCGGAGTTATTAAACTTAGATGTATCGGACTACGAAGATATTGATGAAGATGAAGAGGAGGACTTGACTGCAGTTCAGGAAGATATCCCTGAAGAGGTAATCCCTGGGTCTCTCGATAGTAGTGAGTGGGATTCTTCAGACGAGGAGCCGCTTGCTCGTGCTCGTACTGAAAGAAGATCAATAAATAGGGCGTTGCGATGGGATCATACTAGCAATTTCGTAAACACTTCAAGCAATCTGTATGAGGATCCACCATTAGTTGAACCAACCACGGTAAAGCCTACCTATGAGTACTTTTGCCAATACATCAAGCCTGAATTTTTTGAGCACATGTCGCATTGTACTAATATTGAGAGCACGCACAGAACTGGCAAATCTTTAAATACCAATCCAGAAGAAATGAGAACTTTCATAGGGGTTTCAATGGCTATTGGTTCGCTAGGGCTTCCTCGAATGCGCATGTTCTGGGCTTCCGAAACTAGGGCCTCACTAGTAGCTAACGCCATTACTAGGAACAGATATTTCCAGTTGAGGAGTAATATTAAAGTTGTTGACGATCAGGTAGTAACTCCTTCAATGAAAGATGTCGACCGATTTTGGAAAATTCGGCCTCTTGTTTCGACGATCGAGCGAGGTTGTAGAGAGAACCAAAGAGACCAGAATGTATCGATAGACGAACAGATTATACCATTTACAGGAAAGTGTAAAATGAAGCAGGTCATGAGAGGGAAGCCCAATCCAGAAGGGATAAAGGTATTTGTAATGGCTAATCCTGATGGTCTTCCTTTGGACCTTTATTTGTATCAAGGAGGGGGAACCAGTATAGAATCAGCACTTTATCCAACGCCGGAGAAACTTGACTTCGGAGGCCGTGTAGTGCTGAAACTTGTGGATACATTATCAAAACATACATCAATCTACATCGATAGATATTTCACTTCAATCCCTCTTCTTAACACATTGTTAGAAAGAAAAATTTACGCAACCGGGACTCTGAAGAAGGATCGAATCCCTGAATACCAAAGGCCAAACAGTAAAACCAAGAAAAAATCTCTGCTGAAAACTGACAGAGCATTGTTAAAAGACGGAAGAGGAAGTTTCAACTGTGTCGTCAGGCAAGATAAAGCTGTTGCTGTTGTAAAATGGCTAGATAGCAAACCAATTCACCTTGCCTCGACAGAAAGTGCTATTGAACCTTTGGGAACTTGTCGGAGATGGAGTAAGAAGGAGCAGCGCTACATTTTCATTCCACAGCCCGTTACAATCAAACGTTATAACCAATATATGGGGGGTATTGATTTATTAGATCGCATTATTGGCAAATACCCCATGCGCGGCAGAACAGGGAAATGGACAGTTCGAGCTATTTTCCACTTTTTTGATTTCGCTGCTGCTGCTAGTTGGATACAGTATCGAAAAGATGCTGTTGAAAGTGGACTTCCAAGAAAACAAATAAAACAATATCTCGATTTCAAAATGGATCTCGCCAAACATTTGATTTTTGGAAGTCAAATGCCAGTTACGCCCCAATGTTCGAATCCTGCTTTATCACGTGCCACTCGGAACAGTCCTTGCAGTAGTCCTATTATTGAAGAGCAAGAAGAATTCTACTCTGAATCACTGCTTTCAAACCGAAAGCGTCGACTGGTCGAGCCTGTTCCTCACGTTGCGAAAAGACTGAAAGAAGCACAACACTTACCTTTGTTTGTGAAGGGCAATCGGTCGAAATGTCGGCTTAGATCATGCAATCAGCAAACTTTTGTTAAATGTTCTAGCTGCAACGTATTTTTATGTTTCAATGTGAACCGTAATTGTTTCTTTACCTTCCACACTTCACAATAACGTACACGACATAATAATAATGTCAATTAAATTTACCTAAATTTTATTAAAATATTCAGAAATTCAAACGTCTTTTATTGTCTTTGAAACCCACAGTGTCACTCGTGACACCCCCCATTTTGTCGTACATAGGGGGGGTAGAATTTTTTAAATATTTTTTTTTAGATGTATGTACAACACTTAAACTGCTTTACAAAATTCATGAAAATCCGACAACTTTTTGAGGTCTGGGTCTCAGGAGGTTATAGCATCAGCTATCTGCCAGTCAAAGTCACATCAAAACCAGTAAAGCTGTTTCGGAGATTAGCCGGAACACAAACAACTACTAACACAGACACACAAAAAGAGTTTTTGTAATAAGTACCGTAAGATACATTCATTATCGTGCTTTCATAAAGCGGTTATTTTGACATTACACAGACATTTCAATTTTATTTATGTCGCGCGGGAATAATGGCGGCCTGTCATTACATATTGTAGATTCCTGTGCTCTACACATAAAACTTCCGGCATAAATTCGGGCTAGTATTGAGATTTTTGTTGGCAGAAATGTCTCCCCAAAATCTTTACCTGATCTGGGGATCGTATCTACGATCCCGCAGTGCGCAGTCGCGGTTTCGATTATTGGACCGATCAAGCAGAGGGTTCAAACTGTGACGCTGCTTGACGTTGTTGCTGTTGCTTGTTGTTTGGTTTGAAGCGTATGAGCACCGTATCATTACAGGCACTGCAGCACATGAGGCATTTTAGCTTTTCCTTGGGATGGCCACTTATTGCAGATGTCTAGTAGGGACAAAATAAAGTAATGACTTAAATCTAGTTCGTGTCCCGCGACGGTTGATAAGCAAGAGAGGGACGCTCACTACTAAGGAACGCTATGGGCAGCGCCAGCAGCGCCCGGTCGTAGCTGAGTCAGGCAACGCCACGTATTCTATGGTGCGTTCACAAATGCACAATACGTGACGCCACAGTCTCATTTGTATTGGCGGTGGAGTTCACATTAAATCAGGTAGGACATCCATTATAATAATTATAATGATCAGGAATTACCCGTCAATAACCGTAGCAAGAATCTCACTAGCTCTGCAAAAACCCTTTACAGCAAACACATATACACACATACCGTACTATGGTAATAAAACTGGTTGCGGGCGCCTTGAACTTGCCCGAGCGTGGCCGAGGACGGCCGAGCGCGGCCGAACGGTGAATCGTTCATCGTTGGGCTAAAATAAAACTTATTTTGATGAATCAAAGAAAGAGTCTGGAACAAAGACTTGATCTGGAAGGAAAATGAATTTTATTTTAAGTTTACAGTTTGAAAGGCCTCCTCTCGTCTGACATTTCTCTTGAACTCACCTCAATGTGCTACTGATCGGCGCAGCACGTCTTCTTCCACCAGTCGTCATCTCGGTAGTCACCGCCTTTCTAGCCATAATATCATCTTTCACACAGTCCATTTATCGTTTCTTTGTGTCTCCTCTGTCCTCTCTGTAAGAGGGCGTGGGCCGTCGTCTACACGCGGACCCAGTGCGGTTGGTATGGGTCCATCTCTCTTGGTCCCGTGTCTTTGATGTTCTAGTCTATGAACTCCTATTGATTTCTTCCTTCACTATTATATGAGTGAATTCTTCTTCTCTTGGAACTATTAATAAGAATAGGTCATGCCATGGCAAGAATATATTAGCTAGTCAGCGCGGTCCTAGCGGGGCTGCCAGTCCAGGTTGCGTGCGCCCACCACACCTATACATATTTTTGTATTTATTATCTACACTGCTAAGTATAAAGGCACATGTAACCTCCTTACAGGCTACTTGCACTTATAATGTTTCTGCAGGCGATCACCGTTGGAGCAAAATACTTAATGTAGAGCGCCGTCTCTTTCTAATCGCTGCTGTTCATAATCCCGTTCTGGAAAGATTCGATGGATCATTGACTTGGGTTCAAGTACGGTGTAGGGTTTGGTTCCCTAAGAGAATCTGAATGTTTTAGTTACAACATAGTATTATGTATTCTGTTTCATTATAACGGTCTGTTACAGGCACTTTTTAAGTTTATAGTTCAATGAGATGTTCTGACGACCCCGTATCTAACGACTGTCATAGATCTAAAAATGACAACCGGGACTAACGGCCTAACATAGAGGCACGGAGGGGTCTCGATGTGTAGTAGATGGTCCATCATTCACGAACCAACCGTGTTGTTATTATTTAGCCACGAGCCCCTCAATCAGATATCAATACCTACGTTCTTTTATTTGGTATAGATATATAGATATTGATATATAGATATTGCAGTCTGCTTGAGGAAACTCTACAGTTACTATATACTTAGTCTGGACATTTATTTCGTAAAAAAGATTAGTTAGTAAAATTAGATAAACCTGCTTTTGGAACTGGTTTATAAAACCTTCACCAAACAACAATTTTGAACCAATATTTTGAAAAAGTGGAAATTTATGAGTTTGAATGTGGATGGCTATAAGAGTACCTACAGGGAAACCAAAGAAAGTAAACAATGGATGAGCCGTGAATCATCATAAGGATAGAAAGGGAGCGACTACCGAGACCACGACTGATAGAGAAGTATGGAAGAAGGAGACATGCTGTGCCGACCAGTAACACTGGGATGCCGGCAGGAACACACTGGGATGCCGGCAGTAACACACTGGGATGCCGGCAGTAACACACTGGGATGCCGGCAGTAACACACTGGGATGCCGGCAGGAACACACTGGGATGCCGGCAGTAACACACTGGGATGCCGGCAGTAACACACTGGCATGCCGGCAGGAACACACTGGGATGCCGGCAGTAACACACTGGGATGCCGGCAGTAACACACTGGGACGCCGGCAGTAACACACTGGGATGCCGGCAGGACAACTGTACTAATGATGATGATTTTGAAAAGAAGGACTGATATTGTATTGTACTATGATATACACGTAAGTACCTTGTCTTCTGTGGAGGTAGTTCAGTTGTCTTTGTAATTGTTGTACCACAATCATACAACAAGACTGGTTGCATATCGCTTGCACGTCATCACACAACAAGGTCTAATAGGTCTATGTGACAGTTAGATAGTTTCTAACTTAATAATATTTTATTTACTGCGAATTGTATTGTTGTTATGATAAAGCAAAATAATTATTTATTGAATAGGTACTTCAAGAACACAATTAGTGTGCTAACGCGGGGTTAATGCCATAATTACAAAGTCTTGTTAATTTTCCCAGTACTTACATTACGTGATAATTTAGGTATTTTTGTTAATGAATGTTGGAGGTCGGTAACGCCTCAGTAGCAGTCCCTCGCCTATCGCGTGTTCAGGGTCTGTATGATCGTTCTCCTGCCCCTCTCCTAACTAATGTCGGGTCGGCGCAACATGTCTCCTTCTTCCATACTTCTCTGTCACTCCGTAGTCACCCCCTTTCTAGCTACATAAATGTGACCGGAACATACACGATAGACAAGGAGGATTCGAAGTGGGTGCATGGAACAGCATCCTAGCGTCCCCTTTGTCGGAGGAGGCTAGGGTGCTGTGACTGTTGTTCGTTATCTACCGAAACGAATAGCGACAACATTATTAAGTAGGTCTTAAATGATTATTATAATATAAAGTAACTGTTCAGTACCGATTGTTTAGTTTTATGTTGTTGAGTGTTTTCTATAATTTCTATTACGGGGCCGACATTATTACTAAACTGTGATAAAACCCTTTTAAATAAATAAAGATTTTAAAAAAATCATTCACACGGCCCATCCATCGTTTCCATGGTCTTCTGACCAAATTTTCCTCACTCCTCCGCATTACCTGCACACACCATGACAATAGATTGTGGGAATTGCGGGGCCATCACAATAATTATCTAAATTATAAATTTCGGCTCGAAAACGAAACTAATCGGTGAATGGTCCTACATTGTAGAGAACGACAGATTGCTTTAAAAAAAAAAATAGTTTAAGTAAGTATAAGTAGTAGTAGTAGTAGTAAGTTAGTATTAAAATCTGTGCAGGTATATGGTCTCTTCTTCTGAGAATAAAACCGAAGAGGAAATTCCAGTCTCAATTCCAATCGACCACAGATTTAAATTACATAAGGCTTTGAGAGGCTTGTGAGTAAGTAATAAGAGCCGCGCGGGTCGCTTGCCGCGCTGGCTCCGTGGATGGCTGGCTCGGCAAGCACATCGAGCCGTCTCGTCTGTCCTGGCTATCATTCGTGGATCTTTGGCAGAAACCCGAAAATCTAACAACCAGTTTTACCAAGGGGTACTGGTAACTGGGTTGTGGAAGTCAGATAAGCAGTCGCTTAATGTAAAATAGGTGCATATTCAGCTGCATCCGGTTAGACTGGAAGCTGACCCCAACATATGTAGTTGGGAAAAGGCAGGCAGAAAACTGGCGTAAAATTGATTGTGCTTGCACTTTACGACTTTTACGAGGTGGATCTTTGTGGCGGGGCAGTAAGGGCAGGTTTTTCGTCCATTGGCGTTACCGCAAAACGGTCCAAGTAGACTATCCTTAACTTTTATAGAAATTTTGATCTCAATCGAACCTTTTTCCAAAAAAATTACAGTCAGCAAGAAATTAATTAATGAGCATTTTCACAAAAACTTTTTTTGATGACAATCGTATAGTCTGAAATCATAATATAAGTCTGAAATCGCCATCCCGTCCTGAGCAAGCACGAGCGTGGTGATCAAGTGCGAGCGTGGTGATCAAGCGCGAGTGTGGTGATCAAGTGCGAGCGTGTTGATCAAGCGCGAGCGTGGTGATCAAGTGCGAGCGTGTTGATCAAGCGCGAGCGTGGTGATCAAGCGCGAGCGTGGTGATCAAGTGCGAGCGTGTTGATTAAGCGCGAGCGTGGTGATCAAGCGCGAGCGTGGTGATCAAGTGCGAGCGTGATGATCAAGCGCGAGCGTGGTGATCAAGTGCGAGCGTGGTGATCAAGCGCGAGCGTGGTGATCAAGGGCGAGCGTGGTGATCAAGTGCGAGCGTGTTGATCAAGCGCGAGCGTGGTGAACAAGTGCGAGCGTGTTGATCAAGTGCGAGCGTGTTGATCAAGCGCGAGCGTGGTGATCAAGTGCGAGCGTGGTGATCAAGCGCGAGCGTGGTGATCAAGGGCGAGCGTGGTGATCAAGTGCGAGCGTGTTGATCAAGCGCGAGCGTGGTGAACAAGTGCGAGCGTGTTGATCAAGTGCGAGCGTGTTGATCAAGCGCGAGCGTGGTGATCAAGTGCGAGCGTGGTGATCAAGCGCGAGCGTGGTGATCAAGTGCGAGCGTGGTGATCAAGCGCGAGCGTGGTGATCAAGCGCGAGCGTGGTGATCAAGTGCGAGCGTGGTGATCAAGCGCGAGCGTGGTGATCAAGTGCGAGCGTGGTGATCAAGCGCGAGCGTGGTGATCAAGTGCGACCGTGTTGATCAAGCGCGAGCGTGGTGATGAATGCTCGTGCCTTCTCTGTATGAGAAGAGCCTTAGTCCTGCAGTGGGACAGTAATACACTTTTATACACTTAAGGAGGCTGCGACGTCTGATAACATAAGAAAGGCAAACGAGATTTAAATACCTAGGTACATCTAAAATACAAATGAATCAGCTGATCAACTTCACAGAACATTGTGTAAGATAGAATCGTCTTCACCTAATTCGCGTAATTTATTTATTTATGCAAATGAATTCGTTGATAAACCAGTAATCATGGTGATTTAAGTGACGTCATTGGTTACGGAAACGTCTGCGAAAGAATTATGTCAAACGGCTAATAACTTTTACAAGTATGCTAAAGCTAAGCGCACATTATAATAACCGACGCGTGCCACAGCGTCCACAGCGCGCCGCGTTGCAAAAATGCGCTAAAGCACATGAGGCAAGGAGCCGCACCGCGTCGTGCGTCCCGCGGTCGCGCCGCCGTTGTAATGCGGTGCAATGCAAACATCCTCCTGCGTCACTTTCGTACATTTTGGATGAAACGTCGCACACTACAAGCGGGCCGCACCGCCAACGGGCTCAAACGCAACCTGCGCAACGCGCTGGCGATGGCGTGGGCGGATCGCTCACCCAACAGACGTATTTTTTGCGTTCATATAAAATGTACTAAAGTGCAGCGCAGACGGCACACTTTTTGTGCGATCGAGTCTGCGGTGCACAAAAAGTCTGCATGGCGCGCAAAAAGTCGGTCGCGGATTATTCACAGACTCAACGCACACGACGCACCTCTGGCGCCATGATAATAGATCGCGTGCGTTACGTCCACCCCTAGCAAATGCAGATTGCCGACTAAAGTGTGCGCCGTCTGCGTTAGCGCGCGTTGAAGCAAACGTTTAATTTTTTTCACACACTTTTTGTGCGCGGCCCGGCGGCGCGGTGCGGTCTGCCCGAATTACACAGATTTTTTGTGCGCCGGACTTTTTGCGCGTCGTGTGCGTTACTGCATGTAATTGCATAGGTTCTATTTTCACAGACTAAAAAGTGCGTCACGGATAGTCTGTCGTCTGCGCTGCACCTACCTAATTGTGTGTGATGCAGGAGGATGATTTCGCAATGCGATGCGATGCGATGCGACCCGCCAAAATGTGCGCGAACCTTACGAAGCGTTGTTTGCATTTATTGAAATGAGCAAAATGTTAATTATGTTTACCATAATTCTTGTATAAAAAGCAAGTATGAGATGTCATCAGTTTTAGTTGAGAACATTCGTTTAGTACTTAATTCATGTTGTTTGCCAAATGCAAACAACGTGTTTAGTGAGTGGACGGTGTTTTTTATTCTTTTGTTATTGCAACATATTTCATTCACGCTTTTTGTTACTCTATACTGTTGCTAGCCTGTTGGTCTTCTACAGACTGTACTTACACGGGGAGTGTGCGCGCCCTTCTACCGGACAACCAGAAGTACTGCAGCGTATCATCCACACTTGATTGATATCCCCACGAGTCGTACTCAGCGCTTCTCCTCCACTTTTATTATGCGCACAGCCAAACTGTGCAACTCTCTGCCGGCATCTGTGTTCCTCCCACATTTAACCCGTCTGCCTGCAAAGCAAGAGTGAACAGGCATCTTCAGAGGATCGATGGGGGCGGGTGGAGGGGATCAGACCGGAATATTTCCAGAGATTAGCGCGTTCCAACAAAGAAACTCTTCAGCTTTATTATATTAAGTAGGTATACATAGATAGATACAAAACAAAATGAATAACCAATAATGCAAATAGGTAATGAAAGAAAAAAATAAACATCTACTGCAGCACGGAATCAATATAAGTTATCTCGAGAACCAATTAATAAGTTCACGAACCTTATTGTATTCTAATTGTCTTCGCAAACTAGTTCGAGCTTTTTTCTAGTAAAAATAAGTCTTCTTCATCCATATTATATTTTGAAAAACAACAGTTCAACACTCAGAACGAAGCCGCGCTCGACTGCACACAGGCAGATCGCGCGTGTTCTCGCACCCGCGCCGCTCCCCGCCCGCGCTGCCAGTCTGGCCAAGCACTTTTGTAAATACCTTTCACACCTCCCTTTTTTATGGAAGATAAGAAATTTGGACCCTCATCATCTGCCCGCCTTTTCCCAATTATGTTGTCCACAACCCAGTAGTCACTGGGTTGTGGATGGGTAATGTGATACTCCTTGTCAGACTTTCCGGCTTCTGACGACCCTTAGCAACTCTCAAAGATCCAAGAATGACAGCCGGGACCATCTGAGGCACCGGGGGTCTCGGTATGCAAAGATGGTCACCCATCCACGTACCGACCGCGGCAAGGGTAGCTTAACCTGATCGACGGACCCGTGCGGCTGTTATTCCTTAGCCATGAGCCCCTCAAGAACTTTGAACCCTGTTCCTCATAATTGCTTCTAAAAACTAAGATGGAATTAATCAGTCCATCATGTGATGGTCTTTATCAAACTCAAGGGTGCGGGACGTCTGTATCCTAATACTGACCTCAACAATTTAGCAAGCAAGCATCAGTTTTGCATACTGAATACTAAATCTTTAAGTCCCCTTTACCCTACATTTAAACTACATTTAATTAAATAATTCATTGGATGTTTCATCACAATTCCGATAATGTGAAACCACAAAACTTATAATTAATACTTATTTATTGAAGGTAATAAATGAGCGTTATGGCGGGAATCCCTGCCGGCGTAAGTGCGTACTCACGACTACAACCGAAATATACATTCCAGTATAAGCTGATCTTTCAATCAAAAATTAAAATATAATTATTATTATTTTCTACATAGGCAAGTACTCATGAAACGTCAGAAGCTAGGTGCACGGTGGTCGTTTGCTATGGAGAAGAACCGACAATAAACTCCACGGTTACTTTTAAAAATAATTGGCTTTTACAATGTTTTCAAATTCAGGTACTTATGGAGGACCTGGCCTGTCAACAAGTACCAGAAAATGGTCTACAGTCTACTACAAGGTCTACAACTTTCTCACATTGACTAATTAGAAGAGAATTTATAAATTTATTATGAATTTATGTATAATACTAGCTTCCGCTCGCGGCTTCGCCCGCGAAGTATGTCGATAAAAACTATCCTATGTCCTTCCCCAGGATGCAATCAGATAGATTGCTCTGTTAATTTTATCGAAATCCGATCAGTGGCTAAGGCGTGAAAAGGTAACATCCAGACAGACAGACAGATTATTAGTGATCGATGTTATAATGTATAGACTAGCTTCTGCCCCCGAGCCACTGCGTCGCATCGCATCGCCTGCGCGCGCTTTTCTTCGTTTTTGCTTAGCATTCTTTCCGACTATTATTTATTTTTGCTCGGCTCCCAATGGGCATAGCTTGATGTTATATAGCCTCAAGAGTTGGGCTATCAAAGGCAAAAATATTTTTTCAAATCCGACAAGTAGTTCCAGAGATTAGCGCGTTCAAACAAACAAACTCATTGGTATAGATAAACAAAATAGCAAACAAATAAAATTCGGCATCGGGTTTCCGTACAGAGGTCAGCGTATACTGGAAAGCATAACTTTATCTGACGTCGTCACTCGTCGTGCAAACACTCAGTTCTTGGAGTCGAGTTGAGTCAGCCACGCGGAAGTCTGAGGCTGATCGAATGCACTATATTATGACAAAAAGCATTTAAAAAGGTACTTTTTGTTAAAATTGTTTTTAGGTAACACTTTTTGTGATTTTTGTGCTAAGTTTGATTAATTGCATTTTTGAGTAACAATGCAATATTACGCCTTTATTTCGAGAAGGAGTTGGCAGACATGTACTTGTTAAAAAAAAAAACAGATAAAATAAAAAGACAAGGCAGTAAGTAAGTAAGTGTAAAAGACAGTAACGTTATCCATGAAGAAGATTGAAGCTCCATGGAGCGAGTCTTCTCGCGGGAATTATGGTGTTGGCAATGAGGTCACTGTCCACAAAGTCCACTGCTTTTACTTGTGCTACATGACATTGCTTCTAGCCAATTGATTTCATGATACTTGGTCAACGGGAAGTACTTCTAAAGGTTTTGATTTCGGAATATTAGGCCCGTACCTTTTGATTGCATTGACTTAGAAGTTTGATTTTTTTCACTCCTTCAAGGGATTGCAGCCCTGAGTATTTGATAATAATTTCAACTTGATAACTCCACGCGTTCCTGAGAAAAAGGGTCTTGACTGACGGACAGACGGACAACGAAGTGATCTTATAAGGGTTCCGTTTTTCCTTTTGAGGTGCGGACCTAATAACACTTCATCCTGGAGATAGGACCCACAGCCTCACACTCAGCAGTGGCAGAGCAAGGGGCAGACTGAACCTTGCTATACTTACAACGCTTATCGGTATAAGGGTAATATATCTGTGGAACAGTTAGTGGTAGGATTGCTAACAGTAACAATGGCGCATCGCTTGTAACGCGCAACGGTTTTGCTGTAAATGACGGTATTTAACTACTTGTGCATTAAGCACGTTTCAAATGATGCATTGTGAATTGAAAAGGTGAACTGTAATTTCTTTGCAAAAGGTGAACTGTAATTTCTTTGCAAAAGGTGAGCTGTAATTTCTTCGCAAAAAATCGACTGGCGTTCATCATTTCTCGGAAAAATAAATGGGCGGTAAACAACGGTTAATTTAAACAAAATAGCAAATTACGATATTTGTGTAGATATACAGGGTTATTGGTAAAACATTAACAACCTCTTAAGAGGTCATTGTACTCATCATTATGAACAACATTTACAGTCGCTACAAGTAAAATACTGGTATTCTGATGCATCCAGTTACACCGGGATGCGACCCCAAGATAGTTAGGAAAAGGCAGGCAGATTGATTGTACTTTTATGTATAAAAATCTAATACTAGACTGAGTATTTTTCGCTAAATATTTCTTATAAATTCCTGATTTGCTCATCGACGCACCCTTGGAAATTGACCCAGTATAATTATTATAAACCTCTCAAAGGCAATATCAAAGTCAAATCGTTTATTTCAATTAGGCACATAAAAGGCATTTTCAAACGTCAAAATTTAATTGATTCTAGTAGCCCCCCCCCCCCCTCCTTAGGTAGTTCCATATGTAGAAGAATGGGCAAGAAACTCCACAGTTATTCTGCTTAGCCTTTTGCAGAACAGGTTTAATGATACGAGTTCAGTCTAAACACAAATCATCACAGAATAACAGACATAATAAATCATTTACTTACCTAGAATGTTGTTAAACTGTAAAAATGAAAGCCATAGCTACGAGTACTGGTAGTGTGTTACGCTTACAACGTCCTGTGTGTCCCACAGCCCACTGTCCTTCGTAGAGCGTCGTCTCTGTCACTCATACGTCTCTGACAGTCTCTTTCTAAACCTCGATGTATCATAAATTCTAATATTAACATTTAAACTGTGACATGTATAACGACATACACGTATTCCACGTGGGGCAATTAACATACGAGTACATTATATGCGATTAACACACATCATACTTTTATATTCCTGATTTCTGGTAATAGATATGAAAGTTTGTATGTTTGGATCTTTGTTACTCAATAACGCTGAAATGGCTAAATGGATTTTGATTTCTTGGTGCTGCTTTGAGTTGAGTTTGATGAAATTTGGCACACAAAGTCAAAATGAAAAGTCATTTATTCAAATTAGGCGGATAATAAGCACTTTTTAAACGTCAAAATGAAATAAAACAGTCCCCGGCACGCACCACTTGCTCTAGTGCTAGCGCAACAACCTGTCCAGCAGCGCACACAGTACCACCACACAGATGGTGTGTATATCCCGGTATACGTTCCCGTGAGATCATTTTCGAACTCCGAGCGAGCAAAGCCGCGGGCAGAATCTAGTTGTATACTCGTACATATAATAACGTTAGATATCACATGTCACGGTATGATGATTGTACAATATTCGTAATTAGTGTATAATTGGTTTGAACCAGGTTCTCGTCACAACAATGAACAGGTTTGTAATGACCAATATTAGCTGATTTGTATTGCCACGGCCATGTTTACAAACTTTAACATCTCAATTTTCACCTCTTTATGGGTTACCTGGCTGTTGCCCGCGACTTCGTCTGCGATCCAGGATGAAAGTAATCTATAGTCGTTCTCGAGGTTATGGACTACTCATGTGCCAAATTTCATCCAAATCCGCTCAGCCGTTTTAGCGTGAAAGTGTAACAAATAAACAATCTTACTTTCTTTCGCAATTATAATAAATATTATTAGTTAGGATTTAAAAAAACTGGCCAAGTGCGAATCGAACTCGCACACGAAGGGTTCCGTACCACAAGGCTAAAACGCCGAAAAAAACACGCATGGCAGCCCCCCTTAAATATTTATTTCATTCTGTTTATAGTATTTGTTGTTATAGCGGCAACAGAAATAAACATTTGTAAAAATTTCAACTATCTAGCTATCACGGTTCATGAGATACAGCCTGGTGACAGACAGACAGACGGACAGTGGAGTCTTAGTATTAGGGTCCCGTTTTTGCCCTTTGGGTACGGAACCTAAAAAGTACGTATGCTTCTGTCCTTCCTGCAAGGCCGCGAGCCTGTCTCTCCACCACACATGCCTCTGTCCTTCCTGCAAGACCGCGAGCCTGTCTCTCCACCACACATGCCTCTGTCCTTCCTGCAAGGCCGCGAGCCTGTCTCTCCACCACACATGCCTCTGTCCTTCCTGCAAGACCGCGAGCCTGTCTCTCCACCACACATGCCTCTGTCCTTCCTGCAAGGCCGCGAGCCTGTCTCTCCACCACACATGCCTCTGTCCTTCCTGCAAGGCCGCGAGCCTGTCTCTCCACCACACATGCCTCTGTCCTTCCTGCAAGACCGCGAGCCTGTCTCTCCACCACACATGCCTCTGTCCTTCCTGCAAGGCCGCGAGCCTGTCTCTCCACCACACATGCCTCTGTCCTTCCTGCAAGGCCGCGAACCTGTCTCTCCACCACACATGCCTCTGTCCTTCCTGCAAGACCGCGAGCCTGTCTCTCCACCACACATGCCTCTGTCCTTCCTGCAAGGCCGCGAGCCTGTCTCTCCACCACACATGCCTCTGTCCTTCCTGCAAGGCCGCGAACCTGTCTCTCCACCACACATGCCTCTGTCCTTCCTGCAAGACCGCGAGCCTGTCTCTCCACCACACATGCCTCTGTCCTTCCTGCAAGGCCGCGAGCCTGTCTCTCCACCACACATGCCTCTGTCCTTCCTGCAAGGCCGCGAACCTGTCTCTCCACCACACATGCCTCTGTCCTTCCTGCAAGGCCGCGAGCCTGTCTCTCCACCACACATGCCTCTGTCCTTCCTGCAAGGCCGCAAGCCTGTCTCTCCACCACACATGCCTCTGTCCTTCCTGCAAGGCAGCGAGCCTGTCTCTCCACCACACATGCCTCTGTCCTTCCTGCAAGGCCGCGAGCCTGTCTCTCCACCACACATGCCTCTGTCCTTCCTGCAAGGCCGGAGCCTGTCTCTCCACCACACATGCCTCTGTCCGTCCTGCAAGGCTGCTAGCCTGTATCTCCTCTACACATGCAACATAACATGACGCCTGTTCCCCGAAGGGTTAAGCAAAAGTGTTATGGTACAACCACATGTCGCCAACTCCAAAATTTTAATCTCACGCAAGCCGAGGTCTCTCAGTCAAAACGTATCAGACATACAAAGTTACTTCCTCCCATTCTACTCCGGAGAATACTTAGTGTTCTTCACCAAACCCGGTGAGGGTGACCCAACTATGGCAAAGCGAAAGACTGGTTATATGATTATTTTCGTTTGTTTCATGAGCTCTAGTTGAGCTCTAGCGTGAGAAAAATAAAAGCGTGATAATATTTTACTAGGTTTAAGTTAGAATGAGCAATTTATGTCCGGCCCGACAGTGCCTACTTATACACTTAGCTGACACAACTCAAGTTCAAGATGGCTTCAAGTTCAAGAGTGCAATATAGTTTGTATTTATTTGAAATACTGCTCAATGATTAGGTTATACATAGTACGACGACTAATAGAGAAGAATGGAAGAAATAGACATGTTGCGCCGACCACAAATAGACATGTTGCGCCGATCAGTAATAACACAATATTATTTATTTGGGGCCGGCGCAAAATTTCTTTACCAAGGGCAGGAGGATGGTGATGATGGTTATACCTATATTGATACTTATAATAAGTATTGATGAATTAGGTTTTGTGGTTTTTTAACTTCACGCCTTTATTTTCTGATGTGATAACTGGTAAGCAGAGGTGTAAAGAAAACCCTCGTGTAGATAGAGTTATAGTTAAAACTACCATATAATCTTACGTACATTTTGCCATAAACCGTTATTTAACCGATTTTTTTTTTTTGTAAAAATAAAGGTCGTTTTCTAGTCGTGCTAAGCCTAAGCACAAAGAGTCAAGTTTTCGTTCAAGAATACAACTACACAGATTACCACTCATACTTTATGGGATTACTTAGTGAAACAATGAAAAAAAAACTCCATAATTAAGGAGTTTCACCACAATGATATCAGCGATGGACACCGCCATTACGACTACACCCACAAAAAACTACAAGAAATGAGTGTTTTTACTTTAGTATAGCGCTAGCTAAACTGTACCTATTTATACTCCCATGACTTATTCGGTAAACAAACAAAGTGCGAAAATCACTAGTTTTTGCACTTTAAAGTTAATTATCAACGGACTTGAAGTCTTGATTGAAGTAAGAAACGTCTACAGTATCATACATCTGCCTATGGTGTTCCCACTGCTGGCGCACAGTATCATACATCTGCCTATGGTGTTCCCACTGCTGGCGCACAGTATCATACATCTGCCTATGGTGTTCCCACTGCTGGCGCACAGTATCATACATCTGCCTATGGTGTTCCCACTGCTGGCGCACAGGTCACACAAGCTTCCCTTCTTCGAGAGGGAGTGTGCTGTAATGTAATACTCCACGCGGGCGCAGTGCGGGTTGGCGGACGTCACATGTCTTGGAATTTTTGGTTTTAGAACATGCCGTATTCCTCACGATGTTGTCCTTCACTGTTTAGAGAGCAGTGATGATGAAATTATTTACACAAAGTAAAGCGCCTGTCTGGGTCCGAATCCGTAAGAGGGCCGCGGTTACCTCTCGGCCACCGCCACCACTGCCCCTCGCCTACAGTATCAGACTGCTTCGTAAGAGGGCCGCGGTTACCTCTCGGCCACCGCCACCACTGCCCCTCGCCTACAGTAGCAGACTGCTTCAAATTCATCATTTAAACAAATTTTAATTATCAATATCTAAATCCCAGCTCGACATATTTGTTTCTTGACATGTTTGTTGTACTTACTTGTTTTTTTTTTACTTAAATAAAAACTTTTTACAAAAGAAAAACAACCGATAACATTGATGTTCGAAAATTAACGAACGTAAATACCGCAATGAATGTTGTTGAACTGTCAAAATGAAAGCGATTGTTACTGACAGTGTGTGACGCAAGTACCCGCAGGGTGCGAGGACATCGACGCGCCCCTACGCAGTTACTGACAGTGTGTGACGCAAGTACCCGCAGGGTGCGAGGACATCGACGCGCCCCTACGCAGTTAGGTTCTCAATCCGAAACAGTGTCCATGGTGGAGTTCCTTGCCCGTTCTGCTCCACAGGAACTACGCTTTAGAATGGGCAACTAGCTTTATCTTTCTACGCCTTGACAACTCAAAACTGCTTGTAATTGGTTTAATCGAAATAAATGCTTTGAGTTTGACAAGTTAACAACATCCATTGCGTCATGTTGTCGAGTAGACGAACTTTTCAAACATAATTATGAAGCAATGGATTATGAATTTCTTTCAAAACCCTTCGTATTTGACAGAAGAGTGTGTTACGCAATTTGAGTGCAGGTGGCTCGCCAACTTATATTTAAAAAAAAACATCGCAAATCTGCCCTTACTATTGAACATGAACAATTAACAAAACCGGCCAAGTGTGAGTCGGACTGGCACACGAATGGTTTCGTATTACCGCTTCAATATTTAACACTGAGAACATATTTTCTTAAAATACTTTGTTAACATAAAGTCAAACATATAACCTTCTCTCTTTTGGAAGTCGGTTAAAAACGCCGAAAGAAACACGTTTCTTGTTGTACCTACTTACGTTTTTATTTTTTGGCGGCCACTATAGTACACGCGACGACACATCAGACATCAAGCTACACATTTCCAGTTTGAGCTGACCTCGCATTATACCTATAGGCTTTCCGTACAATGAGAAGTCAGCTCATAGTCTTATACTGGAAATTTATAACTCGATATGTCGTCGTGCGTACACACTGTGAAAATTTCAAGTCTCTAACTATTACGGTTCAAAAGCTACAGCCTGTGACAGACGGACGGATAGACACCGGAGCCTAATGCTAGCCGCACACACAATAATATTGTAAATGCAAGATTGTCAATAAAATTTAACAATACCGAATTACGGGCCGCACACACACAATATTATTGACAACGTGTATTTTATTGACTATATTATTGTGTGTGTGCGGCTAGGCTTAGTAATAGGGTCCCGTTGGCACCCTGTGGCTACGGAACCCTATTATAAACAATGTTTACTGAATAGCGCTGAAGCCAAGCATTGTTTCTTACACACTACGTGCAGCTAATGCTATTATTAGCAGATTATGATTGAAGCTGTTCATATGGAAACATTCCGGACTAGAATCATGTGAACAGAACTAATCTAGGTCAGGTCTAACCATTCCAGGTGCATAAAGTAGCCTTCACGATCTGGTGATACTTACAGATGTACAGTCAGGAAAATTATTTGTTCAATAAATTGAGACACTATATCAACAAAGCCAAGCCAAACCGTTACCACAATGCATACAGACTGGAAACTGGGACTTCAATATACGGACTATTTAAGTAAGGAAATAGTTAATGTGCTAAAAAAAGACCCGACTGCAACTAAAAAGTTCAAAACAAGCTCACTAGTAGTCTGATACAGTTGAAGGATAACCTCAAGAAGAAACCGGCACATCCTACAACCAAGAAAATCAAAGACGTGACATCCACCAACCCGCACTGTGCGCGCGGGGTCCTACGGCCCCCTCCCTCTCACTGAGAGGAGGCCTGTCCCAGCAGGGGGAGCTTTATGCTTATACTGATGCAGGGCGGCACCTGAGAGTGAACCGAACTGACTGCCGCCGGCTGATCGGAGCAGGGAGCTCGTTGTGGATGTTTCTGATGCAGTTGGGTTTGTTTATGTCGTATAATTTGGTAGTGTAGTCTCATAACGTCCTTGCACAGACGACTAAGTCATTCTATAGTTCAGTGACCGCTCCAGCGCGAGCGCGTGTTGCCGAGCGCGTGCTGCCGAGCAAACCATGCCATTAACATATATACACGATGAGTCCCACGCCCCATTGCGTTCTCGCAGAATACCAATATCAAGTACAAAGGGTAATTGACTTACCCGTATTTACATAATCACACCTGTATTACATTACCCCAAGAGTTAGGCAGACATATATAATACATAACTACATGTCATGTGGCATGTCCTAGAACCAACAATACGAAGACATGTGACATCTGCCAACCCGCACTGGGGCCCGCGTGGATGTTACGGCGCACGGCCTCTCACAGAGAGGAGGCCTGTGCTGTTTCCCAGCTGTGGGAACGTGGTGGGCTGATAATATTATAGTGCATGCACATGATAATATTATAGTGCATGCACATGATAATATTATAGTGCATGCACATGCTGCCCGTTATGTTTAAGTCTATGTAATAGGGGGCGAGCTTATTGATATCAAATGGAATTATTAAAACCATATGCCTTTACATTTTAGTGTTGCTAACCAGCTTAGTTAAAAATTTGCACAAAACTGAGACTGATGAGCAAAGACAAACTAGAGCTAGCACACGTAGGAAAGATTTGCCCAACACTATTCAACCGAAATTAAAAATTGTCAAACATAGCCCAAGGTTCAAAACCATTTACAGTGTTAACCTATTTAAAAACAAACTGAGGACCTATTTGTTGTGAAATAAATTACTTATGACTTAAAACCATAAAAAATATTAAATTCACTGGCAGACAACGCACAGCCTGAACTCCTGGGTCTTTTGCACAAGAGTTCCGAAGGAAGGATTTTTGAAAATTCTCTCCCTAAAGGGAATAAATGGGGGATGAAAGTTCGTCATTTTTGCCGATGGATGTTCGTAATTTGTGCCCAATGGCACAGGGCTTGTTCATATAAAACTCTCAGTAACAACCCAAGGTCTGGGTTTGTGAACATTTGATGGTAATGGGCTCGCCCCTACATACATTTGTGTACTCAACTCAATAACTAATTAAACCTCTTACAGGCACCTTTCAACTGTCAAGGAGTCGGTCAGTCAGAAAGATGAAGCTAGCTGTCCATTCCAAAGCGTAGTATGTAGGTTCCTTTGGAGAAGAACGGGAAGGAAACCTAAAACCTACTAAGTACACTCTTCTGCTAACCCACTTTCAGGCGTGATGTTATGTGCTATAATGTTTGACATAGTTCTTATAAACTCGTAATAACAACTGTTACAATTTACTTATTTGTCTGAATAGATCCAGATTGTAATACCAACGCAGTTAACTCATTAGTTATAAATGCATGAATGTTGCCACTCTCAACATCAACACGTGCAGGCGATCACCTTTAAACAACTTGTAACGCAATTATTCGTACGGAGTAATGTCATGTTTATAAATTTGCGGAGAAGATAATATTACAGAGGCTAAGCTTTAACAATAGAATGTCCTCCCGACTGAATTCTGCTCACGGCAGCCAATCTCAACGGAAACGCAGACGCAACAGATATTACACAAGTGTGTGTGCAGAACATAAGAAACAAGTTTATTTTATATTTCAATGGTGCAGACAGACGTGCGCTCCATCTTCCATCACTCCCGTAGTCCAACGAGACGGTAATCCGACACGATCGGAGAGAGAACAGGCGCTGGATCAACTAAGGTAGCGAAATAATACACTACTACAAATAATTAGTAGATACTTATTTGTGAAGGAGTTTGCCAGGCAAAGTACTACCAGCAAACCAATATGTATTTATTGCTAAATGGAATTGCTCTTGACTTCGATCACGTCTGATAGAAAGCGATGGATGAGGTCTATGATGGAACGAGCGTGCTCCGAAGATGCCTGTTCGCTCATGCTTTGAAGACAGACAGGTTAAATGTGGAAGCGAAAACAGGCGCTGGCAGAGAGTTCTACACTACCACTATTTCATCCACAAAGCAGCGTTGATGTGTTGCACTTTGAAGGATATGTTTACCGGAGTAATAACAGCCACTTATGAGACGCTCTTTATATCTCTAGAATAGCAGCGCGCCAAGCAGCTCTGATATTGCAGACAACCGTGACAGGCACATGAGACATTTCAGCTTTGTCTGAGCTGGGATGGAGACAATACCAGAAGCATTGCAGATGTCCTTATGCAGCGGTGAGCATTTACCATCATGTGGGCCGTTGGCACCGACCTGACGCAGTTCGGTCTCTGTAGCATGTTTACTCCAGTGTTCCCTCGTATTGATAATTTGATATCGTAAAAGAAATATTATAAGTTTTGTGTTAAATTAAACATGAATGTTATTATAGGAATCTATTTGTAATATCTATCTATTTGTGTATCGTAGGTATCGTCTACAAGATTGCAATGTTAAGACTTGCAGTTTGTGCTACGCGATGCGGAGATAATTTTTTGATGCCCTATGACTATTTACCCTTGTTTTGTTAAACTTTCACAGAGCCGTCAACTACGCATTCTATACATAAACTAAAGTAACATTGCACAAAAATAATTGCTGGGAACGACTTTTTTTTTACATACTAATGCACAAACTCACTAAAATATGTATTTGCAATCGGCTTAGAAACGCATATCTTCGACAGGATTTGCGATTTGCCGAAGCATGTCTGTTCTATGAGGCACAACATTACCCTTGTCCCATGTAACTTGAGGTCGGCGCAACACATTTTCGTCTTCCATTCTCCCTGTCAACCGTCACGCTATCATTCATGCCCTTCTCTTTCCCCCTTCCTCCCTCCCGTTTTCTTTCCTTTCTTTTTCTCTTCCCCTCTCTTTCTTCTTCTTCGTATCACGTCAACGCCGTCACGTCACTGTGGCTCTTAACCAGCGCTAGGTATCTGTCTCGTATAAGGTCGTAGCATTATGCTGAGCGATGGCCGTTTTGCGTGGTTGTCCCAACTTGTTCTATATGTGTGTTTGTGTTCTTTCTCTGCGTCATGTTTACCGCAAATATACGTATTTTCTGTCTTTTTTCTGTATCTTTCCTCACACGATCCATCCTTCGGTGTGTTGACGCGCATCAAACCACGCAAATCTCAAACGTACAGGATACATTACATTTTTAAGTAGTTAAAGTGCCTCGTGGAGACTATTTCAATGCCCGCCACGTGTTTCCTTATAGCTATTACAATAAACGATCGCGTGGGAATTATCATATGTAGGTACCTACAATATTGACTGGTCGAACGAGGGGTATAGTCAGGGACATGATGACATGGAAACAAAAAAGAAAACAAAACCATGTCTATGAATCCAAATGATTGATTATAATCTCGCGAAGTGTGCAGAGCACATCTACGCAAACAAATGGACTTGAATTAGTAGGAATGGTCTTCAGGACAGTCAAAATATTTGGATATACATATAAGTATCGATATACCTACATAGATAGATATAGTTTCATAAGTCGCTTTTCTCGTCTGTCTGTGCGACAACGTTGTTCGGTATTCACCACCATTTTGAGAATTTATTCCGGAACGTTATGTCATGTGTAGTATAATCGATTTTAGAAGAAGTTCGTTTTTATCTCTTTCGTCTGTGTCACTCAGCGCTTCTCCTCCTGGATATTTGTTATGCGCACAGCCCATAGAAATGTAAAAAACAGTATATCTATGGCACAGCCAAAGTGCGAAAAAAACCAACTCCCCGCCCGCGTCTGTGTTCCCTTCGACAGGCAGGCTGACACTGTTGGCACGTTGTGGACGCGCAACCTGTCACAATGGATTCCCTACATGATTCTGAACGACATACAGGCTGGCAGGGACATGACGAGCAAACTATCACAATTGATTCGCCCGGGTTGAATTATTTCGACGGTTATTAATAAAAATCAGCTGTTGCATACATTTGGACGCGTAGGTGTTGCAATTTTCTATGAAACAGCAGATTTTTTTTTTATAACCGATTGATATTGTTCACTAGGGTGTCTAGCATCATACTGAATCCATTGCAACAGGTTATGCGTGTATGTCCCTGCCACTCGGTATAACCCGTCAGCCTTCAAAGCAAGAGTGAACAGGCATCTTCTGGGCACGCTCGTTCCATCGTAGACCTCAGCCACCACCTTCCCGACCTTGCACCAGGCGAGATCGAGGTCAAGAGCAGGCCCTTCCAGCAATAAAAAACAAAAGAAAAAGCTCGATGCGTCATATTAACGCCCGGGTTTTGTACCTAGTTATTACGACATATTAAGTAGGTAATGTCTTATTAAGGAAGGAAAATGTTTGATGAAAACTAATTTCGTGTGAAAACGCAGATGACGATTATGTTAGATAGAATATGTTTATGATACATAATAATTATAGTGGTGTAGTCTTTTTGCAGGAGCTCGCCCGGGGAAGTACTACACCACCATAAGTACCTACCTATTTGTGCCGCCAAGTATTGTGTATGTGTTCTGTTTTAAGAGTAGGTATGGGTGACTGTAATAGGTGTTCCAAAAGTTATCAAAGCCTGTCCAGCGAGTACCTACTGGTAACGAAACACACTAACAGTAGCAATGGCTTTCATTTTGACAGTTTAACAATATTCATTGTGTTCTTTACGTTGTTGAACAGACAAATTGTTTGAACATATGAAGCAATGGATTAGCAATATCCTTCAAAATGATTCAGATTGTGCTTGAAACTATGTTACGCTGTTGAAACTATGTTACGCTATTAGGGTGCATAGTTACGCACATGACACACTTCAGCTTTGTCTATGAGCTGACAATGGAAAATCAAAGCTCAATGTGTCAGTCATATTTCCGCCGGGTACTGTCTGAATACTGGGGTACTGTCTTCCCCGATGACGTCATGGGATGCCCAGATAGGGAAGGAAACACACCGTGTGAATTACCGCGCCCGCCATGACGGTAGCTGTGCCGGGGCCGAGACTGACGCAGGTGCTCATATACCTACGGGTGGAGTGACTGTCATTTGTTTCTTGGGTAATCTTTCCCTTTTATTGAGCGTAGGCTGAGATGAACGAGTCTGAGTGCTGTGTTCAAGTGTCCGTAAAAACCCGAGTTTTTAATATGCTGGATAGGTACCTACCTACCTAATTACTTCTTTTTGAGTAGCTTTAGGAGCAGTGGTGGCCCAGTGGTAACGGTCGTGATTTAAGAGTTGTAGGTTCGAACCCTGACATTCGGTTTACTTTGTGTAAATTATTTCATCATAGTGATGATGAAATAATTGTTCTGAAAATAATTGAATATTGAAATAAGTGTATGCTCTCAAAACGGTGAAGCAAAACATTATGAGGTAACCGGCATGTTCTAGAACAAAAATTCGACGACATGTGACATCTATCAACCCGCATGGCCCGCGTGCTGGATTACAGCCCACTCCCTGTCACAGAGAGGAGGCCTGTGTCCCAGCAGTGGGAACACTATAGGCTGATGATGCTTTTTATGCAATGACCTAAACATCCAATTTCTTACTAATACTAACTAATACTATTATTATAAATGCGAAAGTGACTTTGTATGTTTGGTACTCAAACACGCAAAAACGACTTGGACTTTTGACGATTCAAAAGTGCCTGTACAAAGTTTAATCGAAATAAATGCTTTAAGTTTGATGAAATTTGGCATACAGATTTACAGATAGTTCATAACCTGGACTAACTCAAAGAATAAATACCTACTTTTAATCTCGGTAGTATGTTCCGACGACTATTTTCCGACAACCACGCCATAGCTAGTAGATAATAAAAATAAACAAAAGCCATAATTTTATTTTAACGGCCACTTCTGACCCACTTAATACTTGTCAGCCTAGCGGCCCATAACTCATGTGAACCTAACACTATCAACGCAACAGCCAGCGCGTACTGTGGAAGTCCCTCGCGCCAACAGACTACAGTCAGACGCCCGCATAAAATCGCATCGCTTCACGATCGCTACGTTTTCCTGTTCGATCTCACGCAGCGCAGGTACGCTGACACATGCCCATATTTCATGGGACTTAAACATAACTGGCGAAATGTGGGTGTAGTATAGGTACACCTGCGCCTAAATGTGGGTGTAGTATAGGTACACCTGTGCCTAAATGTGGGTGTAGTATAGGTACACCTGTACCTAACCCTTAGGGGTATACTACACGCGAAATGTTGAGTTGTCACAACGTAGCTGTCGACCAACTAATGTGTCTCTCTACAATATATTAATTAACAGGTAACCGTTAAGTGGTTTAACTGGTAAATAATAAAACACTAGTCGATGAGGTCAGCTAAGTTCTTGTGAATAGTTTAGTGCCGAAATTAATAGCAAAAATACACACATTATTTGACAGATATTTACAATACCCGAGCGTTATTAAAACACATCGAGCTTTAGAAAGAGACTGTCACACAGACGTAGGAGTGACAGAGACGGCGTACGACAAATACGAACTTTTTCTAAATTCAAAATCTTTCACCTACATTGGCACCTATGAAACGTAAGAAGCTAGGTACGCGGTTCCAATTGGTCTTTTCCTATGGAGAAGAGCGGCAAGAAACTCCACGGTTACTCTTCTACAATGTTTGTAGCTTTTACAATGTTTTCAATAGGTATGTGAGGACAGGACCTGTACTTAACCAAATAGAAAATATTATTTGATGTAATACAGCCTAACTTGCAACACTTTTAAACATCTGAAAAGTTTTTATTTTACCTAAAAAGAATATTACGAACACACATAATAAAGATGAATATTTTTGCCCGTATAGCAAATACCTGTAGAGGAGGAATGAGGAAAATGTCGTGAAGGAAATTTGAGTATGAATATGGATGGCTCTATAGGAGTAGGGGAAGACCAAAGAAACGGTTAATGGACTGTGTGGAAGAGGATATGGTTAGAAAGACTACCGAGATGACGACTGATAGAGAAGAATGGAAGAAAAAAAAATAAAAAAAAGATAATAAATAAAAGATAATTTCACGCCGACCAGAAATAAATTGGGATAAAGGCAGGAGAATGGTGATATATTTTCCTAAACTAAACTTTACTAAACCTCCACAAATTCAATGCAGGTACTCGTAATTCTGGATTTTCCTAAAAGTTTAATCAATTAGTTTGAGTGTTTTCCCATAAATTAATTATTTCTATGTTATTCCGGTACAAATAATTCACAAGAACTTATCTGACGTCATCATAATATAGCGTATATTAGTATTTAATTTTTAAAACCGCTTACAGTTAGGTACCTGTTAATTGATCGTACAGAATTATTTATTATTATTACAGCTCACTCCCTCTCACAGAGAGGAGGCCTGTGTCCCAGCAGTGGGAATATTATAGGTTGACTATGCTATGCTAAGGGCAGGAAAGTGATGATGATGTTACCAAACAGCTTGTTCGGCTGTACGTCTGCTGCTTTTATTAGAGACCTCACTCAAGGCTCTGAGAACCAAACAGCTTCTCCGACTGTACGTCTGCTGCTTTTACTATAGACCTCACTCAAGGCTCTGAGAACCAAACAGCTTGTTCGGCTGTACGTCTGCTGCTTTTATTAGAGACCTCACTCAAGGCTCTGAGAACCGTCGCCGCGTCGCCACAATGACTGTTCTTGTAAGAGGACAGTTCCCGACAACCATCGTGAGCTAATCTCAGTACTACAATACATGCGTAAAAGAATAGGACGGCCTCAGGTGCGGTCCACCGACTCTCGGGTTCTATAAGGCTAATCAACTCAACATTAACTGTCAAACCGCATTTTCAGGGTTGATCCGACACTAAAAGTTGTCCATAATCACGAGTACAATGACCCCCTTGCAGGTCTTCAGTTATTTCAAAAAGGACTTGTGGCTAATTAATAACAGGCGCACGGTCAAGCTACGCTGGCCGCGGATGGTCCGTGGATGGTTTACATGCCAAGACCCCTTCGTGCCTCGAAAAGCCGGCTGTCAGTCGTGGTCTTTGACAGTCGTTACGGGTCATCAGAAGTCTGACAACCATTCTTACCAGGGGTATCATATTACCCAGTAACTGGGTTTTGGAGGTCAGATAGACAGTCCCTCCATGTAAAATATATATTCAGCTGCATCCGATTAGACAAGAAGCCGACCCAAACATAATTGGGAAAAGTTTGGCAGATGATGATGAGTTATTTCAAAAAGTGTGTATTTTTTATTTGAGTTGGGTATTTTTTCTAAGAATTTTTCCTGGAGGCTGAAATAGGGAATATGCATGATTTTTTTTCATGGCATTTATTAATAAAATATGAAAATACCGTAGTAGAGATGACAAAAAGTGAAATTAAAATTAAAATCGGCCAAGAAACACGGCCGATATGAGCATTTAAAACTATTGATTACAAAAAATACACACCAATTAGACAGAGAGATCCGACATAGACTGTGACGTCACATGTCACTACGGCCATATAAACTCCGTGTTAAATTTCGTTTTGCGAGAAAGAGATAGAAACAAATCTTCGATGGCTCATATCTTTTTTAATTTCATAGTTATCCGAAAAACAGTTTTACTAAACTGTTTATTACCTACATGAATGAGGATTAATTTTTTAAATAAAAAAAAATCATGCATATTCCCTATTGTGCCCCATTTCTGAGAAATACTAAGAATACATAGGTAACTGGCGCAATGAGGGTGTTTTATACATATACATACACCTAATACATAGATTACACGCATCTTATTATTCGAGCTCTGGCTAACCTTCGGGGAAAACAAAATTGTTAAGTACAGAATAAAATAAATTGAATTGAATACATTACGAGTATCTGCAAAACTTTGTTCTTTTGTAGCCTTGAAAGTTTAAACTTAAACCTAATAGCAAATGAATTGTCCTTAAAGTAAAGGCCTGTTCACACGGGGTAGAGTAAGCGTTCATGAGACAATGGCGGCTATTCTCACGACATTGACAGAGCGCAAGAATGTCGTGTGAGAGTGTGTGTCGTCATTACTATCAGACGCGCAGTGTTAGCAGTTCAGCACGTGAGTTACGTAACTACGACATGTTCAGGCATAAACACCAGCACCCTAGTTGCGTAACACACTATCAATCACAATCTGAATCATTTCGAAGAATATTGTTATTCCATTGCTTCTTATGTTCGAAACAATTGTCTTCTCAACAACGTAAATAACGCAATGAATGTCGTTGAAGTGTCAAAATGAAAGCCATCCTACTGATAGTGTGTTACGCAATTACCCCGCAGAGCGTTGAGCAGACAAATGTTTCGAATATATGAAGCAAACGTAAGAAAATTTGAAGTTCGCAGGCTACCGAGCGCATCCCTCTTCAGTACGAGAATGATGCTCACATCACGCCTGTGTTCGAAGAGGTAGACAGAAGTGTACAGTATATTGTATACCCAAACAACGCCAGTAGATATTGTTCAAGTCGTCGAACTCGGTGAGTTTTAGGCTTTGAGCAATTAAAAAATTATTAAACACATAGTGTCTGTTAGCCCGCATTGTCTGTTTGTCTGTCTGTCTGTCTGTCTGTCACAGCTGGATATCGCAAGAACTACTAATTATATCAACTTGAAATTTAGAATAGTTTTAGATGACGTTTGCCCAACTATTTTGCAAATAAGAAATAAATAAATATGTGTATGACGGAGAAGGTATAGTGTGTCTCGTTATTATCAGCCATATTTAACTATTGTGGGCGTACAGTGGGTAGTGTTGGTTATTGAGCAATAGAAACACCGTTTGCAGTTCAAGTCAGATTATAATTTCACGAACAATTTAATCACACTAGCAAATTACACACTGTAGGTACACGACACAACCAGATACGGAACGCTGGACAGTTTCTGAGCACATGTTGTCCGTACGATGTCCAATGGTCAACTCCCCGTTCAAAAGTGAGCCCCACATCGTTCTGTCGAGCTGTTTTATAACCCCCACGGACTCAGGCTAGACTCTGTCAAGCGCCACCAGATGGCGCTTAGCGTTCCGACTAGTCAAATGCATGACCGGATGCGACACGGCCATCCTGCGATGCACACGTCCTCGTGTGTTAATCTGTAAACAAACATACCCCGCAAAGTATCTCATAGCTCGGTCACTCCTGACCAAATATGGTACAGGCAAAACAACACAATGAAAATTCGCACAAACTAAAAAAATTGCAGAGTTCAGAGTATCAATCATAATTTGATTCCCAAATCTCAAGATCACAAACTAAATAATCAAGTAAACATGATAGAGCAGCTAATAAAACATCCTTAGAGCATAACAAAACACAGCAGGAATCTTATTCGTGGCCTGTGGCTTTTCACTAAGCCCCTACAACAAACCCCATGTTTGTTACTTTGAATTCCTCCTGAATTCCGAGTCCCACGGACTCTATGGTCTCTACAAGACCCCGACCTCCGAACTAAGATTCACCACTATCACTAGACTTTAATCTCTACTCTGTTTCATCAACAAGACTTACTTGGCTTTCCTCAAATTCGTCATTAATACTCTGATCCCTTTGCCTGTGCCATGACATATGCCTTAGCCTCATGAGCGTACTTGACTCAACCGGAGCCATGTAATCAAACTTTAATCAATCATAACAAAAAAACATCAACCAGAGCCATGCACCATCGTTATCCACATTACAACAATGATCTTTTTCACTAAGAGCCTTAGACACCTGGGAACCCACAGACGAGTAAACCACTCTAACGCCACGGCACTCCGGCCGACCAGCAATCGCATTGCTCTCACACATCCAGCGCATGGATCCATGTGTATCACCCCTGTGACTACACACTTTTTACTACGGCCGATAGAGAACCCCTACTCGCGTGGTTCCCACTACTTAGGCTTGCTCATAGCTCATTACCACTGTGATCACAATCTACTTCGACTGGTACATAACCTACTGGCATCATTCATAACCTATCGTGAGCGTATTTAAAAATTGCATCGTTAACTAGATTGGGCTATACCTAACAATGTAACCGTTCTTTGCCGTTGTTTACCAGGGAAGCACTCTGTACCAGAGTCAAAACAAAATGAAAACGACTCACCAAATTCAAATTCAGTAGACAATAGATCTGTAGCTGGCTTAATGGCTGTAGTGGTTGCAATCCACAGCCTCCTTGGCAGAAGTCTTGAAACTCCTCGCTCGAAAAGCACCGTCCCTGATCAGCGATTATTCGTACAGGAGATCCAAAGAGTGCAGCGCTGTCCACCACTGTCATTCTGCTTGCACACGTCCTTGTGTGTTAACCTGTAACCAAAAAATCAACAGCAGTGCATGTTCCACTCGGCCAATTCTGACCAAAATTATTACAGGTTCTGATGAAAATCACAACAAACTCTTTCTCTCAAAGCCGACATGTCGAACAACACCCATACTCATTCAAATAATAGGAAACTCATTAAAATATTGCAATGCTCATACTCTGACCTCTATCCGGCCTTCATCATCACACTTATAACCTCCATCCGGTCATAAGCATCAAACCAATCGACCTCCATCCGGTCTTCATCATCACACTTATAACCTCCATCCGGCTATAAGCATCAAACCAATCGACCTCCATCCGGTCTTCATCATCACACTTATAACCTCCATCCGGCTATAAGCATCAAACCAATCGACCTCCATCCGGTCACAAACACAAGAGGCAACCTCCATCCGGTCACCTCCACATGTAACCTCCATCCGGTTACAAACAACACCATCAAGATAATCATTTAGAGCCTTTATCAAAATAATTTTTAAAGTAGGTTTGTTCAACATGTTACTTTATTTTTCCTATAACGTTACAGATTATAAGAAAACTCTTACTATGCTAGGTAATCTAAATCTTAAGTTGACTACTTAGTATTCAACTAGTCTTGTCAGCATTATCATTTTCGTCATGGCTAGTCTCGTCATCGTCACCTACGTGCATGTCAACGTCAGTTATTTTACGCAGTCGGTCGTGTGCGTACTTGTACGTCCGGCGGAAGAAAGAGAGTTCAAAACATGACGATCACTTGTCAAAACTTCCACTACCTTAAATGGACCTCTGAACTTCCGATCTAGTTTAGTCTGATAATTCTGATTTCACTCTTCGTTTTCTAATAACACAAAATAGCCTACCCAAAATAATACTTTGCAAGTAAATGTCGTGTAGTAATGAAATGAAATCTCAAGTTGTGGCTCGCTATTCGCAACGCTTCTTATGATTTGTTTTGTGCTGAATACACGCGTTTAACCAATACCAGTTAACGCAACAACATTATTAACTCGTTTGCCACTTAATTTGGCTGCACAACTCGCTTTTACTAACGAGCATTCAGCACCAGAATAGTAACAAAACAATACAGCTGACCTTTATGTTCCAACGTGCCTGCGGGTAGCTGTACGATGCAAACATCCACTCGCCGCTGCTGCTTGCAGCGCGTGCTCCACCTCCACCTCTGCTTGGCTGGCACTTCTCGTGCACCGGGCCGCAACATGTCCTGGATTCCCTCACTTGCAGCACACGAAGGGCTTTACCGACGGCTGCGGGCTGCTTGGCTCGATTCTTGAAATCACTCCACGTCACTGGTAGCTCCACGCTACGTCCATCGTATTATTTACGACAGCCACGTTGATACTGCTTCCTTTGTGCGCCTTAATGACGGCCACAAGTTGACCTCCTTGCAGTGAATTTTCAGCAAAACACAAATCAGCTGTCGTATTGTGTGCGGTTACGTTTGCACACGCGTCCTATCGCGTTTTCTAATTACGGGAACACTTTTTTTTCTAACATGGCGGTAGGGCGCAACTGGCGCGTCACTGGGCAAAGGTATTTTTGTATACAGCCTATGCTCAAAACAACATTCACTATGATCGCGCATCCGTATCTGGCTTGTCTGGGTTCAACTCTAACAGGTCCACACGATTATTTAATAAGCGTTCGCAGTTTGCACTTTGTTTTTAAAAATGTCAACGGTCACTCTCACTTTTAGCGTTCTCATTTTGCGCATGAACCAACACGAATCCCACTTCTGATGACGGAGAAGGTATAGTGTGTCTCGTTATTATCAGCCATATTTAACTATTGTGGGCGTACAGTGGGTAGTGTTGGTTATTGCGCAATAGAAACACCGTTTGCAGTTCAAATCAGATTATAATTTCACGAACAATTTAATCACACTAGCAAATTACACACTGTAGGTACACGACACAACCAGATACGGAACGCTGGACAGTTTCTGAGCACATGTTGTCCGTACGATGTCCAATGGTCAACTCCCCGTTCAAAAGTGAGCCCCACATCTTATTTTTTTTTTTTTTTTTTTTTTTTAGAATATGGCATCTCGTAGTTGACCTTGAGAGGTCGTGACTACTTAACCGGACAATCCTGCGGCTGCCTTGAGAAAACTCAAAGCCTCCAGCCAGGGGCTTAAAACTAACTAAATAAACTAAGCGACTACACGCTAAGGGCACCCCCTGTGGGGTACGAGCCTCGGCTTAGGGCGTCGCTGGGGGGAGGGCAGCAAGTTGGGACAGGCTGGATCTAATTTTGATTATTTAACGAACGATGGGGCCGGCATTTCCTAATTGACTACTCTGAGAAGAAATGCCGAAACAAACTCAGAGGTCAGAGTCGGGAATTTAAATCTACTGGCTCAGCTGCGGCGCGGGCTGGCACTACATCGAGCAAGGGTCGGTGGGGGGCATTTACTTGGGGACGTCGCGAGGGACCTCGTCGGCGAGGCCGGTATGTCGGTTTCTTGTATCTGTTTTTCCTAAGCGTGCTGGTTGCCCTACTGCTCTCTTGGAGGACGGTTATAGGGTCATCTGGGTCGGTGAGAACGTGCCTTGGACGGCGGAGTTTACTGATTTGGGAGGGAGTATATCTGGCGGCCTCGACAACCAGCGGGTTTCGATGGTTGGGGGCGGAGTCGAAGAAGTGCTTGGAAAGGCGCTTCATGAATTGGTGGATAGTGGGGATTTTGAGATCGACATGGAGGATCTCATTTCGAACGAACCAAGGGGCTCCCGTAGCCTTTCGGAGGAAACGGTTCTGGAGGGTCTGCATCCTATGGATGTGGTGGGGCTTTGCGTGTGCAAAGACTACGCAGGCATAGGTCATGATAGGGCGAATGCACGCTGTGTAGATGCGCAATTTGCACTTAAGTGACAATTTGCTGCGTGCATTTAGCATCGAGTGGAGGCTACCGAGGGCGAAGGCGGCGCGCGAGCGAACCGCCTTTATGTGCTCTGCGAAGGAGAGGTGCCTGTCGAGGATAACACCGAGATATTTGGCTTGCTTCTCCCAAGGGATCGGCTTGCCGAACATGGTGATAGGTCGGGGAGGGATGGGTTTGTGTCTCGGTTTCGAATAGAGAACCGCTTGACTTTTGTCGGGGTTTACTTCTATTCTCTACTTCCTAAACCAGTCAGCGAGCTTGTTGACTGAAGTTTGGAGGATGTGGGAGATCTGGACTAGGCTGCGGCCAGTGTACAGAATGGCAGTATCGTCTGCGAAGAGAGCCAACTGGGTCTTTTTACTCATTGGGATGTCACTGGTGTACAGCGTGAATATGAGCGGGGCGAGCACAGAGCCCTGGGGGACTCCTGCTCGGATCGGGTGTGGAGAGGATATAGCTCCTTCTACTTTGTAGCGGAAGGTGCGGTTCGACAAATAGTCTCGAAGGATGAGCACGAGACGGTCGGGCACACCGAGTTGGTATAGCTTATATAGTAAGCCATTGTGCCAGACTTGTCGAAAGCTTTTGCTATGTCGAAGTATATCACACCTGTCAAGTATCCACGCAGGATCCCTGCGTGGATATGTTCGGTGATGCGGTGGACTTGCTGGACGCTAGAATGTTGGGTTCGAAACCCGAATTGTTCGTTAGGGATTAGGCCCTTAGTTTCGGCATAGTTTCTGAGACGCTTATAAATAAGCCTCTCGTAGACCTTGCCTAGTCCATTGAGCAGACTGATGGGGCGGTAACTCGTGGGTTCCGACTTGGGCTTGCCGGGCTTGGGAATGCCAATGACTGTGGCTTCTTTCCACTTCTGTGGGAAAATGTTGTTGCTCATGGCACCGTTGAAGATGGTGGCCAGTAGCACAATTAATTGGGCAGGGAAGAGTTGAATCACTCTATTGGTGATTCCATCTGAACCGGGGGCTTTCTTAGGTCTGAGACCCTTTATGATGTCCTGTACTTCGTCTGGAGTGACGGGGGGTAGAGGATTTTCGGGGTCTTCTACTGGTGGGAGGGAGGCTCTACGCTCGACTTCCGCGTCGACCTCAGAGAGGTGAGCTTGGTCTACGGGTAGGGAGCTGGGTGTACACTGGGCTTCGAGGCTGTCAGCCAAGCATTCTGCCTTGTCATCGTCGTCAAAGGCGATGGTTTTGTCGGGGCGGATCAGTGGGGGCATGGAGACGATGTCTCGAGATCTAAGTCTCCTTTGGAGTTCCCAGAAGGCCTGGTGATTGGGTTCAAGATCGCTCAGCGTCTTATTCCATTTGACTTCACGCCACTCCGATATGCGAGTCCTCACAGTTCTCTGTAAGTAACGCATATGGGCTTTGTTTGGGCCACATGGAAAGCTGCTGTAGGCACGGACAGCCGCGTTCTTCTCGTTCAACAGTTCACGCAAGTCGTCAGGCAACTTCCAGCGATGGTCGTCCATCTCTGGAATTTCCCTTGAACAGTCGTTCAGGACTGACTGTACGTGTTCCGTGAGCGAGTCGATCGCCGCCGTCGTGTCCGCGATGGAGTTGAACTGATCGGGGATGGAGTCTAAGTGGGGGGATGTGGTGGATTTCAGGCATTCGCTTACTTTCCTCCAGTCCGTTACCACTTTAGTTTGAGGGGGTTGGTTGGGGTCGGGGAGACCAATGCGGGGGGCCATTTTGATGATGACTGGTCGGTGGTCTGAGGAGAGCTCTTGTACCACTTCTATATCGGTCAACCGTAGGTTGACGTTCTTTAGAAGTGCCACGTCGAGGACGTCAGGGGTATGGTTGGGGTCGTGTGGAAAATGAGTAGGACTCGTTGGTCCGATGACATCGAAATTCAGAATGGGGGAAAGGTCAAACAGCTGTTTGCCTCTGGTCGATACCCTGGTGCTGTTCCAGGCGTGATGCTTTGCGTTGAGATCGCCCGCTATGATAACGGAGTCACTCAAGCCTAGGAGCGTGGAGAGGTCGTTAGAGAAGAGTTCGGAGTTCTCTGTCGACGTTTGGGGGGGGAGGTAGGCCGAGACTAAGGTGATCGGTTGGTGCCCTGACATGCCTAGCCGGCAGATGGACACTTCGAGTCGTGAGAGTGGGGGAGGATCTATTGGAATGCAGTATAGTTCCTTTTTGTAATAAATGAGTGTGCCTCCTTTGTGACATCGCACCCTGTCGTTGCGAACCATGCGATAGTTTGCAATTGAAGGGTTACGGTGGTGGGGCTTTAGGAAAGTCTCTTGAACGAGGAAAATGTCAATTTGATGGTCGCGTAGGAAGGTGGCGATCTCATCTCTTTGACCCTGAATGCCATTGGCATTGAAATGGGCTAAGTTTAGGGATCGGAGTTTGGTTCGTGAAATGATTCCTCTATCCATTGTTGGGCTGAGCAGTGAAAGAGGCGAGGATTCGGGTGATGTCAGGATAGGCATTGTAAATTGCCTGTATCCTGTTCAGGTCGCAGGAGTTTCTGGCAGCGAGAAGTTCGCTTGCCATTTTCCTGGCGCGGGGGGACATGAAGGCCGTGAACGTGCCTGCTATAATGTTAAAAGAGTCCATTGGATTAGGACCGACAGTTGGGACCGGGGCCGCAGTGTAGGCGGCGGGAGCGGCCATTTGAGTGGGCGTAGCGGCCATTTGAGTGGGCGCGGCGGCCATTGCGGTGGGGGCAGGGGTAGCGGGGGGCGCGGTGGTGGGCGCGGTGGAGCGGATGAGACGAGGGTCCATCCTAGCGGGAGTGGGTGGGGGGGGGGCTGATGTGGCCATCAGAGCTGGGAAGGCTCTTTGGTGGTTTAAGAGATTCCAGGGGCTAGGCCTTTGAGGGCTTAGTTTCGCTGGAAGTGCGGTCGCGGTCCCTTGGGAGGGGATTTCTCTTTGCTGGCGGGCGTCTGCGCGCTTAGCCAGTTTGGGAGAGGATGATTTGGGGGCTTTGGAGCAGCCCCGGTAATTGGCCGGGTGACCTGTTTCACCGCATAGCACACAGCTGGGCGGCTCTGTGCATAGAGTGCGGTCTTTTGGTCGGGGGCAGTTTTCGGTGCCGTGCGCGCCCAGGCACTTGACGCACCTGGGTGTTGCGTGGCAGAACCGTTGGGAGTGGCCATAGAGCTGGCAGCGGTGGCACTGACCCACAATGCCGCTCCTCCATGGTTTTTCAATCTCGATACCGGTGAGATTGCAGATGGATTTTATGGAAAATATTGGGTGGTGGCGGCCCTCGGAAGGGGGGCAGACTACCAGGACCATGTCGTATGCGACTTGGCCCTTGGAGCGGTGCATGCGGTGCACCTCGGATACTGGAACCTCTTGGGCTTCCAGATCCGCCTTGATGTCTTCGGTGGCGATCTCTTTAGGGATCCTGCGGATCACCACTCGGGTCATGCGCTCCTCGGGGAGGGAGTACGTGTGGAAAGACACGTTCCTTTGCCGAAGAAGGCTTGTGAGATCCCTGTAGTCTTTCGACGTAGGGATCTGCACCTTGATCCCCTGTTGGGTGGATCGGGCATTGGTGAAGCCAATCTTGCGATCGGCGCACCATTTGGACACATCGGTCCATTTTCCCTTGTCCTGGATGAACACGGGGGGAGGAGGGGGTATTTTCCTCGGGGCGGAGGAGGTTTCAGCACTGGAGCTGGGCGGTAAGTCCTTCTGAGAGGACGAAGCGATCGGAGTGGGGGCATTGGTGGGGGTAACCAATGGAGCGGGGGCGGGGGTGAGAGGGGTTGAGGTCGCGTCGGTCGCGACTACCTTCTTTGATTGCGCGGAAGAGAACTTCTTCCTACGCTTGTTTGACCTTCCTGACGCCAGCGTAAAGCCGTCGTCGTCGGAGGAGGGAGATGAGTTGGTGGAGTTCTGAGACTCCACGTCGGAGGGCGGGTAATGTAGCCTCTTCACCGAGAAGTCCTCTGTGTCCATAGAGTCGGGCACAGAGTCGGGTGAGGCACTACCGGGTTCAGCCGGCGTCGACTTTTGCTGCAGAGCAGCGAATTTCTCTCCGTATTTCAGGAGGAAATCGGGGTCCTTTAGGAGGACGTCCTTGACGAACGCCACTATAATGGCGTCCATCTTGATTAATGGGGGGGGGGAGACTAAAACATTAGTCAGAGAGCCCTAACTCTAACTCCCCGGGTGGATAGGCCCGGGGGTGTGTACCCTCCCTGTCGGGTATAGACAGGGAGGTGAGTGCCTAAGGGTGAGCCCTAAGCTTGTAACCCGACGCCAGTCTTAATGTGCGTACGGGGCCCTGACCAGTCTAGTGCGAAGGGTGTAGAGACACCCTAAAGACACTAGGTGTGTAGCTGTGAAGAAAAACTGTCATCCAGCGCCGACTAGGAGACCCCCCAAGGCCGAGGCTGGGACCCGTCCAATTGACTGCCTAGCCCTGAAGGGGTTCAGCGGGTGTATTGGGTCAACACCCCACTCGGTTTCGTTGGCACCGTAAGGTATCCACCGAGCGACCACGAAACTGTGGTTTTAACCCAGAAGGGGTCAACTGACTCTAATTCAAAACGCGAACGTTAAAGAAATAGAAGGTAGCCTTGAAAAAGGCAGTTTTTTTTCATGTGATCTTAATCGGCTGATAAATTAATATCCACCGGCGATCGGTCGTAGTCAGGGCGACTACAGAGCTCGTTACTTAAAAGCAACGAAAAAGAACAGAGGCCACTAATTCGGCGCGGAAGTTTAGGGACAACCGGTTCGAGCGAGTGACAAACGTTCTATGAGCCCCACATCGTTCTGTCGAGCTGTTTTATAACCCCCACGGACTCAGGCTAGACTCTGTCAAGCGCCACCAGATGGCGCTTAGCGTTCCGACTAGTCAAATGCATGACCGGATGCGACATGTATATATATTTTTTGCAACAGGGACTGAAAGGGGGTCTGAAAAATTCGAAGTGGGGCTACTATTAGGGCATGTGGGGTATCATAATTTATTATGAAAGAGCACAGTTTGCAAAACACACATTTTTTCTTTTGTTTTTTAGGCCGCATAGTTTTAAATTTTTGAGGAAAAATACCGGTCCCTCCCCCCCCCCTTATCTCCGAAGTTTGCAAAGAGAAAAATCTGAAATTAATTCTATGTGATAGAAGTTTATGTAAAGATTACAGGAAAAATAAAACGTAGTCTCTAAAGAGCACACTTTTTCAGAAATTATCAACAAAGGTTATAGGTATTAGTTCCACTGTCGATCAAGAGATGGCGCTGACATAAAACTGCAATATTCTACAACGCAGTGCACAGTGTTAAAATTCTCTGCGAATATAGGCCTCGCCGATGAAAAATTAAAAACATGATTTACCGGTTTTTTTCATTAGCGTAAAAGCCCCGTTATTCCGTTTATTTCAATTAGTACATAGTCATAGAATCACATAACCGCACCATGACTTAGCTGGAGCTAAACTCATCAATCATAGAATCGACATCAGTGTTCTGTGCTAGTTTCCGCACAATCATCATTATTTCTAAATACCCAAACATTACAAAACCCGCTGAGCAACGACCATCGACCACTGCGCAACGTCAAACAAATGTTTGTTTGAGGCGCTAAAATGACGCATTTGACTTGTCCATTAACTCTCAATCTGCCTGCATTTTTTCAACTATGTCGGAGTTAGCTTCCAGTCTAACCGGGTGCAGCTGAATACCGGTATTTTACAATGACATGCAGCGACTGCCTTTTGGACCTACACATCCCATTTACTGATATAAAGTAGGGTTGGCGATCTGAGATCGATTAATCGAAGAATCGATTTTTCAGGCCCAAAAGATCGATTTTTTAAATCGATATGCAGTACTCAATCGATCCAGTGAATCGATATTTCACCTTGAAAATCGCCATTCGATTTTTTTTTTGTATTGTAGCGCCTTTTTTCAATTGCCAGCAACATCGCAAGTGATGAGCGGAACCGCTTGGATCCCAGTAGACTTGACAGACTATTGTTTTTAAAAACTTTAGATATGAAGCATTGGGAGCTTTAACTTTTTCATGTAATAAATACATTTTGAAAATAAATGTCTTTTTTCATACCTGATCTGACTTTGATATGGTAATAAAAATGATTGTTATTATCGAATTCCCTGAACTAAAAAAAATTGACTGACTACTTAACTGATAACTTGATAAGAGATCATTTATTATGTTATGTTTCTTGTTTTTCATAAAATGGATTTATATTTACATTATAAACGCAAACTTGAAAAAAAAACGATTTTTTAGAAATCGATGTTTTAGACCTCGATTTTTTTGTGAATCGATACATCCGCTTACGATTCGGATCGATTTAAAAATCGATCTTTTTCGGAAAGAATCGCCATCCCTAATATAAAGACTGCCCGTTTAGTGTACTTTAGTTATTATCATAGTGTAATGTCGTACGGTATTCTATTGGGGGGAAATGCCGCCGATATTCAGACTATCTTTGTTTTGCAGAAGCGTGCTGTTCAATCAATTTATAAATTAAGTCCGAGACACTCTCTCAGAGACAAATTTAAAGAGATTAATGTAATGACTGTGCCTTCTCAGTATATTTATGAAAATCTTTTATATGCCCATAAAAATATAAAATTGTTCAAAAAATACAGTGATATCTATAATATAAATACTAGAAACAAACAATTACTCGTTTTAATGGAAAGAAGATTATGTATGTACAATACAAGTATATATTTTTATTAAAGACGTTTTAAGATTTATTATTATTTGTCTGAATTATGTTTTATTGTTACGGAAGAATTAAGAGATTAACGATATTGTGTAAAAATATTTTACAAACAAAATTGATAGTGATACATTGTTTTAATGATTATGCTATTAAATAAAATATGTTTCGTGTAACGCATTCTCAGACATGAAAAAAGCTTTGTCTTAAATTTAGTACCTATAGATAATTATCATCTTCCTATGTTTGTTTTTATTTACCTACTTCGTTGGTATTGTGGTAAACGCGACAGCTGAGCCTAAAGAGGCCTAAAAAGGCCAACTCATTTGTATTATTATTTATGATTTATTCATTTAAATACCTAATACAATTTAGGTATTGTAAGTATACCAGAAAATACAGCACACAACATGATATTATTCTCTGGGACAGCTCGTGGGGTAACTGCGTAACACGCTAACAGTAGCAATGGCTTTCATTTTGACAAATTAACAACATTCATTGCGTTATTTTTTTTTTTCGAACATATGAAGCTGTGCATTAGCAATACCTATGCTTCAAAATGATTCAGCTTGAGATTGATGGTGTATTAGTATTACGCAAGTATATTACTTACTGGATAATGATAATCTGGATCTGTGTAGTCTGAATTTGTGTCCGGTTTTATCTTTCATTTATTTCAATTTGGTTGCTTAGAAGAGAGCGATGCGATAAGTCCGGTCCGCTCTCTTGTGCGATTCTAGGCGGCTTCAGCGGCTTGATCTTGGTGTGTGATTTGTACCTACATAATACAAAGGTGCTCCTCCACCGGAAGCGTTCGACTGTAATGTAACAATTCAAGATTCATTTTGAGCTTTATTATACAACCATTAGGTACCTCTGTTCTCCACACTCACTGATATACAGAATGCTCGAATCCAGGCGAATGCTCCGGGGAGAGGTTGCGAACTTGTGACGTCACTTATAAATCTAGGTAGGTCTGAAAATAAATAAGTAAATGTTAAGTCATCTCTTTCTTTTCTCCCACAGTGGCGCTACGCAACAGTCCCAGAGCGTCTGGTGACGTTCCTCAGCGTAGTCCTAGCGATGTTCAGCTCTCTGGGTACCATCGGCGGCATCGTGGTGTACGGCGAGCTGACAGCACTGTTCGTGAAGCGACATAGCGCTCAGTTGGTGACTCCCGACGCGTACATTCTGATGACCTTCGGCGGAGGACGCATGGTGTGAGTACCTACTACATTCATATTGTATTTATTTTTATTTTATTATTGGGCCGGCGGCGGCGTCGTGGATTATGGCTCAGTCCTTCTCAAAAAGAGAGCAGGCCTGTGTCCCAGCAGTGGGAACATTTATAGACTGAGGTGCCCAACATCATCTGCCTGCCTTTTTCCCAACAATTTCGGGGTCGGCGTCCAGTGTGGATGCAGCTGAACACCAATATTAAGGTGACCGACATAGCCTGAAGAATTACCCTTAGTTATGTAGCAGTGGGTGTTCATTGCTCGCAGAACGGATAGCCGATGAGACTGAAAAGTTCTGGAGTGGTGACCACTTACCAAAAGGCACAGCTTGGGTAGGCGGTCTCAACTATGTTGTGGTCGGCTTCCAGTCTAACCAACCGGATGCAGCTGAATACCAGTATTTTACATGAAGCGACTGCCTATCTGACCTCCACAACCCAGTTACTGGGTAATACGATACCTACTCCTTGGTAAGACTGGTTCCCAAACTCTCGGGCTTCTGAGAATCCGTAACGACTGTCAAAGATCCACGAATGACAGCCGGAACCAAAGGCTTAAATAACTTTCCAAGCCGCGAAGGGGTCTTGGTATGTAAATATAGTCACCCATCCACGTACCAGCCGCGGCAAGCGTAGCTTAACTTGATCGATCGACACGTGCGGCTGTTATTACTTAGCACCTTCACAGTACTTAGTCCATTATTCTCATTTCCAGGTCCACAGGTAACCGCTCGCTACACATGGATGCTCTACTAGATGACAGTAAGGCGTTCGCAGCAGCCAGCGCGGCCATCATCGTGCTGCACATCATCTCCGCGGCTGCAGCCGTGGCCATGATACAGTGGGCCGCTGCGAGAATGGTTAGTTATGTCGGAATGCAACCTCAATTATTATTGCCTATGGAGTACGTCATAGAAAATGAAAAGTGATGTTCTTTTCATTATAACATGGCAATTGAGAAAAATATGAGAATCTTGTAAAATTTTAGATATAGCTAAACAAATAAATTACTTTATTATTAATTACCTACCCCAACAAGTTACTTGAGATTCTTGGCAAAAAATATCGTCATAATTATTAAAATTTTATTTATTTGTCACATTATGTAAATTTGACGTATATATCCATTTCATACAACTGTCTAAATAATTACAGTTGTGATTTGAATATACGGGCAATATAATTTTGTAGTCGATTTGCATAGCAATTAATATCTTTCGACTTTACAAAAAAAAAAAAAAACTCACAAAAAGGCTATAGAAACATTATTAATATACAAGACATTTAAAAATTGTCTACTTATGAATAACAATATTTTTTTGGCAAAGGCTTTCGACATTTTACATTTATTGATTTATACATAATTAAAACAGTACAACACCAATTATATAAATTCACATAGAAACCATAATTACGATACATGTGAACTATAAGCATAAAACGATATAAATATTATCATAACTTTTTCTTGCCGATTCTTCTCCATACGAAAACTACCTTTTGGAATGGCCGACGATTCTATTTGTTGTAATTTCTGACGTTCAAAAGTGCCTTTTATGTGCCTATTTGAAATAAATACTTTGACCTTAACTTTAACAGTGAGATCAATATTTCAAATCTACTTGCAACTAATTTAATTAAAATGCGATGCTAAAAGTCGTAATTCGTGTAATCAAAAACGCCAAGGCTTAAAGGTTAAACTGGGAGTCTCGAAGGGCTCTATTCTTGATCCCTTATTATCTTCAGTGAGCACTGGCTCTTTCTTACAGAGAGGTGTGTTTAAACTGTGAGAAGGGTATATGTATTCTGATTATGCTGTTTGTCTGCAGGTTACTCGTCTCCGGCTAAACTTGCTGCGCTCGGTGCTCAGTCAGGAGATCGCGTTCTTTGATACTAACACCACCATGAATTTTGCGTCTACATTAACTGAGTAAGTTTATTCAAATAAATATACATTTCGTTAAATCTCGCTGAAGAGGTAGTAGTAGTAGGCAGAGGTCTAAAAAATCATTCGATTTGTCAGTTATGTTTAATATGGGAGTGAGCGTATTGCTAGAGTGCCTCGTCGGTCTAGTAGTCGCAAACGCAACTGCGATGCTTGGGTTCTACGGGTTCGATCTCCAGATCTCGAACAGTAATATTGGATTTTTTTAACCAGGAATTTCTCAGTAGCAGCTCCGAGTCTGGATTTCTAGGTAAGCCTACCTCGAAATGGACTCCAGGATTCAGGTTAATGGCTCGCCCTCTTTTGTATGTAATTAAAAAACATAACTGGCGAAATGGAAATGTACACCTTTGCCTTCCTTTAATTATTGGTGTTATAGTGTGTTGTTCTACACAATACATAACGTTCTTTTTGTTTTTCATTCTTAACTTATTCACTTGACCATTTGCAGAGACATGGAGAAGTTCCGCGGTGGCGTTGGCGAGCACGTCGCGATGACCGCAAACCTTGCGGGCACCGTAGTGTTCGGAGCTGCTCTGGCGCTGCAGTACGGCTGGGAGCTCACGCTGTCGGGGCTGTCGGTGGTGCCCGTGTCCATTGTAGTCGCGGCACTAGTCGCTAAGGTGAGGGAGATGCAACAAGTTACAACTTTGTCGTCAGGTGTCTTGGAAGGCACATTCAGTCCCACAAATTATTAAATGCGACATTTATTTGAAAATGACAGAAACGGATGGTGTTTTAAAAACATTTAGTTATAAACGTAGGTATTTAGTGATTGGTGATGCAAGCGTGCCTAAGCCGTTGGTCCCAGCTCGAAAATCTTTCAAAGGTTTTCAGGAAATGCAGTCTTACTGTGTGGTATTGATACAGACAGTAACTCCATGTAAAATACTGGTATCCAGTTAGACTGGAAGCCGAGAACAACATTTTTTATTACGAATGTCAATAAGATTATGAAAAGATCAAACAAAAGATTATCCTTCATCTCGCCCCCCAGTAGTCACCCCCCTTCTAGCTATATGGCTATACAGGGGTTGACTAGTGACTACTGAGACGAGGACTGGCAGAGATATGAAAAGAAGACCAAAAATTAATTGGTAGGAGGATGATGATAAAAAACTTAATACGAATGACATTTCACCTTTCCCACAGTACCAGACCAAATGTTCAACCAAAGAAGTAACAGCGTACGGCGCGGCGGGACGTGTCGTGGAAGAGGCCCTCGCTAACATCAGGACAGTGAGGGCGTACGCTGGCGAGGACATCGAGGTGGAGAGGTCAGTTTACAAAATATGGCACTCCTTGTCGCTAAAATAAATTTCTTCCAAACAACCATCAGACTGGTCAGGATATAAATCATTTTAAGGAAAGAAGTATAAGACAAAGATGGCAGGGATTTTTTCTGGTTAAAGACATTTATTTCTCATAAAGAAATTTACATTTCACTTACATGAGAACAAATTTAAACAAAGTAAAAACTAGTCATTGTCCTTCGACACTCGGACTTACAATTTACCTGACGTATTTGACTTCAACTTTCAAATCTCAATATCAGTGCTAATCGACCGAATCAAGGACCGCCCGTTTATATAAAATTAACAGTTAACTACCGTACGACACTGCCATCATGCTCCGCAGGACATTTTTTTATTTATTTATGTTTCAAATACGGTTGTCGTACAAAGGCCTATAATCAATATTTAATCTGTCACCAGGTCTTCTACACATAATTTAATGAGATTCGATCATCAGATCCGTTCTGTAGAAAAATATGCGACGCACACTGTACAGCTGTATGTTCGAAAAACGATGATACTTACCGTGTCCTATCCCCATTGCAGGTACTCCAGCTCGCTCGCGGCCGCGTCGCAACACGCGCGCTCGCGCGGCGTGTGGGCGGGCGCGGGCGCGGGTCTCGGCTGGCTGCTGACGTACGCGCTCAACGCCATCGTGTTCGCGTACGGCGCCATCCTCTGCGTCAGAGACATGGACCTCCCTGTTGAGGAACAGGCCTACCATCCGGGAGTCATGGTCACGGTACGTACATTTGGTTTCATTCGAAGTCAGATTTTAATTATTTTTACATCCGTAAACTGAAAGTCAAACAGTTTGTAACCTATCGAACTAACGTCAAGTGATTTAATTGGCTGGTCAATCATAGCTAGAGACATCGAATTTTGCCATCAAATTCTCGCCGCTGTGATGTCGTCGCAGATCAGTTCTATTAAATACGCCTTTAAGATTCTGGTGAGGCTCCCTCGATCTACAGCGCCTCGGGCATATTTGCTCACGCAAGAGTCGATGTCTTAGATGCCATTATGCGTAAGGATGCGCCGGATTCGGGGGAACGCCAACGGAATCCAATGATGATTTCTGAGAGACCAGACTCTGCAGTGCTGGGGAGATTCATCCAGCTTCATGTGACGAGATGACATTAGTACTTCCTATGAGTTTTATTTTTGACATGAGTGGTTTTATGATTTTATTCTTTGGGTTTTGAAATTCTAAGTGATGTTTTGTTTTTTATTTTTAGTATTGACTAACACAGTTTTAAGACATTTTTTACCAACAATTATGGACATGTCTGTAATAAATGGATTTCATTAATTAATTAATAACCTGTATGTCTCTCCCCAGATCCTCTTCCTAACGTTCATGGCGGCTCAGAACGTGGCAATGTGTCAACCGCACCTCGAGATGTTCAGCGCGTCCCGCGGCGCCGCGCGCTCCCTCTACCGGCTGCTGCAGAGGACCTCCAATATCAACGCGTTGGACAGGAAGGGAGTGAAGCCTGACGCGTTCAGAGGAGATCTGACCTTTGAGAATCTTTACTTTAATTATCCGTCGAGGCCTGATGTTAAGGTATGTGTTTTACTTCTTTGTTGTAGGTATAGGTATGTAGAATGTCAGTAGACTTTATACTGGACACTGGAATTTTATTTACAACCTTCTCCAACCACGATATCAAAGGTATCAACATTATTTATTTTACCGTACGCGTACGGTTAGGATTTTTTTTTGTTGTGCACATTTAATATCAATTTAATATTGTCCATATATTCACACCTGTCGACTCGACGACGAATTTTCAGTCGTTTGTAACACGACAATTTAGTAGTACCTATGTCAATTTGTTAAATATTTCCCTGACTGTGTGGTCAAAGAGCGAAAATGATAAGCAATTTTGGAAAGGTCACTATTATTCAAAATGTTGTAAAAATAACATTAGGAGCATGACATATTCATTCCTTGACTGCACACTAAGGAAACTATAATTAGAATCTTTGTAAATACTGGGTTTACTATGGTTCTTGCTTTCTTTCTCACTTTGCGTTTATTTTTAGGGATTTTCAATTTAATTCTTGTTCTGATTACCTTCATTGCCTTGGTGGTTACAAAAAAGGTATCCGATCACTCGGACTTACTTTAGTTTCTTAGATCAAGAAAGATTTGAGGAATGTTAACACTTTCCCTCTTTCCCAGGTCCTCCGCGGTCTTTCCCTACGTGTGCGAGCGGGCGAGACGATCGCCCTGGTGGGCGGTTCCGGCTGCGGAAAGTCCACGCTCCTGCAGTTGCTGCAGCGCTTGTATGAGCCCGAGAGCGGCAACATCACCGTAGACGGCCACCAGCTGAAAGCGCTGGACTTACATCACTTTAGGACTAGAATAGGTAAGGTGGCAGACGTACTTTTTTACAAGCTTTTATTTAGCTTGCATTGTTCGTATGTACATATGTAAGTTGTCCGTTCAAAATTTTTGATACTGAAAACAGTTGAACCATCGCGATGACTCTGTTGTTGTCAACGTAGCAATGCTGCCAGCGTTTCGGACACTTTCTTCGTTCTATGTAGATGAATTTTTGGATGCCGTATTAAGCTCTTACTTTTTCAATGATTCACTCTGAAGCCACCGTCAGTGATGCACATAATCATCATAACCAAATCATAACTATGTAAATGTTGTGTTCAAGATCGTGTCTGTCTGTGTTAATATTCCTTGATTACTAAAAATATTTTAGTTAGGTACTCGCACAACGCACTCAAAGATTTGTTAAATCACATTTTAGTCATTAGGCGTTTTTCTTCTCCATTCATTATCGTAATTTGAAGCAGACGCTCTTTCTTATGGAGTTCTCCCGTTACTTCATATATATATCACTAACTACGTATTCTTACATTTTACCTGTTCTTATTTTATCTTTTATCCTTGTAGGTGTGGTGGGACAAGAGCCGGTGCTGTTCACGGGCACCATCCGCGAGAACATCGCGTTCGGCCTGGATGACGTCAGCGACGATGACGTCATCGCCGCCGCTAAGACCGCGCACGCACATCAGTTCATCACCAAGTTGGCCAATGTGAGTACCTACTTTAACACTTTTATCTACATGTATTTTTTATACATATTTAAGCAATTACAGTCAAAACAGAACAATAATATCCAGGCGTAAATATTTGCGCATTGAGCTTTAAGTACTTATATTCGAGTAAAATTTTCTATTTGATGCATATAAAATAGAAAATTTTACTCGAATATACATGTTTCAGTGACTATAAAAGAAATCTTACGATTGCTACTATTTTATCTTAGAATATATCTAACATAATGTAGTAAGACATTAACATTCGGGTCACGCGTCATCTGCGTTTTCTCACGAACTTAGCTCAAACCACAAACATTTTCCTTCCTTGATATAGTATTATGGGCATTACTTAATATGTCGTAACTATTACAGTACCCGGCCGTTAATATGACACATTGAGCTTTAGAAAGAGACTGTCACATAAGTATGAGTCAAAAAGATGATCTATAAAGCGGTTGTTTCTATCCAGAACCCCAATTGTGTAACACGCGATCAATATCCATAAAAATAATTCAGATTGTGATTTGAATGATTTTTAAGGATAATCAATTGCTTCATAAATGTTCGAAAATGTTGTTGAACTGTCAAAATGAAAGCCATTGCTACTGTGAGTGTGTTGCTCAATGACCACACAGACACAGGTCACAGGTCACAGACACAGGTCACAGGTCACAGACACAGGTCACAGACACAGGTCACAGGTCACAGACACAGGTCACAGACACAGGTCACAGGTCACAGACACAGGTCACAGACACAGGTCACAGACACAGGTCACAGACACAGGTCACAGGTCACAGACACAGGTCACAGACACAGGTCACAGACACAGGTCACAGACACAGGTCACAGGTCACAGACACAGGTCACAGGACACAGACACAGGTCACAGGTCACAGGTCACAGACACAGGTCACAGGTCACAGACACAGGTCACAGGTCACAGACACAGGTCACCGGTCACAGCACAGGTCGGGAACGCTCTTTTTGGATTTTCCAAAAGGATTTTTTGAACATCCCGGATTCTGGAAACCTATGTGCTCTATGTATGGCAGAAGGCTCGCCCATGAGATTTAAACTCAACTAACCGAATGTACTCAGCCACCTACCCAAGCGCTATACCATACTAATCCCCCTTCAATTCCCCAGGGCTACAACACTATGTTGGGCTCAGGCGGCTCGCAGCTGTCCGGCGGTCAGAAGCAACGCCTGGCGATAGCTCGTGCGGTGCTGCGGCGACCTGCGATACTACTGCTGGACGAGCCGACGTCTGCACTCGACCCGGCTGCTGAGAGACAGGTATGTTTTAATACAATGTAGGTATATTCGTCGTAGTCTTGCCCTTCTTCAGCGTCATTATTTAGCCAATGACGCCTCCTGCTGCACGAAGCACCCCGACCGGCGCTGCCGTATGCCAATATATTTAAGTCGATCGGCTTCTTCCATACATTTTCATCAGTCTAATTTCTTTTTAGCCATTTAATTGTTGACCCATCCAACGTTTCTTAGTTCTAAGAGTAGACTCTTAGGGCTATTACATTCTTTTTCGTATGAAGGAAATTAATGCTTATTTTAATGACGTCACATCGTCGCCTTTCCCATATCTAGGTACTTACCGTAAGTGTCCGATAGTTTAAGTAGTCTTTTAAGGATGTTTTGACTAAATTCATTCTTACATGTACCATTCCCACCAGGTTCAAGCAGCACTTGACGCAGCAAGCGTGGGCCGCACCACCCTCGTCGTCTCCCACCGCCTGTCCACCATCGTCAACGCGACGCGCATCATATACATGGAGCAGGGAGCCGTGCTGGAGCAGGGGAGCCACCAGGAGCTCATGGACAAGAGAGGCATGTACTGGAAGCTGCAGCAAGAGGATATGACCAACAAGTAAGTGTAGACCACCTTCAACCATCGTGCTGTGTTATGGTCCAGTGGTCGTAAGCGCTACAGCTGAGCATGAGCTCCTGACTCGATTCCCAGGTCGGGCTGTGTCATTGGGTTCTTCCATCAGGAATTTCTCAGTAGCAGCCCGGAGTCTGGATTTGTGTGTGGTTGATAGCAATAGATTTGTGTCTGGTTGATAGCAATAGATTTGTGTCTGGTTGATAGCAATAGATTTGTGTCTGGTTGATAGCAATAGATTTGTGTCTGGTTGATAGCAATAGATTTGTGTCTGGTTGATAGCAATAGATTTGTGTCTGGTTGATAGCAATAGATTTGTGTCTGGTTGATAGCAATAGATTTGTGTCTGGTTGATAGCAATAGATTTGTGTCTGGTTGATGGCAATAGGCTCGCCACCTGTTACTTAGGACTTAAACGTAACTGGCGAAATGACCACTTTTCATTCTTATTCCCTTAATAATAGGGTTGAAAAGTGGTCCACCACCAGTATCCGCGATGTGTACTCTGCCTAACCCTTCGGCGATTGCAGGCGTGATAGTATTTGTTATTTTCTTATATTATTGTACCCAAGCGGTATGTTGGAAAGAAACTTTTTTAATTTTAATTTTTTTTACCGTATCCTTCCCCTTCGGCGAATACAGGTGTAATGTGTATATTATATATTAATGATGTTTAAATTAATTTTTAGGAGTATCGCCAGCACGCTGTATTCAGAGCCCGGACTGGACGACGATGACGTCACCGGCGCTGATGAAGTACAACAATTCACTCGGTGCATCAGTCGGCAGTCTACTCGAGGTAAATTGACATCACTCTGTCCGCGGCTTCGTCCGCGTGTCTTGTCTTGCCCTCTCAAGGGCAGGCGGTAAAAGGGCGGGCACCCGTCTCATAGCATCGCCTGCCCGCACTTTTACTTTGTTTTCACTCAGCGTTATATCTGACTTATTCTGTTTTTGCTCAGCTCCTAAGGGTTCTAGTTCTAGCGTGATGTTAGTTGGTAGCCTATAGCCTTCTTCAAGGATTGGAACCAAATGCAAAACGATTTTGTTTATCCAACTGGCAGTTCCACAGATTACCACCTACATACAAACAAACAAATACCTCTTTATAATATTAGTTTAAACAAAATGTATTCGATCGACATCAAGAAGAAGAGAAAGTTCTGTGTTCGGCGAGTTTTTGTTTTCAGATTTATGCAAGTCAGAGAAAATGATTGCTAAACAATAATTGATTAAGTGTCAACTTAAAACAGTAGCTGTCATTCTTTAATGGTATGATGGTTCTTTGATGACCTTTGAAAGTAAAATTGACAGGGGACTGAAATCTGCAATGAAAAATATATTTCCTGACTGCATTTGCCGTGATTTTTCTTTCATATTGGTAGAGAAAGCAAAATTTTAGTAACTTTGGTTGAGTTAAATATATCGAAATAGTATATATTTTGTCAATGTTAACATATTCTCAACTCGTGATTCTTGCAATAATGCTTGTCAGAAAAAGTTTTTTTTTAATATGCTTTGTTTTTTCCCATAGAGTCGCTGCACCGCTTCGCGCGCAGCTCTGTTCGCATGAGCGTTGTATCGTCTGCCCACGTGCCCTTCGGCGCTGCTGATGCCCTCAGCCACATCGTGAGTATATACCTATCATCATCATCCACCTACATGATCCTCATTGAAATAAATTCAGGACTCGGTCTCTTTTAAATTAAAAAAAATCAAATCTTTCGAATATTTTATTGATTAATAATAATAACCATTACACAGTTTTCACCACAGATACAAATTTTCAGTCAATATTAGTTACAAATAACACACACAATTGGTTAAATTACATAAAACTAGACGAGTAAACTAAAAGATAAAAATTAAAAGAGACGTTGAGCCCTGAATCTGTTTCAGAGTTTTTTCTCAGAGTAGTCTGTTAGACAACAAAACCAGAGACGAGGTCGGTGTTTCCTAACCGACTACTCTTATTTTTTAAATTATTATTATTTCTTTACATGTAAAAGCGTTTTTTACCAATTTACAGAAATAAAAATAAATAAATATCTATGATCATTTTCTTGTTATAGCTTAAAACTTTTTGAAGTGAAAACTTCTTTAGCGGCGCTGTGTACTTTTTTTGAAATGGGTAAAAACTTCTAAATTCGCGTCAGGTCACGTGACCCTGATCGAAAATTCGTAAGACGTGACGCGCGTTGTTGAGGACAGCGCCATCTATGCACATCGGGAAGAACTACGAGGGCCTCGCGTACTAACTACGTAGGCCTCGCGTACTAACTACGTAGTTCATCCAACAACGACGAGATGGCGCTGAACCACGGATATATAACTGACGACGAGCAAATCTGAATAAATTCCTTTCACGAGAAGAATAAACCAGTCACTTTGGTCATCATACCTGATTTGCAAAAAACCCTATAAAATAAGGAACACACCTTAACACGCGTGTTTTGTTTATAAGACGATTCACAAAATACACTCGTAATTGTTCAAGTTTTCACTTCTGTCGGCACTACCGGAGTGCCAGTGTTTTTTTGTATCACTTTCTACTGCTGTTATGTTTACTAACAGGAACTTTGTAATGCCACTGGCTTCACGACAATAACACATATACCCTTACTCCTTCAGGAACCCGATGACGAAGAAGAGGAACCCGAACAAGACAAGGAGCCCTCAGTCTCCAGCTGGTCTCTCCTTAAGCTCAACGCTCCAGAGTGGCCGCTCCTGACCGGTGGAGCGATAGCCTCCCTGCTGATCGGCGCTTCCATGCCAGTGTTCGCTCTGCTCTTCTCGCAGCTGTACGGAGTGAGTATACACCAACACTAAGGAAGGCAATGGAGGAGCTATTGTCATTTATTTCAAATAGGCACATATTTAAGGCACTTTTGAAAGTCGAAATTTACAAAAATTACTTCTAGTTGCCCCATCGGAAAGGTAATTTCGTATGGAGAAGAATAGGCAAGAAACTCCACCGCTATTCTTTTAAACAATGTTTTACATTAATGTGGATGTGTACATGTGTGATATTTATTACTTATATAATTAAATGTGAAGACGATACACCTAGAATAAAATGACAATACCACTATAGGTAGAAAGTGGAATAACAGACAGTACAATAACTATTCAAGATTCTGAATTCAAGTACTTATAACACATTATCCTCTCCCCAGATGTTCGCGTGGTCAGACAAAGCAGCCATCCTCTCCCAGTCACAACTCTACGCGAGCCTGTTCGCGGGCGTGGCGGCTGCTTGCGGCCTGGTGACCTTCCTACAAGCCTGGCTCTTCAACCTGGCCGGGTCACGGCTGACCGACAGACTCAGACAGATGACGTTTCGAAACTATCTCGTGCAGGTGAGGGAACACTTGTCTTACATGACAACATGCATAAGGAGAGGAGCTGGCTATGTTATAATAGCTGCTCGGTTCGACCGAAGGTTAAGCTGCGCTTGCCGCGGTCACCTTGTGGATGGATGACCAACTAATACATATTGAGCCTATAGAAATAAAATTTGCAGCTCAACCATTTGCAAAAATACAAAACCTTTCCGATAAAAATGAGATCCTAGTTATCTTTACGTTATAGCTCTTAGTAGCCCAACTTTAAACCTATAATTTGAATAATTTGTTCACTCCAGGAACAAGGTTGGTTCGACTTGTCCAAGAACTCGGTGGGCGCGCTGTGTGCGCGACTCGCTACCGACTGCGCAGCCGTGCAAGGAGCCACTGGTAACTTTATATCCTCACATAATTTTGTTTCGTTTTTAATTTCATTGGTCTAGTAGTCGCAAGCGCTAGGTACAAAAGAGCAAGAAATCCTGGGGTTCATTCTCGGAACGGGCAAAGTGTTATTGGGTTTTTCCATCTGAAATTTCTCAGCAGCAACCCGGAGTTTAGATACGTACCCGGTAGATGGCAATAGTCTCGCCCCCTATTACATTACTAACCTAACTGGTAAATTGTGGGTGTACCATAGGTACACCTCTGCCTTACTCTTTGGGGAATACAGGCGTGATGATGTTATAATTTAATTATAGCAGTGCCCGGGCGTTATTGTGACACTCAACAACTTTTAGAAAAAAACTGTCACACAGAGACGACGTCGACAAAGCCGAACTTTTTCTGGAACTCATCCTGAGGGCTTTCGACATTGTTCTTGTGCTTCTTCGTATCACATGGGATAGTTTCAAACTCCGACGAACTGCTTTATTGTTAGTCTGGTGCTTTACTTCACTGCTAGATAACACAAAAATTCGTCTCATCTAAGAAAAATTATTTTTAGGGATATGATTCCCCAAGGAAGCATTCTAAGACGACTATTATTCTAATTATAGATCTTTAAGCGTAGATCTTCGAAATAGCACGTTTTTTTCTCTGAAGGAGGCCTTTGTCTGGCAGTGGATGTCTTTGGCCTTAATAATGATGATGACCCTAAACTTTCTTCTCCGTAGGAACTCGTCTGGGCACGATGCTACAGGGCGTGAGCACGATGACGTTGGGCGTCGGGCTCGCCATGTTCTACTCCTGGAAGATGACTCTCGTCAGCCTCCTCTCTGTACCTTGTGTGAGTATGCTGCACTTTTCTTATGAGTCTGAACTCGGCCAGGCACGATATTATAGTGTACAATGAAGAGTACTCTACATATAATTAATAATAATTATTGATGTAGTACGCGGTATGGTGGTACCTATAACTGTATCACCACATACTACCACCAACTTACAGATACTTACAGCGAAAGTGTTAGGCTGAGAACTCATGGAACAATATTTACCAGCGCCCACAGTGGTAGCTGGATCGCGATCGACTCGATTTACGCCCACGAAAAGCATAAACGCAAGCGAGTGCGGTTGAAAATCGCTTCGTGAAATCTTAGCCTTCATATTTTGTTCAACATTGGCAGAAGTAAAAAGTATTGTCTACAATCCCCCTTGTACCATTTAACATAGCGATTGTGTGTTACAGGTGATGGGCGGCATCTACTTAGAGGGCTACGTGAACAAGCGCGCCGAGCGTCGCGAGCGAGCCGCGCTCGAGCACGCGAGCAGAGTGGCTACTGAAGCTGTGCTTAATGTGCGCACTGTGCATAGTCTCGGTAAGTCAACATTATCAGTTTATAATGTTTCCACTGCTGGGACTCAGGTCTCCTCTCTGTAAGAGTGGGCCGTATCCATCACACGGATACAGTGTCGGTTGGTGGATACCAGATAATGTCGTTGAATTATTGGTTCTGTACATGCCGGTTGCCTCACGATGTGTTCTTTTACCTTTTGTTTATTTGGTTATCATGCTTATTTTCTTTAAGAGTCAGCTCCCAACATCTTCAATAGGTAAAAAAAGTGAGTGCACTAAAATAGCTCAGAAGTATACTATTATCATCACATCACTCACTCTCCTCTTTTATCAACTCATAATTAATCCACGTTGTTCCCCCACAGGTGTAGAAGAAACAATCCTCTCCCGCTACTCCATCTCCCTCTCCGAAGCAGAGGCCCGGGCGGCCCCGTCGCGGCGCGTGCGCGGCCCGGTGTATGGCGTGTGCGTGTGCTCGCCCACGATTGGCTACGCCGTGTCGCTGGCCTATGCTGGATATCTCATCGCGAGGGAGGATCTACCTTATGAGTACGCTATACTGTGAGTATTAAGTTATTTAGAATTTTGAAAGACGCAGCAGAAAAGGAATCATTTGTCTTGGTAATGGCATGCGGTGTGAATGGATGAAACGCCATGGACCTATAAAAAAAGGCGGACGGAACTTCACTAAGAAACAACTGAAGCACCAAAATGGCGGCGGCGTAACTGTGTGTGCGTGTGTAAAGGGATGCCAGATGGAGGAAAATTTACCCATTTTTAAACAATATTTCAATAAGATCTCCCTTGGGTTTTATTACAAGGTTTTGTGACGGATATTGTTAAAGGTAAAATAAATAAAACACATTGAAAATAAAAATATTTACAACTTATTTAATAGGCACTTATGTTAATAAAGTTTTAAAATCCCTTTTGTTGGTTCAAATTTTTGTTATTAAAATCACGGAACAGATAATGTTCCGTGATTAAAATATTTTGTTATTAAACTGTTAAGGGGGAAGCGCTAAGGTAGCCCGCGAAATTCAAATTTTCTTACGTTTTTTGCAATTTGCTGGTCAGTATTAAGTTGTACGTTGATTAATATATGAATCGCGGCCGTAACTAACATGTATTTACAGAATTATAATCATTAAAGTCATCAACACAACTCTCTAAGACCACGTAAGTCCCAAGAATGATAATTTCACGAAACAGTTATTCTTTGGACTTACGTGGTCTTAGAGAGTTGTGTTGATGACTTTAATGATTATAATTCTGTAAATACATGTTTGTCACGGCCGCGATTCATATATTAATCAACGTACAACTTAATACTGACCAGCAAATTGCAAAAAACCCAAAAAAAAAACAAATTTCGCGGGCTACCCTGGCGCTTTCGCCTTAATCGTTAAACTTAAAAAATATGATTAAGAGGTTAGGTAATGAGATGTCCTTAAATTAATTGAATATTACCTTTGTTGGTATGGCGTAAACAACAACGTGAAGAAGTCCGCCTTTAGTTGTGTACAGACGCCAGCACATCAAGTTACTACAATCTGTCAAATTTATTTAATAGATTTTCAACTTTATCGCTAGAGCATAAGGTTCAAAGTTGATTGGGAAAATTTGACAGTTTCGGGTAGCTTGATGTGCTGGCGTCTGTACAAATCATTCTTCTCAGAATGTATACTGCAGATTACACTATATATTTTGTTGGATTCCGATTATTTTCATTTCTAGTGTAGAAATGAAAATAATTATTATTTTTATCCAATAATTTTTCCATACGTCATTTGCTGAGGGAAATCTGTAAAATGTAGAACAATACATAATAACGATAAATAGTAACTAAAAAATATAAATCTCCCACATTTAAAATAATTTGCAAATTGAAATAGTTGCAACACTGATTGATTTCGTGTTTTATTAAACACATTGACGTAAAATCGAGAAATAAGCTTATAAATAACATGCTTAACTATGAAAAGTGATCCCCTGGCTTTTTTTACTTGAACCACTATGGTTTCGACAACTTTTTACAGCACATGACGGCATTCTATAAGTTTTAGTAGTAAAACAACACGCGGGCGTCCTGCGGAAAACTTCGGAGCGTAATGGTCGACGGCAGACCGACTATGGTCAACTATGGTGTGAATGTGTGCGTGCTGGCTTGTCTATATTAGCGCGCTGACCGACTAAGGGTGCTTCAGTTATTGTTAAAGGAGACGGCGTCCGCTTTTTTTTATAGGTCCATGTGAAACGCATGAAAAAGAGCGATAAAAGAGTCATCATCCTAGCCTAGCTTTTCCCCAACTATATTATTGTCGGTTTCCAGTGTAACCGGATGCAGCTAAATACCAATATTTTACACAAAGTGACTGCCTATCTGACATTCACAACCCAGTAACTGGGTAACACGGTACCTCTTAGTAAGACTGGTAGCAAACTTTCGGGCTTCTAACGACCCGTAACGACTGTCAAAGATCCAAGAATGACAGCCGAAACCAACGGCTTAACGTGCTCATCGCGGCACGGAGATGGATCAGAAACATATATAAAAAAAAACATAAACATATATATTATAACATATATGTAGTGACCTTATTGGTGATGTTCTTTAGAAAGGTCAGGTGCGTAGTGCTCGCAACCGGCTGCGCGTATGGCTAGATGTATGAACGTAAACGAGGCAAAAGGAGTATGTAAGAATCGTAGCAGGTGGCGTTCTAGAATTTCAGCAAACCCCCATGGAAAAAGGTGTTAGTTTATGTACGTATGATCAGAAACTCAGTTTAAACCCCACTTTTCCTCCTCAGTGTATCGGAAGCCTTGATCTACGGCGCGTGGATGCTAGCTGCAGCACTATCGTTTGCTCCGAGCTTCGCGGCGGCGAGGCGGTCCGGAGCCAGGATACTCAACGCGCTGCGGAGAGAACCTAAGGTCATCACTGAAGCAACTGCCAAGGATGAGGCGGAATGGGTAAGGAGAACGTCTTAATAAGATTGTTTCGAATGATCTTCTTTTTGTTTTGATGTTCATATCATCAATATCCTTTGATTGCAGTGTGCAGCGGGCGAAGTAGTGTTCTCGAACGTGAGCTTCGCCTACCCGTCGCGGCCGGGCGCGCGCGTGCTGCGCGGCGCGTGCCTGCGCGTGCCGGCGCGCGCCACGCTCGCGCTGGTGGGCGCCAGCGGCTGCGGCAAGTCCACGCTGCTGCAGCTGCTCATGCGGAGCTACGACGCCGACACTGGCACTGTGGTGGGTTTTAACGTTAATCTTTCCATTCGCACGCCAGTCGACTCGATCCTAACCGAGGATTGAATTATCTCTCATCCGGCTGTACCGACTGCAGATCTTTAACTAGTCTGAGAGCATCCGACGTTACCTCGCGTTTGCCGATTTCAACGATCATTATGTTGGTTCTACGAAAAACGTGGCTGGCTCATTGTCATTTACAGCCAAAATTCCAGCCTAAGAATGAATTAATCTTACATTAGATGTTGCATCCAGAATCTTGATAAACTAATACCTAGTTACTTTTACATTCTTTATTTCCTATTCTTTGTATATACAACGGCAAAATAACGCCTGATTCCCTGATATAATATCTAACTATTTATAATAAAGATTTTCTTTATTTTACCTTCAGACCCTAGACGGCAAGGATATAAAACGCGACCTTACCCTACCGAGACTGCGCACCCAGCTCGGTCTAGTACAACAAGAACCCTCGCTGTTCTCGCGCAGCATACAGGAGAACATCGCGTACGGAGACAACAGCCGTGAGGTTCCTATGGACGAGATCATTGAGGCGGCCAAACAGGCTAATGTGCATAGCTTTGTTACTGGACTGCCCATGGTAAGTGTTTTAAATGTTACAGAGAATGTAAAATGGTCGATAGATATAATGGGGAGTTTGTTGCGCCTCTTCTTCTTCCCAGCGAAAGCAATAGGAAGTGGTGAAGGGTGGGCGTGCCGGTGGACTGTATTATGTCATTTTGACAGTATATTCAGTTTGGCTCGATGTGTCATATCAATGCCAGGTCTTGTGTACCTATTTCCTTTTGACGTCACCATTTACGGCATTTACATTGTTTCTATGTATAGTCAAGGTTTTCACACTCGTATATTCTTCCCCTCAGGGCTACGCTACAGTACTAGGCAGCGGCAGTGGCTCGTCACTCTCAGGCGGACAGAAGCAGCGCCTCGGCATCGCGCGAGCACTTGTGCGGCGACCTGCGCTACTACTATTAGATGAACCCACATCTGCGCTGGATGCTGCTAGCGAGAAGGTACCTATGGAGTCTCATTGTCATATATCGAGTTGAGTGCACAGTAAGATTGAGGCCACTGCGAGAAACATCTTCCTATTAGTTTACTCGCTCATACACTATCTGTACCTACCACAGTGACAGATAGTCGGTCGCACGAGCGTTCGACCATCATTTTATGAGCATCACACTCATTCGAATCTCATTGAAACTTCGATATTGATCGAAGCATTGAAATAATTTATGTAATCTTCAGTTTGAGATTGGTTAAAAATTAAATATGGCGGAATTTTAGTGTACGTTACCCCAGCAAGAAAGTGTCTCCTAGAGTTATAGGAGTAGAACGTATAATATGTGCCCTATCTGCTGTAAATGTGCCCCCAAATAAAAAATGTGTGCCCCCTGTCGTTTTGGAAAAAAACGGAAAAAACGATTCCTGCTGGGGTAACGTTTTTCTAGCAGGAAAATTCTAAACGAATGATCGGAGAGAGAAAAATTGTGCATGGCCAGAGAGCTTATATGTGTGCCCTAATGTGCCCCCAAAAAAAAAATCTGTGCCCCTTCAGGTTTTCGAGATATTGCATTTCCTGCTGGAGTAACGTTTTGATGAATCGTATATCTCTACAACCATTGCATGTGCCCCTGTAGAGTAAACATACACGAGTAGCTCTTAATGTGTGCCCCTTAGTGCCCCAATTAGTTTTAAGAAAATATTTATAGTTTTCAAGTTATAGCGGTTTTATGAAAACCCGAAAAAACATCGCAGCGCCTAAATTAGACAAGAAACAAGTTCGCTGAAAACTGTATTCGGTCCTTCTTGACGCTAATAATAACCATACAAAGTTTCAAAACTATTCATGCATGCGTTTTTGCTAAAAGTCAAAACGATGGTGTCCTAACTTTGACGGCAAAATACAAGGAACCGGCTCAATCCGAAATGTGTAGGTGTAAACCAAAATCATGTGCCTTTAGTCAAAAATATATGGTGAAAATATTCAGCTTGGAATGTTTCGCATTAAGTAAATATTAACAAATAACCAAAATATGTAAGCAACGGCTGGTTATCCGACCAAATTTGAATGACTACTAAAAAGCGACGGATTCATACATATCGATGACCTTCTTTATTGGACGTATTATACCTAAGCTGTTGTCCGTACAGTCGCGTTCAAAAGTTTTGGGGGCTAATTAAAAAATATATTAAATGCACCTTGTGACTATAATAAATGAAACCGCTTGTTGATGTGGAAATTATTATTTTTATTCCCTTAATTTTAATTCTTAAAGTAATTATTGCTTCAAATCACAGATCAAAGAAATTATTTGCACGTTGTGTAGTCATTATTATTTAAATCACAGATCAGTTATTCATCTAAGTCTAACATATAATTAGTAAATTCGCATCACAAAAAATCACAGATCAGTATTAAGTATAATATTGTGTAAAAAAATATTAAATTTTAAATCACAGATAAATAATTTTCTTACGAGTAATTTGCTTATACATAGATTCAGATAAAGTGTGTTAGTATAGTAAACCGCATAAAGATATAACTGTAAACATCGAATATGCACAAATTATCTGATGGTATTTGGCTATAAATAAACATATTTATCCCATATACCTACGTAACAACATTATCACCTGACTGTGGAATGACACTTATATATCTAAAACGCCATCAAATCAAAATTATGTGACACTACATAATCAGCTTTAATATAATCGTTAATAATTATAAATTCCTCATAGATATGTGTCGTCTTCCGGTTTTTCATCAAAAACCCAATTTTATGAAAAACCTGCGACATATACACTAAATAAAACTCTCAAAACTGTAGGTACCAAAATTTATTTGGTTAAGGTGAATGCTCCAACCAACCCGCGAAATTCAAATTTTCTTACGTTTTTTGCAATTTGCACGCCAGTGCTAGGTAGTATGTTGATTAAAATATTATTAAGAAGTATAATCATCAAAATCATCAATACAGCCCTCCAAGTTCATAAAGGTGTAGTAGGGCTGAATTTTTCTCTTTTTTTTGGTTCCTACACCTTTATGAACTTGGAAGGTTGTATTGATGATTATAATTCTGTAACTACATACGTCTTACAGCCGCGAATAATATTTTAATCAACATACAACCTAGCACTGGCCTGCAAATTGCAAAATACGCAAGAAATTTTGAATTCCGCGGGCTAGTTGGAGCATTCCCCTTAATGATGAAAAACTTACAATGCGTGCCACGAAAGATGAGACTTGACACACCACGTGGTTTGACATGCGCAGTACACGATTTTAGGTATCTTTAGCGATATCTAATCTCTTTCAATAAATATATATGTACCTAATATAAAAAGACAAATACGGGCTTTTTATTTATATACAAAAAAGAGCTACCTCTTTTTAGTATTATATAAATTACTGGATGTATTTTAATGAAATTTAGAATCGAGAAGATAGCTTACCTTGGAATAGCACTTAGGCTACTATTTATAATGTACTTAATCATGTGTAACGTCATAGAAACAGCTAGTAGAATATAATCCAATAACAACTTTATTTAATTACTTATTACTTTTGTAAGTCAGTGTACTCAGGCACAACACGTGTGAACCGGTTAGTGAGTAAAGTAAAGAAGGTCATCGATATGTATGAATCCGTCGCTTTTTAGTAGTCATTCAAATTTGGTCGGATAACCAGCCGTTGCTTACATATTTTGGTTATTTGTTAATATTTACTTAATCCGAAACATTCCAAGCTGAATATTTTCACCATATATTTTTGACTAAAGGCACATGATTTTGGTTTACACCTACACATTTCGGATTGAGCCGGTTCCTTGTATTTTGCCGTCAAAGTTAGGACACCATCGTTTTGACTTTTAGCAAAAACGCATGCATGAAGAGTTTTGAAACTTTGTATGGTTATTATTAGCGTCAAGAAGGACCGAATACAGTTTTCAGCGAACTTGTTTCTTGTCTAATTTAGGCGCTGCGATGTTTTTTCGGGTTTTCATAAAACCGCTATAACTTGAAAACTATAAATATTTTCTTAAAACTAATTGGGGCACTAAGGGGCACACATTAAGAGCTACTCGTGTATGTTTACTCTACAGGGGCACATGCAATGGTTGTAGAGATATACGATTCATCAAAACGTTACTCCAGCAGGAAATGCAATATCTCGAAAACCTGAAGGGGCACAGATTTTTTTTTGGGGGGCACATTAGGGCACACATATAAGCTCTCTGGCCATGCACAATTTTTCTCTCTCCGATCATTCGTTTAGAATTTTCCTGCTAGAAAAACGTTACCCCAGCAGGAATCGTTTTTTCCGTTTTTTTCCAAAACGACAGGGGGCACACATTTTTTATTTGGGGGCACATTTACAGCAGATAGGGCACATATTATACGTTCTACTCCTATAACTCTAGGAGACACTTTCTTGCTGGGGTAACGTACACGGAATTTTAATTGATTTCCAAGATAGATGCTGAAAATACGGTCAAATTAAAATTCTGTGTCCTTTGACCTGTCAACGACCGCACCACGCAAGGACAGCTAGACACTTGATCTTAATATCCAAGTTACAAAACAATTGTTTTGCTTGCAGACGGTACAGGCAGCGCTAGAGGCGGCGGCAGCAGACCGGACTACCATCATCATCGCGCACCGCCTCGCCACTGTCAGGCACGCTGACATCATCTGCGTCATTGATAAAGGTAACCTATACCTACTCAAAAAATATATTTCAATAAAACCATTTACAGGCACTTTTGGATTGTCAAGGAGTCGGTCAGTCAGAAAGATGGAAGCTAGTTGCCCATTTCAAAGCATAGTAGGTTCGTATGGATAAGAAAGAGCAAGAAACTTCGTGGGCAATCTTTGAAATAAAATCCAAAAGATTATCATACTACTTATATACCAAGTGTTAGGAGGTCGAGTTTATAACCAATTCCGTATAAACCTGATTTACACGGTCCAATGGCATACCATAAGTTGGAACTTTTAGACGCAGCAAGTCAATGGTTGCATCATCATGCATCATGTGGCCTTTCAACAACCGGTAAATTTTACGACTTCCACGCCCAAATCTGAGCTCTCACAAATCTCTTGATGTTATTTTCCATTTTTTACAGGCGTGGTTGCAGAGAGTGGTTCGCACGACGAGCTGGTGAAGCGCCGCGGTCTGTACTGGACGCTGTTACAGCAACAAGCAGCCGGGGACGCGCACGCGACGTGACGTGCAACGTTTCAAGCAACATCTGTGATGTAACGTAATGCGTTGCGGGGTACAAATTGACTGATTTCAAGTTTAGGATAATAAATTTTACTTAATAGGATATTACTACTCATAAAAGGCTTGAAATTAAACCCTGGAATTCAAATATACTGGGTCAAATTAAGCTAGCTGGCGAAACTTCATAGATGTGATGAGTATATGTAACACTACGGGGTCATCGTCTGAAGGTACATGAAATAATCAGTCAACTAGCGAAATGTAGGTGTACATAGGTACACCTCTGCCAAACCCTTTAGGGAATGCAGGCGTGATGTTTGTTCTGTTATGTGTAAAATTCGTTTTTTATTTAAGTATCTGCTATAGGTGTAAACGTAAGTAACTACAAAAACATGAAACAAAGATAACGATACCCATCACGTCTGCGGAGTTTCGCTAGCTAATTTCATTTGACCCTGTATAGTGGTTGGTCACAGCTGCGTGTATCGTGTTACAGCGCAACGCTTGGCAATATATGCAGGTGCGGCCCCAGCATTATGCGTACGATCGATATTCTAATACTTAAGATGTGATAATAATTAATTCTACCAGCTGTGAATATTAACTGATAATGTAAGATTAATTATTTGTAGAATAATAATTATTATAGATATATGTACAGGGTGCCGAAAATAGACGATCATTTTGGCGTGATTAGCTAAGGAATTGACGTGGTTCCGAAGTAAGGAATCATTGAGTGGTCATAGTGAGCTAGCGCCCAGATTGCAGTTGGATTGTCGCGTCACCCTGAGCTGTATCATTAAGATATTAAGTACATATCGTAGCGCTATTTCTTGTGTTCACTAGCTCGCTACGCGCGAGTTTGGCGTAGATTTACTAATTAGGTAAGTTTGTCAAAACCAAATACCTATTGATAACATTGTTTTGTGAAGTAACTTTATTAAAGCCAAGAATACACTTACAATTAACTTGCACAAGGCATGCAAGTATGGTCTGATCCAAGAGTATTTGATGAAAATGTATACAAATGAATCAGAAAACGACAACTTAGTCGATGGTTTTTCAATACCAATTTCATGTTATTCAAATTGTTGGAAAAAGTGGTGAATTGAAACCTTCTAAATACATAATTATGAAGATATGTATTACTAATTCCCTTTAGTGAGTGATTGCGTAAGAATTTAACCTGAACAAGGTTTGTTTACACTTTCATCTGATGCTTTTGGAACAGACTATAGCTTGCATGTCCCCGTGTTATCACTTATCACCAATCAGAAGACTTTTGGTACAAAGTTATATAAAGAAAGAAAAATAGGTTTTTTTGTCACAGAAACACGTCGTGCATACAAAAAGATAATTATCTCGAATAATAAAGAAAAATAAAATAGATATAATTATAATCATGAGTACTGAGAAGACAGTCGACTGCTGCACGTCATGACTGTGATACGAAGGCACTCCGATGATGCTGTGCTGTGAAGCTGTATACGTTACTGGTTGTGTATTCCTGGCTTAATATATAGTTGTCTGTGATTGTGAATCTTTTGTATTTATTGTATGTTTAGGATTGTAGTGCGCTGTCCGAATCATGGCAACTTTTTAGTAAAAACTCAAAAAAATATTACAATTTGACCTGTGGTTAATTTGCTAGAGAAATATTTTTAAAGGAAGAATCTGGATAAAAACTATCGAAATTAAAAAGACTAGAGCAAAATAAAAATCATATTTTCTGGACAGCACTGTTAAATGTAAGTTTTATAAGTATTATAAATTAAATTGGATATTAATTTACTTAAAGTATTCAAATATTTTCTCATTTTTAAGAATTTAAGTAAAACAAATGTGATCATTGCAATTAATATGTAAGTTTCTAGAAGCTAATAAAAACACTTTAAATATACTTAAAAACTTTGTTTTATTTATTGAATATTATTTACAAATTCTTCGCCATCGTGTAAAATATGGGCTGATGGCTAGTTCAAACAAATCTTCTCTTCTGTACATACGTAACTTATGGAGTATACAATTAATTGTAACTTTAGTTACAATATTTACCTTTTGTCATTAAAAACTAGTATTGGCTAATTTGTTTTAGCTAATCAAATTGCAGGAATTTCTAGCGAAATTAATTTTCTATTTGAAAGACGTAACGCGCGGCGCGTAACATTGGTGGCACATTACAATAGAAAATTAAGTGTCTCATTAGCCGGCCTTTTTTTTTTTGAGGATGGGAAATCATCAAATGACTCCTCCCTGGGTGGAGCGGTAGGGAGTGTCAGACTCTTACTTTAAAACCCACCCGTGTTCCTTCCTTAGCCCTTTATGTTCCGGGCCAGCGGTAACCCTTTCGGACAATCCCGCTGACCCGGCAGGCTTCGGCCCTTGCAGGCCCCTTCGTTTGATGCTGACATCTCTTTGAGGCGCGCGTGGAACACGTACGCGCCGTCCGGCACGGGCCTGGTCCTGATCGGACGGTGAGCTACCCATTACTCTCCGCCCGCAGGCCCGCGCCTACGGTGGCCGGGAGTCGTCGCGCGGCTCCCGACGCCCGGAGCGTCTCCCGCGGCGGCTGGGACGGGAGGCTCTCTCCCTCAGCCGTCCCGCCGCCTCCTTCGCTAGCATGACTGCTTCGCAGAAGGAGGCGACTGCCTCTCGCCCCGGACCATGGCTTGAACCAGGCCCGGACGCGAGAGGTCGCCGCCGCTGCCGATCGCCTCTACGAGGACACGGCGGTGCTCCGCCCAAGCGGGGCAGACCTCCACCGTGTCCTCTGGGCGATCTGGGCCTTAACTAGCTAATGTGCTAGTATACCCAATAATCGACTATTTAATCAATATTATTTGTAGGCAACATTGTTATTTTTAACTACAAAATTGTTATAATTAACTATTTAATCCTTTTTAGTTGTGGCAACCCATAACCAGTCCAGTCTAACCGGATGCAGATGAATACCAGAATTTTAAATTACCTACATTTTATGTGACCTCCAAACCTTAGTCACTGGGTGATACGATACCCCTTGGCAAGACTGGTTGTCAGACTTTCCGACCTCTGACGGGACGGCCCGTGTAATACCTGTATGGCAGTCTGTGTCATATCAATATGTCAGACAGATTATAACATTGCACAGGTTGGTTGGACATCGACGCGCAAACTGTAACCAAAAAATCAGCACATTGTTCTAGACCCCTTATGTAAAAACTTTTTGGCGGTTATTAAATAAAGAACTTCAGTTTCATAGAATAGTGCAATACCTACGCGGTTGGAATGCATTTAAAAGCATTTTTTTTAAATAACGCCTAAAATTTTCAACTAAAACAAGAACAAACAATGTACTGAATCCAAGGTCACAGGCTGCGCGTCGATGACCTGCCGACCTGTATTTCCTTTGGTCTACAAACACACGCCTGTATTTCCAGAAGGGTTAGGCACAGGTGTACTTATAGTACACCCACATTTAGCCAGTGATGACAAAAAAAAACTGAACGTTTTAATTTTTCTCCTATATTCCTCAACCTGTCTCCACACTGTTATCATCCAGCCTCACAAGCTTAGGTCGTAGCACAGTGTTATGCATTCCGTCTATCTGTATGACCAGCGCGTTCTGTCGGACGTCTGACGTGCGTTGGAAGCCGACAGACGTTTGTGGGACGACCGTTTTGGGTTGGACGGCGATCGATGGATTGTTTAAAATGCGTTTGACGCCAACCGATGTCATTTGTACGACATCCGACGTGGCTGGAATACTGACTGACGACTTTTCTTGTATGTCTAACGTGCGTTTGACGCCGACAGACGACTTCCGTCGTTTGTCAGACGTATGTAGGGTATCGAGCAACGACTCTTGTAGAATGTCAGACGTACGTTTGACGCTGATTGTCGACGTTTGTATGTCAGACGTGTGTTGGGCGCTAACCGACTTGGGCGGCTTATAATCCCGTTTGACAATCAACAATTGTCGGTTGGGTTTCTTCTGTCCTACAACGGTGTTGGGGCTCCGGATCTGTGGGAGAAGTGATAGAAATCATTATTTAAATATAACGTCAACAGTCTACTTTATATGTTTTAAATTTTTCTATTATATTCTAATCCCGAATCCGTTTCATACATTAATACGCATGAACACATGACTTTCTCAAATATCTTGGAGAGAGTCGGCACCAAAGTAATTGGTCTGTAATTTCTTGCTTCTGTTTTCGAACTCTTTTTATATAGGGGTTTTACGACGGAGAATTTTAGAGCATCAGGAAAGGTTCCGTTTTCTAAGGACAGATTTATTAAATAGGTCAATGGCTTTAGTATGCAAATATATTATCTTTTAATATTCGAGTTGTAATACCATCATACCCTGCCGAATTCGTATTTCGTAACTCCATTGTTATCTTATAAACATCCACATTATCAACTGGTTCAAGATAGATAGAATTTGTTAACCTTCTTCCCATTATTGGATTGTTTTTTGGGGGCTCGATGGATTTTGGTTTCGCGATGTTTACGAAGAAATTGTGGAAATATGTTGCAATGTCAAGCGCCTTTGTCCAAGATGAATTTTCCATCCGAAATTTCCTTGATTTCATTGGTTACGTTGTTTTGTTTTAGTCGTTCATTAACTATTTTCTATGTAGCTTTACACTTGTTTTTAGCATTTTCTATAGTATGTTTATGTTTACTGCTTTGAATACTGGCAACACATTTTCTTAATATTTTACTACATATGTATATAAAGTGTATTTTAGCTTGTTTTGTCTACTTATGTTTTTGTAATATTCGTTTTGTAACTGTCGCTTAGTTACAAAAGACTTTTTCAAACCCTTTGTAATCCAATTTGGGTTTGTCGATTTTTGGTTCATTTTAACTTTTATCAGTAGGAAGCAAAGTTGTTGGTTGGCTAGCGACCGGGCGGCTTGCTGTTTGTACCTTTTTCTTAATAGAAGCTTTTTACCTGAAATAAAACGCATATTAAAATACTTACCTCACTGGAAGCTTTATATTGAGAGAGCATATCCGTTTCCGTCGATTTCTTATCTGTTTTAGTACTTTGTTAAACTTACTCAGTGGCGCCACCTGGTGTCTGCTTGCCATTTTAGTTTCGTAAAATGTACGAGCTAATTTTTTGTTCATTGGCTCAATATAACCAAGCAGAAGTAAACTTAAAGCTTCCAGTGAGGTAAGTATGTTAATATGCGTTTTATTTCAGGTAAAACGCTTCTATTGAACTACTTGACCGTCACTGGAAGCTTTATATTGAGACTTGTTTGTTATCGCCTGGTGGAGCCACTAATACGATAACGCCAATGTGATAGGAAATTTTAGTGTTAAGTAAACACAATTATGTCATCAAAGTATATTTATTATAAAATGCTAAAGATACTTAAGTACAATATTAATGAATTAATTTGTCTGTTGCTGATCTAATCACAATTCTCAAATCACACTGATTCACCATTTGACACAAAGAAAAACAAGAATTAAGTAAATAACAAATCATGAAATCAAGTTTAATAATATTCAGAGCTAATTAATCGGATTAAACAATTGTGTAACATTTAGATTTGAATCAACACTTATAACTTCTCTTCTGTAATAATTCTGGAATGTCTTAGCCGATTTCCAATTTCCTCGAGATAGGATATCGTCAAGGGGATGATTTTCTAGCCAACTTTTAGAGGCTACTGCAGATCTTGTACTTCCTGGAGTTGCTGCGATGCCAGCTTCTTTGAAAAGGGTTTTTACCCAGCCTGCTATGACAGTGCGTGAAGCGGGCTTCGGCACACCTCTGACTGTAATAAACAAATTAAATGATTTTGCAGCATTACGTCTTTCATTTAATAACTCTATCGTTTTTTCTATCCAGAATGTAGGATTAAGGTTACAATTGTTGGGATTTACAAGAAGTTTCCAACCGGACTGTCTATGATTACTACAATCTGTTTTCGAACCAAATTGAGGCCATAATATAACACCATCAACTAATCTAACATAATGGTCCGGATCAACTCTAAGCAGCGTCAGCGTTAAGTCATGTATGTACGCAAAATACGCGCATTGACGTGGAGTTGCGGACACCAGCCCGTATTACCTATTACCTAAGTCATGTATGCGTCTACCTGAGCAAAGCAGTAATATAGTTGCAGTATGGTGTGATATTTGAAAGGGATTGTCCAAGTCTACAGTGTAATTACTTAGAAAGGTAATTAATTTACTAACATCCCAAATTGGTGGCTTAGAACACTTTGGACTTTCCAAAGCAATTGATTTTAAAATATGTTTTACAAGAACATGTGAACTTAATTGACTTGACTTTTCAACATTACACAAAGTGGAAACGACAGATTTATGTAAAATAATTGTATTATATGAAAATTTATGAATTAGATGCAAGTCAGATAAAAATTGGGCTAATTGCGTACCTGTAGGATTATTTGTGTCAATGTTCTTAGACATAGACCAGGTAGTCCAACGTTTCCAAGCGACCTCATATGTGTTTAAGGTAGATTTTCGCCAGGAATTTTTGAGCAATAACTTTTGTTCAGCGGTCCATGTTTCTATCGCCTCGGACCACCCCCACATTTCCAGACTTCGAGGATGATTTGGTCCACTTGTGGAGGTGGAAGCCCCGTCGATGTGTCGACCAGGTGTGTCTGTAAGTTTTTTAGAGTTAGAGGTGGTGCTAGCGCTCGGGCTTCGAGGTCTGCACGCCAAAATACCTTCTTCCATCGAGGTACTACTATTAAAAATATTCCTGTTGATTGATTCAGATGTGTTAGGACTTTTGGGATTAAGAACGGAGGCGGGAATATCCATGCGAGTGGATAGTTCCATGGGACACTGAATGCATCGTGAAATAGAGCTTGTCGGTCCTTCAGGTCTCATACATAATTGTAAACCACGTGAGCTGTGTCCGAGGCAAACAAATCTATAATTGGGGTTCCCCACTTTGCAAACACTATTTCCGTACAGGCTGGCATTAGGTGGCATTCCGGAGGTTGGCGAAAGCGTTACAAGTGGTCGGCATGATTGTTGTACTTGCCTGGGAGATGGTGTATGCTGAAGTGTATTTGAAATTGGTCCAGTAAATTCAGAATTTGATATTTTAGTTCTATTAGGGGTAATGATTTCGTACCTCCTTCGTTCCTTAAATAGCCGACAGCAGTCCTGCTGTCGCATTGTATCAGGATCGAGCTGTTGCGAAGTAGGTGAGCGTTGTCTCGAAGGGCGCGCAGTATGGCTAACATTTCTTTTTGATTGCAGTGCAGTGCTTGTTCCTCTTGCGACCAACTGCCTGATACAGGCAGATTGTTTAGTTGCGCTCCCCAACCCTGGTTTGATGCATCTGTTGTCAGGAAGTTTACTGGCGGAGGGTAATGTTTGCCATGTTTTGGAGAAGACGAGCTTGAAGAGCTGCTGCTCGTCGTGCTGCTGCTAGAGCAGCTAACGTTCCTTTTCCGTGCCCTTCCACTTGGGCCGGCCACAACTTGTGGCTCGGCAGCCGAAACATTTACGTTATCCATTATTTGCAAATAAAGTTACGTTACTTAGACGGTATATCTAAAAGCAAAAAGTATTCTTGACTTACAATAAAGTTCTAAGCGCACACATAGATTAAAAATATCAGGTAGGTAAATAATAAAAATGTTATTAGTGATACAAACGGAAAAAAAAACCGTTCAAAGTAATGATCACTTACTTTTATAAATTAGGGTAAGTACTTACAGTTTTTCTGAAATTTAATACGCTATTAAAACAGCACTATATTTTTAAATTGATAAAGAATCCTTCGTGTGCCGGAACGTAGATCTACGCAAGACACATTACCGGCATACGAGTAATTTACAAGATAGTAATCCGAACGGCAAAAACCGTTAAAAGTATGACTACGATCTATGAAATATAATATTCGAATTTAGAAAATATAGTGCAATTTTTAGCATCGGTCGTGAACCGATGCGCACAAGTTTCTTCGATTTAGGCGCATAATGCCCACTTCTCAAAATGGACGCTAATGGACTAATTCTCAAAATGGCTAATTCTATAAATGACTAATTCTCAAAATGCCTAATTCTATAAAGGACTAATTCGCAAAACGGCCACTTCTATAAATACTATTGAAAAAAATTATAGAAAGAGAATTTCATCATAATAATATAATGTTACAAATAGAAACACAGATTAATTTTTTAAAAATATTTTATTGGCCTCCGGCCAAACAATTCACAATATTCGAAATAAGTACCTAACGATAATCGATATCAGGATAGAGCTTCTGCACTCCGCGATGACCGATGGGCAAATGGACGAGTGCCTTTTTTTTTTGACTAGGGCATCTCGTAGTTGACCTTGAGTTTGGTGTCAGCAAGTAAATCAGTTTACGTCAGGGTGTCGCCATGTTCACACAGTCGAAAAAGAGGCGTTCGGCTGGCCGCCAGCGCGGCGTCATCCAGCAGTAAGCGGCATAGGAAGTGGTGCCTACCAGGTGCTGAGCCAATCCGATTACGAGATTACAATGAGTTGACGCCTGGTTGACGATGAGCCGATAAGGTGGAGTGATGCCGACAAGGGGCAGTGGTAATATGTGTGCGATGACCTTTAGGTATAAGTACAGACACTTAAAAAAACCTCGAAAAATAGCAAAACTTTTGTAGTTTATTATAACATTTTAAAAATAACGTAATCTCCCTCCCATTATTTCGATATAAGCGTTTAATATGCTCCTTTATTCACGGGTATTTTACATTTATTATGTAAGTTATTTTTTTATTTTGTTTAGGTATATACCTTTACGTATCAAATGTGTGACAGTTGTGTTATGTGTTATGTTATGCTTTTGTTGTTGATTAATATGGAAATTGTTTATAAAATATACATATTATTATGATGAAATTCTCTTTCTATAATTTTTTTCAATAGTATTTATAGAAGTGGCCGTTTTGCGAATTAGTCCTTTATAGAATAAGGCATTTTGAGAATTAGTCATTTATAGAATTAGGCATTTTGAGAATTAGTCATTTATAGAATTAGCCATTTTGAGAATTAGTCCATTAGCGACTCAGTTGCCATTTTGAGAAGTGGGCATTATGCGCCTAAATCGTTTCTTCGACGGAGAACGAAACGCCAATGAACAAAAAATTAGCTCGTACATTTTACGAAACTAAAATGTCAAGCAGACACCAGGTGGCGCCACTGAGTAGGTTTAACAAAGTACTAAAACAGATAAGAAATCGACGGAAACGGATATGCTCTCTCAATATAAAGCTTCCAGTGACGGTCAAGTAGTTTATTAATGTTAATTATTATAAGACTCTTGTGATCTATATCTATATGTAGGATTTCCGAGCTGACGACAACGAAAAATCAAGACAAAGAGGTATGTGAAATTGCGAGCGTACGGCCAGCGCCACGGACCAAGTCAAAGTGTCTCTCTACAACGCGCGCCGGCTGCTTTATAAAGGCATCGGTCGCCCCACTACCCCCACTTTGCTACAACAAGCGACACTACTTCCGGCGCTGACGTCACTCGCAAGCCCACACGGACTAAGTAGTCCCCTCTTTTGTTGAGCGACTTATTTACAATAAAATCTAAATCAGTGTTTACGATACAAATAATTTGATCAACCAAATTCACTACACAAATTAAATAAAAGAACGCAGAATAATAATATTCGCGCGTTCATATTATGACCGCGCCGTCATATATTTATTATACCCAATTATTGCATCTTACCTGCCTTGAATTTGGTGCTTAACATTCAGCATATTCCATACATAGTACACACTGCCGCTTTTCAGGAATACAGATGTGCTCTTTGTTACGTTATGTAATTTCTTGTCACGTCATGTCATCAGACGTTATGTCACGTCTAGTTATCAGACGTCATGTCACGTCACATCGTCTGACATCATGTCACGTGAGATCTAAGTTTAGTTCGGCCTTTCTTCTCAGAGAAGTTAGATAGGAAACGCCGACCACATTATTTGTTTTAAATAATAAGACTGTTATAGTGATTCCGATATGCTATTTACAGAATAAATTATTTCATTTTATTTCGTAACGTCATCTAACGTCGTTCACGTGACGTCATCAGACATCATGTCATCTCGTCATGTCACGTCACGTTATCTGGCATCACGTCACATCACGTCAAGACTAATTACCTGTATCCTTCGCACGTCTATTTTCCCTCCACCACTACTGGTCACTTCCCAGCCACACTCTCTAATAAAGCTCCGGAGAGCCTCGAGCTCCGCGCGCATGTTGCTGATCCTCTTCTCCCGGCGCCGGACGATCTGCCCGTAGCAGTGCAGCTTCTTACGCTGGTTTACGCAGCGTTCACTCAGCTTGTTGATCTGGTTAGCTTGTGTGCCAATCTGAAATTAATAATCAATAATACAAGGAATGATGAGCAGCAGTGGCCCAGTGGTAACGGCCCCGACCTACTAGTTGGAGGTCGTGGGTTCGAACACAGGCAGGTGAAGTGAAACGGTGAAGGAAAACATCGTGAGGAAACCGGCATATCCTAAAACCAAAAATTCGAAGACATACGACATCCAACAAACCGCACTGCGCCCGCGTGGTGTATTACGGCCCACTCCTTCACACTGAGAGGTGGCCTGTGTCCCAGGAGTGGGAACATTATATGAAAGGCAATTGCATGCAGCTGAGACGAGAATGCTACGAGGAATATGTGTTGTTACGCGAATGGATAGAATAAGAAATGAGTACCGTACATAATAAGTTTGAAAGTGGCACTAGTAACTGAAAAATTGTATGGAAATTGGTTGTCATGGTGTGGGCATGTGATACGGAAGAATGTGGAAAATGTAGTGAGGAGAGTTTTGAGTAAGAATATGGATGGCTATAAGTGAAGGTGAAGACCAAAGAAACAATGGATTGATGTGAAAGATGATATGGATAGAAAGAGGGTGATTACCGAGATGACGACTGATAGAGAAGTATGGAAGAAAAACACACGTTGCGCCGACCACTAATACATTGGGATAAGGGCAAGAGAAGGATGATGATGACACTGCTACCAGGATCATTTGGCGCTTCAATGAAGTTGACAGGGGGCGTTGTTGGTAAATATTTGTGAAATTGTCACGAAATGTATTGACAAAACAAGATGGCGGCGTTAGTTCAACTTTGGCCACGCGCCAAAAGGGTTCTTTTGTAGCGTTTTATAGATAAATGGTATTTCTAACTGAGATAGCTGTGCTGCTGGGGAGTTTGTTGCGCCACTTCCCAGTGAAAACACTAGGAAGTGGTGATGGGTGGGAATTTTGGGGGACTAGCTGATGTAATTTTGACCTTCGAAAAGGGATCAGCCCTTTTCGAAGGTCAGGTCAGGTCTCAAGCTAGTTTGAATATATATTACTTTTGGTTTAGATAAACAGTACTTACCAGGTCGTAACAGTCGTTCGGAGCAAAGACTTGACTGACATGTATCGGCAACGGCACAGTTGGCTCTTTAACTGCCCTGGTCTCTTCCACCGGCCTGGTCGCTTCCACCAGTCTGTTCTCTTCCACCAGACTGGTCAATTCCACCGGCGCAGTTAATTCCAATGGCCTAGTGACCTCGACTTCATTCACTCCGACTACCACTTCCTCCACTTTCACATCACTCAGTGGATCCGGAGGGTTACTCAGCGGAATCTGCGCTTTACTCAGTGGAATCAGGTCTTCACTCGGCTGGTCAGCGTCACTCAGCTGATCAGCGTCTTCAGCTAATGAAAGCGTGTCGTCGCTTTGTGGATCTTCAACCTCCTGCTTGATCAGATCTGCTTCGGATTTAATGGCCGTTATGACTGGGTTGAAGTCCGGCCCGAGTGATATTTTCCCTTGACACTTGAGTGAGGGGCCTGAGGTTGCTTTTATCTGCAAAAGTTTATTTATAACGTATGAAAAGGGGATTGGAGATTGTTACATTGAGCTTACCCGGCCTAGCCTACCGTCACGCCATGTTGTTGTTTTATTGTAAAGACGGCCGCGCATCGCATGAGACCTCTTTAAATCGATAGCTGACATCAATGCAAACAGAAAACATAATAAGACCAAATCCCGTAGTGTCACGTTTCCGAGATATTAACGTTCAAAATTGATGATTGAGTCACGTGATCAACTGCAAACCCCTTTTTCGTCGGAAACAAAAATTACCTGTCCCACACATATTGACCGCAGGACCGGTATTACACTTTTTAGGAGTAGGCGATATAAATCATATATGTATAGATACAATATCTATGTACCGGCACAATATCCAATATATATATCGGACGGCACTGAATCTGTATATGAGGATCCGCGTACCTATAGCGAATATAGCGCGATGAGTAACAGATTAACACATTCAATGCCATGTTATCAACCTTACCAAAAAATACATTCACTGATTTCGAGTATACAGTTACAAATAAAATACAATTATCTACATGAATAGAACAAAACCGAAACCTTAAAATCACAGTACACTAAAAGTATCGGGAATGGAATATTTCCACTGTTCCTGTCATATTAAAATCTTTTTTCAACACATTTGCTCGAAAAATGCATTTACAAAGCCTGTATACATTGTTCGAAAGTTGAAAATTACGCACCATACAACGGAACGTGCGGTAAAATAGGTACTCTCACCTAAGTACCTATTTTACCGCACGTTCCGTTGTATAGCACCGTGCGTTTTCTTTATGGTTTTTTTTTATTTCCATAAAAAAATATAAGAATTCCACCAGAGAGTTTTACATTATGAGAATAAACAACCTGACTGATCGAATCTCCTTGGAAGCGCTTTTGCTCAATACGTTGTCTCACTTTAACACTAAAGAGTAAATGAGACGAAAGATGTAGTTCTAATTTTCACCATGTGTATGTGGCGCCATTTGCAAATTCGCCCCATTTTCATATTAGAAACTTCAAAAATTGTTGCGACTTTCCCACTGTTAAATAAACAAAATAATAATATGAGTTCAACATACTAAGTGTGAAATTAATAATGTCAGTCAGTCAGTTAAGCTTCCAAAGCAGCAAATTTCACTGAATTTCAATAATTGTTCAAATTTTACTATTAATTTCCAAGAGTACTGACCTATCTGTTTATTTTCTTATTTGCTATTAAAAATAGTCAAATGAAAAAGTTTGTTTAATTACACTGTACTGTTTTCTCGCAAATGTGTTGAAAAACATTGTATGACACACGTGCAGAAATTGGTATTTACAAACTCGTGACTATGGTAAGCCCTCGACTTCGTCTCGGGCTTACATTCGTCTACTCGTTTGTAAAAACCAACTTACCGCACTAGTATCATAAATAACTATTAATTGAAAACTCCTTGGTTTTAAAAATCGAATACCATCATTTATTTTAAAAAAAGATTCTCGGTCTTGTCACAAGGTTTTGTCAAACTAGTTAAAGGCCGCTGCATACGTGACGGGTATTTTCACGGACGGGACGGAACGGAAAATTTTGGAAATAACGTTTCATACAAAATGTATATGGAAGCGCATATGTCACGGAGACTCGGACGGGGCGGGAACGTGGCACTGACTGGGCGGGAAAAATATCGTCGCCAACGATAATATCTAGAGCAATAGCAATTAAAGCCAATTCTTGAAATGAAAAATCCATCTTTCCTTCTTCACAACACTAGCACGTTAGATCCGAATCACTGTTACGGTACGTATGCATTAAGAACACGTTCCCGTCTTGAGCGAGGCAGTCACGTCCCGTTCACGCCCCGTCCGAGCTATTATCTCGTTACGTATGCAGCTCGCTTTAGGGTAAGGCTCAAAATTTTCATTTTTGAAAAATTTCCGTTGTGCGACGTCGCACAAAATTTTGAGTCTTAACCCTATATGGATAAGGCTCAAAATTTTGTGCGACGTCGCACAATGGAAATTTTTGAAAAATGAAAATTTTGAGCCTTACCCTTTAGTCGTTGAGAAAATGGAATTGACTCGAGAAAATTCAAGAGCGATGATTTATTATGACTATCGAAGTGGTTTAACACAAAAACAGTGTGTTGACCGGATAATTTCTGCATTTGGTGATGAAGCCCCATCCAAAACCACAATTTGTCGCTGGTTTGCTGAATTTCAACGTGGACGTGTCAAGCTCAGTGATGATCCCCGTTAAGGTCGTCCAAAAATTGCAGTCACCCAAGAAAACGTTGATGCTGTGCGTAAGCTGATTGAGGAAGATCGACATGTGACATACCGTGAAATTCAGGCAACTTTAGACATTGGCATGAGTCAAATACAAATAATCTTGCATGAACAATTAGGTGTAAAAAAGTTGTTTTCCCGATGGATACCGCATTCGCTCTGTGAAGAGCAAAAAGCGGCTCGCGCGAAAGATTCCACGCAGGATCCTCAAATGCTGTAGGTATACAACATCGTATCAGGTGACGAATCCTGGATATACGCGTACGAACCCGAAACAAAAAACCAGTCACGAGTTTGGGTGCTCGAAAATGAGTTAAAGCCAACAAAAATTGTTCGTTCACGGAGTGTTGCAAAAAAAATGGTGGCCACGTTTGTCTCCAAAACCGGCCATGTTACGACTATTTCTCTTGAGGGACAAAGAACTGTTAATGCAGAATGGTATGCAAGCATTTGTTTGCCACAGGTCGTTTCTGAACTCCGTAAAGAGAACTGCAACCGCCGCATCATCCTCCATCACGACAATGCGAGTTCTCACACCGCGCACAAAACAAGTTTTTAGAGCAAGAAAACAGAATTATTAGACCATCCGCCGTACAGCCCCGACCTAAGCCCTAATGATTTCTATACTTTCCCTAAAATAAAGAATAAATTGCGTGGACAGAGAATTTCATCACCTGAAGAAGCTGTGGACGCCTACAAAACGGCCATTTTGGAGACCCTAACTTCCGAATGGAATGGTTGCTTCAATGATTGGTTCCATCGTCTGGAAAAATGTGTCTTTTTCGGAGAATACTTCGAAAAGCAATAAATACATTTTTAAATAGTAATGTGTAGGGTTTTTAGAATAGAATAGAATAGAATACTCTTTATTATGTACACCATATAAATTACAGACATAAATATAGAAACTGTACAAAGGGTGACACAGGGTGGTACAGGGTGAGGGTGAGGGTGAGGGTTTTTAAAGATTTTAATCATTTTATGTTAATTTGTTTGTTTGAGAAATGGCAACACTGTACAACCGTCAATCTGGTAGGGGAAGATTTAGTCTATAAATAAGGGCACTTGGCCGAGAGAGGCGTCTTTTGTGAAAAGTAACTGTGGTGACTGTAACTGTGAGCAAGTGGAGAGAAAATAAAGTGTCAGTAAATACTGACACTTTATTTTCTCTCTCTCTCACAACATTTGTAATAAAACTCACTAAATGTAAATACATTTAGTGAGTTTTATTACAAATGTTGTGTCACTTTCTTGATTCCCGAAATTTTCAGTGCCGCCCTCGTATCACTTTCGTTTCCGAGTTCCACACTGATTCAGCCAATATATACCTAGATATTGAAATATATAGATTCCATATCCGATATTCTAAACCGATACAATATACGATTTGTTTGATATAGTGTAAAAGCGATATTACCCATGCCTAGCACTTTTCTATGAAAAAGCAGATTTTTTTTATAACCGTCAAAAAATTTCTACTCCTGCTACGTCTAGAATGTGTGCTGAGTTCATGGTTAGTCTTTGCACGTCGGGCGTCGATGTCCCAAGTAGTTTTTTGGCCGCATTCCGAATCAAGACAATATCCCTCACAGCCGTAGATAGAGAATGAACTATAGATTCGCTATCAGCGTGCACCCACACGAGATGGCTATAGTCTTGTGACATTAAATGGAGGTTGCCAGCTGAATAATTTTACCCTTATTGATGGGTAGTCGACCTTTTACTCGTGATTAATTAAAACAAGATATTATGTATTTTAAAAAAATTGCCTTTTATACCTGGACGCAGGGTAAGCAGGTAACAATAAAATAAGACAGTTGAAAGAAAAAATGTTTATTCAGAATACATAGTCACTGACCCTTAAATAAAACTAATTTGTTATAAAAATTTCGGACCGTGTCATCCTCTTCAGACATTTTTGACGTGACAACGTCTAATAAATCGATGAAGCTGGCGGCACACACGAAAAAAACATGACTCATGTAGCGTTACCTCGCGGCCTTGCTCTGTAGCGTTGTAGCGTTTCATGGCGGCTTGAAGTGCAAGCGAGAGATCGGCCTCCGCGTTCGGCAATTTCATTAATGTTTTGTTATGACGTTGTCACGTTAAACTATCGTCCGTAAACCGACTTTACAGACAACCAATTTTTTTTGTTGCGAAATGCATCCTAACTTTCAAGTATTTCATGCAGATTGCTTTAATTAGAAGTGGAAAATGGCAGTCTAGAAATGACTGATTTTGGAAATGTTGGGCAATTTGACAAAATAAGCTAACGGACAAGCAATTCTTCAGACATTTTTGCAAAATATTGTGAAAAATGTTTTTTTCGCTGAATCTTTTGTTTTGGCGGAATATTTTTTCACATATTTCGCAAATTGTTACAACATCTTTGCTAGGATAGTGCAAGCCCCCTTTATCTTTTTTAAATTGTAAGCTTGTGTACTTTTCATCAGAAATTAAGGCAGACAAACATTCTTGGCATTTTAAATCATTTTCGAGTTTGTGGACAACAAAACCGCCAATATAGATCACGACTTGTTTAGAAAACTCAGTGAGTCTACTTGGATCCGCCAAATGATCATGATCCTTCATAGTTTTTATCAAATCTATTTCTGCTCCGTGGTTTTCCCCAAAGTTATCATCGGAATCCTGAATTAATATATTCCGATCGACTGTTTTGTTGATAGACAGAAGCCGAGCCCAACATAGCAGATTGATTGATTTAAAATTATTCCAAATTGGAAGTACAACAGCGTTATTATTTGCTGAAATAAGCACATGCACTGTATTACAATTACGTGATATTATAATTACGTGATATTATAATGAATGACGAATTCTATAAACGTTTTAAGAATCCGTGCATAAAATTCCCTCGCTAGAGTTTAGGTAAATTCATTGCAATACTATGTTTGTGTGCAACGTTCACGCACACACGCCTAAAAATCGAGCGTAGCGATCGTTTAAACAGTTTTGATCCTATATATTTTTTTATTCATAGAGGTACGGTTAAGAAATATAAGTCTGGAATATTTGTCTAACATAGTATTCGTTTAGTATAATTACCAAAATCAACATAAAAATGGTACAATTTGGTGTTAGATCCATTTAAGTACATTAAGACGTTCAATAACATTGAGGTAAGCGTTTTACATAAATATCTACGAGTAGTATGCATATTTAGGTAATTCAATGTTTTCCTTCATCGATGTCAATGATGACTAAGATAAACTTATTTCAAACAAATTGAAAAAGTCTTCTTGGGACTGGGCCCGTACCTATTTGAAAAAAATAAAATAGGAAGATTGGAATTGGATTGGGATAAAAAATATAGTTTTGGAAAATGCAAAACAACTAAATTTGAATATTAAGTGTATACCTGTGAAATTGCTGTTTTATTTTACTGGCCGCGAACCAAGGAATTGGGAAGTCAAAGTCAAACTGTAACTACTAACATTTACAGTTCGAAGTGGCAGTTTAATAAAACGACAATTTCATAGGTATCGAGTATTCGTGGTGTTTTTATAATATATTACAATGGAGGTTATTATTGTACTTATCATTATGAACAACTTTTACTATGAGACCACACCTAAAATCGCAAAAACAAAAATCAGCTGTTCCCTACATTTTGACGAGTTATACGAACATAAATATAAGACAAAGGTGATGCCATGCCTAGATCAAGCTGATATGAGTTTTAACAACTCATGTCAACTTTACCATAGAACATAACACTAGTAATTAATGTATTTTCAGAACTTCCATTGTCATCGATTTCCTAAAATTACCAGCATTTAAAAATAAGAATGTAGGTACTCGTAAATACTTCTTTATGCAATTCTAGCGTTGATCGAAAGTAAAAGCTTACATATTCTTGAGACGAAGTCGTAGCGATTTGATTCGAATTACGTTCTGTTAGAATTTGTCTGATACGTGCCAGTCCCACGTTTTGTCGTTTTTTTTTGCGGTGCACTGGTAATGCGATTCTTTCTATCGACCCATGATCTACAACAAATTTGTATATATGTATTAATATACAAATTTGTTGTAGATCATGGGATAATACCAGTAACTTATGGGCAGTGTAGGGCTTAATCACTAAAATTCTCCATCGATTGATTAGTCAAACTAAAGGTTTTGAACCATTAAAAAAATACGTGTGTGGTCGGAGGGCCTCCGTCAGGAACGCGGTTCCTTTTCACGTATGATTTAAATAAAACAAAATTTTCACAGCCGCCATCTTGGATTTACGTTTTAACGTCACTATCGGTTTTAAAACCCTCAAAAACCATGAAAAAAACGACGACGGCGACTAAATTTTTTTTTTCTGTAAACCATTAAAAATAATATGCAGCCATGGCATCTATCGGAACTCCGAGCAACGACAAGCTCAACACGTCATACTTATAGCCACATTATGGATACTGATAACATAAGCATGTCGGTGACACGAACGAATAAGATTTCCCTCTACCAAAACATTTGAAATTTTTTGCGGCTGCCATCTTGGATTTTTATTTTGGCTCTACTATCGGCGTTAGCATCTATGAAAATAACATCCATGATCAAAAATTTGAAAATGTTCGCAGCCGCCATCTTGGATTTTCATTTTGACCCCACTATCGGCTTTAACACCATCGAAAACCATGCAAACGATACCCATGACGACAACTTGAACATTTTCGCAGTCGCCATCTTGGATTTACATTTTGACTTCAGTAACTTTAAAGAACTTTGTTCCAAAAAAATACTTCTCTTACTGCTACAACAGCATGTCTGTGCGGGCATGTCGGTGACATGAACTCATAAGTTTTTACCCTTAACGCGCATAAAGAAGTTTTCACTTAAAAAAAATCGATGAAATATACAGTCTATATATAACTAGCGGACGCTGTAGGCAGACGTTGGCCCGCGACAATAGCTAAGAACATCTGCTCCTAAGACAACCCACTGACCAACCATCCAAGTGACACAATAAGAATTTTAAAAAAATACATCTAAATCAGTCAAGCCATTTAGGATGAGAAGAATTACGAACACAAGCACACCGCTATTTTATATAATATAAAAATCAGGCATGCACAATTTTAATGTTGTTCAAAAACAAGCAAAGTACTGAAAATAAAATAAATACTAAACGGATCAAAAAGTGGTAGTCGGTGTACCATTTCTGGAATATGTTTACGGAGAACACGTGCGCGCCTGCGATACAAAGTGATACGTCCTCACGCTGGGAAGGCCCGGTTGCTACTGACGGGATCGATTTTGCGCGGTCGATAATATAGTTCACTTTGCCATTTATTTACGAAGTTAAGTTATTGTTTATTTATAAAATAAAATTTTGATTCTATTAAATGGTTATCTTAACTTTAATATGTAATTTTTAAATTTTCTGAAAAGTGTTTCAAAGTATTAGAAAAAAATACTTATTTGTCAGGAAGTTTTTAGAATATTACGTTATTTCAACATTTTTTTTCTGCTATATTTTGTATGAAAATTGAGAAAAGTAGTTCCACCACATGCAAGTACACCATATAATGATGTTAAAGATAATTTTTAATTTTCAAAATCATAAGTAGTTTCTTATAACCAAACGATCAAACGTCAGTCTCGCGTCATTTTTCGGAAAACTTGTTGCGAAGATTAGTGATTTTCCACGAATACTTAGTTTATTTGAAAAATCCCTTTCCGCCACATGCAAGACAAAGAACTCGACTTGTCAAAGCACAAATAATTTTGTTTAAATTCTATTGCCCTTTCTCGCAACGAATGAACAAAATTGATCAAAATTAGTCGATTTTGTGCCAGGCCCCTTAAGAGGGTTGATCCGTTAGAGCCACGCTGGAGTCAAAATTTATGATTTCCGACGGACAATAAAACCATAATCTGTTTAATTTATAGATAAGATATTGACGTCATATTAATGGAAATTTCATAATCTAGTGCATGGCTGAAAAACATTTTCATTTATTCGTACAGTTTTCTCATTAGAACAGTTTTTATGCAAGCCTTTTTTTAAACTAGCGATCGACGGTCTACGCAAATGCAAGGTATTAGTAAAACCATATACGACAAACTTATAACAACGTTGCTTTATAAATAATAATAGCATTTATTAGTGCATGGCTGAAAAAAAAAACGATTAGGTACTGTAAGTTTTCATTCAAGAAAAGTATATTCAAAAGTGTCAATTTTAGCCACTTTTCGATATATTAAACGCGTTAGTTTAGGATGAAATCTGAAATATTTATATGTTATTTTAGGCCTAGTAAACGAAGACATTTACGTCCTAAAACATGGTACAAATATTTTTTTAATAACTTACCTATATGTTTATTTTACTATGAATTATTTAGTGCTGCTATATAATCGGCGCGGAATCACGCCAGCGCTCCCGCTCAGTGCCGACTGAGGCCTTTCAGAGGTAGGACGCGTGTCGCTCCCGTAGCCGCGTGTCGCGTAAAATATTATCGTACTTTCGCGAGTTTTTAGCGCGACTAGGACATGTTGATACTTTTTATTATAATATATTTTTATTATATTACAAAACTTTGGTGAGTACTTACATATTTTAATGTAATGGTGTTCTATTAACTTAAGAAAGATTAAATTAGACTTCTTTATGTATGTTTTCATTTTACTTTTTTTCAAATATGGCTAACAAAAGGCGCTATATGGGAACAAAAAAAAACGAAAATTTGGCCAAGGCTAATGAAGCTAAAAGGTAAGTTACCGAGGTTCTCTACTTATAAAAAATATATTTTTATTGGGTGTAATAAGAAACAATATACTTACTACTTTTTGTAGTAATTTTTTTTTATTACTTTTTATTGGATATTTTTATGAAACACAGTAGTAATAAGATAAAGTTAATATCCAATTCGTTGTTATAGGCAGAAAAGAGAAGTTCAAATACTTCAAAACCAGGACTTAAATAAAAATGCTGTTGTAAGTTTTATTTTTTTACTTTATATTTTACTAGCTGCGGCAGACACGTGTTTCGTTTTGTTGGTTTTGATTGAGCAGTTGTTAAACCAAAACTAAATAAGACCTTTCTTCATTATTTATTTATCTCAAGCCGACAATCGATCGCCTGTCATGGTGCTTACTTTTTGTGTCACTATATTATACCCTACATACATATTATTTTCAGAATCAAGAAAATGAAAAAGACAGTGAAAAAACACTGGAAATCCTGGAAAACTTGCAGGCATCAGAAACGGCTCCAATTCAAGATCCTGACGCAGGGAATCTTGTAAGAATTACTTGGTCATTTGTATACATAATACATATTTTAGCACAAAAAAAAACATTGTTAGTTATGTGCTATCTTAAGCCGACAATCGGTCGCCTGTCATGGTGCATACGGTTTGTGTCACTATATTATACTCTACATATTATTTTCAGACTCAAGAAAATGAAAAAGACAGTGATAAAACACTGGAAATTCAGGAAAACTTGCAGGCATTAGAAACGGCTTCAATTCAAGATCCTGACGCAGGAAATCTTGTAAGAACGACTTGGTCTTTATAAACATATTTTAGGACAAATAAAACAAGAACCTTCAAGAACAAGTGCGTATTTACAGTATACTTTCATAAGTTCAGATACATGTTGTACATTGTTTCTGATAATATTAGACTAAAAATATATGTGGTCGTCCAAATCAAAAGGGACCTTATGGCGGTAACTAGTTTCCGAGATATTAATAAATTTGTAAAATACCTCAAAAAAATCGTTTTTTTATTAACTGTATTTTTAAAAAGATGATTGTATTTACTACATGTAGATGTGTTCAACTTTTCGAAAAGTCAATTTAAAAAAGTTTCGTATTCATCTAAAGTTTAGTAAAAAAGGAACCTTATCGCGGCAAGACCTAACAAATCGTTTTTCTTGTAATTCAAACCATATATTATATCAACATTTTAATATTGCAAGGTAGGTATAAACTAAACTATTCATTCAGGATGGGAAATCATCAAATGACTCCTCCCGCTCTGGGTGGAGCGGAATAGGGAGTGTCAGACTCTTACTGACTAAAACCCACCCGTGTTCCTTCCTTCGACCTTTGTTCCGGGCCAGCGGTAACCCTTTCGGACAATCCCGCTGACCCGGCAGGCTTCGGCCAATACGGGCCCCTTCGTTTAGTGCTGACATCTCTTTGAGGCGCGCGTGGAACACGTACGCGCCGTCCGGCACGGGCCTGGTCCTGATCGGACGGTGAGCTACCCATTGCTCTCCGCCCGCGCCTAAGGTGGCCGGGAGTAGTCGCGCGGCTCCCGACGCCCGGAGCGTCTCCCGCGGCGGCTGGGACGGGAAGCTCTCTCTCTCAGCCGTCCCGCCGCCTCCTTCGCTAGCATGACTGCTTCGCAGAAGGAGGCGACTGCTCCCCACTCCCTCTAGCCCCGGACCATGGCTTGAACCAGGCCCGGACGCGAGAGGTCGCCGCCATGAGATCGCGCCGGAGGTCTGTCCGCTCCGCCGCAATTTGCTGCGGAAGCGGAGTTTCCCCCCGGCGTAGTGCCTCCGCGCGCCACTCATACAGGCGCGCGAGGACTATCGCCTCCAGATCCCATGGCGGCAGTCCGGCAAGGAGGCTTGCCGCCTCGCCCGAGATCGTGCGGTACCCCCGGATCAGCCTAACGGCTACCACCTTCTGGGGCGCGTTCAAATAATGGGCGGCTCGCCGCCGCAGTGAACGCGCCCACACCGGGGCCCCGTTATAGGGCCATGGACCGCACGACCCCGTAAAGCCTCCGGCAGGAGGCGTTTAGCCCCCTCAGGTTGGGCAGGAGCCGCTTGAAGGCGGCCCCGGCCCGTTCCAGTTTGGGAGCCAAACGTCGGAAATGCTCGACTAAGTTCCACCGGCTGTCGAGGATGAGACCCAGGTATTTCATCGTCGTCTCGACGCCGATGTGAACCCCTCCTACCGTTAGTTGGGATCCCGATGGTGGCGTATTCCGGAACCCATGAAACGACATGGCCTCGGACTTGTGCAATGCCACCTCGAGACCCAACTGCCGGATCCTCTCCACGACTATCGCAACCCCGCGTGTCATCGCGTCGGCCGCCGCCTGATGCGACCTCCCCTGCGCCAGGACTAGCGTGTCGTCAGCGTAGCGTATAGCTGCCATTAGATAGTGTCGCACGCCGCCGCATGCGGCATTCTTTGTATATGCGTCTTAGGTCTAAGGTCCCACTATTGTAGTCCATATTTTGTTTAGGTACTTTTAATAGAGGTAAACAATCTTGTTAGGTATGTTTTTTATCATAAAATATATTTTTAAAATAGGCTAAGGCTAATAGCAAAAGTAATTCATTATAACATCTGTTATTTCATTTTGTTTTATCTTGTAATGGCTATAAATTATTTCATAAATATATTTTTCGACAAAAACGTATCAAGATTGTTTACCTTTATTAAAATACTTAAATTAATTAACTATACTAAGAGATAAGTGTCAGCAGACTGCAACGGACCGCCTTAAGGGCCCTTTTTTACGTATATACTTGTTACGAATTTTCATACCTTGTGATAATAAAAAAAAATTTGTTAAATAAGTAACATTTTCATACCTTGTGATAATAAAAAAAGAAAATTTAAGTTATCTTGAATGTTGCACTAAAATATTGATTATGCATGCTAAAAATAAAAAATATTGTTTAGTGCCCACCATTAGGGCCCTTTTTTAATTTGTTTGAAGAAATTGTTCAGTTCTCTATGTAACTTTACAAGATCATAACTAACAGTTATCATTGATCTCTTAGCTTTATTAGCATCTAAACCAATTATGTATAACCTATTTAGTGATTAAGTGTTGATTTTGTTACTGTCAGATCTCAAAGTTTATAAAAAATAAGAATTCTTGCTAGTAAATAAAAACTATTTTTTTTTTAATTATGTGTTGTTTTTATTTACATCTAAGGCCTTTCGCAAATCTATGTAATTAGTAGCAATATAGAAACGATAAAAGTTTAGTGAGAAACAGGCGGTTTACTTATTTTTAATACTATTATCGATACTTTGCATCTCATTGATAATGCATTATGTTGGCGGGTCTAGTTCCCACAACAAACAAGTTTATGCAAGGATTGTAAGAATTTCCATTAGTAATAATCATAGTCAATCAAAGTATACCATCAGTTACATAACTTCACACTAAAACATAACTTTTTTGTACGGCATACTTAAATTGCGATTTTCTCGAAACTTACAATTTCGATCAGTGAACTTCAAAAATTCGTAAAAAAATAACGGCAGTGGTTAGAAGGTTGGTTCTTGGGTCTATAGTTCGGTACATTTATGTAGTTTTCAGCTCTGTAGATAACTCATTTCCGCCATAAGGTCCCTTTTGATTTGGACGACCACATATTTCCAAATTTTATGTTATAGGTAAATAATGCACCCAATAAGGTACCCAAATGTCCTTTCTTTGGTATTGTTCGTCGAATCGTTGAGCTCCTTAAGTCTTGAGTTGAGCTGCATGATTTCTGACAAATGCGTGCACTGACTGGACAGGTCCTCTCAATCTGTGTGGTTCTTTCCTCAAAAGACCATCTCAGACATCGACCTACATGGTCTTCATATAACTTGACCAAGATTATGTCTGGACTTTAAAAGAGACTATGACCTCTGAGTTTGTTTCGGCCTTTCTTCTCAGAGTAGTCAGATAGGAAACGCCGACCTCATCTAGTTTAAAAAAAATTATGATTGACGTGTAAAAGTGTTTGTGCAAACCTACTTACAGAAATAAAAAAAAAAAAAAATAATAATAATAGACAAGAAGTTGAAAGGGATACTTTACTTCAGTTCAGGCAGAGAATGCACTTTGGCTAGAGCTACGACGTTGTTTATTGACAGCCTCTTCATTCTGTAAAGTGTGCAAACAGCGATCGACTATTAGCCTAGCCTCTTTGGTTAAACAATTTCTTTACTCATATTCCTTGGACCATATCCCCAGTATTCAACATGAGAAAATAAACGAAAAAGTGGCCATAGAACAGTTGCAGGTACAAGAAAATATCACTATAGAAAAATGCGGATTGTTTGTTAATGAGGACTTATTTTTCTTGCGTATGTACTTCCATCAGATTTATTTAGATATTTTTTGTTTTCGTTTCACTTGCTTCTTTCTCTTTTTTAGATTTTTCTAACAAACAATTTATTTTTGTATTCTTAAATTCTATTAAAAAGAAGTAATTAGAGTATTGAGTTTCAAATTATTATGATTACAGGTGCTTCGCCGGATGGACTAATCGACGATGATGGCATCACCGAAATTAAATGTCCTAATTCGGCATTTGGATTAGAGGCAGATTTTGCTATTAGCCAAAAAAAAAATTCTGGAAAATAGATGGATCTGTGAATCAACGCCATGACTGGTTTTATCAGATACAGGGCAGCTGCATATAACTAACAGAAATTACTGTCTGTTTGCTGTGTGGACAGGCAAAGATTTTAAATTGAAGACGGAAAAAATAATCAGGGACGATAAATTTTGGAGCGAAAATATGGAACATCGGCTAGTCAGCTTTTACAATAAATGCCTGTTACCCGAAATTGTTGATCCCCGAAAAACTAGGTCCATGAAACTTAGAGACAACAAATATTAAGATTTTATTTTACACAAAATTGTTTTTATTTACTTTAACCTAACTAATAATAATTTAATTGCTCATTTATTACAATAAACAAAAAACTGAATCCCCGCTTACGGAAAACGAAAACATTCCCTACTAACTAAAAACTGACTAAGTATCAAGATGATTCTAAGCGGTGTATGATACGCGCTCCAACACAGACGGCTGTGTGCGTTTAACTGTATAGCTGTGTGAGTAAATTTACCTAAACGCGAGGCGCGCCGCTCTGGAGTAACGCTCTTAAATCATAGTTATTATTATTACATTAGAAAAACTAACTCGCTTACCGATGAAAGGTTATGTCTTCATTTTTTTGTTCTGGTCGATTTGTACAACCTAATACACTACAGCGCCCCATAATATAAGTAATATATATTAAGTTCTGCAATTACACAATTAAAAAGAAAATGTCGCGAACACAGATTTTCAACTAAATTAAGTTTGTTGTAGTGATGGTAATTAATGCGATTTCGCATAAATTTCATTAGCATGCGAATTCTTGAGTCTTAGCATGTTAACTGCTATTGCTATGCTATTTGCTAATATAACGACAATTGATATTAAATAATTATATGAATTTTGTTTTTACGGTGAGGCGTATGGCATGTTCACGTTCAAAAGTTTATTTACCTATACTTAGGTACAGACGCCAGCACATCAAGCTACTACAATCTGTCAAAGGACATTGTCCGGACTTGGCCATTTTAAAACACGATGCTATGCAAAACAGTACATTATGATATAAGTGCGGTAAGTTGAAAATTACGGCCGAGGCGATATTGCTTGCCCGAGCCGTAGGCGAGGGCTAAAAGAAAGCAGAGGCTGTAATTTTCAAAGCGCACGTATGTCATACGACGTTTTATAACATATTTGCGAGGAAATAAATAAAACTCGGACTGAACTTGCATATTTGCTTGTTTTCCTTATGATGTAATTTTGATACGCTTGTAAGTATCTATCGGTCGATTTTTCGGGCGAGGTTTAGAGTAGCCTTTTTCGCTGCCTCTGAGACTTCAGGCGGTGTGGAATTAATAAATTCATCATTACTTGACGACATTTTCAAATAAAAAATAGTACAGCGAAAAGAAAAAGCGCACGGAATAATTTTTACTTCTTAACAGATAAGCGATGCGCTTTTTTTTTCAGGCATAGGCACAAAACAGCCAGTATTATTAATAAAGTAAATTAATATTTTTGTTTTTGTTACAGATATTAATGGTTGTAATTTATTGTCAAAATTAATTAAATTAAAGAATTAAATGTTTATTTATTATATTTTATCTCCCAAAGTTAATTTTATTCATAAAATGTTGACATCTTTTCTGAAATAAAAACTCTTTGCTAAGATTTAAAAAAGTACCGTTCGTTTTGACGGAGCATCTTGATAAACCGTGCGATTTACTTTACATTACCGCACAAGTGCGTAATGAGATACATTACGATATTGAAATTGGTGAAATAAGAGACCATTTACGAGCAAATATGTTATAAAAGTAATTTACGATTATTTGAAATTATATTTTAGTAATTATCTGGTGCAAATAACTTTGTATTAATCAGCACTGTAAAAAATCATTTTTTTTTAGTAGCTTATTTGATCTACACAGGTTCCGACTTTGGATTTGGTTCGGTGTTGCCAAACTAAAACTCGTTAAAACAACAAATTCAAATCGATTTAGAATACAGTGCAATCTCTCCACTGTATTTAACATATTTTCGTTAAATCACATAAGTAAAAATGCTAATAAACGATTTAGGACATAAAAAATGATAAACTGACGTTTTATACATTATTTCTGGAGAACTTATAACATTTTAATCGATTTCGAATGGATCAATATAGTATTGTTTTTTTATGGCAACACGGTGCTTAAAAATATTGTGTCAATTTGTCAAAATGACATATCACATTCGCTTTGTTTCTTTGCATCGTGAGTGTTGTTTTTGTGAGTTTTTTAACGACTACTTTGGTTTTTTTGTTAAAATGCATTCTGATTCTTCCCTTCTTGACGACCCTGGCACTTCTATGGACCCCGAACCTTGTATTTACGTTGAACCTGGCACATCTACGGATTCGGATACGGATCAATTAAATGTTAAAAAAATATCTAAATATACATCTTGATACAAAACTAGGTTTACAGACTCATTCTTACTGATATGAGCTATTAAATCAATCACATACTATTAGCTGAACTGTTTGTTTATGAGTGGCCAAAGTCCTATAGAAAATGGACAATCCCCTTTCTTTAATAGATTTTATTACTAAAGCATAAGGTTCAAAGTTGATTGGGAAAATTTGACAGTTTCGGGTAGCTTGATGTGCTGGCGTCTGTACCTACTTACACTAAAATATTTATAATTATAATACAAAACCTAAAATTATTATTTACACTTTTATACACAGCCACTTCTCACTACTTTTAACTAGGTACTTACCTAAACTATTATTTACAGATAGGTAGGTAACTAATGAGTTCACACTATTATCAATTTAAGTACAATAATAAGCGTAACGTAAGAATGTAATTTAAAAAACTAAACTTTCACTATCACTTGCCAAAACGTACAGCTTGGCAAAAAAGTCTAGAAGCGAAACTAATTTTTTTGTCTGCTGGCAACATTCTCAAAATAATGACGTTTCAAATAAACAAACTTCGCGACTTCGTAGAATTTCTATTTCGACCATCAAACGGTGATTAAAATAAGTAAAAAGTGAAAAATAATGAATAAAACCATTCGAAGTGCTTTTTTTTTTTTTTCTCAGGATGGGAAATCATCAAATGACTCCTCCCGCTCTGGGTGGAGCGGAAGGGAGTGTCAGACTCTTACTGACTAAAACCCACCCGTGTTCCTTCCTTAGCCCTTTATGTTCCGGGCCAGCGGTAACCCTTTCGGACGGCAGGGAGATTATTTATAAGGTGTACAGGCGATGTTTGGCGGAACATGAAGCCCACACTATTCTTTCCTATCTTGACAATATTTACCAAAGAACCGCTGATATGACAGGTATGTAAGAGTTTGTTTTGTTGTTTTTAGTTGAATCAAGTGTTAATTGTTGAACCCAAAACTGTTTTGAATTTCTTGCATACGGAATAAGGGAAATATGGAACAATAAACATCGAGCACATAGGTTATGTTTACCTACATTTTGTCTGCATTACTCTGGTATAGCGCGCCTAGATTAATTTGATACTTGAGTGACTTGTAGTAAATTATTTTTCTACTTTAACTTTGAGTGTGATTACAAGGTAATAATGTATTTGTTGCAGCATTTGCATTAGAAATGTACCAGAAATTAAGGTGACATAGACTAATTTACGTTATATTATGTTAAACAAAAATACAGCTAATTATCAAGACCAGATTGGTACGCTATTCGGTTGCAGTGGGTTGCCATACGAACAGCACAGTGGCGCCCTCATTATTTTCTACTCTTTTTTGCCAAGCTGTACCTACTGAATTACAATACGACGCGAGCCACGCACGTGTCACACAAATTATTATTAAATAATCACACGCATTTATTCAATATACGACCTTAAATACGAGCAAATCAAAGATAATAAGGTAATAATTTCCTTAATCCCATTCTTCGCAGTTCGCATCACCCTGCTAATAATTTTAACGAATTAAATTATCACACGCATTCATACAATATACGACCCTAAGTACGAGCAAATCAAAGATAATAAGATAATAATTGCTTAACCTTATTCTTAGCATCAAATGCACCTGCTAAAAGTCACGTGAAACAGATAGATTTAGTATTCCCGTGGGTGCGACGGAGAGCGCACGCCGCCGCTGTCTCGCTGAGTACCGCGGCATTATCGTGCATCAATAGTTTGAACGAAATACGAAGCGAAATTAATTCACTTCGCAGTTCACAGAATTTCGCAACTACAATCTACATTTCATTTGCTAAATGCTAAATGAGCATTCGCATACTAAAAACGAATGCTAATGCTAATTATAATCCATCACTTGGGAGCCAAACTGAACTGGCTCCCAGACAAAAAAGGTGAGTCGCAAAAAGGGATAGAAAACCCTATATCTGTCTTGCTTACTCTTTTTACTGGTTTAATAAATGTGTCCCGCTCTGATTATTATTGTTATTTTAGTGACGAATCTATAGTTCATTCTCTATCTACGCTCACAGCGCTCATAGCAATAATTTGCGTTCCGATTTAGATATCACGATTATGACAGCTGAGAGCTGTCAACCATTCGGAACGCTCGTCAACGCGCTCACAGTGCTTACTCAATGTCAAAACGATATTGTTACAGTGTTTCTTTGTTTATAGTATACACCACATTTCTTCTTCTTTAGTTAGATGGCGACTGTCAGCCAGAAGTACAATTTCGAAAATGCCACGTAATTCGGTACGGATTTAAGCACGCTGAAATCGATTATTTCCCAACTCGCAACACAGGGTTTGTCTGTCTGTGTGAGAGGGTTGTCAGAAACTGCGCAACAGATTTGGATGCGGATCATGTAGAGAATTTATTCCGGAAGGTTTATGTGGTTCTGGCTGCCCCCATGGGAAGAAGGCGTGAGTCTATGTGTGTGTAAAGATAGTTACCGACTCGACGAGCCGTGGTCTGCCTGTCCGCGTGGCCTGCTCTGCTGCTTCGTTTGGTACCGACATTGATTGTACCTGCACCGTACCAGGAGTCTGCGCAATATACAATTAGGTATATTATTGTTAGCATCCCAGAAAGACAAGCTTGTTCAAAAGTACTTGCTGCATAAAGTCGAATATTTTCTTTTTGTTTTAACTTTACGGTTTTCATATTTTTTCCTTTACTTGTGCTACATGACATTGCTTCTAACCAAATTTCATGATTCTAGGTCAACGAGAAGTACCCTAGCACCCTACCTACCCTTTAGTTTGGTGGCCCAGGACCAACCTAAGTATAACCCAAAAGGATCTCGAGAAACTACAAAGATTTGCATGCGTAGCAATCATCGGTAGCATGAGGACTTCCCCCACTGCTGCCTTACAGGTGATGCTGGGGCTACCTCCCCTACACCTCGTCGTAAGAGAGGAGGCGGCCATAGCGACTTTCAGACTCGAAGTATCCGGCTCCCTAAGCAATGATTCTAGAATCAAACACACACGCATCAGAGAAGATGCAATCAAAGAACAACCGATGATGACATCACCCATCGACAGAACCCTGAAGACCCACTGCTTCCAAAAACACTACAACATAGAGCTCATAGAGGAGTTGTGTGACTACTCAGGTACAACAGAGCTAAGAATTTACACTGATGGATCAAAGACCGACGAAGGGACGGGCGTCGGGGTGTTCTCCAACGACCTAAACATTAAGATATCCAAACCACTTGGAATGCTCAATTCCGTTTACAAAGCAGAGTGTGTAGGTATTATCCAAGCGGCACACGCTATAGAGGCCAGGGAGGTTACGGATACCAATATCCGAATACTCTCCGACAGTGCCTCAGTTCTTCAATCCCTAAAGAGTAATCAGATCACGTCGAGACTAACACTAGAATGCCACAAGGCCCTAGAACGAATCACGGTACTAAATCGCAACACGGTAACACTACAATGGATTAGAGGTCACAGTGGATCACTTGGAAACGATTCGGCTGACAAACTTGCCAGAAGAGGATCCAGCACAAGACCCTACGGACCTGAACCCATTGTGCACATTCCTTTCAAGCAGCTAAGAAGCTGGTTAAAGGATCACACTCGAATACAAGCGGAAAAATGGTGGACCTCGACACCAGGATGTAGGCAATCCAAGGAAGCTATGCCATCCCTGGATATAAAGCTGACCAGGCGCCTTCTGCGCCTGGACAGAGACAGCCTGCGCCTGGGGGCGGGGACCATCACTGGACACTGTTCACTAAATAAACACTTCCATACCCTGGGAATCACTGATAGTCCCCTGTGCAGAGCATGCATGGAGGCGGAGGAAACGGTGGCGCATGTCCTTCTTGAGTGCACAGGCGTTACCAAGATTCGCGAGGAGACCCTGGGAACACCAACATCCCTTGCGGGTGCCCTAAGGAGACCGGGAAGTCTAATCTGCTTCTGGAGGGAGGTGGGCTGGTTGGAGTAATCGGCCACCATGGCTCACGCACAATGGTCCACTTCAAGGACTAAGTGCGGAAACCTAAACCCCATGATAGATAGAAGTACCCTAGCAATTTTGATTCCCTTGAGTGTCATAATATACGTTTTTTTTTACGTTAACTTATAAGTTAGACCCGAGTACCTATATGATTTTAATTTCAACTCAATACCTCCACGCTTTCCCGAGATAAAGGGACTTGACAGACACAGGCGGACAGATGGACAAAAAAATGATCCTAAAAGGAAAAAAATTGATTTTTCCTTTTGAGGTAAAAAAAGCAAACAAAGAACTAAACACACATAAAGACTGGATTCAAGAACTTAAAAACAAAAAAAAAAGAAAATTATGAAACGAAAACAAGAAAAGACATTATAGAACACGCAACTGAATTCTACAAGGAGCTGTATACAGAGTTGATATGACAGAGGGGCATTAAATTACACTACGTATACTATACGTGTATAGTATTAATTCGATACAGTACAAAAATAGAAAGCGCCAAAAATGAGATTTTTTTTTTTTCAAACAAACTAAATAGCTTAAAGTCAGAGTGAAACGCAACCACCCTTTATAAATAAATTTGACTGACCTTAGATGCCTAGTAACAAAGTCGCGCAGGAGCGCGTGTGTGTGTTATCTCTCTTGGCGGGGGGCGGGGGGGGGGCGGGGAGCGGGCGGTTTAGACCGCTCGCTCGCGCGGCTTTTATGTTAGGTAAGTTGTAAAGTACGCGCACACACAAAAACACAAAATTTTTAAGTTCTCGATGTGTCCTCGATTCATATTAATGCACAAATTATACCGACGGAGAATATTGTTATTTATTTTTCTAATTAAATCACTGTCCGTCGCTAAGCACTTTAATTCCCGTAATCTTTGTACTGCCAATTGTATGGTGCCGGCGTTCCTAGGGCTATTGCGCCGGTCACCATACCTTTCTCGGTATGTTCGCAGAGCTAAATCTGTGTTTCCACGGCATTCACCGTAAATTAAAATCATGTAAGTGTATTCTGACGCCGTGTAAGTTACACGAGGCATTGCTGAACACTTTAATTTTACACACACATACAACCAACGTTTAATTACGTATCCTATCACAATAAAAACAGTCAATCACAAAAAAAAAAACACTAACACTAAATAATAATATTCCCAAGTTACGTATCCTGTCACAATAAAAAAAAATACTGGATTAAACTTATTTAGTGTCTATCACAATAACAAAACAAAATCACAATTATTGTTAGCGAGTTCGACAAAACATAACGGCGCGGCGGCGGCGCCGGGGCTCCCGTGTTACGTAACGTACGTCCCGATTGGATGACGCTTGCGCACTGTCCACTGAAAGAACAAGTTTTTTTAGCAAATTCGCAAGTATCTAGGATACAATAGCAACACACTGACCTATTTCTATTCCTTTTACGCGCGGGAAAAAGGCGCGGGGGTTTTGCTATGTTTGTCACTCTCATAGTGAAAGTGCAAGTGTGTGTGTATTTATTGCTTCGTGAAATATTTGGTTGTACTTGTGCGACAACAATGTATCTTATACTCAGATTATCGTTTTAAGGTGCATGACCTATGCGTATGAGATAATCAGCTGTTAGGAAATATACATCGTGTTCAAACGTAGCAAAAACTTCAAAAATCATTTGTGACTAAACTACTGCTCCTATTTAATTGATTTTTGGTACAGAGCTTGAAAATGGTATCTAGTATAGGCAGTTTAAAGGAAAGCCCCTCTGTCGTATCAACTTTGTATGAAACCATCAGAAGACCCTTTTGATAAAGAGCTAATAATTCCCGAAAAAAAAAACGAGCAAGAACCCTAAAAATAAAGAACTTTAATTAAAAACAAAATTTCACCCCCCTTTTCACCCCCTTAAGGGTTGAAATTCTAACAACACTGTTGCGTTAGCTTTCTACCATAGGCCTAGATAATAAATTGAGATTTTTACTTCGAAAATTAAGGACTTTCCATACACAACTTCTTCCCCCTTTTTAACCCTTCGGGGGTGGAATTATCAAAAACACTGTGACACATATAAATTAATTTTCCATCATCAGCCTAAACACAAAATTTGAAGATCCAACTTCAAAACTGACAGACTTTCATATAAACTTCCATCCCCTATTTTACCCCTTTAGGGGTTGAATTCCCAAAAATCCTTTCTTAGTGGATACTTACCTACGCTTCACAAAGAACACACCCTCCAAGTTTCATGTCTCTAGGACCAGCAGTTTGGGCTGTGTGTTGATATATCACCCAGCCAGTCAGTCAGTCAGTGAGTCAGTCAGTTTTATATAGATAGCGTTTATTGTATTACACATTCTGTGAAAATGTAAGTATCTACCTATTAGGGTTCAAAAGATACAGCCTTGTGACACATGGACAGACGGTCAGCGGAGCCTTAGTAAAACAGTGCCATTGATATCCTTTGCGTACAGAACCCTTAAATATCTTTCATCGAGAGAAAGCTATACAATGTCCCAATAGCATACTTTTTGCCAGAAAAATGCATGGATCCTGTGAGTATACTTAATTTTACTGTAAACTGATTCGTCATATTGCTGTCTAAATAACTACTGACCTTTAAAAAAATGTTAAGCTACAAACTAACAAACTACTTACTTGAACAAACTTATTAGGAACAGAACCGGACAGAAGCAACGTTAACTTCTCAGTCCTTTTAAAACATTTCTCTTCAAAATGTTTGGAACAAATTCTTGCGTTATTGAAATTCAGGGCTTCACGTTCACGTCCTGTTGCTGCGACCCAAACGTTTCGTAAAGCGCGGTCTTTAGGAAAACTGTAAATGAAACCGAAATTATTATTACATATTTATTTTTATTAAATAAAACAGCAAAAAAGTAGGAAATTTGTACCTATACTACTATGGGTAATCTTGGCGGGCACTGATAGGTAACTGGTATACCTAAGGCTGGCCGCATACGTCCAGTTTCCTAAACAGGATTCAGGAATTCGGATTCGGAGACTCTGAACGACGCATTTCACGATTTTGAATACACAGTAGGTTTTGCTGTCAGTTTTACCACAGTGAAATGAATGAGTCAATGATGGTTGCATGATCGTGATTGACGAAAATCTGAATATTTTGATATTTGCATCATGCAACCATCAATCATGATTTTTGAGTCGTGTAATGGCATTTTATCAATAACAAATCCAGCAATATAATATACTATTACATGTTTAGAAAATTCGGTTAATAGATTTGGATCAGTTAAGTAATCGTGATCTTTCATTAAAACTTCATCAAAATATTCTGAATTACTACTTTCGGCGATATTATCAATCAATCTATTTTTGTCTGACGTTTTGTTAATTGCTATTTCTGGTTTGGTTAATGTTAAAATATTTATATGTTGTAACGGAATACAATTTCCTGACGCAATGTGTTTCATTTCACCATGAACTAACATTCTTTTAAACGCCGACTTATTGTCTAGCAGAAAAAAAACGCCGACTTATTGACTAATTGTCTAGCAGAAGGGTTATTGTTAAACCCTCCTTTGGCTCTAATGGCACTAAAAAAATTCTCCAAGTGATCTTGAATTAGTTTGTAAGTGCTTAAAAACGGAAGGTTATTGTTTATCACTTGAGTTTCGTACAAATAAATTACACTTTTAATACAAATTAGGAAGCCTAAAAATCCGGTTTTTCTATTTGATGACATTATATTTCTGTCTCCTAATTTTAATTTGCTGAAGTATATAATCATTTCGTCTAAAAATGGTTTGATGTGCGAGAAATTACTGACAGATAGTGGTTTTTTGTATGTATATGGTTTTAGATTCCTTGAATTCATTACATCAAATAAATTATTAATTTTTCTAATAAAATCAACAGTACCGACAGAATCCTTAAATTCGTCAATATTCAGCTCAAATGACACAAAGTAATATAGATAACAACCGAACATAAAATGCCTCACACTTTGGTCGGTTAGTACAAAAACTAAGTTAGTATTTTATCGTCCTTTTAAATAAAATTATCAATAAATTTTGCTTAATATTGACACAAAATAGTCTTGAGTACAATAATTCTTTGATATACTTGCTGTAATAGTTAAAAAATGCTACTTACCGATGAAAGGTTATGTTTGGTTGATTTCGTTCACTACGACTTTTACAGCCATATATACTGCAATTCACCATCGCTAGACACTAAATATTACCTTTTGGAATATCACTATAGTCATAAATTACACACAAGTATGCGTTTCACAATTTATATCAATAAAAATATTTTGACACCACAATTTGTTTGCCATCAATGACTAGTGAGTAGTGAGTGATGGGCAATATTTTTGAGAGTTGGTAATACTGTTTGTTGTTTGCCATCAGTGATGGCAAACAACAATTCAACAAAAAACCGATACGCAAATAGAGATAGAAAAATTATGTTATGTCCTGCTCACACTTACACATTTTGAAACATGTGTCATCTCGCTTTCGCAATTATTATTATTTTAAGAGCATGTCTACCTCTATTCTCTGTCTACGGTCAATTGGTACTATCTAATCCAGTCGGGTAATACGAACACTTCGATTTTGCCGGTCTGCTAATATGAATACGTATCAAAATAACGAATGATGGGTCTATGAATGTTTTTTATTATAAATACTTCAATATCATCGCGAAAACAACCTCACTTACCGATGAAAAGTTGTGTCATCATTATTGCGCTCTGCTTGACTCCTACAACCGAATACATAACAAAGTAACTTAGAACGTCCCATAATATTACTTGTGATTTTATTCACGCACATTAAGCACTACAAACTCTGTATTCTAAAGAAATCGCACATTGCGTGACAGGTTGTTGTTTGTTGGGAGCAATGGGAGCCTCATAGAGGAAAGTAATATATGGGGAGCCTACAAATACAACAACTTGACAACAACAACAACCATCCATCAATTTTTTTTTTAACTTTTACTCCGAAGGGAAGGCTATAGTCTTTCGACTATTGCCTAGTCTTACGTACAGACGCCAGCACATCAACCTACCACAATCTGTCAGATTTTCCCAATCAACTTTGAACCTTATGCTTTAGCGATAAAGTTGAAAATCTATTAAAGAAATCTGACAGATTGTGGTAGGTTGATGTGCTGGCGTCCGTACAAGTATTTTCTTTCGTAATAGGTTTTAAACAATAATGCCTTTCGTATTATATTTTCATATTTAGTTTTCTTATACTGTCTTTAGTAAGTCCATAAAAGTTGTCATATCCATTTTGTCAAATCCAAGATAATTAAAGTCGGACACTTAGTTTTAAATGATTCTTCTTTTCGGTTTGTTTTCCTGCGCGTGTCGCAAATAAAATATTTTTATATTATTCAGCCAGCTCACCTCAGTATTAGCAATATTTTTTATCGTACTTTATCTAAACAGTACCTACTGTTTCCATAGTATATTATGTCCATGACTGTAATGAATTATAGTGATGACTCTGAGTTTTTGGCGGGATTTCATCGAGTGAAGTCTATTTGGCTGTTTTAATTATTCGCAAATTGATTCCTAGTGGATATTGTGATGTAAAATTGGTGTGGTTTTGTATCTCAAGTGTCTGCGCAACTGGAGAATATGTGTAATCATTGAAACAGACGCGATCCCGGTAAAATGGAGCTGAGAATTTTATTGTAGTTTTGGCTACCTCAGCGAAGTTTACCGGGAAACTTGATTCGATACATTTGCTGCCAAATACTCCTAATACATTAGAATGTGTACACCCATATTCTAATGTCTTGTTAGACTCAAGCTAGGAGTATTAGTGTTCTGTGGACTCAAGAAAAATACTAACTGATGACTAGGCGGCATGGCCTCACACTTAGCCTTAAAAAAAAAAAAGTGATGACTGATGATTGACATTTGACTCTATTATGATATAGAAACAAAACGAAAACAAAGTGCGCAAAGGATTCTTTTTTACCGAAAATAGGATTAATTTAACCTAGACAATCAAACTATAGCAAAATGTTATCCAATTCCATCAGACGGGCGAAAATAATTAAGAATTTAACTCCTCTGCTAAGGTTAGTTTGATACAAACATTTACATAACCTAAAATGTTAGTTTTTCAACTATATTTTAACTAATAGTTAATTTTTTTTTTTTACTAAAACTATAAACAAATAGGGGTCAGTGGGTCGTCTTAGGGGCGGAGGCCCTTTTTTAAATTAGGCAATAAATGAATCATCGTATACACGATGATTCGTTTTATATATTGCCTAATTTAATTACAATATGTTGAGTCCCTACTATATTCAAACGAATATAGTAGGGACTCAACATATTATAATTTTATGTAAGTATGTGGTTGGCGTTAGATTTTTTTAAAATTCAGTGCAGTGCGCGGCAAGGCTGCCTACGAAGGAGATGGAAAGACCACAGTGCGCGTTATCAATCAGGAGGCTGAAGCTGGACTAATGATCGACACATATGCCACGGTAATTATAATAATAAATTGTTTATTAACCAAACAGTGTTCTTACCTACATTTCCTTATACTCATTGGGTACAAATAAACCACTCCTACACAAATATTCTTTAAAAAAAAATTTACATAAACCAAAATCAAAAATACTTAAGTAATAGAATTGAAAAATAAATATAATTGTAAAAACAATTGCTGCACCTCAGGGTCTCTAGATATGTCAAAGTCAAATAAACAATAAAATAAAATTAAAATACATACACATGTCATCATGTCATCCAAAATAAAAACTAATAAAAAACAGTGGCACTCCAGGAGTGGCGAAAAAACTGCAAAAAAATAAGTAAAAGCATAGTCATTTTATAAATATGTTTCAAGGTCATTTTTCCCAAAGAAAATGTACCGCGCGTTGATGTCTTTATATGGCCAAAACTCAGAACAGAGGTGTCAATTACGGTAACAGTGTCACAAGTTCAATGGTTTTTTCCCACCTCAAAAATGCTCAACACTCCTAAAAAAGTTTTCACTAAAAAAAAACACAAAATATTACATAATAACCATACAAAATTCCCATAGAAATTGTTCACAAATTTTCAAATTTACCTGGCAATTTGTTAATTTTTTCTTTCCACAATAACCTGATTGAAACTATTATGAACATTTTAAAACAAAATTTTGCTAAACTGGGCCAGCCATTCTTAAGTGATGCGCTTACCAATGAACAGCGTTAAATTTTTACTATTTAGAATATCAAATGCATTTACTTAATATCAATCTTGTGGCACATTCTTCATGCATTCTAGGCTATGCAGGACGGATTTTTGAGACGGAGCAGTAAGGTCAAGTATCTACCTTCCTTAACTGTTGTAGCTGTCTTCAACTTTTTGAGTAGGTAATTGTTAACTGCATTCACAAATTTTGGCAAAGTGGTAGAGTCAGCTAGGAACACGCCAAGAGTCTTCTAGACCAAAAGCGTGGCAGGGGACTGTCTTATCAATTTTTGACATCAAGAAAATTGTTAATTTCCAGCCTATTTGAATAAATGACTTGTGATTTAGCTACAAATCGCAAAAAACTTGATTTCATAGTGCCCATCATCTTCACAATGTATGTCGTCCCCGTTTCAATAATCCACCCTGCATAGTCATTAGATAACTGTACTCTGTTTATTTCAGTACGGCTTCAAGCTAAACAATGGGCTCACTGTTCTCGGCCCCATGGCCATATTCCCTAAGTAAGTGTTCACTTTAATCACTGCTATTGAGATATTTCAAAAATTGGAAAGAATTGCTGCTATCGTTATTAACAAAAACGGCGTACAGTGCGTGCCACGTAAGAAGAGACTTGACACACCACGTGGTCTGACATGCGCAGAACAAGATTTTAGGTATCTTTAGCGGTATGAGGTCTGAGTGTGGGACGGAACCGGACGTCATAGGGGCGGCGGAAAGAGCGGGGGAGGCGGGGTCAAGTCTCTTCTTACGTGGCACGTACTGTACTATAGCATAAAAAATACTTAACGAAAAAAAAAATAAACTTGGGACTGTTTGTGTTGTTTTTTGTTCAGTTAGTTAAAGTTTAGTAGATTACTTTTTTTTTTAACTTTCACGCCTTCTGGTAAGATAAGGCTGAACCCATTTCCCTACATCACAATGTAGTACAGCAGAAACCACATTTGCAACATAAAATATCTTTATAACATATTTGCTCGTAAAGGGTCTCTTATTTCACCAATTTCAGTATCGTAATGTATCTTATTACGCACTTGTGCGGTAATGTAAAGTAAATCGCACGGTTTATCAAGATGCTCCGTCAAAACGAACGGTACTTTTTTAAATCTTAGCAAAGAGTTTTTATATCAGAAAAGATGTCAACATTTTATGAATAAAATTAACTTTGGGATATAAAATATAATAAATAAACATTTAATTCTTTAATTTAATTAATTTTGACAATAAATTACAACCATTAATATCTGTAACAAAAAAAATATTAGGTAATTTACTTTATTAATAATACTGGCTGTTTTGTGCCTATGTATGCCTGAAAAAAAAAAGCGCGAACGCGCGCGCATCGCTTATCTGTTAAGAAGTAAAAATGATTCCGCGCGCTTTCTCTTTTCGCTGTACTTTTTTTATTTGAAAATGTCGTCAAGTAATGATGAATTTATTAATTCCACACCGCCAGAAGTCTCAGAGGCAGCGAAAAAGGCTACTCTAAGCCTCTTGCCCGAAAAATCAACCGATAGATACAAGCGTATCAAAATTTCATCGTATGGAAAACAAGCAAATATGCAAATTCAGTCCGAGTTTTATTTATTTCCTCGCAAATATGTTATAAAACGTCGTATGACATACGTGCGGTTTGATAATTACAGCCTCTGCTTTCTTTTAGCCCTCGCCTACGGCTCGGGCAAGCAATATCGCCTCGGCTGTAATTTTCAACTTACCGCACTTATATCATAATGTACTATAATCTATATCATTAGCAAGTGCTTGTGGCTGAGAAACGAAAAAATATTGATACATGTAAAAGCACGTATGCGTTCTTATTTCATCCAGGTGTAATACACTTGTAGATCACAAAATAAAACACAAATCACTTTGCTAACACTGAATTTAATAATCAACTTTAGTTAACATTTTTACACTTGTACACGTACGCAATAGTAATCAACGACCTCACGAGTCGACGGTCCAGCCGATAGTGCGCTCCTGCGGCAATTTCTGCCAAAGGTGTGTTTTGACAACCGGAAGTCAGCAGTTTAATATTATCACAGATAATATTTAAAACGTTATGATAACAGGAAGTCAAAACAGTGTTTGTTATAACATTTGCTATTATTAAATGATAAAATGTACACAGGAAGTCAATGCACGCTAACAGCTCGGCCATCTGACATACGGTTACGTCCTCGTACCGAACAAAAATAATTCTAAATAATTGTAAATGATACAGGCCCAATTCAAAGAATACATAAAATAATCAGATTTTATTTAAAAACATAAAATAATTCTTGATTTGTAATATTGTTAATAACATAATTCATCACATTTTGTAAACAATCATATATGTAGACAAAAATAACTCTAATTATTATCACATTCAATATCCACTTCATCTGTCTCATCTACCTTACTGTTCTCCTCATCAGAACTACTTGCTAAATCAGTACTAAGATTAAGCCAAGGCCGCAATTTATCTCTAGCTACAATTGTTTCGTATTTATGATTGTGTTTTCTAGTTATTGGGGTATCTTCTACTAGGAATCGGTCATTGGGGAGTATTTTAACAATACGATAGGGTCCTTGATATTTTGCTACTAATTTCTTAGATTTACCATCGTTTTTATTAATTTCCCTTTGTACTCTTACTAAATCTCCTTCTTTATAAATGGCTTGATTAGTTATTTTCCTATTTTTGTTAAAACGCTCTCTATCTTTTTCTTGTTGTTTTTTTATAAGTTCTCCTGATTTTTCACGAATCTTTGATATTTGGTCTAAATTATTATCTGACGTATCACTAATAATATCACTTAAAATTGACTCTGAAACATTTGTAACTTTAAATCCGAAAAGTAACTCTGAAGGACTTCTTTGTGTAGTTTTATGTTTTGTGGTATTGATCCCTATTTGTATATCTGGCACATATTCGTCCCAAGTCCTATCATCTTTCCCATGAGTCTTAGTGGAAAGAGCGTCTAAAATCGTTCGGTTAAATCTTTCAACTTGGCCATTAGCCCTTGGAGTTGCAACAGCATTCAGAATATGTTTAATACCAGTCTCTTTAATAAACCTACTAAAGATGCTACTTGTGAAACATGAACCTCTATCGGTTACCAATCTTGTGGGGGCACCAAAATAACTGATATGATCCCTTATAACTCGGATAGTTGTGGTTGCTTTAGTATTCCTAACTGGTGTAATATTTGTATATTTTGTGAAGCCATCGACAATAACAAGTAAGTAACAATTACCGCGTTTACTACGTACAAATGGTCCTAAGTGGTCCGCATGTATTGTATGAAACGGTTTTTCCACTTTTGGTATAGGATGAAGTTCACCCTCTCGGGGACCACCAGGTACTTTGTGATGCGCGCACTCAAGGCAAGCGGCAACATACTTTTTTACGAAACGTCGCATCTTTGGGAACCAAAATGTATCCTTAATCCGAGCTAACGTTTTATCGAATCCAAAATGACCAATATCATCGTGGTTTTTCTTAAGAATCTGCCAACGAACTGCTTTTGGGACAGCCCATCGAAGACCGTTTTCTACTATGCGGTAAACACGACCATTCTTAATCTTAAAATTGTTATGGACTTCGACAATTTTATCGATGTCTGGATTAGTCAAAATATTTTTAATGGACATTATTTCATCATCAATGGATTGGGCGGTACTCAACCAATTATCTGTTTCAATATTTAGTATGTCAAAGATGTGGCTTTCTGGAATAGGTGGTTCGATGGGATGCCGACTCAGAGCATCGACGTGCGTCATTTTACTACCCGGTCTGTATTCGATATCGCAATCGTATTCCTGTATTTGTATCCACCAGCGCGCTATTCGGGGGATAAGATCGCGCTTGGTCAGTATCGTCCTCAAGGCACTACAATCTGTGTATATTTTAAAATGAATACCAATTAAATATACTCTAAAACGATTAAGACAGGCAATAACGGCTAATGTCTCCAGTTCGAACGAATGTAACTTTTGCTCATCAATAGTTGTTTTTCGACTATAGAACGAAACTGGTCGCAGCATATCATCTTTACCTCTTTGTAAGAGAATACCGGCCACTCCAAGTTTAGATGCATCTGTGTGTAATTGCGTTTCGAAAGAGGGATTATACAAAGCAATAACAGGGCGTTCTACTAATGCGTCTTTGAGAGTCTGAAAGGCGGAGGCCTGTTCGGAACCCCAGACCCACTCGCAGTTTTTGCGTAAAAGGTCTGTTAAGGGCCTTGCCATTATTGCAAAATTTCGAATAAACCGTCTAAAGAAACTCGCGAGCCCTATGAACTGGCGTATCTCATGGGGATTTTTGGGAACTGGAAAATTTGAAACTGCATTGATCTTTCTAGCACCAGGACGGACACCATCAGAGCCAATTTCAAATCCCAAAAAATCTATATTTCTGTAAAAGAAATTACATTTACTTAGCTTTAGTGTTAAACCTCCCGCTCGAAGCAACTGCAAAACTTGACGGAGTCGAGAAAGACCTTCCACAAAGCTATGCGACGGAACTAATATGTCATCCATATATATGACAGCAAACTTTATCTTTGCGTCAGCTAGGATTTTGTTTATTGTTCGCTGGAAAACGGACGGAGCGTTAACCAAGCCAAACGGCATTCGCAAATATTCAAATTGACCATCCGGAGTCACAAATGCAGTTTTTGTTCTAGACTGCTCGGAGATTGGAATCTGATAGTACCCTGAAGCAAGGTCTAACGATATAAAATACTCATGACCAGCCAATAGATCAATTTGATCGTCTATGCGAGGAATAGGATAGTGGTCCTTTATTGTTTTACGATTTAGTGCTCTGTAATCAACGCAAAGACGTTTTTCACCCGTCTTCTTTTGGACCAACACTATTGGACTAGCATAAGGGGATGATGATTCTCGAACAATGTTAGCATCCAGCATTTCTTGGACCATATCTCGGACTAGTGTTCTCTCAGAATAGGACATTCGATAAGGGCGGTAAGCAACAGGTTCAGAATCCTTAAGTTTAATTTCCATTTCGCTCACGGTCGTATAACCAAGATCTTTAAGATTTTTCGAAAAACAGTCTTTATATTCACGTAAAACGGATTTTAAATTGTCGAGTTCTGTGTTAGTTAAAGAGTCACCATAATTAATAGAATCATTATCTTCGGTATCCGAAATGGTTAATTGAAATACGTGGCTAACCCTATTCAGAGGTACGGCGCGGGCAATTAAAATATCTTGTTTGAATACGATGGTATTTAGTGTTAAATTTTGTACTAGTAATCGTCCTACACCATTCATCAAGTTATATTCTCCAGGCAAAAGATAAAATTCCGACCCAATTCTTCCCCTCACAGAACCATTTATAAAAACCTGACCGGTGAAAGTCCCATCTGAATAAACTGGTATAGACTGCATCGCATGACTGGAAACATGAGTTTCCTCAGATATCATTAAGAATACTTTGTTCGTCCTTTGGAATATAAGACGAGATGGTGTCTTAGTTATAAGAATACCAGGAAGCTCGGTAAAAGAATGACCCAAAAGCATTGGATATTTCAAAACTGAGTCATCCACGACAAGAATATCGACTGTTTCCCTAATTCCCTGAATCTCTATAGTCGCCCTAACTTTACCTACCGGTTGCACTAAATTATTACCTAGTCCTTTCATTAGGGGTAAATTACAATGGTCTAAATGTAAATTAAAATCTTTTGCTTCAGTTTGTCGCATTATTGAGCATTCACTACCGAGATCCACGTAACAAGAAATGGGGAAACCATTTAGTTTTGCAATAACAATATATTTATCATTTGGGTCGTGAATTTTCGTACTACTGATGCTGGCGTTACAGTCCACCTTTAAAACTTGTTTTTCTTGGCCTACCCCGTCGGGCTTAGGATTTTCGCGGCCCTTTTGTGTGATATTTGAACAGTTAGCAGTGACGTGTCCCAGCCTATGACAATTATTGCATTTTTCGATAGGTTTAGGACATTTAAAGCTGGGATGGCCTTCAACGCGACAATTAAAGCATCTAATTGGTGGTTTAGTTACCGTTGAACTCGGTTTATTGTCCGACTGATTTGTTTTCTCCGATTGTAACCCAAAAGTTTTCCTATTGTCGTTTCTACTCTTTAAGTTATTGCCATTATTTTCTCTTGACTGACCTACTTTAACAGATTTCAGGTATCTAAGCACTTGCTCAGGTGTATCATATTGTGCTGCTTGAGCTCCTACTTTAATGGCCCGATCTTCTATGCCGTATAGTATGCAATCTACTGCCCTTTTTCCTGTTATCTGACATCTATGTAACAAGTTGAGTTTAGAGTAATAGTACTGTTCTAAAGGTTCTCCATATTTAGCTCGCAATGTAAGCATCTCTGTTAGTAACTCTGCGTAATTTTCTCTACATGGAAACGATTGGAAAAGTTTTGTCTTCCACTCCGACCAGGTAAATTTTACGCTAGGTAGACTTTGATACCATGATTTGGCCAAACCCACGAGCTTTGGAAGTGCATAGTAAATGATTTCTCGTTCTTCCCATTCATATATGTCAGCGCATTCCTCAACTTTATTGATCCAATTCAAGATGCTCTGATTTTTGGACATGGGGTCAAATTCTGGAATAACATTGGCCATATTGGCCAAATTATGGCTGCCTGATTTTGAAAACCCCTTAAGCGCATCAATAAATTGAAAAAACATATTATTAGGACTTGAATTCTCATACCTTGTTGTTCCTTGCCTCCGATAATTGTGATGACTGCTGCTCCTTGACCGCCTCTCGTCCCGTGACCCGCTTCTCGAATGCCTTCCATTGCGTGACCTGCCTCTCGCACGCCATTCGATGCGTGATCTGCTTCTGGAACGCCTTTCGTCCCGTGATCTGCTTGATCTTCTCGTGTCCAATTCCCTGTTCGTAGAGCGTCGCTCAAGCTCACCGCTCATCATATCATTTGTACGTTTACTGGAAAACCTCGGCCGCCGCTCAAGCTCATCGGCACGGGGCTCACCAGTAAACGCACGGCTTGTACTCGGCTGTCGCTCAAGCTCACCAGCACGAGACTCGCCAAAAATCAATTGGTTCCCACCCGGCCGTTGCTCAAGCTCACCGGCACGGGGATCACCAGAAAACTCACGGCCAGTACTCGGCTGTCGCTCAAGCTCACCAGCACGAGACTCGCCAAAAATCAATTGGTTCCTACCCGGCCGTTGCTCAAGCTCACCGGCACGGGGGTTCCCTCTCGTTCTATGCAAATCATCATCATCACGTCCATGTCGGTCCAGTCTCTCAACTTCCCTGTCTAGTCGAGTTCGCTTTGATCCAGATGGTAGAACAGGGCTGCCAGATCTCGAATGATAATTATTTGTATTATTCATTTTGGTTATTTTCTTGGATGGCACAGAAGCAAATTTTGCGTTCAACCCACTTCTGAACTAAAAGCACGTATGCGTTCTTATTTCATCCAGGTGTAATACACTTGTAGATCACAAAATAAAACACAAATCACTTTGCTAACACTGAATTTAATAATCAACTTTAGTTAACATTTTTACACTTGTACACGTACGCAATAGTAATCAACGACCTCACGAGTCGACGGTCCAGCCGATAGTGCGCTCCTGCGGCAATTTCTGCCAAAGGTGTGTTTTGACAACCGGAAGTCAGCAGTTTAATATTATCACAGATAATATTTAAAACGTTATGATAACAGGAAGTCAAAACAGTGTTTGTTATAACATTTGCTATTATTAAATGATAAAATGTACACAGGAAGTCAATGCACGCTAACACATGGTAGGGTAATCCACCACGCGAACACAGTGCGGGTTGGTAAACGTCGCATGTCTTCGAATTTTTGATTCTAGGACATGCCGGTTTCCTCACGATGATTTGCTTCACTGTTTTGAGACAGTGGTCACGAAATTATTTACCCAAAGGAAAGCACCTACAACTCGTAAGTCGTCGTTGCCACTGAGCCAAAATATTACTATACTCTTTGCTGGACCACCACTGCTCTTTACCAACAGCGCCCCAAACCAATGTCAATCAAGAGCTCAAAGATCCTTGTAGCACTGTTAGAAACATCTCTACTAATATAATATTGGTGTTTACAGGCCGGCCGTCGAGAGGATGCGTTCCTGACACCGTCCTGTCAGTGCGACAGTTCCATTCCAGTAGTTAATAAAGATCAAATTCACAAAACACGTATTCGTTTTGTATGAAACTGACAGGTGTCAAGAAAGAACGCAATCTCTCGTCGGCCGCACTGTAAGCCCACATTCGCACAAACGTAAAAATATCGTGGCGGAATTTTATAGTGCACTGGATTTTCAACTCTCGGTGTTGAGCCGAGCGTTGAGAATCCAACAGAGTGAAAAACACACTTGGATTTTCAACTCTCGGTGTTGAGCCGAGCGTTGAGAATCCAAGAAAGTGAAAAACACACTTGGAGTTTCAACTCTCGGTGTTGAGCCGAGCGTTGAGAATCCAAGAAAGTGAAAAACACACTTGGATTTTCAACTCTCGGTGTTGAGCCGAGCGTTGAGAATCCAATAGAGTGAAAAACACACTTGGCTTTTCAACTCTCGGTGTTGAGCCGAGCGTTGAGAATCCAACAGAGTGAAAAACACACTTGGATTTTCAACTCTCGGTGTTGAGCCGAGCGTTGAGAATCCAAGAAAGTGAAAAACACACTTGGATTTTCAACTCTCGGTGTTGAGCCGAGCGTTGAGAATCCAAGAAAGTGAAAAACACACTTGGATTTTCAACTCTCGGTGTTGAGCCGAGCGTTGAGAATCCAATAGAGTGAAAAACACACTTGGATTTTCAACTCTCGGTGTTGAGCCGAGCGTTGAGAATCCAATAGAGTGAAAAACACACTTGGATTTTCAACTCTCGGTGTTGAGCCGAGCGTTGAGAATCCAATAGAGTGAAAAACACACTTGGATTTTCAACTCTCGGTGTTGAGCCGAGCGTTGAGAATCCAAGAAAGTGAAAAACACCCTTGGATTTTCAACTCTCGGCAAGCAGTCTCGTCTAAGCAGTGTGTTGAAAATACAGTGCGCGAAAAACAACCGCTGCGGGTGAAACGCGCCCGAGCGTACCTGGGAGTAAGTGTTGTTGACAAAGTTTTGTTGTTCTTGGGTGTTAATATGTTGTTGTTGTGGGTAGGACGGTGATGTCCTGGCAGGTGAACACGGCGGAGGAGATCACGGAGCAGTCGCTGCGATTCTTCAAACTGCTGGAGCCTAAGATTGATCTGTTGGTGAGTTGTTGTTAGTTGAGACGAAACGGATATCTGGCAACTATACGGTATATTTTTAGTGTTTAGTATCCAGCCAGAGCAATATCCGGCGGATGCTAGAATATTCAATAAATTTATTTATTTAGGATCTCCAACAAAAGATATAGACAATACATAACACATAAATAAAGGGCAACACCAGGTATTAAGTAGGTAAACTCCTTCATCTATAGGAGACCACCACATGCACAATATAAAATTAAGAATATTTCATATTGATTTGAAGACAACTAACCCCAAATACAGGTCCAGTTGAAAACCAGCGTCAGGCACTAGTTGTCTGGCATTTTTGCCTTTTTGACGCAGCCGTGAGGCACACTTGCCTGCTAATTTCTTACATCGGTCTACACTTTTGATTTGATGTTTGTTTTTTTTTTCTGATTTATGTATCTGGTGTATTGTGTCTTTTAGTATGTGTTAAATAAACGTATTTTATTTCTTTCAAATGGGATGCCAATCTTAAGAAATTTTTTATCATTTATAGCAATATCCTTAAAGGTTCGCAATTTCTATTTGCACTCTTCGCTCATAAATGACGATGGGGCTGAATCCGCTTGATTTTCCGAGTATCGCACATCTCTACACATGGCAATATTCGGCGAATATATGAATAGACCTCCAGGCCGAATTTCAGCCATAGCAGCCAATCTCAGCTGAGACTTGCCATCGACGCGGGAGATTTTATAGTGCACAAGTGTGCGCAGACACAGGTGCACTCTCTTCCTTCACTCTCATAGTCCGATGGGAGGGCACGTAATCATACATGGCTGGAGAGAGACCAGGCGCGGACCCAACGGCTTAACGTGTGCACCGAGGCACGGGGGTATCACACCATCAACTTCCAAACTCCGGACTGCTACTGAAAAATTCGTAATGGAAAAAACCCAATAACACATTGCCGGACCTGGGAGTTGAACCCAAGACCCCACGATCAGCAGTCGCGGTTGCGACCACGAGACCACCGCCACAGTTGTTGGTCAGAAACTGAATATTCGGAGAATATCCGGATATTCAATATCTGACCGAACAACTATCGTTTCATCATTAATATTTATTTAAATTTGTACAAAAGCGGACTTTATGCCACCAGGTATTCTCTGCCAGTCAACCTTCGGGTATAATAATATTCTACGCTTGCCGCGGTCTGTTTGTGAATTGTGGCCATCCATTACATATCGAGACCCCTCCGTGCCTCGGAACGCTCGTTAAGCCGTTCGTCCCGGCTGTCATTCGAGATCTTTGACAGTTGTTACGGGTATTCAGAAGCCCAACAACCTGACAATCAGTCTTATCAAGGGATATCGTATTACCCAGTAACTGGGTTGTGGAGGTCAGATAGGTAGTCGCTCTACGTAAAATACTGAAATTCAGCTACATCCGGTTAGACTGGAAGCCGACCCCAACATAGTTGGAAAAAAGGTTGGCAGATTTTTTTGATTGTATATCCCGTGTGCAGGTGATAGGTTTGGACTCCCGCGAGCGCGGCGCGTGGGAGCGCGTGTTCCAGGCGGCGCGCGTGTGCGGCCTCAACGTGGAGGTGCTGCCCACTGAGCACGCCTGCTCCACCTTCAACTTTCTCAACTCTGAGGCCAGGTCAGTATTTATTTCTTTAGTCACTTTTCCGCGTTTTCGCCCGCGTTATGGTTGGAAATCATGCCACGGACTTCCTTACATAAACCATTCATTCCTCCCACTGAAGATCTCCCACCTGGACGCGAATTGCCTTGGTAACCTGAAAGTCTTTAAACAGGGTCCGGACCCAGGTTGGCCCAAGGAAAACCTGTTCAGGTGGAGATTCATAGACGACTCCACCTTGGGGTGTAAATGTGGTGCTGTTTCACAGATGATGTAGGTAACACATAATATCATGTCCTTCGTGTCCTGTCACCTGCACGTTACAGGAACTGGTGGACGCTAGTGATGGCGGCAAACACGTATCCGATTCTGGGCCGAATGCATTTAGATTGCCATCGACACGCTAAGAAGATTCCACGGAAACGTACTACTGGAATAAAAAGTATCCTATGACTAAACCAGAACATCGTCTATCAGTGTACCAAATTTCATCGAAATCTATTCACCCGTTCAGGCGTGAAAAGGTAACAGACAAAGTTATTTTCACATTTCTATGGATTGAGGACCTCTAACAAAAATATGCACAAAAAATACATGTTTTCTATTCTCTCGTGTAGCAACATTCTCTCGTGTAGCAACATTCTTTCGTGTAGCAACATAAAGGTCGGTTAAGACTATACAGGTATGAGGAACAGGGTGTTAAGTTCACTCATCTTCCTTAGAAAAAGGAGGATCCTCCGACCACACGGGTGTTGTGTCTGGTAGGCAACTGCCCGACGATTTATGTCGGGGCGTTATATATAGACTAGTCGCGCGGTAAACTCTGCTTGCGCGATGCAGGACTTTGCGTGACGTCAGTGTGGTGCGTAGTTCGCATGTGGCGATGTAGATGCCGCCACAACACAAAACGAGCGAATGCGCATTTTATCCCCACTCGTCCAATCCTGGTTCTATCATCTTTACATACCAAGACCCCTCCGTGCCTCGGAAAGCACTGTGGTCCCGGTTGTCATTCGTGGATCTTCGACAGTCGTTACGGGTCCTCAGAAGTCCAGTCTGACAATCAGTCTTATCAAGGGGCTTCGTATTACCCAGTAACTGGGTTGTGGAGGTCAGATAGGCAGACGCTACATGTAATGCGCCTGCCAGACTATGCTCCTTGCGCTGCTCATCGCTATGCTCCTCGCGCTGCCGTGATTTGCCGCGATGTTGCCCTCTCTGCCCACACACTGCTCTACTCGCGCCATTAATCGCGACGCTCCTCACTTGTCATTTGCCTTGGTGAGACAATGGACGTTGAAACGGTGGCAGCGTGCGTGCTATGCATTTTTAGATAACTAATAAATACAACTTTTCTTGTTAGACTAATTCTTGACATAGTGACTTATTATACCTACCGTACTACAAATCAATAAACATTAACACCTTTTCATTTGACCATTCCACGCTTGGCTACGACATAATTTCCAATTTTGCATACGCGTGCGTCTTGCGCGAGCGCTCCATGCAGACTGCGACCGCGCGATTATGTGGCCGGCCACTCGCACTCGTATTGCCGGTCCTTTGACTCGCGCGCAAAAACCGACAAAATAGGGAGCAGTGAGTAGGACGAGGAGCATGACGTGTGGCATGACGAGTAATGTTGCCACACTATGTCTCTGCCTCCTTTCCTCGTTACTTCCCATGCCACTCGTCGAGTGTGTGGCAGGCGCATATAATATTGCTACTAGCTGCATCCGGTTAGACTGGAAGCCGACCCCAATATATTTGGAAAAAGGCAGGCCGATATATGAGATATAGATGTATGTATGGAAGTATGGATTTCAACAATTAATTCGATCCTTTTTGTACATCAAAATATTAGCCACTCAAAAATACCATTTTTGGGTTTTGACTTTGTTTCGTCTAAATTCTAATCTCACTTCGAGTTTTTTTTTTGTTTTTTTCCTCCTGATATAGTTATCCAAAAAGTGTTCCGTACCCAAAAGTTACCAATGGAATCTTAATTTAAAAAAAGAGTGTCCATGGAGTTACTTGCCCGTTCTCCATAGGTACCTACGCTTTGGAATGGGCAACTAGTTTCATATTATCTGACTGACAGGCTTCTTGACAATTCAAAAGTGCCTGTAAATGGTTTAATTAAAATAAATGCTTTGAGTTCGAGTTCTAAACTTTTGAAGTGTTATAGAGTAAATCTAATTAGCGTTTTTTTCCGCAGGTCGGTAGCAGCCGCGATGATCCCGCCGACCTTCATCCCGAACATCAACGAAGACGACATGCTGCATACCAAGTTGCATTACCATGACGTATTCAACAAGCCACTGATGTAAACACCTCAACTTTAGTCCAGAATCTTAGATAATTATCATGTTTTGCATTTTTACACTCAATAACAAACCAGACAAAGTTCAAATTCCATTACAACGCTGCAATAATCTTTTGGCGCGTGGCTAAGAAACTAATTTAGCCATTTTATTTATTGAAATACAATTTCTGTGAAAATTGTTACCAACAACGTCAATGTCAACGTCAACGTCAATGTCATTCAGGTGCTAAAAGATCCATGTTGTAGTAACGGTAAAACGGGGTGAATAGGGATGCAGGGAAGATTCGGAACGAAACTTTAAAATGGATTTTAACGTTGTTGTATTATAGTTTGTTGCCAAGACAGACACATAATCGTTAATTATAATACAGTAAACACATTAGAGTCCTTTTTGGCAAAAAAACTATATTATTTCAATGTTAAAATTCATTTTAAAGTTTCATCTCGATTCACCCCTGCATCCCTATTCACCCCATTTTACGGTACTATTCAAAACTTGTCACTCAAAAATCAACCTTGACAACATAACGCTAAAGTAGATAGTTGAGTTAGTGACAATGAATGTAAATTATCTAAGATTCTGAATAACACGGACCACTACAACTACCCACAACAGTATACGCGGCTGTTAAGGGGGAAGCGCTAAGGTAGCCCGCGAAATTCAAATTTTCTTACGTTTTTTGCAATTTGCTGGTCAGTATTAAGTTGTACGTCGATCAAAATATGATTCGCGGCCGTAACAAATTGCAAAAAACCTAAAAAAAATTAATTTCGCGGGCTACCCTGGCGCTTTCGCCTTAATACGTCACATCGAGTATATAAACAGTTCGTCTTTGTCTCACATCGTCTCTTTCACTCATACCTGTGTGACACTCATTAGAACGCACGATGTGTTATAATATTATATAATTTACAAACTAAGAGTTAGTCTGCTAACTTTTCCATGCACTGACTATCGCGAACACCTTTAATATAAGTTAGACATTTGTGTAAATATTAGATTATTTATTAGAATAGTATTATATGTTGTTTTCGTTAATATGGACATCTTTTTATTTTTAACTTTTAAAATCGGCGAATTAAACAACAAGTAAAAATTCACAAAAATAATGATTTTAAAATAATTACATTATACATTATAGTAAAAACGTTACTAAAATTGACATGTCTAAAAAAATTTAGACACTATCTGTGGCAGCTGTCACTTGTCGTGTCGTTGTCAACCAATCAGCGCCGAGCAGTGGGCGCCATCTAACGACAGCTGGAGAGCGATTAGTTCAGTGGAGGTACACACATTGGACGACTCGATTCTTCGACTAACTTGCATTAGCTCACTGATACATGAAAAAGAAACTGAAATTGGTATAAAAAATACCATAAAGGTCTTTGAAGTTCCGTGGCATAAATACCTGTCCGCCACTTTAATTTTTTTTCAAAATCTCTTCCACGCATGGTAACCTAAAAGACAGGTAGGTAGGCCATGGACCTTCAAAGCCCTTTACGATCGGTTATAAAACAAAACGGCTCTTTCATACAAAAGTGCAATACCTACACAAACTACACGGTCAAAATGTACACAGACACTCTACAGCAACACCGTAGATTTTTTTATAACCGACGAAAACACGCTGGTGGATCTAGAATCAAGTATCTACTGAATTTATGCTTACAGTTGGCGTGTGGATGTCCCTTATACCCTGTGGTTGTAGTGTACAGTACATTAAATTTCATGTTAGTTTTCTATTTTACCACGTTCATTATGATCCATGTCGCACTACACTGACAGTCTATCTATACTTATAATATTATAAAGCTGAAGAGTTTGTTTGGTTGAACGCGCTAATCTCTGGAACCACCGACTGGATTTGAAAAATTCTCTTTGCATTTGATCGCCCAATTCTTGAGAAGGTTATAGGCTCACATGACGCTATGACCCTTAGGAGCCTATCGGAAAGAAAACAGTCAGAAAAAACGCTAAGCGAAGATGAAGTAATATTGCGAGCAGATGATGACGCGAGCAGATGATGACGCGGGCAGAAGCGAGAGACTTCTCGTATAACATACCTATAAGAAGTCAGCTCCAACACCAAACTGCAGGCCGTTGACATGAATATCTCGTGGCTGCGTCTTCAACGGCACGACATAGTTGATCTCCAACCGTGCCGCGCGCCCGATGCGCACGCACACGCCCGCGCCGTACGCCACGCGCGCTTCGATCAGGGATGACAGGGACGACAGCGTGAAGTCCGATCGTTCTGTGAAAGGGCGACTATAGTGTTGCAATGATCTTTTGGGGCTTGAATGACTGACAGGGGGGCGTTGTTGTAAAATTGTCACAGAAATTGTATAAAAAAAACAAGATGGCGGCAATAGTTATGCTACCCGAAACTGTCAAATTTTCCCAATCAACCTTGAACCTAATGCCTTAGCGATTAAAGTTAAAAATGTATTAAAGAAATTTGAGAGATTGTAGTAGCTTGATGTGCTGAGTCTGTACAATTATTTACCTCTGCATCCTAAGATCCTAAATGCGTAACACACTTTCAAAATCGTAACAGTTTTGAAAGATATTCCTAATCCATTGCTTCATAGGTTTGAAAAATTCGTATGCCCAGCAACGTAAATAACGCAATGAACGTGGGTGAACTATCAAAATGAAACCCATTGTGATCAATTGTCATTTTGTGTGATCTGTCTTATCCTCCAATTAGGTCACAAGCTTCCTGGGCAAGAACTGACTTGGAAAAGGCCGAAGTGTTCGCAATGCATCTGAATTCTGTATTCAAACCCAACGAGAGCGTTGCAGATGAGCGTGATATTGATGCAATATTAGAACAAGATCTGCAGATGTGTCTGCCCATTAAACCAACAACACCTAAAGAAATTGCGAAGGAAATCAGACAGTTGGACTCGAGAAAGGCTCCGGGGTTTGACCTGATCACACCTTCAATACTTAAAAATCTTCCAAGAAAATGCATTGCCTTCTTAGCTAGTCTGTTCAACGCTATCTTTCGAACATCTCACTTTCCTGACCTTTGGAAAATCTCTGAAGTTGTCATGATCCACAAATTAGGCAAACCTGAACACGAACCGTCGTCTTATCGGCCGATAAGCTTGACTCCTGTACTGTCCAAACTGTGGGAGAGGATATTCCTTAACCGACTAAAGCCATGCATGGATGTCAATGATGTCGTTCCACCTCATCAGTTTGGCTTTCGGAAATCTCATTCAACAATAGAACAGGTTCACCGAGTTTATCAAACAGGAAGACAGGCCTTTGAACGCAAAAAGTACTGCTCAGCTGCATTTCTTGATGTTCAACAAGCTTTTGACCGTGTCTGGCACAAAGGATTACTGGCAAAAGTGAAGGATAAACTTCCACACTCAATGTTCCTGCTCATCCGGTCGTACAGACAGCGTCAGTATGTGCTAACCCCTCAAGTTTTAAAATGTTACACATTAAATTCCTTACAAATGATCTAAAGAATACTTCAAAAAGAACCCATTGTTTCGACTCAGATTCGAACCATCGCATCACCGAACGTTGTCATACTCATACCGGCAGTTTGACGAACTAGCCAGCGAGCCCATATGAATTGCGTTGAAATTGTTATCTACTATGGTCTGAGTCATTTTATCTTTAGGTGGAATGTCTAATCGATAGATGTTATAATTTGAGGGTATCCATTAATTTTACTTACTTGCGTTGTCTTTATAAAATTAATCCATAGCCATACCCTCAAGTTATAACTATAACGTTTGATGTATACGTTCACTTAAAACGGCGAAGAGTAAACGACTACGATTTATTCATTAATTTTTAAAATGATTTATGATTTTATGAGAACTAAAATAGTTGTTCTGTGTGAACAAAATGTGAGCATAAAAGGAATTGCGAGACAGCTTGGCATAGCAGTAAGTTCATTATAATATTAATTGTGTTCTCCGATTTTTTTTTTTTGTTGAGCTATTTGTGGTATCTTGTGTGTGGTGGTATTTAATAACTTATTTAAAACCATTTTTTTCTATACAGAGACAAACGGTGCGCTTATGGGTGCGCAGATTTCAAGAAACCGGCGATGCTAAGACAATGACCATGGGTCGGAGAACTACTGGGATCTATACGGACCAATCTGAACATCATCCGGATATTGTTAAGGTTCACACTACACCGCCGTTTACATCCACTCGTTACAGTTCGCAACGGCATGGAATATCTCTCTGTCCACGGTTCGAAGACATTTACACGCAGAGAACATTCGCAGTTATCGACCTGCAAAATATGTCTAACAGAAGAACATCGAAGAGAACCAGAAAAAGCAGTTATATTAATTAAGTATGACAACAAAATAAACAACGAAGACATTTAACTCATTTGATTCCACTATTTTACTTTGTATAGCAAAATATTCTAAGTAGATATCATGAGCTAATAAGAGATGTTAATTGATTATCTATTGATAACATGTTTATTCACTTATTATGCTCATGATTGTAATCCTGCCAAACTAACTTCTAGTTCCTAGACAAGTTGCAAACGCTTCAAAACTTGTCACTTTCGATGTCACTTGTCAGACTGTCAAATGTCAAATTTGTATGCTGAGACGACATGACAGGTCACGTGACATTTCGTTAGGTTATGTCAATCTAAAATATTTCTACCGCTTACTATTAATTTATCGTTTACCTTAATAGGATGCCACTTGTCTAGGAACCCAATTGTGTCAGTTGGCAAAATAGTATATTATGATAACTGTAAATAAAATTATCAAATCAAAATAAATCTTTGTTGTAAAATAAGATCATAGTTTTGTTAAATAATAGCAATAATAAATATTATTATATGATTATATTAAGGTATTTTATTTTTCTTTATTTTTAAATTCTTCATAAATAATTACTAAAACAAAATAGAAAAATATATTAAAATAATAATTATAATGAACAAAAAGCACGATTCGTGGCTATGATTTGAACTTCCACTCATAGGCACGGCAAACGGTCTTGAAACCTCTAGTCTACTTAGACGATGAATAAAACGTTCGTAAATGTTAACCCTATTATTGCTTGTCGTTTTCGCAATAATAAAAGTATTAACGTTTTATTGAAAAAAAACAATAATAAAAACAGAATTTTAAAAAATAAATACTATCTTAAACTTATTTATTCACTAAAACAATAAATTAATTAAAATAAAATGTTTTTACAAAATACAAAAACCAACTTGAGCCTATCACGGATTTGAACGCACATATCTTTTGGAGGGGTAACCACTTAATGAAGCAGTGTGTACTTATCCGAACGCTACTTTCGAGTTAAACAGGGCGAAGCACGATCAAGATTGTTTGAAGTGGAAGCTGGAGTGCCACAGGGTTCTGTTCTTGGCCCCGTGTTGTACAACATATTTACATCAGATTTACCCACATTAGACGACATAACAGTTGCAACATATGCTGACGACATAGCCTACTTATCAGTTGATGACAACCCAGAAATGGCCAGTAATAAGCTCCAAAATCAGTTAGACGAGGCACACAAATGGCTCTGTAAGTGGCGGATACGCGCCAGTGCATCCAAGTCTAACCATATCACCTTCACACTCAGGCACGGAAACACCCCTCCTGTTAGACTTGGACCTGATACCTTACCACACACAGATTGTGTTAAATATCTTGACTTCCATCTAGTTAGGCGCCTAACATGGAAGCATCATATTAAACAGAAAAGGGAGGAGATAAACCATAAGTTCCGCAACCTGTATTGGCTCATGGAAAGAAACTCGGTACTCTCTGTAGACAACAAGTTACTCATCTACAACTCGGTTCTTAAACCAAGGACGTACGGAATCCAATTGTGGGGCGTTGCCAGCAAATCTAACATTCTCTGCCTGCAAAGGGTTCAAAATGGTATCCTAAGAGCCATAGTAAATGCACCTTGGTTTGCTCGGAATAGCGAAATTCACGATTTCTTGCAGGTGCCGCTCGTAAACATTGAAATCGAGCGGTACAAAATTCAACACAAGGCACGCCTAACCATGCACCCAAATCCACTAGTGACTGAACTGTTAAACCCGACAGCGGTGGTAAAAAGGCTGAAGAGGAACCACCTTCTATAAGTGGGAGGGGCAGCACTGGCTGCTCCACCACAACGCCATATAAACTGCAACAAATTCGCTTATGGTCTGACGACCGATTGCAAAAATAAAAAGGAAAAAAAAAAATTGTGTGATACAATAATTGTATGGAATAATATTACCCCAGTGATTTTGCAACACTGTCAAAATCACATTGATGTTTATTCTTTTTGTTTTATTTCTTTAAAGTTCGTAAGGAAATACAAATACAAAAATACAAATACAAATGTTTTTATTTGTTGAACATAGGTAGGAAAGCTGATCTAAGTCGTCCTACGTGGGGGTTATTCCTTTTATCATCATCTGCCTAGCCTTTTTCCAACTATGTTGGGGTCGGCTTCAGTCTAACCGGATGCAGCTGAATATCAGTATTTTACATGGAGTGGCTATCTGACCTCTACAACCTAGATACTGGGTAATACCCCAAAAATCCACCCTAAAGTGGATACGCGGAAACGCATGTCCGAGAATCCACCGTAGGCCTAATAATCGCTACGTGGTAGTCAAAATTTCAGAAAAATATATAAAATTATTTTCTTAATACATTTTTTAACAAGTTGTCTGACTCGCGGCAGTCACAAGGCATAAATGTTAGCGGCCACCAGCTAACAAACATCCGCTTTGCAGATGATATAGAGTTATTCTCCACACCACCTTCAGAACTTGAAGAAATGTTCCAAGATAGAGAGAGAAGACGGCAAGTCTTGATGTTGGACTTTCAATGAACAGATCCAAGACACAGGTCATGACCAGCACGAAACGTAGGGAACAGACAAGTCAAGGAAGTCGAAACCGAAAGACTCCAAAATGCTTGGAAGACCTACTGGGCCCTTGCCATAAAGAACACATGAAAGCTTAGTCTTCCTATAACACTAAAAAGAAAACTCATCAACATGCTGCCTGCTCGTCCTAACCTACGCTACGGTGCACAAAGTTGATCACTTCTGAACAACAGAAGTCCAAACTCAAGTGTTTCCAACGGGCCATGGAGCCCAACATAATAGGTGCTAAAAGCAGATCGTGTTAAAAACACCACGCCGCGCTCCATAACTCAAGTAACGGGTGTTGGAGAAAAAACACCCAGGAAGAAGTGGGAGTGGGTCGGACACGTCTCACGAATGCACCCGGAGAGATGGGCAAAGATCGTCACTCACTGGACGCCTGAGGGAGGACATCGCCGTCGAAGTAGACCACGGGCGAAGGTGGTGACGTTCTGGTAACGATTGCAGGGCCAACATGGCCAGAGATCGCACAAGACAGGGAGGTTTGGAAGGACAAAGTGGACGCCTTTGTCCAGCAGTGGGACACAACATAGGCTAACAAAGTAAAAAATATATTTTAGCTTGAGTTGTCCCCTTGCAGGTCAAAGACCTTCTTTTTTCAATTCAATGTTTTCCCATCCTTTACCAGCGGACTAACGTTTGCCCGAAACCTAAAGGGCCATTCCAAAATGTAGCTTGAGCGGTCGATGACTTAGACCGATAACAAAGTTCTGATTGGCTTGCAGGATGGCAAACCAGCAGGCCTGATAGCAAAGAGACCATTTAGGAGTGATGCCCGTTTTCGGTAACACTACGCGACGCCTAAACAGTATAAAGACATACAGTATTGTATCTCGGCCGTAACCTTGAATTAAATGCCTACAGCCGCGCGGTACGTAAACATGCGATAGGGCTGCCCGCCTCCAGCATTTTAATTACATTTGCCTACTTTGTGTTTCCATTTAGTTTTGTTATTGTATTTTACTGTGTGTACATAAATAATAAAATAATTCGTCATTTCGAATTAACCATTTATTTAACATTAATCTGATTACAGTTTATTTCTATGAAAACTTGTTCATGTGTATTTTTAAACAAATTATGTTAAATTATTATTATTATTCATTTATTTATTTAGTTTTCTTATTTTATTACATTTTTAAATATTTCTTAAAATATAAAAATAAGTAAAGAAAAACATTTAAAAATATAAAAAAATAGTTTTCCGCCGGTGTCGGGACCAGGGTCCAAGCTACCGGTGGTTAGGGCTCCAGAGACAGGAACCTCCTCACAATGCGAGCCGTATCGAGGAGTACTGCCTTCTGAATCAGGCCCTTGATCCAACCGCCTAACGAGAGCCTCGATAGATGTTGATCGAGGCTTTCGGCTATAAGACCATTGGCCGACACGACAATCGGCACAATGATAGCCGAGCTCACATTCCACATGTCAACAACCTCGTGTGCTAAGTCGAGATATTTAATTTGTTTCTCTTTCTCAGCTTTCACGAGGTTACCGTCATGCGGAATGGTAACATCGACAATCATTGTGCGGCGCGCTAATCGATCTATCACCACTATATCAGGCTTATTGGCAACAATAGTCCTGTCAGTAATGATAGATCGATCCCAGTACAACGTGACATGGTCATTTTCAAGAACTGGGTCGGGCACATACTTGTAATACGGTACCTCAGAATCCACAAGCTTATATTTCAAAGCAAGTTGCTGGTGAATAATCCTGGCCACTTGGTTATGCCTGTGCAAGTACTCGCCGTTAGCCAGACGAGAACAGCCAGAGACAATATGTCTGATAGACTCACCCGGACGGTGGCATGCCCGACACACGTCAACCGTCCCGTCCTTCATAATATGTCTCCGGTAGTTATTCGTTAAGATAACTTCGTCCATAATTGCACAGACGAAACCTTCAGTTTCCCCGAAAAGGTCACCAAAACGTAGCCAGGATACGGACGCTGAGAAATCTACACCGGGCTCATGAAGAGCCCGATAGAAGCGCCCGTGAAGCTCCTTGCTTTGCCATACCTTCTTGCGGTCATCAGTAGAAAGTACTACAGGTTTGCGCCAGTTCTCTTTAGCCATGGAGAGCGGGGTGAGCCCCTTGTCCACTGCGACCACATCACGGTGCATACCCACTTCGGCATTTAAAAAATATTCCCTGAGACTGCATACCTCACGGTTGTGGAGGGTCTTCGCATTTAAAAAGCCTCGACCCCCGCACTTCCGCGGGATATACAGTCTCATCACCGATGATCGTGGGTGATGCATCCGGTTTGCGGTCAGTAGTGTACGGACCCTTCTATCCAGGGCGTCGAGTTCGGTCTGAGTCCATTTGAGTATGCCAAAAGAGTACATCAAAACCGGCATGACCCAACCGTTGAAGGCGCGCACCTTATTTCCGCCCGAAAGAAGACTAATTAATACCTTCTTCAGGCGACAAAAGAAGCGTTCCTTCAACGATTGCTTCATGTCAGCATCGTTGATGCCTAACGCTTCCGACATACCCAAATACTTATAGTTTTCGGATAAGGAGAGGGATCTGAGGCCGATGGAATCCGAGAGTTGAATTTCCTCGGATTCCATAATCTCCCCTCGCTTTACATGCATGACTGCACATTTGTCCACACCAAACTCCATCCTGATGGCGCTACTGAAAGTTTCAGTTACCTTCAGTAGCTCCATCAGACGTAATTTGTTGGGGGCAAAGAGTTTCAAATCATCCATGTAAAGGAGGTGAGATATGACCTGACCACCTCTCCTATTATTATTATTATTATAGTTAAATCAAACGTTCAAGAACTACAAATAAAATTCAAAATTTGTATATTAATGTTTTTTTAAATCTTTCCTATCATCGTCCTATCCTTAACAGAATAACACAGATTGGAAGAAGTTAAATAGCAAACATGTATAATATAAAAATTATAATTAAAATAATCTGTTCATTGAAGTAATAAAAATATATTTAAATTAATGAGTGCAAATAAAAGCAAATTTATCAATTAAATTGTAGATTTCATTTCACTCCTTCCTCCTTTCTTTCCTCCTTCTTTCCTCCTTCTCCTTCATTCATACAAAATACTAATAATTCAATAAAAATAATTAAATTTTATTCATAAAAGTATGCAATCATTTCATTAATGTTTTGTTATGATGTTGTCACGTTAAACTATCGTCCGTAAATCGACTTTACAGACAACCAATTTTTTTCTAGTATTATTCATACACACAGTACAATAAACAACTATTATTAATAATAAAAACCACGTCTTTACTTGGAATTATACAAACTAACAAAACACACATGCCCCGAGGTTTTAACACCAGCGTACCTACCGTTTAATGATTCATGAACCGCCTATAACTACCTACCTCACTCGTGTTTATCACTTTCCTTTACTCTATTCACTTCATTTATTAATCCAGACATCTTTTTTTCGGGAGATAAAATCAAATACACATTATGTACCTACCTACAAGTAAGTAATAGTACATTATGATATAAGTGCGGTAAGTTGAAAATTACGGCCGAGGCGATATTGCTTGCCCGAGCCGTAGGCGAGGGCTAAAAGAAAGCAGAGGCTGTAATTTTCAAAGCGCACGTATGTCATACGACGTTTTATAACATATTTGCGAGGAAATAAATAAAACTCGGACTGAACTTGCATATTTGCTTGTTTTCCATATGATGAAATTTTGATACGCTTGTAAGTATCTATCAGTCGATTTTTCGGGCGAGGCTTCAAATAAAAAATAGTACAGCGAAAAGAAAAAGCGCGCGGAATAAGATAAGCGATGCGCGCGCGTTCGGGCTTTTTTTTTCAGGCATAGGAACAAAACAGCCAGTATTATTAATAAAGTAAATTAATATTTTTGTTTTCGTTACAGATATTAATGGTTGTAATTTATTGTCAAAATTAATTAAATTAAATAATTAAATGTTTATTTATTATATTTTATCTCCCAAAGTTAATTTTATTCATAAAATGTTGACATCTTTTCTGAAATAAAAACTCTTTGCTAAGATTTAAAAAAGTACCGTTCGTTTTGACGGAGCATCTTGATAAACCGTGCGATTTACTTTACATTACCGCACAAGTGCGTAATGAGATACATTACGATATTGAAATTGGTGAAATAAGAGACCCTTTACGAGCAAATCTATACTTATAATAAATCTGTAGAAGTGAAAATTCTGTACATTGAAAATATCAAAAAAATAAATGGCAGGGGGTGTTACTATACCGACATCGAACCCAAAAATGTGATTAAAAAAATTTTTGTCTGTCTGTCTGTCTGTTTGTTCAGGCATCACGCAAAAACTACCGGTTAGATTACGATGAAACTTGGTATAATTATTCTTTAATATCCTAGGCACCACACTGGGTACTTTTTATCCCGGAAAAGTATATATAAAAAAAAAACAAACTTAATTTTGCGGTTCGATCCCTAGACCCGATTACTGTACCAACCGCAAATAATCCCAACTAGCAAAATTTTTACTTACAAGTGTCCTAAGACCTATATTTTTTTACTCTTTTAGCATACTTACAAACAACTGTAAGTGTCGATTTAGGCGCACTTTATAAGAGAATTCTCACTTAGAGTCAACTTATAACGCTCTTATTGAAGATTACTTTACACTTACAATAATCTTGTTACTGCTCTTGTAATACCAAAATAACTTATAATGGTTTTGTAATGGCATGGTTTGAGGGAAAATAGGACTTAGAGCACTCTTACAACTGCTCTTATAAGTGTAATTCCTCTTAAATTGCTCTCTGGAAGCTCAATAAAGGAGTATTTATCAAAAATGCCGAAAGAGTGCGCGAGCGCTGCTGAAATAAAAAAAAAAATTGTCAACTCATGTATGTATTATTTGTATTAGTACTTAGTATTTTTATTTCCTGTAATCATTTATTTCATTTGCTTGATAGTTATGCGTCTATGAACTTAAATAACTTGCGGTGTACATTTCTTCGAATGTTTTGTGGAATAAAGTGAAATATTTTCACAGGCCCACTTCGTTATGTATTTAGAATATTATTTAAAAAATATTAATTAATTATAAAAATAAAAACTGACGCCATTAGAGATTGATAAGACCAATTACTCTTCTCTAAGATAAGCTTAATACTAAAATGTCTTATTTCACACTACCTAAGTTAATTTTAAACCTTTTGGTCTTATTGAGCTCTTACATAAGGTAACTACTTGCAGCCATTTAATAAATTTAGGGTTCCTTTCAAAACCATGGCATACCAAACATGCATAAGTATACAATGTACCTAATGGGTGGGTAAGTGGGTACTATTAAGTGAGTGTGTTTTAAAATATTTTTATTAACTCTTTTTTGTAGTAGATATTGACCCCCGGCCGTGTCATGATAGTATAATGGTTGCTATAATGGATGATGACTGCTTTTTGAGTAAAAAAAAATGAGATTGCTCAAGAAGAGGAAGTGGCCCTAGACCGTAACTCACTTTATTCTTTCACAATAATGTTTTGCTTGTAAATACACAACACATCATGATATAACGCCAATGGACCTCAAAAGCCATATCATTTCATATTAGTTCATAGCGAAGTAAATAAATTATTGCATGCCGAATTCTTCTGGTGCCGAAACTGCCGCGAATTTGCAACTTACGACCACTATCCGTCTGATGAATGTGAATTATGTATGTAATTAAAAACAGAATATTGTACCTATCGCAGTTTTGTGTACAGCGGGATTGTTCGAAAGGGTTACCGCTGGCCCGGAACATAAAGGGCTAAGGAAGGAACACGGGTGGGCTTTAGTCAGTAAGAGTCTGACACTCCCTACCGCTCCACCCAGAGCGGGAGGAGTCATTTGATGAATTCCCATCCAAAAAAAAAAAGCTTTAAACGAGGCGGGCGGCGTGCCCCCACCACATTGGTGTTAGGTTCTTTCTAGAAACTATTCACTAAGTTGCCATACGTTTGAAATTGTATATTTTTTTCGTAATCCGTTGTATTTGTTTCACATTCACTTTCATCGCTATCGTCAGAACCAGAATTAAGACTACAATCTGCCAGTTCAAAGTCTTCAGAACTGCCATCTTCTTGTTTTTGTACGGAACCATCGAACGATTTACTGGCTCTATCGATTTCTATAGTAGTTCTACTAGTACCAAGTAGCCTTTTTTGTGAGTGTGTGTAATTTTGTTTAATTTTATTCCTTTATGCTCCACTTCTTTTAAATCTTTTCCATTTTTCAAACTCCATGCTTAACTGTTACAAACACTTAGCGTTGTTTACACGAAATGACACGAATATAATGGCCGACATTCTTAATAAAGTGTTCACAAGTCTTTTAAAAGACAAACTATTCTGACAAAGCTCTACTATTATTCGTCTTCTCTTTAATCTGACTCAGAGAAGACTTAATTCACATTTACAACTTCGCTTTATAGTAGTTTTATGCAAAAGTTTATTAAGGTCATAAGTGTTATAAAACACTCAATGCAGACTCTACTAAGAAAGAATGTACTTTTAAGATGCTTTTTTAAGTGGAAATAATATTCAAGAGCAAATGCTCTTTAAAAATGCACTTGTAAGACAACTGTGCTGATAAATGTCTTACAACGATTCTTTATACACATATATGTATAAGAGCATGTACTAAGTGTCAGTATTCTTTTAGTACAAAACGCCTTAAATCATGCTTTTATAAGATGTACTGTCATAGTCTAGACACATGTAAGTTAGCTGTAAAACCTTAGTTCTTAAATCAGCATATCCGCAAGAGAAAATTGCTAGTTGGGAATATACCCCAACTAGCAAAGAGATCGTATAAGCAATTACTCTCACGACTATGAATCGAAAAACACTCGTATGAAAGATCCTATTATTTCAAAAAGCCGTTTAAAAGCAGCTGTCTAGATATTTTAGCCTTCAACGCTTTTTGACTCTATAAACATGTCTAGTAAACGTGTACTCGACGAATTCATATTGCACTTACTCGATGATTATATAAAGATATCTCTCGATCACCTTCATGCAACTGTAAGTCCTATGACAGCTCTTTGAAAGCAACTGAATTGCTAATTTATCGTAAAACTAGCTTTTATAGCACTATCTTTCGACATGTATTTATTACAGCATAATTATAGAGTAAACGCTGTTTATTCGACAAAATAGCATCTCAGTTACTATACCGGCACTTAATGTCATATAATAGCTTTTTACAAGGCTTTCATTCCGCTTAATTTTTGAAGTTGAGAAAACGCTTTAAAATTATCTATTACAGCCCCAAAGGTGCTCTAAACATCATTTGAAAGCCGCATAATTGTGGGATGAAAGTTGAATAAAATCTATTACAGCACTGTAAACGCCATTTTGTTACAACAACAACCGTATTGTTTTTATTTTGTGAAAATCGATTATAATCGGTGGAAAAAAATTAAAAGAAGTGGAGGGTTCCGACGGAAAGTAAACAAGATTTATACACAATTGAAACAATCAACATCTACATTAGCAGTAACTACAGATGAAGAGCGATCAAATAATACAAGTGCGGGTTCTGTAGGAAATATTTACACTTCTACTGATTATGAAATTTGTAAACCGTCAGCTAGTGAAGTGTGTTCTAATATTGAAAATATCTCCGCTGATCAAGACTGATTCTTATAGTAGTGATAATGACAATTATAGTTCAGAGTCCGGGGATAGTGAAAATTTAAATGATGAGTTTCGTTTTAATTTTAAAGAGTGAGTGCTCAACAACAACACAACGGATTAACAGAACCTTTGCAAAAATGTTTAGAAATTATTGATTGCAATTCTGATGTTTTTACTCTGCTTGTAAACATTGACGGCCTGCCAGTATATAGGTAATAGCTCAAAACTTCAATTTTGGCCAACATTGTGTAAAATACTAGAAATTCCGACACTGTCGCTACTAGTTGTCGGGATATATGCAGGTCAAGAAAAACCATCGGACTTAGATAAATATTTAGAACAGTTTGTGAGGGAAATGAGAGATCTTGAAAATGGTCTCAGAATTAAACCAAAAATATATTATATAATTATAATAATTTGAAAAAGTCACTCATATAATAAAAATCACTAAAATATTTTGTTTGTGTTTAATTTTCTTTTAAATTCCTCTGGAGTATTAATAACGTAATAAGTATTTTGATCTAATATTAAGGATTTAACATTTTGCGCTAAGGAACCCCAAACTAACTGCAATGGCGGTCCTAGAAGTCGTAAAGTTGAAACCTTATTTCTATTTCTCAGCTAAAAGCCGAGTGAATGCTTTGTGATGATAAATGAATTGCTATTAATGGCGAATTAGATAAACAATTAAATTAATATTATTTGTAATTCATTATTTACTAAGAAATCTTACGGCCCATGAAAATATTAACTAAAATGTAAGGAATATAGACGAAAAATTTAACCCCGCATAGGAAAGTAAACACCTTTGAGCTAACTTTAGTTCACGAATTGTCAATATGATTGTAAAATTGTATGGCACAAATAATATGGCAAAATTTAATACTTATATTAAAGGACTTCAACCAAAATGGGCTAACCGTGAACAACCATATTGGGAAAAAAGGAATTCATAAATAATTTAGTAATAATATTTACTGAACATTGGTCCCTATTCGGGAGTGTCAAAATAAATAATATTAAAAACGAATTAAATAGATTTTTAATTGATTTGTATTTGTATGGTGACAGTTGCGGCGCGGCGCGCGTGCGGGGCGCGTTGTGTTAGGGTTGCCTAAAGAATAAAGACACAGAAAAAATAATATCGATATTTTTAATGTTTCGATTCGAGAGCTTCGAAACATTAAAATGTTTTCCTGGAAGACCGAGCTTTGCTCTAGTCGTTGGAGGATTCATCATCAGCATCACCATCATCATCTTAACCTTACATAAATAAAAAGGTATAGTTTACGTAAAAACATTTTTTTTTGTGATGGTAAAATCATCCGTTTATTTCCCCCGCGCTAGGCTCCTCGTGTCAGACTTTTTGCGTCTTGTGGAAAGTAAGGACGCCGTGTCGCCACTCTAGCCACTCCTCAAAGAGGAGACTTACCGCCATGATTATAGATGCCCACGTAGAACAAACGTTGGAAGTCGTTTAAGGCTCCTACAAACAGGCGCGATACGCGATATAATCACCGCTCACCGCTCGTTGCGCGACTTGCGGTGTCTCTGTGTCGCGCGCGAATTTATCGCGTGTCGCGCCTGTTTGAAGGAGCCTTTATCCTCTATCGGGGAAAAATAATAAGAATCGTTCGTAATTGGTAATTCGTCTTCGTTCGTTTGTGTTTTGTCCGTCATGGTAGCGGGTATTATTAACACGTGCTTTTCTTGAAGATTCTAGTTGTAATGCGGCATGATCCATAACCAAAAGAATTACGCAAAACAATACATCACAGCATGATGGAATCGATTTCAAACCGAGTGTTCGACTGACAGTGCAGAGAACTGGCAACACTGACCCAGACACGACTGGCGCTCGATTTTCAAATTGTCAATGTCATTCGCTTTGCGTTTGCCGCTCTTTTTCGTATCGTATTGTGAATTCATTCATATTATTCCGACTTTAGCTATTTTTGAAGACCGTTCAAAATGGATTCTGATGATTTTCTATTCGACGACCCCGGCTCACTCTCGGACTCAGTACCCGCTTCAAACGTTAACCCTGGCATTTCTCCGTATAATGAACCCGCTTTACATGAAGACTTGCACGTGAACATGGACTTTCGTGGTAAGTCCCAACTTCTGAAATGATTATGTATGTACATTGTTTTTTGTTCTTTATTTATTGAATATTTGAGTTGGCTAAAATCCATCACTAGTTCTCTCGCAGTCAACCTGTGGCTGTAAGATAGCGTACAAGGTCGTGTGCATTGATAGAGCCAGTAGTGACCTTTTACAAGTATTGAAGTTTTTTTTTTGTACGATTTAACTAATTTGACACAAAACTTCTTATCTATACGTTTTCTTTGTACTGTAAACCACTTAATAAAATCAATAATAGTGCAATATTTTTATGTTCATGTTCAAGCCCAAACGCCATACAAAGTGGTTGATGTCCTTTAACTATTTTATTTCTTTTCACAAACTATTATAGTCTATGAATGCTGCTTGGTTGCATTCACACGATCAAAGAGTCGAGTGATTGCAACCGCACTGCTATATTACAATAAATTTGTCGAATGAAAGAGCTTCTACCGACTTGGGAAAAGTAAATGTGTTGAAAAATGGCATACTGATGATTAATATAATACTAGTAACTTTCGAGTTGCGATTACTCTATATTCTTTCGACTATTTGGCTATTCAGACGATAATCTTACGATATTTACATCACTTAAAGCAGAGAGAAGTGCGCCCAAATCGCGTTGAGAGAACGTGCACAGATCATTTACTCGACATTTTCTCACCACCAATAGCTGAAATAGTAACGTGCTGCTGGCATTTTTACGATATCTTTTGCTAGTTGGGACATATCTACTGAATATACGCAAATAATATAATATATACTGGACATAGGCCTCTCCCAAGCACCGCCACTTAGACTGGTCCTGTGTTTCACGCATCCAACGGTTTCCCGTGGCTTTCATCAGGTCATCGGTCCACCATGTGGGTAGGCCTTCCAACGCTAAGTATTCGGGTCCGCGGTCGCCACTCCAGAACCAGCATAGCATAATCAGCCTGAAATGTTTCTACTGCTGGGACATAGGCCTTTTTTCTGTGAGAGGAAGTGGGTCGTAACGTAATCCACCACGCGGGCGCAGTGCCAACGGAGCCCCTGCGTTTGGGTGTTAGTGTAGGTGTGGAGAGGGGCATGAGAGATAGAGAGGGTAGTACCTAGTGCTAACGTGAGGTTCTGACCTGGGAAGGCGAGGCAGCCGGCGTTGAGGAACAGGTGCGTCTTCACCAGCTTGAACACGCCCTGTTGTGCGCCCGGCAGCGGCAGCGGCGCATACAGGTGCACGCCGCTTGCCCAGTATGCCTGTACACGCAGTATACACAAGATTTATCATCTGAGTAGTCAACTATGATTGTTGTGGCTTGTGGTCGGCTTCCAGTCGTATGCCTGCAGGCACGCGTCGACGGCAGAGGCAATTGCAGCGGTCGACACCCGTCGACGACAACATGCCGCTCGTATATTTGAGCACAGTTACTCAAATACACGAGCGGCACGTTGTCGACGGCGGCAGTTGCGTCTGCCGTTGACGCGTGCCGCTCGTGTGTGTAACCGGATGCATCTGAATACCAGTATTTTACATGGACCAACTGCCTATTATGTTACCCCCACAACCTTATAGTTACTGGGTAACACGATACCCCTTGGTAAGACTGTATACCTGCACACAGGACTACGGTACATAAGGTCCGTTCCGAAATATCTGGTGACAAGGTGAAAAAAAAAATATACATCTAAATTGAGAATCTCCTCTCTTTTTGAAGTCGATTATAAAATACATCACGCACTATTTCCCGAAGGGTTAAGCAGAGGTGTAGTTACATTGTAAAATAAAGTACACCGGGTATGTCACCAGTTATGTTTGAGTCCCATGTTAGAGGGGCAGAGCCTATTTCCATCAACCGGGCTGCTATAATAACTGCTATAATAATATGTAATTTATTTAGGTACATAAAGGTTTCGAAGTACATGTGGGACTTACAAAGTATGCATTCATTTATTAATTACGTGGCGTCATACGACGATATATCAAACTATACATTCAATACATTTCCAGTTTTAGCTGACCTCGCATTGATGTACAGGCTTTCCGTACAATGAGAAATCAGCTTATATTGGAAATACCTATTCTTGCCATAAATGTTGTCACGAAGAAAAAACTTTTTTTTTTATTGCAGATAATATTTATTACTTTTACAGTGTGTTAGTTTAATACATAAATATAAAACAATTTAAAATATAAAAAGCTTATTCGAAGTGGTCTTCCATTGGCTGCAATACAGTCCTTTAAACGTTGAGGCCAGTTATCAATAGAAGTACGCACTCTTTCCAATGGGATGGAATGGGAAAATTCTTCACTGCCAATCGTATGGATTGTTTTAGGGAGTCCAAATTACCATGGCGTTTAGAGCAAGCCGTACTCTCTAAAATTGACCATAAATCATAATCCAGCGGATTAAGATCGGGACTAGACGACGGCCAGTCTTAAGCAGGAATAGTGTGCCAGGAAGCGTATTCGTAAGGCTGAGGCGGCGGGAACGGCGACACGCGCTCGAGCGGTGGCGTGAGCGGCTACAGCAGCCGCAATATTCGCGCAAGCGCGTTGTCGAAGCCGTTCTGCCGCACTTCGAAGCCTGGCTAAAAAGAGGGGAGCGCATCTCCTTCAGGCTCACCCAGGTGCTCACCGGACATGGTTGCTTCGGTGAGTACCTGAACAGAATTGGGCGAGAGGCCACGGCAAATTGCCATCACTGCGGAGGCAACCTGGATTCCGCACAACACACCCTCGAGGAGTGCCCTGCGTGGGCCTCCGAGCGGCGTGTCCTGGTTGCCAGGATCGGGCGAGACCTGTCTCTGCCGGCAGTAGTGAGTGGTATGCTGGCAGAGACAGAGGATAGGACGGTAGTAGCCTCTTTCTGTGAGACCGTGATGGTCAAGAAGGATGCCGCCAAGCGAGATCGGGAGAGGGTTGATCCTGCTCGGAGAAAGAGGCGTCGGTGTGGCAACCACCTTGGCGCCTAATACGCCGAAACCCGCTTACCAAACAAGGTAGGTGGACCTTTCGGGTCGCGGGCGCAAAGAGTGGGGACTCTGTCCGCCCACCAAGTGACCCCAGGGAAGACAGTGGCACAGTGATCACGCGCTGCCGTGCATGGCGAGGCTCAGGGGAGGCTGTTTTACAGTCTCCCCAGGGATGTGCCTTACAGGCGTTGCACGGGGGGGGTTCCGGAATTGGTATTTTAAGAGGAACTGGGACCACCCTTATGTGCTGATGGTGATCACCGGGGTGGTTTTAGTGAGGTAAAAATCCCACACTCCCCGACCTCCCTCCCCGGAGGTCGGGTGCCTTTTGAAGGTTTCCCCCGACACAAAAATAAAAAAATAGAAGTATTGTTTTGACGATGATTTTCGACAGTATCTGCCATCATTCAAGATGAGGTACTCACCCGCCCACCAATAGCCTGTCCATCCATGTGTGGCCCGACGCCTCGCTGTTGGAAACCTCGCAACGTGGTGGGACCGCCGAGGAAGAAGTGGTCGGGTAACATCGAGCCGTGCAGATCGTGCAGTATGCCTAGAGCACCCGTAGCTTGTAACACCTGTACAGCACAATCCAGTTTAGTGATGATCATTGGAGAACCTAAAACCGTAAAAAAGCAGTATTATTGGTGAACTGTTTAATTTTCCCGCCGCTATGCTTTCTCGCTCAGCCCTGAAAGCGCTGGTGGAAAGCCAGCCCAAATGATTGATGTTGGACCAGGAACAGGACCTCAAATTCTCTCTCGGCAGCCTTGTTTCACTCACTGATGAGTAAAGGCTTCCTCCCTTTTGTGCCAGCTTCCCTGATCTGTGAGAGTCGCTTCCTACATCTGTGTAATCGCAGCTTCCTCTCCTACACTCACTCACTTCCTCACTTTGCTGTGCTCGACACTTCGACAGGTATAATGAAAACTTAGTACACATTGTGGAATGTAATTTAAATGATTGAGTACGAGTACTCACTACGCCTAAATCTTGAGACAACGTATGGTTAGCCTGCAGATGCATCTCAGACTTCACGTTGGCAACACTGCCGCCGACGCCGGCGACCTCGTTGCTAATCTGCATCCACACACCGTGTGTCGGGAACACCTCCTCGTCTCTGTGGTCCACGTTGATTATGTGTCGGAGGGTTGATTTCAGATATGGACCTTACATCAGAAGGGTAAAGGTTAGGTTAGAATAATCATGATTATGGTAAGCTTATATTAAGGTCAAATTTATGCTGCGCTGCGATGTGCTGTGCTGCACCTACTACATTTAGGTAACTAGTTTCGCCCGTGTGGATGTGGATTTCATGTTTTTTTTTTTATTGTGAGGAACCCTAATTCTTTTTCTAAAATAAAAGTCGCCTGAGTTATTCCTTATACGCTAGCTTCGGCAGACATGTCGCTCCATCAGGGCTCTGAAGGCGTTGTTAGGTATATTGGACGCGGAGGGCTTCGTATGCTTTTTGGGTGTGATTCACCCACAGGCTGCCCGTGTACAATGAGGTACAATAAGCTCTGAAAAGTGTTTGCTTGACCGACTTGGAACAGCACGCAAACCTGTGAGCTATCATATTATCTCTAATGTTAGACTGGAAGCTAACCCCAACAAAGTTGGGCGACGGCTAGGCAGATGATGATATATACTGTTATGTTGTCATGTCACCCACCGCTGCTCTCTCTGACCGCGAAGGTAGTCTTGTTGATGACCGACATGTCTCGAATCAGTCCCTCCCACTGCAGGTTGTGTTTTATCTGCAAGGCATATCAACAGTGTACAGACGCCAGCACAGCAAACTATCCGAAACTGTAAAATTTTCCCAATCAACTTTGAATCTTAAGCTTTAGCGATAAAGTTGAAAATCTATTAAAGAAATTTGACAGATTGTAGTAGCTTGATGTGCGCCCTGTACATGACTGTCCCACATCATTAGTGATAAAACTGACAGCACCTTTATAATGTCATAGCAGTAAGGGTGATAATGATTATGAAGTGTATTGTCTCACCGTTGGCGAAGTCTTAAAGCCCACGTTGAATTGTATTCCTCGGTCGAGCAGGCGGTACCCTGACCACGGGTACTCCTGGTTTTGCTGGTATAAGGACGCCGACAATCTGCACAAACGGTGATTTTACATTATGTTATGCTGTGCTACGCTATGCTTAGTAAATTCGTTATCGCATAGATTTATAATGAGGAAACAAATTGTGCTGCGCTGCGTTATGTGTAGCTACGCTTTATAAAGCAGTGTTCACGCCTACGTTAGACGAGCTAACTAGTAGCTCATTTCTCGACGAAAACATGAAGTACACTTAATAATAACCTGCAAATCTTGTGCAGAAAAGCAGTTTGTAGAAAAATAAAACAGTAGAAATTAGCTTAGCTAAGCACAGCGCAGCGTAATTTGTTATTGATTAGTCAAAGTCACTACAGCCGGTCGATTCTGTAAAAATCTCACCGTGAAAACTTGGTGAATTGAGCGTGGAGTGAGCTCGCAATAGTGTCAATTCCTAGCAAAAACAAACTCATTTCACCTATATATCTGTCCGTATCCGTGAAAACATATATTATGTTTTCACGGTGAGATTTTTACAGAATCGACCGGCTGCATAGCTAGGTTGACAGAACGATAAACTAGAAATAATGTCATCTTTTAATTATGGTCACACATTGAATAAACTTAGGTAAATGTATGTTCGGGAAAAACCCGCTTGGCTTAGCTCGAATTGTCCTGAGCCGAACCGAACATCATTAAGCGAGGGCAGATGCCGAATGAAGTTTGTCGATCGGCACGAGCCGAATGAAAGCCGAATGCGTGTAGTCATTAATTCTGGTCGGCTTTGATTTTCAACAATGAATACCTACTTAGAAATCGAATGTGCCGACCCGAACATGTGAGATTACTATTCTGATGTTTGTTCTTCTTCTTCTTCGTGCCGCTATTTATATCAGATCTTGTTGGTCCAAGACTTTGGCTCTTTCACGGCGTCGTCGGTGGCAGCGCAGAGATCACTTTGACTGCTTGTTTTAGGACACACAGGGTAGGATAGGAGGTGCAGTATAGTTTGCAACATGATAATGATGTTTATTGCAGTAGATAGTTCTCACACGGGTTCTAAAGTACTCACACGGGTTCTAAAGGCTTGAGTAGCAGTGGCTTAGTAACCGTGATGTTGAAGCTGCAAGTGTTCCGGTAGCCGAGGCTGTAGGCCGCCTGCGCGCGCTCGCCGCGCCCCCATATGTTTGGCAGCTTCAACCCTATGCAATATGTACTGGGAGTTAGATGTGGTATAAGCCGTAGCGTAAGCAGTCCTAAAGGGCCCCTGTATCAAATGTCTTGGGGCCCTTTTCACTGGTCCAAAACTGCAGCGAAATTCAGAAAGAGGTTGTTTTTTTTTTCAAAATAACATCCCGGGTCAACCTGTCATTGTGACCATACTAAGAAAATTCAATAGCGAGCGAATTAAGCGAGCTTGTAAATAGAATAATTCTGTCTCGAATAGGTTTTAAGAGCTACTCATCACCCTAATTGCGTAACATATTATCAATCACAATCTGAATCATTTAGAAGAATATTGCTAATCCATTGCTTCATATGTACGAAAAATAAAAAAAACCGGCCAAGAGCGTGTCGGGCCACGCTCAGTGTAGGGTTCCGTAGTTTCCCGTCCGTCACAATAAGTGTTCCCACTTATAAGTTTAAAAGTGGGTATCCATTATGTTCGCGCTCCAGCAGCGCTCCGCGCTCCTGCAAGTCCTGCAACTGCTCCCGGAGTCCCGGTAGTGGGTACGTGCGCGAACACGGAGCGTGCATCATTGCACGCTCCGCGGCAGGCGCTCCAACTCGTGACGGTTTTTAGCGCGAACACAAAGGGATACGTTCAGGATAATAAAATATGTAAACGAAGTTAAAAAATGCTTGCATATACGATTATACTACAAACTTAGTCCAGAAATTATTTTGTACAACTTTTTGTCTTTTTTGTACAAAAACCGTTGTTTCCATCAAGTTCAAAATAATTTTCCTAGAAAGTCCTTATAAAGTTCTACTTTGCAGATATTTTTCATATTTTTTAAACTTATGGTTCAAAAGTTAGAGGGGGGGGACACATTGTTTTTTAATTTTGGAGCGATTATTTCCGAAATTATTGACATTATCAAAAAATGATTTTAGTAAACCCCTATTCATTTTTAAATACCTTTCCAACAATATATCACACGTTAGGGTTGAAATTAAAAAAAAAATCACTTCCCACTTTACATGTAGGGGGGCTACCCTAATAAAACATTTTTTTCCAATTTTTATTTTACAACTTTGTCGGCGTGATTGATATACATATTGGTACCAAATTTCAGCTTTCTAGTGCTAACGGTCACAGAGATTAAGCGAGGACGGACAGACGGACAGACAGACATGGCGAAACTATAAGGGTTCCTAGTTGACTACGGAACCCTAAAAACCTGCTCAATATCGTAAATAACGCAATGAATGTGGTTGAACTGTCAAAATGAAAGCCATTGCTACTGCAGTGTGTTACGCAAAATAGAATGCAAGCGTGAGCAAAGCGAGCTCGGAAGTTGGAGCATCATGACTCGGATGGGTTAGATTTTATGTGCGAGTTGGATCACGCCCTCAACATGCAACATGGAGCCTTTGTAAGCCACAATGACCGGTCCTGTGCCTCCTCATGCCAGGCCTTCCTACGGCTTTCACCAGGAACTCCTCCTCCTTGCGGCCATCAGTTTCTGTGAGCCTGTGTGACAGACTCCTTCTAAAGCTCGATGTGTCATGTTTACGGTCGGATTCTGTACTACAGGGCATATTGTAAGTTACGAGTACCTACCGATCACCACGTTGCCCTCGTCCTCTCCGACCGACGCGTTCAATCCGCCGACCATCCGCGACATCTCGCGGACTTGAAACGTCACCTGGACACACGATAAAACCGAAGTACATGACAGCAGATGCTACTTAAAACTGCATGCAGTAGTCCAGGTCCACACGGGCGATGTTTTAACCCAACGATTTTTTTTATCGCGCACTGGATTTCCTACTTTCAGTGTTGGGCCGAGCATGGAGAAGCCAACAGACTGCATCCCAGCGCGTCAAAAAACACATTGTTGGAATTTCAACTGTCATACGTTGAAAATCCAGAGCGTATAAAAAAATCGTCGCGTTAAAACGTGGGCTAACACCGACACGATAACACGATGCCCTTTGGCAAGACTGCTATATGCAGCTTTTAGCAGGTTTTGGTAAGTACCTCGAGTCCATCGGGCGTGGCGTCCGGCCCGGAAGACACGTCGATATAGACGCACACGTTACGGAAACAACCGAGGTTGTCGAGCGCCTGTCGTACCTGCACACAAACTAATATGTCTACAAAATAGTTGACATTCTTGCAGGTCGGTTAAGGAAAAAATAAATTACTATCCCGCAACACAGTGGGCGCAGGGCACCTTTTCGGTAATGACCGACCGAAAGTTCGGTTTCAGTTTCAGCCAGTTTCGGCCTTAGTTTCGGTTTCGGCCAGGAGATGGCCGAAACTTTCCGCCGCGCCGAAACTCGAGTGTTCATGAATTATCGTGCATCGTTCGGCGAACTTCGCGGCTACTAGCTCGTGCTCGCTCGTCGCGTCGCCGGCCCAGTTCGCCGCCGTCCATTGTTAATTGCATGGAGTTGGAGGTTGTGTTTTGCACATAAATGATTAGGTAAGTATTCAACTGTCTGTATGTATAATATACATATCCAGTAGTGGACATTTGGAAGTTTTAGAATAATTAAAACCTCAGTTTCTTCACAAACAGCTTTAATCTTGATTTTTCTTGAGATTACAATAAAATTGCGTTTTATAACAAATAAAACCACGCAGCCGTGTACTCAACATAAGTAGTAGAAAAAAGGTAATGATAATCAAAGAGTGCGGGTGTGAGGAAAAAATCACGAACAACATAGAAAATCTAATGGCACCACTCGCTTGTGCAACTTGATGCTGTTGAAAAGGCGTCAGGCGTAGATGTGGCGCAGACATACATTTTATATATTTAAATAAATGTGTAAAATACACACTAGATTTATGTATATGATAGAAATTTTAAATATCTTTAAGTAAGTTTCGGTTTCGGTTTCGGCCGAAACTAAGAGCAAGGCCGAAAGTTCGGTTTCGGTTTCGGCTGAAAAACCTGTTTCTGTCGGACACTACTTTTCGGACTACCATTTTCATTCAAACTGGTACACCAACAACAGCTTCCGTGGCCATGTTGGCAATGAAGTAGACGGAAAAATAATAAAGTGCAAGTCAAAATTGATCTTAAGCTTTTAAGCATATTTATTCCTTGACTGTACAGTACTCGGGCAATTTATGGCACATCAAGATGAATGTGCAAAGCTGAAGTCTCTCGTATTTGCACGATTTATTAGACACTCAGCAAGGTAATGGGGTTAACTACCAGTTGCACAGGTTGCACTGGCCGCGTGCATTTCAATAGTTATCGCCCCACAGAAGGCTATTTTAAAGCACTAAAGCAGCCCAGCAATTTTTTTAGTTGCTAAAATACATTGTAAGTCGTAACTCTAACTGGGTTTGTATTCACAACCAGTCGATACGCTTCCGTACCGTATCGAATATTAATTAATCAATGTTACCGTAGTGCGTATTAGTCCTCTAAACGTTGTTCACAAGTCCAAATCCCGAAAATCTTGTCAGATGTTCTCTACGGTTTGAATCAAATAGACGACCGCTATTCTTCCGACAGCTGTCTGCTGTCGGGGGCAATGCAATTAACGTTATCGAAATGCGTCGTTTTCGTCTATCGAATGGCTGTGAATAACTATGCTGGTTCACTATAAGTAAGGGTGTGTGTGTGAATGTGGGGTAGTATAGGGTTTTTAGTGTGGGGTATCTGGGGTGAGTGAGAGTGCGGTGTGTGAGGGTGTGTGTGTGTGTGTGGGTTGTGTAGTGGGGGGCGTTCATGTGTGAGTAACTTGAACAAGTAATAGTGAGTGTGTTTTATGTATGTGTACCTTTTGAGCACGAACGATGACATCCTCGAAGTCCTTCGCTTTGAACAGATCGTCGACGGTGCCCTTCACCACGTCATCTTTCGTACGCTTGAGTCCGTCAATGTTTACACGGTCGACGCGAGCCTGGAACATTATTCTTGTAAGAAAAAATCGAACGACGACGGCACGAAGGTGTCTCGATATGACGATATGTGATCCATCCACGGACCGGCCTCGGCAAGCGATGCTTAACCTTGAAGATCGACCAGTGCGGCTGTTAACTTATTAGCCATGAGCCCTTCAGAGTATGTAAGTACCTTGACACTGTTGAGCGCGTGGCCTGCCATGCGCACAACCTCCTCGTCCACCACCACTTCCTGTTCGTCTGGGACATCCGCCGGAAAATGGGGTTCCACCTGAAACGGACACACACAACACATCTAGCTGACTCACATCTATGTTGGCTCATTTATTCAAACTCAAAGCATTTATTTCAATTAAACCATTTACAGGCAGGGAGTCGGTTACTGAAAGACGAAGCTAGTTGCCCATTCCAAAGCGTAGATTCAGCTGCATCCGGTTAGACTGGAAGCCGACCTCAACATAGTTGGGAAAAGGCTAGGCAGATGATGATGAGTAGGTTCCTAAGCAGAAGAACGGGCAAGACATTTCATGGACACTCCTTAAATTTTTTAATCATCCACACGACGATGAAAAAATGTTGGCCAAACATTGGCTGAGCCTGTCCAGTGGTCTCATGCGCGACTTTACTACGTTTGATTGACTACTGAGCGCTCAGCATAGGTTTCTGGGTCTGATTTCCAGTTCAGGCAAAGTTTTAATGTGTTTTTCGTCTAGTAGAATTCTCTTGAACTGCCCAGTCTCGATTTATGCCCGGTATAATATGGCAATAGGCCCCCACTCCTATTACAAGGAAAATAAGAAAATAACTGGCAAAGTGTGGGTCTTCAGTGTTTTAGACACCTTTGCCTACTTAACTCTTCCGGAATGCAGGCGTCATGTTCTGTAAATAATTTACCTTTGCGTGTACAATCCCCATTGTTTATATTATTTGACTAACTTCCTAAATACTTAACTAAACAAAACGCATCAAAATGAAAAATATATCTAAATATCTAAGGAATCCTCTGCTAACTAAAGTAAACAAACATAATAAAATTGACGTTTTATGTCGTGAATGGATGAAGCGATCATGAGGATGGGAAAGAGGTTTGATTTGCAAGCAAGTGATAAAGAAGATAAATTGCTTGCTTCGTTGTTCTAGTCGTCGAGTGAACTCGAGTGGTTGAAAGCGCATCAGCTGAGTTGGAGGTTCTGGGTTCAATATTCAAAATTGTTATGTATATTGTAGTTTTGTAAGAGATTGAAGGTGCAGGATCCAGTCTATCATGTTAAAAGTTATCAGAAAATCAAAATCAAAACCTTTTTGCAATCAAGTCGATGTCGACTGTTCTCTCAGTGCAACAACAAAACGTAACGTCAAAATGACAACGTCAGCCTGCTGACATAATGAATGTCAAGGAGGATTGTGTTGCGAAAAAAAAATTTTGCATTCTCTATCGTCTGCCCTTGTCTTTTCACACACATTTGAATGAGACAGAAATGTCAAGGCCAAAAATGAAAGATGTGCTTATTAACGGAGCGCAGTCATAGTGGACGTGTCGTGCACATACGGTTAAAAATATTATTTTTATCACGGAACTCACTGATCTGTACTGCGATAATTTAGAATTATAGCAAAAAGCACTTAAAATAAAATAATTCTATCGAAAGATTTGACTCGTAACGTTCATAATAATTACGTAAATAAGCCTGAAAATCGTGGTCAAAGTTTACGTTTCTTTTGTCGATGTAAACAAAAAGGATGTTTTTAAAACAATGCATGTGGTAAGGGGGCGTGAATGAAGCTCGTGCGCGACGAAATCGCGAGGACATTCAGAAGAAAATACTGGAGAATGAGCGGCGTCAGCAGAGACGCTCCTTTTGGGGTGCAGTTTATTCAGAAGCTAAGCAATTATTGCTGCCCGCGACTGCAGATCAACCGATTACGATGGTGAGTCACTTAGGCTGTATAAGTAATACCATGGTGCTGTTCTAAGTTTTCAGAAAAGCAAATCCCTGGCGAATTTTGTTTCTTTACTTGGCTGCAATTTTTTTTTAAGTCTTCGCTTTTCGTAAGACTTAGCTAAGTAATGCACTCGGCAGCGGTTTTAGTCAGTGTGATGTGCCACTGCAACTAGAAAATAGGCTAAAGCCATTGCTGTCTGCAATGCCCAATTTCTTCTTTTTGATATCAGGATCTATATAAATCTTGAAAAATATAAATGTAAGTATGGTAATCTTGAAGTTAATACTGCAAACAGAATAAACTAAAAGTAAACTGACAAATCACCTTACTCTGCATTCATTAAAAGCAAGTGATACAGTTGAGCATGTGGTCATAGGTTTGATTCCCAGGTGGGGCAAAGTATTATTGGGTTTTTCCATCAGGAATTTTTCAGTAGCAGCTCATAGTCTGGACTTGTGTCTGGTTGATGGCAATAGGCTCGCCCCTATTACATATTACTTAAACTTAACTGGTGAAATGTGGGTGTACTGGTGGTACACCTCTGCCTAAGAGCCGTGCCACACAGTGCTGTGCGCCGCACCGCAGTGTGGTGTCGCAACGTTCTAACCGCGGCTACGCGGCGCCGCAGGGGCGACGAAAAGAGTGTTGGCTTGCCCTTCTCTACGACTTGATAATTTTGTACAGACTTTTGCTGTCGTAGAGATGGGCAAGCCACGAAATATCCGCAGGAGTACCACAGGGCTCGGTTATTGGACCCGTATTGTACACCCTGTTTACTTCCGACTTGCCACAAATTCCCGATATCACAATTGCCACTTTCGCGGATGACACTGCCCTACTTGCCTCGCACAAATGTCCAACACAAGCATCTCACAAATTGCAAACCAGTTTAAAAGAAACTGAAGAATGGCTTGCCAAATGGAGAATTGCTGCTAGCGTATCTAAATCCGTGCATATCACATTTACACTCCATAAAAATGATTGTAACCCGATCACCTTAAACGGTAGTCAACTCCCACACCACGAGTCAGCGAAGTATCTGGGTATGCATCTTGACAGAAGGCTCACATGGAGGAAACATGTCGAAACAAAAAGAGAAGAAATGAATCTGAAATACAGAGGTCTATTCTGGCTACTGGGAAGAAACTCAAAACTGGCTATAGACAACAAACTCGTAAATAAATTAGGCTGCTATAGACAACAAACTCGTGAATAAATTAGAAATATTCAAATTAGGCTGAGAATCAGCACTTTTCGAACATCAAAATTACATAAGACAGTCCCCCGGCACGCCCGCCCTTCACCATTTCCTAGCGCCTTAGCTGGGAAGAATAAGTGGCGCAACAAACTGCCCAGCACTGACTGTTCAGTAAAAAAAAAAATTGTTTCTATACTATAGTAGGTATGCAAAGTAGTTATATTACATAGTTATATTAGTTATATTACGAGAGACAGAATCAGAGTAATAGTGTTCTATGCACAGAACATTTAATTAAACTATTTGCCATGTGTCAGCTAGCCACGCCAATATACTTACCAATAAATAGAATGTAACTAAATTAAGGCAAAAAAAAAATAAAAAACTAAAAATATCAATGTGGCAGTGCCTAGATGATTGATTATAATCATCTATTACCACACATGGTACAACCGACAATGACTGACTCGCAGTAGGTGGTCATTGTCCTCTGATATATAAGTTTTATAATTGACTTGCGTTGTATTACATATTATGTTGTCTGTCTTGTATCAAAGTCTATGATGTTCAACATGGACAATACTAGTGATCGGTATCTCAACACTCAACTCAAATCAAACTCTTATGTACTATTAAAAATGATAATGGGTAATATTATATAAAAACAAATAATATTGTTAAAAAAGGACATATAATAAAAATTTATAATAAGGAAAACCATAAAAGCTCTCTTCCCTACTTATTTAAAATGTTGCTGTGCTCAACAGGGTCCATAATTGATTCTATTGATTGATACTTACCGTATGTGTACTACATTATGGATGCAATAAAGATTGAATTGAATTGATATATGTATTTCATATGACAATAGGTAAATTATAATATATTATTAGCTGACCTGACAGACATTGCTTTGTCCAAATTTCAATAATCCATTCAAAATTCCCAAAATAAATGCACTTTTAGCTTTTCCGAATTAGATTCTTAGATATTATTAGAAAAGAATTGAGGTTCCGTGCAAAAAGTAATAAACTGGATATTTTCCGACATCCACGCGGTCTAAGCTGCGGGCAGAAGCTAGTAAATAATAAAATATATGTAGGTACACACGCCGACACATCAAGATTCAAGCTACACAGTTCCAGTTTCAGCTGACCTCACATCGTATAGGTTTGTTGTACAATCAGAAGTCAGCTTATACTGGTTATGTATAGCTCGATGAGTAGCCGTGCGTACACTCTAGCTAAAGCAAAAACATTATTCATCAACAGTTTCTCTTAGAATGCTCTCTCTTCAATTATTTTTCAATTACTGAAATAAGATACAAATCACAAAATGAATAAGCTATTTGCAAAAATCTAATAAGTAAGTTCATTCAAACCTTTAAGACAAAATGGTTGTTGAATTAATTAAGTTTTTGCCCTCAATAGTATTATTCAACTAAATGATTCAACCATTTGACTTATCAAGAATATTATCTAACAGTTACAACGATCCAAGGCTCTGGTTATTACTGATGCGTTACTACAGGTCACGGTTACATCAACTACTCGTAGTAAATTCAGGGAAAATGATTGCTTATCGAATTGACTACCAACTTAAATTACCATTAATAGTATACTAGCTTCTGCCCGCGACTTTATTCGCGTGAAAGTCGCAAGATACACAATGTACTAAAATAACAGCCACATTTTCATAAAACTGCCTCGGCCCCGAGTGCCCCGACACACCGCGTTGCATCGCATCGGCCGCCCGCGCTATTACTAAGTTTTCGCTTAGCGTTCTTTTTGACTCTGCTCGGCTCTTAAGGATCGGAACGATTAACTTCCTCAACAATTGAGCTATCAAACGCAAAAATATTTTTTCAAATAGGTACAACTGGTAGTTCTAGAGATTAGCGCGCCCAAACAAACAAACTCTTCAGCTTTATTACCTGCTAGCTTCTGCCCGCGACTTCGCACGCGTGAAATTTCTTGCTCCCCCGATGCACCTCGTCGCATCGCATCGCCTGCGCGGGCTAATACTTTGTTTTCGCTTAGAGTTCTCGTTCTGCCTTTTTTCCTTTTGCTCGGTTCATAAGGGTCGTAGCGCGATGTTATAAGCCTTACTACCTTCCTCAACATTTAGGCTAACAAATGCAAACATTATTTTTCAAATTCAGCTAGTAGTTCCAGAGATTAGCGCGTCCAAACAAACTAGGGGTCCGAGGTTTATTTAAAAACGATGATTAAAGCTTGAGCTAATCACTACTTAACTTTAAGCAACGTTTATAAATAAAGGGGTAAGTGTTCTGCAGCAGTCAGCTCCTGTAGTCACAGCTATAGTTATATACATTCAAATCACAACTGTCATTCTTTGACAGTTGTATAAAATGGCTATAACACAGCAAAAGACGACATCGGCTTTGCTTGCCATTTATTAAAATAAAAACAGAAAATTGACGTAGTGCGTCAATTTTATAAACTGTTAGACATCGGCACTATTGTCATAGAGAAAAATGACAGTGTGGTAACTTATAGTTTTATTTGGCCTCTACAACAATAAATAATAAAAAAAAATAATAAAGATAAAAATTAAAGGGGATCCATAAAAGAAACGTGTTTTGGTTTACTAAATAGAAATAAAATGTACTGTTGAATATTGTATGGTGCGTATTGTATAGCACAATCAGCCTGTAGTGTTCCCACTGCTGGGACGCAGACCTCATCTTGGTCAGAGTAAGGCTAAGAACTCACGGAGCGATTTTCGCCCGCAACCGCCGCGGTCGTGGATCTGCGGTTTTATTTCAAAACTCACGAGACCGGTTATTCGCGCGGTTACGCGGCCGCCGCGGTTGCGATCATCGCCCGCAAACGTGGCGGGCGATGATCGCAAGATTGCAAGACGGGCGGTTAACGATCAGTTGAGGTCCAGACCGCCATGGACACACACCAGAAACGAGCCGTTGCGTTATACTTACTTCACAGAAGAATTAAAAAAAGAAGGCCCAAAAGGTTCTGGGTGCATCCACTGATTAAGGACAGAGATCGTTATGGATTATTTGTTACTCTTATTATAAAGAACCGATCGCAAAGCGCGCGGGCGCCACCCGCCGAGGCTGCGGGTAACCGCGGCCCGCGCGATTCTACTAGTTGCCCGCCGGTACAGCGGGAGCCGCATACAACCGCGTACACCGCGGGCGTAAAACGCGTCGTGAAATGTGCTTTAATTTTTTATATAAATATTTGCATTCTACAGAAGCTGCGGGCCCGCAACCGCAGCGGACGCGGGCGAAAATCGCTCCGTGAGTTCTTAGCCGTAGTGGGCCGTAATCCACCACGCGGGCCTAGTGCGGGTTGGTGGATGTCACATGTCTTCGAATTTTTAGTTATAGGTCATGCCGGTGTCCTCACGATGTTTTCCTTCACCGCTTTGAGAGCAGTGGTCATGAAATTATTTACACAAAGTATCGCGCCTGCCTGGGTTCGAACCCACGACCTACAACTCGTAAGTCGGGCCCGTTACCACGCATGTTGTGTGGGTCACCCTTCGTGTGCGAGTCTGACTCGCACTTGGCCGGTTTTTTACAATGTAATGAAGTTAATTGCTCAGTGGAACCAGTTTGTTAATTATTATCAGCCAGCCTTGTATCTACTATGTTTGTTTCCCTCTGAGGCTGAATATAAATGTGGCGCGTGGCGCGGCGTTATCTATCCACAGCGTGTAGCAGGAGTTACAACAGCCAAGTAACTGGGTTGTCGAGATTGGTATTGAGATGCATCTGGTTAGACTGGGAGCTGATCCCAACATAGTTCGGAAGAGGCAGGTAGATGATGGTCACCTTATTCTAATGATCTAATCTCGCTATAATAAAAAGTACGCATGTTGCTAAATAATACCTATTTCCTTAAAACATAATTACAAAACACTGGTTAAAAGATAAATAAAATGAGAAACACGACACTATTATCAAGTCATTACGAATTTGTATGTACATGAATAAAGCATTAAAAGATAACTATTATCTAATAGGCTCCCCCCTATTACACATGGGACTTAAAATGGGTGTTCCTGTACAGCAGTGGTGGCCCAGTGGAAACGACCACGACTTACCAGTTGTAGGTCGTAGGTTCGAACCCAGGCAGGCGCGTTACTTTGTGTAAATTATTTCATCGCCACTGCCCTCAAAACGGTGAAGGGAAACATAGTGAGGAAACCGGCGTGTCCTAGACCCAAAAATTATAAGACATGTGACATCTACCAACCCGCACTGGGCCCGCGTGGTGAATTACGGTAGGCCCACTCCCTCTTACAAAGATGAGGCCTGTGTTCCAGCAGTGGGAACATTACCTGTAGGCTGATTATTACACATCTGCGTACCCCATCGGGGAGTTCAGGCGTGCTCATACCTACCTTGTGTTCGATCATGTAAGGCAGCATGTTATGTTTTGTTCGACCATGTAATATGGCATTGTAAACATAATTTATTACTTTTGGATGTGGCCTAATTGTTTTCAAAGCATTGTTTTTATGAATCATTCAAACAAAAGATGATAACGTAATTATTATTACAAGAATCAGTCATCATTTTACTAACGAAAATAGAGAACAGTCCATTCAAACTTAAACGAACATCAACTTTATCTAGTGCAGCATCTACCTGCAGAGTGTACCTTTCGTGGTCCACTTGGAAGTCCCTGAACCCAGTGGCGTATTTTAAGATTCAGGCCCCGGGCCTGTAAGATTTGCCGCCCCATAAATTAACGGAAAACAGCAAAAACTATTAATGAGATATACAATTAAATCCAGCAGTATGTCAATGTGGGCTGAGAATGATGATTATGATAAATGAAAAAACTAAAAAGTCCATGCTTATGTAAGTATGGACTTTTTAGTTTTTCATTTATCATTTTTTTATGTGTCAGGCGCTGATTAATTTGACAGAACTAAACTAAAACGTATCTTCTGTCCTTTTCTTAATGAAATAAAAAGAAGAAGATGCACTGAACTTTTTAGTTTAGTTTGTGAACAAGGGAAGGCAATCGGCACCACTATCTATTTTGTACTTACTCAGAGATCGAAGGGGCTCGTGGCTAAATAATAACAGCCGCACGGGCGGTCGAAGTCTAAGCTGAGCTTACCGCGGTCGCTTCGTGGACGGGAGACCATCCATTACATATCGAGACCCCTCTCTGCCTCGGAGAGCACGTTAATCCGTTGCTCTCGGCTGTGGGTAGTCAGAAGCCCAAAAAGACTGTCAACCAGTCTTGGCAAGCGGTATCGTGTTACCCAGTGACTAAAGTGTTACATGCTCTGTGCCAGTGACTGTTATGAAGATCAGATAGGCAGTCGCTCCATGTAAAATACTGGTATTCAGCTACATCCGGTTAGACTGGAAGCCGACCACAACATTTGAGAAAAGGCTAGGCAGATTGAGATCGAAACAAAGCTGGACTACACGCTTAGCAGTCATGATATTTCATTTTCCACGTGTTACTATCTTTGTTTGTTGTCCACATGGGGCGTCAGTTTAAGCTGACCTCGCATTGTGTAGGCTTTTCTTTCAGTGACAGGTCAGCCTATACTGGAAAGGATCATGACCGTTGATGTATGGAAATCCGTCTTAAGTTGAAACACAATAAATCTTTATTTATTATAGACTACGGTTTATATACTATTAAATAAAAGTGTTTATTTTCACACAAGTATCCGAGTTTTAAAGTAATTAAACAAATTCGGAGATAACCTAAAAATAGTCTAAACTACTCGCAACTTATAAAATGACCACAGATCACTCATGTAGGTACAAAACAACAAAGATAGTTAAAAACAAAATAAGACAACAGCTGCTAATTGAAAAAAAAACGTGAATAATCGTGCTTTTTACTATTTAAGTGGAGAGATTAATCGCGGTGACTATTCTCAATCGACACATACTTAAACAATAATAAACAGTAATGGCGGCTTCCGCAGGCGCCGGCGCTTAGGGATGGCGATCGATTTTTTAATCGATTTTAGAAACTTGAAAACGAGTTCCAATGTTTTTCCTGCGGATTGCAACTTTTAAGTTTTGATACGCAGTTTCTTTGTTCTGTTTTTTGTAACCAACAATATTATTTAATTTATTTTGTATTCGATTGTTCATTACATTTGACTAATTATGCTGGTAAAGCTGTCGATGTAGAATAATAGCGGGAACAGATCTATCAGAACTCAATTTATTGCTGAATCGATTCTTTCCTGCGATTCTGATAGATTTAAAAATCGATCAAATGAAGAGAACGAAACGTCCATCATCACTATACGGAAATGTCATCATACCAGCAATCGTTAATTTACTGTTTATCTTAAAATCATAATTCCGGATACGAAAACAAAATTCCTGAAGTGAAAAGCTTGTAAAAAATAAGCAAATAATTTGTATATTAATTTGGTTTTCATACGTGCAAATTTCCTAGACTGGTTTTGAACAATCTCCTTTATAATTTTGTCATCGTTTGTACGGCCAGCAACAAAAGTCGTTGCATTAGAAGTACGATGCAATTTTGAACAAATATTTTGCTTTTAACAGAGATTAAAAAAACTGAAGTGTTAATCAACTTTTGTTGCTGACTGTACAACATTATAAGTACCGTTATCTGTTATTGCATTTTAAAATTGTGTTGTGTTATCTCGTAATTAGTGGTTATAGTTAATTAACTAATTTAACATTAAACAATATACCTACACTATCACCTTTCGGTATAATTGCTTGACCTACTGTGACTTATTTCCTTTCTTACTTAATTCTGGCCGTACCTATACAGGGTGACGGACATCGACGCGCAAACTGAAGCGATGAATCCAGCACATGATTCTAGAACCCCTAGCGTCGACTTTTTTAAGGTTCCGTACCCAAAGGGTAAAAACGGAACCCTATTACTAAAACTCCACTGTCTGTCTGTCTGTCTGTCTGTCATCAGGCTGTATCTCATGAACCGTCATACATAGCTAGACAGTTGAAATTTTCACAGATGATGTATTTCTGTTACCGCTCGCGCTATAACAAACTTAAAATTTAAAGGGATATTTAAGAAACGTTTTTTTCATCGTTTTATGCCTTGTGGTACGTAACCCTTCGTGTGCGAGCCCGACTCGCACTTGGACGGTTTTTTTATCCCGTCCCGCATTGCTAACCTTCGTTATTCAAGGAACTCCTGTGCGTTTCATGTTTCACCCAGCGGTTTAGGCTGTGCGTTGTCTGTCAGTGAATTTAAGAATGTTATCAAGTATATTACGAGTATATTCTAGCCTGCCGTTCTAAACATAATCTAGCCTGCCGTTCTAAACATATTCTAGCCTGCCGTTCTAAACGACATCAATCTCCGTCCTCCTCTTCCAGTCTAACCGAATGCAGCTATATGAATACCAGTACTTTACATGGAGCGACTGTCTATCCGACCTCCACACAACCCAGTTACTGGGTTATTACACGATGCTTTCGGGCTTCTGACAACCCATAACGACTGTTGAAGATCTACTAATGACAGCCGGGACCAACAGCTTAACGTGCTTTCTAAGGCATGTGTGGGCTCACTGGCTCAGCAGTATGTAGTGGATGGTCACCCACCGACCGACCTCGGCAAGCGTTGCTTAACCTTGAAGATCGACCCGCGTCGCTGTTATTAATTAGCCACGAGCCCCTGAACGAGGCATCAGATTAACTGTGACAGTACCTTTTATAGTATAAACTCGCATACATCTACGTGGACTTAGCCTTTATCGCCTTAAAGAGTTCGATAAAGAAATCATAGCTACACCATGTGTGACGCATCTGGAACACTTCTTTGTACAAATAATATCAGCAGTATTTTTATTCAATAAAATGCAATCATCATCATTTCAGCCGAAAGACGTCCACTGCTGGACATAGGCCTCCCCGCAATAAAATGCAATGCTAGATATTTTTTTATATATAAAGCTTCGTGTAATGTATCATTGAGCAATAAAGAAAAATACACGAAAAAGATGGTCGTCATATGATATACAGTTTAAGTCGTAATAGGGGGCGAGCTAACAACCGGGCACAAATCCAGCCTCCGGGCTGCTACTGAGAAATTCGTAATGGAAATATTCCAATAACATGACCGAGCTGGGAATCGAATCCAGGACCTCATGCTCAGCAACCACGACGTCTCCGGCCTCCATATTTCCTTTTTTGAAACGTCACGAGTCTAATGATATCCCAACAAGCGATGTTTGATGTACCCAGACGTTTAGGAGGTGACGTTTCAAAAAAGGAAATATGAAGGCCGTAAATCTGGCACTTCGAGTTCTAGCAAAATGTCTGCTTTGTCTCGCGTCGTCTCAGTCACACTCACACATAGGCCTGTGTGACAGTCACTTTCTAAAAACAAAAAGCTCGTTACCACTGATGCGCGGTGAATACCAGACTAGGAAGAGACTAGGTCTAAAAAAACATTACTCTTCTTTGCAGTCGGCATGAAATATTCTATCTTACTTGCTAATAATGTTCGTCCTTCTGACTACCCAGTCCGTTACCCAGTAACTGGGTTGTGGATGTCAGACAGGCAATCGCTTCACGACAAAATACTGGTATTCAGCTGCATCCGGCTCCAGCATTCGGTTAGACTGGAAGCCGACGCCAATATAGTTGAGCAAAAGGTAGGCAGATGATGACTTGATAATAATCTTATATTCACTGACAGACAACACACAATCTACACCGTGTCTAGAAACATGAAATTTAGCCCAAGAGTTCCTTTCGTAACGAAAGTGAGCACTAAGGGAAGTTTTTTGAAAAATCACCCCTAAAACCTGAATCGGGGATGAAGGTTTTGTCGATACAGCCAGTAATTATCGTCGGATATAAAAAAAAAACTGCTGTTTCATAGAAAAGTGCAATACTACGGTCAATGGTCAAAATGTATGGAACAGTTATTTTTTTTTAAATAACTGAGGAAAAATTTCAACGCAGTGGGTTTCAGAATCATGTCTGTACCTGAATCTATGGTAACTGGTTGTGCGTTATGTCCCTGCCAGCCTGAATATAAATTCTTTCGTTTATCTTGTGTCTTCTCCTCATCCGCAGGTACCAAGCCTCAGTGCTCATGCTGACGTTCTTCACGTACATGACGTATCACCTGACGAGGAAGCCGATCTCCGTGGTGAAGTCTGTGCTGCATCAGAACTGCTCGGCGCTGGTGCCGCCGCCCGGGACCGACCCCAATGACGACCAGTGGTGTAACTGGGCTCCTTTTAGTGAGTTTAGCTGCATAACAACAACGTTCCCCACAAACCCCCTTCTAACCATTCGATAAGCTAGCGTTAGGTTAGGGGAATTCTAGCATCTAGCAGATTCCCGCGACACGACCTGGTGCTCGTCGGTCCACCTTGTGGGACACCGACCCGCGGTATGCCTTCCGGAATTCTCCATTGCAGAACTTTTCTGAAGTGCTGACCGTGGCGTCCTGGGTTCGATCCCTAAATCAGGCAAAGTAGTATTGTTAAGTTTCTCCTTAAAGAATTCGCACTAGCAGCGTGGAGTTTGGATTTGTACCCGATGGATGACACGCCCTCCATTACGTGAGACTTAACTGGCGAAATGTGGGTGTATATTTACACCTCTGCTCTGCCTTTGGGAAACAGACAGGGGTGTTATGTTTTGTATATCTCGCGCTGACGACAGAGCATTCGCTCTCAAAGCATGTAATTTAATACGTTGCATCTAATTGTTACAGATACGACCGATGCCAACACGTTACTCGGAGCTCTGGACTCCGCCTTCCTGTTCTCATATGCGGGCGCCATGTTCGTCTCAGGTAAATCAACTATCTGGGTCTACGACACATATAGGTTTAATACACATTAAACCTATATACCTTGTTGCATAGATGTTTGATTACTTTAAACATTCAGAGTGATTATTTCAAACATCAAAGCAACAAGATGTACGCAAATTCAAAAAATATATGGATGTCACGTGATCAACTTTGAACGTTATTATACTCACCAACTCAGCTGTCTGCAAAGTTAGAAGAACTTGATTCTATACGATACACCTTGGTGTATCGTATAACTACACACAGAATAACTAATAGTACTTGTACTATTAGTTATTCTGTGACAATACTGTACTTGTCAACTATATTGACTATACTATCCTAGACTACTATCCATACCAACTATACCTACTGACTATACTATCCTAGACTACTATCCATACCATACATAAGGGCTGGTTGTTTCAAACGGTTGGTTAACGTAACATATACGTCAAATATTATCGTGCACGTAATCGTTATAATTTGACGTAAGTTAAGGCCATAATTTTGTATTGCCATTTGAACCAACGCTTTTTTTATTAGACGATAGTAAGCTCCATTTTTGACATATACGCCTGTGTCAAGTGGACGTGAAACAACCCACTCTAAGGCGTAATTACAAATTAGTAGGTAATTATACATAATTAGAAATATTTACTCATAAATGGAATGAAAATGCCTATGGCATTAAGTCCGCCTCTGTACATTTATGTGCTTGAAGTATTAAATAAATAATTAAAAAATATAAAATCTGTGTGTTGCCAGACTTAAAGAATAGCACCACCCCATACTTCCCGTGAGTGTCGTAAAAGGCGACTAAGGGTTGTACCGGAGGATGGGCAGCAGCGTTCTCTATGCATTCCACCACCATACCATACTGCGATCGCCAACCCGCCTGCCAAGCGTGGCGATTATGGCAAACCCCCCAAGAATGACAAGCACAAAAAACACTTGGCCCCTAGTACCCGGCGGCCCGCCTACCCTTGACTACGGTAGCGGCCAAGGCCACGGTGAGGCGAGGGGTGCTAAAAATCCCCGGAAGAGATCCGGCTACCACAATCACCGAAAACTGTACCTGGCAACATACAACACGCGTTCACGAACTCGAGGAAGAATTGAGCCGGTTACGATGGAGTATAGTGGGGTTATCTGAATTCCGAAGAGAGGGGGAGGACTCGATAATCCTCAAATCCGGAAACTTGCTCTATTTCCGGGAGGGCAACCAGCAGTCCCAAGGTGGTGTCGGGTTTATCGTTCATAAGTCCCTTGTGAGCAACGTGGTGAAGATCGAGAGGGTGTCAACCAGGGTGGCGTACCTTATACTCAGAATATCCGAAAAGTATTCGCTGAAGGTCGTACAGGTTTACGCCCCGACGATGAGGTTGAGACCATGTATGAGGATATTTCCAGAGCCATGCATGCATGGCTCCTAAACCTCACTTTACCGTTGTCATGGGGTCTTTAACGCGAAACTGGGTAAACGAAACGATGATGAGCTGCGAGAGGGGCAATTTGAAGTTAGACGCCGGAACCACCGGGGCCACATACTGGCCAGTTTTATGGACAAGGAAGGTCTCTATATGATGGATTCCTTCTTCAGAAAACGTGAGCACAGAAAGTGGACCTGGTAGAGCCCGGATGGTGCAACTAAAAATGAGATTGACTTCATTATGTCGACGAAGAAGCAAGTATTCAATGATGTCTCTGTGATCAACGCGTTGAAAACCGGAAGTGATCACCGCATGGTAAGAGGCACATTGAACTTAAATATCAAGCTGGAAAGATCTCGACTGATGAAGTCTACAGCCCGCCCAACACCGATCCGGGTCCAAGCTTTCAGCTCGAACTTCAGAATCGTTTCGAATGCCTAGGGAGCTCCGTGGACGATTATAACGATGGGTTCGTGGAAACTGTCCATACGGTCAGGTCTAAGATCTTCAAGACCCGTCTTATGAATTCAAAAAAGAAGCTCTCTGATCCTACTTTACGGCTCATGAAGGAGAGGTGCGAGATAATCCTGCAGTCTTCAGATGATGCGCTAAATTACCGGCGACTCAATAGACGAATCTCTAAGTCCTTGAAAAGCGATATTCGCCGCATTAATACAGACCGTATTAAGGACGTCATAGAGCGAAATAAAGGCTCCAAGGTCTTTGCTAGAGATCTGTCTATTCGGCAGAGCCAGCTTACGAAACTAAAGACCGATGATGGCAGGATCGTATCCGCTAAACCTGAGCTGTTGAGAGAAATCGAGAGGTTCTATAGACAGTTACACACGTCAATAAGTTACCCCGTTACGAATCTGGCAAACGACCCAAGAGCTAGATTGACCCGACACCATACCGAAGACATACCGGACGTCAGCCTGTATTAGGATGGCTCTGAAACAGCTCAAAAACAACAAGGCGCCGGGTGATGACGGAATTACGGCCGAGCTCCTGAAGGCCGGCGGCATATCCGCCCTTCGGAAGCTGTTCGGTTCCATCAAACTCGAGGGTAAAACACCACAGGCATGGAACAGAGGCACAGATTACTAAATAGTTACTACGTAACAGATACTTCACTCAGTAGAAAATTTCCAATACCTATTGCTATAATAGCCTACTCCGTCGCGTCAGCAACCGCTGCATGCTAAAATGTGCCTAAATGCTCAAGCGTACAGTTGTGATTGCTTCGCACCGCGCGATCCCACAGCAATCGCAGGGCTGCCTCTTCGATGAAATTAAATCAACATAACTATTTGTGTCTATTTTATTGAGAACTGTGAATATGTTCGGTAGTTTAAAATTGTATCGTATAAAGGTAAAATATGTTTTTCATAAATTGGTGCTGACTGTAATAATTTTGAAACGACAAAAAATGGTAATAGTTTATCACTTAACTTTCTTCGTTGACAGGTAAATGGAAAAATATTAGGTGTTTATCCCTTCTTTTACTTGATTTGCACCCATCTACTGCACATAAGGCACCAGACGGCATTGTAGGTACCCGTACAAACGAATGGAATGATTAAAATTGAATAACGTGCGTGCGCTTCGCTTGCGAAACCCGCACTGAATATGGTCCGCAAACGGCCCGAGATCGCTCGGCCGGGCGGTAGGTAATTATAGCGCGCAAGTACATGGAGTGACGGAGGCCTGACAGAGGTGTGGTGATACTTTTCTTTAAGAAGGGCGACAATGCCCTTCTTTAGAATTATAGGCCCATCTCACTTCTGAACCATGTCTACAAGCTGTTTTCGAGACTCATCACGAACCGTCTCGCGCACAGGTTTGACGACTTCCAGCCTCCCGAACAAGCCGGATTCCGTAAAGGCTTTAGCATCGTAGATCACATACATACGCTGCGACAGGTTATACAGAAGACCGAAGAGTATAACCTGCCTCTCTGCTTAGCGTTTGTGGACTACGAGAAAGCCTTTGATTCGATCGAGACATGGGCTGTGCTGCAGTCTCTTCAACGGTGCCAGATCGACTATCGGTACATCGAAGTGCTCAAGTGTCTGTACGAAAACGCTACTATGTTTGTCCGACTCCAGGATCAGACCTCCAAACCTATCCTTCTGAAGCGAGGAGTGAGACAGGCAGACGTTATCTCTCCGAAACAGTTCACCGCTGCACTGGAGAACGTCTTCAAGGTTTTGGACTGGAAAGGGGCTGGCATTAACATCAATGGCGAGTACATAACTCATCTTCGGTTTGCCGACGATATCGTAGTCATGGCTGAGACTATGGAGGACCTCGTACAATGCTCGATGACCTCAGTAGAGCCTCCGAAAGAGTGGGTCTTAAAATAAACATGGACAAAACGAAGGTCATATGAAATGCCCATGTAGCACCCACTCTCATAAAGATTGGAGACGCTACACTCGAAGTCGTGGACGAGTATGTTAACATAAGACAAACTGTCCAGTTAGGTAGGTCTAACTTCGAGAAAGAGGTCAATCGTCGAATCCGACTCTGCTGGGCAGCGTTCGGGAAGCTACGCAGTATCTTCTCGTCCCACATACCGCAGTGTCTCAAGACGACAGTCTTTGACCAGTGCGTGTTGCCAGTGATGACTTATGACACTGAAACGTGGTCGCTCACAATGGGCCTTATAAGAAGGCCAAAAGTCACCCAAAGGGCAATGGAGAGACTATGCTTGGAGTTTCCCTGCGTGATCGAATCAGGAATGAGGAGATCCGCAGGAGAACCAAGGTAATCGACATAGCCCGAAGAATTGCCAAACTTAAGTGGCAGTGGGCAGGGCACATTGCTCGCAGAACAGATGGCCGATGGGGCCGAAAGGTTCTGGTGTGGCGACCGCGTACCGGAAGACGTAGCGTTGTAGACCTCCCACAAGGTGGTCCGACGACCTTGTGAAGGTCGCAGAAACCCTTTGGATGCGAGAAGCACAGAACCGGTCGAAGTGGAGGTGCTTGGGGGAGGCCTATGTCCAGCAGTGGACGTCTTTCGGCTGAAATGATGAAATGGAATTAAAGGCCATCTGTGTGGATGCATCGCTCGCCCTCGGTATTCAAGGTGGTGGTAGCTACGTCGACACAAATATTTACATGGTCTGCAGCTGTTTTAGCAATATGCGTTATGTTCTTTAATTAAATTAATTGATATCGTAATTTTGTTGCCTCTTCAAAGATTCTTGAAGAAGGTTTAATAAAACATTTATCTACAAATAACATAACCTCACTCGGACGCCTGAGAGTGGACGTCGCCCTCGAGGTAGACCACGGCGAAGGTGGTGTGATGATCTGGTAACGTTTGCAGGGCCAACATGGCCAGAGGTCGCACAAGACAGACAGGGAGGTTTGGAAGGAAAAAGGGGAGCAGTAGGATAAAATATACTCGTAAGTAGGCAAACGAAAAAAAAATCATGAAGTCATAGTTTTAATAATAACTAGCTGTACCCCGCGGTTTCACCCGCATAATAGTCGATCCCGTGGGAATATCGGGATAAAATGTAGCCTATATGTTAATCCAGGGTGTCAGCTACCTCCATACAAATTTTTATCAAAATTAGTCCAGCCGTTTGAACGTGAAGAAGTAACAAACATATATACACACACACACTCACAAACTTTCGCCTTTATAATATTAGTGTGATTTAGTTACAAGCGAGACATTCACTCAAAATTGTTTTAATTTTACAATCTACAGTATCTATCCGGTCGTTAATATGTCACATCGAACTCGATGTACTTACTCACAAAAAAAGTGTACGAAATTCGTATCCACCTCACCAAGCAAACTGATAAGGTCTATTCAAATTCATGTTTCCAGTTGATGTTATTTCAAATTAAACAAATATCAACTTTATTTTAGTGAGAATTAGTTGATTTCAGAGTGACTAGTACTATTGAAAAAGTTATAAAAATGATGGAAGTTTGTAGCGAAAACTGAACTTTATTGTGTAGAAGTTATTTTTCCAATAGGTAACTCTTATTTGTTTACATGTTTGGTAACTAAATCCCGAACGCAGATTAGGTTGGATTGATAATTGTCACCGACCGAACTACATATACTTCTGCTTATCCCGTCCTGGAATACAAGCGTGATGTTATGTTTATGTTGCAGGTATGATAGCAGAGAGGGTGGATCTACGATACTTCTTGTCATTCGGCATGTTGACTTCGGCCATCTTTTGTTACCTGTTCGGCATCGGACGGACGTACAATATACATAACATATCATACTATTTATTAGTGCAAGTTAGTGCAAACATATTTATTTATAGAAGGTCAAATTAAATTACTTGGCGAAACTTCACAGACGTGATGATGATTATGAAAAAAATGCAGAAATAATTTTGTTTTTTTAGTTAAATAACAAAAACAAACCCAGAAATGATTTTGTTTTTCATACTTTTTTCGAGAAATACTATGAAATACAAACTTATTTTTGCAGTCGATAAAATTAATAATGTGCATGCGCAAATACTTACTCATCCCTTCACTGTGCGTGGTCGGTGGTCAACAGTCGACACGCACTTGGCCGGTTTTTTTATTTTATTATTATTTGGTAACGATCAACATCACGTCTGTGAAGATTCGCCAGATAATTTCGTTAACAAATAAGGTAACTCTTTCAAAATAGTTTTGCCCACTTTCCAGGCTGGGGCAGGCATTGCTCAGACGACTGGCTGGCCGGGCACGGTCGCTATAGTGGGCAAATGGTTCGGTAATAGCAAGAAAGGACTCATCTTTGGAATATGGAACTCGCATACTTCGCTGGGAAATATATTGGGTAAGTTGCCCAGTTGTGGGCTATTTTTATCTAGGGCTGGCAAAATTGTTGCCTTTGCCGATGGCTGCTAGTACGGTTCCCACACGAAACATACAGATATATCCCAAAAAATGGCCTTCGGGAATCATCGTCTATCTTCGAAGAAACGAACGCGCGATGATGAGATCTCATACAGAGCTGTTTTAACCATGGCTTGATTACCAATTTTGTATTACTATGATTACAAAAATTATAGATTAATAACTCTATGTAATTCCAAAAAACTTTTGAGTGACAAATGACGATCTACGACCGGGTTAGGTAACCCGACAGAGAATACTTCATACAAACTTCATTCGTGCTAATTCGGAAACACGAAGAGTACTGAAGTGCATACCTTATCTGGTTAACCTGTAGTCGCACGGATGTAAAATACCGCGGCCGGATTTTTCGACGCACTGGATTTTCAACGCAGTGCTTAGCGCCGAGAGTTGAAAAATCAACAGTGTGGTTTTTTGCGCGCTGGGATGCGCTCTGTTGGATTCTCAATGCTCCGCTCAACACCGAGAGTTGAAAATCCAGTGCGCGATTAAATCACGCCGCGATATTTTCCCGTCCTTACGAACGTCGCCTAACAGTTCATTTTGTTCGAAATAAGTACGGGAGTGATAAATTCGTAAAATATCTATTTTATTTTATTTTATTATTTTTGGAAAACTTACAGTTAATCTGACACAATAGTTACTAAATTTTTAACATGATGATGGCCAATTACAAGTTTTCACATATAGAATATCAAATAACTATGTACTAGGTAACAGACAGTGTTACTTTCGTATACTGTATATTCGTATATAATGCAAGGACTTATGTTAATTTGTCGAAGAAGTGATTGCAAATAGCCTTCTTTAATTTAGGCACACTAGTATTAAAAAGATCTATGTCAACTTCCTGGCAGGCTTCATTATACATACGGCTCGGCCTAATCATGTACGAGTTTTGTCTGTAAGTTGCTCTTGTTGTTGGTATGTGCAACAACCGAGGTTTACGCAGAAACGGAGAGCATACGCGCAGCCCAATTTTGCCCAGCAGCTCCGGGGTATCGTTGGATCCGTTTGCAATTTTGAGTAAAAATGCTAAATCGGAGATTTTTCTTCTTTCATAGAGTGGAAGAACATGAAATTTTTTACACCTCACGTTGTAATTAGGTAGGTATGTATTGGAACGATATTGAATGTACCTAAGGAATTTTCTTTGTATGCCCTCTATACGATCGATTTGAGTATTATAGTTAGGGTTCCAGACTTGAGAGGCATACTCGAGGTGACTACGAACAAAGGAGCAATATAATATCTTAAAAGTCTTGATACTTCTAAAATCAGACGAGACCCTGCAAATAAAACCTAGTGCTTTCGATGCTTTGTTGACAATATTATTAATGTGACTGTCGAAAATAAGCTTTGTATCGAAAGTAACCCCGAGGTCTTTGATAGAATTGACCCTGGCTATTGGGGTATCTAAGAGTTTGTAAGGAAAATAGAAAGGGTGAGGTTTGCGAGTGAAGGAGCACACATAGCATTTGGAGACGTTTAAGTCCAGCTTATTAATATTGCAGTAGGTTTGAAAGTTGTCAAGATCATCCTGCAGTAAGAGAGCATCTGCATGGGTGGCAACCTGATTCATGATCTTGATGTCATCGGCATAAAGCAATATTTTAGAGTTCCGAAAACAGGAAATCACGTCATTAATAAAAATATTAAATAAGAGGGGCCCCAATAACGACCCCTGAGGAACTCCCGAGGGAATACGCATAGCTCTAGATGAGTAACCGTTCAGCACCACAGTCTGACATCTGCCCTCAACATACGACGCGAACCACCTGAATAGGTTACCCCTGATACCCATGGATAAAAGTTTACGCATTAAGATTACATGGTCAATTCGATCGAAACATTTGCTGAAATCGGTATATATAACGTCGACCTGGGACGGAAGGGACATGGACTCTGATAGAAAATCACTAAAAATAACTAGGTTGGAAGTGGTAGACGGGCCTCTTGAGAAACCGTGCTGATGATCGCTGAGACTTTGATTGACAGCCGAATAAACTTGTTTATAAACAATTTTTTCCAGAATTTTTGCAAACACACACAATTTGGAGATCGGTCTATAATTCTCGACGGAAGTCTTTGGCCCCTTTTTGTGTATCGGTGTTATATATGCCGACTTCCAGATCGTGGGTACCACACCCGTAGTAAGTGATATTTTGAATAGTATCGAGAGCGGGACAACAAGGCTTTTGGTGCACTTCGCGATGAAAACCGGTGGAATGTTGTCTGGGCCTGCTGACTTATTCAAGTCAATTTGTTGTAGCAGCCTGAGAATCTCATCCTCACATATTTCCACAGAACTGATATCGGATGTGCACTGTGTCGCACTGCTATGGTCCACGTCATGTGAAGTAGGATCATTGCCAGCACCAGTGCCTAAAAGAAAATTAGAGTGAAAATAATCGCCAAACATGTTGCAGATTACGTCACCGTCGCTAGAAGACAGCTGCCCAAAGTGTAGAACTGAGGGATATGAGTTTGATTGTTTCCTTGCTTTAACATAACCCCAAAAGGCCCGAGGATTATTAATTATGTCTGATTCTATTTTAGTTATGTAATCTTCAAACATAACCTTTTCTAGATCTTTAACCCGATCTCTCAATAAAGCAAAACATTCGAAATCTGATATATTCCAGTATTTTTTAAATTTAGCATGATATTTAGCCTTTTCTTTAATTATTTTGATTAGCGGGCTTCTGTACCAGGGCGGATACTTTGATTGGGAAACTACTGTTTTTGTTGGTATGAAAGTATTACGTAGCCTGTCAATGACAGTGTAAAAGTAAGTGAGGGCGTCTTCTAACGGCCGACAGTTTAAGTCGCTCTGCCAATCCACCAGATTAAGTTCGTCACATATTGCATTATAGTCACCCAAGTGATACAAGAATTTTACGTAGGGACGAACGGGAAGACTGTGCCATTGAACAAAGTCCGCGGTAACACATAATGCTTTATGATGCGAGTCCTCAGGTACAAGTGGGTCACTACACCAAGCGACAGCAACTTGGTCATTAGATAGCGCTAGGTCCAGAATCCTATCATTGACGTTTGAATGACAGTTATACTGTGAAAGGTTACAGATATTAAAGTTATCAATGAGGTTTGTTTGGACTACGCCCTGCAGGTTAGTAGGGCGTAAAGTATACCCGTCGGCAGTCGGGTGCCACTTGATGTTCGGTTGATTAAAGTCACCCAGAATAACAAACTTATCAGCAGAATGCTGAAGGACGATATCCGATAAGTTATTAGAGAAATTACTAAGCTGGACTGCTAAAGAGTTGCCTAGGTTCTGGCCACAGATGTAAGTGTACTATAATTATGAATGTGTTTCAAAGAAAGAAAAGTTATTTTAAGAAAACTCAAATAGCAAAAACTTGTTATAGAACCGACATTTAATCGCGTATTTGAATTGTTTTATAAACATTGATAAGAGATATTTCAATTAGAAGGCCATGTTTTACATCAAACAAATTCACTGTAATTCTTAACACCTGTATCTATTTCTGTACCTATGATCCACAATAAATATGATTGAAATTGTTACTAGGTACTTTTAAAGATTTAGTTTTGAGTATTTTTATAGTTTTTAATTAGAATACAATTCAATATTTGCTACACGTTGAATTACAGAGTTCAATAAAATATGGCACTCAAATGAGCGTGAGCCTTAAATTGAAACATCATTAAGGTTGACACTAACTAACTGTCACATTCGTCTTGATCGCGATAAATAGAGCATGTCGTTTTATTGTAAGTAATACCTTAGGCCGAAATCTTTAAACGTTACTTAGCGCGTACTTTGGGTCAACGTTATTCCTGTCAATGTCGCACTACTGTCAAACTACAAATGCAATATAGTGACGGGACTAGTAAGAGCAAATTAACGTTTATAGATCTCAGCCTTAAGGTGCAGGTGGTAAATACATATTAAGGTGAGTATAGACTAGAGATTTATCGAACCACACTTCAAACAGCACGCTCGATGTTTTGTTACAACCTGATTTTAAAAACCAACGACCATATTGGTGTAACATTTTATCGAACAAAGGAACGAGCGGTACCCGTAGGTCTGACATTTCCACGATGTAGGAAGAAATGTTACAGGTAAATGCTCACTCACCGTGAGCATTACGATTACGTCGAACGCAGCGTCGAGCATTCGCAGAAACGTTACGTTACATGAAAATGCTTTTGGAAACTGAGCTTTTACCTGTATTGTACCATTCGTAAGAACGTTACATTACATGGAAATGTTCGAGAAAATGCTCTAGTGTATACTCACCTTCCAGAAACAAAAAATAATGCTCTAAAGGTATAGCACACGTATCAAATCGGAAAGGGATCGGCACCGTATCGCCTTTCGCCTTGCCGTCAAACAGGCGTCAACCTAACGTAAGCACGTAAACAAAGCGGATCAGAAGCTCCGGTACGTTGACTCGGCTACGGCTAGGCGACGCCGCGCTTACGGCTCGTCGACCGCTGGTTAATGGTGCAGCAGGCAGGCCGGAGGGGTGAGAGGGGCAAGGGTGGACGAAGGGACGTAAGCTCGGGTACGGAGAGACGTAAGCGCGGGGACGACGAGCCGTAAGCGCGGGGACGACGAGCCGTAAGCGCGGGGACGACGAGCCGTAAGCGCGGGGACGACGAGCCGTAAGCGCGGGAACGACGAGCCGTAAGCGCGGGGACGACTAGCCGTAACGCACCGCACCGCGGTTCGTGAGCTTGTCCCGAGGCGAGGCGATTACGTTATACGTTACGATTCCGATTAGTATGCGTTGCAGTAGGGGGTTTCATACAAAAAAGAATACTGAACGGCTCCAGTTGATACGGTGCCGATCCCTTTCCGGTTTGATACGTGTACTATGACCTTAAACCGGAATAAACATAAAGCTATATTATACAAAACATTGATGGTTGTGACAGGTACGATAATGGCAGCGGAGTACGTGGACTCCGACTGGTCGCTGTCGTTCATCTACCCCGGGCTGGTCATGGGGGCCGCGGGCGCGCTGGTGTGGCTGTGCCTGGCCCCCGAGCCGCGCCTTGTGGGGCTGGGGGCCGCCCTTACTGGTAGTAGGCACTCGGTAAGTTGAACAAAGTAGGTGTCATTCAAAAATTATTATAATTCAAGATGATGCGTTAAGTAGCCCGCGAAAATCAAATTTTCTTGTGTTTTTTGCAATTTTCTGGTAAGTATCAGGTTCAGGTAGCAGTGTTCATCAGATTAGATAATTTACATTCCATCGCCACCTAATCAGTAATCTACTTTAGAGAAATGTATTCTAAGTTGATATTTGAGTGATTGTTAAAAATATGTCCTAGTGAAGTGAGTTTTTGTTTGCAATGGAATTTGAATCTTATTCAGTTTGTTGTTCCATAATTTGAGAATATCTCAAATAATTAAAATAGATGTTGATCAATCAAGGTGGCAGGGATTACGACGCGCAAACTGAACTCATGAATTCATCACATGATTCTAGACCCCCATTTTTACAAGCTTTTATTTAGCTTGCACTGTTCGTAAGTTGTCCGTCAAAATTTGCAATACATTTTTCGACCATTTGTTGGTATCCGATTGAGCTGAAATTTTGCATACACCTTTACTTCTGGTAACAATACAATGTGCAATACTCAATTTTGTAATAATTTCAATATGGCCGCCGCTCCAAGATGGCGGATTACATATTTTTTCTCAACCCCCTTAATATGGGTATCAAATGAAAGGACTTGAAGATTAGAAAACTACAAAGTAAATAACATCACATCAAATTCAATATGGCCGCCGCTCTAAGATGGCGGTTAAATTTTTTTTCAATCCCCTTAATATGGGTATCAAATGAAAGGGCCAGAAGAGTAGAAAACGATAAAGTTAGTAAAATTACACTAAATTCAATATGGCCGCCGCTCCAAGATGGCGGATACATTTTTTTTCAATCTCCTTAATATGGGTATCAACTTATCAAAATGTAGGGAACAGCTGATTTTTTTTCGCGATTACAGCTTTTGTCCCTTGGTAAAATATATTTAATAATAATAAAATTAAGTTACACTGTCATTTTAAAATATATATAAATTTTAAAATGACAGTGTCAATTAGTTTTATTTTTTTCGTTTTAGTTCGCGCTATTCTTTTATTTTAGGTTACGTTTTTATTTAAATAAAAGCTTCTTTTTGCTTTCGAAAAATGTCTACGCTTGGGGGGGGGGTCTTAAACCATGTGATGTATCATAGTTGCAGTTTGCGCGTCGATGTCGATGTGATTCGCGACTGTAAAAAATGTTATTTAACAGAATTATAATCATTAAAATTGTCAATACAACTCTCTCAAAAAAATTTTCTGAATGTTTGAATTAATCAGATAGTACTGCAATGCAATTATCTGACTGAATCAATTACTTACTGGAGCAGTGGTGGCCCAGTGGTAACGGCATTGACTTGCGAGTTGTAGGTCGCAGGTTCAAACCCAGACTGGCGCTTTACTTTGTGTATATAATTTCATCACCACTGCTCTCAAAACGGTGAAGGAAAACATCGTGAGGACACCGGCATGTCCTAGAACCAAAAATTCGAAGACATGTGATATCTAACAACCCGCACTGTGCCTGTGTGGTGGATGACGGCCCACTTCCTCTCACCATCAGGAGGCCTGTGTCCCAGCTGTGGGAGCATTATTGGCTGCTTACGAGTATAGGCCGATATGAACAGGTAGTGACAGATCAATCGGTTCAATTTGAATCAATCAGTTACATAGAAAAAGCATGACATAGATGACACTAACCGTTTGAATCATTCATTCATAACAAGCGAATCTTAATTGGTCCCAACATTGTCTAAAGGGTGCCACTATCTAATATTAATCAAATCATATAACGGTGTAAAAAGACCCATCACATAGCCGCCACGTACCCATTCGTAGATCAAACTAAATCATTGCACAAAAATAATTGATAGAAAACGACTTTTATTTGTGGTGTGAATATTTGCTGTTTGCGGTAGTGCGCAATGTAACACACGCAAAACATTATGCTTATGGGTGCATGCAACGGTACGGGGGTCGTGGAGTTATTTAAAGTTAAAAACTTGTTTTCGTAAAAAAAACATCAGTAAAAGTTGGAACTTTGACCTTCAATATCTCCGTACCCAGAAGATACCCGGGTATAGTAAAGAAGAAACAAAAAAAAATTGAATGACGAGGAGTACACGTGACTCTCTTTAGTTGTCTTTTTACACACCCGTTACTCTTCTAAATATTGACATATGAAACAATCAAATCTATCATTCTCACAGCCTTCGCGACAATCAACGCGCTCAGATGAAGAGGACGAGGCGGATGATGACGACGCTTCATCCGTCATCGTGGGGGATCAGGTAAGCAATCATCACTTTATTTGCGAAGCAATCAAAAGGTACACCCCCTTTGGTTAGTATACTCAAAAACAAGAAACGCTAAAAATAAAATAGATGGGAAATACATGGGACTTAACCAGCGTCCTAACCAAAATGATCGTTCGCGCGAATACGCGATCGTCGCATTTTCGTCACTTTTTTAACACGCTAACTAACAATGTAATAAAATCTTAGAAGTCAATTTTAACCTAATTCTAACTCATCTGCCTAGTCTTTTCCCAACTATGTTCGGCTTCCAGTCTAACCGGATGCAGCTGAATACCAGTATTTTACATGGAGCGACTGCCTATCTGACCTCCACAAACCGGTTACTGCGTAATACGATACCCCTTGGTAAGACTGGTTGTCAGAGTTTCGGGCTTATGACGACCCGTAACGACTGCCAAAGATCCACGAATGACAGCCGGGACCAACGGCTTAACGTGCATTCCGAGACACGGAGGGGTCTTGGTATGAGAAGGTGGTCACCCATCCACGGAGCAACCGCGGCAAGCGTAGCTGAACCTGATCGATCGCTCCGTGCGGCAGCTATTACTTAGCCACAAGGCCCTCCTAACCTAGCTCTAACTATCGTATCTAAATTAAACTTTGTATGTATATGTGGTCGTCCAAATCAAAAGGGACCTTATGGCGGAAATGAGTTATCTACAGAGCTGAAAACTACATAAATGTACCGAACTATAGACCCAAGAACCAACCTTCTAACCACTACCGTTATTTTTTTACGAATTTTTGAAGTTCACTGATTTAAATTATAAGTTTCGAGAAAATCGCAACTTAAGTATGCCGTACAAAAAAGTTATGTTTTAGTGTGAAGTTATGTAACTGATGGTATACTTTGATTGACTATGATTATTACTAATGGAAATTCTTACAATCCTTGCATAAACTTGTTTGTTGTGTGAACATATTAAAATGTCGATATAATATATGGTTTGAATTACAAGAAAAACGATTTGTTAGGTCTTGCCGCGATAAGGTTCCTTTTTTACTAAACTTTAGATGAATACAAAACTTTTTTAAATTGACTTTTCGAAAAGTTGAACACATCTACATGTACATACCTAGTAAATACAATCATCTTTTTAAAAATACAGTTAATAAAAAAACGATTTTTTTGAGGTATTTTACAAATTTATTAATATCTCGGAAACTAGTTACCGCCATAAGGTACCTTTTGATTTGGACGACCACATATGTCATATGATTTGATGAGTCCAACAGATTGGATAAGTGTGTTTTTTTTTGTTCGGAAAACCAGAAGGAGCCCTCTGTCGGCCGTACGATTTTAAAAGTGACATACTTAAATAATATGTATTTTGTTTTTATTTTACAGTCGGCAAGTTTACGACCTAACAGGCATTCGTCTAATGCAGCACAAGTAAGTATTACCACAGAATAAATAACATTTACTATACCCCTATAAGACACATGGAGCTTTAGAAAAAGACTGTCACACAGATATGAGTGACAGAGACAACGTGAGACAAAGACGAACTTTTTCTTTTCGTATTTACTATAGAGAATAATATACAAGGTGGCGGTGGTGTGAACCGTGAAACAATGTTTAAAGAAAAAATCAAAAGCCTCTCTCCATTGGCTTCCCGAAACATCCCCATGTATGTTCAACGATTATTTATAGTTTAAGAGCTCGACGGTTTTTATATTTCTGGGGAAATTCTCACTAGACTTCAGACTTTATTATTTTTCTATTTCGGTGTCGCATTTAAAAAAAATGTTTTTCTCATTTCTTCTTATTGCTTTCTCTCTATCCCGTACTAAGGGGCATGGTCGAGATTTCTCTTTCGCTTTACACACACTAATCATGTTATCACCCGCTTTGCAAGAAGACGCAACAGAGCGCACCTCGCTGCTCCGCGCATCTCCCGCGAGCGCGGTCTCATTATTAGGCGCTCTCTCTATCCTGGGCGTGAACGAGTTCAGTCTCTCTTGCTCTACTCACACTAATCATGTCATCTCTCTCTCAGCAAGAAGAGGCGACAGAGCGCACCTCGCTGCTTCGCGCGTCTTCCGAGAGCGCGGTCTCACTATCGCGCGCTCTCGCTATCCCGGGTGTGGTCGAGTTCTCTCTCTCCCTCTTCTTTGCGAAGCTCGTCAGCTACACGTTCCTGTATTGGCTGCCGTCTTATATCAGGTTTACAATGGGTAAGTGGAAAAGTAAGCGGTTTTGTTGAAAAAGTAGTGTTAAAAATATTATTCGCAGCATTCTTACTTTTAAATATTTTTATATGAATGTTACTGTTAGCCTGCTCCAACTCTTTAGATCTAAGGCTAAAGTCGTCCACTGGTCGTCTGTTTCCTCCAGCCCGTCTTGCCATCTTCTACAGGGTCTGCCGTGATGCCTTCTGGCTGTGTCAGGGCTCCATGTATTGGTTATTACCCGACTGCGTCGAAGCCGAAAAGGACGATTATGTGTTTGTTTTGAATAAAGTTGTTAGTACAATTAAAACTTCAACATTTTGAATGCTATCAATATTATTGTCCTGTACTGTGTTCATTTAAAGCACTTTAATATTATCAAACGTTTGGGGATTGGAAACATTGGAATCGAGCCTTGAATAAGAGCCATAATAAAGGAAATTCTATTATATTCTTAACCTTTTCCATGAACATAGAATTTAATATACCGTTTATTCTTGGAGTCGTCACGCCCCCCTGTGGTTGGGAACCCTTGCCCTTGACTTGAATCAAGATGCTAGTATTCATATTTGTATTTCTAGCGGACCTCTCCGCCCGGCAGTCGGGCGAGCTGAGCACAGTGTTCGACGTGGGCGGCGTCACGGGCGCCATCCTGGCGGGACTCGTCGCCGACTGTACCGGCTGCCCCGCGCTCGTGTGCGTCGCCTTCTACACCGCGTGCGCGCCCATGGTGAGTTAGTACTCGCGAGTATACCACGCGGCTGCCCCGCGCTCGTGTGCGTCGCCTTCTACACCGCGTGCGCGCCCATGGTGAGTTAGTACTCGCGAGTATACCACGCGGCTGCCCCGCGCTCGTGTGCGTCGCCTTCTACACCGCGTGCGCGCCCATGGTGAGTTAGTACTCGCGAGTATACCACGCGGCTGCCCCGCGCTCGTGTGCGTCGCCTTCTACACCGCGTGCGCGCCCATGGTGAGTTAGTACTCGCGAGTATACCACGCGGCTGCCCCGCGCTCGTGTGCGTCGACTTCTACACCGCGTGCGCGCCCATGGTGAGTTAGTACTCGCGAGTATACCACGCGGCTGCCCCGCGCTCGTGTGCGTCGACTTCTACACCGCGTGCAACAACTCCTTATACAGGATGTTTCATTTTAACACCTCTTATGGTGGTTTAGCTACCATTTTCAACCATCTTTTTTCCTAATCTCCAGCTGTTTATCTACCAATACTGGGGCGCGTCCTCGTACCTGCTTAACGTGATGCTGCTCATCCTGACGGGCATGATGGTGAACGGACCCTACGCACTCATCACCACGGCCGTCAGCGCCGAGCTCGGCACGCACAGCAGTCTCGCGGGCAACAGCAAGGCGCTGGCGACCGTCACCGCTATCATTGACGGCACCGGGAGTATTGGTAAGTCCGTTATTTTTAACAGTTCCCGGGCATCAACATGCTAATTTGGGCTTTAGATGGACTCTGTCACACAGGTATGAATGACAGAGACGACGCGAGTCAGAGCGTAACTATTTCGAACTCAATGGGTCATATTTAGGGCACGTCACGATAGCGGCGGTAAGACCCCTCTTTGAGGAGTGGCTAGAGAGGCGTCATGGCGCCCTCACCTACCGCCTGACGCAGGTCCTCACCGGACACGGTAGTTTCGGGAGGTTCCTGCACATCATCAGGCAGGAGGAAACGCCCGGGTGTCACCATTGCCAGGATCGCCCAGAGGACACGGTGGAGGTCTGCCCCGCTTGGGCGGAGCACCGCCGTGTCCTCGTAGAGGCGATCGGCAGCGGCGGCGACCTCTCGCGTCCGGGCCTGGTTCAAGCCATGGTCCGGGGCGAGAGGCAGTCGCCTCCTTCTGCGAAGCAGTCATGCTAGCGAAGGAGGCGGCGGGACGGCTGAGGGAGAGAGCCTCCCGTCCCAGCCGCCGCGGGAGACGCTCCGGGCGTCGGGAGCCGCGCGACGACTCCCGGCCACCGTAGGCGCGGGCCTGCGGGCGGAGAGTAATGGGTAGCTCACCGTCCGATCAGGACCAGGCCCGTGCCGGACGGCGCGTACGTGTTCCACGCGCGCCTCAAAGAGATGTCAGCATCAAACGAAGGGGCCTGCAAGGGCCGAAGCCTGCCGGGTCAGCGGGATTGTCCGAAAGGGTTACCGCTGGCCCGGAACATAAAGGGCGAAGGAAGGAACACGGGTGGGTTTTAGTCAGTAAGAGTCTGACACTCCCTTCCGCTCCACCCAGAGCGGGAGGGGTCATTTGATGATTTCACATCCTGAAAAAAAAAATGGCTCATATTTAAGGCACTGTGCACATGACGACATATTAAGCTGTACATTTCCAGTTTTAACTCTCTTAGAAACAAATTCAAATAAATTGATATACTAACTCTCTTTATATTTTAGAAAGTATTTTATATGTTCGCAAAAACTTAGGACTTTTCAAAATAAGATGCGAGTTCCATAATATAAATAATAAACGTAGTAAATATAATATAATAATCATTTATTTCGAGCAACAAGACTCATAGTGTTAGTAACAATATTATACTTACAAACTGTGTTAGTAATAAAACAGATTTTCTTGCTATTGTCACTACATTAAGCATACAACAATGGTTAATGTAGTGACAGTCGAACCTCTCAGCCAACATCCTCAAGATGGTGTTGGAGCTGGCGCGGACCCTGCGCACCAAGGATGTGCACCGTTTCCGCATCGTCGCATAGAAGCAGTCGATGCGTGACTCAGCGAACATCCCCGACGCACTGCAGTGCCGAGGCAACCCCAACAACATCCTGTAGGCATTGTTGAATTGGACTCGTAGGGCGTTGTACTGTTTTTGTGTATAGTTAGCCCACAGGGCGCTCGAATAAAAACAGGTGCAATAGGCTCGGAAAAGAGTATTTTTTGCTTCCTTCGAGCATCGTGCAAACCTGCGAGCTATCATGTTCGCTCTAACAGACAACGCCCTACGTTCCCGCTCCATGTCTGAATCGTCTCTCAGGTCAGAGGTCACCAGATGCCCAAGGTATTTGAAGGTGTCAACCCTCTTTAGCGGTACATTATTTAATTTGATGCTAGGGATACTATCTGGACATTTACCCCTGGCCCGGAAAATCATACACTCACTTTTCTTGGTGTTATAGAGCAGACCATGACTGAGAGCATATTCCTCACAAACGCCGAGCAGCTTAGACAGGCCACAGACCGAGGCGCTCTGCAGCACCATGTCGTCTGCATAGCTTATGTTATTCACACAGACTCCACCAACATGACATCCGACATGCGTGCTGCTCAGCCTCTCGATGAGTGCGTTTACATAAAGGTTGAAGAGCGTTGGTGAGGTCAACCCCCCTTGCCTCACCCCGCACTCCAACCTGTATGGTTCAGACAGCGTTCCCGACCATCGAACTACGTTGACCTGGTTCCCGTACCAATATTTGAGAATACGGATGCATTCGCTTGGCAGGGATGTGTCGTTAAGTTTATCCCAAAGGATAAAAATGAAATCGTGATAGATAAATTTAGATTAACTAATTAATTATTATTTAATTAATTAATTATTTAGATTAACTAGCAAGTCATTTCTTGTAAACATCATCCGTTTTTATAACAAGTTGCCAAAGCCGGTTACAGAAATCTGTAACCGGCTTTGGTTAACCGATTAGCGATGGAAAGTTCAAAACCCTCATCAAACGTGTCTTTATCAAAAATACATATTATAAGATTAAGGACTACGTTGAAGACAAGGTAGTTTGGCAATAATTCCTTCTGCCCATGTGGCTTCCCTCGCCCTGGCACCTCATAACTATGTACAATGCGTGCCACGAAAGATGAAACTTGACACACCACGTGGTTTGACATGCGCTGTACACGATTTTAGGTATCTTTAGCGGTATGAGGTTTGAGTGCGGAACGGGACCGGACGTCATAGGGGCGGCGGAAAGAGCGGGGGAGGCGGGGTCAAGTCTCATCTTTCGTGGCACGCATTGTAAATGTCTATTAACTGCTCTCAAATTACGATGTTTATTTTTTATTTATTTTTCACATACAGACAATTCTAATTTTCACCTCTTTATTAGTAGTTGTAATGGCAATCATATCACTTCTTTTTAGTAGGTTTTTATACTTTATTTTTGAAGTGAAAACTTCTTTAGCATCGTTGTGATTTGAAATTTTATGAAACGAAAAAGCAACAGTAAAAAGAGACATAAGATTTAACGTGGGAGAAAATGAGATAGGAAGCATTATACAGTGTTTTTGTTTTTTATTCGTACAAATGACATCACATTTAATGGATGTGTGGATGTGGATGTTGATGTGGATGTGGATGTGGATGTGGATGGATGGATGGATGGATGTATGTATGTTCTTTAACATCGTTGTGATTTGAAAGTTTATGAAACGAAAAAGCGACAGTAAAAAGAGACATGTAAATTCATAAGATTTAACGTGGGAGAAAATGAGATAGGAAGCATTATATTATAGTGTTTTTGAAGGTTTCACTTCTACCACGTGTGAATTGCACACATGCTGTTTTTTTATTTATCCTTTTGAAGATTCTTTTTAACGAGACTAAAACAGATAAATTCGTATGGAAGTCGGGGGACCGTTCCAACCGATCGGGGAACTTTAATTCTGTGTAAAAGTTATTTTTACAATGATTTTGTTTACAGGAGCAGCCATAGGTCCCATGCTAGCCGGCGTGGTGTCGAGTCACTCGTGGACGCACGTGTTCTACATGCTCATCGCGTGCAACTTCATGGCACTCTTCCTGTTGTTAAGGTTAGTGAACATAACATCACGCCTTGACGCCCGTATTTCCCAAGGGGTAGGTAGTTAGGTACCCTATAGACCGACACTGTGGGCGAGCCTATTGCCTGCTGCTGACAAATCAAGAGACTTGACAATTTTCAAGAATTTTATCTAATTGAAATACCTTTTAATTTTTTATTAGTTGTTTAGTTCATTTTGAACTATATTCGCCCCAATATTTTTGACGCAGACTGTGCATGTCAATTTTTATTTCCGTTTTTTTATTTTTATTATATTCGGAATATAGAAAATAAATATGACTCTGTGCTAACACTTTAAATTATTGTCAACAGGATAGCTCGATCTGAATTCTTGAAATTAAGACAAGAACGACGGATGGCTTCCCCGCCGCGCGTGCGTATTGAGTAACATAAGTACTTATATGGTTAATATGACCTCACGTAAGTACCATAGGGTTAACATATGGTCAATATGACCAAATGCGAACGTTCCCGGTCGACCACTTTTCGGACTTATATCAGGGCATAAGAGCGAAAAGTGGTCGACTAATTTTCAACCTTATTAAAATGGAGAATAAAATTGAAAATTGGTCGATCCGGTTACTTTCGCATATGACCATACGTATACAACAAGGTATGGGCAGTATCCGGGCGTAAATATGTCATATCGAGTTTTAGAAAGACTGTGTGTAGTGACAGAGACGGCGCTCTAAGAAGCCGAACTCTTTGAAGTGACTCGTTCGCGGGTATACTCGGCTCCGGTCGGTCGGTGACGCTGAATCGGGTATACACGCCTCTAGTCAGTCGGTGACGCTTAATCGGATATACGCGGCTCCAGTCAGTCGGTGACGCTTAATCGGATATACGCGGCTCCAGTCAGTCAGTGACGCTGAATCGGGTATACGCGGCTCCAGTCAGTCGGTGACGCTGAATCGGATATACGCGGCGCCAGTCAGTCGGTGACGCTGAATCGGATGTACGCGGCTCCAGTCAGTCAGTGACGCTGAATCGGGTATACGCGGCTCCAGTCAGTCGGTGACGCTGAATCGGATATACCTACGCGGCGCCAGTCAGTCGGTGACGCTGAATCGGATGTACGCGGCTCCAGTCAGTCGGTGACGCTTAATCGGGTAGGTATACGCGCCTCCAGTCAGTCGGTGACGCTGAATCGGGTATACGCGGCTCCAGTCGGTCGGTGACGCTGAATCGCTAGTGTTACATATTTATGAACGGATACTGTAGTCTGGTCTCTGTGTTGGTTTATTTTATAAATGAGAAATGCAACTTGTGCCAATCCAAAATTCATGATATTTTGGAGTGAGTGAATATGTCAAAGATAATGGGTAATATTTGGCCAACATTGTGCAATGTTTAGTCAAGATTTGCCCAATATTGCAGCCAACATTTTCCCAGGCTATGGCCAATATTTACCCAATATTATAGCCAAAAACACAAGTTTGGCCAATATTTGCCATAAAAATTAAGGCTAGAATTCGAAGAGAACTTCGAACATGATAATATAATGTTAAACTAATGTAGCCCAATATTTGTGTGTCATGTCATGACTAATGTACATATATCTGTTGTTAGAAAAAACAAAAATAAATGACTATGCAGCAGAGTCCAGGCTACGCCCTGTTACCTTTAGTCAAGAGTTAACTGTGTATTAGGCTGTGGTTCACGTATCTATATCAAGCCGATTGACGATGTGACGTAAACCTTAATATCTCATATATTAATATTATATCAAATGAATTTTGTAATTATGTAAGTACTGAATAGAAGTTGGAAATAAAAATTATTTATTTATTTATTTATTTATTTATTTAAGGACTTTGGAAGACTTACAGCTAAATACAATGGTGATAAATAACAGTATGATAATCTGACAGCCAATTACAGGTCTTCACGTCTAGAGCTTGTCTGGTATAAAAGTACTGTGGAACACAATATACACACTGCCAAATATTGTCACACAAAAAAAAAAAAAAACAACAAAAATAGTATAAAAAATAAAAATTTGCAAGTAGATCATTACCTAAGATATGTAAAAACTAGTATAATTGCGAAATTTCCCATAAGTACCAAGATGTTAAAAATTTAATTTAAAAAATAAAAAGAAAACAAAGTCTGTAGAATTTAAGCTTTAAAGAAATTCATTGCTAAACACTTTTTTGCCGAGGTCACACTCGTATTAAAAAGATCAATGTCGAACTGCTTGCACACTTTATTAAAATACCCACTTACACGCACAACGTACGAATTTTGTCTGTAGTTGGTAGCTGTAAATGGCACCCGCAATGGTGGATTGAACCGTTTGGATTTGCTTGGAACATTAAAGTAGAAAGTTGACAAAATATCAGAACAATTTATGTCGCCTCGAACCGTCTTCAATAAAAATATACAGTCAGAGATCTCACGACGATTACTCAACGGTAAGAGATGATATTTTTTACAGAGACTGAGATAGTTATCGGACTTATATGGTACCCTCTGGTGAAAGCATAAAAATTTTATAAATCTTTTTTGTACGCGCTCAATACGGTCAATGTATTTGTGATAGCATGGACTCCATATTTCAGATGCGTATTCCAAGTGGCTTCGAACAAAAGTGCAGTATAGAATTTTTAGCGTCTTAGCTTGCGTGAAGCACCTGGATAATCGCATTATGAAACCAAGGGATTTAGAGGCTTTAGCGACGATGGCATCAACATGCTTATCAAAAATAAGTTTGGAATCGTGATGAACCCCCAGATCACGAATAGTACTACATCTAGGTAATACAAAGCCACCAAGAGTATATGTTGTGGCTAGGACTGACCGTCTACGGGAAAACGTGACAACTGAACATTTTTTGGGATTGAGATCAAGCTTACTTTTTTGGCAGTATACTTCAAGACACTGTAAGTCAGATTGAAAAGCTATCATGTCCGCAGTCGATGATATGGTAGCATAAATTTTCATATCGTCAGCGAAGCACAATAATTTGGATGAGGTCAGACAGGAGTCGATGTCATTTACATAGATGATAAATAATAACGGACCGAGCAACGAACCTTGGGGGACTCCGCTGGGGACTAAAACCCAGCTAGATATATAATTATTCAGTACCACAGCTTGCGACCTGTTTTCTATATAAGAGGAAAACCATCTGAGTAAGTCTCCGCGTATACCGATGCCCTCTAACTTCCGCAGTAGGATGACGTGGTCAATTCGGTCGAAACACTTACTATAGTCTGTGTAAACAACGTCGACTTGCTTACCGTGGTCCATTGCGTCGGTGATGTAGTTATTAAGCAAAATAAGATTGGTGACAGTGGATCTACCTTTAAGAAAGCCATGTTGAAAGGGACTAAACGATTGTTCCAGAGCCGAATAGACCTGGTTATAAATAATCCTTTCGAAAACCTTGGCAATGATACACAATTTGGATATCGGTCTATAATTAGCAATGTCCGTTTTGACTCCCTTCTTATGCACAGGCGTTATGAATGCCGATTTCCAAAGTTTGGGGACAACACAAGCATCTAAAGATTTTTTAAATAGAATTGAGATAGGAACTGCAATAGATGCAGCGCAACGTACGAGAAGTTTGGATGAGATATTATCCGGGCCTGGCGCCTTCGATGTATCCAAATTGCGAAGCAAGTTGGCTAGGTCTTCAATGTTCACCGTGATACGACTGATATCGGACGTCTGGTTTGAGGATTCAGTAAAAGAAGAGGAAGAAGAATTTGAGCTACCACCATGAATAAGGTTGGGATCTAAAAATGTGGAGTGAAAATAAGTTGAAAATGCCTCACATATTGATTCCCCGGTGCGCAGTGTTTCGTCGTTAAAATTGAACGTGCTCGGGATTGCATTTATATTATGACGTTTTTTAACAAAAGTCCAAAATTGTTTGGGGTTATTTTTAATTGACGCTTCGGTAAGTTTCAAATAATTTGCGTAACACTGACTTTCTAATGTTTTTGCCCTATCACGAAGAAGTTTGAATGTTAGTTCATCAGCTTTATTGCCGTAGGTTTTATATTTTTTAAAGTATTTAAATTTCTCTTTTATTGTTTTAATCAATGAGGAACTGTACCAGGTCGGATATGATTTATTACGACAAAGTTTCTGAGGAATATATTTCGATTGAAGATTATAGACAACGTTATTGAAAAAACTTACAGAATCGTCAACTGACCCTACTGAGAACTCACTTTCCCAGACTGTCTTACAAATTTCGCGGTTAATGGATTCATAGTCACCCTTATCATATAAAAATTTTATACGTGACGCACACTCAAGGAGAGGTACTTCTACGAGATCTATTGTAATTATCAATGCTGGGTGATAATCATCGATTGGTACTAGTGGGCTTAAACTTTCAGTCACATTGACTGCCCGGTTCGAAAGGACCAAGTCAAGAATTTTACCGTATCTGTTAGTCACGCCATTATATTGACCAAAGTCAAGAGTACATAACTCATCCCTAAGTAGCACTTCATCAATACTCTTAAGATTCGATGGGACGAACGATATATTGTCAGATGGGACCCAACTTATTCCGCTCATGTTGAAATCACCTATAATGAGAAATCTATCAGAACCATTGCCAATCACAGACCGATTTAATGCCGAAAGAAAGTTCGTCAACTGGGAAGAAAAGGAAAGACCCAGATTTTGTTTACATAAATAAATACCACAGACATGTAAGTTAAAATAGTTACGCGTATTCGAATTTTTCAAGCGTAAGGTTATCCAGAGATCTTCAGCTGTAGAATGAAAATTTTGTTGACATGTTACTGATAATTCTCGGCGAGCAGCTATTAGAACTCCTCCACCACGTGATTGTCCAGTTAAAGCGTAATCCCGATCCCGACGCCATACAATATACCTTTCATCAAAAAATTCCGAGTTCAAAATACCATCCAATAACCAAGTCTCAGTGAGAACAATTACATCAAATGAGCTGGCTACCATTTGACGATAGAAAGTATCGGTTTTTGTTCGTAGACCGCGAACGTTCTGATAAAATATGTTTAAACCGGATAAATTAATATTAACGTTACTAGCCATCACACAAAAAATCAACAACAGAATATGAATCAGCGAAATAGACCACAATAACACGTATCATAGAAATATTAGCTAAAGCAGGGTGGTAGGAAAATAAATATACTTGAAGTAAGCAAACGGCGAATATTATTAATGGAGTGCAAGAATCATTCGACCTTGAGCGGTAAACAACTGTGAGAGCAGGCAAGCAGTAATGTGTAATACATGCAAGCGCGAGCGAGCAAGGCATATAATTTTGCACTAACACTTTAAAATGAACAGCGCGATAAGAAACACAAAGGATTTTTTTAACCGAACAAAAGAGAGGTGACGGTCTCATTCGTGCGGCAGAGGTGCTAAACAATTTGTAACATCTTAGTAAGACAACATGAAATATAATAAAACGATAAAGCAGATAAGCCTTTATACAGTTTAAGTGGCTTATTAGGCGATTTTGTTTAAATCTGATTCCTTTCTCACTATGAGAACTTTGGAGTTGGTGTTTTTGAGTACGTGAATTTTTCCATGTTTCACCCAAATGAACTCGTAATTCTTATCCTTGGCGATGGTTTTAGCTTTACTTAGCAGCTTCTTATATTCTACACTAAGGTGATCATTTACAAACACACGCTGGGAAGTGCCTTGGAACCCGATATCGGTGGTGGATAAATTCTTTTCTGCTCGCGCTGCCGCTATAAAATCTTCTTTGACGTATCTGTTCATGAAACTCACAATAATAAGTTTATCGTTGGAGTTGAAAATGGGCACTCTCGAGACGTAGTTGATCAGTGTTTTGGGGCAGCTATAGTTTACTTTACGACCAATGGCTTCAATAATTGTGAATAAATTCTCATCTTTCCTCATAGGAACTCCCTTGATTTCAACATTATTTAATCGAGACCGCTGATCACTTGATGACAGTTCGAACTTCACCTTTGATAAATCTGACTGCAAGTCATTTACAGTCAACTGCATCTTCTCAAGTTCGGATACTTTGGTTTCAACTTCAGCAATCCTCGCATCAAATTCATCGAGTTTGCCACTAGTACCTTGACATGTCGACTTCAACTCAGATAGTTCATCCTTAATCACCTTAATGTCATCACTTAGTGTCGGTAAATTAAGCAACTGACGCTTCATGTCCCGAATTTCAATCAGGATGGTTTCGAGAGACGCTTGATCAGAAGTGGGTACAACTGGAGATGAGATTCTGCAAGCTGAGCACTTCCACTGCGCCATTCTAGTAGCACCCAGCTTTCTCCATCCAGCTTCAGATATGTTTGCACATCCAAAATCTAAATACTTCTTGCAGCTCCCACACTGAACGCCATCGTTAAACTGCACGTTACACAATCCGCACGTTTTCATTGCTAAAACACTGAGTGTAAATAATGATAAATACTTAAAGGAAATATGAAAAAGGTTGACGATCTATTTTACTGACCGGCGCGTACAGTACGACTGAGTGTCCACAGACGAGTGAAAATTTTAAATTATGTGAAAATTTTATTATATCAAGCTATGTACGAGTGAATTTCTGTAGAATATTATGACAGCTACTTAATTTTGAAAATTAAGAAAAAAATTTGGAACGAAGTTCTTTTTCGCACGTTACTGCACACTTGGCGAATGAGAGCTAAAGTCGGACTTTTAATTAGCTGCAGTAAAATCTCTACTAGTGATGTGGTTAAAACGTAATGAAATATCGTTTTAAGGACACTATAATTCTTAAAAATTTATCAATCATTGTTTACAATTACATCAAATCAATTTTGATTTAACTGTAAACAATCAAATATTCTTTGTATTGATCGGATAAAATATGTGCTGTAGTCACTTGTAGTTCATTCGGTCTTATTATGTATGGTTCAAAAAATGATATTCAGAACTTTACTCGATCATAAAAATTACGACCACAGGCCGATTTTGATCGTTTCTCTAGTCGTACTCAAAATTTATCAAACTTTACTCCCAAATAACGCTGTTTAATTTTGTACTCCAATCCGCGCGGTGATTGCGTACCACGCTATCAGTAGGAATGGGTTTCGTTTTTACCGACTTCTCAATTCGACACGTATGTGTGTAATATTATTGGAACTGCATTATATTCACATATGACAATCTATTAGGGCTTCCAAACAAATATACAAAATTTTATAGATGTATGTACATATGTATGTTTGTCCACGCATTTCTCCGCAACTATTTTATATAATTAATAAATCGGATCGGATCGTGACCTTTTTTTGTTATGGGCTTACATTTACTTCAGCTTAGGGAACAGTGCAAGTTTATCAAAATCGATTCAGTAATTTTCAAGATAATACGTGTAAGGTGACTGACTGGCTTATTAATACGAGCTACAGATGTAGTGTCAGAGGAAAAACTTCTAAAAACCTTGGTCAAATTCTGGTTCAATATTCACAACAAAACTATAGGTACCTATAACCTACTTATTACAAACAAATATTCCAGATTTTACTTAAAACTTAAAACCACGAAATAAAAAAATAATTTAAAAAAGTGAAACCGACTTCAATAAAGAAATTAATTCAAAATTATGAAATAACTTTAATTTCGGAAGTCGGTGGCAAAAACTAAAATACAAATCCCAAGACACCGACTTCCGAAATTAAAGTTATTTCATAATTTTGAGTTAATTTCTTTTTGAAGTCGGTTTTGACAGTTCAACAACATTCATTGCATTATTTACGGTGTTGAGTAGACACTTTTTTCGAACATATAATGCAATGGATTAGCAATATCCTTCAAAATGATTCCGATAGAGATTGATAGTGTGGTACGCAATCAGGATGCACTCACTGCTGACGGGAGGACAACACGATAAGTTAAGCATTGACCAATTTTATTTATAAATATCTCCTCTAATACTATTATGCTCTTTTATAAAACCAATTTAGAATGTTAATCGAATAAATCGATTCTTTTGTCACATAACTATTTAAATTTCGTTACAAAGTTTTTTTTTTATTGTTTTTCGTTTAGTTACTCTCAAACGCTGATAATTTATTTCTTTGTGCCTGTTATTTTATACATTATATACAGCCAAAGAAACTTCGTTCCAACCGGGTGTCCCACGACATGTCTCGACTTTTTTTTAACGACATTAAAAGTAGGAGATCCTCAATTCTAATCATTGTATTGTTGTAATTCCTAATTCAATGTTGTAAAATATTCTATTCAGTAGTACGTACAGGTAGTTTATTTTTTTGAATTATTTTATTTTTGTTTGTTTTTAAGTAATATTAATCTACAACAATGTGTAACGGAAAGGGTATAAACTAATATCGACTTCACCTAAAAGAATTAAAGTTGATTTTAGAATGATTATTGAAAATGTCAAAAAAATAAAGTTGCAGCGGGAACGAAACTTTATGTATAGGTATTTAAGTTTCAAGGACGGCTCAGATCTCCCGTGTGTATGGAGCACCTCCCCGCAGACAAGCTCCGCCCGCTCCCGCGCGCTGTCACCTGCGCAGTGCGCACGCGGTGATCTTATGACTGCGTCAGTGGGCGGAGTTCGCGCAGCTAAATTTTGGGCCAATGATGTTTGAATTTTTTGACATCGATAAACTAAGAAGAAAGTACATAGATTGAACGCAGTTACATATTATATATTATCCTTTTCGTTACACCTTGAAGAACGGTGCTTTTTATAGTCTAGCATAGATTTTTATTTAAATAGTGAGAATTTTATTTAAAAATTCAAAGTTTGACTAGATTGAGGTCGAACGACGTCAACGTAATTTAATAAAAAAAAAATCTGAAGATGTGGCACATGCGAACTACGCCTCACACTGTCGTCACAAAATCCTGCGTCGCGCAAGCAGGGTTTACCAGGCTACTAGCAGCTGTATCAGGTTAGACTAGAAGACGTCACCAACATAGTTTGGAAGAGGCAGGCAGATGATGATGATATTGATCGCTTCAAAACATAATCGATGGTCGATTGATGAAGAATTACTTCCAGCAGCCATACACCACACTAGTTAAATCTGAATGGTCGATTTCGTCGATCGAGCGCAATCTAGTTAAACCTCAAGGCTACGCCGACCGCCTAGTGGCGCTCTCATCGTTTGTTTGGTTATTTCTTTTATTTTCGAACCGTTTATAATAGTATTAACGTGCTTATTTTCTGCATTTTCATTCTAAAATAAAAGAAATAACCTAACAAACGATGAGGGCGCCACTACGCGGTCGGCGTTTGGTCGGCGCCCTTTTAAGGATTCTACTTAAAAGTATTAATTAGAAAAATATTTATCAAATTCTTTTATTTTTTCGTAAAGTTTATTCGCTCCTTAGTCCCTTTATAATGATAGCATGATGTTTGACAATAGATCAACACGCAATGTCAAACACATTGCGTGTTGATCTATAGTCAAACATCTAAAATATTTTGATAGCCTTGGCGTAAATTGGGTTAAGCAGTGAATAAACAATTCGTTTTCAACAAATTAGTAGTTCAATTACATCAATAAAACCCGAATTTATAAACTAATGAAAGCATAAATGAAGATCAAATAATTTTTCTGTAAAGCTTTGGTTTCCTAGCAAAGCGGCCGTCATGAAAAACTGTCACTCACACCAGTATTTGACATTAAATAAAACCTTGCTGCCCAAAGATTTAAATCGCTAGATTAGCTCTCACCGTACTTAGTCACGCGAAAAAGTGTCTATACTGAGCTCACACGTTATTAAATAGCGTTTCCATGACAATCAAGTTAAGTCACTGCGTCATTGTGTGTCAGAAGTTTCAAAACGAAACAGAAACGCGAATAACTTATGGCACTGCAGGGTGATATTATTATAACGATTTAAATCTTTTTCGCTGTCATCATTTTCATGACATCCGTCACTGCGGCCGTTCTAGTCGGTAGCCGCTTTTCTAGAAACTATAGCTTAACTGATCTTCAAAATGAATGTGTTTAACAACATAACATCCTAACATCCATATAACATCATGTTGCTGGATTTCTATATTTTACCGAATTATTATCTTTTGTGAGCCACTGGTGAACTAAACGATTCGTTTCATATTGGAGCCTAACAATAGAGAATGACCAGAGATACTGCCATTCAAATGTTTTTAAGTTTCTACACAATAGTCTATGGTTTTTAAATTCCAGAAGTAAAAGGGGGTTGAAGATTAGGAGCCTGGCATACCTACTGTCACGCCATTTTGTATTTCTTTTTCAAAATGGCGGCCACGCACGGAACCTATATAAATCGATAGCTGACATTAATGCAAACGGAAAATATAATAGGAGCACCTACGATAACACTCAGGCGGGTGTCTATAGCAAGCCTCTTCTCAGATTTTCATAGAGTATTGTGTATGAAACCTCTAGTATTAGTCATTCCTCATAAGCTCTGCATCGACTGGACAATGCGCTAACTTCCATAGCCCACTTTAAGCTGGGTGTTTTTTTTCGCGCACTGGATTTTCAACGCACCGTTTAGCGTCGAGAGTTGAAACTCCAACAGTGTGTTTTTTTAACGAACTGGGATGCACTCTGTTGAATTCTCAACGCTCGACTCCAACACAATGAGTTGAAAATCCAGTGCGCGATAGTTTTACTGCCGTGGGAACGGGGGCTAACTGGTCGATGTAGAGGTACTTTAGCTTTTAGTGAAATCTATGTATTCCTTTAATTTTAATTGTGACGTTTTTTTATATACCTACTACATTATTATAGCAAATTATGGCTTACTTTTGGCGCCAATGTCGGATCTAACACTTAGCAATGGCATGTTTGAATGACAAATCCCTACTGAACATTCAATTCTTTTTACTGCATAGCTATTCACAACCATCCGACAAGTTGTCGTATCGAAACTGATCTATTTTTAAATACTGATTTGCCTTCTCCCCGACAACAAATAGCAGTGGGAAGAATAGCAGTCGTCTATTTGATCTTTGAACAGCTGTCAGAGGACTCTTTTGATAACATTGATTGATGTTCGATTCGGCATGGAAGCGAATCAAAGGTTGTGAATGCAAATTTATTTCCGAAGTATTTTAGTCAATAAATAAATCTTTGTATTTTGATTTAATGAACTGCTCTTATTCTTACTTACCTTGACAAGCTTAAACCAAATGTTGGTCATAAATGTTGGCTCCAATATTGGTTCCAATATTCCGCTGTACGTATTGCTACGTTGGCACAAGTGTCATGTGAGAATAGATAGTATTTTGTATAAATTGTAACGTATTTTCATATTTTGACTGTTTTTATGAATTTTTCTGTAGATTTGTGCAATTATGTGTGTCATTTTGTTTAATAAATCCTCTTTTTTTTTCTTGTGTAACTATACCTACTATAAGTAATGTTTATGTGCAAGCTTAGTATTTAGCCTTTTTCCAAGTATGTTAGGGTCGGCTTCCTGTCTAACCGGATGTGGCTGAATATCAGTGTTTTACATGGAGCGACTGCCTATCAGACCTCCAAAATACCAGTTACTGTGAAATACGATACCACGTGCTAATACTAATAGCCAGACTTCCGCGCGTTCACAAACGTAACTGCACAAATCTACAATAACATTAATGTGATTAATTTGAATTGAAGCCAATATATGTACGTCACACATGTAGTAAAATAAATTAATATATTTTAATATTGACATATCCAGAATATTCTAGTAAGTATTCTATCTTGACCTAAACTGTTTCTATTTAATGCCGAATTTCCTAATTAGCCTTTATTAACTAATGTCATGACATCAAGCGGATGAAATTCGTTCTCATCTGTGAGAAGTGACCTTACGGGGATGCGCTAAGGGAGCCCGCGAAATTCAAACTTAGGTACCTTTTTTTTGCAATTCGCAGGTTAGTGTCAGATCTGTTGTATCATCATCATCGGCCTAGCCTTTTTCCCAACCATATTGGGGTCGGCTTCCAGTCTAAACGGATGCAGCTGAATACCAGTATTTTACATGGGGCGACTGTCAATCTGACCTCCACAACTGCTACTGTGTAATACGATACCCCTTGGTAAGACTGGTTGTTGTATGTTGATAAAAATATGATTCACGACCGTAACAAATATGGCTTTACAGAATTATAATCATTACAATCAGCAATAATCAAAAAAGCAAAAGCAAAGCAAATCCTTGAGTTAGAATTTGCCTCAAATGTCATGGTTTCTTGAAATAGTCATTCATATGACCTTAAGAGAGTAGTATGATGATTGTAATTCTATAACTAAATATATGTTAATATAAGTTACGGTCGCCAATCATATTTAGATCGCCATACAACCCGATACTGACTGCGAATTGCAAAAAACGTAAGAAAAATTTAATTTCGCGGGATACCATGCTGCTTTCGTCTGTCTATCAGTGAATAACTATCAAAACGAATCAGTGAATAACTATCGAAACAACGGTCAGAGTCAAAATTCACCGGGAAAGATATAGACTTATAATCAAATCTGTGCGTTAGAACAGACAGTTTCGCTTGTACAACGACAAGTCATGACGAATCTACTGAAGATTCGCTGCTATGGTTTCGCGGCGATGTGATATCCGCCTAAATGGTTGAAACTGACACGTTAAAAATACGGTATACGGTACCTAACCGGCGTTAACACTGACACATCGAGCTTTAGAAAAAGACACAGGTATGATGAGACAACGACGTGAGTGAGACAGACGGACTTTTTTTTTAAACTTGATGAGTCACATCAAGTTTAAAAAAAAGTTCCGTCTCTATTGGCCGGTTAGGTACTGTATTTTAATTTAAAATAGTAATTAGCATTTATTCTTATGCGACTGTATTTTAAATCTTGTTTTCCTAAACACTTGCCACTTCCACCCCACGGCGTTGTCGGTGGCAGCGCAGAGTTCACTTTTTCTTTGTTTAGCATTTATTATCAACATAGTACCTATTGTATATATTGTACAAATGTGTCTTATATAAATAAAAATATACAATTTTCAAATTTAAATTCAGTTTTATTTCATTATTAACAAATTATATATTTAATTAATTTAACTTAGTAAATAATCTTATAGTACAAAAGCAAGCTAATTAAAACTACAAGGTGTCTGTAAAGCTCTGGGTTCCTAGGAAAGCGGTGGCCGTCTTGATATAACGGCCGTCGTGAAAATCTGTCATTTTCAAAGTATTTGACAATAAGGTATCAAAAAATGTAATATGTAGTTTTAAAAAACTAAAAACCACGCTTATCCAATCTACTGGACTCGTCAAAACAAATCATATGAGCTTAAACTCAAGGGGTTTACTAGTAGCCACTGAAGAGTTCCACTATCCACCTTCTGGCTCCATCATCAGATCAGCTCCAAGATACCAAATCATATTTTTGTCAGCCGAACTACATATAGGTACATACAAAGGTTCATTTCGATACGACAATTTATTAGAAGTAGGTTAAAATTGACTTCTAAGATTTTATTACATTGTTAGTTAAAAGTGAAGCTAGTAAAAGCGTGTTAAAAACACTGCATTTAGACAGCCGATATTATGTGCCCGCACCGCTTTCTTAGGAAACCAAAGCTTTATATCTAGGTGTTCTTAAAATCAAAGATTTAAACCGTTAGATCGTGACGGCAAATCCAACGGTTTATGGTACGCCCGTCGCCCAGGTACGTACGTACGGGTACACTTTACCAGGTACGTACGTACGGGTACACTTTACCCGCGGAGATTTTTTTTGCGCTCTCTGGATTCTCAATGCTCCGCTCAACACCGAGAGTTGAACCTCCACTGCGCGATAAAATCCGGACACGATATTTCTACGTTACATTCGTGGGATCGTAATCAAAGTCCCTAATCAGTTAATCAGCTGTCAAATCTTATGTTAGCTTTGCCAGTTACGTTAAGTAGGAGGGTATGAGATTCCAGGTTGGTTCCAAAGGCGTGCACAGTGCAGTTTTAGTGTCTTCTATAAATAATGGAACATAAGGTAGCTTGATTATTGCTTTAAGGCAGCCCTAATTGGCTCTGCCAAAAGAATAATTGCTCCCTATTATGCCAAAATGAGCCTTACCCACAATCTCTCAATAATTGAGTTGAGCTAGGGTTTCCTAAGATTGCGATGACCGCCACATAGCGTCCGCAATTTACCGGCGAATGACGTCACTGAAACGTTATTTATGAAAGTAAGCTAGTGTGTCCTTTATAGAGAGCGTTTTTTGACACCGTAAATTGATATCATTTTCATGACAACTGTCTCTACGGCCGTTATGCCACCGCTATCGCAGGAATCCATAGCTTTGAAGTCGTCAAACCGACCGCTATTCTTTCGACAACTTTTGCTGTCGACGGCTTAGCTAATCAGAGGGCATATCCCATATTTTTAAGAACATTCACATTCTAATCTCAGTGTCAATCTGTCAAAAATACGATCAAGTTACATACATTTTTGACATTAATTGACGCTGAGATGAGATTGCGTACGAGTACGTAAAAACTAGTCAACTTTAACTATCCTAATTCTGAACTACTTTGGCTACTGGGTTGGTTCATTTTGGAATGATTGGGTCTCCTTGTGTGCTTGATGCTCTCAGGCTTGCTCCTATTAAAGTCCTTTTCGTTACATAACACAATCTTCATATAGCCTCTACTTCTAAGCTCGTCCCAACGGCACAATGAAGGACAATGCATCACCCGTGGATCCCCAGGAAACCCTTTGTAGTTGAAATATCGTGATCCAGACTGCGAAGACGGCCATCCATGCTATTGCTCCCGCTGCTGACATTAGTACATCTGGAAACGGAAGGTGAATGTGGGATTAACAGGATGAGAAAGAGAACATTCTAATACTTACAATAGATTTTGAAAAAAACTTAGTAAAATTTTAATTCCTCGGGCTAAGCCAAAAAACACTGGTGCACCCAAACCTTATGCTGAATAGCTGCACTGGTGACAACTAGAACAAGTGTCAAACCAAATGCAGCACATACAAAGCTCACTGTATGCAGTTAGCTCCTATCAGCGGGTACTTGTGTAACACACTCAATAGCAACGGCTTTCATTTTGACAGTTCAACAACATTCATTGCATTATTTACATTGTTGAGCAGACAAATGTTTCGAACTTATGAAGCTATGGATTAGCAATATCCTTCTAAATGATTGTGATTGATAGTGTGTTACATTAAATCCCTTAGCAGGTATAGAAAACTACTTACATTTCTTAATCTGCTTTTGCTCCTCATAAGGAGGCTTCATGAATGCCTCTTTAAAGAACCAGATGGCATTCACTCCCCACACAAAGGGCAAGAGGAGGCATCCCACTGGAAATTAAAAAATACCAATTGTTAGCAAACGAGGAAACGGTGGTGTGAGGACTATGAGGGTTTGTGGGAGATTGGATGGAGAAGGCAACACACAGGGAAGAGCTGTTGGGGAGATCTTTGCCCAGAAGTGAGACAGTACAGGTCGAAAACATATTGCAACAGAAAAAAGAGAAAAAAATGGAAAGTTTTGAGTGGATGTGAACGGCTAAAAGAGTATGGAAAAGCCAAAGAAACAATGGTTGGACTGTGTGAAAGATGATAAAGGGGGGTGACTATTGAGATGACGACTGATATAGAAGTATGGAAGAAAAAGAGAGTTGCACTGACCCCAAATAAAGTAAATGTTGTTCTAAGAGATTAAAATCTATTTAATATATCAGCAGATAAATATGATCCCTTTTAGGGAGAATATCTATCAAATGAATAATGAATTTGGCTCCAGTAGGTATTCAACACAGCATAATGCTAATGGTCAAGACATACAAGATAAGCTACGTATTTTTCTTTTCGATATGATACTTTTTAGATTAGTTGGGCCCCGTCAGTGGCCACAAGATAAGCTGAAATGTTACTAGAAGAAATGGTCATAAAAGTGCCTTGAAGGGCCACAATTTGGCTCATGTTATAATGAATAGAGAATCACTAATTATGTATATAAGGCTAAAGAATACGCAGAGTAATCGAAATGATTATAACAGGAAATAAGGTTTACCAGTATGTCCACCAAACACAAGAGATGTTGACCAATCTGTCCTTGACCACTAATAGTTACGGTATTTTGGAAGGTAACTGTGAAGACTGGATGAAACAGCATAGTGGCATGTATTTTTAAAAGGAAAAGGCGACTAACTCTATGTTGTGTGTTTAGTAAATCTGTGAAGAATTTGAATTTGTACGATACCTTTGAAATACCACTTGCAAAGTTCCAACTTCTTGTCATTAGGAAGCCGCGTTAGGTCCATTTTAAAGTAAAAATCTAATTGAAAACACTTTTTCGATTTGGAGCACAAAGATTTCTTGAGTTGAGTCACTTGAATGAAAATTCATTAAATGTTGGTAAGCATATTGACAGGCAGCCTGTCTCGGTTTGATTTACGACGAATGTATCAAGCTGTCTCACTCAAATCTGCACAAAATGCTAAAGATTCAAAAAATAGTAACATGGAATGCAAGAATCAAATGTCAATGTCTTCTACTCCTACGTTCCATTCTGCCTAATTTAGAATCGGTGAATTAAAATGTTTGTAGTAGAACCCTGTTTGTCTTCTACAAGGTAATAAAGAAAGGTTAAAGTTTTAAATGCAGGTTGTTCTATTTTGGGGGGGAAATGCCACTTTTGCGACCATTGGGTCAAAATGTTAACCTCTACGAAGCTACGAACAACACGTAAATTGGCTTTCCTTTTTATCCGACGGTTCGGTAAATGCAGTAAAGAAATTCGAAATTTACTTTTGAGGAAAACGTTTAAACTCTGTTGACCTCTTAAATATTTTTCTATTTAAATTTAACTTTAAATTTTGCTTTTAATTTTACATTAGTTGCCTAATTACGGACTAAAAATACTTCTCAGAAACAATGAAACGTTGTTCATGTTATTAATTAATTTTGTCTGCGATGTCAATCGGAACGTAAATACCTAACGAAACAAAAATGGCGTAATTTGTTGAATGTCAATAGTCGAAAATGTGTAAAAAGTAAATAAAAATGTTTTCGTTGCCTAATTGTTTGTTATCATGTGTAATCCTACTACTGTATAGTTCAAAAACATGTAAGTATTGTTTGGAAAATCGCTATTCCTTCAAAAACGTCGAACCCTTTTTTTGGAAAAATTTGGCATCCTCGAAATTACTTTTTTGGTTCAATACAGGTTTTTTAGCCTTGAAATTTGTTTTGACCGTGGTTGTTAGTATAGCTTATCAATTAAGGACAAGGTTCGTGGTTAATCGCATTAAGTGTATCTCAGAATGCATCAGGAAAAATATTTTCATTTGGAAACTTATTTTCGACTACAAATTTTTTTGTTAGGTATCTAACGGGAATTATAAAACGATATTAGATCCTTTCTCTTTTGCCCCACTATCCTTTTTGTTTTGTTCACATTTTTTACTAATCTTAGAGATATTATGAACAAAACTGGTTTGATCAAATATTTGATGAAGAATAAATAATTTTAGAGTTACACTATGGAAATGACAATTTCCGGGTTCATTGATAGATATCAATTAATATTTATGTGTATATAAATCATTTAATATTTATTGTCCAAACTAGAATTAAAGCAGATCTGAAGTTTACCCTAATAACACTTCACTTTCCCAAAGTACCTAGTAGTATATTCATAAATTTTGGGGATTAAAAGAATAATGTGTAAGTACAGTTGCTTTTTATTGAAATTCAAACCTAATATCTGTATCATAGGGTTTATTGAAGATTACGTTAATATAAGGTATTCCTGTATCTACACTAATATTATAAAGAGGAAAGATTTGTATTTTTGTGTGTATGTTTGTAATGAATAAACTCAAAAACTACTGTGCCAATTTAAAAAAATTCTTTCACCATTAGAAAGCTACATTCACCCTGAGTAACATTGGCTTTATTCATTGCAAGAAAAGATTAGGGATCCTTACTAAAACTTTAGTAACGTAACCCAAGGTGTAAAAAAATGCCATAAAACATCTTATGCCGCATGCGCTGCGGAAACTATTCATGATAGAACAATATTAAAGAACATTATCAATAACTACAAAAAACTTCACGATACTATATGTCCAACTATTAATGTTATGTCACAATAACCACTTTAATCATTTTAAAAGTTGATAGAAATACTGACCAAAATTAGACCATGTTATTCATACTTCTGTTTAAATCCTTATCCAAATAAATCATATTGTTTTCAAGACTGTTTCAATTCATGTAGATTAGTTTTTGAATTGTTCAAATTGGCTATTCCATTCAATAGATATTACGAATTTAATAAGTCATAGAAATAGAAAAAATTAACGCTGTCGCATTGTGCATATTATTCATACATAACATATATAATATACTTTATATAAAAGCTCATCAAAAAAAAAGTTTTGTGTTCAAAATTGTTTCATTACCTGTAGATTACTTTTTGAATTTTTCAAATCGTCTTTTTCATGTTAAACTATGCAATAGTAACGCCGCGCCGGTACAAACTAGGCCACATTATTCGTACCTTGGTATTAATACCAAGGATTAATCCTTATATCCAAATAAATCACTTCATATTCAAGGCTATATCAGTACCTGTACCATGCATAACCACCAATTACATTAATTGCTGGGGCGGCTGCTGCAGGTGCGGAAAGTCCCAAACGGCGTAAATACTACAATCTCTTTGGATCTTATATGTTTGAGCCGTTTGGGGTTTAAACTCTAGGGCCATGGGGCCCGAGTGCCCACTTAGTATTTCGAGACATTGCCAAGCGATTGGTCGACTCTTCATGTGACCAGAGGGCTGGCTTATTTTTGGGCCAAAGAATCAGCATTGCCATACAACGTGGCAATGCTGCCAGTCTTTTGGGCACGTTTCCTGTTGACAGCGATGCGGATGAATTTTTTGATGGCCCTTTGATTATTTTCCCTCCTTTTTATTTACTTGTACATATTATTACTATTATAAATATTGTAATTTATATGTTTATATGGTGTAAATAAACTCTAGCTATTACATTAACCATGTAATTTAAGTAACATTATTCACTTTTTAAATCTTTGTTAATTCAGCAACCGTCCGTCTTGATGTCTCGCTGGTTTTTTTTTTTTTGTTATATAAATATATCTGCCCGTGCGAAGCCGGGCTAGTAGTTAATAAATTTCAATTTTATTGCAATCCCCTGACATGTACCTACCGTGCAAATGCTCTTTAAAATAATGTTATAATTTTCTTATGTTTATTTTATTAAACTGATTACTATTTATCAAAGATTCTTTATTTTTTGTATCTTTTATAAGTAATAAAAACAACAAATAATCAAACAAACTTATTTCTGCAACAAAACCACATAAACCACTTACATATTGAAAATCGCGTCTTTTTTTTATACATGATATATATCTGATATACAGGCTGGATTGCTGGATTCTTGAGACTGAGCAGTAAAGGTAGGCAACCTAATCATTGTAGTTACAAAAAAACGGTCTTAGGAGACTGTCCTTATTTTTGTGAAAATTTTTTCCCCATTCACAGACTGAAAAAAAAATAGTAACTAGTGGTACTCCATATTACACCACTATGGGTGTAATATAGAGTTTAACTAAGTTTCTATGTACCGTATTTGAATTGTTTCTACATTTTTTTTACATTGTTCTTACATATAAGCAACAGGAACAATGTACCCAGGATTTTGTAATATCTTGATTTAAAAAAGTGTCCTTGGAGTTTCTTGTCTGTTCTTCATAGATGTTTTGGAATGGGCAAGTGGAGACCGCCACGCACAATGGTCCACTTGAAGGACTAAGTGCGACCCTGTAACTATACAGAGTTGATATGACAGAGGGGCATTAAATTACACTACGTATACTATACGTGTATAGTATTAATTCGATACAGTACAAAAATAGAAAGCGCCAAAAATGAGATTTTTTTTTTTTCAAACAAACTAAATAGCTTAAAGTCAGAGTGAAACGCAACCACCCTTTATAAATAAATTTGACTGACCTTAGATGCCTAGTAACAAAGTCGCGCAGGAGCGCGTGTGTGTGTTATCTCTCTTGGCGGGGGGCGGGGGGGGGGGGGGGGGGGGGCGCGGAGCGGGCGGTTTAGACCGCTCGCGCGGCTTTTATGTTAGGTAAGTTGTAAAGTACGCGCACACACAAAAACACAAAATTTTTAAGTTCTCGATGTGTCCTCGATTCATATTAATGCACAAATTATACCGACGGAGAATATTGTTATTTATTTTTCTAATTAAATCACTGTCCGTCGCTAAGCACTTTAATTCCCGTAATCTTTGTACTGCCAATTGTATGGTGCCGGCGTTCCTAGGGCTATTGCGCCGGTCACCATACCTTTCTCGGTATGTTCGCAGAGCTAAATCTGTGTTTCCACGGCATTCACCGTAAATTAAAATCATTTAAGTGTATTCTGACGCCGTGTAAGTTACACGAGGCATTGCTGAACACTTTAATTTTACGCACACATACAACCAACGTTTAATTACGTATCCTATCACAATAAAAACAGTCAATCACAAAAAAAAAAAAACACTAACACTAAATAATAATATTCCCAAGTTACCTATCCTGTCACAATAAAAAATAATACTGGATTAAACGTATTTAGTGTCTATCACAATAACAAAACAAAATCACAATTATTGTCAGCGAGTTCGACAAAACATAACGGCGCGGCGGCGGCGCCGGGGCTCCCGTGTTACGTAACGTACGTCCCGAATGGATGACGCTTGCGCACTGTCCACTGAAAGAACAAGTTTTTTTAAGAAATTCGCAAGGATCTAGGATACAATAGCAACACACTGACCTATTTCTATTCCTTTTACGCGCGGGAAAAAGGCGCGGGGGTTTTGCTATGTTTGTCACTCTCATAGTGAAAGTGCAAGTGTGTGTGTATTTATTGCTTCGTGAAATATTTGGTTGTACTTGTGCGGCAACAATGTATCTTATACTCAATTATCGTTTTAAGGTGCATGACCTATGCGTATGAGATAATCAGCTGTTAGGAAATATACATCGTGTTCAAACGTAGCAAAAACTTCAAAAATCATTTGTGACTAAACTACTGCTCCTATTTAATTGATTTTTGGTACAGAGCTTGAAAATGGTATCTAGTATAGGCAGTTTAAAGGAAAGCCCCTCTGTCGTATCAACTTTGTATATGGGCAAATGGCTTCAACTTTCTGATTAACTGACCGACTCTTTGACAATTCTATAATGGTTTAATTGAAATAAATGCAAGCAATTATTTTGACTATGAATCACAGGAAGATAATAATTAGTACAGACCAAGTGTATTGTAATTACTTTGTTATGATAGGCGGTATGCATGACTAATTAGCTAAGTACTCTTATGTTTGCTGTTTGAGAGGAATAGATAGTTGATTAGAGAGCTTAGTCATTAATAATAGAATGCACAGTTGTGTACAGTCCCAAGGTAATTAATAACTTGAATATTTTAGATTTTAGTGCTGAAAATGATGGGGCTGACTGAAAGTTTAAATAATTAACTTCTTCTTCCCAGAGAAAACACTAGGAAGTGGTGAAGGGCGGGCGTTTTTCTAGGATTGTCTTTTAGAGGATTGTAATTTTGACGTCCGAAAAGTGCCGATTCCCTGCTTAATTTGAAAAAATGACTTTTGATTTTGAACCTTTTCAAGGTAGAAATTGTATGAAATACTAGAAGGCAACAAATTCTTGACAAAATGTCACCTCCTGATGAAACATCATTTCTGTTAACGAATCTGTATTACCTAAAAGTCACTTGCAGCTAGGCCCCTCTGGGTTTTGTCTGCATGACTTATCAGCTTGATGGGATTGTTTTCATAAAATAAAATACTGGAAAAAGGAAAATGTACAACTAAAATGTCTAGACGTTTTTTTACAAATGTCCGGCTTTGTCAGCACTTAAAATGTTGAACAGCCCTTTTTGCTATGATTATAGAGGTATGAGGAACAGGGTGTAAAGTTCACTCATCCTCCATAGAAAAGGGAGGATCCTCCGACCAGACGGGTGTTGTGTCTGGCGGGCAACTGCCCGTTGATTCATGTCGGGCCGTTGTATCTATGCTAGTTGCGCGGTAAACTCTGCTTGCGCGATGCAGGATTTGCGTGACGTCAGTATGACGCGTTGTTTGCATGTAGCGTTGTAGATACCGCTACATCACTCCCCCCCGGAGACCGGAGGTCGATAGTGGGCTGAGTCTTGTATCTTGCGATGTTTTGCCAGGCCAACTGAGGTTCCAGTGAGTCGGAACCGGTTGCCGCATAGTTCACGGTGAGTCGGAACTGTCTGCGAAGATGTCCCCAGTGAGTCGGGGTGGCGCTGCGTTATGCTCCAGTGCGTCGGATGTAGTACAGCGCCGAGTTGAGGCTGGCTGCTGCGTCGACCAGGAGAGGAATTGAGCTCTTCTTGTTGACCGGCCGAAAGTGCAGTGTGCTGTGCCAAGGTTGCTGATGAGGCTGAGGGTGATGACCAGGTATGCGCGGTCGCTGCATGCTGGTGTGGTCAGGATACCCGTTGAAGCCGTGGAAGCTGGCTGGCTGGGTGACTCGCCGCTAAAGCTTGCGGGAGTGATGATGATGACGTCACGCTGAAGTACATGTTTGCACGAAGGCTGCGCTGACGTTCATGTTCGGGGTCACCAGTATAGAGGTATGAGGAACAGGGTGTAAAGTTCACTCATCCTCCATAGAAAAGGGAGGATCCTCCGACCAGACGGGTGTTGTGTCTGGCGGGCAACTGCCCGTTGATTCATGTCGGGCCGTTGTATCTATGCTAGTTGCGCGGTAAACTCTGCTTGCGCGATGCAGGATTTGCGTGACGTCAGTATGACGCGTTGTTTGCATGTGGCGTTGTAGTTACCGCTACATGATTAAGTAATGCTTCAGAATCAAAAAAGTTTGTATAAAAGTATGTAGTGTAGTTGGTAAGGCATCAATTTAGCAACACTTGACACCCACGTCCTACTGTTTCATTAATAATGATATTAGCAATTCAACTCATTATGAATTCACATATGAAATGTGCTTGCACATCCATGACAGTATTTGTAGGAAGCCAGCTTTAGGGCACACAATAAACAATGTTTTTGTGCAAGACTTGCACAAGTCTGGTATGTGCCTTACCAATGGGAAATGAAATGAAATTCTTTATTTTGTAACTAGGATATCGAAGTCTCCTTAGCACGTCATATTATTAAGAAATAAGCTAGATGTATATGACTTTTGCTATCTGACTACCCCTGAGAAGAAATAGCGAAACAAACTTAGGGGTTCAGACTCTCTTAAAGTCCAGACATAAACTTCGTCAGATTATGTGAAGACCATGCATGTAGGTTGATGTCTGATAATATATTGAGGAAAGTACCACAGATTTGAGTGGACCTGTGTAGTCAGTGCACGCATTTGTCAGTAATCGTGTAGCTCAACTTAGAACTTGAGGAGCTCAACACAAGTCTGGTCTGTACCTTACCAAGGGGGATCGTGTTACCCAGTAACTGCGTTGTGGAGGTCAGATAGGCAGTCGCTTCATGTAACATTCGGCATGCAGCCGCTCGACATAGTTAGCAAAAGGCTAGGCCGATGAAGTTCTTCTAACTTAACAGACAGATGTGTTGCTGGGGAGTTTGTTGCGGTACTTCTTTCAACTAAAACATTAGAAAGTGTTTGAGGACGGGCGTTTTGGCGGCCTGTCTTATGTAATATCTGATGTTGTAAAAGTATACGTGCGTGTTGTAGTAGTGTTGTTGTAAGTATTCTCAGCATAATTTGAATCAACGATGTTTTATTTGATTGTGATGACATTCCCGGACGAGCTCCTTAACAAAGCTCTACAACTCAACTTTTATTAAAGTTAGTCTCCCATTTCAGGCTGCGGCGACATCCCGTCCCCCTCTCTCGTGCTGTACATGCCTGGCGAGCCGGAGTACACAGACGTACTCGTGCGGCGAGTGCATGACAATCTGACGCTGGTGTGCGAGTTGAGGGGGGACGTGACGCCCAGGATCTACGTCTGGAACTATATGAATGATAACGGGAGTAATGCTGATGTGTAAGTGGTTTGTTTTATTATGATAATTTAAGTTACTAAGGGTAAACTTAGCTCAAGCATAATCAGACTATAGTCACTGCTAGGACACAGGCCTCCTCTCTGTGAGAGTGGGCATTTCCACGCGGGCACAGTTGGGTTCGGGTTGACGGATGTCACATGTGTTCTAATTTTTGGTTCTAGGAAATGCGGTTTCCTTACAATGTTTTCCTTTACCGCTTTGAGAGCAGTGGTGATAATAGTACATTACTTCAGAGGGAAGAAAGTGACAGTTCCATACCGAGATTATGGCATTTGCGCCACGAGCTTGCGAGGGGCGCAAACCATTTGAGGTATGGAACTGTACTTTATCCTGAGGGATGTATAGTGCTTTTTATTACACCTACGAGGAAAATTATGGACATAAATGCATAGAAATGTTTATATTTAGTTAAAAGTACAATTATTAAAAGTGCAGCTATTAAGATGTTACATTTTGTCCGGGTATCTTGATATTTTGAGACACGGCAACAGATTATCAACAACTTCTTGGGCCGTCTCTAATAGTTCTGGCGGTGTGTTAGGGATAACATCATCACTGTCGCTCGAAGTATCCATATTTTACAAAAAACACAAAGATAAATGTGTTTTTGCGAAAATGCGCGGGCTTTTCCATTTTTTATTCGCCCGTTTCTGGAGTAGGCTAAGATCATAAGGTCATGCAGCCACTTCTTCCGTGATTCCGCGCGTTTTATATACAAAAATAATTTCGTTTTTAATTTTCTGTATGCACCAAGGAGGTTGGTAACTGGTAAAAAAAAAACTGTATGTGGCCAGTAACAATTTACTTGAAATTTAATTAGTAGACAGTTAAAGTCTCTTGGCAGTATGACTGCTGACAAATTAAAAAAAAAGAAAAACCGGGTATGTAATGGAATTTCATACTTCCCACCCTTGGGTCGGAAGGATTTTCATACAAACTTCCATACCTTGGGATGAAAGGATTTGAAGGGCGGGATAAAGGCGTTTCTTCCCTCTAAATGGTATAATTAGTATGTATTTTCAGAGCAGGTGTGATAAAAAATAATTTACAAAAAATATAGCGCCTGCTTAGTTTCGAACCTACACTAAACTTAACTTAGCTCGCCCCATATTACATGGGACTTAAACATTACTGGCGAAATGTGGGTGTAGGTACGGTCAGCAACAAAAGTCGATTAACACTTCAGTTTTTGTAAACTCAGTTATTGAGCAAAATATTAAATTTAAACAAATATTTTGATCAATAACTGTGATAAAAAACTGAAGTGTTAATATTTTGCTCAATAGCTGAGATTAAAAAAACTGAAATGTTAATCGACTTTTGTTGCTGACCTATAGGTACACCTTTGCCAAACTGTAATGCTTGTAACAAAGTTGAGGACGTACAGCATTTGCTGATTGATTGTAATTGTGATTGTGTATAAAATAAGAAAGATAATTGAAAAGGGAGCATGCATTGAACAGATTCGATATAGGTTTAGTTTAGACGATTTTGTCACGCTCTAAATCGGATCTAGCAAAACAATTTTGTAGTTTAGCATTAGTGAACCCCGAATTTTCTTAGATTATTTTTTTTTAAATTTTCGTTTTAGTATAGTGCTTATGTATGATATTGCTTTAAGATACAATGGGGTTGAAATATCCTTGTGGATAAAAATCCCAAAAATAATAAAGAAAAAAAAACACTTTGCGGAACACTAAACGACCCCAGACGTAATAACAATAAAACTGTTATTATGTCTCGCTCAGTATCCGTCAACCTATTAAACATAATCGGATAATGATCTGACCACTCAGCTAGTACCATGTCTTACATGACAACAGTGCGTACTCTGGTGTCACGTAGGTTCAGTGGGGTAATTCTGTAAGGGAAGGGCGCTCACGAGCAACTTACTTGCCCTGCAACTTTTTTGTCTCAGTCGCTGTCTCGTCACTGAGATTTGGACGATGCGCACACGGGAGCGATAGCAACGCTACTTTTTTTGTTAAATTTTCGGTCGAACGGCAACTGGCTAGCCTAGCCGGCTAACCTTTTTGTCGTCGTGCGCGAGCTTTCATTGCAACCAATAGTTGGGCAACAATTGCGTCCAAACCCGCGGATAAAAATGTCTCCCTAACACACTAACAGCAGTAATAGCTTTCATTTTGAAAGTTCAACAACATTCATTGCGTTATTTGCGTTGGTGAGCAGACAAATTTTTCGAATATATGAAGCAATGGATTAGCAATATCCTACAAAAGGATTCAGATTGAGATTGATAGTGTTTTAAGCAACTAGGGTGCTGGTTACTAGCTTCGGAATCAAATGTTGTTCGTGTCAGTGCTTTTAAAATGTATGTTATAATATGGCAATCAAATGAACAAGCCATTACTTACTGCTGTCCGCTACGTTTCAGTTGAGCTTTCCCGACAGACGGCTTCTATGCATTAGTCATCGTGTAGCTCAACCCTATTTTAGCGAGCTCAACAACAAGTTATACGACGTGAAACGCAACATGAAAGCTTTTAACAGAAGTTAGCCGTCCTAATTTGCTGGGTCAGATTTTTAAGTCACTTTGCACAAAGGTATCCCTGCACAAATATCACAACCATATATTGGTCCAAAGACCACTTTCGTCCAGTCTCCTTTAAAATAAGGTTAGGTGAGCTGCACACTACAATTTGTTTTATTGTTGTACAGTATCCTAAAAGGCGAGCCTAAAGGCCCTACATCCAGCAGTTCACTCTCGAAGCAGGACTTACAAGTGACAGACAGTGGGCAGTACATGTGCTCCGCGCCGCCGTTCAGTGTCACCAAGTATATACTGGTGCAGACTAGAGGTTAGTACAATATTTTGCTACAGCATGCTGCTGGACATCACTGCTGGACATCTTAGGGCTATCCAATCGTATGATTTTTAACTCGATCCTCGGCAACTTTGTTTGTCCTGAAATCAGTCTGTCAGTTTCGGAGCTACGATTTCAGTGCCATTTTATTGAAAAATTTGTTTAATCGTGGTACGAAGAGAGACTCGTGGCTAAGTAATAACAGCCGCACGGGTCGATCAATCACGGTCAACATTATCAATGGCAAATATTGTTTGAAAATGTGTTAAATAAATGTATTTTCTTTCTTTCTTTCTTATCTTTCTAGCCGTAACAGATAGCTTGTTGAATGTTTCACAGAATACGTCACGTAATCATAGTAAATTATTACTATAATAGTTTTAGTGGTAGGTAATTCTTAGGGCGCGTGTCCGATATACACTATAGTCGGTTTTTTTATGTACGCCCTGGTGGGACATACTACATGGTGGCAGGGATATCAACGCGCAACCTGTTGCCATGGACTCAGGACACGATTTTTCGTCGGTTATTTATAATAAAATTTACTATTTCATACATTTTGACCGCGTAGGTATTGCACTTTTCGATAGAAAAGAAAAAACTATCGGATTTTTTTTTTAAACCGAGGTAAAATGTCTACGCTAGGGGGTCTACAATCATGTGCTGAATTCATGGTTACAGTTTGTCCCTGCCACCCTTTATGAGTTATTGATACGAGAAGAAATGTCGGGATATTTTAAACCCCTTTCTAGGTCCAAAGTACTGCGGGCGCGGCGCCTTCTGGTGCGGACAGCGCTGCATGGCGCCGCAGTACGTGTGCGACGGCCGGCGCGACTGCGAACTGGGCGAGGACGAGGCTCCGCACATGTGTCCGCTCAGTGTTTGTGCACGTAAGTGATATGATTAATGATATTAATACCATTTTGCTATCTTGTCTCTACAAAGTGTATCAGAAAGTTGTGCTCATATTTAAGGGAGTGGTAAAGTCATCAAACAACAATTTCTTCCATGGGAGGTAGTAATCACGAAAAATTTATCAACTGTCCCATACAAAACTTCAATACTTTTAAAATACATTAAAAAAATGATTTGTATATGATACCACATGTATTAAGCAGATATAAAGATAAAAAAGGAAATACAAAAAGCGGAAGGTATAAATTAGCGGAAATTGTAAATTTAAAAAAATAATAATTCTGGTAAAAAAATTGATTTTAAATGTTTCAAACTGTGGTATGTGATAGCAGAACATTCGGCGTTTCGACCCCTTAACGTTGGACCACTTTACGCCACACCCTCTTTTATGGCGGCTAGTAATAGTATTCTGGCTTTTTTAGCAAAGAAAGTACTAACATACAGAGTCAAACTTCCTGCCTTTGAGCTCAGCGGCTCCCTATCTTAGGTAGCTCAACAACCCGACGCACACGATTACCAGTAGGTACTGGAGCCCCAAAAACTACCTCTAGTGTAGCCGATAAGATTTAAAAGGTGTACAACATAAATTATTCTTTCTATAAATCTAAGAATCAAAAGGCAATACAAATATATACCTATATCAAAACAAAATACATAATGTATTTTTAACAATAATCGCTTGTGTAATGTTGTACTCGTAGGTCGCAGGTGAGGCAGGCGCTTTACTTTGTGTAAATTATTTCGTCAGCACAGCTCTCAAAACGCTGAAGGCAAACATCGTGAGCAAAACAAAATTAAAGACGTGACATCCACCAACCCGCACTGGGCCCGCGGGGTGGATCACAGCCCACTTCCTCTCGAAGAAAGGAGACGTGTCCCAGTAATGGGAACATTATAGGCTGATCATGCTTGTGTAATGATTATTTCCCCGTCTTGTCTCCAGGTAGCGACAAACTCAACTGCTCAACAGGCCGCTGTATATCAGAGTCGGCATGTTGTCGCACCAGCAGCGCGCTGTGTCAGCAACCGTCGTGCTGCGACGAGCACCCGAGATACTCAAGATTAGAAGGTAAGAAGTAAAACAGTTTAAAAAAAATGTATTTTCGGGCATAACTCCTTCGTAAATAGATGGATTTGCAAATATTTTTTTGTTCAAAGTGCTTTATTCCGAAATGGTCCCATTTAAATTTCGTAAAGATGTGATGATGAGTTTCGGAGACAGACAACGGAACTCTTCAATAAATGCCAGCAAATCAACCGCGATTGCTGCTATAGCATATGTATGTACGCATTGTTTATGCTATCACACTACATAATTTCATGCCTGACCCTTTAAAGGGGTAGGCAGATGTGTTCAATATCTTTCTGTCACTGATATTCACATAGCAAGTAGTGATATATGAATTTGTTGGGGTAGGTAGGTACAACTAAAAAGAAAAGAATAAAATCTTTTTTTACAAAAAAAAAAACAACCGTCTTCCATAAAAAAACACTACAAAGTGAAAAATAACTTTAATTTCGAAAGTCGGTGTCAAAAAACGAAAATACAGAACCAACGACTCCGACTTCCGTAATTTAAGTTATTTTTCACTTTGTAGTGTTTTTTTGGAAGTCGGTTGTTTTTTTTATCTCACGAAACGACGCGGATTTAACATAACTGGCGAAATGTGGGTGTATTATACACCTCTGTCTATGTGTTTTGTTATGTTTAGACACCAACGCGAGCGCTGACCGTACCCTTTGTTTGCAGGTTACGTGGACGTGGAGTACCCTCCGCTGTTTGAAGACCGGCACGCGGGCGACGACTACGGGTTCATACAGTCCACCATATACACGGTTACCGGTGAGAATACCTTTATTTATTCTTTTTATATAAATAAGCTACATAACAACACTCCTCGCAAGTACACTTCAATAAGAAACGTTAATTTTGTTTTAACCCGACTACAACGAAGCAAAAAGGAGGGTTATTTGACAACGAAGCTAAAAAATGACGATTGTCGGTTAAAAAAAAATCTGTTGTTTCATAGACAAGTGAGAGACAAGACCTACGCCGTCAAAATGTATGGGAAAGCAGTTTTTTTAATAACCGATGAAAAAGCAAACTCAAACTCAAAGCATTTATTTTAATTAAACCATTTACAGGCACTTTTGAATTGTCAAAAAGTCGGTCAGAAAATATGAAGCTAGTTGCCCATTCCAAAGTGTAGGTACCTTTGAAGAAGAACGAGAAAGAAACTCCATGGACACTCTTTAAAGTACCAGTAGCGTGCATTGGTTTCCAGAATAGGTAGGCAGGCACTAGGCCGGGTCTAGTCTAGGCACACGCGGTCACTAATCAGAAACATAAAAGTATTCTATTTTCAATATTCAAATTATTTAACTACAAAAAATCTTAACTTTAACTGCAAAAAATCTTCATCAGTCGGATGAAAGGAAACTATTTTTTACCACCACAGGTATCTCAAAAAAATGAATGATAAGCTAATGACACATTATAGAGCGTAATGTGTCACACAAACATGCAATTTGATGGATATCTGTAGTGGCTTTGAAAAAAACCGTTTATGTTATATTTTTTTTTTGTCTGGTCTCAGTTTACACTTTTTCGTTAGGTACGTACGCACTTTAAGTAAAAAGTTATTGATTTACTTGGTAAAATAAAACATGTGTGGTCGGGGCATTCCCGGCAGGAACGAAGTTCAAAATGAAAAATGACAAAATTTTAAAATATTCGTAGCGTCTTGGATTTTCATTTTTGCCTCACTATCGGCTTTAGCATCCTCGGAAACCATGAAAATGACACCCATGACGAGAAATTTAAAAAATTGCAGCCGCCAGCTTGGTTTTTCATTTTGACCTCACTATCTGCTTCAGCACCCTTGAAAACTATAAAAATGCCACCGATTATGATAAATTTAAAATGGTCACAGCCGCCATCTTGGATTTTCATTTTGACCTCACTATCGGCTTTAGCACCTTTGCAGACCGTAAAACCGACACCGATGAAAAATTATAAAAAATTACAGCCGCCATCTTGGATTTTCATTTTGACCTCACTATTGGCTTCAGCACCCTCAAAAACTGAAAACGACACCCAAGAAAAATTTTAAAATTATTACCGGCGACGTCATTATCCATCCCTTTCTTTCTTCACACGGCCAAATTACGAAGTATGTATTATTTTAACATTCATACTCGGTTGGTTATTTGAGTAGGTATGTCTACTCAATTAAGGGTGATAATTTGATAAATTCCGGAGATCGAACGTCATGGTGTTACGCGTGAGACATACGTATTTTTAATTTCGTCGTATTAACTTGAACGAGTAAAGACATTTGGGCGAATAGTACGGGAGCCGAGTAGGCCGTCTGGCGACTGCCTACTGCCGCGTGTTTATATGAAGATTTTGTTTTTTGTTAGGTATGATTATTTAGTGAAATTCTTAATTGTGGGGCACACACACTAAAATGTAATTGACAGGCTTATGGTGATGTATCGAGGTAGGCACTGCTTATATGCCTTTATGCAAGCACGCCACTGGTAAGTATCTCATTGACCGCTATTTCCATGCTAAAATGTATCAACTATGCATTATTTTATTCTACAGCAATTAAGTTAAAATAAAAATCTAATGTAATCGGCATACAAAAAATGCCTATATAAATATGTTTAAAGATTATAGAATAAATATGGACTATTAAATAAATATATTAAATGGATACATGTTCTTTCCTCCCCAGCCTGCGCGCTGATCTTCATGATAGCAGTCGTGCTGCTCGTGTCGGCGATCTGCAAGATGCACATGAAGCGAGCCGCGCTGCGCAGCTACGCGCACGCCGAGCGAGCCACCCGGCAACACTACTCCATGCAGTATGCACAGGTACACTACTCCATGTAGTACGCACAGGTACACTACTCCATGCAGTACGCACAGGTACACTACTCCATGCAGTACGCACGGGTACACTACTCCATGCAGTACGCACAGGTACACTACTCTATGCAGTACGCACAGGTACACTACTCTATGCAGTACGCACAGGTACACTACTCTATGCAGTACGCACAAGTACACTACTCCATGCAGTACGCACAGGTACACTGCTCTATGCAGTACGCACAAGTACACTACTCCATGCAGTACGCACAGGTACACTACTCTATGCAGTACGCACAGGTAAACTACTCCATGCAGTACGCACAGGTAAACTACTCCATGCAGTACGCACAGGTACACTACTCCATGGAGTACGCACAGGTACACTACTCCATGCAGTACGCACAGGTACACTACTCCATGCAGTACGCACAGGTGGGAATTTCTCAATAACACTCAAAAACACTCAATAACACTCAATAACACTCAGTAACACTCAAGAACACTCAAAAACACGCAAAACATTCAAAAACACTCAATAACACTCAAAAACACTCAATAACACTCAAAAACACTGTATAATGCTTCCTGTCTCATTTTCTCCCACGTTAAATCTTATGTCTCTTTTTACTGTCGTTTTTTCGTTTCATAAAATTTCAAGTCACAACGATGCTAAAGAAGTTTTCACTTCAAAAACTTAAGGAAATTTGAATTTCGCGGGCTACGCTTCCCCCTTCCCGCTAGTTAAAATAGGCTTAGAAAATCGAATTTTAAAGTGTCGAATTCATAAGTTGTATACTTTGAAAAACAGCCATCAAATAATTTTGGTCTCCAACTAACTGACGAATGTGTGCGGGGGACCGTCAGGAACAAAGCTCCTTACACGATACTCGCACGCACACACACTCGTATACAACGTGTTTTTTTTGATATCCCATAACTCTAGGGGGTCATTGTACTCATCATTATGAACAACTTTTACTATGGGACCAAACCTGGAATCACGAAAAAAAAATCATCTGTTCCCTACATTTATCTTCGTATAACTCGTCAAAATGTAGGGAACACCAGATTTTTGTTTCGTGATTTCGGGTTTGGTCCCGTAGTAAAAGCTGTTCATAAGGATGAGTACAATGACCCCCTAGAGTTATGGGATATCAAAAAAAACACGTTGTATAATATGTAGCGGTATCTACAACGCCACATGAAACGCGTCATATGACGTCACGAAAATCCTGCATCGCGCAAGCAGAGTTTACCGCGCAACTAACATAGATGCAACGGCCCGACATGAATCAACGGGGCAGTTGCCCGCCAGACACAACACCCGTCTGGTCGGAGGATCCTCCCTTTTCTATGGAGGTTGAGTGAACTTTACACCCTGTTCCTCATACCTCTATAAATAGAAAGAGTCTGTGAATTCAATACGCGTTTTTAATACAGAGCCATCTAGTATATTTTTTTAAAAGCTCTCATAAAGTTGGCGCCATCTTGGATTCTCATTTTGACCTCACTATTGGCTTTAGCATAACACCCTCGAAAACCATGTAAACGAAACCAATTATAAAAAAAATAACCTCTCAAGCTCCGTTAATGAGACAATTGAAGAGCTCCATTCCAATATGTACTAAGTCATTTTTTTTACTTTATCGAGATAATTGTTTGATTTTCGTCTATGGCTAGAAACGGCTTATCAGAAAAACATTTTTTTTTTCAAATCCTACTAAATCAGCTACAATATCAATTTGAATTTGAGGTTTCATTCTCAAAACGTGCTAAGTTCCAGTCTATTTTACTCCAAAGCGTGCTTAGTCATTTTAGTACATAAAATATTATATTATATATTTATAATTAAAATTTAAAATTAAAAAAAACATAAAATATTATATATTATATTATATATTTTAGTACATAAATTATTATAAATTTATACATAAAATATTGGTCATAGATTTAAAATTATTTGCACTTTAATATTTTCATACCAAATTATATAAATTCAGATATTTTTTGATTTATGCAAAATATCATGAAAATGTACAAACCTAGTTCTTCAGTATTTCCTCAACATATTGAAAACCTATGACAATAGGATAAGGTTTAGGGGGTGGGAAACGTCAACGCCTTTTGTATGGAGGCTTACAGGGTCACACTCCTCTTAACTTGATTACCTAGCTTATTTTGCATAATAAAAAGTAGTTTCCTTTCTAATGTTCTATTGTTTTATTCAAAAAGTACTAGGTGATTTTATTCCAAAATGTGCTAAGTTAAGACTTAGTACAGTTTGTGGAAAGACTTAACTCATTTTGGAAACAATCAGTGATTTCAAATAGCATTTTTTGAAAAAATATGTATTAAGTGCAGAGTACCTAATAATTACATTACATTCTTATTTCAATTTTTTAACAGCTGATTGTTTATTGTCAGTATCTATACACTAACTAAATAGTTATTCATATTTTCTCGTTTATCTTCTTTTTGACATTTCTGACTTAGAACTTATTGGAATGGAGCTCTTCAATTGATTTTCTATTGTATCGTATTTCATAGGATACGCGCGGTGCTTGACGGGTACGGGTACGAGCACCCTCGTAACCCATGATCATAAAGGCGATCGGCAGGGTTGTATGGGAGTTTCGTACACCTAATAAAATATCGTGTTTTGGGATATTTTTTGTTTTAATTGGTAGTCAATACGATAGGCAAGCCCTTTTAAAATTCTTAGATTTTTAGAAGTTGGGACCTAAAAGTTATAACCAGTTTTATTTTTGAGGTTATGTCCCAATAAATATTATTACCTACGTGTAGGCACATAAACATTGTTTTGGTGAAAAAGGATATGTTCTACAATGCGATTCTGTAACCATCTCACCGTGAAAACTTAGGTGAAGTGAGCCGTCAATAGTGTCAATTCCTAGCAAAAACAAACTCACTTCACCTAAGTTTTCACGGTGAGATTTTTACAGAATCGACCGGCTAGATAGCTGGTGATATCTTTGTAGTGTTTATCCTTACAATGCGTGCCACGAAAGATGACACTTGACCCCGCCTCCCCGCTTTTTCTGCCGCCCCTGTGACGTCCGGTCCCGTCTACCGATAAAGATACCTAAAAACGTGTACTGCGCACGTCAAACCACGTGGTGTGTCAAGTCTCATCTTTCGTGGTACGCATTGTACGTTGGCAAATTGACATGAGAATTGTACCTATTCAGTAGGGTGCTTTAGGAGAGACCTACGTCCAGCAGCGGTCTGCAATAGTTTGATGATGATGAATGATGAAGTGCTGATGGAGTTTTGAGTGTGGGTAAATAAAACAACTTTGTTTTTGTAGGTACATACATTTATTTTATTGTTCTTATAATTACCTAATCAATTCTTAATATTATTTCATCTAGGAAAGGGGCAGGTCGGGTCATACCTTCATGGCGAGCGTAACTAAGGTACCAAATAATGCTCATAACATGTGAGCAGCATCCCACTGTCCTTAAACCTACAATGCAATTACAGCAATAACTTTTGATTGCGTCCCGACCATTCATATTTGTTTCTGCAACTATGAAAACAAAATAAGTTCTAGCAGAAGAATGGCGGGACTTTATTTTAGCACGAAGCAACATAGGGTTTATTCCCTCTAAGCCATGTATTCTCTCTCGAGATACCTCTAATGTATATACTCCATGAAAGCGAAAATGCTCACCCACATATGAACGAGCCTGGCGAATTTGGTATATACCACAAGCAAATAATGTCAATTCCTCCATGGATAGCCGCGGAAAGGAGAGGGTTGTCGCGTCTATGGGTACAAACCAGGAACCGCGCCTGTTTAAATTATGTAACCTAACTAATTCAGCTACAGTATTCGTTAAAAACAGGCGCTCAAATATGATTGACACAAACTGCTCTGCATGTATATTTTCTGTAAATGGCAGAGTAAACGCATTCAGCAGAGCAGCTGCTATTTTAAAATCTGCCATCATATTGCGACAACCACGGTTAAAATATTCATGGCGGAATATTTTGAAGTCTCTCTTAAAACGGCCATTCACAGCTTCTACTACCCACCTGTTAATAGTGACACAGCGTGAACGGTTGGCATCAAGAGTAGATAGCTGTGATTGGCCGTCTTCTTTGGTTTCAGGCATATGACCTATGTATCCTTTCTGATGCAGACTATCCATGCAGTCACGAAAACCTCTATCTACAATAAAGATATCGTTTTCGTTATAAAAATCATTAAATTCAGTTTCGTTTAATAAATTATTCATTATGGTGGCATCATTTGTAGTGGCACTATATGGTCCGCGTACATCTATAATATATCCATCAGAGGCACAGAGGATAAATGGCTTTAATAAATTCCTATATTTATGTAGGGAATATGTATCCTTTTGGAACAAGTAATTACTACTTTTTTGTGTATATATATATGTTGCATCAGCTATTGTGATTGCAGGTTTTTGATCAGCTGGTGCATTAGGCTCACCAAAAATGTGATCGGCAATGTATGAATTTCTTGCTGCCACTTGCTCCCTTCTTAAATGAGAAAAACCAAGAAATTGTGGAACATAATCAGTTAGCAAAATATTTCTTGCTACAGACATTAATGTCTCTAGGGTCCTTCTCGGAACTTGAAATAGACATGACAATCTGTCCCATGAATCTCCAGTCCTTAGTTTACACAATAAGGCTGTTAATGCAAAACTACCCCGATGCATATTCTTAAGCCTCGGTGTTACATCTAATATTTGTTGATGTTGTTGTTTATTTATGCCTATAAAGTACTGTACTTGGTTATCGGGGTAGTTCTGAATATTCTCATAAGAGATGTTACGTAACCCTTCCATTAATATAAAAATGATCTCCTCTATGTGTGTGGAAGTAAAGCTATTAAGGCTATACTCAGCAGTATACAGGTTTTCATAATTAGCCTCCTGTCTATGTAAGGAGCAAATACGAGCACCTCTTGGTATAAAATATTGATACCTAATCAATACATCGTGCCTGGTTTCTTTAGGCACAATATTTCGCTCCGGTTCCATGCACTCTTGGAATATGCAATGCCTTGGTGTTTCAGCCGCTTTTTATATTGGGCAACACAATATGTTGGGGTCTTTCTTCTGGAACATTGAAGCTCAAATCTCGAGCTTGGCCCCAGCAAACTCCACAAACTTCATTCATGGATGACATCTGTAAATATAAATAACATTGATGAAATAAAAATTAAACACTAAGCTTGATAGACATAAATTGCGCCATTCATGACCAAGCTACAGAATAGTTCTTGACATACAATGATGGTTTTCACCTTTCAGAAAACCTTTACCAAAAATATCTATGTTGTGTTAATATGAGTGAATAGGTTTATTGCTCACTGGAGTAGAGAAGAAGGGCTATGTGACAATGGAAAAACCAGTATCCTTTTGTTGTTAGTAAAGCCAACATCATGACTGTCCCAGATTTAGTACAATAAAATAGTTATTAAAAAAAAAATGTTGCCCTATACTAGGAATTTCTCCTGTGTCGTGGGTGCGTTTACAAACATAGAAACTCACATACACAAACACCCAGACCCGGAACAACTACTTGCAGATCATACAAATATTTGTTCTGTGCGGGGATTGAACCCGCAACACACAGCGCAGTAGTCCAATTGCTCAGCCACTGCACCAAACATGTCGTCAAAGTAAAAGTAATTGCCCTTTGCATGACACGTGTTTATAAGCTAATTACTATAAATATATTCTTTCATATATACCTGCTGGTGCTCCAACAAACGAGCAATATTGTCGGGATTCCACTCTTGAACTGAGGTTGGGGAGGATAGACTTTGACCACATACAGCACACATCAAATCAGAATGATCACCCTCCAGATGATCAGGTACAATGGGTATAACAATGGGAACATCTTGATTTGGTGAAACAACCCTAGTTCTTCTAGCTCTTAGCCAACACGGCACACAAGTTTCATCTTCAGAACGAAGCTAAAATATAAATAAAGAAAAGCTTGCATTTAAAAACGCATGGTATTAGCGAGAAATTATTTACATTGACTTATTTCTTAGTTTAAATCAAATCAAGATACCTAATTGATAAAAGTTATAATAGGTACATGTTAATTGTTATACCTCTCGTGGTTGGATCCAAGTAGCAACTGTGTTAGCCATTCTTTGTTCTTCTTCATTTGCACCTTCAATCAAAATCCTGCGTCGACTGATTCTCAGTATGGATCGCCCGCATACAACACAAACACTTTGATGGCCTATGCGTCTCCTCGGCATATCATCAGAAGAACGTGGATGAGTAGCTAGCTGCCAACATGCATGGCAAACATGGTCAGCAGGAAATAATAATCTGGAAATAATGAAGTGATTTTGAGTATGGTTCAACATTGCTTTATGACTATAATACTAACAGAGAAATAACTATTATAACAGTGTTACGCAATCCAAGTTATGCAACCAAGTGTTAGGCAAGTAAACAATACATGTAAAAGATCACTTATGTTTGTTAATGTACAAACACAAAAGTGATAGTTTACAGGACAAATTGTAAATATTTTTACAACCACAACAGTGTTTGTTATTTTTACAGTTAATGTTTAGATTAGTTTTGTACTATCAACAGATAGAGTACGGAGGAGCAGTTGCTCGACTCAACGTAAAAATGGCCAGATAATTCGCTAAATTGCTCAGATGCAGTTACAAACCACAATCCAAAACAACAGCAAAGAACTGAACAGACAGAGACTCGGAAAGATTTTCGTAACCTGTCAATAAAATAATTGCCAATACAAAAAAAACATTGATGGCGAAAATAATTCATATCATTAAATAGTTAATTATTAAGATTGTATGCAATAATTATTCATTTTAAGGTATAATGTGTAATTGGTTAATTATATTTACTGTTATTTCTATTTTTAAATAATTATCATTTCGAGCCTCGTGATATTTTACAAATGGCAACTTCTAAAAACAGAACTACGTTTAGTTGCGTTTAGTTTAAGATTATATTACGTTTAATTACTTGAATCTTTTAATTGGTATAATTAATTAATCCCGACTTCTAAAAATACTAATGTTTCATAAAAATGAAAGGTTTAGTTGCCTTAATAAGTGGTACAAATTCTATCACAAAACAACAAAAAATTATGTGGTACTAATCCTGCCGTTGTTCTTTGAAAATTTTCATTTTAGTGTCGCTTTTGGCTTCAGCTTCAACAAAATCATGCAAACTATATATCTCTCAAGATTGAGAAAGTCGCATGGAGAGGGCATAACGCTTTTTCGTTCTGTGTCGTTTTCTACCAGTTTATTCCTACCACAAGTCGCGGCAAAGAACTTCGTTTCAACAAACTAATCAACTGAGCTTCCTCCCAGACGCACCGCTTCCCGCCGTGCTATGAGACGTCGCGCCTGCTGGAGCAGGAGCCGCGCCTCGCCTCGCCCGCGGCGTCGCCCACGCACGCGCCGGACAGACACGCGCTACAGGTAACATAACATCACGCCTGTGTGACCAGCGGGGTAATTGCGTAACACACTATCAGTAGCAATCGCTTCCATTTTGACAGTTCAACAGCATTCATTGCGATATTTACGATGTTGAGCAGACGAATTGTTCGAACATATGTAGCAACTAGCAGCGCCCCGCGGTTTCACCCGCAAAAATGTCGATCCCGTGGAAATAACGGGATAAAAACTATCCTATGTCCTTTCCCGGGACTCAAACTATCTCAATAACTTTCATCTAAATCGGTTCAGCAGTTTAAGCGCGAAGAGGTAATAGACAGACAGACAGACACACTTTCGCATTTATAATATTAGTATGGATGGATTAGCAATATCCTTCAAAATGATTCAAATTGTGATTGATAGTGTGGTACACAATTAGGGTGCAGGTGTATGAACGTTACGAGACACGAGGAGTGTGTGTTCCCGGAAGGGAGGGGCAGATGTGTGTGATACACCCACAATGTCCCATGTAATAGGACGCCAGTGTGTACAGCGTGGCGGGACATCGACGTGCAGCCATGGATTTAGTACATGATTCAATTATTCTGGACCCTGCAATGAAATTGTTCGTCGATTATTAAAAACAATTCTATTCCATGTTGATCGCACGTTTCTATGAAACATCAGATTTTTATTTAATAATCGATGAAATATTCCTATGCAGGAGGTAGAGTCATGTGCTGAATGTATGGTTACAGTTTATCTGTCACCCTGTTTAGTACAACTGTATGGATTTTTTAAAATAAAAACTTGAATTCAAATGAGAATTGATATTCTTCAATCTTGCTATGACTTCATGGCACACATTTCTACCAAATACTCGAAAAAAATCGTCAGATAATGTTTTGTATTTTCTCTTTAGCATCAGTTATTTCCAATAAAATCCCTAAGTAGATTAGACAAATGCCCACAACCCTATTTAAGGAGGATCATCTGATCTGCTCTTGGCCATTTTCCTGTTAGATGGCGCTGAAGTCAACATTTTTAGTTTTTTTTGTTTTATGTGTAATTGGCACATTAGTAAGTCGTAGAAGTAGTAATCGCGGTTATTGGACATTATACTTTATTGAATTTGGTCATAGAATTGCCTCAAAATCCACACAATTCGACACAAAGGTCCGAAATAAAATCTACCATTGAATACAGGTCGTTTACACACACAGAGGTAAGCGAGTATTTCCATACGTTTACAAGAATAGACTACTAGGTGGCGTGTATTTAAAAAAATGAGCCGCCTGCTACGAAATGATAGGAAAAAAATGATTAATGCGTTCCTTGCGAAGCATGTGTGGCTGTGGTGTGGTGTGACAGTGCGTAGTACTCGCAACCGGCGTGCGTGTATGACCAGATTTATGAACGTAAACGAGACAAAAGTAGTATATAAGGTATCGTAGGTGGCGTTCTGTAGTTTCTGCCTACCCCCATGAGAAGAAGGCATGAGTATAATGATAGGATAATAAGTCATATTTAGCTAGGCTGAGAATCAGCACTTTTCGAATGTCAAAATTACAATAGACAGTCCCCCAAAACGCCCGCCCTTCACCACTTCCTAGTGCTTTAGCTGAAAAGAAGAAGTGGCGCAACAAACTCCCCAGCAGTTCGGTTACAAAAACTTCAGACTATACAGTTTATAAAGATAGTTTTATTTTATTATCTTACACTAATTCATTATCAAATAAAAATATTTGTAGTGACACAAATGAAGAACCAATTATTACAATAATTACAGAAATTACACATAACAGACACAAGAAAAAAACAAAAGATAACAACAAATAAAAAAAATACAATTTAGTATGCAATTACAACCAGAGTGAAAAAATATTTTATAATGTCAAAGCACTCCTATCAAAGTTTTTAGAAAAATAAAAATCTAAAGTCCAGCTTATTGAGTTCACCAGGTGGTTATACTTACATAATAAAGTATTATTTTACCTTTTCATTTTATAGTAAATACAAATAAAACGTAATGTACAATGATAATGTTGATTCTAAACAAACTACTACAAAAATATAATTATAACAAAAATCGTTTGACTTGTTGATTTCACCATGTGCCACCTCTTCTTGTCCACTGCTACAAGGCTGCTGTAAAGAAAAATAACTTTACTTAGTATATATGTTACTTTGGACAAATAATATTTCCCATACATTTCAAATGTAATTTACCACCAATCTCCAAAGCTGCTCTAAAATGAAACTTTACTAGTTGCTCGAATTTCCAACTGATGTTGATGGACAATTTTTCACTATAATAACATAATAATATATTTTAGACATTGAAATAGATACAATTAATGAAGTAAAAAAAAAATTGCCTTGTGTACTGGTACACACGGCTACATAATTAACCAGCCATATATTTCCAGTATAAGCTGATCTCGCATTGTATAGGATTTCCGTTCAATGGGAGGTCACCTTATACTGGAAATTATAACTTGATATCTAGCTGAGTATACATACCATTCAAATCTATACATATAGCATTTTTTTGAACATGTCTCAATATGAGTTCTGGCAGAATACGTAGTTTGCGTGTCGACGACTTCTGTCGTATTCTGTTTTGTTCCTTTCGATTTATGTATTTTTTAATATGTGTCCCTGGACTCTGTGTGGTCTGCTTTTTCCATGCAGTTTCATGCCATTTGTGTCCAGTAGCAAGCGATAATACTGAAAATAGAATATTTTTTACTAGAAAATACCAATAAAATATAAATAGATGATTATGTAACATACAAAGAAACAATACTGTACCATGATAATCAAAGCATTTCTTACTGGTACTTACAATTTCTGACTTATTAAATTTCCATTTGCAGCTGTTTTATTGACGTTGCAGTAATAATCCTTGCAGTTTTCATGTATTCCGAATACATGAAGCGGGCTATTTCGTAAATCTGCTGCCATAGCAGCACTCTCACTGCTACACATTATAATTTTCCATGCCACTAGTGTAAGCTTCGTCACCTTTGGCTTCAAAATATTTCGCCAAGATCTAAAAAAAGTACAAATATGAATACAGAATATGCTTCACTGATATTGAGATGTCAAAACAAATTTGATATATTTATTTACCTTGTATAGTTTTTGATTACATGATTCTTGCATTCAATTTTTTTTATTATGTTCCCATCTCAGACCAAAGTTCCTTTACAACACTTTCTCTTTCAAGTTTGCAAATGCAGAGGAGTCTCCGTCTCCAATAACACTCAAATAGCGAAGTTGATGCATTTCTTCACTCACTCTTTTGAAAGCCTTCCACAATAATTTGTGATTCCATTGCTGTAGGCGGTCCAGTAAAATGTTTGCAGCAATTATGTGCTTTCATGTCCGTCTCCTTTTTTCATAATATTGACACAAAACAATATTTGTTTTGAACACCAAGAAATAGACGTTTCTTAGTTTCTTTACCAATAATGCAGGCCTGGAAATGAAAAGCAACACTTGTAAATATTGCACAACAAAAAGTTCATACAGAACCAATTATGTGTTAAGTAAATAAGTATGTAAGGTATCGTAGCAGGTGGCATTCTGTAGTTTCTGCCTACCCCCATGGGAATAAGGCATGAGTTTATGTATGTATGTGTTTAGTAATATATTAACTTACCATACCAGAAGATGAATCAAAGTTATGGCCATATAACCTTTTCAGCCATCCTCCGAACTACATATACAGTAACAAATGGAACACTGTCTGAAGATATGTGACCTTTTTGAATAGCAACTGAACATTCTTGTTCACCAGCAGTTGCAGTATGTATTTTATTACTGCTCTCCGTACAGTGCTTTTACCACACATACTGCACTCTTGAAAATTAATTCACTTCGAAATCCATCAAGTCTGTCACTAACAAATTCAATTTGTAAAGATTCACACATATTTCGGTAAATTTCCAATCGGAATGCCCACTCAATTACATGCTTCTGGTCCACAGTCAATCAAAATGAATTAGTTTCAGGAATAAAGAAAAACAAAAGAATATGTTACTTCTGTACACTCAGTATTTGAATGGAATTGAGTAGTATCGAATTTCACAACTGTATGTGAATGCGCGATGCTGGAATATCCTCTAAATTAATGCAAAATAAATCTAGGCACACACAAGTAATATGGCAAGTAGGAAATTGAAAGGAAACAAGTTAGGTACCTCGCACCGTCGATATTCTTGATCCCTGGATTTGCGGGGCGCCCCTTGTCTTCCACTGAATGCTCACAAATTGACACCAAAATGATGATTGCTATGTACATACGATTATTTGGTTTATTACTGATTTAAATATATATTTTTTACTAGATGCAATTAGAACGGTGACGTGACACGAAGTGATGCGTAACGACGGCCATCATTGTCCTTATATGTGCGACAGGGTGGGGAAATAGAGTAAATGAGTGAGAGGGAAAGGGATAGGAAGTTACCAGCCATGATTTGCAGTTTCTAACCAAATTTGAATTCAAAAATTAACGATTTAGCGTTAACATCTTCCCCGGCTTGACAGGACGAGAGGCCTTCAATAATACTTACAAGGCACATTCAAAATTAAGTCACTTCGACGCACCCGAATCAGGTAAATGATATTGCCGTACAATACGCATTATTATTCGCAATTTAATATACATGTATAGTGGTTATTTTTCTTTTTATTCAAGTTACTACATTATTCGTAGCTTATTTACTAATTTAATTACTTAATAAAACTAATAACTATTCGATAGCTAAACTAGAAATGTGGACTGTATTTTTTTTTTTTTTTTTTATTGGTTAGGTAATGGGTAAAGTTTTACCACGGGTCTGCGGTAAAGACCTGATTTCGTGCGGACGTCCGCAACTCTCACGACATTGTCCTTACCTTCAAACGTGCGTTCGATTACTCCAAGAGGCCAATTAAGAGGGGCGCTGTTGTCTGATTCTAGCAGCACAACAGTTCCAGGTTGGATAGAAGTGTTAGACTTCGTCCATTTGTTACGCACTTGAAGAGTGTTAAGGTATTCGACCTTCCATCTTTTCCAAAAAGATTGGACAAGATGGTCGATTGCGCGTTTTCTACTTGTAAGATCGACATTATCGCGAGATAGGTCTTCCGCAGGTAAAGATTTAAGAGGTGTTAACACCAGAAAGTGGGCGGGCGTTAGAGCTAGAGGTTCCGCAGGGTCACTACTCAAAACCGAGAGAGGCCGCGAGTTTAACAGCGCCTCTATTTGAGTGAGCACTGTCAACATCTCCTCAAATGTAAGAAGCTGAGTTCCTACTACCTTTGCTAAATGATTTTTAACAGCCTTCACGTTAATCTCCCAAATGCCGCCAAAATGCGGTGCCGCCGCTGGGTTAAACCTAAACTGAATACGGTTTTCACGCAATTCGTTCGCGAATTTATCGCGATACTCTTCTGATTCGAGTAAGTTATATATATTATCAAGATAAGATTTCGCGCCTATGAAATTTGTACCTCTATCGGCGTATATGACATTCACTGGTCCGCGTCTAGCCAAAAATCGTCTAAACGAATTCATGAATGCTTCAGTGCTAAGATCTGAAGACAATTCTAGGTGGATCGCTTTAGTAACAAGACACACAAATAAACAAATGTACGCCTTAATGCTTCGAACGCCTCGACCGCGGTGCAGAGTAATAGACAAAGGCCCGGCGTAATCGACGCCTGTGTGACAGAATGCCTTGGCTTCCGTGACTCGGCATGCAGGCAAGCTTGCCATTATGGGGAACTGATTGACAGGTCGCGTCTTAAAGCAAACATTGCATTTGTGTACCCTGCTGCGTACTATGTCGCGAGCTGCTAAGATCCAGTACTTTTGTCGCAGTAAAGACATTAAAAGTTGCGGTCCAGTGTGCAAGTTTTTACGGTGATAATAGTCGATAATAAGGTTGACGATGTGATCGCGTCGCGGTAACAAAATAGGGTGTTGACTATCATACACGATCGGGGCATTGGTCAAACGGCCACCCACGCGTAAAACGCCGTCGTCGTCTAAGAATGCACGAAGCTTTTGAAAAGCAGGAGGCATAACTTTCCTTGCCTTATATTTGGCAATTTCATCAGCGAAATGTACGCTTTGAAGATTCCTAATGACAATAAGTTCCGCATATTCAAGATGGGATAGTTCAAATTTCGAAGGTAATTTTTTGATAAATCTAAGGACATACATTACTATTCGGAGTAATTTGTTCCATGATGAGACTCGAGTAGCGAGCTCATAAAAAATAGGCGGTGATGATGGACACACTTCAGTTGTCGTCATAACAGACACCTTAGCTTCAGGTATTTCACCTGCAATGTTAATATCTTTGTCAAGTGGCCATTCGGAACGAGGCTGATTAGCAAACCTCGGCCCGTTAAACCATAATGGATGCACAAGTAGTTGTGCAGGGGTTAGACCACGACTTAAACAGTCAGCGGGGTTATCTACGCCGGCAATATGGTAGAAATGCTTAGCATCAATATTTTCTTGTATCTGAGAAACCCGGTTAGCAACAAACGTCTGCCATCGGCTGGGCGTTGCATGGATCCACGCGAGAGCTACCTTACTATCGGTAAACGCATAAACGGAACATGCTGGTAATGAGTAGGTATCTATCACCAGACGCATTAGCTTGGCCAAAATTAAGTTAGCGCATAATTCCAATCGAGCGAGAGTAACAAGAGTCTTTGAAGGTGCAACTCGCGATTTAGCGCACACTAAATTTACCAAAGTACGACCAGACTGAGGGAAGCACACGTGAATATAAACTACTCCACCGTACGCCTTCTCTGAGGCATCCGCGAACCCCAGTAAGGAGATAACGCAATCATCTGTGACTCCCACGTGACGCGGCAATTTAATATTTTGCAGTAAAGGCAATTCCGATTCAAAGTTTTGCCATAATTTAATAATGTGAGGTGGTGGCATTTCATCCCAATCAATATTGTCGTTCCAAAGTGATTTTACAATTAATTTTGCCGAAAGTGTAACGGGTGCAATAAAACCTACCAAGTCCCATAGACGGGCAATTGTGGAAAGTACGTTACGTTTCGTACACTCGCGAGGTTCAAGGTTTACGCGAAATGTGAATACGTCTTCGGCCGGTAACCAATGTAAGCCCAATATTTTTAGATGATCGCTCGGACTAAATTCTACAACCTCGGAAACGCGATGATTGACTGGAATACTAGCCATGACCTCAGGTGAATTACTAGAGAATTTTACAAGTTCAAATCCGCCAGCCGCGAACATTTTAATCAGCTGATCGGACAACTCAACACCTCGGTCAACCGAAGAGCAGCTAGTAGCCAAGTCATCCACGTAAATATCCGTGTCAACCACTCTGGCTGCAGCTGGATAGCGAGAGCTCTCATCTTTGGCCAACTGGCGAACCGATCGCACTGCTAGATACGGGCTACAACACAACCCGAATGGAACGCGAGTTATTTCAAAGATTTGAATCGGATCATCAGGGTTAAAGCGATACAACAATCGTTGAAAACGCAAGTCGTTATTATTCATAATTAGTCGCAAATACATTTGTCGAATATCTGCGCTAATAGCGATGGGCAGTAATCGAAACCGCAGCAATATTTGAAATAAATCATTTAATACTTTAGGTCCGGAATGTAAAATATCATTTAGCGATATACCGGACGAAGTCTTACTACTTCCGTCTAGAACGACACGTAGGCGAGAAGTAGTTTTATCAGTACGCACCACGCCATGGTGAGGTATTACGTAATGCGGTGTATCGAAGTCGGCGTCAGTATTATCGACAGTACGCAAATATCCCTTTTCTAAGTATTCAATAAATACATTATCGTATTCCTTTTTAATCGCGGGGTCGTTCAACAGTTTGCGCTCTAGTGCTAAATACCTACGTTTAGCAAGACGTATGGAATCGCCTAAAGCAGACGCGTCGCGTTTGAAAGGCAGGGATACTACAAAGCGGCCTAATTCATCGCGACGAGTAGTACTTGCATAAAACGCTTCGCACTCCTTTTCGTCAGGAGAGAGTGTATTTTTCATCTTAGGCACTTCTTCCAATTCAAAGAACCGATTTACGCGATTGTCAAGCGATTCGTTTATTGTGCAATAGGCACGAACAATATTACAAACAGGATTAATCACGGGCGCCTGACCGACTACGATGTAACCGAGCAAAGTTTCTATAGCTACCGGCTCGCCGGGCGAACGCGCTACGGTGCGCGGACGCAATATTCGCGCGAACAAATCCGACCCTAGAATAATATCTACGTCGGCTGGTGAGCTATAACAACTATCTGCTAAAGGCAAATCTTTTAAGTAATCTAACTGAGTGGTATCAATTTTTGAGACCGGCAGGGCATCCGTAATACGACTGACAATTAACGGTTGAATGGTAAATTTCACCTCATCGTTGTGGCGGGAATTGAATGTTAAGCAAGTGATGCCATCAATCGGGTTCGTGACGTCACCGACACCCGATACAAACTTATTTGCGGTCGCATAGACCGGCAGTTTCAAACGCTTACAACATTCGGTTGTAATAAAATCGCGTTGCGACGCGCTGTCAATAATAGCGCGGATAATTGACACATTACCCATCGCATCAGTCACGTGACATTGAGCCGTCCCTAACAAGACTGACGTCGAGGGTTTAATATCTGCCGTGCTAACAGCGGCGCAAGAAGCACCTACAGTACACAAAGACACGGGGCGGTCGGCGGCACTGCAATGTCCATTCTGACCGTCACCACATGTATCAGGCCGCGCGGTAATAAAACGCTCGTCTGCAGGCGACGAGGCGCATTGTTTACGTTCGGCCATATCAGACAGCGGGGTTGTATTCTGATTTAATGCAGAAGAACCTTTACGCTGATTAGTACCATTCCTATTTAGTGAGGAAGTACCGTTATTGTCAAAGTGTAACAAAGTATGATGACTACGAGAACAGGTCGTACACCTGTTTGTTGATTGGCATTCAAGCAGCGCATGTTTACTAGAGAAACAAAGAACGCACAATTTATTACGCTTTACCAACGAGAACCTATTATGAGGAGACATTGACAGGAATGTAGGGCATTGAACCAATTTAATGTGGTCCGTTTTTCCACAAATATCACATTTACCGTGATCCTGCACATTTACAAATGTCTTAATATTATTATGAGTACGTGACCCCGGGATTTTACCAGACGATTGCATGGTAGTTGAAACCATATTTTTTCGAGATTGAGAATTTGATTTTACGTTTGTGACATTATGCGCGCGTTGTAATATTTGGGCGTGTTTACGCATGAAGTTTACAAACTCGGTACAGGTAGGTGTTTTTTCATTACCAATATCATTTAACGACATCTCAAACGCCTTAACTGTCTCGAGATTAATTTTCTTGCAACCAATATGGATAAACAATAGATCTTCCAAGCTTGTAACCTCCAATTGTCGCAACGCCGAAATAATTGACGAAAACTTATCGACAAATTCTTCCAAACTGCCCGCCGAACCTGAGTCGACGGTAGGTAAACTTAACAATTTATCTAAATACGACGATGCCAATAAACGTTTATCGTTGTACTTATTTACTAACGCATTCCAGATGATTTCATAATTTTCGGCAGACGGTAATATACCCTGGCAAATAGCTAACGCCTTGCCTTGTAATCTACCCACTAAATATTGTATTCTCTCGCCGTCGGTAAGTTCCGGATTATTATGAACGACCGCACGAAAGGTCTCATAAAAAAGCGGCCAATTTTCATGTTCACCGTCAAATGTACGCATTTCTAATCTAGGTAATCGCATAGTACCCACATGACCCGTACTAGTCGAGGGTTTTACATTAGTCTGTTCGCGTGATAGCAATCGAATTTTATACTTAATTTGTGAATAAAGTTGTTCAAACGACAATAACGCTTTATACGAAGGCAAACTTGCATCGATTAATGACGTTTCATAACGACAACGTTCCTCTAACGCGTCTTCATATTTCTGTTGTATTGAATCGATAGTGAAACTAGCCGCCAGAAATGTTTCAATGTTATCTGGCTTACTAAAATCCAGCTTTTTCATCATGTCATAAATCGATTGAACATGTTCGAAATAAACCGTTAATTTGCCTTGAATTCTTTCAAATTCACGATCTGATTCCCCTTTTGCCCTGCTCATTGTATTATACAATGAAATACCTCGGTAAGATAAGTATTGACTTACACTTGAAACTTATTAGAAGTTAGAAGACCGACCGGTAATAACCAAGGCAAAATGGCGGTCGTTAATTATGAACAAAACGCTCGATTAGCGTGCCTATAACTTTTCAATATTTACGTATCCGGATCGAAGTGACCAAAAAATGAATGCGCGATGCTGGAATATCCTCTAAATTAATGCAAAATAAATCTAGGCACACACAAGTAATATGGCAAGTAGGAAATTGAAAGGAAACAAGTTAGGTACCTCGCACCGTCGATATTCTTGATCCCTGGATTTGCGGGGCGCCCCTTGTCTTCCACTGAATGCTCACAAATTGACACCAAAATGATGATTGCTATGTACATACGATTATTTGGTTTATTACTGATTTAAATATATATTTTTTACTAGATGCAATTAGAACGGTGACGTGACACGAAGTGATGCGTAACGACGGCCATCATTGTCCTTATATGTGCGACAGGGTGGGGAAATAGAGTAAATGAGTGAGAGGGAAAGGGATAGGAAGTTACCAGCCATGATTTGCAGTTTCTAACCAAATTTGAATTCAAAAATTAACGATTTAGCGTTAAGGAGGATCATCTGATCTGCTCTTGGCCATTTTCCTGTTAGATGGCGCTGAAGTCAACATTTTTAGTTTTTTTTGTTTTATGTGTAATTGGCACATCAGTAAGTCGTAGAAGTAGTAGTCGCGGTAATTGGACATTACACTTTATTGAATTTGGTCATAGAATTGCCTCAAAATCCACACAATTCGACACAAAGGGGTGAAATAAAATCTACCATTGAATACAGGTCGTTTACACACACAAAGGTAAGCGAGTATTTCCATACGTTTACAAGAATAGACCACTAGGTGGCGTGTATTTCAAAAAATGAGCCACCTGCTACGAAATGATAGGAAAAAAATGATTAATGCGTTCCTTGCGAAGCATGTGTGGTGTGGTGTGACAGTGCGTAGTACTCGCAACCGGCGTGCGTGTATGACCAGATTTATGAACGTAAACGAGACAAAAGTAGTATATAAGGTATCGTAGGTGGCTTTCTGTAGTTTCTGCCTACCCCCATGAGAAGAAGGCATGAGTATAATGATAGGATAATAAGTCATATTTAGCTAGGCTGAGAATCAGCACTTTTCGAATGTCAAAATTACAATAGACAGTCCCCCAAAACGCCCGCCCTTCACCACTTCCTAGTGCTTTAGCTGAAAAGAAGAAGTGGCGCAACAAACTCCCCAGCAGTTCGGTTACAAAAACTTCAGACTATACAGTTTATAAAGATAGTTTTATTTTATTATCTTACACTAATTCATTATCAAATAAAAATATTTGTAGTGACACAAATGAAGCCTGATACATGATTAAATTTATAGCATAACCAATTATTACAATAATTACAGAAATTACACATAACAGACACAAGAAAAAAACAAAAGATAACAACAAATAAAAAAAATACAATTTAGTATGCAATTACAACCAGAGTGAAAAAATATTTTATAATGTCAAAGCACTCCTATCAGTTTTTAGAAAAATAAAAATCTAAAGTCCAGCTTATTGAGTTCACCAGGTGGTTATACTTACATAATAAAGTATTATTTTACCTTTTCATTTTATAGTAAATACAAATAAAACGTAATGTACAATGATAATGTTGATTCTAAACAAACTACTACAAAAATATAATTATAACAAAAATCGTTTGACTTGTTGATTTCACCATGTGCCGTGACTCTTCTTGTCCACTGCTACAAGGCTGCTGTAAAGAAAAATAACTTTACTTAGTATATGTTACTTTGGACAAATAATATTTCCCATACATTTCAAATGTAATTTACCACCAATCTCCAAAGCTGCTCTAAAATGAAACTTTACTAGTTGCTCGAATTTCCAACTGATGTTGATGGACAATTTTTCACTATAATAACATAATAATATATTTTAGACATTGAAATAGATACAATTAATGAAGTAAAAAAAAAATTGCCTTGTGTACTGGTACACACGGCTACATAATTAACCAGCCATATATTTCCAGTATAAGCTGATCTCGCATTGTATAGGATTTCCGTTCAATGGGAGGTCACCTTATACTGGAAATTATAACTTGATATCTAGCTGAGTATACATACCATTCAAATCTATACATATAGCATTTTTTTGAACATGTCTCAATATGAGTTCTGGCAGAATACGTAGTTTGCGTGTCGACGACTTCTGTCGTATTCTGTTTTGTTCCTTTCGATTTATGTATTTTTTAATATGTGTCCCTGGACTCTGTGTGGTCTGCTTTTTCCATGCAGTTTCATGCCATTTGTGTCCAGTAGCAAGCGATAATACTGAAAATAGAATATTTTTTACTAGAAAATACCAATAAAATATAAATAGATGATTATGTAACATACAAAGAAACAATACTGTACCATGATAATCAAAGCATTTTCTTACTGGTACTTACAATTTCTGACTTATTAAATTTCCATTTGCAGCTGTTTTATTGACATTGCAGTAATAATCCTTGCAGTTTTCATGTATTCCGAATACATGAAGCGGGCTATTTCGTAAATCTGCTGCCATAGCAGCACTCTCACTGCTACACATTATAATTTTCCATGCCACTAGTGTAAGCTTCATCACCTTTGGCTTCAAAATATTTCGCCAAGATCTAAAAAAAGTACAAATATGAATACAGAATATGCTTCACTGATATTGAGATGTCAAAACAAATTTGATATATTTATTTACCTTGTATAGTTTTTGATTACATGATTCTTGCATTCAATTTTTTTTATTATGTTCCCATCTCAGACCAAAGTTCCTATACAACACTTTCTCTTTCAAGTTTGCAAATGCAGAGGAGTCTCCGTCTCCAATAACACTCAAATAGCGAAGTTGATGCATTTCTTCACTCACTCTTTTGAAAGCCTTCCACAATAATTTGTGATTCCATTGCTGTAGGCGGTCCAGTAAAATGTTTGCAGCAATTATGTGCTTTCATGTCCGTCTCCTTTTTTCATAATATTGACACAAAACAATATTTGTTTTGAACACCAAGAAATAGACGTTTCTTAGTTTCTTTACCAATAATGCAGGCCTGGAAATGAAAAGCAACACTTGTAAATATTGCACAACAAAAAGTTCATACAGAACCAATTATGTGTTTAGTAAATAAGTATGTAAGGTATCGTAGCAGGTGGCAATCTGTAGTTTCTGCCTACCCCCATGGGAATAAGGCATGAGTTTATGTATGTATGTGTTTAGTAATATATTAACTTACCATACCAGAAGATGAATCAAAGTTATGGCCATATAACCTTTTCAGCCATCCTCCGAACTACATATACAGTAACAAATGGAACACTGTCTGAAGATATGTGACCTTTTTGAATAGCAACTGAACATTCTTGTTCACCAGCAGTTGCAGTATGTATTTTATTACTGCTCTCCGTACAGTGCTTTTACCACACATACTGCACTCTTGAAAACTAATTCACTTCGAAATCCATCAAGTCTGTCACTAACAAATTCAATTTGTAAAGATTCACACATATTTCGGTAAATTTCCAATCGGAATGCCCACTCAATTACATGCTTCTGGTCCACAGTCAATCAAAATGAATTAGTTTCAGGAATAAAGAAAAACAAAAGAATATGTTACTTCTGTACACTCAGTATTTGAATGGAATTGAATAGTATCGAATTTCACAACTGTATGTAATGAGATCGCAGAATTTCGTAGTTGCACTCAAGCATTCTATCTATAGCTAGAAAGAATTGCTATTACTTATTAGATTATTATTACATTACAGATGATAAGATACGATTTATAACAAGGTTACGTTCTGAATTCATTACAGAAAAAAATGGAACAATAAAAATGAAAGTAAAATTTTACTTATTTTTATATTCCTGGTAGAATATTAGACGACGTATAAGAAAAAAAATAAACAGAATAAATTACGTGGTTTATATACAAACAATAAATCACGTTTATTAATTTGATGTAAGTAACTCAATCATTTTCATTTGTTTATTTCTGAACCAATGAATTCAAAAGTCAATGTTCTGAACGCACCCACAACGTAGGTTCATCGCTAGGGTAGGTATGTATTTCTACTATACCGCCCAGTGGATCGAAAAACAAGATTCTCTTACATAGGATTTACAAAAATTTATTACTTATAGGTACCAATAATTAATTTATTCATACGTAATGAATAAGCACGCTTTTTGTCAAGATCGATAGTCATATAGGTTTGTTGTCTTTCAGGTATCATACTGGATAAAATAATAATAACAAACAGATTTTTTATTTTTACCGCCTATTATAACATCGTCCAAATATGCATTTTTAATTGATTCATATCTTTTGAACAGGGAAGTTGGGGGTCAAGGTCAAATATCAGGTGGCGTTGGTATAAGATCGGCAACAATACCTAAAAGTTTCAGCTTTACAATTCCAGACAAAAAAAAGTTATGAGGAAAACAAATTCCATTTTCATACATTTGAAATATACCCATAAAGTAATTTATAGGGTATAGATAAAAAAACCCATACCTACTAATTTATTCAATGTTTTAATGTACTCGACAAAACTGTATACTTGAAACTATCAAATAAACATTTTATTCTTCAAAAATCGTATAATATAGCCCACTGTGCTCTCAGCCGGTTGCCGCGCCGCCGAAGCGACTTATCTAACAAACTAAAATAATGTTTGTTTGTCTGAAACTGTTTACAATATGGTAAGTACTTATTCTATTTTGTAGGTAGGTACTTCGATTTTGCAAATGTTTGCAAACTCCTTGGGTTACCGAATTACAATACTTATGTACTTACATAGTTAATTTATTGTTGACCAAAAAATATAGGTATGTACAGACGCCAGCACATCAAGCTACTACAATCTGTCAGATTTCTTTAATAGATTTTCAACTTTATCGCTAAAGTATAGGTTCAAAGTTGATTGGGAAAATTTGACAGTTTCGGGTAGCTTGATGTGCTGGCGTCTGTACAATACATTAAAGTTATGATAACCACTGACTTTGTACTTATGTAATTGAGAGATAGGTAAGTAATTAGTAATGTGACGGGATTTCAGCGTCTAAAACTTAACTCACAGGCTAAGTTGCTGTTTCTAAAACCGCCGAAACCTACGTACCTACACACTACCTCCCACTACCTACTACAACGACTTACCTACTTACCTTTATTTTTAAATAAAATTGCGTATCTCGAATCATTATCACTATACCTACATTAAATTGCAATAACATACTAGAAATATTGCAATTAGAATCAATGAAAATGCAAAGCATACAAAATAAAAATAACACGCGAGAAATTCCGCGTGCCAATACTATTGCATACAAGCGAGCTTCAAAATTATATTTTATTACAATAATATTATGCCGATTGAGTGAAAGAAGAGTGGCAACGTTTTCTTCGTAATTCTTTCAATGTAGTTCAAGGCTGCGAACACAGGTTGGGTGGGACGGCAACGTCGCATAAATCTTATGTGCGTTTCACGACAGAATTCCTTTCGTCGTAATGTTGGCACCAATGGTTTTCATTGAAGGTAAAACAATTCTTCAATGAAAAGCAATCGAGCCAACGTTACGGGGAGGAACGAAACGCAAAGCTAATTGCAGAGGTCGCCACCGGCGACTGTTCTTAACTCCGCCATTACCTACCTACTGTGTTGTTTACTTGAGTCGAGTTTTCTTTCATAAGTTTAGTTTATCTTAGAAAATGTACCCCTTAATGTCAGTGATTCAGTTAAAAGGTTAATTGCGGAAAAGAAAAGCTTCTGTTAGTGGTAAAAAAGCGGCTTTAATCGAAAGGTCAGTACAAATTAATACAATAAATATTTGTAGGTTATGTTGTTATGATTTTTTTTAAGCAGGTGGTTTTTATACGTTCGTGACTAATAACAAGCTTGTTGTTGTTACAGATTGGAAGCATACGACCGTAATTTTAATTTCGGTGTAGAGGATGCTATTGAAGACGAAGTTTACGCTGCTCCTGCAGCTGAATCTTTCCGGGATATAAATGCTAGCTCTTGTCTACCTCAGTTGACAAAACAGCATAATTATTCAAGCATTTGTTAAAAGGTAATTGTGCATTAAAATCCAGAAATGTATTTCATTCGTATACTTATCCGACTTGTACTTACCAATATTCTACCTATGGTTATGTCCATTGGTATCCATGGGTAGCTCAGTTGGAAGGTACTGTTTAGACATGTTTACTAATTCAAAAAACATTTTTCAGATTCCAAGCTCAGTTAAAAGGAAGACAGATGTACGAGTCGCGATTTCTTTTCACTGCTCGTGTAGCTGTCGATGGTCATATGACCTTCATTCAGGGTCAGTGTAAAGCTCAGATGAAGAAAATTACTTATGTTGTGAACATAAAACTGAACTCTGATGGTTCAATCGACCAAACTCATTGTGAATGTGCAGCTAAATTAAGACTATTATTAAGATTAATTAAGATTATTATTGACTTATGGCTTGGAAGTAAAAGCATGTGGATTATTTATATCGGAGACTCATCCATTTCTGGGAGATTCACCCGATGGACTTCTGGGTGAAGAAACAGTAATTGAAGTAAAGTGTCCTTATGTTTCCCCGATATTTTGATATCAGTCCTATTACTGTACCATACCTTGAAGTCAGAGATGGACAATATTTTTTGAAAAAAAGTCACCCATATTATTGCCAAATACAAGGCCAACTGTTTTGTGCAAATAAAAAGTACTGTAATTTAATAATATACACTTTCATCAGTTTGAAAGTTGTATATATATATAGAGATGAACCATTTATTTTGGACATGGTAACTAAACTAAGTACATTTTATGAAAATCATTTCAAACCGGCTCTATTAGAAAAAGTTTTGTATAAAAATTAAATAATAAATTAAAACACAAATGAATATTATAAAAATGGTTTTATTTTTTCATAATAGTTTCTCTAAAATTACAACACATAAAACACACATAAAATATTTTAGAAGCTATGGTGTAAATCATTTTTCAAAATTTTGTAAGTTTTTATTAATATGCGTTCTATATGGACCCTCTTACTGGCTAACTTACGATCATGTAACACAGTTAGACCAGGAATTTGTGATTTTCCTTTTAAGAAAGTAGGTATGTTAACAGTAATATCTTTTCCAGCAAATAAATCTTGAATATTAAACCCTCTATCTGCTAGTATACTGTCACCAGAATCACACTTCTGCAATAAGTTGCTTCGCTCTACTGTTTGCCGATCACTTACTGATCCACCATAAGCTTCTGAACAATAGGAAAGTAAACCACCTGGAGTTGCTCCGACCAATACTTTTAATGTATTAGAAATTAGAATGCTTATAGCTACTCCACGAAGCTTGTTGAGACACAGGATTTTGTGGCTTTTGCACTTTAATTTCAGTCCCATCTAATATTACACGTGTACTACAACTGTACTTTCTAAAACTTTCAGGGGTATAGTATTCAACTAAATCTTGATCAGGCCAAATATTTAATCTACTCCACAATTGATGAATAAAATTAATAAAGGTTATAAAAATATTGGAAACTGTTGTCTGACTTATATTAAAGAATCTGCTTAGTTCAAAGTTACATCTATCTTGCCTAAGTTTAATAATTGTGAGAAAAAACTGATCATCTGTGCTTATATTGATCACATTACTTCCATAATATTGAATATCGCTAGCCATAGCACTTAAAGTTGAGTAAACAAAATAGAATTTTCTGTAAGACTCAAACCCTGTGTAGAATGAGATGGCTTCATCATCATTCATAAATCTTTTTATGCACCCATATACATGTTCAATGTTCACTTGAGTCCCTTGTTCATTAGTAGGATTATTAATTATATTTTGAGGAAACTGATGAATTCCTTCAATGGTGCTCACTTCAATAGTATCTCCGACATTTTCTATATGACTGGACGTACTTCTCGTTTCGGTGGATGTACTTGGCGTTTCGATGGACGTGAAGAGTTTTCTCCGATTTCTGTTTTCAATGCAAGCTTGTCGTTCTTTGGCTAAAGAAGTTTCAGTTTTCGAAAAAGAAAATATACTTGGTACAGCAGTAGGTACGCTTCAGAAACTTTGCTAGAGGTTCATTCCCTAAAATAACATAAAACACAGTTATAAATTCAATTGTTTACCTGGGTATTTAATTAATGTAATTTCAGGGTTTCAGTGTGAAATTACTTACCAGTATATGCACTTATTCCATAGTAATCATCAGATTTAAAATGACTAGAACATAACCTTGACGTATTAGTCGCTTTCCAATCTTTTCTTCTAAGGGCTCGTTCCCACAATTTTCGACGCTTAGGATCCTTAGGAAGTATTTCCTAGCATTTGGTTGCAAAAACAAAGGTATTCATGTATATGAATACCTTTGTTTTTGCAACCAAATGCTGAACATTGAGTCATTTCAAGCAAAAAACTATCTTTGTTTACGTTTTATGTATTGGGATTGACAGTTCGGGATAAAAAAGCAGTTTTCTTGTTGCCACACAACAATAATATGTAATAAAGTTGTTTACATTGGTGAGGTCATCAGGTCAGTGTATTAATTATAAAGTTTTATTTGGTGAACCTGTTCATGAAAGGTAGGAACGGAAATAAATCAATTATTGTACGTATTATATTGATTTAACAGAATTATAATAACGCCTCACGCCATCTAGCTTTCCTATCGCAATCATGGCACTTCAGTTTAGTTGTCAATATTCACGCACACTACTAAAGCAAGTGTCAAATTTGGTCTGGATTTCACTATCGTTTTCCTCAGTAAATAATGCAAGTTATTTCCTAAAATGGTCGATCGCGGGGACATTTCATTATAGAAAAGTGATAAAATGATTCGTTTTCAACAAAGGGTGTCTATGTTTAGCGTAAAGCTTCCAAGAAAAATGTATGGACGGCCCATCAGAGGATCCACCTTAACAGTATGTAATGAGATCGCAGAATTTCGTAGTTGCACTCAAGCATTCTATCTATAGCTAGAAAGAATTGCTATTATTAGATTATTATTACATTACAGATGATAAGATACGATTTATAACAAGGTTACGTTCTGAACTCATTACAGAAAAAAATGGAACAATAAAAATGAAAGTAAAATTTTACTATCTTTATATTCCTGGTAGAATATTAGACGACGTATAAGAAAAAAAATAAACAGATTAAATTACGTTGTTTATATACAAACAATAAATCACGTTTATTAATTTGATGTAAGTAACTCAATCATTTGTTTATTTCTGAACCAATGAATTCAAAAGTCAATGTTCTGAACGCACCCACAACGTAGGTTCATCGCTAGGGTAGGCATGTATTTCTACTATACCGCCCAGTGGATCGAAAAACAAGATTCTCTTACATAGGATTTACAAAAATGTATTACTTATAGGTACCAATAATTAATTTATTCATACGTAATGAATAAGCACGCTTTTTGTCAAGATCGATAGTCATATAGGTTTGTTGTCTTTCAGGTATCATACTGGATAAAATAATAATAACAAACTGATTTTTTTATTTTTACCGCCTATTATAACATCGTCCAAATATGCATTTTTAATTGATTCATATCTTTTGAACAGGGAAGTTGGGGGTCAAGGTCAAATATCAGGTGGCGTTGGTATAAGATCGGCAACAATACCTAAAAGTTTCAGCTTTACAATCCCAGACGAAAAAAAAGTTATGAGGAAAACAAATTCCATTTTCATACATTTGAAATATACCCATAAATTAATTTATAGGGTATAGATAAAAAAACCCATACCTACTAATTTATTCAATGTTTTAATGTACTCGACAAAACTGTATACTTGAAACTATCAAATAAACATTTTATTCTTCAAAAATCGTATAATATAGCCCACTGTGCTCTCACTCTCTCAGCCGGTTGCCGCGCCGCCGAAGCGACTTATCTAACAAACTAAAATAATGTTTGTCTGAAACTGTTTACAATATGGTAAGTACTTATTCTATTTTGTAGGTAGGTACTTCGATTTTGCAAATGTTTGCAAACTCCTTGGGTTACCGAATTACAATACTTATGTACTTACATAGGTAGTTAATTTATTGTTGACCAAAAAATATAGGTATGTACAGACGCCAGCACATCAAGCTACTACAATCTGTCAGATTTCTTTAATAGATTTTCAACTTTATCGCTAAAGTATAAGGTTCAAAGTTGATTGGGAAAATTTGACAGTTTCGGGTAGCTTGATGTGCTGGCGTCTGTACAATACATTAAAGTTATGATAACCACTGACTTTGTACTTATGTAATTGAGAGATAGGTAAGTAATTAGTAATGTGACGGGATTTCAGCGTCTAAAACTTAACTCACAGGCTAAGTTGCTGTTTCTAAAACCGCCGAAACCTACGTACCCACACACTACCTCCCACTACCTACTACAACGACTTACCTACTTACTTTTATTTTTAAATAAAATTGCGTATCTCGAATCATTATCACTATACCTACAATAAATTGCAATAACATACTAGAAATATTGCAATTAGAATCAATGAAAATGCAAAGCATACAAAATAAAAATAACACGTGAGAAATTCCGCGTGCCAATACTATTGCATACAAGCGAGCTTCAAAATTATATTTTATTACAATAATATTATGTCGATTGAGTGAAAGAAGAGTGGCAACGTTTTCTTTGTAATTCTTTCAATGTAGTTCAAGGCTGCGAACACAGGTTGGGTGGGACGGCAACGTCGCATAAATCCTATGTGCGTTTCACGACAGAATTCCTTTCGTCGTAATGTTGGCACCAATGGTTTTCATTGAAGGTAAAACAATTCTTCAATGAAAAGCAATCGAGCCAACATTACGGGGAGGAACGAAACGCAAAGCTAATTGCAGAGGTCGCCACCGGCGACTGTTCTTAACTCCGCCATTACCTACTGTGTTGTTTACTTGAGTCGAGTTTTCTTTCATAAGTTTATCTTAGAAAATGTGCCCCTTAATGTCAGTGATTCAGTTAAAAGGTTAATTGCGGAAAAGAAAAGCTTCTGTTAGTGGTAGAAAAGCGGCTTTAATCGAAAGGTCAGTACAAATTAATACAATAAATATTTGTAGGTTATGTTGTTATGATTTTTTTTAAGCAGGTGGTTTTTATACGTGCGTGACTAATAACAAGCTTGTTGTTGTTACAGATTGGAAGCATACGACCGTAATTTTAATTTCGGTGTAGAGGATGCTATTGAAGACGAAGTTTACGCTGCTCCTGCAGCTGAATCTTTCCGGTATATAAATGCTAGCTCTTGTCTACCTCAGTTGACAAAACAGCATATTCAAGCATTTGTTAAAAGGTAATTGTGCATTAAAATCCAGAAATGTATTTCATTCGTATACTTATTCGACTTGTACTTACCAATATTCTACCTATGGTTATGTCCATTGGTATCCATGGGTAGCTCAGTTGGAAGGTACTGTTTAGACATGTTTACTAATTCAAAAAACCTTTTTCAGATTCCAAGCTCAGTTAAAAGGAAGACAGATGTACGAGTCGCGATTTCTTTTGAATGCTCGTGTAGCTGTCGATGGTCATATGACCTTCATTCAGGGTCAGTGTAAAGCTCAGATGAAGAAAATTACTTATGTTGTGAACATAAAACTGAACTCTGATGGTTCAATCGACCAAACTCATTGTGAATGTGCAGCTAAATTAAGACTATTATTAAGATTAATTAAGATTATTATTGACTTATGGCTTGGAAGTAAAAGCATGTGGATTATTTATATCGGAGACTCATCCATTTCTGGGAGCTTCACCCGATGGACTTCTTGGTGAAGAAACAGTAATTGAAGTAAAGTGTCCTTATGTTTCCCCGATATTTTGATATCAGTCCTATTACTGTACCATACCTTGAAGTCAGAGATGGACAATATTTTTTGAAAAAAAGTCACCCATATTATTGCCAAATACAAGGCCAACTGTTTTGTGCAAATAAAAAGTACTGTAATTTAATAATATACACTTTCATCAGTTTGAAAGTTGTATATATATATGGAGATGAACCATTTATTTTGGACATGGTAACTAAACTAAGTACATTTTATGAAAATCATTTCAAACCGGCTCTATTAGAAAAAGTTTTGTATAAAAATTATAATAAATGAAAACACAAATGAATATATAAAAATGGTTTTATTTTTTCATAATAGTTTCTCTAAAATTACAACACATAAAACACTCATAAAATATTTTAGAAGCTATGGTATAAATCATTTTTCAAAATTTTGTAAGTTTTTATTAATCCTATTATACATTCTATATGGACCCTCTTACTGGCTAACTTACGATCATGTAACACAGTTAGACCAGGAATTTGTGATTTTCCTTTTAAGAAAGTAGGTATGTTAACAGTAATATCTTTTCCAGCAAATAAATCTTGAATATTAAACCCTCTATCTGCTAGTATACTGTCACCAGAATCACACTTCTGCAATAAGTTGCTTCGCTCTACTGTTTGCCGATCACTTACTGATCCACCATAAGCTTCTGAACAATCGGAAAGTAAACCACCTGGAGTTGCTCCGACCAATACTTTTAACGTATTAGAATGCTTATAGCTACTACACGAAGCTTGTTGAGACACAGGATTTTGTGGCTTTTGCACTTTAATTTCAGTCCCATCTAATATTACACGTGTACTACAACTGTACTTTCTAAAACTTTCAGGGGTATAGTATTCAACTAAATCTTGATCAGGCCAAATATTTAATCTACTCCACAATTGATGAATAAAATTAATAAAGGTTATAAAAATATTGGAAACTGTTGTCTGACTTATATTAAAGAATCTGCTTAGTTCAAAGTTACATCTATCTTGCCTAAGTTTAATAATTGTGAGAAAAAACTGATCATCTGTGCTTATATTGATCACATTACTTCCATAATATTGAATATCGCTAGCCATAGCACTTAAAGTTGAGTAAACAAAATAGAATTTTCTGTAAGACTCAAACCCTGTGTAGAATGAGATGGCTTTATAGAGGTATGAGGAACAGGGTGTAAAGTTCACTCATACTCTATAGAAAAGGGAGGATCCTCCGACCAGACGGGTGTTGTGTCTGGCGGGCAACTGCCCATTGATTCGTGTCGGGCCGTTGTATCTATGCTAGTTGCGCGGTAAACTCTGCTTGCGCGATGCAGGATTTGCGTGACGTCAGTATGACGCGTTGTTTGTATGTGGCGTTGTAGATACCGCTACATCACTCCCCCCCGTAGACCGGAGGTCGATAGTGGGCTGAGTCTTGTATCTTGCGATGCTTGCCAGGCCAGCTGAGGTTCCAGTGAGTCGGAACCGGTTGCCGCATAGTTCACGGTGAGTCGGAACTGTCTGCGAAGATGTCCCCAGTGAGTCGGGATGGCGCTGCGTTATGCTCCAGTGCGTCGGATGTAGTACAGCGCCGAGTTGAGGCTGGCTGCTGCGTCGACCAGGAGAGGAATTGAGCTCTTCTTGTTGACCGGCCGAAAGTGCAGTGTGCTGTGCCGAGGTTGCTGATGAGGCTGAGGGTGATGACCAGGTATGCGCGGTCGCTGCATGCTGATGGTCAGGATACCCGTTGAAGCCGTGGGAGCTGGCTGGCTGGGTGACTCGCCGCTAAAGCTTGCGGGAGTGATGATGATGACGTCACGCTGAAGTGTTTGCACGAAGGCTGCGCTGACGTTCATGTTCGGGGTCACCAGTATAGAGGTATGAGGAACAGGGTGTAAAGTTCACTCATACTCTATAGAAAAGGGAGGATCCTCCGACCAGACGGGTGTTGTGTCTGGCGGGCAACTGCCCATTGATTCGTGTCGGGCCGTTGTATCTATGCTAGTTGCGCGGTAAACTCTGCTTGCGCGATGCAGGATTTGCGTGACGTCAGTATGACGCGTTGTTTGTATGTGGCGTTGTAGATACCGCTACAGCTTCATCATCATTCATAAATCTTTTTATGCACCCATATACATGTTCAATGTTCACTTGAGTCCCTTGTTCATTAGTAGGATTATTAATTATATTTTGAGGAAACTGATGAATTCCTTCAATGGTGCTCACTTCAATAGTATCTCCGACATTTTCTATATGACTGGACGTACTTCTCGTTTCGGTGGATGTACTTGGCGTTTCGATGGACATGAAGAGTTTTCTCCGATTTCTGTTTTCAATGCAAGCTTGTCGTTCTTTGGCTAAAGAAGTTTCAGTTTTCGAAAAAGAAAATATACTTGGTACAGCAGTAGGTACGCTTCAGAAACTTTGCTAGAGGTTCATTCCCTAAAACAACATAAAACAGTTATAAATTCAATTGTTTACCTGGGTATTTAATTAATGTAATTTCAGGGTTTCAGTGTGAAATTACTTACCAGTCTATGTACTTATTCCATAGTAATCATCAGATTTAAAATGACTAGAACATAACCTTGACGTATTAGTCGCTTTCCAATCTTTTCTTCTAAGGGCTCATTCCCACAATTTTCGACGCTTAGGATCCTTAGGAAGTATTCCCTAGCATTTGGTTGCAAAAACAAAGGTATTCATGTATATGAATACCTTTGTTTTTGCAACCAAATGCTGAACATTGAGTCATTTCAAGCAAAAAACTATCTTTGTTTACGTTTTATGTATTGGGATTGGGGGAATTCTGATTGAACCGTACAACGTTGCCTAGTATACTATTTTTACATTTTTACACTTGACATTGGCTAAATTGTGGTGGTTTTTCCGCAAAAGCCATTAAACGAAGAGAAGAAGAAGTATTGGGATTGACAGTTCGGGATAAAAAAGTAAAAAAAGCAGTTTTCTTGTTGCCACACAAAAATAATATGTAATAAAGTTGTTTACATTGGTGAGGTCGTCAGGTCAGTTTATTAATTATAAAGTTTTATTTGGTGAACCTGTTCATGAAAGGTAGGAACGGAAATAAATCAATTATTGTACGTATTATATTGATTTAACAGAATTATAATAACGCCTCACGCCATCTAGCTTTCCTATCGCAATCATGGCGCTTCAGTTTAGTTGTCAATATTCACGCACACTACTAAAGCAAGTGTCAAATTTGGTCTGGATTTCACTATCGTTTTCCTCAGTAAATAATGCAAGTTATTTCCTAAAATGGTCGATCGCGGGGACATTTCATTATAGAAAAGTGATAAAATGATTCGTTTTCAACAAAGGGTGTCTATGTTTAGCGTAAAGCTTCCAAGAAAAATGTATGGACGGCCCATCAGAGGATCCACCTTAAACTACATCTAAAAAATATCTAATGATTAGCTAAATGTTATTATAGTCTAAGAGAATGGTTAAATGATCGTACTTACTTCCTATTATTATAGCATTTCTTCGATCTCAACAATGTAATACGTTTTTATTAGTTTTAAAGTTTCTTTTAATAGGTTAAATTATAGTTTATTTTTTATTTTGTGTGATATGTCATGTGTAAATTCAAATGGTTAACTTGACCAAAAAAATATTTTTTTTGTACGCCATAAAAGGCAAAACATGTAGATTCTGTTCTAGAATGTTATTTTAAGATCATGCAAATCTATTGTAGTACTTATGTTAAAAAAAAAATATCTCATCTTACTTCATCAAGCGGCGCCAGCGCGGCGACACTGTGACGTGGTGACGCGGCTGCCTACCTGTAGTCGCAAGAACCGGAACAACATTATGTTCTTGACTCTACTTTTTTTACTTTACTTTTTGAATGAAAATTTTATTATTTATTATTATTATTACTTTTAGAATGTACATAGCCACGTCTTATTCCTATGGGGGTGATCCGAAACTACAGAATGCCACCTGTTACGATCCTTACGTACTCTCGTTAACGTTCATATATATTGGTGCGTCCACAGTGCAGCACGGAGTGTCCCTTGCCGGAGCCGCGCGCCGCCCCCGCGCCCGCGCCGCCCGCGCCCGCGCAGGCCGCGCCCGCGCACACGCCCGCGCGCGCCGGCTTCGGGCTCGCGCGGCTGTCCGCGATGTTCTCGTCGCGCTACCGGCAGGTGGGTATGACTAGGCACCGCAGGGCTGGGAATAAAATTGACGCCTGAGGGGTTCGTAGCTAGGCGAAACGCGCGAGGGAGAGACAATCTTTGCGCCCTCACGCTCCGAGTCGCCGCAGGAGACGCCCTGGGCGTCGCCGGCGCAGGATAAGAAAGGAAGTTCTGGATTCGTTTTCCGGGTCGGGATAAGTGATATTAGATTTTTCCACCTGGAATTCCTCAATAGTAGCCCGGAATCAGAACTTGTCCCCAGTCGATGGCAATAGGCTCGCCCCTAAATACATGGGACTTAAGCATTACTGGCGAAATCTCGAAATTGCTTAATACAACTATAATATTATATTTAATAACACGAAACATTTCTTCCACAGGTACCAACTCAAAGCGACGTGGAACTAACAAACGTACGCTCAACATCCCTCAACAATTCACCGACACGGAATCGAACCCTAGACAACTACCGCAGCCCGACCTACTGCGACCTGAACGCTTCAGAATTCTACTTCACCAACCCCGAAACAGGAGACATCGCTAGGGATTTAAATTACATGGCAACACCGGTCGAATATATGAGGAGGAACTCTAGCAACACTTTGGAGAGGGTTATAGATCAACTTGACAGACAAAGACTTACGCTACAATTGGGTAGATTTCAGTTGACAATACCTAGGTTCGGTCGACGAGCTGAAACGGACAGACGGCCAGACACCCCGAACGTTGCAGAAATTAATATAGATGACTTAGATTTTGTTCGCATGACCTCACATGATACGTACACGTTGAACGGGCGTACGATACGCCTATTGGGGGCGAATTTTGAAAATTATCCCGTTTTGCCGGACGGTACTCGGCCTCCGCCCTATAATGAGGCTATGAGATGCAAGTTCTTTGGACCTCCGCCGGAGTATTTGAGTCGCGAAGGCCTAAACGCGAGGGTAGATGAAGAAGCAAGGAATAACGTTGAAATGCCGCCCTGCTACGACGAGTTGGCTTCGGGAACCGGTAGCAATAATACCGGTACGCAGACGGTTCGTACCGGTATGGCGTCAAGCTCAAATGCCGGTACTTCCGGTAATAATATAGCTGGTTCTAATAACGTTGAAAATAACGGTAGTGTTCGAGATAGATCAATAGCTGCTATTTTAAATAGCGTTTCTGAAAATAACGGCAACACAAGAAATAACGAAACGGCTAATATCGGTATTCATAACGCTTCGGTAACGAATAACAATAATAATGCGTTAGAAAATAACGCAGTAGGGATTAGTAATAACGAAATGGTTAATGTTAATAACGATTCGAATATGAATAACGTTCACAGTATAAGCTCCATTATAAACAATTTGCCCGCTATTGATAGCGATGTTAATGCTAATGATACCGCTATTAACTGTTAAGCTACGGTTTCCTAGAAGAACGGTGGCCGTCATATTGTAACGGCCGTCATGAAAATCGGTCATTTTCACCTGGTTTTGAGATTACATCATCTGCCTAGCCTTTACCCAACCATGTTGGGGCCGGCTTCCAGTCTAACCGGTTGCAGCTAAATACCAGTATTTTACATGGAGAGGCTGCCTATCTGACCTCCACAACCCAGTTACTGGATAATACGATACCACTTGGTAAGACTGGTTGTCAGTCTTTCGGGCTTCTGAATACTCGTAACGACAGTCAAAGAATCAAGAATGACAGTCCACCGCTTTCTTAGGAAACCAACGGTTTAAATAACCGTTATTTGTAAAATGCACGATTTTTTTGTTAAAACTTGTACACTTTAGGCAGCTAACAACGAAAAACCCTATATTGGAAACGCGCAGGCGCGAGAATTATTAAAATTAAACAAAAATATAGGTACAGTCACACGCACACCAGTACTACGAAAACTGCCCTTACCTCTGCTATGTAAAGGCGCTTTCATTGTCAAATTATTACCTGATCTGTGACTATACTAAATTGACTTGAGTATTCATCTTGGCAGCTCAATATTAAAATTTATATATGTTTATGCTCATTTTAAAACAAAAAAAATGTTTTCTCTATATCTTGCCTTTTTAAATAACAATGGCTTTTCATTTTATTATACCAGTTGAAAAAAGATGCCAGTTAAACGAAAATATACGCTTTTTACTATATTTTTATAAACCAGTACAAGCCAATATTCGTTTATACGGCTTTAAAATTAAGTTAAGCAGGTATAAAATCAGGTCATGTAAAACCAAAAAGATGGGTCACCTAATCTTGCCATTGTAACGAGTTATATCTATTACGTTAAGCAGCTATAGATGAGGTCGCGTAATGGATAGGTATGCACCAGTTTGAAAGTGTATAGTTTTAACATTACCACCGTAAATATAGTTAGGAGTGCCTTAGATTGTCTTGTAATGGCGGAATGAGATGACAGAGAGATGGTGTGAACTAAAATTGTTTATTCCTATATTAAATATCAACGAATACGTGAAACGAAATCATTTCAATGAACCTTACTGAGAATCTTGACATATAAGGAGAAACTGACTGACACATCAACGCACAGCCGAAACTACTGGGTCTAGGAATGTGACATTTTGCACACGGCTTCCTTTTGTAATGCAGGGAACCACCATTAAAAAGGGTTTTTGGAAATTCAACCTTTAAGTTGTTTGTCAAGTTTTATTTGAAAAGTCTGATTCCTTTGATCTAAAAACTTAAAAATTGGCCCGAATACTTATTTATCTAAATAAATGATACAGATCATAAACATACATTTTCGAAATTTTTAGAGGAAAGTACGAAATACATGCGGACGAAGTCGCGGGCAAAGTGCTAGTAATATTATACGTTTGATCACGGGACTTTTTAGATTTGCCATAAAGTTAAAAAGTCCCTTGTAAATTGTATTTTAAATTTAGCCAAGCGAGCCAATTGCCATTTACTGGGCACAAATACTGCAACTGCAAAATTTCTGATAAAAATAATTTATCAGAAATTTTGCAGTTGCAGTATTTGTAAAACCATATTTATCAACCTAAGAATTTAACCTAGTATCCCACGTTCAACGTCACACAAATAAAATATATCTAATTTATTCTAGATTATCTTCAAATTATCGTTTTCTCAACTTCCTGCTGCCGTCTCATCCCGCCATCTTGCACTAACATACGATTCACGTAGTTAAATATAAACGTAACACGATATCTACAGTACAGCGCGCAAGTTGTGACATCAAGACGTTAAGAATTATAGAACAGCTGTGATTTACTTGTGTGGACCACTGTGCGTGAGGAGGTAACACTTGAAATAGAAAAAACGCCATTACATAATCAGCCTTTACTGTTCCCACTGCTGGGACACAGACCTTCTCTCTGTGAGAGGGAGTGGGTCGTGATCCACCACGCGGGCCCAGTGCGGGTGGGTAGATTTCACATGTCTTAATTTTAGGTTCCTAGAACCTAAAATTATAAGACACATGCGTCTGAATATTTTTTTAAAGTTTAGCTTTCGACAGAAACGTTAACGCCAGCGTTAATTGATATTAACGGTACTGGTAACCATTAATAACGGTAAATTAAATACCGCTTTTAGGTAATATTTTTTTTATTTTTATTAAATCATGGATTTATTTTTGTACAACGATAAAATCAATGTTTTTATTATAATTCTTTCAAATAATGACACAACTTGTGAAATCTATCTACCCTTTTATAAAAAATTAACAATGACATGCGTCTGAATATTTTTTTAAAGATTAGCTATTGACAGCAACGTTAATGCGAGCGTTTATCGATATTAACGGTACTGGTAACCGTTAATAACTGTAACTTAAATACCGTCTTTTGGTATTACTTTATTTTTTTATTAAATCATGGATTTATTTTTATACGATGATAAAATCAATATTTTTATTATAATTCTTTCAAATAATGACACAACTTGTGAAATCTACTGTTTTATAAATAATGAACAATTTAACGTAAGCTTTTATGTTGCCATAATTATAATATAATAATATTTTTATTGTATAGCAACATTAGTGATACTCATTTGTAATTGTAAATAATATTAATTTTAGTTGCGTTTTCGGTTTACAGTCGTTGCGATTTTTATGTCGGGCGACACTATCGTGCGTTTTTGCCGTCCTTGTTTTTTGATGCGACAAATTTTTTATCCATGGTTTTTAAATACTGAATGCCGTTATCTTTTTGTATAGTCAACCTCGTAATTTCTTTAACACTTTTCCCAACAATTCCCAGCACGCGTAGCATGACCACCATAGAAACGGGTTTTATTGACGGAAGAATAGACAAAATATCAGTTTGTAGAAATATTTCTACCGTCTTAAGCATGCAAGCGATGAAGAGAAGATATGTTGTGTGTGTGTGTGTGACAAAAGTCTACAATGTCAAGCATGATGACAATTTTTCTCTGACTCTTTGTAGTTCTGACACTTGGGGGTAGAAACATTTCTTCTCAGCAAAGTGTCAAACAGTCTACATCACATTGGACCTAGATAAGAATCGACATATATATTGATATTAAAATTTGATCCCCGTTGCTATGGAAAGAATAAATATGTCTTTGTCTTCATAAAAACGCGAGGCTACGGGTCGCCCCGTGCTCGGGCTTAAGAGATGTCGAGTTGGATAGAAAGAACTTTGTCTATTCTTGGTAGAATAGAGATGAATTGGTTATGCTTCGCGAGCAGTAAATTGAAACTTTCATAAGGTTGAAACTATCTAACTGTCAGACAAATAGACCTTTTCGTTTTATAACGTGCAAGCGATATTGAACCTTAAGGTGGTAAACAATTTCGAGGTCTACGGCATACTTAACAAATCGAATTATCTTATTTAAAAAAAAGCTGTTGTGCGACAAAATAATCGCGCTCGCGACTATAACTTACAAATTGTCTGCCTTATAGTGTAGGTCGTATTTCAGAGGGCATTTCATTATTCTGTTATTGTTGTCTAGTTATTATATCTTTATCTTCACTGTTACGTGGTTTTTGTCGCAGCATTGTGTCGCAAGTGCGTCCCTTTACAAAACTCAATAAGAAAGGCTTTTGTTTTTTAGAAAAAACGTTCTATGTCTTGGATGGATGCATTCACGACTTTTATTCGACAATGCGACACGCTTTCACAGTGAGTGCGACAAATCGCTTATGTATCACATATCTTGTTATTTAGCACAAAATCGTTGTGAAAAACGCCTTTCAATGTTATATTTGTATGGAAACTGATTAATGTTGAAGTTGCGAACACATTCAGTATCCGACTTTGAATAGTTGACGAAAGCCTAATAGTTTGTAGGCCGAATATTTCGGTAAATTAATCGGCTTTGTTAGTATAATTGTTTCATTTATTCTGCCAGCCTTCTATGTTGCGGTCGGCTTAAAGTCTAACCAGATGCAGCTGAATATCAGTACTTACATGGAGCGACTGCCTTTCTGACCTCCACATTACAGTTACTAGGTAACACCATAACCCTTGATGACTACCGGTAACGACTGTCAAACATCTACGAATGACAGCCGGGACCAACGGCAAAATTACCGAATAATTCGCGAGTATCCGGCCTGCGTAGCAAACTATTCGGCCTACAACTCAGTATCTTAGCAACTTAAACAGTATAGTCACCAAGCTTGCCTATATCTGTGTATTATAGTTTCAAGTGTTAGTACTTAAGTATTACTAAGTGTATGTTATGTAAATCAGTGAGTTTAGTATCGTTGTTCGGTTAATCATTTAAATTATTCGGTTTTAATGATATTATTTGTGTAAAATATTTCTTCACTAGCGACCCGCCCCTGCTTCACATGGTTCAAAACATCGAGATTTCTGCGCTTCATATAAGTTAAATATTATGCACACCTTGCGGAAAAATTCTCTAAATTGTAATGAAAACTGCATCTAAATCACGTCATATCTGTTTTTTTTTTTATCCGAAAATACACGAAGTTAGCCGAAGTCGATACTGAACGAACTCGAAATGTATGGAAAATGTATGTTCTACCTCCCTAGTATTAGTAAATACTACAGTCCGACCAAATAATGCTTTACGATACAATATACTCATAAACATTTGTCACGTTTGTGTATCATACAATATTAAATAGCCTTCACAACGTTTGAAATTGTTAATGATTATATTCAATATCAAATAACTATAGTCTCCACAATTAGCGATGCTTAAGCTGAGTTCTAACTAAGTAAAGTAGCTGTTCATACGAAAATAAACCTTATAACGTTAATGTTCATATTCGTATGAAACGCTTGCTCACAGTCGCTTATGGAATATGCACATTCACTTCATAGGAACAAGGTTCGCTTTCGTTTGAAACGTTACTGTAATTAGTTTGAGTAAAGTCTTTCTACCACGCCATGAGATTTTTAATTTGTCAGCTATCATTTAGTTGCCGTCTCTTTCTTGTACTATGTGTGCGAGAGAGAGATGGCAATAGTATAAGGTTACTAGCTGATATTGTATGATGTATGAACGGTTATTTCTCCAGTTATAATGAAATACGTAATCAATATTGTTTAAACTTGCATATATTTTAGACAAGCGATAATATAATAGGTACGCGAGATTAGTACATTAAGATACCTGTGACTTGAGTAGTCCACGTGCGAAATGCCGGGCATTCATATACTCTTTAACTCACGCTTTTCTGTGTAAACATGGACTACTTAACTCACAGATAAGCGTGACTTAAGTGCGAGTTTAGGTCACAGAGTGCTATAAACTATATTTTCATTTATCTACTATATAGTCACGAAAAATGATAATTAGATAGAGAAAAGAAATACAAAATGTATGTAAGTTTAAGAAATATACAAATAAAAATTAAAAACTAAAATATTGGAATTATCGGCTTAAATCTTAAAATGAAATAAAAGTTATAAAAAATTAGTGAATTTGTAAATAAACATGTATGTTAGTATGTGGTTGTGTAAAGTTATATTTTTATAGAAACAAACATTAAATCGCGTCTGTTATCCAGAAGGGATAGGCAGAAATGTATCGTAAAGTTAGAGAAATTATTTGTTAAGCGAATTGGACTAGGTATATCAACCTATATTGTCCGTATCATACAAGTCACAACTGTCATCCTTTGACAGTTGTGAAGCGCCAGGGTAGCGCGAGATTCAAATTTCTCAAGTTTTTTGCAATTTGCAGATCTGTGTCAGGTTGTATGTTGATTAAAATATGATTCGCGACTGTAACAAAACCGACCGACCGTACAGAAAAATGACCGTTTCATTAATGACTTTAATGATTATAATTCTGTAAAGTCATATTTGCTACGCTCGCGAATCAAATTTTAATAAACATTCAACATGAAGCTGCAAATTCCAAAAAACGTAAGAAAACTTGAATGTCGCGGACTACGCTACCGCTTCCCCTTAACAATTATTCCCCTGACTGTACAGCCACATTTCAGTAATGTCCGTGGACCATAAATTATGCCTATAATTTATTTTGCTAGTAGCTTAGATTAAAGTTTCTGTGAAAGTATAACTTTATTTAAATATAAATGTTATTATAGTTAATATTAGTAATCTAGATCTGCAACTATTTTTGCATTCAATCACTGTTAGAGTATTGACGAATTTAAATTGTAAAAAGAAGACTAGCCTCTGCCCGCGACTTCGTCCGAGTGATATTTCTTGTTTTCTTGTTTATTTATAAACGATGATTAAAGTTAAGTGACGTTTAAACGTCAAAAATGTGTGGTTAATCACTAGTTGACTTGAAGCAACGTTTATGAACAAAAGGGAGAATATCCTGTGACCCTTTAGTGAAACAATCGTCTGGAATTGGATCAGTAAATCCGAAGATTACACCCCTACATACTAACTCACAAAGGTTACGTCTTTATAATATTACTAGCTTCTGCCCGCGACTTGGTCTGCAGGAAATTGTTCTATGCATAGGTGTTTTACTAATATTATGAATGCGAAAGTTTGTATGTTTGGGTGTTTGTTACGCAATCACGCAAAAACGGATGAACGGATTTAGAACCTGGATTAACACATATTATTATTAGCCTGTGATGTCCCATTGCAGGGCAAAGCCCTCCCCCAGTCTCTTTCCACTTCTTTCTGTTTAAAGCTGCCATGGACCAGTTCTTGGTGAAGGAGTTCAGCTCATCCATCTCCATCTGGACCTTGACATCGGGTGCTTTTCATCCCGGTAGTACATTCCCGTTGGATATATCCGACCTCCACGCGAGTGAAGCCGTGGACAAAAGCTAATTGAAAATATAAATTAAATTCGTCTATATTTGGTGTAATCTTGTATTTTTGCAATCGCCACACTTTAGTTATAGTTGTTGTACACGGAAACAATAATTAATTACATATCAATAAATATTTTATTACGATTCTTTAGGAAAATGTCTCTTTCTTTGTGCTGTTAATACGAAAAAATAAAAAAAGTAATCTTTAAACCTAAGGCTTTTGGATTTATAAATACAAATAAAAGTAATATATTTTGTTTAAAACTTAAATAATACATAAGTAATAAAAAAATGGTTACTCCCGCTAGCAAAATGTTTAATAAAAATAGCGTTTATGTTATTTTAAAGATAATACATATAAGTTGTGTTTTAACAGCACATAGAATTAGTATAACTATCTCGGATATTAGGCATAAGAGAGATATTATTAATATGATTAAATATTAAGAGCGAACAGCAGGATATTTTGTAATGACATTGAATAATACACTTTATACTCAGTGCCATAAAGTACAAATTAATTAAAAGTCCGACACAAATATGAAAAAGTACATTGCGATTCGTGTGACTTAAATAGATGTCCGTGACTACCGCAGGACCACCAACGCCAATCGCTTCCATATTTGGTAAATAATTAGTGCTCAATTGGTACTAATTAGTACTCGAACAACAAAATTGGTACCTTAGTAGTTTTCGAGAAAATCGACTTTGAAGGTGGTCCTGCGGTAGTCACGCTCCCTTCAGCAGGACCACCATGAGCGCCGAAAAAGGGCCCACGCTACAGCTATTCTAAGTATACAAATAATTAGTACCCATAAATGTGATTTATTTCGTAAAAAAAACAGAACTGTAATATTTGTATTTACCGAGAAATCAACGATGATAACTTTCTCGAAATTGTTCAGCAGGACCACGATTTTGAATGTTGATTCCAAGCTAGAGAAGCTTGTCGCTTTCCTCAAACCTACATAGAAAATTAGTACCCTGCAAGATAAAATTAGTACCCAAAATTCAAAGTTAATACTTCAGTAGTTTACGAGATATACCATGCCAATGGTGGGGTGGCGGTAGTCACGGTGCCAAATTTTCATTTCAAGATTTCTCTATTAAAAACTCTATGATTTCTTCCCAAATTTATACAAAAATTAGTACTCCTAAAGAAGTTAAAGCGACTAGAAATCCAGATTCCTAAGTGTTGTATTTTAAGAGAAATTAGCTTTCATTACTTTTCCATACTAAATCTCCGCGTATAACCCGACCAAATTAAGTTGTCAATGGTAGTAAGCTGTTTAAGAGATGTACACTCGTGCACATAAATTTATGGATGTCGAAATAGTATTAACATTCAATATCTAAATTTTTATACAAACTGAACTTTTATACTTAATAAGAAAAAAAAATAACTTATCGCTACCCATCGCCTGTGATACCTTTGTTATTGACGTGGGCAGGTAGGTAAGTACTCGAATAATTATTTTTCTGTAGGTATTGTCAAAGTCAAAGCATTTATTTCAAATAGGCACATTAAAAGCACTTTTGAACGTCAAAAATTACAACAAATAGAATTGATTCTAGTCGCCCATTGTAAGTAGGTACCTACCTTCTGTGTTGTTGTGAATGAATATCATTAAAAGCGATAGGAATTTTTTATTTATTTCTTTTCTACTAATTTACCGTTGCTGCAAGCAGTAATACCTACCTAAGACCTTGTTCAGAAGGAGCGAATTCGCCGCGAAACGTTTCGCGAGAATTCATTCGCGCGTTAATGAGGAATACTAGGCGCCAATACATCGCGTCCACAAGCATCGCGCGATTTCAAAATCCGCGCGTAAATCGCGTTCACTTCGCCAACCTCTCGACTCGCGCGTTTTGCGCGCGAGTCGAGATACTGGAGACTCCTTGTTGCGTCCAGTTGACGCGCGAACTTCAGAGCGTTCTACTCCATGTTTTCTACTGACAAATGAAATTCGAACCCAAATGCTCGCGCGTTGGTACGCCCCTTCTGAACGCAAAGGTCGCGCGTAATACGCACGAGAGAATCGCGGCGAATTCGCCCTTTCTGGACAAAATGTTCGTTTAGCGGCCAACCACAGATAAAATGGCTGCAAAAGTGACATTTGCATTCCGTTTTACTTTTTTTTGTTACCTACCATAAGTACTATTTCTTTGTTAGCGTTTTTGACAGATTGTGGTAGATTCTTTACCAAAACCTGGTAAAAACTCTTAAAAATCTATGTGGGAAATGCTCAATCCATAGCCTGGTTAAGGGTTAATATGTACCTAGATACACAGTTTGTATAAAAATTTAGATATTGAACTGTTGAAACTATTCCGACATCCATAAATTTATGTGCACGAGTGTACATCTCTTAAACAGCTCAATACCACCATTGGTGCCTATTCCCTTGTTCACAAACTAAACTAAATTTGAGTTCAGTGCATCTTTTTCTACCCATTTCATTAAGAAAAGGACAAAAGATAAGTTTTAGTTTAGTCCTATCAAATTAATCAGCGTCTGACGTAAATTGACGTAACATTGTTAGGCATGTTTTTAATAACGTCTAAACTTGTATTGAGTAGTGTCAGGCTCTGATTACTTTGACAGGACAAAACTAAAATTTATTGTCTGTCCTTTTCATAATGAAACAAAAGATATGATGCGCTGAACTCAAATTTAGTTTAGTTTCTGAACAAAGGAATTGGCACCGTTGACAACTTAATTTGGTCGGGTTATACGCGGAGATTTAGTATGGAAAATAATGAAAGCTAATTTCTCTTAAAATACAACACTTAGGAATCTGGATTTCTAGTCGCTTTAACTTCTTTAGGAGTACTAATTTTTGTATAAATTTGGGAAGAAATCATAGAGTTTTTAATAGAGAAATCTTGAAATGAAAATTTGGCACCGTGACTACCGCCACCCCACCATTGGCATGGTATATCTCGTAAACTACTGAAGTATTAACTTTGAATTTTGGGTACTAATTTTATCTTGCAGGGTACTAATTTTCTATGTAGGTTTGAGGAAAGCGACAAGCTTCACTAGCTTGGAATCAACATTCAAAATCGTGGTCCTGCTGAACAATTTCGAGAAAGTTATCATCGTTGATTTCTCGGTAAATACAAATATTACAGTTCTGTTTTTTTACGAAATAAATCACATTTATGGGTACTAATTATTTGTATACTTAGAATAGCTGTAGCGTGGGCCCTTTTTCGGCGCTCATGGTGGTCCTGCTGAAGGGAGCGTGACTACCGCAGGACCACCTTCAAAGTCGATTTTCTCGAAAACTACTAAGGTACCAATTTTGTTGTTCGAGTACTAATTAGTACCAATTGAGCACTAATTATTTACCAAATATGGAAGCGATTGGCGTTGGTGGTCCTGCGGTAGTCACGGACATCTTAAATAGTCCATTTCACGCCGTGCAATCGGCGTGAAATTAATATAGTACTTAAGTCACGTATCGTATACTATTTCATAACCCGTGTGACCTAAACTCACTCTTAAGTCGCACGCACTTAAGTGCTGGTTTAGATCTCACAGTGCTATAAAGGATTTCTTTTGCTCTTGACATTGTAAATAGGGTTTATAATTGATTGTCAACTGCTTCGCCTGAGCCCTCAGAATAATAACTAACAAATTCACAGCTATATGGATGTCACTTTCTATCTCAACAAACATCCTGTGAGTTAGAGAGATAACCCTATAGTGTCAACGCAATCACCTAGCCTTTTCCCAACTATTTTTGAGTCAGCTTCCAGTGTAACCGGATGCAGCTGAATACCAGTATTTTACATGAAGCGACTGCCTATCTGACCTCCAGAACCCAGTTACTGGGGAATACGTTGCCCCTTGTTTTATTATTGATATCTTTCTTATTCCTGTATTCCGTAATATTTTGAGCAACAGTGGTACTGTCAGTACAAATTGTCGCGTCCTACCTTCGATGCCTTACCCTAACGTAAGCTAATAAAACTATTATGTTTACATTAGTACTCGCCTTTTATTTCATTACTTGACTACCAGACGTGCTGCAGCGTACCCTCCACACTTGGTTGATATCCCGACCAGTCTTACTTAGCGCTTCTCCTTCACATGTATTATGCGCACTAGGGCTTTCAAATACCGGATTTTTTCAATACCGGTATCAATACCGGTATTGGAAAAGTCAATACCGTGATCCCGGTATCAATACCGGTTGTCCGGTATTGAACGCAAGTTCAATCAGGACATTAATAAAACCAATTAAATACTCCTTTTTGTATTTTCAAATCAGTATTGTTCTTATTATTTTATTGAAAATACTAAAATAAATACGTTATACATAGCTTTCTTAGTGCTTTTATAATAATTTGGTATTGGTTGATTATTTAGGTAGGACTAGGAATTAGGAACATAATGAAAACTTAAACTGAATCTACTCTTTTTGCAGGAAGGCATTTCACATGCATTTCCGACGTTTGGCTCCCAAACTGGAACGGGCCGGGGCCGCCTTCAAGCGGCTCCTGCCCAACCTGAGGGGGCCAAACGCCTCCTGCCGGAGGCTTTACGCGGGGGTCGTGCGGTCCATGGCCCTATACGGGGCCCCGGTGTGGGCGCGTTCACTGCGGCGGCGAGCCGCACATTATTTGAACGCGCCCCAGAAGGTGGTAGCCGCAAGGCTGATCCGGGGCTACCGCACGATCTCGGGCGAGGCGGCAAGCCTCCTTGCTGGACTGCCGCCATGGGATCTGGAGGCGATAGTCCTCGCGCGCCTGTATGAGTGGCGCGCGGAGGCACTACGCCGAGGGGAAACTCCGCTTCCGCAGCAAATTGCGGCGGAGCGGACGGACCTCCGGCGCGATCTCATGGCGGCATGGAAAGAGCGACTGTCGCAACCCAGCGCAGGGCACGCCACGATAGCGGCGGTAAGACCCCTCTTTGAGGAGTGGCTAGAGAGGCGTCATGGCGCCCTCACCTACCGCCTGACGCAGGTCCTCACCGGACACGGAAGTTTCGGGAGGTTCCTGCACATAATCAGGCGGGAGGAAACGCCCGGGTGTCACCATTGCCAGGATCGCCCAGAGAACACGGTGGAGCACACGGTGGAGGTCTGCCCCGCTTGGGCGGAGCACCGCCGTGTCCTCGTAGAGGCGATCGGCAGCGGCGGCGACCTCTCGCGTCCGGGCCTGGTTCAAGCCATGGTCCGGGGCGAGAGGGAGTGGGGAGCAGTCGCCTCCTTCTGCGAAGCAGTCATGCTAGCAAAGGAGGCGGCGGGACGGCTGAGGGAGAGAGCCTCCCGTCCCAGCCGCCGCGGGAGACGCTCCGGGCGTCGGGAGCCGCGCGACGACTCCCGGTCACCGTAGGCGCGGGCCTGTGGGCGGAGAGTAATGGGTAGCTCACCGTCCGATCAGGACCAGGCCCGTGCCGGACGGCGCGTACGTGTTCCACGCGCGCCTCAAAGAGATGTCAGCATTAAAAGAAGGGGCCCGTAAGGGCCGAAGCCTGCCGGGTCAGCGGGATTGTCCGAAAGGGTTACCGCTGGCCCGGAACATAAAGGGCGAAGGAAGGAACACGGGTGGGTTTTAGTCAGTAAGAGTCTGACACTCCCTTCCGCTCCACCCAGAGCGGGAGGAGTCATTTGATGATTTCACATCCTGAAAAAAAAAGGCATTTCACATAGACTTTGTTTGCACAATATAAAAAAATATATATTTCTTATTATTACCTAAATGTCATCATGTCTCATGTAAAAATCAATATAGGTATCATTATTTGTAGAAATGTAAGTAAGTAAAGTATACCTTAACTAGATAGTTAAGGTATACTTTACTTACTTACATTTAAGTAGCTCTCTAGTAGTAGTAGACTACTGAAATGATTACCAAATGATTGCTACTAGCTAGAGCTAGTAGCAATCATTTGGTAATCATTTTAGTAACATTAATAATTAAGTTATAAAAAAACAATCAAAAAATCTAAAACTAAACAAGTAAAAAAACAAATCAAGAATCAACTAGGTATCATTATTTGTAGAAATGCAAGTAAGTTAAGTATAGCTTAACTAGCTAAGTAGCTAGCAATCATTTTAATAACATTATTAAAAATTATGTAATAAAAAAACAATCAAAATCTAAAACTAAACAAGTAACAAAATAAATCAAGCGTTAATAATTTCTGAAAAACAGTAAAAAAACGTAAAAGTAGGTAATTATAGACGCGTTATCCCGTCGCCTTTGCGAAACTGACTGACAATAACAAAAACGACACATAAATACAGCTCGATTTCGGGCATTGTCTCAGGCGGGGTGCGGGAGGGTGAGCTTAAGATAACAGCGGGACGCTTGCGCTGAAGAAAACAAGTGTGAGAATAAGAACACATAATTTTCAGACCTAATGTTTGTAATACCGTAATCACGGTATTGGGGCGTCAATACCGGTATTGTAAAAAGCCAAAATAAAATCCGTGATCACGGTATTACGGGATCCCGGAATACCGGTATTGAAAGCCCTAATGCGCACTAGAGGTGGGCAAGTGTATCATTTTTGCGATTGGAACATTTACATCTCAATCACTCAAATGATCCGAAACACTGGTGTTTCATTTGGATCATCGGTTCAAAGGATATAAAATTCAGAATCAAAATGGGCAAGAGTGTCGTACTCGCGCACCGCGGGTTCCGTAACATCATATGCTTTATATTTTCATCGGCGAGGCCTATAGTCTTCAGAGAATTTTAACACTGCACTGCGGGATAGATCATTGCCGTTTTATGTCAGCGAGCGCCATCTTTTGACCGATAGTGGAACTAATGTAACTTTTGTAGATGATTTCTGAAAAAGTGTGCTATTTAGAAATTAAAGGCACTTAACACATAAAACATTAAATATAAAATCAAGTAAAAAGTTAACAACACTTTCATACATTCCTCTCACAGTACTTCTGACAAAATCTTCGTCAATTCGTTCGCAAACAGATCGTTTGTTGGATTAGAGTCCAAGAGATCGTGCTACTGGGGACTTAGCACGCGCAACTGTGCGACATGGAGGCACAGCAAACAGCCTGTGCTTTCTGCCGCGGCAGTAGTTGTCTGGCACAAAGAAGCGAGCCAGCACAGCATGTAGATCAGGCGCGTCAATAGTGCCACGGAGCGTCTTACTGGCTATGGTGAGCTGGTCTTTTGCTCGCCTTACCTTACGAGTTATATTAAATACTGTTTGACATTATAACTAAATCTGTATGGCATTATAATTATTTAAAACAGTTTTGCACTTTTGAATTTCACCCAACCGCCTAGTGGCGCCCTCATCGTTTGTTTGGTTATTTCTTTTATTTTAACGGATAATAGTGGCCACTATTTTCCATTTTAGTGATAATAATAAAACTAATCAATATAAAACTACCGTCTATGATAATATTAACGTATAATCTTGTGGAGCACAACTTAACGTGCTTATTTTCTGCATTTTCATTCTAAAATAAAAGAAATAACCTAACAAACGATGAGGGCGCCACTGCGCGGTCGGCGTTTGGTTGGTGTCCTCTTAATTATTCATAGTTCCTTGTATACGTATTTAAATTGCATGTGTATATTATATTCAACACAATGTAAATTATTTATGAATAAATGAAATGAAATGTTATATCCGAGGTAGAAGTTTAGTCGGATAGAGGTAATAGCCGTGTTTACTTGTATCAAAAACAATGGCGGCTTCTTAGACGGTGAACAGTGCTGCCACCTATGACGAGCTTTCAGTTTTTAACCTCAATTTACATCGACGCTTTTTAGTAATATAATAATTTAGAAATATCTAATCCAATTCAGCACAAGAAAAAAGGAACTGTATAATATTTCGGTGTATTAAAATAAAAGGGGTTTTGTACACAAAATACGATTTTATTAGACATTGTATATTTAGCTACACACGCTACGTGTACAATGCAGACGCTTTACTTTCATGGCACTGAGTTACAACGTCTTCATTATCACCTGTCTTTAAATTTTAGGCCAGAATTATTTTGAACTAAAGTACTACAAATAGAGTTGCATATAACTTGTGAGAGATATTTCCCTGAGGGCGTATGTTTGAGCGTGCTATTTTCAACTATATTTTAGATGTGATTGAGTTCATTATGAATTTTATCAATGAATATTTCTCAAGCATTTTCCTGCTGTCTGCGCGAACTCTAAGCGTGCGTTCAGACTGGGGCGAGTAATTTGTCTCGCACATCGAGTCTACGGGTTTGTATGTAAATGCGCGAGTAGCAACACGACAGCTCGGAAATATTTTTGTCCGCGGGTTTGGACGCAACTGTCACCCGTGTGTTGGTTGAAATGCAAGTGCGCGCACGGCGAAAAAAATGTTGCCAGCTAGCCAGTTGCGGCTCAACCGAAAATTTAACAAAAAAGTAGCGTTGCTGTCGCTCCCGTGTGTGTATCGTCGAGGAGACAGTGACAGAGGCAAAAAAGTTACTGGGCAACTAAGTTGCTCGTGGGCGCCCTCCCTAAAAAGCCTTCTGGTACAAAAATAATGGGAAATAAAAACCTGTTATACTAAAGCATCCGTACAGGATGCTGAAGGATTATTTTATGCAAACGAAGCTGTAACAAAATTATTGTTAGTAAGTACCTACCATTTTATAGTAGGTACTATGATTGTCAGAATTTCTACCATTAAACTCTTTTCCTAAAATATAAAGACAGATGAAGTAACAAACAAAAACCATAACCAAAACCAGTATCCAGATTAACCGGTTGGATTAGTAAACAAGTGTAATGTTATAAACCCGGTCAATCTGAACTCTGACCAACAACGGACATTGCAGATTTAATTAATAATAACTTAGTAAAAAAAACAAATTTGTTCAATATAATACTGATCTTAACAATAAAAAATAATTTTGATTTAAAAAATAGCTGCCGAAAATTAACTCTTGTAAAAATATTTTCTTAGCGTACAACGCCATCTATTATTACAAAAATAAAACAGTTCAGCTACTCGATAAGGGATGGCGCTAGTGTGGCACTTAAAAATTATACACCATTTTGTGACATAATTCGGAATACACTGTTTATATAATAATTTCAAATGGTACTTTTAGTCTACTATGCTACACTGTGTTTAGTGTTATTTTAGCACTATTTAGTGCCAGCTACATTGTCACATTAACTACGTAAAGCCTAGACGCTTTTAGATACAGGATGCCTTCTGATATTTAGTACGTTTCCAATGAACGCAGTCCGCTGCGAGACAACGGCCTTGTTAATACTGACTAAAAAGACGAAATTGGTCGGTAAGGTCGACGTCAAAACTCACACGTCTGTAAAAAAAATTGAACTACTAAAAGCGACCTTACTGCTACGAAATAAAGGCGCTGTCAAAGTTGTATTGTGATGGACGAGCCGTTGCTTGCACCACTAAGGAATAATTAATTTTTGGATTATTGTTCTGCATAATCAGCCTATAATGTTCCCACTGCTGGGACTTCTGTCTTTGAGAGGGAGTGGGCTGTAATCTACCACGCAGGCCTAGTACAGGTTGGTAGAATGTCCCATGTCTTCAATTTTTTGGTTCTAGGACATGCCGGTTTCCTCACGATGTTTTCATTAACCGTTTTGAGAGCAGTGGTGATGAAATAATACACACAAAGTAAAGCGCCTGTCTGGGTTCGAACCTACGACCTACAACTGGTAAGTCACGGCTGTTACCTCTGGGCCGCCACTGCTCCACAACATCATGTGTAAGCTCAAAATATTACTATATATATTTGCGATGTAGCTCTCATTCGCCAAGTATGCAGGAGTGCGATAAGGAACTTCGCTCCAAAAATGTTTAACTTAACTTCTTGCTAAATAAAATATACTAAAGATCACAAGGCAGTAATGCAGACTCCTACTACTTGATATTAAGTAAGTCTAGTGACAACTGTCCATACAACAAGGCCACCGCTATTATTTTATTAACATCTATATTCACAATCATTGTAAAACTCAATACAGTACCCGGGCGAGCGAAGCATCGGCGCCCGCGAAGCATATTTACATCACCATACAATCAGAGGGGTAATTCTAATTTTAAGAACGTTCACAGTCTCATCTTCGTCTTAATCTGTCAAAAATGTCGCCAAGATGAGATTGCGACTAGATTTTGAAGGTTTTTAATTACGGTAATTGGCCTTCAGATACTGACCTGCTAATTGAAAAAAAACGTAAGAAATTTTGAATGTCGTGGGCTACCCTACCTTACCGCATTCCCCTTGACACATCGAGCTTTAGAAAGAGACTGCCACACAGGTATGAGTGACAGAGACGAACTTTTTCTGAAACTCGTGTTAACTTTACGGATGGGTACTGTAATATTGTTTAGAGCTATATTATACAACAATACTTTAGTTCAGACACTTTTAAGTCTGTAGAATACAATTTGTGTGTGTAAAATTATAGAATCTATAATATTCTTCTAAAAAACAGTTAGGCCTGTTTTTAAATACAAAACTAATGGATAAAATGTGTGTCTGGGAGGTCAATTATTATACATCTTGTATGTACGTATATGTCGCAGATGGATTGTAGAATCCGCTGTTTTACAAAACAGCTCCGTTATGTAAAAACAACTGAACAACGTTCAGCTGGATTGTCATTGCGCTTCGTTTTAAAAAACTGCTACCGACGTTTAGACGTAATGCAAAATGGCTTATTTGCAGTCACAATGAGCGTCTTCCATAAAAATGTAATAAATTTGAATTAATATTGTCCTTAAAATCACTGTTTTTACTTGAATTAAGGTATTTTTTAAGTTTTATTTATTTTTGTTTCGGACGCCATTATTGTTTTTATGACACACAGAGCCACGAGTGCACGAGCGACAAAATTTAGAACTGAAATCTATAATCTTACGTTTCATTTTACGCTGTTTTACAAAATTGCTAATCGTTGAGCCACTGCATTGATAAAGGCAAAACGGAGTTCAAGTTCAGTCATTGTGGAAAACCGCTGAATGTTGTTCAGTTGTTTTACGTAACGGAGCTGTTTTGTAAGTTTCGAAGGTTTGGACTCCATTTGTAACAGACGGATTGAGTTTAAAAATTGCAAGGCCTAGGTTCTGAGTATCGGTACACATATTTTATATCATTTAATTTACTGAGAATTCTAGTAAATGTATTGTGATGTTTTTAGTAAATATTTCTTCATGTCTTTTATAACATATAATAGGCAAACATTGAAAATAATATTTATGAGAGATCGACCTTTCTATTAGATTCACAGGTCTGTGTATATAATATACAGGGTTATTGGTAAAACATTAACAACCTCTTAAGCGGCCATTGTACTCATCATTATGAACAACTTTTACTATGCGCGAAGCAAAAATCGCGAAAAAAAAATCAGCTGTTCCCTACATTTTGACGAGTTATACGAACATAAATGTAGGGAACAGCTGATTTTTTTTCGCGAGATCAGGTTTGGTCCCATAGTAAAAGTTGTTCATAATGATGAGGTTGTTGGTGTTTTTCCAATATCCCTGTATGTAGTTTGTATAAATATTACACCAAGAGAATTATAAAGTCGTAAGTATAAGCAGAGATGCCTACATGTATGCCCACATGGCCAGTTCATGTAGAATATTGGTATTTACCTGCATCTGGTCAGACTGGGAGCCAATCACAACATAGTTGGGAAAAGGCGAGGCAGATTGAATTTAGCCAGTTATGTTTAAGTCCCATGTAATAGGAAGACTTCAAGGTAAACAAATAAGCTAGCAAAACTCCACAGGCGTGATGGGTATTTATCTAAACATGACAAAAAAAAAACAGTCTTTGTAATCTCATTCTTCAAGTACCTACAGTAACTGCGGTCGTTGACCCCCAAAAAATCATTTAAACATTTTAGATATCGATACACATAACGTGAGTGTGGAGTTTCGCTAGCTAATTTAATTTGACCCTGTATAAGCAGAGGTGTACACTGATACACCCACACTTCACCAGTTATGTTCAAGTTCCATGGAACAGGGGGCGAGCCTGTTGCCAACAGCCGGGCACCAATCCAGACTCCGGGCTGCTACTGAGAAATTCCAGGTGACGAAACCCAATAACACATTGCACGACCCGGGAATCGAGTCTAGACCCCTATGTTCAGTAAGGTCTCATGTACACATGTGTACGACTTTATTCCTCTCAAAGTGCGTTATATATTACTAAGTCTACAGCTACATACGTATTATCATATTTATACAGTTTTTAAGATACTGAGATTCTAAATACTAATATTCACAAAGTTACATTTTCAGTTAAATAATACGTGCCTCATCTAGTTACAGGCACATGAGACGTTTCAGCTTGTCTCTGGGATGGCATCGCAGAGCCTACCTGATGGTCTGTGGAGACCATCAGGTAGGCTGTCCGTTTTTTTGTCATTCAATATCATCCATAGGCATTATTGTTATTACATAGATGTAATACTTGTTATATGTAGCGGGTAATTGCGTAACGGTAGGAATTGTTTTCATTTTGGTAGTTCACCAACATTCATTGCGTTATTTACGTTGCTGAGCATGCAATTTTTTCGAACATATGAAGCACAAGCTTCCGCTCGCGGCTTCGCACGCGAGGTATGTTGATTCTATGTCCTTCCCCAGGATGCAATTTAACTCTCTGTCAAATTTTATCAAAATCCGTTCAGTGGTTTAGGCGTGAAAAGGTAACATACAGAGTTACTTTCGAATATATTATAATATTAGTATGGATTAGATTAGCAATATCCTTCAAAATGATTCAGATTGTGATTGATAGTGTAACAAATCCATTCCTTCATATGTTCTCAAAAATTGTCTGCTCAACAACGTTGAACCGTCAAAATGAAAGCGATTGCTACTGGTGAGTGTGGTACGCAATTACCCCGCGGGTTCCATACAAAATACTTATCAAGTTGTTTAAAGTAGACTGACACTTCATGGCTATCGTTAATACATATCGATCTTTAGAAAGAGACTGCTACACACAGGTACGAGTGACAGAGACGACGTGAGACAAAGATAAAAGAACTTTTTCGTTTTATAACGAAGGTAGTCTTACTGAGGAGCCTGGTCTTCATCGTCGGCTCTCAACGCGACCATGTCGGGCAGTTTGAAGTGTTGCATGTGGAAGGGAGGCTCCGGACTGCTGCAGGGCCGGGTGGGCTGAGAGAAATAAAAAAGTGGGTTTATATGTTACTTTATAATACAGTAAAAAAAATTATACTGTAATATTATAAATCCACAATTTCTGCAGTAATGGAATTATGTCCAAAATGTTAAGTAATTATTAAGAAAATATTATTAACATTGAAAAAAAAACAATTTCTTGAATTTCAGCATGAATACAAAATAACTTTCGTCGATCTAATCAATGTTCTCATAATAATCATAAATATCATCAGTACCTACAGCTCTGTAAGCTAATCTGAGATGGGTTCATGGTTTCAAGAATTCTAAATTAGTTCCATCGTTAGAAAATTTAAACTTTGCGGGCAGCCTTAGAGTATCTTGAGCATCCCTGTAGGCTGTATGTGTGTTATGCAGAAAAATTGCAGTCTAACTGGTGTACGTTACCCCAGCAAGAAAGTGTCTCCTAGAGTTATAGGAGTAGAACGTATAATATGTGCCCTATCTGCTGTAAATGTGCCCCCAAATAAAAAATGTGTGCCCCCTGTCGTTTTGGAAAAAAACGGAAAAAACGATTCCTGCTGGGGTAACGTTTTTCTAGCAGGAAAATTCTAAACGAATGATCGGAGAGAGAAAAATTGTGCATGGCCAGAGAGCTTATATGTGTGCCCTAATGTGCCCCCAAAAAAAAAATCTGTGCCCCTTCAGGTTTTCGAGATATTGCATTTCCTGCTGGAGTAACGTTTTGATGAATCGTATATCTCTACAACCATTGCATGTGCCCCTGTAGAGTAAACATACACGAGTAGCTCTTAATGTGTGCCCCTTAGTGCCCCAATTAGTTTTAAGAAAATATTTATAGTTTTCAAGTTATAGCGGTTTTATGAAAACCCGAAAAAACATCGCAGCGCCTAAATTAGACAAGAAACAAGTTCGCTGAAAACTGTATTCGGTCCTTCTTGACGCTAATAATAACCATACAAAGTTTCAAAACTCTTCATGCATGCGTTTTTGCTAAAAGTCAAAACGATGGTGTCCTAACTTTGACGGCAAAATACAAGGAACCGGCTCAATCCGAAATGTGTAGGTGTAAACCAAAATCATGTGCCTTTAGTCAAAAATATATGGTGAAAATATTCAGCTTGGAATGTTTCGCATTAAGTAAATATTAACAAATAACCAAAATATGTAAGCAACGGCTGGTTATCCGACCAAATTTGAATGACTACTAAAAAGCGACGGATTCATACATATCGATGACCTTCTTTACTTTACTCACTAACCGGTTCACACGTGTTGTGCCTGAGTACACTGACTTACAAAAGTAATAAGTAATTAAATAAAGTTGTTATTGGATTATATTCTACTAGCTGTTTCTATGACGTTACACATGATTAAGTACATTATAAATAGTAGCCTAAGTGCTATTCCAAGGTAAGCTATCTTCTCGATTCTAAATTTCATTAAAATACATCCAGTAATTTATATAATACTAAAAAGAGGTAGCTCTTTTTTGTATATAAATAAAAAGCCCGTATTTGTCTTTTTATATTAGGTACATATATATTTATTGAAAGAGATTAGATATCGCTAAAGATACCTAAAATCGTGTACTGCGCATGTCAAACCACGTGGTGTGTCAAGTCTCATCTTTCGTGGCACGCATTGTAAGTTTTTCATCATTAAGGGGAATGCTCCAACTAGCCCGCGGAATTCAAAATTTCTTGCGTTTTTTGCAATTTGCAGGCCAGTGCTAGGTTGTATGTTGATTAAAATATTATTCGCGGCTGTAAGACGTATGTAGTTACAGAATTATAATCATCAATACAACCTTCCAAGTTCATAAAGGTGTAGGAACCAAAAAAAAGAGAAAAATTCAGCCCTACTACACCTTTATGAACTTGGAGGGCTGTATTGATGATTTTGATGATTATACTTCTTAATAATATTTTAATCAACATACTACCTAGCACTGGCGTGCAAATTGCAAAAAACGTAAGAAAATTTGAATTTCGCGGGTTGGTTGGAGCATTCACCTTAACCAAATAAATTTTGGTACCTACAGTTTTGAGAGTTTTATTTAGTGTATATGTCGCAGGTTTTTCATAAAATTGGGTTTTTGATGAAAAACCGGAAGACGACACATATCTATGAGGAATTTATAATTATTAACGATTATATTAAAGCTGATTATGTAGTGTCACATAATTTTGATTTGATGGCGTTTTAGATATATAAGTGTCATTCCACAGTCAGGTGATAATGTTGTTAAACGTAGGTATATGGGATAAATATGTTTATTTATAGCCAAATACCATCAGATAATTTGTGCATATTCGATGTTTACAGTTATATCTTTATGCGGTTTACTATACTAACACACTTTATCTGAATCTATGTATAAGCAAATTACTCGTAAGAAAATTATTTATCTGTGATTTAAAATTTAATATTTTTTTACACAATATTATACTTAATACTGATCTGTGATTTTTTGTGATGCGAATTTACTAATTATATGTTAGACTTAGATGAATAACTGATCTGTGATTTAAATAATAATGACTACACAACGTGCAAATAATTTCTTTGATCTGTGATTTGAAGCAATAATTACTTTAAGAATTAAAATTAAGGGAATAAAAATAATAATTTCCACATCAACAAGCGGTTTCATTTATTATAGTCACAAGGTGCATTTAATATATTTTTTAATTAGCCCCCAAAACTTTTGAACGCGACTGTACGGACAACAGCTTAGGTATAATACGTCCAATAAAGAAGGTCATCGATATGTATGAATCCGTCGCTTTTTAGTAGTCATTCAAATTTGGTCGGATAACCAGCCGTTGCTTACATATTTTGGTTATTTGTTAATATTTACTTAATGCGAAACATTCCAAGCTGAATATTTTCACCATCTATTTTTGACTAAAGGCACATGATTTTGGTTTACACCTACACATTTCGGATTGAGCCGGTTCCTTGTATTTTGCCGTCAAAGTTAGGACACCATCGTTTTGACTTTTAGCAAAAACGCATGCATGAAGAGTTTTGAAACTTTGTATGGTTATTATTAGCGTCAAGAAGGACCGAATACATTTTTCAGCGAACTTGTTTCTTGTCTAATTTAGGCGCTGCGATGTTTTTTCGGGTTTTCATAAAACCGCTATAACTTGAAAACTATAAATATTTTCTTAAAACTAATTGGGGCACTAAGGGGCACACATTAAGAGCTACTCGTGTATGTTTACTCTACAGGGGCACATGCAATGGTTGTAGAGATATACGATTCATCAAAACGTTACTCCAGCAGGAAATGCAATATCTCGAAAACCTGAAGGGGCACAGATTTTTTTTTTGGGGGCACATTAGGGCACACATATAAGCTCTCTGGCCATGCACAATTTTTCTCTCTCCGATCATTCGTTTAGAATTTTCCTGCTAGAAAAACGTTACCCCAGCAGGAATCGTTTTTTCCGTTTTTTTCCAAAACGACAGGGGGCACACATTTTTTATTTGGGGGCACATTTACAGCAGATAGGGCACATATTATACGTTCTACTCCTATAACTCTAGGAGACACTTTCTTGCTGGGGTAACGTACACGTCTAACTGAGTAGTTACCTGAGTACTGCGGCCTCGTCTACGTTGTGGCAGAATACCTTTACGCGCCATGAAGAATCTGAAACATTTGGTCAACAACTGTTTAGAGTAGGTTACAGTTAGCCACATAAGACGGTTAACAATGTTACTGAAGAGTTTTGTGAATGCAAATGTTGCTGTCAACAATAATTTACTATACGGTAAGTAGAAGGGCACGAACCCCTTCGATCATGGTGCAACAATGTTTACCGAGGTCGGTAAATGGATTAGAACTGACCATTCTTTACATGCTGTGATCTCTAGAGAAATATGGATGAAGAAGATATGCTGGCACCCAGCCCAATTAAATTGGTATAGAAGTAAGAGAATCATGAGCCCTCCGTGCCTCGGACAGCACGGAGCAGGGTCGGGTAGTCAGAAGCCAGAAGTCTTACAACCAGTCTTACTCAAGTATCGTGTTATCCAGTTACTGGGTTGTAGAGGTCAGATAAGCTGTCGCTTCATGTAAAATACTGCATCCGGTTAGACTGGAAGCCGGCCCCAACATAGTTGGGCGAAGGCTAGACAGACGATGACTTACCGTATAGTAGATATAGGTATATTAAACTGCTCGGAGACAGTCTGGAACGTCAGCCCGCGACTGACGCAGTCTGCAGCCTGACGTAACACAACCTCACTGCGTCTGATTCGCTTGTTGATGTTAAACTCTGACGGCTGGGACGGGAGCAGCTGTAAGGGAAGGTCCTAATGGTCTGCGTTAAGAGGAACTTTTTTTGTTTGTTTGTGGAAATTTACAGATTTGATAACATAACGGGTACGCAGAAGAGTACCTACAGTATATCCTTATTTTACCAGTTATGTTTAAGGGGCTTACATGACCTAAAGTGCGGTCACTGTCGGACTGCATAAAAAAGAAAGAGAAGCGCGATGACGCAACGTTGGTAATTTATTGCAAAATATCAAGCAATTAAATAATTACAAAAAATCTATTGTTTGGACGAAAAAATTAAAACACTAGTATTCTAGTATGTTGCTTGTAGAATAATCTGACAAAAAAATCAATGATTGTATATCAATTAGTACGGTTTTTATTGTAAAAAGAAAGTTTTTAGAGGTATTTTCATGATTTTTTTCTATCGTATCAGATTAGTTGTATTATGTTTTCAACACACTATCTACCTAGCATATATCCTGAAGAATATCATATATGTTTATGATTTCGTTTACTGTAGTCGATCATATATTTTTATTGTTTCTAAAACTTGCATTTTTTGTGTTTAGGTCCTGTAAGCCCCTTAAGTCTCATGTAATAAAGGGTGAGCCTGTTGGCTGTTGTCATCAACCGGGCACGAGTCCGTTCTCCAGGCTGCTACTGAGAAATTTCAGATGGGAAAACACTTTTTCTCGACCCGGGAATCGAACCCAGGAGCTCATGCTCAGCAGTAGCGGTTGCGATCACTACTTCAACGAGCCAGTCGGTATTTGATAGATAGTAACTACCTAATAGAAGTAAAACCAACAAAAAAAAAGAATTAGTTGAATCGTAATTTCAGGTAATTACAGCAGATATTGTTAAAGTTCTAAGACTGCGGTGGTCTATTGTGGCAAAATGAACGACATCGGAATGGGATATTATTATTGTATTAGATACTAGCTGCGCCTTGCGGTTTTACCCGCATAAATACCGATCCCGTGGGAACATCGGGATAAAAATTAACCTATGTCCTAATCCAGGTCATGGTCTACCCATGTGCTAAATTTCATCTAAATTGGTTCAGCTGTTTTAGCGTGAAAGCGTAACAAACAAACATACAAAAAAACAAATCTTTTCGTATTATTTCAGAAAAGAAATGAAAAAAATAATAATATGGAACCAACTCTAGAATATTCAAATTCTATGGAATATTAAAACAAAACGATGTTCCATACAAAAATGTAAAAAAACAGTAATCATTTTAATTCGAAATATTTAGCGTAATTTTTAATTTAATTAAAACAGATTACACTAGATGGCGCTATAATCAATCTAATTAGTCCATCTACTCACAGATGTCGCTACTCACCATACTGGGAGGCTGCGCCTGGTCCCCCACGTGTATGACGTTAACTGACGCCGAGGAGCCCGGCCCTATCGTCATGATCTTAGGCCTGATCTCGCGGAAGTGTGGAGAGCTTTGAAGGTGTAGGGTCTGTAAAGATTGAATATTTAGGTTTATAGCATGCCCTTTTTTGGGATGTATGTTTGAGTTGGATATAACATACAGCTATGAAACTAAGGATGGACTTAGTGCTCGACGGACGGTCAGCGCTGACATCGGTCGAACGTCGCTATATCAATGAAAACTTATGAACAACTACAGTGCAATGCTGATGAATTGCTACGCGTGTACAACTACGTCGCGCTGACGACGACCGTCGGTCGAGCGTACGTCGCGCGCGTCAGTCAACCGACGCGTCGGTTGACTGACGCGCTATGTCGGTATATTCGGGCATTTAGTGCGACGCTGACTGAGCGGGACCGTACGCGCGTGCGCAATATCTCTTATTAGTACTCAGTTTGCCCTTACTTAAGCACTAAACGCTCGTTTTTCATAACTTTTGATGTTTTGAAAATAGAGCTTTTCGTAGTATAAATTTTAATAAACGATTTATGGTTTGATAGACCAAAACATGACGCTTATATTCCTAGAACGTATAAACAGAAGTGTCTACAGCACATTCACATTTTGCCAGTTATGTGTAAGTCCCAAATAGTAGGGGGCGAACCTATTGACATCAACCGGGAACTATACAGCAGTGCGATTCTGTAACCATCAACTTAGGTGAAGTGAGCGTGGAGTGAGCTGTCAATAGTGTCAATTCCTAGCAAAAACAAACTCACTTCACCTAAGTTTTCACAGTGAGATTTTTACAGAATCGACCGGCAGATTCCAGACTGTTACTGAGAAATTTGTATTGCAAAACCTTATGACTCTGCGCGACCTGTATTTCGAACTCAGGATCCCATGCTCAGCAGTCGCACTTACGAAGACGACCACTACACCAACGCGCCAGTCATTTTGTCAAATTTCGCACAAGTTAAAGTCTCGTATTCACTAGAAGACAAATGACCCGAGCGTGCGACGTCGCTCGACGTCGCTCGACTTCGCCCAACATCTCTAGCAGCGAATACGAGGGTCGCGGTTTGACTTACATTATTAACATGCCGTATGATGAACGCGGGCGGCTCGTCGCGCGTGTCGTACGTGTGGTCGTCCGGCGGCCGCGCGAGTGCGCCCCGGTCCGGTTCCGTGTCCGATGGACTGTCGTACTGACACTGCACGTTTGCTATCGGGAAATCTGTTGGAAGATATTTTTTGTGAGGTTTTGTTGATTAGTGAAATAGTTCTATAGAAAATAAAATATTCATACTTTTACCTTTAAATTGTTTGAGTTTGCAGAAAAATACCTCATGCTCTTTCAGAAGACCACGGCAGGGCAAAAGGTGTCTTCTCATACAGAGAAGAGTCAAGTGGTGATCAATGCTCGTTTCTTCTGTGTATGAGAAGAGGTCTTTGTCCTGCAGTGGGGCAATTACAGGCATTGTTTTTATTTCCTTAATAGTTCTCCTTTCAAAGTGTATAAAATCCTCAGAAAACATTATTTTTTTAAGAGATCTCTTAGACACTATCATCAAAACATTTGAAAGATACTGATAGAATCACGGTAATGAAAGAAATGAAATAAACCTCCACCTATTTTGAATTCGGTAAAAATGGTACTCCTCTTTCGAGGATTTATTTAACTGTGGCGCCGCCACATTACCCGTGAGGGGAAAATTATATAATATAAAAAAAACAATAGCCCCCGACCGTTTTCGCGGTCACGGTGGCTAATTTCAACGGAGATTAGCCAGGTGCGCAGGATATTATAGTGCACAAGTGGGTGCGTAAAAACAAGTGCACTCTCTGTTCCTTTACTCTCATAGTCTCCAGGGACGGCAATCCGACACGACCGGGGAGAGATCAGGCGCTTTCTGAGGCGCGGGAGGTATTAAACCACCAACTTTTAAACACTGGACTGTTACTAAGAAATTCTTAATGAAAACCGTCACACTGTCCGACCTGGGAATCGAACCCAGGAGCCCACGCTCTGCAGTCGCGCTTGTAACCACGAGACCAACGAGGCAGTACAAAAAAAGTAAGGAGGAGAAAATTATAGAGAAGGTTTAAAATAATAAAACATGAAATACACGACAAAAATCATTATTATTAATAATTATTATCCGTACATACAATCACCCGTAACACATAGCTTCTAGACACTGGCTTGTTACTCCTCGATTATAAATTTTATATTCCCATTGGATACGACAATATTTCCATAGATAGGAATTGTAGTGTTCAGGTCCAGTTGAAAGCCGGCGTCAGGCACTAGTTGTCTGGCATTTATGCTGTGCTGTGCCTATTCCAAGTACACGTGAAGCATATATTCCTGCTGATTTCTTAGAAAGTAATACACATTTTCTATTATTTGCACAATGTGTCAATTTATTTTCTTTCTTACTTTCTTTAATGGCAGATTTTGTGACTAAATTAGTCCCCTTAAAAAGGTACAAATAAAAAAAAAATACATGAGTTTAAACTCAGTGATAAGATAATCCAGGTATATAAAAATGCATGATCAGTAGTTACCTATAAAAGTGTTATGATTTTATGAGGTAGATAGGGAACAGAAAAAATAAATAATTAAATGAACCTACCCATTTTAAGATTTAACCGAGAATTATAAATTTCACTTATGAAAAAGTACGCGAGAATAAAATATCCAAAACCTGTGATACAAAGAGGAAATTCAATCTTACCCAATGGGAATTAAATTCACGACAAAATCGCAAGAGTATAGATTGAATTAATTAATTACATACATAATTAATTCACTTATTATAATTATTTTACTTACAATTTAGTTAAGTACATCAATTATATGTATTAGATAAATAATTATTTTGGCTTACTGTAAAATAAGTAAAAACACTAAAATTTTGCTAAACTTGATAAAAAAAGTGTAAATAAATTATAATTAAATTATTTTGCTATTAATTAAGTATACAATATTGCCGCGTGGTCCCGGCTACTGATATGCCATCCGGCACCTTTCTGTAGGGCGTCAAGGCTACCATACAAGACGTTACGAAATCAAAATTATGATTGTGACCTCTCAAGCTCCGCTAATGAAACACAATTGATTTTCTATTGTATCGTATTAGATAGAATACTCGCGGAGCTTGACGGGTTAAAAATGAATCATGCGCAAATTTAAAGTATGTAACTCCCTGCTAACGTCTGTGTTTCCTACTTCGTATAACCCGTCAGCCTTCATGAGGCTTTAGAGCAAGAATGAATTTCAGAGCAAACAATTTCTGGGTACGCTCATTTCATTGTAGACTCAACTATCTTTTTCTACCAGGCAAGATTGAGGTCAAGAGCAGGCATTAACAAAAATGGGTTTCTCTAGTTTTCTTGTTCTAACGTGAACATGAAACATAAGCAATGCAAATATTTGTTTTGGGTAAGAATCGAAGTCACTGCGTTAAGTCAATAGATACTGTGCAAGAATTGTTTCTTTAACTTTAATAAAGACTCAGCGCAAACAAAATAACTCGTTTGCCTAAATAATAACTGGTCTCATCTTAAGTCGTGTTATTGCTAACTTCTTTGCGAAAGCGAAACCTGCCAATAGGGCGGAGAACTCTATAATTAGGAAAAATACAGCTTCCTAATTATTTAAATTATAAGCTAAGTAATTAATCTACTCAAGCCGACCACCTCGCGAAGAAAGAAAATTACCTATGTGCCCTAAATAATTCTACAGCTTAATTTAATTACAAAAATATTACCAATTATTCACACATTAAAAAATTGGGTACTTACAATAATTATTTAAGTACGATCATTATTTTCTTATAACTAATTTACTTACTTAGTCGTTGCCAGTGAAAAACAAAATCAACAATATTATAAATAATTAACAAACAAAAAAAAAAAACAATGAATTATTAAATATTTGGGTTGGATTAACACTACTTTGGCGAATTAGGAACTAAAAATATAATTATTTGACTTATAGTTAACTATTGGGTAATGTTTTATGTATATTAGTCACTGTATACGGACAGTCATTAATGCAGTCAGATAAGTCGAAATAGTCAGAAAAATACGATAAAAAACAATTTTTTGCTCGTTTATACCATTTTATTCAGCTGTAAAAATAATAAGCATCAAGTTCAAGTAAAAATTTTGAGCACGTTTCCTGTTGACAGCGATGTGGACGAATTTTTTGATGATTATTTCCCCTCCCTTGTATATACTTGTACATAATAATTATTATTATTTTAAGAGTGATTTATTGAAATATATTTTTGATTAGTAAAAATACTGTTTGGATTAATAATATACTTTTTTAACCGACTCAAAATATTAAGAAGTTTCAATTCATCGAAAAGTCTTTTTCTATCGACTAAAACTGTCACAATATGTGTCGATTTATCTGACTATTCGAGTAATCATAATAAGTCTATAATTTTTGGTCAAGTAATAAACTATTGGCACTTAGTAACATTTAATCAACTCGTGTGAGTTTATTATAAAATAAAGTCATAAATAATTGTTTACGAAATTGACTACCAGCTTAAATTCTTCGTATGTTCAAATTACAACTGTCATTCTTTGACAGTTGGTTGAAATGGTTATTATACGGCAAATTGACACAATGTCAATGTGATAAATAATTCATTTTCCCGGCTGTACAAATGCAACTAGTTTGCGGTCGATCCATGATGCAATCTATGTATATCAAAATCTTTAACTACCGATAGTACATCGATCGCAACGACAAACCGCCGCAATCTAGTTACATTTTAACTTTGAATGAAGTAAATAATAATATATATTTATTTATAATTAGGTGTAAATTAGACTAGACACAATGTATATATCTTAGGAGGACATATCTTTACTGTTTATTGAGAAAGACGCACGTAAGTTACGAATATTTCTTATTGCTTCCCTAAGGCGAAAATTGCTTGATTTTTGTTATATATGTCGATGATAAAAAATGGTGGTTTTGACGAATCGATTTGTAAATGACATTGACGATCGTCGAAATTATGCAAATCTGTATGCTTTTTTATACTAAGTAATTCTGAATACCAATCGTGTGAGGATCGCAGTGTTCTTAACTGTGGTAAAGCAGAGATATATTAGCTTTTTTGTTGGCATTGATTGGCAATTCAGCAGTTGGCCCAGCTGATGGTAAGTGGTCACCACCGCTTGTGGACAGCTGCAGTACATGAGGCATCGCAGATGTGTTGTCATCCCAGAGACAAAGCTGAAACGTCTCGTGAGCCTGAAATTACATCGGCACACATCGAACCGGAACACATGCAGCAACGCCACTTTGCGGCAGAAATAGGTATAATGATTATAGTGATCGAGTTTGAATCCACAGATCTAGTCACTCCATGTAAAATACTGGTAGCTGCATCCGGTTAGACTGGGAGTCGACCCCAACATAATTGAGAAAAGGCTAGAGGCAAATGAAGATGACCAGCACCCAAATTGCGTAACATACTTTCAATCACAATCCGAGGGTTTTGAAGGAAATTCATAGGTACGAACAGTTAGTCTGCTCAACAACATTAATAACGCTATAACGCAATGAACGTGGTTGAACTTTCATGCATGTTACGTAAATAACCCGCGGGACGTCTACTCAAAATATTACTAGTAAAGATATGCCCATAACAATTCCCTACATTAACGTTACCTTGACTACATTTTACAATCTTTGGTTCTTAATGCTATCTCCCTGTAGACACAAACTCCTTTTATCTAAACTTTATAGCAGTTTAAAGTATATCAATAGAAAAATCTAGATTATTTTACTTAGAACGCTAATCCCCGTTTTCTCAAAGGACACTAAGCTTTAAGCCTGACAACCGGTCTTGTTCTCACAAAGGAGTATCGTATTACCCAGTAACTGTGTTGTGGAGGTCAGATAGGCAGTGGCTCCATGTAACATACTGGTATTCAGCTTCATCCGCTTAGACTGGAAGTCGATCCCAATATAGATGGGAAAAAGCAGGCAGATGATGATGAATTTAAGTTTAAGACGGTCTTAAAAGTCTCTCTGTCAAAGTGACAAATACTGCGTTAGTCCTCATACCCACTGGCGTTTTATTATCGCGCACTGGATTTTCAACGCACTGATTAGCGTCGAGAGTTGAAAATCCGACAGTATACTGTTTAGATGCTCTGTTATGTGATTATTAATGCACGGCTCAACGCCGACAGTTCAGAATCCAGTGCACGATAAAATCTCGCCGCGATATTTTTACATCCGTCCGAACGTGGGCAAGAGTTTCTTTTGTCAAAGTGATAGTGATAGGAAGAGACAGAACAGTGACTTAAAATGGAGTGGCGTTTGAGAATACGGCCATAAATACTTCATGGTTACAGACTATGTAATGGCAGAGGTTAGCAGTAGTACCATAGTAGTTGTAAGACTAAATACAGTCGGATAGGAATAGAGGTACTCTCGTTTTACGAACATTTCCGGGCTGGATAATTCAGTGAAGTGGCTACAGACTTTTGTGATTCTGTCGATCAATAATCGTAAAGTAATTCAGATAAGAACAATGACCTCCTTCTGGTGCAGTCGAGTGAAACATTTCTTTAAGCTGATTTGGCGTCGATCAAAAACTTTTTCGATCGACAAAATCGATTAAGTCTGTAGGTTCCTTAAGAAACTGTTAAGTTGCAGATAACTTAAAAAAAATACTTGGGAAATGAACAAAATGTTACATCATTAAAAAAGGTTGTTTCATTCAGTCATTCGTTTTAAAACCAAAGTACAGTAACCTGGCGTTAAATATGTCACATAGAGCTTTGGAAAGAGAATGTCACACAGGTATGAATGACAGCGACGACGTGAGACAGACAAACTTATTCAAAAACTAGACGTATCATATTCACTGTTCGGCTACTGTTTTAACGAGTGTACCTATCAACAGAGCTACCAAAAAACTTAAACATTACATTTGGCAAGATTACAAAAAGACTTACAACGTATCATCATATTTCTCGGCCCTCGACTCAACCATGAGATCTAACGGGTCCAGAATCTGCGTCCTGGCCCCGCGCCTGCCTTTGGAAAACTGACTCTTAATATCATACTTTTCCATCCAATTCCGTAAAGTTTTCCTTGGCACTCCGTACTTATTTGAGGCGGCGTATACACTGTAACCTTTTTTGACTGCGATTAGGGCGTCTCTAAGATGTTGCGACGAATATTGCTTATAAGATTTCTCTTGAAAAACATCAGTTTCAATGTTGACGATCTCGTTCGGTCGTCTTCCAACTAGTCGCGGCCTTGCATGGATGTTTAAAGGAATCCCGTGGTCCATATCGATAAAATGGCGCGTCACTATTTCCGTTGAAGTTCGAACTCCTGAAACAAGCAAGGTCAAGAAACCGCCCTTTAGAATTACAATTAAAAACATAGATAAGAGGGAGTGAAGAAACATGGGCGTTTCTTTTCCTGGCTTCTTACAGGCCGCTGTGTGTCTTCGCGGGGAATTGTAGGGCTACTCTTGTTCTATGAGATTTTTTGGTATAGCTCTTGAAAACACGAAGCGCATATGACGTGTATTTTATACACACTGGCATAGGGTTCAACTGTTTTACGTGCGCTCGTGAAATGCCAATATATATTCAATTCTTTTCTTTCAGAATTCAAAACTTTCGAATGTTTTCCGTAGATGGGAAGGTTCGTAAGTACCTTGAATTCAAAAGCTGAGAGCTAAAAATTTCAGTCTCATAGAACGAGGGTAGTCGTACAAATCCAAAGTATTTATGACGTACAGCCTGAAAGATAGTTCACTCTAATTTGCTAATAATTAATCTAAGACTTATCAAATATATAATTATGCTACTTTAAGAACTAAGATGGACCGATGGATCCATTTGGAGGGAAATAATCTTATTTGCCAGATTCATTGGCCAATAAAATGACAATAAAGAAAAAAATGAGAGAATTCATTTTAAAATACATAATTAAAAAGGTTTATTTGTGGTATAGCCACATTAGTTAACCAGTAGTACTACTTCTAGAAAATAATTATTCTTTGGGAAACTACTTGGCTCTGTTGAAAATTATGTCTATAAAATTTGAAAAAGGATGAAAAATTGGGCGTTTAGCAATTTAACTTAGAGTGAACTATCTTCATTTAAATACGGGGAAAAGCATGCGTTTTGTAAAAAGCGAGGAAAAGCCGCTCTTCTAGGTTTTTTAGGGATTTAAATATTCAAGCGTGGTTTAGTATCAAATAAATTTTTGGTTCGAAAAACAATGTTTTTTTAGATTTTTGACGGCTTAATTATTTTTATAATTAAATAATATAGTCAAATAAATTCAACATGCATTGTAAGATGCATACAGACATTCAATTTGTTGATCGACTAATATAATCAGACGGTAAGAGTTTATCGATCGACGAAATCGAGCACCCTTCCTTCGAGCGTCCTTTACAGACTATAAAATTAAAGTATTATTATTTTGTAATAAATTTATTTCATAAACATAATGTGATATTGTAAAAATTAAGACGGCCGCACTGTCTAATTTTGGTTTAAAAATAAACAAAATTCTAAACATTTGGAAACGAAAATTAGTGACAAAATTATTGTCAGACATTTAGAAATGTTCTCAAAAATCTGAAAACAATTAAATAAAACGACCAATGCATATGGTAAACCTCAATTTAATTGAAACATAAATAATTACAATTGGTATGAAATACACTAAGTACAACCGGTAAATAATTATGATACGAGAACGCAATGACCAACATAATACTGTTTCTTAACATACAATGAAGCTGAATTTATATTTTTATTGTGAACTGGGAGGGAGGGGACGCCCTCGGAGGACATACCTAATATACCTGGTGACTTTATTGGTGTTGTTCTTCAGAAAGGTCAGGTGCGTAGTACTCGCAACCAGCGAGTATGACCAGAAATGTAGGAACGTAAACGGACAAAGGTACTCCTAGCTGCTACGATCCTTACATACTTGTAAGGGTCGTAGCAGGGTAGCGTTCTGTAGTTCTGCCTACGTATGTATGTACAGTCAACAAAAGAGATAAGTATGCAGGATCATCGGATATCAGTGAAGTTTAGTAAGAAACCGATGGATATTGTCGACTGAAATTTAATTCGATAAATGAGCTTTTTTGTTTTCTATTAATAAAATAAAATTTTATTCGAGAGCATGCATCGGTTTCTCTTTTGTTGACTGTACGTGCCCACTGCTCGGGCAGCAAGGAGCTTGTGACTAAATGAACAGCCGCACGAGCCGATCGAAGGTTAAGCTACTCTTACCGCGGTCGTTTCGTGGATGGGTGACCATCCATTACATATCGCGACCCCTCCGTACCTCGGAAAGCACGTTAAGCTGTTGGTCCCGGCTGTCATTCGTAGATCTTTGACAGTCGTTACGGGTCATCAGAAGTCCAAACCACTATTAATTATTCTGTGCAGAAAGGTCTGACAACCAGTTTTACTAAGGGTATCGTGTTATCCAGTAACTGGGTTGTGGAGGTCAGATAGGTAGTTGCTCCACGTAAAACAGTGGTATTCAGCTGCATACACTTAGACTGGAAGCATCATAGATGGGGGAAGGCCGTTAGATGATTACGTACAGAATTTGTCATTTAATTTTTCTGTACTATAGGCAGTCAGTGCAGTGGTGGCCCGGGAGAGCGGTGGTAACGGCCCCGACTTACTGAGTGCCGGGTTCGAACCCAGGCAGGCGTTTTACTTTGTGTTAATAATTTCATCACCACTGCTCTCAAAAAAGTGACGGAAAACATCGTGAGGAAACCGGTATGTTCTAGAACCAAAAATTCGAAGACATGTGACATCTACCAGCCCGCACTGGGTCCGCGTGGTGGATTATAGCCCCCTCCCTCTCACAGAGAGGAGGCCTGTGTCCCAGCTGTGGGAACATTATAGGCTGATGATGATGATGATGATGATAAGATTTTAGAGACAGAACAGAAAACTCTTAATATTTTAGAATTCACCCGACTGTGCGGGTATAAAAACCAGTTCACAATAAAACTTGTACAAGGCTTAGCATTTTAATACAATGTATATATCTACAGTAGACACTTATACCTATATTATTATGTATATATTTATATACTAGTAGGCACTTCATGGGTTATAACGCGTTTTGTATATTTATGTGGGTAGTTTTAGATTTAAGGCTACTTATGTAACTTTTGTGATTGGTTATTGCTACTTTATTCAAACGGTTATAGTATCTTTATCTCACGACGCGACGCGCGCTTTACTTGTGATCACCAAGTGTACAAACACGTGAGATGAAAAAACTGTAACGGATAACAAACAGTTTAATCCAGTCAGTCATGTATCAATAAATTTACTGTCAAATCTCATGGAAATGTTGTGAGTGGTCGACAGAAAAACCAACCAATCACGTAAGTTGAAATACTTGGGCTTTCAGAAATCTAGAATTTATATTTTATGGATGAAAAGCTGATATAATATTATTTATTTTGTTAGGACTTTTTATCAGACCATAAAAATATACAAAACACGGTGTTACAAGAGAATATAACTAAAACCATTAGAACAGTATTATTTGATAGGAACGTAGGTAATATCTAGGCCATTCACTGTGGCTATTCGGATAGTGAACCGTAGGGATAGTTAATTACTTAATCGTTTTGATAGTCAACTATCAGACCAGCTGAGAAACGGTATATAGAGATTAATAATATCGATAGTGAAGTAAAACACGATCTTGCTAGATAATGACTGATTTATTTTATCCGTACGGTGTATGAACAAAACATTATTGTGAAGTTACTCTCAATGTTAATATACAACAGATAGTTAGTCGTAGGGATAGTTAATTAACCGTTTAGATAGTCGACTATCGGTTCAAAGCAAAAAAATATTGAATAGACGTAGGATTATATTCCAGCATAGTTAATCAGTGTGATAGTTGACTATCCTGGTAATTAACTACTTAAATAGTTAACTATCTCTATAGTTAATTCTAACTAGCAAACGTTTACAATAGTTAATTAAAGTAGTCAATTACAAGATTAAATAACTATCTCTTTACGAAAACGTTAATCATTATAATATTAGACAACTATTTGCCAGAATTTTTGAGAATATCATTTTAACTAACACGATAGTTAACCATCAAGGTTAAAGTGTCTATCAGAATAAAATGACGGAATTTTAACAAAGCAAATTATCTTTTTCGTATAAGTATTAAGGCCTATAACAAATACTTAGTGAAGGAAAAACAAATTTGACCATTAAAATATAACACTGTAGTCATTCGTAGATAGTTTTACAGTCGTTACGGGTAGTCAGAAATCCGAGAGCCTGACAATCAGAGCAAGGAGTATCGTAACTGGGGTGTGGAAGGCAGTCGCCCCATATAACATACTGGGGTTCAGCTACATCTGGTTCGACAGGAAGCCGACCCCAACATAGTTGGGAGAAGGCTCTGTGTGTGAATCTGATTTATTATGTTAGGAAATATCAAAATGATAAAATGATGAGGATGATGAATGATGATGTTCAAAATAATAACTAACAAAAGTTAGTTATTATTTTGAACTTAATTAATATTGATTATTCTGAATTTAATTGTTGGTATGTACTTATTTATTTATTATTATTTAAATTAGTCATTACTTATTTATTTAAAATTATTTTTGATTGTTTTTAGAATTGGAATTGTGATTTATTGAATTTAGTTGATATTATTGATAGTTTTAAATTGTATTACACTATTTGCATACCCATGTGATGGTAAAATATGGAGAAATTTATTATAAGGAAAAATATCTATGTATCTCTTACCCATGTTTGCAAATAAATAAATGATTTATGACGACTTAGTTGATACGATGACTTTGTTATATTTTAATGATTAACAATTTTCTTTAATACTCACCAAGTAAAGTTTTTTTAAGTTAAAAATCTCAATATAATCGATGCCCAAACATAATTTATCCTAATTAAGTACAATAATAATTATAAAATACTATAATATATAATAATTATGTATAATTATATCATATAATATAAATAACTTAATACAAATATAATATATTTTAAGCCGTTTTTAATAGTTACTGTGTAGTGGTTATTTTAGAAATTTGTATCAATTCATTTTAGGCAGAAACTATATCAAACCGAATAGAAATGCATCGAATAGTGTTTACCAGCGTCGCGCCCCTGCTTCACACGGTTATTATAACTTGACAAAACATTGAGATTTCGTTATTCTATGTAACCTTCCGGAAAAAACATCTCTTAATTATGTTGAAAACCGCATCGACAGCCGTTCCGTAGTTTAGAAGAATACTTCGTTTATATTATTAATGAAATGTAGAAATAGAGCCACTAACAAAACTTTAATATAAATCTCTTACCACATCCTTTTGTGTCAAATTTCTGATTAATTTTTAAAGTATTTTCTAAAAATAACCACTCCAACATTAAAAAGCTTAATATAATTTTAATATTAAACACTAAAAATTTCATTTTAAGTCTTTTCTTTATATATATTTGGACGAAGTCCCATCAAGCACTCAGTTTTTGAAAAAGGCCAATCATTTCATTTTTATAATTAAATATATTAATTATTTTAATTTATATAACTAATTAATTTATTACACAAGCATATAACGACAAACTTACTAATAAATAATTATAATGGGAGAATGTCTCAAATGTTTTGTATACTTGCAACACTACCCCAATAAGGTGGCAACATTATAACCATTTTTTGTTTAAAAAATAATATGAATCAAATAATATTGTAAAATCAATTTTTATTCGATTCTAAGTTGATTTTTATATACTTAAAAATTAAGTACATCAATCAAATACTGTAAAAAAAAACAATCATTTTAAACAATTTTTAGTGATCTACATCAATTAATTTTTTTATAAATTGTACTACTTATAAAGCCCTAATTAAAAAATAAATACTGTATTTTAATAGCCTCCACAAATGGCTATAACAAAATGTAACATTCGACACACCCTGGACAATTCACCTCGCTGACTAACTAATATTGTTACCACAACATGAGCTGTTCTCATCATGGGTTGTGGAGGTTAGATCTCGCTCCATGTAAAATACTGGTAATCAGCTGCAGCCTGTTAGACTGGAAGCCGACCCCAACACATTTGGGAAAAGGCAGGCAGATGATGATAACCAATTCTCATACCGTATCATATTCACAAGGCAAAAATGCCAACCTTCCATACAAACTTACATCCCCAATTTAACCCCTTTAGAGGAAGAATCCTTCCTTTAGTGCTCACTTTCGTTATATAAGGTATTCTTGCGCAAAATTTCATGCTTCTAGACCCAGCGGTTTAGTCTGTGCGTTGTGTGTCAGTGAATAAATGAATATAAGATTTTTGGTAAGTAGATAGTTCGTTTAGGGCTAACGGAATTTTTGCCGAGCAAATGTAGAAGGAGCGTCGGCAGACAAATAGGTGGGTGGACGACCTACAGGAGATCGCGGGGAAAAGCTGGATAAGATTCGCACAGACCAGGGAAGCATGGCACTAAAGGGAGGAGGCGACACAAGCAGTCGATGATGTCAATCATGTCATTTGGTTTAAATAGGTCTCTATTGCACGACTCATAATGCGAAGCATTAGAGAGTGCATTACGATCGAATAATTGTTTTTGCCTCTTTTCTGCAACTTTCTATTGTTATACTCCTGCTAGTACACAGATCCTACTTCATTTATATATCATTGTATAGATAATTTAATGGAGATTAATTCTGTACTTTTCAAAAATTGATTTAATGTAGTTAAAACGAAAAAACAAATTATAAATATATATATATATATATATACGAGTCGACTTAAGAACCTCCTCCGTTTTTTCGTCGGTAAAAAAATCACGTCAATCAAGTGTGAAACCAGAAAACATTGTGGCTTGCGAAAAAATCTATTATTTGAGTATTTTTTTTTTATAGATTCGTTTTACCCTAGGAGGAACCCTATTGAAAATGGCTCTTTAATTCAAAGTAGTTTAATTATAATTTCTTTGGTTTTTTATACGATCAAATGAGCATTATGAGTCATGCACTTTAGATTTTCCAAATTTTTTAATTTATTGGGCATCAAAAAATTCGTCCGCATCGCTGTCAAGTGCCCAAAAGGCTGCCAGCATTACCACGTTGGATACTATATCGCTTTGGGCTAAAATACGCACGCCCTCTGGTCACGTGAATTTTATTTATTACTTTATTTATCTTTTATATATGTAGATTATTTTATATTTTATGAATGCGAGAACGTTGTAGGTACTTGTTAACAGGCCTGCACTGTCCTCCATACCTGTCAACACTGTAATTTGAAAACATTGTAAAAGCCAATTATTTTTAAAAGAGTAACCGTGGAGTTTCTTGCCGGCTCTTCTCCATAGGAATTGGAATTGGAACGATCAATTGGAACCGTGCACCTAGCTTCTGACTTTTCATAAGTGACCATGTAGGTCAAAACATAATATTTTTTATTTTTTTATTTTGATGATGACGACGAGATAGTTCGTGACAATTCAAGAGAAGAAGTACAAAACAATACATTTGAGACATTCTTCTAATTATCTAAGAAACATCTATCTTTGGGTACAATATTGCGGGACAAAATAATATTACAAAATAATGTTGCGGGACACAATAATATTAGGTACTTTGTACAGTACCCGGGCGTTAATATGACACATCGAGCTTTAGAAAGAGACTGTCAGAGACAAGTATGAGTGACAGAGACGACGCGAGACACGGCCAAATTAAATTAGCTAGCGAAACTCCGCAGACGTGATGGGGACCGATATCTAAACAAGATAGAACAAAAAAAATGAAATGATGGTATTTTTTTTTCTTAGTGTAGTTAGGTTAGATTTCAAATCGATTTGTGACCACTTGAGGGAAAACTTCCCAACCAATAAGTGTAAACTCGATAATCGGAATAAATATAACATTGTATTATTAAACGCCTCACATAATATTGCTGTCAATTCAGTTAGTTGAAGTAGGTATGTCATTTGTGAATTTACACACAAAAAAAGATTTCTATTTCAAGTAATTACACGATCAGCGGTTGTTGACCTCAAGAAAATAATCATCAATTTCTTTTTTGTTTATCGTGTTTAGATATCTATACTAATCATCGATTTCTTTTTTGTTTATCGTGTTTAGATATCTATACTAATCATCAATTTCTTTTTTGTTTATCGTGTTTAGATATCTATACTAATCATCGATTTCTTTTTTGTTTATCGTGTTTAGATATCTATACTAATCATCAATTTCTTTTTTGTTTATCGTGTTTAGATATCTATACTAATCATCGATTTCTTTTTTGTTTATCGTGTTTAGATATCTATACTAATCATCAATTTCTTTTTTGTTTATCGTTTTTAGATATCTATACTAATCATCAATTTCTTTTTTGTTTATCGTGTTTAGATATCTATACTGCCGTGCTAAGCACAAAAGCGGTATCTCAAAAAAATTTGTAAAGTTGATTTTTGTGGTATCGGATAGCTTAAAGAAATATGCATCCAATGAGCTTAGCCAAATAACGGTATCTTAATAAAAAAAGTCCCTAGAAAAGTGTTCCCTATCTCAGCTTTACCTCAAATCACTAAGAGAATAAAAAACAAAACTTCAATTTTCTCGAAACTAGCTTTTCTTGAGATACCGCTTTTGCGCTTAGCACGGCAGTATACTAATCATCAATTTCTTTTTTGTTTATCGTGTTTAGATATCTATACTAATCATCAATTTCTTTTTTGTTTATCGTGTTTAGATATCTATACTAATCATCAATTTCTTTTTTGTTTATCGTGTTTAGATATCTATACTAATCATCGATTTCTTTTTTGTTTATCGTGTTTAGATATCTATACTAATCATCAATTTCTTTTTTGTTTATCGTGTTTAGATATCTATACTAATCATCAATTTCTTTTTTGTTTATCGTGTTTAGATATCTATACTAATCATCAATTTCTTTTTTGTTTATCGTGTTTAGATATCTATACTAATCATCGATTTCTTTTTTGTTTATCGTGTTTAGATATCTATACTAAGCATCGATTTCTTTTTTGTTTATCGTGTTTAGATATCTATACTAATCATCAATTTCTTTTTTGTTTATCGTGTTTAGATATCTATACTAATCATCAATTTCTTTTTTGTTTATCGTGTTTAGATATCTATACTAATCATCGATTTCTTTTTTGTTTATCGTGTTTAGATATCTATACTAATCATCGATTTCTTTTTTGTTTATCGTGTTTAGATATCTATACTAATCATCAATTTCTTTTTTGTTTATCGTGTTTAGATATCTATACTAATCATCAATTTCTTTTTTGTTTATCGTGTTTAGATATCTATACTAATCCCGTCTGCAGAGTTTCGCTAGCTAATTTAATTTGAAACTGTATAAAGATGATCTTTTTATGTAAAACTCGATGGGTCATATTTACTAGTACTGCGTGACTTTTTGTATGGAGCCGTCAGAAGGCTTGCATTACAATGTCAATGTTTTTATGTTAGTGTGTGGATATTTAGGACAAATCTGAATTATTTTTGGAGTTCACCGAACGTCCGGTCGCCGCCACATACCGGCCGCAGTGACCGCTGTTATGTAAATGATGGCACCGGGGTTTGAATTTGCGGTGTCAAAAAACACTCTCTAGGAAAACACATCAAGATTCTTTTATAGACAATGTTTCAGTGACGTCATCCGCCGGTAAACTGCGGACGCTATATGGAGACCTAGATTCGGAACATCCAAATATAAGAACACTTTTTATATTTTACTCAAATATTCACACACACACATACAAAAATACTAAATAATAAGAAAAAAATCATATCTTTGGATAAAATAAATAAAATAGTAGGTCTTAATTTAAATAATAATTTTCAGAAAATTTCATAAATTAGATTTTCTCGTTTATCTTTGCTTTTCTTTGGCAGTTTCTTTTATCTTTCGTATACTGGCCGTTTTGGGCCTATCTTTTATAAAAAAAGTCTTGCAGCCCCAATCTCAAAAACTGCTCGACAATTTTAAGTAGTTGCTCTTAAAAATAGCCATAATTTTTTAAAGTACATTCAATCCTAATTATAACAATAAGTCGTTTATTTAACAGAGAAAAAAAAACATGATTTAAACCTTATTTGCTAGAACTTTGAATTGCATAGAACAGAAAAATTGCATATAAGCACCTTTGACAGCTGTCAATGTGAAAATGGACTGTCAAAATTGACGCTACTGGCTGGCGTAGTGACTTATGTTGGTGGGACTAGGAATTTTACCTCTACAGACATTTTGCTATAAAAATTGCTGACCTGAGGGGCAAATCCCGTATTTTAAAAATATTCGCATTTTACAGTCCTTTCACAGTTTTTTTTTACCTCTGACAGCAGCAGCCTAATAGCAACCTTATGTTAACGAGATTAAAGATCATTGTGATTTTGAGATACTTGTATGTGGCAGCAGCTTAACACCAACCTTATTCCAAGGAGTATAAACATCACTGTGATTTTGACAGTGAATCAAAATCAAAGGTCAAATCAAATTGTGAATGGACTATAATTTCCGTTTCAACTCAATCTGTCAACAATACTTCTAATTCGCCTACATTTTTGACAAGTTTTTGACATTGATTGTCGCTGAAATGAGATTGTGAGTGTGAGAATGTATTTAATTACGGAAATTGGCTTCAGATCGCGGATAAAAACACATATTTTTATCAAAAAACTGCATTAAATTATTCTCATATTGTTGTCCATGTACTTTACATTTGATTTAAAAGAGAAATATGCATATAATATCTTAATATCACGCCTGTAATCCTCGAAGATGTAGTCAGAGGTTTATAGCACACCCGCATTTCGCCAATTAGTTACAGCTCGCCATTCTTTATCCCCACCAACATAAACACAAACCGGGCGTTAATATGTCACATCGAGGTTTAGAAAGAGACTGTCAAACGAGTATGAGTGACAGAGACGACGCTATTCTAAAACTTAATGTCGCCACTCAATTACTAAACCTATTCATGCAATGACATATTCAACGCAGAGTTGCCATCCTCAATTTTCGTTTCCCCATCTTTTTCCTCATTTTTCACTACCCCTTCATCTTCGCTCGAAACGGTAGAGTTAGTAAAAGTAAGAAAATGTTTTCCGAAATCGATTTCGGCCTCGTAAGCCTCAGTTTCGGCGCCACTTTTCTCATATGTCTGTGTTTCGGGGACGTTAAAGTCGAAATTTTTGTATTCCTTTTGTTTTTTGCTGTTCTCGACGAACTGTTTGAGTTGTTGTGGCATTGGGAAGGAGGACTTTATGTGGCATCGCTTCATCCAGTTGCGGAGGGATTTCCGTGGGACTTTGTGGGTTTGGGCCGCTCTGAAATAATATAAGAAATATAATATAATAATATAATAAGGTATTCGAAAGAACAAACATTTATTAGCAATTTTTTATTTATTTATTTAATTAGGTGTTTGGATTTGATAATTTATCATCCGAAAGACCCACTGGTGGACATAGGCCTCCCCGATGCATCGCCACAACGACCACTACTTGAAAGCGGGACTGAATAGTAATAAATAAGTAACTAAGGTAGACTGGTAGAAAATGCCCAAGGCATTAAGTCCGCCTTTGTACAGTTTTTTTTACTTGTGCATAAAGTTTAATAAATAAATAAATAAGTTAAAAAGTATATATGTTCTGGTCCAAACGCATCCTCAAATAGGTACTCAGACACGTCTCGAGGCGTAAAACTATAGAGCGCCTTGTCGTGCAGGGTAGAGGGGAGGGCACTAGCCCACAAGGACGTTCACCCATGAGATGGACTGACCATGTTACATCCGCAGTGGGTGATCCCTTGTATGAGTGCAGCAAGGATACCAAATATCGGAGTAGGTGGCGAGACACCGCACCGTGAGGCGAATCACATCAGCCCCTAGACAAAAAACTTCACGAGGATCACGACCGCTCTGACAAGAGTGCTACGAAGAAGAACTTTAAGAGAACTCACCTGTATATACTCCCTCCTTTCTTAACATCCATGAGGGCTGCCCACATCGCCTCATTCGAGTACCTTCTATTAGGGTTGAACTTCCCCATCATCACCCTCTCCAAATCCTTACGCGACAACCCTGAGGAACTAACCTCTTTCCCTTCCAAAAATTGGTCCAAATCAGACTTCAGCACAGTTTCCCCGATATCTACATTCCTATCTTTAAATATGGGCGGTCTGCCCCGCCTTCTCATCTGACATTTCTCCCCCAATTTACGGAAAACTTCTTTAGTGGCAACACCGTCTTTGCTCTTTGGTATCAACTCTACTTCGGATTTCTGGTTTTTGGTATCGGGTTTAGTTTTTTTCACTTGGCTAGCTTTTAGTAAGGACACTTCTAATTCTCCGTTTTGCTCGAGCCAGGCCTTGTAGTAATCATTTTCAGATTTTTCGTTGGTCTTCTGTATGTAAGCTTCGTCAGTAGGATTTGTATTAAAACCGTACTTCGAAAATTCATTCCTAATTTCACTGGTTGACATTTTTGAGAGTCTGTTTATGTATTCGGAGTTGACTTTTGCGAGATTTTGGAGTTTAGTTTGGAAGAATAACTCGCTTTCTGGCTTCACGCGAAGGTAAGAGCGACGGCCTAAAAAAAAATTAACATATAATCACGCCTTGTTTGCCTGGGTTAGGTTAGGTTAGGTTTCCCCATAGTACACACACATTTCACCAGCTATGTTCAAGCCCAGGTAATAGCGGGCGAGCCTATTGCCAACAACCGGGCACCAATCCAGACTTCGGGCTGTTTCTGAGAAATTCCTGATGGAAAAACCCATTAACACTGCCCGAGCTGGGAATCGAACCCAAGACCTCATGGTCAGCAGTAACCACTACACCATCAGGCAGTTGATATAAAATTAAATCATGGAAATATAAGTATTGAACCATGAATGGGAGGATTTTTTTTAAACTTGACTGAAATGTCTGTAAGATAGTCAAAAAGACTAATTCCAATTTAAAAAAAAAATAAGGGTTCCGTTTTAGCCATTTGGCTCATCATCTGCCTGCCTTTTCCCAACTATGTTGGGGTCAGCTTCCAGTCTAACCGGATGCAGCTGAATACCAGTATTTTACATGGAGCGACTGCCTATCTGACCTCCACAACCTAGTTACTAGGTAACACGGTACCCCTCGGTATGACTGGTTGTCAGACTTTCGGGCTTCTGACTACCCGTAACGACTGTCAAAGATCTTCAAATGACAGCCGTAACGTGCTTTCCGCGGCACGGCAGGGTCGCGATATGTAATGGATGCATGGTCACCCATCCACGGACCGACCTCGGCAGCTTAGATCGACACATGCGGCTGTTTTTATTTAGTCACAAGCGTCACCATTCATGGCATTTGCCACCTGGCTACGGAACCCTAAAAGACAACATTCATGGTTCAATTTATTTTTGCTAAATGTAAAAACAACTACCGAATTTTATAGTAAAAAAAACTGGCCTACCTTACAGACATTTTTTTTTAATTCTTTGGTTTTCTTTCTTTCGACAATGTCCATTCACAATATGATCTTCGCTCTACACACACGTTTGTCTATGGACGTTTTTGACCGCGTTAGAAATCCAATTTTATTTAAGTATTTATTTTTTGTAAAAAAAAATTGAAAATATTCAGTAAAAAAAATTAAAATTATAAAAAATAAAATTAGCAAGTGACGAGAGAGAAGTCACATTGCAAACAAACATTGATTTATTTAATTAATTAAATAACAAAAATTAAGAAAATAAAATATTAAAATGTTTTTTTTTTGTTATTGTTTTACTCACCGGATGGTTGTCCTAGACTACTGCCTGCCTTCCCTGGTTCATCGTCCTGAAAATATTATATGATAACTTTATCTTTGCCTTTCTTTGCTAGAATTTCACGGCAAATCTCAATAATTTCGAAATGGCGACTTAAAAACATATTACTGAGCGATTTCCCAAAATACCATTAGTAAATTCTCCAGCATTAGTCTAAGCTTCTTTTATACGAAATAATAAAAATCCTCTGCATAATATATACAAAATGGTGTTTACCGCAGAGTACCCTATTTCTACCGCGAACCCAAAGTTGTCCAAAATACCACTAATTTCCTCCAAATGCCCTTATTTAGTGCCCATATTTTTCAAGACATCCAACCAAATGTATTTCTCACAAAAACTCATTTTCCTCCAAGTAAAGTATTTCCTCACCTCATTAAACTTCATATTATTATTGCTGTCCAGTTCTCCATAGTTCAGTCCCTCCACTTCCACAGTCTCCTCTTTAATATCAGTTCTCTCAAACATCATTTACGTTTTTATATAGTCCTATCGTAATGTATACCCAATTCCTCGCATTTTACCTAGAGCACCCCATACATTCCCTAGTTTACCCTCAAATTCCCCTCACTCCCCTACATTTCCTCTCATTTCCTAGAAACTTCCACTATTTTCCTACAAACTTCCCGTTAGGACATAAGGTTTCCTCACTTCGTTAAACTCCTTATTAACGTTGTCCATCTCTCCATAATAAAGTTCGTCATCTTCAACAGTCTCCTCTTTAGTGACTGCTCTCTCTAACAATATTCACGTTTCTACACACTTCTAAAAATTACTTCCTCAAGTTTTCGACTTATTAACCACCATAATGTGGCTATCTAACATATTCCTTAAATGTTGCCTAAGTACCCTATTTCTACCATAAACACCGCTATTCCCCGACACATCTTTATGGTCTCCAACACCCCTGATTTCTCTAAGCCCTCCCATTTCCTAAAACCCCTATTGTGTAATGTTCTCACCTCATTATACTCCATATTATCGTTATCCAGCTCTCCATAATAAAGTCCGTCCTCTTCCACAGTCTCCTCCTTGATGTCCGCTCTCTCCTCAGACTTCCTCTTTTTAGTACCGTTGGTTGTTGTTGCGTTGTTGTTGTTGGTTGTTGGCTTTGACTGATGTGTTGTTGGACCTGGAATTGAGGAGAAAACATTGAAAACTAATCTTAGTAATTTTATAAATGAGACAGTGTGTTTGTAAATTTGTTCTTTCACGCTACAACAGAGCAACAGATCGACGTGAATTTTTGCATAGAGATAGGTAATGGACTGGAGAGTGATATAAGCAACTTTACCCCGGATAAATGCCCGGGTCCTATAGGACAGACCACAGGAGTGAAACTCTCCGTTGCATCGTGAAGAATGTATCTGAGCGACAGAAAGAGAACTGCGAATCTAGACGGATAGCGGCCACGATATTTTTAAAGTATAATTTTCTTCTTTTTTTATGGTGTGTATTTGTGATCTATTTATAATTATACTACCAGGGAGTTTGTTGCGCCATTACTTAAAGGACAAGTTCTCAGCCTAAAGCAAGAAATATTAAAATACTCACCGTTTACAGCGTTTTCTCGTTGCGCATTCGCGACGAGCGCTTCGCTAGCGACCGTGAAGTCTTTGCTATCAGGCTTACCGAGCTCCGATGTTAGGTTCGACGTGTCGCTTGAACATAGACCTGGGGAAGAACACAACAAACATGTAAAATGTTTAAAATAAATTCTTATTAGCGTGTCGATGGCCATCTTAACAGAGTCAGCCCAGAATTAATTAAACATAGTGCTTTAGAAAGAGAGTAATAAACTATTAGCACATTGAGTCCCTGACCCAGGAGTTCAGGACAAGGCGGTTTGTTAGTCTAGTACAATATTCAGACGGGCGCAAATATGATGTTTGTCTCTGTCATCTCTGACCTAGACTAGAGTCAAGACCAAACCCATTTCAAATAAAAAAAAACCTTTGAAAAAGTGCTCCTCATTATGTAAAGACGCGAGAATGATGAAAACTTACCTCTGATCTGCAGTGCTTCAGCAGACTTGAGTAGGCTGGGCAGCTCTTCCTGCGTCACGTTGACCTCGCCTTTGTACATGAAGTCTACCAGCGCTTGCATCTCGCTGAACCTGCAAGAGAGGTCAAAATTTAAAAAAAATCTTAAATTCATTCATTTACTGGCAGACAACGCACAACCTAAGCCGCTGGGTCTAGAAGCATGAAATTTAGCGCAAGAGGACATGAGTTACCTTGGGTAACTTGGAAGTATTTAAATAGACTCCGCCGGACCCAGGTTGGCCTAAGCAAGGAAAACCTGTTCAGATGGAGATTCATAGACTACTCCGCCTTGGAGAATAAATGTGATGCTGTTTCACAAGCGATGGGACATTTAATATCGTGTCCTGCATGTCCTTTCCGCTGCACGTTACAGAAACTGGTAGACTCTGGTGATGGCGCCAAACACGTAGCCGAATTATGGGCCGAGTCCATTTAGATTGCCATCGACACGCTAAGAAGAAGAAGCACAAGAGTTCCTTTTATAACAAAGGTGAGTACTAAGGATTGGTTTTTACAAATTCATCCCCAACAGGAGTCAAATAGAGGATTAAAGTTTGTATAGAATTCGTTATTTTTTCCGATGGGAAATCTCATCGGGCTGGTATTTAAAATAATAAACACATTAATGTGCAATTAGAGGAGCTCGAGGCTAAGTAACAGCTGCACGGGTCGATCAATCAAGATAGAGCCACTCTAATCAGGGTCAGTTCTTGAAGGTAACCCATGCATTTTATACCAAGACCCTTCCATGCCGTTTCCAAGTACGTTAAGCCGGTGGTCCCCGGCTGTCGTAAATTTTTGACTGTCAGAAGCCTGAAAGTTTGTCAACCAGTCTTACCCCGATGTATCGTGTTACCCAGCAACTGGGTCGTGGTGGGTTGGCAGTTGCTCCATGCAAAATACTGGTATTTAGCTGCATCTAGTTAGACTAGAAGCTGTCGTGTTGTCAGTAACGGTTGTGGAAGGCAGATAGGCAGTCGCGCCTTGTAAAACACTGGGATTCAGCTGGTATCCGGTTAGGATGCAGCTCAATACCAGCTTTTTACATGGAGCGACTGCCTATCTGAGCTCCACAGCCCAATTACTGGAATACGACCTAAGACCTAAGCCTAGGCAGATGATGACTAACCGCATATCCCTCATCAGCACTATGGGATGGTCACAGGGATTCTGCAGCAGCAGCCGCTCGAGGTACGCCGAACATGCTGACAACACCAACTTGTGACATCGCAGCTGACGCGACTCGCACGCGAGCGTCACGTCAGCGAACTGCTCTGTGAGGAGCAGGCGGGGGAACACCGACTGGAATGGAGAAATAACTGGTATTAGAATAAAAATAAATTACTCGTACTTATCGCTATCGCGAGTACTCCAAAATTGGTTCACGGTATCGATGGTAAACAAAGGTTGTGTAATCGTGTTGTAGTAACAAGATTCTATATTCCTGAGAATACCAAAATGTATGCAACGTTGCATTTTGCCAGCAATTTGTAACCCGCTACACAAAAACATGTTTTGCAATTTTCGTTTACCATGAATATGCAGAGAAAATGCCTCCCTCTCCCTTTTCCACACAATTCTGTCTTTTGCGAGTGCCAGTCTTTACGGTAGGAGTCAAGCTCATCCTGCCATCTTCGTCTTGGCCTGCCGCGATGGCATCGTGCGTTTAGTGGGACCCAATCGGTGGTTGTGTGGAAAAGGAAGAGGGAAGCCTTTGCCGTGGGACAATACAAGCTAGTTAGATTAGGTGAATATGCGTCTCAAGGAATACAAACTACACAGTGAGGAAACCCTAAAAAATTCCATGACAATATGTGACATCCACCAACTAGTACTGGGTGAGTAGAACATTATAGGCTGATAGGTATTTGTCGCGTCATCATCAGCCTGTGCAGCCCGCCGTGGGATACAGGCCTCTCCAACTGCCGCCACTGAGACCTGTTCTCCCCACTCTTATTTTTAATCTTATATTTTGAAATGTTTCTTCATTTGTGTTTTTTTTTTTACATTATTCTCACATATAGAAGCAACAATAATAATGTACCCAGGATTTGCAATATCTTGATTTAAAAGAGTGTCCATGTCCATAGAGATCTACGTTTTGGAATGGGCAACTAGCTTTAACTTTCTGACTAACTGACGGACTATTTAAATTTTGACAATTCAAAAGTGCCTGTACAAGGTTTAATTAAAATAAATGCTTTGAGTTTGAGTTCTCATTTTATAGAAAGAAAGAAGAAAGAGAAAGTATTTATTGCGATTCGTACAGGAATATCACAAACTAAACTAAACACAGTAAAATAAAAAACCAAGTTATATAAAAAAAGTAACAAAAGGAAAATGAAACAGAAAGCGTTGTCTCTATCACTCATATCAGTGTGATAGTCCTAAAAGTACTAGCTACATATCGCTCATTTGGAGAAACATCGACGTAAATGTATTTTTTCCCAAAAATTAGTTAAATATGACAAAGCACTTGAAACGTATTTACGTTAGGGAAAACAGACGTAAAAAGAAGGAAAACAGCAGTTACGTCGATGTTTCTCCAAATGAGCGATATTTACGGCCGAGTATTGTACCAAGTTCGGGTAACGGAAGACACAAGGGTCACAGCACACAGAAAATAATAGCTGTTTGAAAGAAATATTGTAAAACTAACAAAAATACAAAACAAGAACATACCTGTAAATTGGTGTGATAAGAGTTCCACCGCACACAAAACTGCTGCGGGGGCAACGCCATCTTTCGTTCAGAAGGCGAATTATTACACAACTATCTTAACATATTATCTTTGGCCAATCACTTCACGTTCCTTTTTCAAAAAATTGCACAAAACCGTTACTATTCCTTATTTAAAAATTGCACAGTTCAAAAATTCTCCCACCAAAATCGTTATCACAGTGTATAAATTCTAATTCTAACAAGTAAAAAATATTTTTTCTTTTTTTGCTAATTTATTAAGTACGACGAATACTTTCGTTTTATTTTTTTATTTTAAGTAGAAACTTTTTAGACTAGACTGTATATTTTTAAGGTTTGAATACTGGAACTGTATTTATATACCTGGAAGAAAACAAAAATTATTATTAGTCGTAATCGTTAAATACATTGGTCGGACTCAATACGGGAGAGGCGGAGGACGGAAGTCGACGAAGTGATGCATAAAAGTGGGGGGATATTGCTTCTTTTTTAACCGACTTCTAAAAAGGAGGAGGTTCTCAATTTGAATGTTTATATATTTTTTATGTATGTTCGGGCCTAACTTTGTCATCTAAAGACGGAATGGCAAAAACAACCGACTTCCAAAAAAAAACATTACGAAGTGAAAAATAACTTTAATTTCAGAAGTCGGTGTCGTTGGTTCCGCATTTTCGTTTGTTGACACCGACTTCCGAAATTCAAGTAATTTATTTATTAAGTTTGTTTTTCTTTGGAAAAAAGTTTTTTTTTTTTACGAAAAAAAAGAAGCAATATATTTAACGCCTACCCCATATAGTCTCTATAAATTAATAGTGCAACGTGCTAAAAGTACAACTTAAATATAACCAAAGTTATGTTGATTAATGCGGGGGAAATTATTGATGACGTTTACCTAGATCAAATCATTTCCCCCACACAACTCACATCTAAAGAAATAAAAAACAAGATAACAACATCGTGGAAAAGATACTGGTCGCTAAAAGAAATTACAAAAAGCCCATCAATAGCACTCAATTAAAAATTCACATATTTAATTCCTGCATTCTTCCTAGTATGACCTACGGTTGCCAAACGTGGCCCCTAACAAAAGAAAACATAAAATGATTGGAAACACGTCAACACAACATGAAAAGGAGCATGCTAAATACAAAGAAAAAAGACAAAGTAAATCTAAGTGCTATAAGAAAGAAAACAAACTTAGCAGACGTGACTTACACAATTAAAAAACTAAAGTGGAAGTAGACAGTTTATGTCATCAGGGGTAAAGACGAAAGATGGGCTAGAGAAGTGACAGAATGGTATCGCAGAAGAGGAAAAGCGGAAGACCATTTCGAAGATGAGAAGACGACCTGAAAACTACTGCGGGAGGGACACGGAGGAGAATCACTCACATTCGTGAGCTATGGAAAAGCCTGGGGGAGGCATATACTAACGAGTAATGCAATCTGGAGATTACGGATGTCCTGTGAGAATATCGGGATAAAAAGTATTCTATGTGTTAATCCAGGAAATGGTCTATCTGTGTTCCAATTTTCATCCAAGTCTGTTCAACAACATCCAAACATCTTCACAAACTTTCACATTTATAATATTAGTAGGATTATTAATTTCCACGCGCGATCCTGCAAATACCTGGATCCCGCACGATTGTAAATGTTCTGTCCTGCATATACCGATATTGAAGATAGGCTGCGGGATTGGAAACTCTACAAAACAGTCAAATCAGTGAAAAACACTCAAGTACGTAAATGTACAGACGCCAGCACATCAGCTACCCGAAACTGTCAAATTTTCCCAATAAACTTTGAACCTTATGCTCTAGCGATAGAGCGATAAAGTTGAAAATCTATTAAAGTTTGACAGATTGTAGTAACTTGATGTGCTGGCGTCTGTACCAACATATTCGTCATTTATTGGGGCCTATGTAGATAAGTTACAAGTATGTCAGTAGGTACTTATTAGATTGTGATAATATCCACAATAAGGTTGAAGTAGTGATAACACAAATACAATGAAGTATTGGCCCTATAGTAGTCCTTATTGGTCCTTGGGTTTAAAACCAAGTCCAGGAGTTATTTCAACATTAATTCTAATAGGAATACAGATACACCCAGCAGCCATTCCTGTTTTCATTTTCGCTGATTTGTTTGCAAGACTTTTTTTTACCAATGTACGCTATATAGCAGACCGCCCACCGCATACGAGTAGCACAAATGGCCATGGAGCGAGCCATGCTTGGCATAACCCTACTAGTGAGAGTGCGTAACACCGAAATCCGTCGTCGGTCGAAAGTCTACGACGACGGGGACAGAGCGGTCTCAAGTGGAGTTGGGCAGGACATCTAGCTAGACGAGGAGATGGCCGATGGAGTAAAGCTGTGACCGTCTGGTGGCTAAGGTTCGGCCAAAGAAACCAGAGCCGTCCAAAAGCGCGCTGGGTTGACGATATCGTCAAAGCGGGAAACACCTGGATGGGAGACGCACAGAACCGGGCAGACGAAAGGGGGGGCCTATAACCAGCAGTGGAGGATTCCAGGCTGAATTTTTTGTGATGCATGAAGTAGCCTCTTTGTGTAGCGCAGTTTGTTCCGTCAGTTACTCAACTGAACGCTCGCGCTCGGCGCATCCTGGACAGTCACACCCAACCCCTTATTTCACTGGCCAATTGTTCCCTTGCGGTGGTAGGGCTAACGCCCGCCTAGTTTGTGACCACCCTTCCACCGGAGTACGGCGTCAAGCACTCTGCTGTGTTTAGTCGATGCGTGGGAGTTCCAGTGCCTTAGGAATCTTAGGCATCTTCTGGGCACGCGCGTTCCATCATAGACCTCACTCATCGCTTTCAATCAGGCGTGATTGAGGACAAGAGCGGACCCATTCAGCAATAAAAAAAATTATGATGATGATGAATGTACGCTATTATCTATGGCAAAACATGTAGGCTATCATATCATACATGGTGGCATGGACATCGACCCCAACCTATTACCATGGATTCAGTACATGATTCTGAACCTAGGGCTGAAATACTGACATATCGGATATACATTAAAACCGAGTACATCCCGAGGCCAGCCGAACACATCCGAAGCGGGTATTTTTTAAACCATCTTATAAACAAAACACGCGCGGTGTCGCTTATGGTAACAGTGTCGCGAGTTCAATGGTTTTTCCCCTTCTCAAAAATGCCCTACGCGCCTAAAGAACTTTTCACTTCAATAATTAGCTGTTCCAACATTTTGACCGCATAGGTATTGCACAGTCCTATGAAACACTTTTCTTGTGATAACCGACGAAAGATTTCTACGGGAGGGGTCTAAAAGCATGTGCTGAATTTATGATTACAGTTTACACGTCAAGTCCTTGACACCCTGTGCTATAAAAAAAACATTATTCGTCTTAGCGTGTGCGAGGGCAATCTAAATAGAGTTGGCCAAGCACCTTTAGTAGCGTCCATCATTTTCTGTAACGTACAGGCAACAGGACAAGCTGGACACGATATTAAGTGACCTGTCGTTAGTGGAACAGCACCACATTTCAAACATTATCACCCTCTTTACAAATCCCAATTTGTACTGTATCCTCGTGTTTTTACAAATAAATTATCTTTTACCTTTATCTTCATGACGCAAGAAAAGAATAAAACAAGACCATTTTTCAAACTGTACAAAAAAAAATATACAAACAATGCTGAGCCATACCCTTAACACACACCAAAGAACCGACCCTTAACAACCCCCGAAAAAAGCAAACAAACGTGAATGCAGCGCAAAACTTCCATCGTATAATTGCCGAAGTTTTATACCAAGTGGGAGCGAGACAGCTATATGTTTCACCGCTCTCCTCTAGACTTTAGTTTGAAACAAAATGTGGGTACATAAAAATCGATAGGGGCCGTCGACTGTGACCCTATGGCTACGAGCTGTACCATAATATTATGTTGTTTTAACGTGGGTGTCATTGGCCTGGATGGCTATTTGAAATGTGATCGGTTTGAAAGAAATAAATATATTAGGCAAATTAATAGTACACAGTAAGTACTACGTAACTGTGGCGCAATTCTCGTAAATTTAAGAACGTTCTCTCAGCCTCAATCTGTCAAAAATACCTCAATCTCCCGACATTTTTGGCATTGATTGTCACTGAGAAATGAGATTGCGACTAGATTTTGAACGTTTTTAATGACGAGAATCGACCTTCAGTTTGAAGACTAGATATACAGTGTGGAGATGACGAAACGATAATAAAAAAGAAAAAATCAACCAAATTGAGAACCTCCTCCTTTTTTTGAAGTCGGAATTTGTTTGGCCCAAAATTCAGCAACGCGGATAGCATTTGCTGACGCAGCCATTAGGTCCTCACGTGTGCAGGTAACAGGGCATGCGGTGCAAGATGGGAGGTGAGCCATTGTCCGTGGAGAATACTAGCAGTATTAAGAAACTATCAAATAAATCTTACCATCGAAATAAACAACTAAATAGGTGATAGTCCGACTATGGGTTTGCCAATCTTTGAATAACTATATTGACTAAACTATTGGATATATTTTCGTATGCAGTCTGGGAATCATTAGATATAAGCAGTTTAGTTTATTGTCGTCTCCACCGTGTATATCATTACTAGCAGCGCCCCGCGGTTTCACCCGCATAAGTTTCGATTCTGTGGAAATATCGGGATAAAAAGTTATCCTATGTGTTAATCTTGGTTATAAACTATCTGTGTGCCAAATTTCATCCAAATCCGTTCAGCCGTTTGTGCGTGAAGAAGCAACCAACACACTCACAAACTTCAATTAGACTTCATCAAATGGCCTTTCATGACATTACATACATACTCGTAAACTCACACCTTCTTCGCATGGGGGTAGGCAGATACTACAGAACGCCGCCTGCTACGATCCTTACATTTACTTTTGCCCCGTTTACGTTCATACATCTGCGGGGTAATTGCGTAACACACTAACAGTAGGAATGACTTGCATTTTGACAGTTCAACATCATTCATTGCGTTATTTACGTTGTTGAGCAGACACATTTTTCGAACATAAGGAGCAATGGATTATCAATATCCTACAAAATGATTCATATTGAGATTAATAGTGTGTTACGCAATGGGGTGCTGACCTTTCTGAAGAACAGGACTTTTTATTACATTATCGTACTTTAATGTTCTAAATCTAATTTCAATTTCGTAAATGAGCCTTATACATTTTGACCTCAATTTGTGAATTCAAATAAGCTAAATTCCAGCCTTCTATGTACTTCGGATTCCAGGCCAAGCAGTTATAATACTTATCCACCAAATAGTAAAGAGAACCACGTACCTACCTTTGTTTACCAAGAACGGTAGTGTTTTGACGTAGATTATGAAAACGAAACACCGTCATGACGCACGAAAAATTGTGCGAGTATCCGAATTACAGGATTTAAATCTGGCAAGTTTTAGCAGTCTTTTGTTAGGTTCTAGACCTAGAACTTGCGGGGATGTTGGAAATTATACCAGGGGAACGTGCTACCGGGACAAAAGGTAGCCTATGTCCTTCCCCAGGGTGCCATCTATCTCCTTGCCAAATTTTATGGAAATCCGTTCAGTAGTTTTGGCGTGAAAGTAACATCCAGACAGAGTTACTTTCGAATCTATAATATATATATATACAGGGTGTGGCGTAAGTAGTGGTCCACCGTTAAGGATTTGATATACCAGACAATTTACTATAACATATTACAATTTTAACCCGCCCCCCCCCCCTTTTTTTTATTTTTTTTTCAATTTTAATACCCGTTGCATCAGTCTATATTTTGAAGGTAAACACAAAACATTGATTTATGCTAATAGAATGGTTGGCACAGGCAATGTAATCTTTCTCTTCTCTTTAAAATAATAACAATAATGTCTTGTCTATTACCTGACAGCGACTGCCCCAGAAAGAGGGTAATGTTTTTGCTAAACATGTCAATTTTATGAAATAAAATCAAGATGTTACACAGAAAGTCTTTGGAGTCTCTAAAGCGTGAAATTCATGACCAAATGAGATTATTAAAACCAATAAATCGGCTTAGCCTTTTCCCAACTATGTTAAGGTCGGCTTCCTGTGTAACCAGATGTAGCTGAATACCAGTATTCTACATGGAGCGACTGCCTATCTCACCCCAGTTACTGGGTAACGCGATGCCTTTTGGTAAGAGAAGACTTTTGGGCTTCTGACTACCCGTAACGACTGTTAGAGATCTCCGAATGACAGCCGGGAGGACCAACTGCTTAACCATGCTTAACGTGCTTTCCGAGCCACGGAGGGGTCTCGATATGATGAATATTAATTAAATCAAGATGTTACACAAAAGCTGAAAATAAACTAACACGTGAGTTTGGAGTCTTAAAAGCAATGTATTTTTAGTCACATTCCGAGTCTATTAAACGTCATTTTTAAGATGACAGTAAACTAAATCCCGAATATTCCCGATCAACCTGCATGGTCCTCATATTATCTGACCAAGATTATGCGAGTAGGTACTTCGACGCCTGTGTCCTTTGTTTTTGTATTTATTTGGATAAGTTAGTTAGTAATTTAATTTAGTATCTAGTGTAAATAGTTTATGTTTACTTTTGATTAATATTAAATGTGAATAATATTTTACAGAAATAAATTTATCATTTCATTTCACGATCAAACGAAATTTTTAAAACCACAGACAAAAATCTCAATTTGGATCACCAAAAGCAATCAATGCATGGGAATCTTTATAAATTTTCCCATTCACATTTGCACAAAAGATTCGCGCCACCCTCAAAACACTTCTAAATAAAAAAAACCGGCCAAGTGCGAGTCGGACTCGCGCACCGAGGGTTCCGTACAAACCTGCAAGGTTTACAAAGTTCGTTCATTACGACAATCGAGTCATAACTATGGTATTTTTATTGCATATGAATTTCAACTTGATAGCTCTACGCGTTCATGAGGAAAAAAGTAATAAGTTTATATTTATTAAAAAATAAATATATATTTTGTAATGTAACTAAAAATTTAAGGTTTTCGGAATTTTTCCTTTATGTGTGCTATAAAACGTTGCTTCATGCCAAATTTCAAGATTCTAGGTCGACTGGAAGTACCCTTTAGGTTTTGATTCCCTTGCGAGTACTTGCGAGTTTCAAAATATGCAGCTTAAATTGCTGTTTCTTTTGATTGCGTTGACATAGAAGTTTGATTTTGTTACAGCTTAAAGGTATTATAGACCTGAGTATTTGGTATGAATTTCAATTTAATACCTCTACGCGTTTATGAGGAAATGGGTAGTAAGTTTAAAATTATTAAAAAAAATATATTATGTGATGTAACTAAAAATTTATGGTTTTCGTAATTTTTCCTTTATCTATGCTATAAGACGTTGCTTCGTACCAAATTTCAAGATTCTGAGTTCACGGGAAGCACCCTGTAGGTTTTGATTCCCTTGCAAGTGTCGAAAATTTGCGGCATAAACGGCTGTATCTTTTGATTGCGTTGGCTTAGAAGTTTGATTTTTTCACAGCTTCAAGGGACAGTAGACCTGAGTAATTGATATAAATTTCAGCTTCATACCTCCACGCGTTCCTGAGAAAAAGGGTCTTGCCAGACGGACGGACAGACGGACAACAAAGTGATCCTATAAGGGTTCCGTTTTTTCCTTTTGAGGTACGGAACCCTAAAAAAGCTTCGAAAAAAAAACGCCGTCATTACCATGACCACTATAACTTGACAGTGAGGGGTGGCGCTACTCGTCAGGAAAAATGTCAAAATTACTTGAAATTAGAACTCAGTTCCGTATTCCGCCGACTGTCAAAAAATGCTGGCTGGAATATGTATGAGGGCTCTAAAAAGCAGGAAGGGAGTGTTATCTTGCAACGGGTCCGGGCGTCGACCCTAGGGGCGCCCGAAAATAGACATTGCGGGGGTCCACAGCAGGCGCGGTTAAATTTGGAGCGACTTTTGAGGCCAGACGGTTTCTTGGTAAGTAGTGTAGCGTCATTCTTTATGAGTCGAGGAATTATTGTGAGGAATGATTTATTTTGGGTTAGGATTTGACCTTTAGGTATAAGGTGGGATTAATATTATGATATTTAAGAAAGTTTGTTATTAGAAAACCTGTTGGCGAATCTTCACTTGGGTATAATTTTTTTTTCATCTTTCAGGACGCTTTTAACGTTCTGCATCGTTCTCAGATGCATAATTTCAACTTGAATGATGTAGGTAACCAATATTTTGTAACCATGTTATGTACTTTAATTTAAAAGAGAGTCCTTGGTGTTTCTTGCCCGTTCTTCACCATAGGTGACCACACCTACGCTTTGAAATGGGCAACTAGCTTCATCTTTCTGACTGACCGTCCCTTTGACAATTCAAAAGTGCCTGTTATTTGTTTATTTGAAATAAATGCTTCGAGTTTGCTAATAGCAAAAAAAACGACGATTACATTAATCGTAATTTAGGTAAACAGCTGATCACGAGGTCAACGCTCTTTTGACGCGCGTTATGTTTTTATAAAATAATTTCGTCTAGTTTTTATTGCTTGTTAGGGCCGCCGGTTGTTTCAAACGGTTGGTTAACGTAACATAAATACTTTATTATGTCAAATAATAATGAGTACGTAATCGTGATTATTCGACGTAAGTCAAGGCCATAATTTTGTAATTGTAATTTGAAACAACGCGGGAAAGGCCGAAAGGGTATTGCTAACCCATTGTTCAATATGTGCCAAAAACTTGTCTGCTCAACCAACCCTAATAGCGCAATGAATGTTGTTGAACTGTCAAAATTGCAGCCATTCCTAGTGTTAGTGTGTTACGCAATGAGGGTTTTCGTGAAAATTTACGACACCTGCGGTGCTATTCTGTAAAAATCTCACCGTGAAAACATAGGTGAAGTGAGCGTGGAGTGAGCTGTCAATAGTGTCAATTCCTAGTAAAAACAAACTCACTTCACCTAAGTTTTCACGGTGAGATTTTTACAGAATCAACCGGCAGTTGGCACCACCTGTGACAAGAGGTCTTCCAATATAAAATATATGATGACTTTCATCATTCGATTCATTCATTCGTTCATCATTCAGTCATGACTAAAGAAAAAGGCTCTTTGACAGATGCCTGGACCTGACGTGTCAGTGCTGCCACCTAGCGAACGTCATTTCAGAAAACCCTCATTACGCCGCTGGTCTAATCAAACCTAATTTAACTAGCCTGTATTGTCCCACTGCAAGTCAAAGGTTTTCCATATCGAATCAAGTTCTCCTAAGTAAACAGACAGCTGTGCTGCTGAGGAGTTTGTTGCGTCACTTCTTCTTCCCAGCTAAAGCATTAGGAAGTTGTGAAGGGCAGGCGCTTGCGACTGCCATAAGTATGTAATTGCCTACAATACCCTAATTTTAATAAATGACTTAACTTTGATAACTCAAAACACTACACCGTATACATTTTCATGTTTCCTTTGTACGCATATGGCACTAGTTTTTTATTTACACTCTCCAATTGTCCAAATTATAGTAATGATGCAACTGTTATTGTTTTTACAATTGAAAACAGTTTGTAAACGTGAAAATACTATTAGTTTACTATATCCTTATTACGAGTGATATCATGTTTGTTTGATTGTAAACTATTGGGTTTGTTGTTACGTCTTGTTGTCATTGGTTATCCTAGTACGAATAAAAATAATATGTACCTATGTCGTTCAAGAAACGAAAATCTGGTAAAATCTGGCTGATAGCAGCTGGATGAGAGTTGCCAAAAATCGAGTTGATTGACGTGCAATAGGAGAGGCCCATGGCCAGCAGTGGACTGCTGTAGGCTGATGATGATGATGAAGAGGCGAACATCTATTCTGTAAAAATTACACGGTGAAAACTTAGGTGAAGTGAGCTGGAAGTGATCTGTCATTTCACGTGATGGATGTTTCAAAAACGGTCAGAAATGAAGCTGTTAGTTTAGACCATATATGGGCAACGCCCGGCCAGCGCGCCGGGCCGGATGCGGCCCGATCCGGCTTTTCATCCGACCCGCAAAACATTTTCAAATCGCGCGTGAAAAAAGGATATCAGTAAGCCAATAAGAAAGAAAGACTAACATTCTTAGACACAAACCTAACGCGACAAAACATATGGATAGATGATACTTTAATGATTCTAATGATAGATGTTGTCCATTGCTTGTTTTGAACACTTTTTCATATAAGTTTGCAGTGTCTACAACAAATATATTTACAACAAAATTTTGTAAATCACAATTTTATCGCCACTCACTCGTCTATTATCTTTCTCTTGTACCTATGGCCCGTGACTTCATTAGTGATCTATGGTTTGGCCAGCAACTTTCCAAAGGTTGGCCATCCCTGGTTTAATCCTTTGGGTAATATACACCTAATCCTTTGGCAGCAATAATGTAGCTTTCCATTAGTGAAAGATTTTTTGGAATCTGATCAAGAGTCCGAAGATTACCCCCTACATGCAAACTCACGAATTTTACATCTTTATAATATTAGTATTTTTTTTTTTTTTTCACGTGGAGAAATGCTCATGCATACTACACTACCACGGGGAGATAGTGCAGTTATGTGGGACTCTAACCCACTAAAACTCCACGGTGTCCTCCTCTGCCGCTTACGGCGGGAACACGGGCACGCGTTAGCACTCATCCGTGAACCCGCCGCGGCCGTCCGTTACCGGACCCTCCTCTGGGGAGTACTCCCCATCACCGGCGCACCAGAACACATAGCACGCCGTGACCACCCCAGGGACCAAACCAGCACATGGGCGCCAGACGACCCCGTGTCTGGGCACCCTTGGTCCCCCCTGCGACGGGTCAGGACATTGGCCCCGCCGCCTGCCAATTTTCGGCTGCAGAGGATAGGGAGAGCGGCCAACGTAATACCGACACTCCTCTTCCCCTGCAGCCCCACCGCGTCCGCCATCGTACGGTGGCGACCCCGTCAAGGCCGCGGAAGGTAGGGAGAGCGGCGCACCGTAATACCGGCACTCCTCTCCCGCCGCGGCCTCCAACCCTCAACCGCGATGCCTCCGGTACGTACGACATCGCGGCCCGCCTCAGTTGCGATGTCGCCCAAGCGACACCGCACACACACACACACGGCACATTATGCTACTTCTGGGGCTATCGGGTAAAAAAAATATTGTAAATGATTCCAAAGGGACCACCACATGTAAACGAGCTGTGGTCTAAAATAGCCACAGTGCTTACACAGTGTGGGTCCAACAAGTGCGGTAGACCCATGCAAAGACAGTCGACTGAACTAGATTCCTGTTGCCGCGACTAGTTGAGGGCTAAACATATGGCGTCTAAGGGAATACATCTAGGAGATGCAAATAAATAATAAATCTTAAAAATTCTTCTCATGGTTATTAAGTAAGATTTTAAAGTCTGGCGAGGTACTTGGATTTTTTAAATTATTAATTTGAATTAATTAATTTAAGAGCGATGGAGCGTAGCATCTCAAAAATTTAACTCACCGACCACATTCGCAACACCACAATACGCTCCTAGACAGGTATCGCCGATGTTGGTGATAAGTCTGCGACGCTGAAGTGGGAATGGGCGGGTCTTGTATTTACTCCGTGGTCACAACTATAGGATGCATCCAGACAGATGGGCCAAAGTCGCCACACAGTGGGTGCCTGAAGACGGCATCGCCACCGAGGCAGGCCGAAACGCTGGCGTGACAATTTGGACTAGTAGGTACCTAACCGATTGGACGGAGAAGGCCCAGCCGTTTCCCAACTATGTTGGGGTCGGCTTCCTGTCTAACTGAATGCAGCTGAATACCAGTATTTTATTTGGAGCGACTGCCTAACTGGCCTCCAAAACCCAGTTACTAGGTAATACGGTACCCCTTGGTAAGACTGGTTGTCAGACTTTGGGCTTCGAACTACCCGTAACGATTGCCAAAGATCTACGATGACAGCCGGGACCTGACGTACTTGACGTTTTGGACTTAACGTACTTTCTAAGGCAGTGAGGGATCTCGATATGTAATGGATGGTCACCCATCCACGAATCAAACGCGGCAAACGTAGCCTAACCTTCGTGTAGCCACGAGCCCCCTGATTGGGAGCTCATATAACAGTAATATACAACTGCGCAACCTGTGTCTCGATACCTAAACAATAAGCACATCATTTAAAGACCATAGAAACGTCACAGTTCGTCATTGTTGAGCCAAAAATAAAGTAAGCCACAGAGTATTACATAAACTGTCTTATAGAGAACAGCTGAGTAATTTCTGACCTTCGGTCCGTGTGTAAAATAAATAGATATAGAGCGTCCATAGTTACTAAGGAGTCATATTTAGTAGATGAGTAACAGACCTACGTTTGTTGGTATTATTGAATCAGCTTCCGATTTACAGAAATAAGTCTGAATGTCATTTATTAAGGAAGAAATGAATAGGAAAATAAAACCTGGATGAAAGATGAAGTGGAAGAGGGAAACATAAAATGGGTTTAGCACATAAGGAAGTACGTAATAATCAAACTCATACTATAATATTAAACTATTGCCGCGGGCAAACGCTAGTAGAGAATTATCCTTTTCTTACCGAATAGGCATACTCTTGATCTCGATCACGCGTGACGGAAAGCGATGGATAAGGTCTATGAGGGAACGAGCGTGCCCAGAAGATGCCTGTTCTCTCTTGTTTTGAAGGCAGGTGGGCTAAATGTGGAAGGGAACACAGACACTGGCAGAGTTCCACTCTTTGGGTATGTTCATAATAAATGAGAAGAGCTTACTATTTAAGGGCTGATTTTTCCAATACGATTTCTGTTACGAAGAAGTACCTGTGGGTGTACTATACCCACACAGTTATGTGTAAGTCCCATGTAATAGGTGCTATGAACAGGACACAGAGTAGACTCCGGTCAGCTACTGAGAAATTCCTGATGGAAAGGAATTGAGTGACTTCATTAACAGGAATGGTAGAATGTATGTATTGACCAGAATATTACTAAAGCACAATTTTGTAGTATTACTAATGAACCTATGACCAGTTTCTGTAAGTTAAACGAATCTTGGCAGCTAGCCAAGAGAACTCAGACGAAGATGTCAAGTTTTGTGGGAAAATATTATGTTGAGTGTATATCTTGGAAGTAAAACGACATCGTTAAGGGTATCTATTTTCTTAACTAGGTTAGGATCGGATCCAAGTATCCGAAGGGAACATCGGGATGGTTTTTAGTCAGTAAGTCTGACAGACTTCCGCCGACCAGACCTCTCCGCCAGCTCCAGAGCGGAGGAAATAAATGAGGATTTTCCACCCCGAAAAAAAAAATCGGATTTTAGCCCAACCAGGTGCAGGTAAATATCAGCGTTAATGTTGTAGAAATAGAGCATTAGTCTCTACGAGGAGTGACTTAGCAGTACTTAACTCTTTGCTTGAATATTATTTCCAGAAAAAAATATAATATTAGGAATATGATATCAGCGCGCCGCCCCTGTTTCGCAAGCTTTTTAAGACTCGATAAAACATAGTGATTTCTTTAATACACGTAAGTTCAAAATTAATGTACCTATTATACACACAAACCTTCGGAAATAAATTCTCTAAACGATGGTGAACTGCAATGAACTCCGTTGCGTAGTTTGTAAGAACAACGCGGTCACACAGACAGATACGAAAAGCGAATTTAATTTATAATATTTAGTGATTGGTCATTTTACTATTTGAGACTTCGGCGCAGGCGCATGCGTTACTATACCCATACCGAGATGTTTCATTCATAAAACCGTAAAAAGCGCCCTGAGACAGACAAAACAAGAATCCATCCGTGCACCGCTGTAGACCAAAGGAGATGGGAAGGATGAGCTCAGTAAAGTTGAATAGTTTGTTTGAACGCGCTAATCTCTGAAACTACCAGTCGGATATGCATTTTGATAGCCCAATTCTTGAGGAAAGCTATAGGCTACCTAACAATACGCTAGGACCCCGAGGAGCCGAGGAAACACCAAAAAAAAAGTCAGAAAGAACGCTAAGCAAAACGAAGTAATAGCGCGGGCAGGCGACGCGGACGCTATGCGACGGGATATTATGAGTCGCGGAAGCAAAAAATTTCACGCGGACGAAGTCGCGGGCAGAAGCTAGTACTAATAATAAAGTTGAAGAATTTGTTTGATTAAACGCACTAATCTCTGGATCTACAGATCGGATTAGAAAAAATATTTTTGCATTTGATAGCCGAATTCTTGAGGAAGGTTATAAATAGGCTATCTAACTTCAAGCTAAGACCCCTAGGAGCCGAGCAAAAACAAACAAAGTCAAAGAACGCCAAGCAAAAACGAAGTAAAATCGCGGGCTGCGATATGACGGGGTGGGGCGGGGGAGCAAGAAATTTCACGCGGTCGAAGACGCGAGCAGAAGCTAGTTCTGTCGTAAAAGCCAGACCACAAGGTCGGTTGGAGTCTTGATACGATAGAGTAACATATTGGCGTTGATAGTAACGAAGCAATCGTGCAATATGATTCATTTCCCTTACTCAAGTTAATTCTAGCGCAGAGATAAGGAGCAAATAGTACGTATTTCTTCCATTTTTAGATCTTATACGTATGTTCACCACAAGAGTAGGTGTAACACTTGGTACAGTCGAGCGCACGTCTGTTTCAATAGAATGAGAAGCGATTTTTACCACCGGAATTTTAACCTTCAATATCTCCGTAATGAAGGTTCCCAGGTATAGTCAAGTAAAATATAAATATTACAATAACGGGGAGGATTACAATTACAAGCAACTCTCGGTGTCGGCTCGTCAGGGTCCAAGAAACTATCCACCTTTACATTATTATATTTATTATCATGGCGTTATATATAGCGTCATGTTCGTAAACGGGCGCCGCAGGGTTTAAATTTAATCTTATATTTTGAATTGTTTCATCATTGTATTTTTGTACATACATTGTTCTTTCCTATGGAAGCAACAAGAATAATGTACCCAGGATTTTGTAATATCTTGATTTAAAAGAGTGTCCCTGGAGTTTCTTGCCCGTTCTTCAACTTTCTGCCTAACTGACGGACTCTGACAATTCAAAAGGGCCTGTAAATAGTTTAATTGAAATAAATGCTTTGAGTTTATCATCAACACTTACGAGTTTAATATAACTTAATGCTGGTCAATCTTTAATCATGACTGTATTTTAACCGGACAACTTAGGTAATCGCAATGAGACAATATTTTTTTTAATGCCTGCGTAGTTTAGTTGTGGACTGCTCCGTTGGTCTCGTGGTCGCAAGCGCGACTGCTGAGCGTGGGGTCCTGGGTTCGAATCCCAGGTCGGGCATAGTGTTATTGGGATTTCCATTAGGAATTTTTACAAAAAAAAAAACAACCCACATCCAAATACGACACTACAAAGTGAAAAATAACTTTAATTTCGCAAGTCGGTGTCGTTGGGTTCGCATTTTCGTTATTTGCCATTGACTTCCGAAATTAACGTTATTTTTCACTTTATAGTGTCTTATAATAATATATTGAAAACCTCCTCCTTTGTCTGTTAAAAAACGGTGACTATTGTCGTGCCAAAAAACAATGATTTTTTGAATAAAACAGCAACAAAATATGTTTCAATACTTACACTAATTGAGAGGTATAAAGTCACAGAAAACCTAGTACACCATTAGTGCTAATAGAACTCAGTAAATACTATAAGATAGCAGACAGTACATCTTTGTACGTGTCTGACGTCAGAACAACGTCATTTACAAGATTGTGGAACAAGACTTTAATATTGAATCTTGAGAATTTAGGAAAACAGTTTTGGTAAGATTACTGGGATTTAGATGAGTTTTTGAGATAAAACCGATGATTGTGAGCGTGTGAAATATAGAGGAAATGATAATCTAGAGAATCGCATGTAAAATACTGGTATTCGGTATCCGGTTAGACTGGAAGCTGACCCCAATCATCGTCATTCTCCTGCCCTTATCCCAATTAATTTGAGGTCGGCGCAAGATGTATTTTTATTCTCTATTAGTCGTCATGTCGGTAGTTACCCCTTTCTAACCATATCATCATTCACACAGTCCATCCATCGTTTCTTTGGTCTTCCCCTACTCTTATAGCCATCGACATTCATACTCAAAAGTTTCTGGAAGCCGACCCCAATATAGTTGGGAAAAGGCAGGCAGATGATGATGATCACTAACTAGGGAATTACTGTCTTGTTGTGTTCCGGTTTAAAGCATTAGGAGAATAATCTGGTTGACAGGCACCTTGCCAAATACGTATGGCACTTGCAAAAACGTTGTGATCTACAAAAAGTTTTAAGCATTGGTTTGACGTTAAAATGTGGGCCATAAATGTCAAAATCAAAAATCAAAAATAAAAGTCATTAATTCAAATAAGGCTGACAATCAGCAGTTTTTATCGTCAAAATTACCCAAAACGCCCGCCTTAAACTACTTTCTAGTGTTTTCAATCGTCGTTACTTCTGCATGGACGTCCACCTTTGACAATGTTGAGACACAGCTGTTACCGCTATAGTAACACTTACATAACGTAACAGAAAGATTTTCGATAATACTCCTGAATTTCAGCTAAAACGTCGGAAGATCTGCTGTTCTATTCTGTAAAAATCTCACGGTGACAACTTAGGTGAAGTGAGCTGTCTCAGCAGCTTTCAATAATGCCAATCTCTAACATCAGGTGGAACCATGGCATGACAGCTCACTATAGCGAAATTTTCTACGTGAGACTTTTACAGAGCGGCTGAATGAGTCAAGAACTCAAGACCCAAAGTCTAATTTGTTTGAACTACAAATTGAGAGTTCGTAAAGTTAATGTTTATTTTACAAAACGCAAATAGCCAACGCAGTTAAGACAGCGGCCAAATCAAATGGGTGTAGGCGGATTGTGGCTGTAGCGAGCCGGAAGAGTATGTATGAGCCAAAATAGCTTCGGGACGGGACCCCAGACTAACGAGCACACAGGGACGTGGAGGGAGAGAGACAGAACGATGGAGAGATAAACATGTGGTATCAATAATAAATGAGACCGTATTTTGCTCAGAGGGTCCTTAATATATCTTTTTTCTTCTCTTTTATTGGCAATAACTATGCAATGTGGAGATGACAATAAATGAAATACTAGCAATACGAATGCATAGGATAGGTATTTTGTAACTATCAAATAAATACTAATATTTAAATTAAAAAAAAATGTGATTTTACAAACTAAATAGTAGTGATGGTCCGATTATGGGTTTTGCCAATCTTGGACTAGCTATGACTCAGATAAAAACAGATACATAAAAGGATACAAACAGGATAACAAGCACAGACAAAAACTAACACACAACACTAACACGCACACAACACTCACAATAAATGACTATAGTGACTAAAGTATTGGATAAATTTTGTTTAACTTTTTTAAGCAGACTGGGAACATCATTAGAAGTATACGAAGTTGAATTTACTGTCGAATTGTCGTGTCGTGTGTGTGAGAAGCAGCTGTTGCCAGCGACTATGTCTGCGTATATTCTGTAACTAATACAAAAAAGTAGCCTGCGTCCTTCTTCAGATATCTGGCTACCTTTTATTTGCCTTTCATAGGAATCGGTTTAGTCGTGAGAAGATGACTGACTGGATTACTTTCGCTTAAATAATATTACATACAAGCTAGATGGGATTCCCCACCGGCAAAACTGACGAATTGCCATTCAAACTTTCATCCACTTTTTAACACTTCAGGGGCGCATTTTCAAAAATCCTCCCTTAGTGCGAACTTTCGTTATAAGGAACTCTTGTGCAAAATTTCATGCTTCTAGCGGTTTATACTGTGCGTTGTGTGTCAGTGAATTAATGAATTTAAGATTTTTTTTTAAGTAGATGGGGTATGGATTTCTCATGTCGTGGTAACAATATAAGCGAGTCAGCAGGGTGATAGCGAGGCTGACTGTCCAGGGTGCGCCTTACGTACCTTTGAGTATACATACTCTTCCCAACTTATTTGGGTTCGGCTTCCAGTCTAGCCGGATGCAGCTAATACATGGCGCGACTGCGTATCTGCCCAGTTACTGGCTTATCCGATATCCTTTCGAAAGACTGGTTTTCATCTACTGACTACCCGTAACGACTGTCAAAGATCTACGAATGACAGCCAGAACCAACGGCTTAACGTGCTTTCCGAGGCACGGAGGGGTCTGGATATGTAACGGACGGCCACCCACCACGAACCGACCGATCAACCCGTGCGGCTGTTATCATGTAGCCACGAGCGAGTATACTCTTTAGACCTTACTAGAGTTGCCTAGTTGATGTTATAGGTACAATATGTACCATTATAATTTATATTTTTCCGAGTATTGTTCTGGCTTATTGCCAATGACCACATACTTTTAAAGACCATTCTTGCAATCATTAGGATTATCATTTCATTCTTTAATCAGTTTTAATAGGATATGTATTTTTATATGACACATTTCCTGTGTTCTTAAATTGACCTAACCTAACACGTCGTACCCACGCCACGTGCGATTTTTTCACGCAAAGATTTTTTATTGCGCATTGGATTTTCAACTCTCGGTGTTGAGCCGAGCAATGAGAATCCAAGAATGGTTTCCAGCTCGTCAAAAGAAACACACTGTTGGATTTTCAACTCTCAGCGCTATGCAGTGAGTTGGAAATCCAGTGTGCGAAAAAAAAAATTGCCCGTGGGTACCGTAAGAGGGCTTGCGCATTTCTGAATATGACAGCACTAGGTTTCAGAAACAGACTGTCACACAGGTATGCCGTATGAGTGACAGAGACGACGTGAGACAAAGCGGGACTTTTTTTTAAAAACTATATGTGTAATTTTTACGGCTTCCTGGGTACAATACCAAAATTGTTTATTTCACATAAACCTACATGGGCACTTATGAAACGTCAGAAACTAGGTGCAGGCGAAGAGACGGCAAGAACTCCTTCTTACTATACAAAGCTCACCCCAGTATGGATGGAAAGTATTGTCATTAGCTTCTATCTACCTATCTATTTAGCCCTTACTGTCCCACCGCTGGGCAATAGGAAGACTAATAGAGAAATATGGAAGAAAAATACATGTTCGCCGACCCTAAATAAATTGGGATACGGGCAGGAGAATGATGATGATAATGTCCCACTGGTGGGCAAAGGTCTCCCACTCCCTGATTGCAGGCCAGTCCTTTCAAGTTCTAAAACTTACACTAGCTAGTGTATGAATGAATGAAATGAATAATATAATCTATACTAATATTATAAAGCTGAAGAGTTTGTTTGTTTGGTTGAACGCGCTAATCTCTGGAACTACCAGTCGGATTTGAAAAATTCTTTTTGCATTTGATAGCCCAATTCTTGAGGAAGGCTATAGGCTACACTTAACATCACGCTATGACCTTTAGGAGCCGAGCAAAAAGAAAAAAAGTCAGAAAGAACGCTAAGCAAAAACGAAGTAATAGCGCGGGCAGGCGATGCGATGCGACGGGGTGGGTCGGAGTAACAAGAAATTTCACGCGGACGAAGTCGCGGGCAGAAGCTAGTGTATTACATAAAAAATCTTCTAACTATCCATTTGGACTTAAGACTTTTTCCAATAAGAACCTAACTAGACTCTCCCATCATATAAGCATCACGATCTGATGATCGTGATGATGATAAGATGGGATGATTCATCAACTAGCTTCATATTTTCTGACTGACCGACTTCTTGACAGTTCAAAAATTCCTGTAAATGGTTTAATTGAAATAAATGCTTTGAGTTTGAGGATTAAAGAAAAAATGAGCCCTTAAAATAGTATCGTAAAACGTGAGAAAGGGATCGATACATGGGAATAGACAACAGCGACCTCTTATCTAGTAAAAACGAAAGCAATCACCACTGCGTTTACAAAGCGTGGAGATTCTGGCTTCATCTTCATCAACATCTTCCTGATCTTGCCCCATGTTACTTGGGATTGGCGAATCACGTTTCCTTCTTCCATTCTCGCCTGTCAACCGTCAAGTTATCACATTCACTCCCTTCTCTATCATATCATACCTCACACAATTCTTACATTTTTACTTTGGCCTTCTTCTCCCTCTCCATCCATCAATATTTATGAGTCAAATACGTTTCCTCCCTCCTCATCACATGCCCCTACCAAGCCCAACGATTTCGTTTTAACTTTTCTGCTGGCATGAATCACCGTTCATTATATCGATCTATGGACACGAGCTGTCTTGGGAGACTATATACAGACTCCGGGCCCGGGTTGGTCGAAGCAAAGAAAACTGTCATAAAATAAAATTCATAGATGACTCCGCCCTGGAGTGTAAATGTGGTGCTGTTCAACAAACAATGAGGCACATAATATCATATTCAGGATGTCCTGTAGTCAGCATGTTAAAGGAACTGATGGACGCTACTGATGGCGCCAAACTCGTAGGTAGCTGAATTCTAGTGGTCTACTACCTTTGTCCGTCAATGAAGATATAGGCCAGCCAGAACCCTATACCCGAATAATTAACTTTTTCTACGGGTACATCGGGAATAGGGACCAACTGTCAATCGTGGTGTCATTAATTTTATAGTTAATTAAAACGGTACACTTCCAATTACATTAATTAACATAGAGACAATTATTACAATAATAAACACATCAAAAAAATCTAAACAACACGCATCATTTACAAAAACTGCATGTTAATTAATTGATACTTTATTTTTTTCTTAACTAGATTGGTATACAATCTTTTTCCTCTCGGTGACATGTAACTGACTGATTTTAAAAATAGAAACTTTTCGATTGTGTTTTGTTTTCATTAAAATAAAAGCTATTTTTTTCCAATGTCATTCGTTTTCGATGCTTGATTTTGGTATATTCACTTTTTTTAGAGATGTACAGTTTTTGAAAAAAATGAGTGGTGAGTCATTTTTTATGTCATGGAGCGACGCCATTTGAATGCTGATAAAATTGATGAAATGCAGAGAGCTGTAGGAATGCTACAAGCGCGCGGTAAGAAATTAGTCCTAGCTATCTCGGCATTTTGGTGTCAATAGGAGCGTGATTTGTCGTCTTTGGCAGCGTTACGTTAATACAGGGGATCCTGCTGAGCAACACCCAGGACGTGGAAGGAATACAACTGCTCGACAAGACCGATACATACAACTGACTGCAAGACGTCAGCCGATGTTATCCACCCGGGAGATAGGTTTAAAGCTACAATTCTCAAACCGTGAGAAATAGGCTGCATGAATACGGCCTACGAGCACGACGCCCAATCAGGTGCCCACCTATACGCCATGGGAACCGCGCCAATTGAAACGAATGGTGTAGGGAACACTTGACATGGACCCAGGAGCAATGGGATACAATTTTATTTTGCGACGAGTCCCGGTTTGGATTTAGGTCTGATACGAAACGGGTAAGTGTATCGTCGACCCGGGAATGCTGAACAGCTGAGATGCGTCCAGGAAGTGCGCCCTTACAGTGGCTCCACAGTGATGGTATGGGCGGGTATTATGAAGAACAGACGAACTGAGCTCGTTTTTGTAGGTGGCAATATGAACGCTGAAAGTTACGTTGGAGAAGTCCTCGGGCCTTATGTTCACCCATTTGCACAAAGTCTTGGCTCAGATTTCAGGCTGATGCATGACAATGCGCGTTCTCACACAGCTCGGAGAACCAGAGAGTACTCGGCAATGGAAAACATCCGGGTATTGCCGTGGCCTACATAATCGCCAGACCTCAATCCCATCGAGCACGCATGGGACATGCTCCAGAGACGTTTTCTAGAGAACCTAGACGGAGTGTCGACAACCCAACAACTGAAAGACTTGTTAAAATTCCATTGGGAGCGATTGCCGTAGGATCAGATAAATAATCTTATAAATTCAATGAAAAATCGTTGCCGACAAGTTTTAAACAACAGAGGCGATACTTTGTATTGAATCACACGATAATTTAAAAAATAGTTATTTAATTTTGTAAAACATGAAAAGTTTAATTTCGTTTTAACTTTATTTTATACATAATATATTTATAGTAAAAACCGTTCAACAGTTCAAAACCGTACATGTTGCTTACGACTTTTTTGATGTGTGTATAATATAATTTAAAACTAACATGGAATAGTGGACTCCCTTACATACTTTGTCTCACAGAACACTAGACATATTATACGCATAGTTTTAATCCATTCATCCACAAACATCACGTTCAGGACTGGCAGCCAGAAGGGCATTCAGCAATAGACTGGGGATTCGGCTCTGGCTACAGTTTTGGCTGGCAGGCAAACAGATTGTGCTCTGACGGTGCCCCATAGACGGTAAAATGATGGAGTAGGAAACACCCACATTTACACAAAATTCGGCCAAAACTTCGGATTTCGTGACTAGGGAGTAAGTAGATGTAGATCCCCTGGGCTCACTCCATTTAGATGGTCATCGACACGCTAAGAAGATACCGATCTATGGAAATCCGCAGAGGAAGGTTATTAAGGATACCACACTAGGATGGCCTAAATAGAAAGGATCAATGATTTGAAAAGTGGTTAACTTACAGCTTCAAATTAATCGCGAATGGGAGAGGTTTACACCTGTGAGAAATTACCTAAACAATGTTACTTTAACCCAGATTTTTTTCTTATTAGATTCTGACTATTTCAAACTAAACAAGGAAAATTATTGATCCTATTTTTGGCATAAATTGTAAATTAAGTACCTATTTTAACAACGTCCCCAAAGTGGGATTCCCTGCCAGCATGAAACGACATGGAATTATTTATTTCGTAAAATAGGATATCGGAATCACTTTTATACAAGTTTAAACAAAGAATAGGCTAGAATAGAGTCGACATTTCCTATTTAATATCTCTGAGAAGAAATGGCGAAACACGCAGGGCTCTGTAAAGTCCAGTAACAAAAAACAGGCTAGCATCTAGTTTAGCCGTGTGTTGCACTACTTGAGTGAACATCATCTTTTGGGCATGCTGCTATAGACCTCATCCATCGCTTTCGAGATCTTCAAGAGCATTACTTAAATAATAAAAAAAGAATAATGCTTGGTAGATAATCTTTACCAGGCATTTTAAATATTCTGAAAATTTTAAGGAAATAGTAGTCTAAATACAATTGCGTAGTTACAACATAAAACCACGACTTTCCCAGATAAATGCCTCGAAAAACGGACATTGCTTTTTTATTCTTCTAATAGATAGTATACACTGTATTGAATGCTAGAGTAGAACTTCCAGAAACCAATTCAGCTTAGAACTAGAGCTATATTTTTTAAAATATTTTATTCTGGTAATTCATAGAAATCAAAAGAATTCTACCTAATAACTTATTATGTATGCAATGTTTTTATGTTTTAATTATAGTATGTGATAAAGCAAAAAAGTGCTATTTTTAGAAACAAAAAAATATTTTTTTAGATGTTGTTTAAAGCAAGCTAGGTACGTAATTTTTTCTGTAATTTTGAAATAATTTTTTTGCGCAGGTTCTATAAGGTTTATTTATTTTTGCATTTTGTTTTAACACATATTATTGTTTAGTGTTATCAATTTATGATAACCTGCCTATAAAATATCAGATACTTAACACGAAGAAATTCGGATTTTTACAGTTTCAGTTTTTTGTTATTAGGGTTTTCACAAATCAAAAATCTGAAAGCAAAAACGCAAACATTTTAATTCTTAAAATGAAGTAAGTATTACTCATTATAATAAAATATCAAATAAAATTATAACTCTGTTTTAAAGTATATTTAAGATTCGGGAGTTCTACTCTCGCATTCAAAATAGTTTATACTTTCGATTAATAGAATAAAAAAGTGATGCCCGTTTTTTGAGGCATTTATCATACTGTACAACGTACAGACCTACTGTTATCAAATTATTTTTAGATTTTTCCTCGTTTTCACACGCACAGATCAAAAATACGGATTTATTTACACCGAAAAATGATAGGTAACGATAAAAAACGGAAATTATCTATTTCTTGACTTATCTATATTTATATTTAGATAAAGGATGTAGTACAGGTACACACTTGCCTTGCCCGAAAAATGCACAATCATATATTTTTTGACATGTTATTTGGGCCCGAAACACTCATAAAAATAACACTAGTTTTATATGATTCACGTTTTTCAACACTGTCACTGAGCAAATGTTCAGTTCTTATCTAAATCATTTTCCTGTACTCTTTTATTGAAAAATAGGCCTCAATTAATATCTTATCGGCATTTTACGTTAAACTGTGCGGCAAACATTAGTTAGAGTTATGTATGACCGATAAAAAACTAAGCGCAAATAATAATCAGGTTTTTTTTCAAATCACTTACCAACTATAGGGAATTTTACACAAATTACACAGTTTCCGTACGGTCTTAAAGCGAGAGCTACAATGGTGTTCGACAGTACAAAGCCAACATTTGGTCGTTCCCAAAATAGTACCATGTAGCAGGCCCCAACTAAAGTTATAAACATTCTCAACGCACACATGCAAATTAAAAAAAATCAATATTTAAACAATCTCACTGAACGCGACGCACGGAGCTCAATACAAGTACAACACGCGACAATATGGTCGATGATCATTTTACTGAAAAAATGTGACTTTTCACAACCTTCGTATAAGGGAAAACTACGAAAATAGACATAATACTCACATTTGTGAGCGCGAACGTCGTTCACATCACGTATGCAATTAGCGACTCAGTCTCCTTATTTTTTAACGATGGAAAATCAATAATTTTTAAGAGCACAAAATTTTGTTCATATTTTTCCGTCGGGCCCCCGCTCTCTTGCGTGGTCTCGCTCCGACACTTAAAAATGAAAAACCCATTGCAAGAAAACTGTGGTACCGAAAGAGATGCATATACGTCGGCGATTGTAAATAATGATGAGGAACGAATCATAACAAACGAAAGAGACAGTCGATGGATTATGGAAGCGTTTAACAATAACAAAATGCGTTACGTAACCACAATAACATTGATTTATCTCAATACTCACCGTTTGTTAGGTTAATTGTAGATGTTTTAACGATAAATTATATCTTTTTACACGTTTTTGTAACATCGCGAATGCATTTTGACGCGAGCAATCATCCGTCAGACGGGCGCCATTTGCAATTTGTGTGCATCTGACTTGGCTCTTATTTTTGTTAGGTTGTTACCTACGTTTTTGTTTGGCATTGCGAGATTATTAAAAATCAAAATGTATTTATCACTATTGTAAGCGTATTTTGTGGTTATTATTTCGTAACTGAAATAGGCACTATGAATTAATTTGCTTCATTCACAAAAATGTATGATCAGCTGGAGTAATGATTTTTGTAGCATAGCGACATTTTGAACTGTCATATGAGTAGCGGGCGGGAAGTTTGAACAAATGCCACACAAACATTTTTGATGATTTTTGTTTACTTCGATAGCTACGAATAAAGCGCGCGAGATAAAAGTTAAAAGTTTAAAAAATCCGCGACTTAAGGGGGATGCGGTAAGGTAGCCCGCGAAATTCAAATTTTCTTACGTTTTTTGCAATTTGCTGGTCAGTATTAAGTTGTACGTCGATAAAAATATGATTCGCGGCCGTAACAAATATGTATTTACAGAATCATAATCATTAGAATCAGTAATACAACTTGTTAGGTTAGTATAATCCCAAAATGTCAAGATTTCATGAAATAGTCATTCTGTGGGATTACTTGGTCTTGAGAGAGTTGTGTTGATGACTTTAATAATGATTAAGTATAATTCTGTAAATACGTATTTGTTACGGCCGCTAATCATATATTTTATAATTCTGTAAATACATATTTGTTACGGCCGCTAATCATATTAATCAACGTAGGTACAACTTAATACTGACTTCATCCGTTCTAGAGCTACGATGCCACAGACAGATACACACACACATACACGCATACACATACACACACACAGGCACGTCAAACTTATAACACCCCGTCGTTTTCGCGTCGGGGGTTAAAAAAGAAAGACATCAAAGCAATCTAAATAGAAGGAAGACAGATGTCAAGAAATTGTGCAAGAATGTGTTCGTATCCAAGTTTCTTTGCTTGGTAATTCTTTTTAACCTTTATAATTTGCCTTTTCAGGCTAAGAACTCACGGAGCGATTTTCGCCCGCAACCGCCGCGGTCGTGGATCTGCGGTTTTATTTCAAAACTCACGAGACCGGTTATTCGCGCGGTTACGCGGCCGCCGCGGTTGCGATCATCGCCCGCAAACGTGGCGGGCGATGATCGCAAGATTGCAAGACGGGCGGTTAACGATCAGTGGTCCCGCCGCGCCGCCCGCCGGCCCCCGCGGTCGCCCGCCAACCGATCGCAAAGCGCGCGGGCGCCACCCGCCGAGGCTGCGGGTAACCGCGGCCCGCGCGATTCTACTAGTTGCCCGCCGCCGGTACAGCGGGAGCCGCATACAACCGCGTACACCGCGGGCGTAAAACGCGTCGTGAAATGTGCTTTAATTTTTTATATAAATATTTGCATTCTACAGAAGCTGCGGGCCCGCAACCGCAGCGGACGCGGGCGAAAATCGCTCCGTGAGTCCTTAGCCTCAGTTAGTTTTGCGGTTTTTGATGTAGTTATATAAAGCTTACCTATAACTATGTACCTACTAGATGTTAATCCTCGTCTCTGTTTACCAATGACGCTGTTTACAAGTCCTTTAAAGAAGAAAAAAAAGCTGCATGCAAAATGAAATTTGCCAAAAACAAAGCAGAGGTACTTATCACAAACTGACGCGTTAGGCAACGCAAGCCGTTTATATTACATTAAAACTAGCAAGTAAAGCATAGGTACTACAAGCCAATTTATCTCTATACAATAACAATACCTACGCTTATAACGGATTGATTTTTGAACACAATTTTACGTAAACAACAGAACTTTTCATTTCACAAAATTAATAGACCGTACTTAATACTTAGAGCTTGCCTAACACCATAGTATAATACTATGCTAACACGATTTCCCGATTACATTTTCACCAAAATAACAATCTCACATCACGAATTTTTTAATTCACTTTTGGGTCACAGATTGACATTTCTAGTTTAGACCAATGATGTATATAATACGTCATTGGTTTAGACCTTGTAGTTGTCAGCCATATTAAACTTTTTCATAGCTAACCAATAGAATAGAATATGTACTCTTTATTCCAATGGTAAATTTTTGCTCCTACTTGCTCTTTCTTACTATTTACGTCAAGTTTAATGGTGACCGGATTTCAGTTTATTCTGCAAAAAGTTTTTATTTTGCCAGTGTAAGTGCCACTTTCTTTATCTTGATTTAAAAAAATATTATATTTTGTTCTCTGCAATGTTATCACAGGTTCAGGCTGTATTTGTCTGGTATAATAGAATTTGAAAGACGACCAGGCACTCCTGTTAGACCGGGAGATGATGACACATTTTGGTAAGTCATTTCTTACAGTATGGCACTTTCAGGGGGGTTCATATACGTAATAAGTGAGAGGAAAATGATGTTCTTACCGGTGGTGCGCGGGACGCAATTGCAGAATAATTAATTGAAATTGCTCGAAAATCCGGAGGTGTCAAACAATTTCTTTCACAACATTTCTTCAATTTATCGGTATTTCAACAAAAAAAACCCGGCGGTCGCTATGTGCCATACTTCTCCGGTGGGTGTTTAGACCCGCCATACTTTTTTGAAAATGTTTTTTTTTTATTTATTTCTTACAGGCTGATTTTTTTTTTAACAATTGTTTTTTATTAATCTTGTACGAAAATCACCATGCCATACCATTCCGACGGTCCAAAATACCCGCCATACCCCCTCAAACATGTCATTTTTTTAAATTCGAGAAACCATTTCTTTCAGTATGGCACTTTAAGTCGTGGTCAGTTTATGGTACAGTGAGACAAAATTATATTCGCCATACTTCTAGTGCAGTATGAAAGTGGTGCCATACTTGAAAAATTGTATTTTTTAACCATTTTTAAAACACGCCTATAGAAGCCGTGAAATTATTTTTTACAGTATGGCATAAATGAAATCAGATTGTTCCCATACTATTATGAGTTGAATAAAATATGCCATACTGTGACCATGGTACGAAAGACCGTCATACGCACGCTGCAGTGTAAAAAAAAATAAAAAATGAAACGATTTCTTACAGTATGGCATTTTAATTTTTGAAAAAATTATAAAAAGTATGATTCAGGAAAATTATCTCATACTCATCATGAAATCCAAAAGTGATGCCATACCCGGAAAACCGATTTTCAGCTACAGTACGCCTGACCAGCAGCTGCTGTATACCTGCGTTAGATTTTGTATTGAGGAAGATAGTTCGAAGACGTTCGAGCGTAGAATATTTTACGACATAACACATTATTTAATTAAACAAGATTGTCCCTACATACAACTTTCAAATTTCGTATTTACTTTCCTCACATAACCAACTTTCAAAAAAAAATGGTGCCATGCTGTAAGAAATTGTTCAAATGTTGCATAAAATTTTACAATTATTTAATAACATTATACGTATATCACCCACTCTACAGGTATGGCATTATAACAATTACGTTTCTAATCATAAAAACAACTACTAGACCAAATTTTAAGGTGAAAGAAATGGTTTCTCGAATTTAAAAAAATGACATGTTTGAGGGGGTATGGCGGGTATTTTGGACCGTCGGAATGGTATGGCATGATGATTTTCGTACAAGATTAATAAAAAGCAATTGTTAAAAAAAAAATCAGCCTGTAAGAAATAAATAAAAAAAAAACATTTTCAAAAAAGTATGGCGGGTCTAAACACCCACCGGAGAAGTATGGCACATAGCGACCGCCGGGTTTTTTTTTGTTGAAATACCGATAAATTGAAGAAATGTTGTGAAAGAAATTGTTTGACACCTCCGGATTTTCGAGCAATTTCAATTAATTATTCTGCAATTGCGTCCCGCGCACCACCGGTAAGAACATCATTTTCCTCTCACTTATTACGTATATGAACCCCCCTGAAAGCGCCATACTGTAAGAAATGACTTACCAAAATGTGTCATCATCTCCCGGTCTATGTCTGTAGGTATGCTCGGCAAGTATACTAGGCTGCTACTGCAAAAAATCTCAGCTTATTATGTAGTTTCCTTCTGCTAGACACGAGGCAGTAGGTAAAGAGCAATAATGGTTTAGTAGAAACGGCTGCGATTTAAGAGTCGTAAGTCGTAGGTACGAACCCTGACTGGCGCTTTACTTTGTGTAATTATTTTCATCACCACTATCAAAACGGTGCAAAACCGCGGCATGTCCTAGAACCAAAAATTTGAAGATATGTGACATTACCAACCCGCACTGGGCCCACGTGGTGGATCACGGCCCACAGTATTGAAAACATTACAGGCTGATAATGAGGCACCAGGCCACTGGCCTCTATTGACCACCACAACCGGTGTTAAAAACAAAATTAAGTACTTATTTTATTTCTTTTACATTTTCTCTCCCAATAGAGAGAGATAAAGTGGGGTTGTACAGGTTAGGCTACCCATATGACTTAATTTCTTGTCGGAAAATTATGATATCGACTGTATTGTACATTACCAACTCAAAATCTGACCTAGTTGAAATCTGACCTTCATCGCCAATATCATGACCCCTATTTATAAATTCATACAACATACCTATTCATGGCTTTCACCAGCTCTGGATAAATTTTCTGTTGAACCTTGAATCTATCTAATGAATAGTGACCATACATCTCCACACTCGTCAACACAGCTTTCTAACCAAATTTTCACACATAACTTCCAAGTTTTCCCCCCTACTCTCTTTTGTCTATACAAAAGACTGTCTGTCTGACTGTCTTTTGTCTTTTGTGATGCGGATGATTGAGGAGAGTATAAAAATGTAGACGCTATCGTCTACATTTTTATACTCTCCTCAATCATCCGCATCACGTGCTCGTACATACCACAAAGGCACATTCCCGAAAACGTCAAAGCGACAATGTCAAAAACTAGTCAAATATGTAGGGAAAGTAGAGAGGTATTTTTGACAGATTGAGACAGACCAGACTGTGAACGTTTTAAAAATTACGATAATTGCCATCTGATTCTCACACAACTTCCCAATCACAAGAATCACTTTTAAACTACATTGTATCTAATAATCGCAGTAATCATCATCTGCCTGCCTTTTCCCAAATATGTTGAGGTTGGCTTCCAGTCTAACCGGATGCAGCCGAATACCAGTATTTTAGATAAGGACACAAACACAATATAGCTCAAAATAAAACACCTTTCATAATAATTTACTCATTTAAATATATATTTATATAATAGTAATCTGTTACGTATTTTTACATAAAAAGCCGACGAGCGCCGACGATTTTACAATTTATAAATAATAATTATTACAATAAATTATTTTTATTTATCATTAATACAGAAACACTACGATTTAGCAATTCTTTGGTTAAAATTAAGATTCCCGCGAACTTTTCAAGTTAAAAACAATATAACAATGATAAAATTATAGAAAAAAGAAAACAACCACGCCGAAAGTCGCGTTTACATCGAGTTTCGGAAGTCGAAGCCGAAGCCGAATTCGGCTAAAACCGTTTCCGAATTCGGTCTTCCGAGGCCGAATGCCGACACAGGGCTATATTTAGCTATATTTTTACACTAACCATTGACTAAGGCGGATGTAAGCGCGACGTCAAAGCATTCTTAACTATCGGCATTATATCTAGGTTAGAAACTTTTGTAAAAATAGATAAACGACACTTCCCTCATGCATCACATACGTATCCATAAATTTTCGAGATCTACCTTAGAAAGAACGGGCTAGAAAATAAGGTACAGTACCCGGGCTTTATAGGCGCTCCCTCACCTGGGGCAAATTATAAAGTATTAATGCTATTATGATTCAAGTGCGAAAAAGGGACGGTGCTCTTGGTCATGCATAGCTCCGTCTCTTTTACATTGGAGTCACGATGGCATTAAACCTCCATAATATGGCACCTGTAATGTAACAACCCAAGATTCAATTTTGAGTATTTTTTCTACATTGCTTGTAAATAAATAGCTTGTCGTGAATTACCTTTATATTACTTCTGTATTGTTAGTGTCAGCCTGACAATCCCAAAATAAAATTACCTCGGCTCTCCTTACTCTCTGATGTAATGCTCGAATCTGAACGGTTACATTACAGGCGAATGCTCCGGGTGAAGGAGCGCCTTAATATGACGACACATCGGGCCAGTTTCTCGAACGACAATTATACAAAATTGAGGCAACAAATTATCAAGCCCGCGTAAATTGCTGCGATTAGTTGAAGATTTTATCAATAGCCAATCGCAGTAGAATACGCGTACTAATTTTCGTTCGAAAACTGTCCCATAGAGATAAAGAAAGAGACGTCACACAGGTGTGTCAGAGACAACGCTCTACAAAGACGAACTCCTTTTTTTAACTTCATGTGACGTATTAGAACCTTGTACTGCAATTACATAATAAGCATTCATAAAAGTACAAAAATCCAGGCGTATTTGCTATATAGAATCTAATTTTATTAATACTATAATATTTTGTTTCTAGTAAAATTGTTGAAATTATATTTCAACAATTTTACTATAAACAAAATATTGCTTTATACAGAAAATAAGTATGGCGAGAGAACTAAACACAGTAACGATTGACTAGAGAAATTAATGTAAATTAAAAATATGGATCAGTTGATTATTTTCTATAATAACTTATGTTTATTTCGAGATTGAGTTTGTCTCATTATTTCCTGCACTAACCTTATTATGGACGGGTGAAAAATATTATTTTTATTTTTGTACAAAAATAAAAATAATAATTTTAATTAAAAATAAGAATTTTAATTTTCTCTGTAGAGAGAAAAATTACATAACATAAAGGTTTGGCAGCTAGAGATGTATAAAACACCCACATTTTGCCAGTAATGTTTTAAATCCCATGTAATTAGGAAGCGAGCTTATTGCCTTAACAAAATTTATGAATACGTATGCACGATAAATTATTAGGGATCTCTATCAAATTACAAAATACGTTTATTTATTTTTAAGCTAAGTTGTCAGCGGTTCCGTATATCGAGACAAGCATTAACAATTCATATAATATATATTTATTTTTATATTTTGAACACACTATTCTAACCCGCCGTTTACGAGTTTTAACTGTCATATTATTATAATTTTATTATACAATATTTATAAATAACAGATTAATTCTATCATACATTTAAATAAATAAATACAAGTTGAAACGATAACAATCAATCTATACAAATAAATAAAACTGAAATGTCAATTTGTAATGTCAAAATAACAGCTCTTTACTAAATGTATATGAAAGTATATATATATACGGTACATAAACAAAAAATAATTTTTAATTTTTTTTTGTTGTCTGTTTGTTCCGGCTAATCTCCGAAACGACTGAAACAGATTTTGACGAAATTTGGTACTTTGAACCCTGGGGAAAGACAAAGTTTTTATCGACATACCACGCGGGCGAAAGCTAGTAATTTATACAATAGGTAGACAGCCCACCTGATGGAAAGTGGTTCCCGCCTCCTACACACGCTTTGAAAAGCTCCGTGATAAAGTTAGTCTCATGTGCCTGTAACTACACCGGCACACATATCCTTCAAACCGGACCCCAGCAACGCTGATTGGCGGCAGAAATGTGTATGGTGGTAGTACTTCCTCGGACGAGCTCCTTCTCAAAGAGCTCTATTACTGAATGAGCAAATTGACGAAACTTTTTATTAATATTGTATCACAAAACATTAAAAATAACATAACAGTCAAAACTCACGCCCCATCACATTCAAATATCGACCTTTAATAACTTGATTTTACATTATTTTTGTACCATAATTATCATTCAAATGGTAATATGTTATTACTAAAGCATTTAGTAACGTAAATACCATACATTGACGACGGAGTGACGCGCGGACGCGGATCATCCGCGACGGACCGGTCAGTCGCCGCTGAGCCGTCGAACAAGACGCACGTATTCTTAAATAGAAACAAAATGCCATACGTTCGACATGTAACATGATTTTTTTTTTTTACGGTTGATAATGTTAGAGGAACTTGTGTGTTGCTTAGCTGCCTGTGTAACAGTTTTTTATAATAATTAAATGAATATATTATTGAATAAAAAAGCCAATATAATTGACTAAGTTGAAAGAAAGAAAGAAAGAAAATATATTTATTTAGCACAGACTAAAAGAAAGTTCAGGGCAAGCTTGAACACAATATTTTACTAATTTTACATATTAAATAAAATGCAGGTACGGATTAATTTTTTCGAAAACCGTTATAACAGAACAGGCAACCAAGAAGTAACCGTAAAATAACTCAATAATAAAAATGCATAATAATATCTATCTTACAACCACACAATTACTTTCGAAAAAGCGCTATCTATAAAAATTAGAAAAAAAAACAATTATAGTAACAATAATAAGTATTTTTTTAGTAAATAAATTATGAAGGGAGGGCTGTGAAAAATGGCAACGATGTAAGTGCTGTGTCGTGTTTTTGCCTAATTCACCCTTTATTCAAAATAACTACGAAACATACCAGTTGTCAATGCTGATAATTAAAAACAAAAAATGTTGGTGTTGCTACTAAAATATTTATTATATTTATCTAAATATAAGTGTCCTGTTTCAAAAACATGTATATTGTTCCATATAATTATGATTAAAAAATCTTAGTACAGTCAATAACTCTGTAGTATCACTTGCACTACCAAAAATCGCCCTTACTGCTACGGCATTAAGGCTGTCAGTGTCAAATTGTCACCACTCATGTGCGGTTGACTGCACATTACCAAGAAAATGGAGTTTTCAGACAAAACCACGACACATCACTGTAAAAAAATAATAAATTAATACAATTATTATTATTTAAATAATTAATTAAACATATCTTTAGCTATCTAATCAAATCTGCTCCATACCTTATTTTGATTGCTTAGTATATCTTGACAAAGATCACTGTATTCCCCCTCTGACTAACCACTTTTCTCCAGTTGTTTATGTCCCCTGTCACAGAGCGACTTTACTAAACAATTTCAGAGTAATCCTTAGCAGAACCATGATGAAACCTAGACTAAGTCTGAAGTTGTTAACACACAGTGGGCAAGCGTGGTGATCAATGCTCGTTCCTTCTCTGTATGACAAGAAGCTTTTTCCCTGCACTAGGACAGAGATATTCCTTGAACTTTTAACATAAAAATGTCTGCAAAAGGCAGGTTTTGACAAAGATTAAGGCCAAAAAATATATCTATGTCCTTTTCTCTCTCAAACTGTCCTCGATACTATGTATTGTCAAGATATACTAACAACCAATTTTATTGCATTGACCAAGTTTATAAAACAACAGATTTTATAACAGTGCCATCTTAGCGACCAGATTCATCATTACAATCTATTATAGCGCCATCTATTAGTCAAAGAATACTGCGTGTGGTACAAAAATATTTAAAAAAAATTCTTTTTAGTGGGGTACTAAATACAACTTGCATTTTTTGCAATAGTCTTGATAATTTGGTTTTTGGTTGAGTCCGAAATCAACTGGAAATCTCGAAATATAGAAATCGTTGGAGTTCAATAAACTATCAATTCAGCCCAGTGATCATGTATTGGATTCCGGTTGTGCCCGAAATCAATCGGACCCTCTCGAAAAAGCCTGCCGAATGGTTGGGCGAAAGTTTTCGATATAAAAAAGACTGTTTACTATTATTTTCTGTCCACTAGATGGCGCTACAATACTAACGGAAGTAAGAAGACATTATTTAACATGTATAAAGGCTACAATTTTGTTATTTACGGCAATTTGTTTTGTGTAAAAATAAATACTTTTTATGTACTGTTCCTACGGGCTTAGAACTTGTAGTGATACAAATATAAAAATGTCTTTGAAAGAAAAAAAAAAATATCTTGTCTATTGATTTATTGACGACAGCCAATTTTTTTCATACAAAACTTTTTATACCTCAATAGTTGACGCCGAAAAGGTGGCACTAGCAATCTTTGACCCTTAGTTTGAAGGAAAAATAAACTATAATCTATGATATATTTCACTTTTGATTTGTTGTTAAATATTGACAATAACAATATGTTTTCTGAAGGAAAAAGGATAATCTTTGGAGTTTCTTGCCCATTCTTCTCCATATAGATCTACGCTTTGGAATGGGCAACTATGGGCAGCTTCAACTTTCTGACTAACTGACCGGCTCTTTGACATTTCAAGTGTCTGTAAATGGTTTAAGTAAATGCTTTGAGATTTTAGTTTGATTTGTGATCAATCAATAGTATAAAACAAAGTCGCTTTGTGTCTATGCGACCGCTTAGATCTTCTAAACTACACAATGGATTTTTATGCGGTTTTCAACATCATTTAGAGAATTTATTTCGGAAGGTTTATGTGTATAACACGTTAATATTTAACTTAGATATAGGACAGAAATTTCGATGTTTTGATTTTTTGCGCGTGCTAAGTCCCCAGTACCACGTACTCTGGCCGCACGTAATGACCTCTTGGTCTCTAATCCAACAAACGATCTGTTTGCGGACGAATGGACGAAGATTTTGTTGGCATGTCAGAAGTACTGTGAGAGGGATTTATGAAAGTATTGTTAACATTTTACTCGAAGTTTTTATATTTTCCATTTTATGTGTATGTGTACAAACTGTCTTTAATTTTTGTAATTGGTTTTGTACAGTTTTAATTAAATAAATAAGTATTTCGCCACACCAGTAGATCGTGCCCATGCGAGGCAGGGACGGGTGGCTAGTTTGTAATTAAATTTAGATGGGTCAATGACCACTATTGCCACCAACAATTAACCTGTATTCTGTATTGCCACATCAAAAATTTGTATCACTACAGACAAAAAACCGACTTACTCTTGTAATAACTTCTATATATTATTTTAATATTGCTAACTTGTACAAATTTTGCTTAATCTTCTTACTTCTCATTTACTTGTACAATTTTAGTATTTGCAGTCGTATCGTGGCTTGTAACGTCATAAGATATGGCCGGTATAGTAGAACAAGTACTTAAAAAAAATTAATACTTCAAAATAACTTTAACTTTGTAATACGTTCTTAAAATTCTGTTGTTAGTGCACACCTTAGTGTTTAATAAAAAAAGGGTGTATGCATTATTATCACTCCCTAAAAGCGTTTGCGAGAAAAGAGTTGGGGGACATTCATATGTAATTTGACATTAAAAAGTGCTGATTCTCAGCCTAGTTTGAATGAATGACTGTTGATTTTGATCACTTTTAAGCCGGCCATACCGGCCTGCCGACGTCACGAGTCTCGTCTCTATACAAATACCCGCACGTAGTGACGTCACAGCGAGCGCGACCGCGGGAGGTGCTACGTATGTCGTTGCAGCTCGTAGAACAACACGTAGGCTTCCGATGAGACCACGTTACGACTGTTGATTGGGGTTACTCTGGAAGGAGAGAGATTAAGAATTTTAGATATTACATACATAAACAGTCTTACCAAGGGGTTCCGTATTACCCAGTAACTGGGTTGCGGAGGTCAGATAGGCAGTCGCTCCATGTAAATACTGGTACTCAGCTGCATCCGGTTAGACTGGAAGCCGACCCCAACATAGTTGGGAAAAGGCTAGGCAGATGATGATGACATACATAAACTCATCCATACATCTCTTTTTTTATCTAGTTTCCTCGCAGGTATGCTGGAACAGATTTCTGCAGGAATAAGCATCACAATTGTACGCATTTTTCTGTTCCTTTCTTCTTGTCTGTTTATGTGTACATAAATGATATATAAATTAAAAAAAAATACTGTACAGGGTGGTAGGGACACCGACGCGCAAACTGCAACCATAAATTGAGCACGTAATTCTATACCCCCTAGGGTCCGCTCACACCGAGACGCGGCGCGGCGCGACGTGACGCAACAATAGTGCAAATTTATGTATCTTTTCGAGTAGTAAATAGTTAGATTTTGAATAGCTGTATTGAAATGTGCGCGCAGCGTCGCGTCTGGGCGTGACTTGACACCTAAGCATAGTAGATTTTACAACAAGTGCACAAAACAAACGCAGAGTTTATAACTCGTCCACAAAACCATTTCTATCCTCGACATTACTATCAGCCCTCGCCTTCGGCTCGGGCTGCTAAAAGTCTCGGATAAAAATGGTTTTGTGGACGAGTTATAAACTCTGCTTTTCACTTCGATTGCGAGGAAATAAAACAGTAGTATAACATAACATTTCTTTAATTAAAATTCAAAGTAAAATTAGAACAGTTTTGATTACTGAAGGAAATTATTTTTTTTTTAATCTTACGACATTGATATTAGGGTGCAGACCTATACAGCCTACTATTAAATTAATTTTGTAATAATAATTTTCTTAAATCAACTAACCTACCGTCCTTGAATTAAAATTTTAATATCTATTATATCTTAAAAAAACACATAAGGCAAATAAATTAAAGTAAATATTATATAATAACAAATTCTATCTACGAACTTCTTATTGCATTTGGCTGTATGGCTCATTTTCTTTGCCTTAATATAATACATTTATGAGTAGATACGTTAATGCCCTTGTGCACAAAATTCGATTTTGTGCAGCCTATACCCTGCACAAAGAAGCACTTTCAGAGCATGAGAAGTGAAATAGTAGATTTTACAACAAGTGCACAAAACAAACCATTTTTATCCGAGACTTTTAGCAGCCCGAGCCGAAGGCGAGGGCTGATAGTAATGTCGAGGATAGAAATGGTTTTGTGGACGAGTTATAAACTCTGCTTTTCACTTCGATTGCGAGGAAATAAAACAGTAGTATAACATAACATTTATTTAATTAAAATTCAAAGTAAAATTAGAACAGTTTTGAATACTGAAGGAAATAATTTTTTTTTAAATCTTACGACATTGATATTAGGCTGCAGACCTATACAGCCTACTATTAAATTAATTTTGTAATAATAATTTTCTTAAATCAACTAACCTACCGTACTTGAATTAAAATTTTAATATCTATTATATCTTAAAAAACACATAAGGCAAATAAATTAAAGTAAATATTATATAATAACAAATTCTATCTACGAACTTCTTATTGCATTTGGCTGTATGGCTCATTTTCTTTGCCTTAATATAATACATTTATGAGTAGATACGTTAATGCCCTTGTGCACAAAATTCGATTTTGTGCAGCCTTATACCCTGCACAAAGAAGCACTTTCAGAGCATGAGAAGTGAAAAAGATATTTTCACTTCTCATGCTGTGCACAAGGGCATTAACGTATCTACTCATAAATGTATTATATTAAGGCAAAGAAAATGAGCCATACAGCCAAATGCAATAAGAAGTTCATAGATAGAAATATAGAATTTGTTATTATATAATATTTACTTTAATTTATTTGCCTTATGTGTTTTTTAAGATATAATAGATATTAAAATTTTAATTCAAGTACGGTAGGTTAGTTGATTTAAGAAAATTATTATTACAAAATTAATTTAATAGTAGGCTGTATAGGTCTGCAGCCTAATATCAATGTCGTAAGATTTAAAAAAAAATTATTTCCTTCAGTATTCAAAACTGTTCTAATTTTACTTTGAATTTTAATTAAATAAATGTTATGTTATACTACTGTTTTATTTCCTCGCAATCGAAGTGAAAAGCAGAGTTTATAACTCGTCCACAAAACCATTTCTATCCTCGACATTACTATCAGCCCTCGCCTTCGGCTCGGGCTGCTAAAAGTCTCGGATAAAAATGGTTTGTTTTGTGCACTTGTTGTGAAATCTACTATTTTCGTCGGTTATCAAAAAACAAATCTGTTGTTTCATAGAAAAGTGCAATATGTAGTGGGTATTGCACTTTTCTAAACGACTTTAATAATCGACGAATATTTCAGTGTTAGGATATTTTATCATTTTTTAAAAGTACTTATACGAACAAGTACTTTTAAAAAACAATGTTGTCTTTATATTATTGTCAATGTCAATTCATGTGTGTTGTCTTTGGTCTCTGGCCCTGACATCAAGCAATGGACAAAATTTACAACTTTTGATATGCTTGAGAATAATAAAAGAAAAAATATATACATACAACATATTCAAAAGCCTCGTAGGCTTTTGAATATGTTGTATGTAAATATTGTGTCTTTTTTATTTGTTATGTGCGTTTTGTTTGTGCTGAATAAACAATATTTCTTGTTTTTTCAAAAAATAATAATTTGATTGTTGACTTTTTTTTGTTTGGGAAATTATCAAATAACTCCTCCCGCTCTGGGCGGAGCGGGAGGAGTCTTTTTTTCTATGAGATTTTTGTATTGGACAGGATAATGTCTGATCAACTTAATTATCATTGAAATAAAGTTGATATTTGTTTAACTTGAAATAGGGTAGCACTGCGTACTTTTACTCTATATATCTTACCTGGAGTCGTTGTACTCGTGCCAGTCGCCCGTGTAGGGGTGCTTGCAGTAGGCCGTGTAGTGGCCCGAGTATGTCGTCCCTGCAGAACACACACACTGCTGTTAATATCGTCCTTTTTATATAACATTTTAAAATGATTAATTAATTTTAAATTTAAATGTTAATTAAGTAATCCATGTATGTATTTCCTAATCTAATATATTTATCTATTAAATTTATTTAAATATTTACCCAGATTGAAGGTCCTATAGAAAATGAGATGTAAAATGTATCGTAAATATGTAGTTTCTAGCGGTGGCAAGTGTGAAGTTCTGAGTTCGATACCAATAGATGACCCAATCTGGATTGGGGAATCTTCAGTACTTCATAAGGTTGTAAAAGCAAATAAAATGTACAAAACGAACCATTAGCAAAATTATCTACAAGCAAATGGGTCTAAAAACTAAAGAATGCACACAAAAATAAAAAAATCTAGAATACCGAAGGGTTTTTTTTATCCTAATTTCTCAGTATAACCAATAATCAGGTATAAATCCAGACACTATTTATCAACCGTCCGCTATTTCTATGTAAGTTCAATACGGATGGCAAACAAGCCGATGGCGACGGTCCTCCTGAAGGTGACCCGTCACCAGTCCCTGCGCCAGCTGTGGCCTCACCCGAGTGGTTGCTGACGGCGTACAGGTTGTAGACGGCGGGGTTGCCGCGGGTGGCCGCGAAGGGCGACATGTCCAGGTTGTTCAGCGGGAACTCCACCAACACGTTCAGCTTGCCGCGGAAGCGCTCCGTCGGGGAGAACCTGGAAGGGAAAGGTACCGTTTATTATAGACTAGCGACCCCTCCCTGCTTCGAACAGTTTTTACGACTTGTTTGTAAATTTAATATTCAGGTATTATACATATAAAGTTTTCAGAGTAAATTCTCTAAAGGTACCGTCCTAAGCAGCATTAAAACCTGTTGCGTAGTTTAAGAATATCGCGGTCACACAGACAAGACACGAAAAGCAACTTTAATTTACGTACAAATTTGAGATTTGTGGTGCGCGCCAGGTACAGATGCCAGCACATCAAGCTACCCGAAATTGTCAAATTTTCCCAATCAAGTTTAAACCTTATGCTTTAGTAATAAAGTTGAAAATCTATTAAAGAAATTTGACAGATTGATGTGCTGGCGTCTGTACCTGAATTTGGTAGCGTAATTATTAGGTGGAGTACCGGTACCCGTCAGGAACTAGTACCCAGATACCGAAATGGTTAGAACCGCTAAGTACCGATATATAACCTGGTACCAGCTCCAAACCACTACTAACTGCTACAGTATTTTTATCTTATGAAGCAACACGCGCTTTACTTGTGGTAACCAAGTGTACAAATACGCTGTGTCTCTCGAGCGCGCGTCGCTTCGTGACAAAAATACTATACATACTACTACTACTACACGACTATGGTAAGGCCCCTGGAGGTATGTAAATTAATCCAGCTCAATCTGAATCATTTTGAAGGATATTTCTAATTCCATTGCTTCATTTATGTTCGAAAAAATTGTCTATTAGAGAATGTAAATAACGCAATGAATGCTGTCAAAATGAAAGCCACTGCTACTGATAGTGCGTTTCCCTAAGCTGTTTGTCTGTTTGTTTGTTTGTTGTTGTTTGTTTGTATTCGGACCGAATGGGAGTCTAAGTGCGGAAAAGGGAGTCCTATCTGATAGTGCGTTACGCAATTACGCCGCTAGTAGTGTCGTACAGATGTGTGTGTTACCTCTTGAGATGTATGACGAGCACTTGCGGGAACTTCTGGACGGTGAGCCATTTGAGACACTTTCTGCGGACGCCGCACTTCGAACACGTCTGGAACACACAATCATTTATTATTGTAGAGTTATTGAAATGCCAGGCCAAAGAAAAGATGAATAGATTGTTTGATTCTTTGGCCAAAAATAGGCCAGCCCACATGAGGAGCCCCGGTCCCCGGCCCCGGTCACGTGAGGAGTCGATCAACCGCTTGGCGATGTCTCGAAAAATCAGGTGGGCACTCAGACTCCATGACCCTGGAGTTTCACCCCCAAACGGCTCAAACACATAACTCCCAATAAGATTGGAATATTTTCGCCATTTGAGGTTTGCAGCCCGCCGTGCTAGGGAGGGAGGCGCGCGGCCCGAGGGTGGGACGATGTCTCGTACAATACTGACCGGTTTCTCGTCGCCGTCCATCTCCTCCTCGCGCGTGAAGTGCGACAGGCACTGTTGCAGCTTCATGTTACCCGTGCGCGACGGGATCGACAAACTGTTGTGCAAAAAGATACATATTACTATTACCACTTTATATAAATAAAAAGTAGTTGGAAGCGCAAAATCGACAGTATTTCTATTCAGGTTTAAATAATAGATTGAAAAAAAAAATTGCCATACGCTTTACAATCCTCACAAACTTTCGCGTTTATAATATTAGTAGGAAGATGCAGCGACTGTCTGTCTATCCGTTAGAAAGTTCGTACCTAGAGAAAAGTTCGGAGTAAGCGCAGACAGCAGCAAAATGCTAGAGTATGTTCTTAGCTGTCAAGTTTTGAGTGAAAACAATTTCTTGCACGCCATTTTGAACTTCATTTTGCTGCTCCGACTGCGATTACCCTTATTCGACACGAGTCATGCCACATTTTAGAGATTTTAAATCCCAATATAATGTTTTTTAATGGTTGCTTAATCTTTTCTATAAAAATGCTGTTTGTCGTGTTACCTGAGGTCCCAGAAGGGGTCGAAGGTGACGCTGTCGTGGTTGCAGTGCGTGCAGCGCAGCGTGGACTTGAGTTGTCCCACGAAGATGTCGCCCACTCGGCTGTCCTCCATGCGCAGGTAGCGGTTCCACGCTTCAGAGGCTTTTGCTGAATCGCTGGAATTTAATAATAGATAAATTAGAAAATTATATCTTCAAAATTAATTTCATTTTTATTAAAAAACAAAAATTTCTTTAAACACTAAAGATAAACTATTTATTAAATGTCTGTAAAATAATTATTTTCTGATTGCATAAACGGTTATAAAAAATAAAAAAAATTGTTCAGTACATTTTGACTCATTTCTACGCTAGGGAGTCTAAAGTCTATTCAAATTGATGTTTCAAATTAATATTATTTCAAACAAATATCAACTTTATTTTAATGGTAATTAAGTTAATTTCAGAGTGACTAGCACTATTGAAAAAGTTATAAAAATGTTTGTAGTTGTAGCGTAAAGTGAACTTTATTGTGTAAGAATTAAAGTTTATTTTTCCATAAACTTATATTTGTGTACATTTTCGGCAAATAAATCGCGAATGCAGATTAGAATCATGTGCTGAATCCATAGGAATAGATTGCGCGTCGATGTGCCTGCCATCATGTATATCTCGTCAGTATAAACCGGCGTGATGTTATGTCATGTTTTCGAAGATCTCAAAATACATATTGATGGTCTAATTTCTAGATGAATGTGTTACCCCTTAGTGGGTGATTCCGTAAGAATTTTACCTGAACAGGGTTTGTTTACATTTTCATCACATAATTTTGGAACAGATCATAGTTGACGAGAGGACGAATTATAGGCCGACCGAAAAATAGGTACAAGGGTGATGCTTATTTCATAAGAAATCTCTTCCAGCATACCTGACATTGTGTGTGGTAGAGGTGTAAAAACGATACAGAAATGCAGCCATATTATAAAATGACATAGTTAATATTTTGACGTAAGTATATGTAGTTACCTCAGATTATCGTCGATCTCAGTGAGTATGGGCTTGGGTTTGGTGGTGACGCGGTTCACGTCCTCGTGCAGACCTTCCAGCAGGTAGCGGAGGAACTCCTAAAACAACAAACATATCATGTGACCAAATGATCTGTCAGCTACCGAATAAAACCACCGTTGCTATTGGATGCTAGTTTATTACTGATGGCGACACAACATAATGGTAATGGTGCAGGCACGCACACATACATACACATACACATCACCAATACATTAGAAAAATGGGAATTCTTTCCTTGGCCGAAGAGCAGAACCATCTATATTAATAACTAGCTTCTGCCCCCACGACTTCGTCCGCGTGAAATTTCACCCTCTTAGGGGTGTAATTTCAAAAACCCTTAGTGGATACCTACTCTTCACAAAGAACACACCCTCCAAATTTCATGTCTCTAGAACCAGTGGTTTAGGCTGTGCGTTGATATATCAGTCAGTCAGGACTTTGAATTTTATATATTTAGATAAAGCTGACGAGTTTGTTTGTTTGTACGCGCTAATCTCTGACACTACCAGTCGGAAATGAAAAATGCTGCATTTGATATTCAAATTCTTGAGCAAGGTAGTCCATTTAACGGCACGCGAATTTAACGGCGTCCCTTGGGAGCCGAGCAAAAAGAAAAAGTGAGGAAGAACGCTAAGCGAAAACGAAGTAATAGCGCGGGCAGGCGATACGACGGTGAGGGTCGGGGGAACAAGAAATTTCCCGCGGACGAATTCGCGGGCAGAAGCTAGTTGTATTCATAAGGTGAGAAATGGCTTTTTTATCACATATGTTCATAAAGAGCTAAAGTATTCTTCGTAAACAGGGACTAAAATATCTCTTTAATCCCTAGGGACTAAAAGTGATTTGAATTTGGAATGTGGATATTGTTAGTAAAAGTTCCAATCACCAAAGAGATCAATCACTGACATTGTACGAACAAGTAAAGGCTGGGAAAAGGTAAAACGCGCGAGCCAAAAAAGAAGTTTGTGAAAAAATAAAAAAATCACTCAAAGAACATTCTGCCTTCGTTGTAATTGTGTACTCAAATTAGGATTTTACTTACTTTTATAAAAAATGAGTGTGTAATCCTCATTGTGTGTAAATAAATAAACGTACTATTTTTATTCATAAGTTGCACTTATTTTTTCATAGAGGGTGATAAAAAGTAGTGTCCACCTCGGGGAAAATAGTGATTTTAAGCTCGAAAAGAAACACTCTCGCCTTCAATATAGTTGTTTGCTCCCTTGGCAAACAATCTACTAATAAAGTATACGTTTCACTTATTCAGTTGGTTCAAATGATGGGTGTCATGTTAAGAAATAGGAGTTACTTGTTTATCACCTTACTGGCTGCGTTCCGCGGTTTCACACCCGCCATAAGTCTAAAGCCGGGATATAAATTATCCCATGTCCTAATTCAGTTCATGGTCTACCCATGTGACAAATTTCATTAAAATCCGTTGAGCTGTTTTAGTGTGAAAGCATAACAAACAATAATACAATAAATCAAATATTTTTCATTATAATTTTATGTTTAGGCTAAATAAAGAAGCAACGGCTATTTCTACGGGTAATTATAACCCTCCACGTACTTTGGTGATGATGACCGCTTAGGTACCTAATTACCCAAAATTATTTGGTTAACTACCCCCTGCTTAGGGTAAATTATGCTGTCTTGAGAGGGTGATTATTACCCTATTGGTAATAATAAGGTAAATTACCTGCGCGTCCTGCTGGCTGTAGCCCATGAACCGGGGCGCGAACCTCTGCACCTGCGACTTAAGAGCCGTCGTGTTGACTACCGCGTCCTTCTCACCACGCAGCCATAGCTCTTTTATTACTATGCCGAAGGCTGGAACAACAAGTCGGTTCTGTTAAAATCTATGACATTTTTGTTGAAAATGACGGTTTGATGTCGAATTTCACGTCACTTTTATCGAGCCACTCCCTAATTCCAACCCTATTTACTCGAATTCCAAGTGCACTGTGCCTCAAATCATCAAGTTTTAGAATAGAATAAACTTGTGTAGGTTGTTGTTTTAAGCGATTGGCGTTGTTAAGGTGTTATTTATGTGCTTAATAAATAAATGATTTGACGAAAGTGGGGTGATACCATTTTCATCAAATCCAAATGCTATTGAATCTAAAATCATTGACTTAACCTAGTTCAAATTGCAACCCTATTTGACCGCAAACAGCACTCCCCGTGCCTACTTAACATTTTGAGTACCTAATTACTTCGATACAGGTAGGAAGTGTAAATACTGTTATTTAATTGTGAGTCGTTTTCAAAATATGTGTACTATTACTATCACAAGTAGCACCCCAACCGACCCTAAGCAGCATCCCATTAAATCTCAAATATTTTCGCCTTATCACTAACCCATTTTACCCTTAATCAGCAGTCCCATTTTAGACCTTAAATGCTAACTCTATTTTTACCTCAAATGCCAACCACATTTCACCTCAAATGATGAACCCTATTTTGACCTAATTTCAACCCTATTTTTCCCTAATTGTCAACCCTATTGTACCCCAAATTACCAATCCCATTTTAACAAAGAAAAAAGTTCTTACCTTTCATAAGCGCTCCCTTCATACAAGACAGCGTGGTATTGATATCATCGGTATATTTGTCGTCAGTCAAGTACTCGAGCAGCGGCTTCGTGTTCGACAAACATTGTAGGACGCTGTTCATGAAGCACGTATTGCCGATGTTGCGAAGACCGTTAAGGCCTGGAAAATGATGGATGGATGTTAATCATAGTGTAGACTAGTAGAGTAATACTTTCAGAGTTATTGAGATACTCCAGGAGGGGGTTATAATATTCTTAGGACTGATTTTACCAACAACAGATAATAATTTAAAATTTTAGTCAGTTTTTGGTATAAAACCTGCCACGACGCCAATTTAATTTCACTAATAAAGCCGTTGATCTCGGTTGTCATTTGTAGATTTGTAAATCGTTACACTAGTCAGAAGCCCGACAGGCTGACAACCAGTCTTACCAAGGGGTATAGTACCTGTTTCTTAGTAACTGGGTTTTGGAGGTCAGATAGGCAATCGCTCCATATAAAATACTGGTGTCGCTGCATCCAGTTAGACTGGAGGAAGCCAACCCCAACGTAGTTGGGAAAAGGCAGGCCAGTTCAGCCTGTCCCTGTCTGTCCTTCTTCAGGGACGCCCAAAGCCGTACCCCACAGGGGGGCCTTAGCTTGTAGTCGCTTAGTTTATAAGTTTTGATGCCCTGGCTGGAGACTATTTAATAAGGCAACCAGCACAGGATAGCTCGATTAAGCAGCCAATAACCTCCCAGGTTGACGCCGCTCTCAAAATAAAAAAAGATGCTTCTCACCACTTGTATGACTTGATTGCTTCTCAGTTCGGCCCTCAGAGGCCGCCTCGGATCGCTCGCTGCTCCGCCGAAGCCCGCTAGGCCCACTCTTTCCACCGGCCAACTCCTGCCAATCAGATAAGTGTTAGACAATATTTTTTGTCAAATTCTTCCAGTCGCTAAGATTTTTTGTCGCATCGTCAAACTATTTAGTAATATAGACATTACATCAGTAACATACTTAAGGTTCATCGCAGAATGAGAAGCAAAACTGCTCGGCCAATTTATCAATAAAAAACTCCTTGAGCATTCTGCTGCTCTGTCTGCGCTGACCCTTATAAGGTAGTTCAAAAAATTGTAGCAAAAAAAAGTAACGACAAAAAATCGCACGACTTTCACAAACTCACTATGCGCATGCGTTCCACTAAATACACGAAAAACAAGGCTAGTTAACAATTGAACGCAACGGAAAATTAAAAAAACAAATCGGGAAGTGGAACGAAGGGCATTGAAAAGCACAAAGGGGTCAGTGATTAAACTTCATGCTGAACAAAGGCTAAACAGGAAAAACACAAAAACAGTGCAATCTATGGTTTAAGCATTCGAAATAAAAATAAAATCAGAACTTTCATTTTTGACAGTTGTGACGTTTAAACTGTCAAAGTTACGTCAGTTGCATGAACGCGCTGAGATCGATGTGAAGTTCGTATGAGTCTAGGTTGTTCTATTCTTATTTTGATTGCAAATTAGGTATCTCACCCAACATTCTTGGAGTACTTACCAAATGATGTTATCAGCTGTTGTGTCCATAAAAAAGATGAAACGACACAAAATGTTAGACCAATTTGACTGTGAAAGTCGAAAACTTACTCTTCAGACAAGATTCCTCAAAACGCCTGTTTCCTAGGAGAAAGTAGACAATCTTCCTACTGATGCAGAAAAGAACATTGAAACGACTTCGAAGTCAGTAAATGCCGAAAAAAAAATGTACTTAACTCCTTCAGTGCGATTCTGTAACCATCTCACCGTGAAAACTTAGATGAAGTGAGCGTGGAGTGAGCTGTCAATAGTGTAAATTCCTAGCAAAAACAAACTCGCTTCACCAAAGTTTTCTCGGCGAGATTTTTACAGAATCGACCGGCAGAGATGAAAATACAATAACGGTAGAAATATTGATGAACTGGATTTTTGTGTGTATGTAAAAGTACTCGCAAAACGGACACATTATACAGAGTACACAGAGTTGCAGTTTATACTAATATCCCCCTTACTAACAAACGTATTATATCAGATGAATAGTTACACACCGATTTCTCTCTTTCAGTCGTCATTAATTTGACTTTCGAAAGAAGAAGACAAAGCGTTGTGTAATTATACAGACACTATACAACTCTTATTAGTAAGGGGATTTATATTTAGATGTATTATGTCTAAATTCAAACATTATAATGTTAGTAAAATGCACCCAAAACATCAAAATTTTAATTCATTCACCAAAATCTATGTAAATTCCTTCCACAAACAGGACTGAAAATCGCTGCGACAAGGTAAGGTCCGACGAGGGTGAAACGTAGCGTAATCTGCGTTTTTCAATGTGTGTTAACGAAAGGCATTTGGTTTCATACCGCCATGATCAATGCGAAATGAGTTCGTTTGAAAAAAAAACTGCTCCCGTCCGATGCGTGTGGACACAAATTATGTAATTATATGTGTACAGTAGCGGTCGGAACTCCAATGTCAGCAGCATTACAAAACTATCACATAGTAACTCGTCGCACTTGATGCCTTCTTCTATTTAGGCATTTCACACAGACATACACACCCGTGTATTGCACTCTTTCATCACGTACGAAACAGAAAAAGCGCGGTATAGGATCATCATCATAGGCCCTATCGCGGCACGCAGTCTTTTTCTAATTATGGTAATGAGAAAAGACAGCGAATATTTTAAACTAATAACATAAAAGTTGAGGGTAGATTTGAAACAAAATTAATTTTCTGACAGTAGTTCTAATGGTATGACGTTATTGGTTGGTGAACTTAGTTACGAGCGTTTGTGTTATTGATATTATAGAGGTGTTGAGTTTGAAGATTTTTATTGAAAATGCAAGCAAATATAAATATTGAAGCCAGGGCGAACATTGTAGCCTTGCATAAATGGGTTTAATATATCTGAAATATCCAATGAAACCGGATTTTGTGCAAGTTATTTTGATGTTATTGATTTTATTTGTTCTCATAAGTGACGCTTCAAAATGTGTAATAAGGATTTCTGTTTTTCAGAGAGATACTGTGAAACGTTGGGCGAGGAGATTTGAGGAAGAGGGAATTCTTAAGAGTCGTGTAATAAGTGGTAGGCCGCTACTTATTAACCAGTCTCAGCGACGCGGCGACGCTTTATGGTTGGTGAATATGAAACGAATGGTTTCATACCTACAAGACGATTTGGCAAAGAATTTGATACGTCATTGCGCACTGTTCGCCGTGCACTCCATGCCGAAGGCCTTCATCATCGAACACAAGCGAAAAAACCGTTTTTAACGCAAAGGCATAAGGAGGAACGGTTGCGTTTTGCTCGCGAATATTTAGACTTTGATTGGGAGACGACTGTATTTACTGACGAGAAGACTTTCAAATCGTTTCAAAAAGGAAGACTTCATTTGTGGCGCAGAGACACGTTGGTCTGACAGTAATATTATAAATAATACGGAGTCAGGAAGAATTAGTGTGAATATGTGGGGGTGCATTAGTGCTCAAGGGCCGGGTGAGTTGGCATTTATACCGACGCGGGCCAACAGCTCTAATTACGTCGAGGTTTTGAGCGATATAATGGTACCTACGGTGCGAAATGTTTATCCAGTGGATGAAATTGGTGAATTTTATTTGGTTCAAGATAATTGTCCGATACATCGTGTCAGTATTGTTCGTGAGTGGTTTACTGAGCATTCGGAAGTTAAAGTAATTATTCCGTGGCGAGCGCGATCCCCTGATTTAAACCTTATAGAAAATGTAATAATATGTTTAATAGTGCAAAGATGGGAAGCGCGAGACGAAAGATGTCTCGAACAGCTCAAGTCTCATTGCATGGAGTTGTGGGATAGTTAATTAGTTTAGTTGATACTAGGAATACGTTAGAATACGTTTTTGAGTAACGCAAATTACGCGATCTTCGCAGGTTGCCAGCTGGAAAAGTTGTGCCGAGAATCGAGGTAAATGACGTGCAATTTGAGAGGCCTATGTCCAGTAGTAGACTGCTGTAGGCTGATGATGATCAACTCAAATTACGCTGCGTTGACCCTCGCTTACCGTCGCAGGGGCGTACCATCCGCGCGAAGGTCACCGCCGCGAGCCGCACCGCGTAGCGGCTGTGCTCGCGACCGCTGAACACCACCCGCCGCGACATGCGACCGTTACCGAGGGGACGCGTCTGAGGCCGCTCTTAGGAACAAAGTCATCGAAGATAGAGATGTTGAAGTTATGTTCTATCTATTTGGTAGGAGATACGTTCTTTTGTGGTTATGTTATGTCTATCGCGAAATAGAACCTTCTACGTACTGTCGTGAAGCTTCCATGCCATCACCATAGCATAGTGCAGTCGTTCGCGATTGGCAGATGCAAGATAGTTTGCTGTTCAGAAAGAGAATATGATGAAATGTAATGATATTTATGTAAGTAGATCTTTCTCTTTTACATGACAATGATTTTGTAGCCTCCGTGCTCTGTAGCCGAAACCAATTCAGAGCTCAAGGTCTCTTTTAAAGTCCAGACGTTGTGGTGTACAATGTTGTATGTACGTAAGGCAATAATATCTGGAGTGGTATTTCGAAGAATAAAACAGTTACCAAGTCTTTCGTGTTGCATGGGCGTACAGTTTAAATGGATAATGCGTAGAGAACTTTCTTCAAATCTACTCTATTTGGACTATATGCATAAGTAGCCACCTGGTATGTATTGACCCCATAGGTCCGCCCCCCGACGAGGGGAAGGCGAGGCTGCGAGGGACGCGGGTGCGGGCGGCTCGGCTGCGGCGCGACGCTGCGTGGCCGCGGCTCGAAGCACCGTCGACATCCACACCTTGGGTGGTAGGAGGGGTTGAGGTACTTGGGTGATAGCAGTCTTTGACGCAACGACAGATACGGAACGCTCGGGTTTGGTCGAATATACTGAAACGGTATCGCTTGAGGCAAGTTTATATTAACAAGGCCCTGTACCCATATAAGCCAGTTTTATCGTGGGCCGAGAGCAGTGGTGGCGCAGTGGAACAGCTGCGACTTACGAGTTGTGGTTCGATCCTGACAGGCGCTTTACTTTGTGTAAATTATTTTATCATCGTTGCTCTAAAAATATAGTGAGGAAACCGGCATGTCCTAGCACCCAAAATTCGAAGAAATGTATAGGCTGATTATGGATCATAGATCGTGGGCCGCATGGATTTTTTCAAGTGGCGACGCATAGTTCTTTTGGATTATATGGATAGAGGACACTTGAATGTAAACGAAGCAATGAATTATGAAATGAATGTATGTAAGGCGATCCTGCCCCCACCATGATGCGGCGGCGATGCTGCCACCTGCTACGATTAGCAGGTGGCGTTCTGTAGTTTCTGCCTACCCCCAAGAGAAGGTGTGAGTTTTGGAGGACACTTAACTAACAAAAATTGTTCTGAGATATGGTGCTCTAAAACGTACAGACGCACATCAATTTTCCCAATTTTTGAGTTTGAGTTTGAGTTTGACACATTGCAGTAGCTTGATGTGCTGGCGTCTGTACAATGAACGAGACGTCGCGAAATGAACGCGAGATTGGCGGAATTAGCTAAGGAATTGACGTGGTTTTTAGTAAGGGATCGTTAAGTGGCCATAATGAATTAGGGCCCCGAGCTAAAGATCGCTCAATGATATCTTGAAGTCCAAATATTTTGGCAATATGACTCTTTAGAGCAAAATATCCCGGAAGATTTTTTGATTGTAAAATTTTCCGCTACCTATATGCAGCAAACTTTGCAGGAAAAATGAAAATGGCATTGGGGTGATTATGCCAGCTAGAATTTGATGATCAATGACAAACATTCAAAAGTCCAAACTCAAGGTTTGCCAAAGTGCAATAGAGCGCAGTATTCTAGGCTTGAAATTGACAAACCATATTCGCAAAACCACACTGCGATCCAATGCACAGATTACTGACGTTGCTCAAAAAGCTGCTAAGCTGAAGCGGGACTGGGCTGGCCACGTCTGCCGAATGCCCAATGAGCTGTGGGCCAAAATAAATGGAACCCTGACACAGCTAGGTGTCGCGGCAGACCCCGTAGAAAATGGTGGGACGAGCTGGACAACACAAACGACCGGCCGGAAGTCATGAAGAGAGGCCTTTGCCCAGCAGTGGGAAGATGCAGGCTAACAGTAACAGAATTGTTAATGCCATGTTTAGAAAAAGATACCTGAATGGAAGGCCATATTAGGAAGGCCTCTTGCCAATAGTGCTTAAAGAATGTCCAGAGACATTTGTCGCTTATGACTGTCTACATGTGCTATTATCGCTTGAGTGATTTCTCAAGCTACCGGTCACCTCAATATTGTTTGTACCTCGGAAAATCAAATTTACGCGACAAAATCAGAGGACACGGAAGACACGAGCATTACGTATCTATGCGTATGTCAACGAATATCAAGTCCAAATATCCAAAAAGTATTTATGGCTTACCTCATGTCCTAGAGCGATCAGGCCTGTTGTCAAGCATGCTAGTATCACCAGGGCCTCGTAGTACGTTAGCATAGAGTAACTGACGGGAAGATCACAAACTCCTTCGTCGGATTTAAATTCCTTTTTCAAGTTTTTTTTTAAATAGGGTTTTTGTGTATAGGGAGGGTAAATTATCAGTTTGAATGTAGATGTCGTGGAGTGTGGTTGTTGGGAGGGAGCAGTTTCCAAATTTGAATTCCTTAGAATAGATCAATATATATTGGGAAATGGAAGGCAGGGATGCAAAGGATCCAAAAGTGGGGTGTCCTTGTCAATACTAAAAATTTTAAAAATGGAAACTTCGCTAAAACACCACTTGAAGTTTAAATAAAAGTTTAACAACTAAAAATAAAAATGTCCTGTTTATATTACTTTAAGATTAAATTGAGTTACACAGTCCAGTTGCTGAGTTTGTTGTTTAAAAAGTTCAGTTTATCTATTGACCACAAACTTTGGACGGCACAATAATTGTCTATGCACAAACAGTTTACATCTCAAACGGCGGCTTTCGATCTTACAAAGAGTTCTCACACACTGTAAAAAACCGTCTTTTAAACACGCATCGTAAAAATTCGTAATTTTCAAAGGGCAAAGCCCTAAAAGAGGTCACATAAAACAATCAACACTTCATTGTCTTTGCTCGGCGAGGAGTTGGTCGCTGTCAGATTTGACAGCGGAATGCGCGGGAAAAATGGCGTTTAGGTTATACCGGCGGGAAATTGCATTTTAACAATTTATTTACGTTTGATCGCCCGTTATTTCGTGTGACTTTCGCTATGATAGCGCGACGGTGACTGCTCAGGCGCCGTAAGGAGGGTGTAAGCCAAAAACCGATGCCAAATTTCACAATCGGCAGTAGCTACGTAACGATTGATGATAATAAATATATGTTGTTTGGCTCACGTGGCTAGGTTGAGGCATGGGAGGGTGTGTACCCTACCCACAGACAAACGCGCGGGAAGTTTATGGGGTGGAGTTGTTAAAGACAATAAAATTCTGGGTCACGACCGAGAAATGTAATAGCTATGGTGTAAAGAATTTTGACTGCAGTGGTTTGGGAAATTCTTTGATAAGAAGTTTGACATGCCGACAACATCACGACTGTATTCCCCAAAGGATTAGGCAGAGGTTTTTAGTACAGACATATTTCACCAATTATATTATATGTATAGTCTCTACTTCTCAAGTAATACAGGGGATGATGATGACATGGCAATTTTTACTTTTTGTTTTTTCAAACTTGTAGCGGTATCTAAAAACGCCACATGCGAACTACGCGTCATACTGACGTCACACAAAATCCTGCATCTCCCAAGCAGATTTTACCGCGCAACTAGCATATTAAACGGCCCGACATGAATCATCGGGCAGCTGCCCGCCAGACACGACACCCGGAGGATCCTCCCTTTTCTATAGAGTATCAGTGAACTTTACACTGTGTTCCTCATACCTCTATACGGTGACCCCGAACATGAACGTCAGCGCAGCCTTCGTGCAAATACTTCAGCGTTCTTAGGCTGCAATTCGATAATTGGACGAGAATTGACACAATTTCAAGGACGCGTCACGTTTAGGTCCATTTCGTTACTTTAGAGAGAAGAAAGATATAATTCTCTCTGTTTCTCGCACAAATCTCTTATTATTTATTTTTAAGAATGAATTATAAACTTGTAGAGTCGATGAATTGGCTTAAATTAAACCATCACATTAATCACACATGGTAGCAGGGACATCGTCGCGCAACGTGTTACCGTGGATTCAGTACATGATACAGAACCCCCCTTAAAATTTTCGTTGTTTATAAAAAAATAAATAAATTGCATTAAGACCGCGTAAGTATTGCACTTTTTTCTATGAAACAGCAATATTTTTTTTAACCGACGTAAAATTTGTACGCTGTCTAGGGGGAAAAGAATCATGTGCCGAATTCATGGTTGATTCCACCACCACCTTGTATAATAATCCCCAAATAAACCACTATTGGCTGGGGGGTATATAGTAATTGTAATCAATAGAATCAATTACATAAGACTAGCAATAAGTCCTTGAACTTCTTTCAAGCTACATCGCTTCGCTATAACGCTAATGGGTAATCGATAAAGTATTGAGATTTAAATAAGCCTGATATGTTTTCAACTTTCGAGTAGTAGGAAGTTATTTTTTGTAGGGTTCCGTAACCAAAGGGTAAAAACGGGACCCTATTATCAAGACTCCACTGTCCGTCTGCCTGTCACCAGGCTGTATCTCATGAACCGTGATAGCTAGACAGTTGAAATTTTCACAGATGATGCCGCTATAACAACAAATACTAAAAACAGAATAAAATAAATATTTAAGGGGGGCTTCCCATACAACAAACATGTTTTTTTCGGCGTTTTTGCCTTGTGGTACGGAACCCTTCGTGTGCGAGCCCGTCTCGTACTTGGCCAGTTTTTTTTAGTTTTCTATTGCTGAATGGGCCTGCTCTTGACCTCGATCACGCCTGATGGAAAGCGATGGATGAAGTCTATGATGGCACAAGCGACACTCTTGCTTTGAGTGTAGATAGATTAAATGTGGAAGGGAACACAGACCCTGGCAGAGAGTTCTACACTTCGGCTGTGCGCATAATAAATGTGGAAGAGAAGCGCCGAGTACGACTGGTCGGGATATCAACCAAGTGTGCACGGTACGCTGCAGTATGTCTGGTAGTCCGGTAGTAAAAGGGAGATGATGGGATCAGGTCTTGGAACTCCTGCGCACACTCTCCGAAGAACAGTCTGTAGAAGACCGACAGGCAAGCAACATTACGCCAATTAGTTATTCTCGATGAAATAATGTTTGAGAACAATTCCCAGTACCTACTTATATTGAAACTTCGCTAAGATTGAAACTATGTAACTGTCACACAGGCAAATAGACTTGTCGTTTTATGACGTGCAAGTGGCATTCAACTTTAGGGTGGTTATAGATGTATGAGGAATGGTGCAAAGTTCCTCATCCTCTATAGAAAAGGGAGGTTCCTCCGCCCAGAAGGTGCTGGTGGGCTACTGCCCCACGGTTCATGTGGTTCGGTGTTATTAGACATTATACATAATATGTGTATGTAATTCTTCCTCTCGTCAACTAGATCAATGAATGATCAAACAAAACTCATTGAATTTCGAATGTATCACCCAATTACAGAGCTAACTCATTTCAATCATTACGTAAAATCATATTATGGATGAGTCAACTGTGTCAAGGATAATATCAAGTCAAGGTCAGTAGGTTAGTATTCCATGTAATGTTATTACTTTGCATATTATTGTATAGAATCAAGTTCATCTAACTTAACAGACAGCTGCGGTGTAATTGCGTAACCCACTAACAGCAGCAGTCGCTTTCATTTGACAGTTCAACAACATTCATTGCGTTATTGACGTTGTTGAGCAGACAAATTTTTCGACCATATGCAGCAATGGATTCGCAATATCCTTCAAAATGGTTCAGATTGTGATCGATAGTGTGTTACGCAATTAGGGGGCTGTGCCGTGCTGCTGGGGAGTCTTATTCCCAGCTCTAGGAAGTGGTGAAGAGCATATGTTTTGGGGGATTGTCTTATGTAATTTTGACGATCAAAAAGTCCTGATTCTTACAGCCTAATTTCAATAACTGTTTCTTTTGAAGTTTTGAAGGCTTGTGACGGATTTCCGGATTTGAGTTAATGAATTTATCAATTATCAGGGGACACCTTATGCACCAAAATCAGCTCAACATTCTCCTGCCCTTACTTATCCACCAGTCGGATTTGAAAAATTCTTTTGTATTTGGTAGCCCCATTCTTGAGTAAGGCTATTGCTAGGACCCTTAGAAACCGAGCAAAAAGGAAAAAAGTCATAAAGAACCCTAAGCGACGGGATGTCGTGAGCAGAAGCTAGTAAAATATTGTTTATAAAGCAATTTTATAACATACCAACACAATTTGCAACCAGATAAGCGGCATAAAGTCCCATTTCATCGCCACGTTCCTTAGTACCACTAACACAGCACTCATTGTCACTTATTACGTCACGCGAGTCTTTCTAACGTCATCAAAGTTTACTGACCTTGCAATTATGCCTGGGAAGACCGACAATAATTGCTCTAGTTTCATTAACGCTTTCGACTTGGCATTTTTTGGCGGGAGTTGCTACTTTTTTTGACAGACACTTTTATTTTTTTAATGGTCTATGTCTTCAGTCTTGTTGGTTCAAAATATAAATATCAGACCCAACTTTATATTAGGTACTCACTACCATATTAAGGACTTTAAGTTGTCTGAGAAAGTAAAAAAATATGTTTTAATATGAATCTCAAAATATTTAAGGAATTTGGTATGTCGGTTATTTTAGTAAGTACCTGTTTACGGGTTCCGGTGAGATATCAACGCAATTTCAAAGGTCCATTTGTCGGTCACAGGGCAAGATGCACTCAAAAGTTATAGCACTCCTGTAAGATTGTATCTATTTTATTTGAATAATATACATTACACAGGTCTAGCGACACACACAAATTCACTTTATCTGGCAACACTACAGGACTAAACACGATTCAAGATCAAGTCTTATATAACCACTAGCCAGAGAATCTTCACAGCAGCCGTCTAAATTTCGCGACCTTGAACTCAGCATCAACAAAAAGTTGAACACTTCCAAACATGAGTGGTGTTTTTACACCAAATTCTCATCGCATTGGACTTTGGTTCAGCTTGGCGGTATTTCCCGTAAGTATAATTTGGCAAAGCAATCAATGGTAGTTTTTCTTTTATCAATCTTTTAGGTTGTCAAAATGAGAGCTCTTTCTCTATCTAATAGTCCAGCATTTAGATTCATAAGTGTCCAAAATATCACTACGGAAGTGCCGGTAATTCTTAACCAAAAGTCTTCTCGAAATATATCAATCTGCATTAGCCTTTTCCCAATATGTTGGGGTCGGCTTCAGTAAAATTGTAACCGGACTCGGCTGATTACCAATATTTTACATGTAGCGATTGCCTATCTGACCTGCACAACCCTGTTACTGGGTAGCACTATGCTTTTGGTAAGACTGGTTGTAGGTATGTAGTCAAATTGTGGTACAGAATAAGTGCCCTTTCGTCCTCAAATAGTTCTGCATTAAGTAGTCAAAAATGTCCAAAATATCACCAATGAAGTCCCGTAATTCTCAATCAAAATTTTCTCTCACGAACGCGAAATAATGACAGCAATTTACGGGAACGTCTGCTTATTTCCGCAAAAGGCGTTACACTAAAAATACAATGTAGTTATCGTAATGTCATATCAATATTTATCTTACATCATTGTTATCCGCGTCACGTGTTATGTAATTTAGTTAGCATTATTTTTACAGACTTTCTGAATGTAATCGTGAAGAGAAATGCTGAGATTTTTGCCAGGAAGACGAAAATTAAAAGAACCTTTTTTGGTTGAAAACTGCACCGTCATTGCGTACACTATCAATCTCGAATCTGAATAATTTTGAAGGATATTGCTAATCTATTGCTTCATATATTCGAAAAAAAATCCGGCTCAACAACGTAAAGAACACAATGAATGTTGTTGAATTGTCTAAAATTCTAAATGAAACCCATAGCTAATTTGCTACTGATAGTGTGTTACGCAATTATCTCGTTGTTCAGCAAGGTCAGTTTTGGAGTTACCTTGATCTTCATCAGTCATTCAGAAGAAAGGAGGAGAGTTACGCAGTGTTAAGTGCGTTGTGGAGGTCAGATAGACAGTCACTAAACGTAAAATGCTGGTATTCAGCTGCATTTGGTTCGAATCAATCATTTATTCAAACTAGGCTAAGAATCAGCACTTTTCGAACGTCAAAATTACTTAAGACAGTCGCCTCAAAACGCCCGCCCTTCACCAATTCCTAGTGCTTTCGCTGGGGAGAAGAAGTGGCGCAACAAACTCACCAGCAGTATAGCTGTCTGTTCAGTCAGAAAATACTTAATTCTATACAATATAATAAAACTGAAAGCGGATACCGACTAAGTTGGGAAAAGGCTAGATAGATAATGAAATGATTCAGAAAGAAACAGTTTTAATTTCTCCAAATTCCTCTTTAACAACCTTCAAAGTAAAAGTGAACAGGAATCTTCTGGGCACGCTCGTTACATCGTAGACCTTATCCATCACTTTCTACCAGCGAGATGGAGGTCAAGAACTCATTATGAAAAGAAAAGTGATTCTAATGCAGCTTGCAATATTTGACCTAAATAACTAGCATTGCAAGTAGAATAGCTTTTAAAAAATCTGTTTTTGGATACCCGATTCAAAATCATTCTAAATTCTTGGTCAAAAGTACTAATAATAATAGTCCTTTAGACCTTATTTCAGCCATGGCGGCCAATCTCAACGGAGACTAGCCTTCGAAGCGGGAGATATTGTAGTAGGCGTGTGCGCACAGACACAGGTGCACTCGCTCTTCCCTCACTCTCATAGTCCGATGGGACGGCAATCTGACACAACCGAAGAGAGATCAGGCGCAGGACGAACGGCATAACGTGCTTTCCGAGGCGGAAACGGAGACGGGGGTATCACACTGCCAACTTTAACTTTTAAACTACGGACTGTTACTAAGAAACCCTTAATCAAAAAATTCAATTACACTCCCCGTCCGGGAATCGAATTCAGGACCACGCTCAGCTGTCGCGCTTGCGACCACGAGACCAACGGGGCAGAGAAAGTTAAGACTTACGGATAATCAAATGATTATAACAAACTAGCAGCGCCCCGCGGCTTTACCCGCGTATGTTTCGATCCCGTGGGAATATCGGGATAAAAACTATCCTATGTCCTTCCCCGGGACTCAAACTATCTCTATACCAAATTTCGTCTAAATCGGTTAAGCGGTTTAAGCGTGAAGAGGTAACACACAGACAAACACACTATCGCATTTATAATATTTATAAGTATGGATTATTTACTTGTAAAGTTTACGCGGGCGTGGGTGTTTGTTAGGCCGTCATCGCGGCATCGCTTACCTATGATGAGGCCCCATTTCGGGAGCATGATTAATTCAGGAATTCCTTAAATCATCTTGCTCCTTTTCCCAACTGGGATTGGCTTTACGTATGACTAGCATTCGACCGAATAACTTTGAATGTCATAAGAACGGGAACGAAAAAAACAAATACAAGTGATTTGGATTAGCCTCTTTGTTCTAGTGGTGTGGGAGCATGAGATCCTGGGTTCGATTCCCAACGTGTCTTCTATTGGAATTTCTAAGAAACAGCCTGGAGTCGGGATTTGTGCCCGGTTGATGGCCCGCCCCCTGTTACATGGGAATCAAACAAAACTGGTGAAATGTAGGTGTTGTATTAGGTACACACGCCAGCACATCCACCTACTACAATCTGTCAGATTACTTTAATAGATTTTCAACTTTATCACTATAGCATAAGGTTCAAAGTTGTCTGGGACAATTTGACAGTTTCGGGTAGCTTGATGTGCTGGCGTCTGTACACTCTTATGCCCAACCCTTCAGGGAAACGGGTCGTGATGTTATGTTGGAAAGGCTTTTAGAGGAAAAAGCAATGCAGATTTGCTTCTGCATTTGCATCTGGACAAAAAAGCAAACTCGAATGTCTAGGTCAAGTTTTTTTAAGATCGAATCAAGTGTGAATACATTAGCATAACACCACGCCTGTTCAGCATATTTTGAAGTCTTTTGGGATTATAACCGCTGTTTTCTTTCTGTTTCCATATTTTCAAGGTTTTGTATTTGTTCTTATGCCAATAAACACATTCATTTCTCTTTCTTTCTTATGTTTAAGTCCCAGTTATGCTATGTTTAAGTCCCAGGTATGCTATGTTTAAGTCCCAGGTATGCTATGTTTAAGTCCCAGGTATGCTATGTTTAAGTCGCAGGTATGCTATGTTTAAGTCGCGAGCTTATTACCATTAACCGGGCACTATTCAGCGAGGTAATTGCGTAACACACTATCACTAGCAATGGGTTTCATTTTGACAGTTCAACAACGTTCATTGCGTTATTTACGTTGTTGAGCAGACACATTTTTCGAACATATGAAGCAATGGACTTTCAATCTGAACCATTTTGAAGGATATTGCTAAATATCCTTCAAAATGGTTCAGATTGAGATAAATTAGTTGATAGTGTGTTACGCAAAAAACCAAATAACCATTTGCCCGACCTGGGGCCTTATTACGAAGTATTAATGCTATCGTGATTCCAGTGCGAAAAAGCGATGGTGCTATCGGTCAAGTATAGCTCCGTTTCTCTTTTACACTGGAATCAGGATGGCATTAAACCGTCATAAAACGGCACCTGGCGATCGGAAACAGGACCCCACGCTCAGCAGACAGAGACGTACATCATCATCTGCCTAACTTTTCCCAACATCTTGGGGTCGGCTTCCAGTCTAACCGGATGCAGCTGACCAGTATTTTACATGGAGCGACTGCCTATGTGAGCTCCACAACCCAGCTACTGGGTAATACGACACCCATTGGTAAGACGGGTTGTCAGACTTTCGGTCTACTGACGACCCTTTACGACTGTCAAAGATCCACGAATGACAGCCGGGACTAACCAACGGCTTAACGTGCTTTTCGAGGGACGGGGGTCTTTGTTAAGATGGTCACCCATCCACGGACCAACCGCGGCTAGTGTAGCTTAACCTGACCGATTGGCCCGAACGGCTGTTATCTAGACTACTAAAGCATTCAAGAAGAATATAAGTAAATGAGAATCCTTATTGGAATTCTGACATTCTCTGACAGATAACGCACTGCTTAAACCACTGTGTCTAAACACATGAAATTATGCATAAGAGTTCCTTATAACGAAGGTGAGCACTAAGGAAGGATTTTTGAAAATTCAATCCCTAAAGAGCTTATTAAACTGGAGGATGAAAATTTGTATGAAGTTTATTTATTACTAGCATCGCTCCGCGGTTTCACCCGGATAAGTTTCGATTCTGTGGGAATATCGGGATAAAACCATTTTATGTTCTTTCCCGGCACTCTATACCAAATTTCATATAAATCGGTTCAGCGGTTTAAGCGTGAAGAGGTAACAGACAGACACACTTTCGCATTTATAATATTATAGTATGGAACTATGGATATATACTTAATTGTACACCACAAAAATACATAACATAAATCAAACACTACAAAATTTACATTGGGCGGCTTTTTCGCTTTCGGCGATCTCTTCGCAGAAGTCAAAAAGAAGGAAAAATAAGAGAGTGAAACAGAGAGGTGAAGTTCGTCCTTTTTGATGATGGGAAATTCCATTAGACACACGGCATATTTCCCATTAATGGCAACACAAATTCCAATTCAAATACACTGCCAACCAAATTAACAGATCGCAGATACAACAATACACAAACGCTAACCTACCACATACAAATCCTTATTTCCAATTATTGTTATTTCCACTAGAACAAATATCAACTTTATCCCAGTACAGATTAAGTTAATTTCAGAATGACTTGTGCAATGGAAAAAGTCATAAAATTTTGAAGCTGTAGCGTAAATTACGATCTTATACGTAGTAGTTAGAGTTCTTTTTCCAAAAACAAACATTTGTTTACATGTTAGGAAGCTAAATTGCGGATTGTTAGTAGCTAACACGTTCGTGCGCGTGTTGATGCGTTCTCCATGACCGGTTCAATGACGTCACTGCACTTCAGTCGTCAGGCCACCAAGGTCAGCTAACCGCGTTTGACGTCACATTGCAAACATCAATGGATATCACCTGCTATCATACATCGCTAAGGCTGTTTAGAGATAATGATTTTTTAAATAGGTATTTTGAACAACGGCTTTTTACCACGCTTTTATTAGCTTCACTTGTAACAACTAACAATTTTCGAGAATCTTAGAAGTTTTCAACCTACTTCTAATTGTCGTTACGAAATGAAACTTTGTATGCCTATGCAGTTCGGAAGACAAAACTTGAATTTGATATCTTGGGTATTTGGTATCAGGTAGGCAAAATACGCGCACTGACGTGGAGTTGCGGACAACAGCCCGTTTTACCTATTACCTATCAGGTAGGCCGAAGCAAAGAAAATCTGTTTAAGTGGAGATTCACGGAGTGTAAATGTGGTGCTGTCCTACAAACAATGGGGCACTTCATATCGTGTCCAGCGCGTCCTGTTGCCTGCACGCTACAGGAACTTATGGACGCTTCTAAAGGTGCCAGTCGAAGCCAAATTCTGGGCTAACTATAATATAAAGATTGTCATCGACACGCTTAGAAGATAGGGTCAGTCCTGTTTGAAAATTCTCGGGATTAGATGGACCAGAGTCGTCACGCAGTGGGTGCCAGAAGACGGGCGTCGGTCACCGAGGTAGGCCGAGAAAACGCTGATGAATGATTTAGATGCAATTTGCCACTTCTACGGCGTTGTTGGTGGCACCGCAGAGGTAACTCTGCATGTTTTGGGACACAGAGGACACAGACACAGAGAGGTTGATAAAACAAAAAAAAAAAAAAAAGGGTTGTTTGATTCAAGTTAATTAGGCTGAGAATCTTCACTTTTTGTGCTTCAAAATGACATGACAGTCCCCAAAAAACTCACCGGATATTTGTCAAAGTGGAAAGTGAGATCCTTGTTTCCAATTGATGTTCAATTGGAAACAAGGATCTGACTGAATCCATACCAATAAAGCAAGAAAGAAAAACGCGTTTATTGGCATTACAGCAAAATAATATTGAATAATAAATTCGAAAGTAACTGTCTGTGTGTTACCTTTTCGCGCCTAAACCATTGAATGGCACCCTAGTTGCGTATGCGTAACACACTATCATCCTCAAGCTTAATTATCTTGAAGCATATTGCTAATCCATTGCTTCAGGGGTTCGAAAAATGTGTCTGCTCAACAACGTAAATAACGCAATGAATGTTGTGATTGCTACTGAAAGTGTGTAACGCAATTATCCCGCGGATTTCGATAAAATTGACAAGGTGGGGTCCGCAACTCCACGTCAATGCGCGTATTTTGCGTACGGTAATATAGACGCAAGTAAACGATCGTCGAAATTGCAAATATTCACGCAAATAAACTCCAAACCATTTACAGGCATTTTTGAATTGTCAAGATGTCCGTCAGGCGGAAAGATGGAGCTAGTTGCCCATTTAAAGCGTAGTAGATTCCTATAAAGAAGAACGGGCAAGAAACTCTATGGAAAAAAGAGCGTCCATAGAGTTTCTTGCCGGCTCTCCTTTTAAGTATGTTAACAAAATATTGGTGAGGTACGTTATGTTGAAATTATAAGTTGAAGTTCGGCTTTTTCGATCTAACTTCGAATATATTATTTAGGTACTGTATTGAAGTAATGATAAAAGACACGAACCCAAGTCATTAGTAGGTATAGTAGCTAAAATACCGCCAATACTAGAATATCCTACTTCCTACTAATCCTACTAATATCCATCCTACTATCCTACTTCCTATCCTACTATAATAATACTTAATATTAATAAAATTATAAAAGCGAAAGTTTGTGAGGATGGATGGATGTTTGTTACTCTTTCACGCAAAAACTACTGAACTGATTTGCATGACATTTGGCACACAGATAGTTTAGAACCAGGATTAACACATAGGATCATTTCTATCCCGATATTCCCACGGGATCGAAACTTATGCGGGTGAAACCGCGGGGCGCAGCTAGTAATATCTAAATCTCAGTGGATTTGCACTGTAAACTTCGGTTTTATCGAGCACCGCAAGGAAGAACGAGCTTGGGCACAATGCCATATATTCACCACCCCCGGCTATGTCGCTTAGCCACCTTACACCACTGTGTACATGGCATACCACAACGCTGGGAGACCAGCCCGCGTCTGAATGAATGTGAAGCGAAGATCCTAGCCGTAACACTTCTTTAAACAAATCTATTCTTAAAACTAGGTACGAAAAGATTACAAAATCGCCATTTTTCCGTGCAATTCCGCGTGCAAAACATAATTGAAAATAAACAACCAACTCCTCTTACCGGGTAAAACGAAGAAATCACATTTAACATTTAAAAAATATCACAATTACAAAGAAAAAATAGATTGCAAAAAATGTTGTATCGAAAAGCTCAAATGTCATAAATGCTAAAGTTGACAGATTTTTGGCTTTTGGAACGTTCCGTCAGAAAATACAAACGGCCAGTTGTCGGACCATAGACGTGAAAAAAGTTTCAACACAAAAGAGGTTAGGTTAGCGAACGTCAAAATTTTAGCGCGCTTTTTCTCAAGATGGCGCCGTGACACGTGGCGTTTTAAAAAGCGTGGCAGTCGTCTGTAGAGATTTCCCGCGTTATTTTATTTCTAGACGTTACATTTTGCGCTGTTTATTTTTAGCCACGAATTTCTATCGGAAAGGGGACGTCGGGTCGTTCACTAGATATTGTCGCTTGGATATATTGATGCGAAATGTTTTCTGGCAGCAAGCAATAAGTATGTACTGTTAGTAGATACTTCAGCGATGAGTCGATGAGCAAATTGCTCGGTAGACATCATACTTGTGATATAAAGGTAAGCCTGTGCTCGAAATACACTCCCATCTCACAGAGAGGAGGCCTGTGCCCTAGCAGTTGGAACGTTATAGGCTGATTATGCTATGTACTCGAGGCTTCATCGAAGATTTTACTTTTTTTTGAGCTCTATTGACAGGCTCTACTTTAGTTACCGATTATAGTCCCAATACTGCCTATAAGAAATTTCAAGGCTAGTTGGGATGGGCTTACTCTCGATCACGATCTCGCCTGATGGACAGCAATGGATGACGCCTACGATGATGAGAGCGAATATTTAGTCATCTTAAGACGTCCTGGAGAATGATTCTAGTCTTAACTACCCATTATAACATTTATTACGACGGGATATTAGGCCTGCTCTTGAACACGATCTCGTCTGATGGAAAGCCATAGACGAGGTCTACGATGTGGACTGAGTGCACGACTGTACTCCGATACCTATTAACACTATAATTTGAGAACCTTGTAAAAGCTAATTATTTTTAAAAGAGTAACCATGGTTTGTTGGTGGCTTTCCATCAATAAACCATGGTTTATTGATGAAACGACCGAATGAAACCGTGCACATAGCTTCTGACTTTTCATAATTGATTTTCTTGCCGGCTTTTCTCCATAGGAAACGACTGAACGAAACTGACTTTTCATAAGTGCCCATGTAGGTTTATGTGAAATAAAATATTTTGATTATGAATTTGATGGAAACAGCGAATATTTATTGAAATTTACTCTTCCTGGAGAATTAGTTTTATAATTGACACTCGTCAAAACTCATACAAAATCTGTCCATACGGGTGACAGCTCGTGCTGCCAGACTGAGATGGGATTCTAAACATCTCAGCCACTCGATATTTTTAGTATATCGAAGTTCAATGATTTGGCTCAAGGAATGTACGATTTACGAACACGGTTATTGTATTAGCCAACGACTCTTAAGTCTGGATAGGTATGTGTTACAATTATTATGGGAGAATAAAATAAGTGGCGATCAGCTGAGAGTGCATAATTTATGATTGTATGATTTGCAAAAGCTTACATGATCTGACCAAGATTATGTCTGAACTCTTGAGTTTGTTTCGCCATTTCTTCTCAGGGTTAGTCAGATAAGAAGTGTCGACTCTATCTAGCTTATTTATTTTTTATAATATGACGTGTAAAAGTTATTCCGATACAGAATAAACAATTTCATAGTGAAGAATGACGTAGAACGGTATAATATGCACATCTATTTACTTCATATATATATGTCTTGTAGGATTGATTTTTGTAAAATTACATAGAAGCACGACCTAAAAAATATGAATAAGTGACGCCGAAGACCAGGAAAAACGGCATGAAATGGAAGAGACCCACACTCAGCATTAGGTGAATACAGGTCTACTTCCTCAGCACGATTTCCGTAGTATTGGCCGAAGTTACGGACGATTCCTATTCCGTATGGAGCCCCACGATGACGGCACGATTTGACAGGTTGTCCCAAGTCCCGACGTGTTTTTGCCCGTCCGAAAAAGTTCATTACTCGGGTATACGGTTCACTCTGAAGTTTCGAATTACTTTCAGACAGGCATGAATCTTTGTTAATGGACTTACGGCCGAACCCAATTACCTATCTATCACCAGTTTTGGCATACTGGAGATAGAAAAACCTATCTATTTCTGGTTTTAATGTCCCAATAATCTATATCAGTAGCGATCTATATGATTATATTACACTGACAGTTATAATTATACTGGCTACATCACTAGCTATATAATAGGTTATTGGGTTCGAAAGGAGGAAGCTGGTGAGCGTGACAGGGTGGGATCTTATGTATAATGTACATTCTGAAAGTTAAAAACTCCTGATTTTCAGCCTCTGGACGCTACTAGAAAAGTTCAAAACCCTACAGGTGTGCAATACTGTCGACAGTTCATTGGCATTTGTATTGAGGTCATGTATTTGTGTGCGTGACGCCTACATGTCGAGGCGTGCGTATGTGTGCGTTTTTAAATGGACTCTATCTGCTTGTAATCATGACTTCCTGGTACTTGCTAGCGTTAAGGGAGGTGAGCAGATATAGTGGAAAGATGGGTTTTATTTGGTTTAATGGTTAAGTAGTTAATTATTTTTTGTAAGTCATTAAAAACAATGCCAAAATTGTTGAATGTGTAATGTACAGAAATATTCTCTTTTTCAATAAATATTTCAAGAAAATCTATGACGATTTGAGACAGTTTTAGTCAGCACTGATTGAAATGTCTAGTAATAAAATATTAAGACAATATTAAATATTAGATATGAAACACATCTGAAATTATCAATGATGTATAAAACTATAGATACGTTGTCCGCACTCTAAAATGGCAACATGAAATGAAGCCAATTGCCACATTTGCGCTCAGTCACGCACCAACCTGTCGCGCGACGCGACGCGACGTATGTTTGTTTTTAATTTATATCGTATGTGAAAACCTGTGCAAAACATAAAGAAAATATGCCGTCGTGTGTTTTCAGAGGATGTAAAAATTATACCCCAAAAGTTAAAGACAAAAATGTGGTCATTTCACGCGTAAGTTTACAAAACTAGATTATTTTATTTTATTTTGTACGACGCTGCGTCTAATGGCGGCCGGCGCATGAAGTGACTCTGATAGCTACGTCATTCATGCGCTCGACCAATGAGCATGTAATTTGACTATTACTTATCCTGTGACGTAACTGAAGATGTTTATTTATCTCCCTCTAGCAACAGACATCCCGCCGTACGGTGATATATTTTCTTTCCCTTTCTTTACGCGTATAAGTAGTTATCTAGTATTTTCGCCGTTTTTAAGCGCCGAGATGTTGGTTGATAACGTGTCTATATATAATACGTCATTGGAAATTATACGTTAGTATATTTTAGTGTTTAATTTGTACATCTATTTACTTAATATTTTCTTGATCAATGAAATTGAAATCGACGACATTTTCAAAATATTGTGTACACTATTTTCTAATGAACGGTTATTATCGCGAGCATTCGCTTTGCGAAATCATACATTCGTTATGATTCGTTGCACGAGCATTTGTTACGCGACGAACATTCGTGCTATTAGGGCTTCCAAACAAATACACAAAATTTTACAGATGTATGTATGTTTGTCCACGCATTTCTCCGCAACTATTAATCGGATCGTGGCAATTTTTTTTTATTGGTTTACATTTACTTCAACTTAGGGAACAGTGTAAGTTTCATTAAAATCGATTCAGTAATTTTCAAGATATGGACTAATACATGTAAGTGTGACGGCCTGGCTTATTGATACGAGCTACGGGTGTATGTGTCAAAGGGAAAACGTCTCAAAACCTTAGTCAAATTCTAGTGCAATATTTACAACAAAACCATTACCCACTTATTACAAACAAATATTCCAGTTTTTACTTAAAAGATCCTAAGACACCGACTGCCGAAATTGAAGTTTTTTCTTAATTTTGAGTTAATTTCTTTTTGAAGTCGGTTTAATTTTTTTTTATACTTTTTTATCTTAGTAGTACTCGTTTCTATTAGTTTTGCCGAAGCCCCTAAAATTTATCGTTTCGCAAGTACTTTTACACACACAAGAATCCCTGAACCCTGAAGTTCCCTGACCATTCTGTCGGTAGATCCAACATTCGTTCAAACGCAGGAGTAAGCCCAACAACCTTGAACAGGCTGCGGCATTCAACCGTTTTGTGTTATTCAACGCACGCAACCATCAAATATTTAGTTGGATTGTCCCTGACATTAGCGAACATGTAATTACTTATTATTATATACGTAAATTGGTTGAAGGTTGTAAATAACAACTTTAAGGCTGCGTTGTTTACTCGAAAAAATGTTTATCTAAACTTCGAAGACGTGTGACATCCACCTACCTCCACTGGGCCCGTGTGGTGGATTACGGCCGATAGAGTGGAGGCCTGAGTCACAGCATTACGGATATTATTGCCTTTAATGTTCTCGCTACAGGAGTATAGAAAAGTTGTCGAAAACGTCGTCGAGTTGCAATTATGAGAAGATAGATAAGATGGGATAAAGAGACCCACTGTAAAACATCGATGAAAAAAGTAATATAATAACTATCAAAGAATTTGATATGTTCCAGTGTCGATCACAGCTTCTTAGTTATTTCAGAAGTAGGAGTCAAAAACCTTCTCTTAAAAACTGAAGAGTTTCCCGAAGAAAAATTATTGTTAAATCAAATAAAAGAAAACCTAAAAAATTCTACAACCAAATTGAAGACGAAAAACCTAGTACACATAAAACCAAACATCCATTGTCTATGGTAGCTGAAAAGGACATAAAATTCTAAAACTAACACACACTATTTAAAAAATAATTGAGGATCACAAAAACTAAAAACGTGCATATAAAAGAGCCAATATAAATGAGGTGCTGAGTTTCATGGCTGCTTCGATTTTGGCGGCAAAATATTTAAAATAGGAGAGACTATTAGGGGAGACCTATGACCAGCAATGGATTGTAGTCTTGATAAAAGAAAAAGACATATTAATATTTATACATTCTAAAATAACTGTTTCTTTGCCTTTTCACGCCTCAACGGCTGAACGTATTTGGATGAAATTGGCACGCGGATAGTCTATGATCTGAGGACATAGGACACTTCTTATCCCGGTAGTACGTTTCTGTGGGTTTAATATCCGACCTCCACGCGGCCAAAGCCGCGGGCAAAACTAGTAAGTAATATGTGAACAACCAAGAGGGTAGTCTTTCTCAAAAGTCAGTTGAAATGAAGAGGAAGTTTTGAATTTACATTTTCGATAAATTAGAGGTCGATTGATTGAAAGTATGTATGTATACCAAAACTTTCGAAGAGCGACACGGAGTTATTATCGAAAAGCGCCAAATAGGCAAAGAGCTCTTTATTGTTCTAGTTGTGACCGGGTGTTCCAAATTAATTCGATCTAGCGAGCCATTTTAAGGTGACACGCAAGGAATTGATTTCAAAGTGTTGCCGTTACCGAAATCGATAATTATATATATCAAAACATGAACAGCTAAAATCAAAGCCTGATTTTTTATATAAGCTTATCTTTCTTCAAGGACAATCTATTGCAAACAACTTCCCAAGAAATCGAAGATAAATAAAATCTAACATTGTTTTAACGAGAATTTCATCACAAACGCCATCGAAGCAACCACGAAATATTACAAAACAAAATGAGTACTTACCCCTTTAATGTCTTCTAAATCCTTCGAATCCAACATTCTTCGTCTCGCAGAAGGAGTCTCCGGACTTAGGTCATCAGTCGGCTCACTGATCGTGCTTTCAGTACTCGTCTCCATAGACTTGACATCTTCCAAATGATTCGTGCCATCCTCACTCTTCTCCGTCCTCTTTTTCAAATAATTCTCATGTTCAAAAGTTTTATTCTCGAAACCGGTACCACTCGGAGATTCGATATCATTATCGAGAAGTATTCTTTCATCTTCTGAGTCTATATACTTCAAATTAGCTTTTGCTTTTCTAGGTTCACTTTTAATATCATTCTTTGGAGCTTCTTCGTTAATTGTATGATTTAATTCTATTTGTTTTTTCGGCGTTGTCCCTGAGGAGACAGGCTGGGAAATCTGTATGTAGGAAGCGAAGTTAGATGTGTGTTTTGGCGCTTTCGTTTGCTTTTCTATATCACTTTTTATATCTTTGATTTTATGTCCTTCAGAATTATTTTTCTTGTAATCTAAATCGCCATTTTCTACATGGATGACAGTGGATTTTTCTAGAATCTTCCCTATAGGATTATTTGGATCTAACTGGCTTTTAATGCTGGCTAAACGGTCGGAAGGCAGTTTTGAAGTAAGAGAAGTGGACATGGAACTATTTCTATCGTGTATTGGTTTCGCTAGACACACTGGCTCGGATATAGTCTTACTTAGTGATAAATCTGAGTTGGAGTTCGATCGGGAGCTAGAAGAGCCGATCTCCCATCGCAAACCATTTTTTTCGTACGGTAGATGAACTGGTACTGGTTTCTCGTCCTTAGGGACGATTTTCGTATATCCTACTGTACCATTTTCGCAGTCCTTTAGCTGGTTGAGATACTGTTCGGTGTACCGCGAGTCGTTCGCTGGTAGTTTCGTTACCGTCATTTTCTGGTCGAATCTCTTTCTTATCTCGGACACCGAGGGTACTTCGTTCCCGTTCGTATCTTTGACACCGTTAAGCATCCCTCTCTTGTATGCCGGCGAGGTTTCCTTATACGATCTTCGTTCCGGTCTCTGGTTTTTCAAACATTATGCTTATTTTTGGATCTTGTGACGTAAGAATGCGACATGTGAATCGTGTGTGTTAGTCCAACATTTATTTCATGCTTTGTTGTAATACCTGGTGTATCATTCATGGTACTGACCGGCTTACTGATCTATCGTGAGTACTAGGATGTTATAAAGTAGCAGGATGTAGCATCAATGTTACACGTGAATGGTATTACAAGCAAATATCGCATCTATGTTACTACGGTGACACGTTTTGAAAGGTTATTATTGTATAACGTTTTCTGGCAGTTAGGGCCTTTCAATCGGTGCAAGTACTACTGTTTTGGAAGCTGTCAATTTAATGTTTGGCTCTTTATTAAGTGCGATGTTAAGGAACGTACACACACACTCACACGCGCACACATTATGTTTGTGTGCCTGCGAAATTTTGGAAAATAATAACCAGTTGTTTGTGGTTTTGGTAATTTTGAAAAAGAACATAGCTGAGGATGATGATGAGATGGTCTTCGGGGCAGTTCGTTGAACCGAACTTTGCCGATGTTTATGTGACGATGAATATGAATGATGATTTGTATGTCGTAGAAAAAAAATATCAGTCACGAAGTATTTTTAGGTATTGATGAATGAATTTGAAAACAAAAAATAATTTAGATACAAATAAACAATGATTTAAAATAGATGGATGACATCTTGAGAAATTATTTCACATAACATTACGTAGGATTATTATTACTTTTTAATTTAAATTAATTTCGTTTACTTTATAATTTTTTTACCTACCTTACCTAGATGGAATTTCAAAACGCAAGAAAAACAAACAGCCAATCATGTTACTAGAAGGCTAAATGGTGAAAAAAACTTATGGCATGCTGTCATTGTGACACTGACAGTGACAGAAAACCTCATAAACTTATATAACCTGTAGAGTGAGAGTGTGACAACATTATATTTATCTCTTTTAGAGGTAGGGATACGCAATGAGAGAGAAGAGTACCAATGATGTTGAAAATATTGAATAAAAAATTCAGTCAGGAAAATAGAACAAAATATAACGCCTGTAATCCCTGAAGGGGTACGCAGAGGTGTACACTACACCAGTACACTCACATTTCGTCAGTTATGTTTAAGTCCCATGTAATAGGGGGTGAGCCTATCGCCAACAAACACTTCGGGATGCTACTGAGAAATTCCAGGTGGAAAAACCCAATACCAGTTTACGCGACCCGGGAATCGAACCCAGGACTTTATACAATTATGTTTAAGTCCCATATTATAAATTAATGGAAGAAGATGTAAGGAGAAATAATTAAATTTCATTTATATTAGGCTTACCAGTGCTGGACATAAGAGCACTCCAAAAAATGAGAATTCCTTTATATTGGGACACCCAAAAAATGAGGATTCCATGATATTGGGACACCCAAAAAATGAGAATTCCCTTATATTGGGACACCCAAAAAAAGAGAATTCCATGATATTGGGACATCTAAAAATGAGAATTCCCTAATATTGGGACAACCAAAAAATGAGTATTCCCTTACACTCCAATCGATAACCTCTGACCACCACATTTAAAAGAAATAAATACTTAATCCCAAAAATATTCATGATCAGACATTCGTTACAACTGGTATTTTAAATAGTTAACACTTTGCAAGGATAAAAACCTAAAGTCTATTCAAATGTATGTTTCAAATTGATTTTATTTCACGTTAAACAAATTTCAACTTTATTGTAATGATAATTAAGTTAATTTCAGAGTGACTAGTACTATTGAAAAAGTTATAATAATGTTTGAAATTGTAGCGTAAACTGCACTTTAGTGTGTAGGAATTAAAGTTATTTTCCATAAACACATATTTGTTTACATTTTTGGAAAATAAATCGCGAATGCAGATTAGATGGAAAATTACCTAGCATTTGTATTATGCATCATCTGCCTAGCCTTTTCCCAGCTACTTTGGGGTCGGCTTGCAGTGTAACCGGATGCAGCTGAATATCAGTATTTTAAATGGAGCGACTGCCTATCTCACCTCCATAACCCAGTTACTGGGTAACTTTGAGGTGGTAGGTAAGCTTTTGTATTTAATACTAGCCAATATCAATGTAAGCATATTTTTTTTTAACATCTGCGCAGTAGCAAAATCTTTTAGGTTTTTTTTTGGTTAGGCCTCCCCCAAGTCCTTCCAAGAACTCTTTTTCCGCGCCACCTCGAGCCAGCCATTCCAGCCAGTCCATCTTCATGCACCTATTATGTGGAGACTTTTGCCCAGCGGTCATCGTGCATGCGGCTGATGTGACCCGCCCACCCTATTTGGCTAATTAGACAAATAATTTGAGAAAGTTATGGAAAATGAAGCCACTGTGTGGTTGATTACGGCCCAGTCGGTCTCATAGAGAGGAGGCCTGTGTCCCAGCAGTGGGAACGTTATAGGCTAATAATGCTGATAAAGTTGTCACTCCCCCACGCTCCAGATTATTTCAGTTAAATGTGTTTCGTAGTGTAGTTAGTCTTTCTATGTAGTGTATAGTGTTTTTTCTAAAGTCTTTTTGTTTCGTTTATTTACGTTTTTCAATTAATTGTGTGCCAATTTGGGCAGCCTGAGAGATTTTTTCTGAACAGAATTGTTTTTAGGTTTTGTTTTTTTTTAAGTTTTTTTACGTATTTAGAGGTACCTTATGTATTGTCATAGTTTATTAAAAAAACGATTTAAATATAACTTTTCAATATATGTATACTTTGGTACAGACGCCAGCACATAAAGCTACTACAATCTGTCAAATTTCTTTAATAGATTTTCAACTTTATCGCTAAAGCATAAGGTTCAAGTTGATTGGGAAAATTTGACAGTTTCGGGTAGATTGATGTGCTGGCGTAGTGGCGTCTGTACTTATGTGTTTTTGAAAAAAAAAATTCTTCTTAATAGTTTTTATTATAGCTATGATGTAATTTTTTTCTTGTATCATCAATTACGTAATATTTCTCCTCGCCTCGTTGCATTTACAATGATCTGTATTAAAGAATTCGTGACTCGTTCTTAAACACTTTTTAGGCCAAGGCCAATAATATTAGTTAACTGTTAGAACATTTTACAGACTTATTTTTATTAATCATTTATGAAGTGATTTCGCCTGTCTAAATCAGATTTTTCAGATTCCCAGACAATATTTTAAATACTTAATGTTTCATAACTTGTATTTTGATGTACCTACCGTAGAAATATTTAAAGATTTTTTTGTTGTTAATGATAATGTTTTATTGTGTATAAATTGCACAAACAATAAGAATTGTTTGTTAATATAAAACCAGATCACAATGATAATATCCGAGTCCGTTTTCAAAACTTTATCGCCACTAACATTTAAAAATCATCAGAGTATGTCCACAAAAAATAATATGAGAAACCAAATAGCTACCAAATAATTATAAAATTTCGCAGACACTCAAAATAAAAGTACTTATAAATAAATAAAAAAGAAATATAATACATTGATAGAGGTAAAGAAAAATAAAGAAAAAATTACCTCTGAAATTGTTGCCGCAGAATTCCTTGCTTTTCTGGCCAGTCTTGATGGATCTGCTGCTGGTGGTCTTCCAATATCATTTGATATAGACTTTGACCTTGAAATCTCTCCATAATTCTGATTTTGCTGCTGCTGCTGCTGCTGAATCCGCTGCGTCAACGGTATATAATTTGCTGGAGAATATTTGTTATACCAATCCGCATGTGACATTGCCAAATCAGCCGAAGTTAGCACAGGCCTCCGATTCCTCGGTAAGGGGTCAGTTGAGGTCTTACTGCTCTCACTGCGAGTTGTCGAAATATCTCTAGACCTGGACTCACTTCTGTCAGACCGATACCTGCTGCTGGAGACACCGCTGTCTGAGTCAGCGATACTTGGGGCTCGAGAGCCCCTCTGTCTCTCGACCAGGGTCTTCCGTTCTCTATTTCCATCAATATCGGAGAATCTAGAGCGGAACTCAGACCGTTCATAACTGCGTAAGGTATCATAGTTGCCGCTTGTGGATCTGTAGTATGGTTTTTCGACGGTAGATGATGTCAGGGTCGATCTGTAAGACCCTGAAAGGCTCGAGGAGGTAGTGTTGTACCGAGAGGGTGATACGACAGGCATTGTGGCAGAGTTCTTTCGTTTTTTCCCTAGTGTGTTTGACACATATCCTTAATATAGTCTTGGCTTATGCTATCCTACTCTAAGTTAATTTTAATTCTGGACGGCGGTCGTTTTCTTTGCATTGTTTTGCTTTATTTATTTTTCTGTATAATTGTTTGGTTTGATTTCTGTAACAAGAGAGAGATATTTGGTTAGATGACAGTTGAACTGGGGGCCTAAAAAGGCCACTTTGGCAGAATCATAAAAGGATAAGCTGCAGCTGGGTGAGAGTTGCCGAAAATCAAGAGAGATAATGTTCCCACTGCGGGGACACAGACCTCCTCTCTGTGAGAGGGAGTGGGCGATAATCCATCACGCAAGCCCAGTGCGGGTTGGTAGATGGATGTCACAAGTCTTCGAATTGTTGGTTCTAGGACATGCCGGTTTCCTCACGATGTCTTCCTTCACCGTTTTGAGAGCAGTGGTGATGAAATAATTTACGCAAAGTAAAACACCTGTCTGGGTTCGAACCTACGACCTACAACTCGTAAGTCGCGGCCGTTACCATTGGGCCACCAATGTTCTCATTTTTAAACTAGTTTTAGTAAATATTCCTACAAAATCAGGTCATTATCCATAGTTGCACGGTAAGTAAAACTTCGAAGCACAATAGAGTAGGTTTGCCAAGAAATAATCATTAACTATTGCCTTGAAGAATTGTAGTTCATATTAATATAAACGCGCATTTAGGGCACATTTTATATGCATTGTGTGGCTGAGAAAAACTGGCAAAGTGCGAGGCGGATTCGCGCATAGGACATCTATAAATTACGTCACATGTTTATAAGGGAGAGGGAGGGGGTCAACAGTGTCCGTGGAGTTTTTTGCCCGTTCTTCTCCAAAGGTTCATTTTTCTGACTGACCGATTCCTTGACACTTAATAATTGCCTGTAATTGGTTTAATGGAAATAAACGCTTTAAGTTTGAGTTTGAAAAGTGTGATAAAGGGGGCAAAAGTTTAGTGACGTCACATGATAAATAGAAAGTATAAAACTCTAACTAAAAACTTTAATATATTACCAACTCATCGACATTATTGTATGGTTATATGTATTTAAAATTGCATAATATGTGACATCTCACCAGGGGAGGAGGGTAAAATTCGTTTGACATACATCATTTATGAATGGATTTATCGTGGTACGGAACCCTTAGGAGGTTCCGTACCATCTACACTATTACATTCTTATTACAAAACGAGTTCTAACTATTCATACAGTCCAAACCTTCGGGCCAGTTATTCTATTGTGAACTTTATTCCGACCACCGTAAAGTTTTTAACATCAAAACTGCCTTTAGAATTGGGTCTAAGGTGACAGTTTTGTATTGAGAATGTTACCGCAATTGGAATAAAGTTCAAAATATAATAAATCTTTTTAGCACCTGCACTTCTGAGGGCCTAAAAAACGCCACGTTTGGCGAGGCCCAGTAGGTATCATCATCATCAGCCTATAATGTTCTCACTGCTGGGACACAGGCCTCCTCTCAGTGAGAGGGAGTGGGCCGTAATCCACCACGCGGGCCTAGTAGGTATACTGGGCCCAAATTCATATCTGTACTAGGTAATAATAAAGCTGAAGAGTTTGTTTTTTTTTGTATGAACGCGCTAGTCTCTGGATGTACCAGTCGGATTTGAAAAATTGTAGTTTAAATTTATAAGTAACACAATTTTTCACATCACGCGAGGACTCTTAGGAACCGAGCAAAATAAAAAAATCATCATCAAAAATCATTAAAATCGAACGCTGAGTGAAAACGAAGTAAAAGCGCGGGCAGGCGATGCGATGCGACAGGGTGGGTCGGGGAATAAGAACTTTCACGCGGACGAAGTCGCAGGCAAAAGCCAGTAATATTATATATATATTTTTTTAAATTTGCCATCAACTTGAAAAGAGGATAATTCTTTGTTTAAGTGACTAACAGCGATACGTATTAAAGTATGTTAGAGAATACGCGTACTACAGAATTGTATGGCTACTAATAGTTTTCACTCTATATGTATATTAAGGTGATACAGAACTGTGATATACAGACAGACAGCATATGCTTAGTTGGGTCTGATTTTCACCCTCTGGGTATGGATCCAAATTCAGCAAGAATCACTAATTATCACAATAATAGTACACAGCACTTTCAAGTTAGTTGACAATAGCAATAATGTTTATATTGGTTTCTATAGCAACCAGGTAGGTTCTCTTTATCAATTCTTTGTGTTAAAACAAAAGATAGTATATACATGTTTTATCAATTATGATAGGTACCTAGGTATTTCCGACTATGTCACACAAATTGTTAAGCAATTAACAATAGGTAAAAAAAAGTTAGGGGACCGCGGTAGGTAAGTATATTTAAAATTCTAATATCTTTATATTAATAATTAATTATTCACTTTTAAGATTAATCAAAAGTAAATACAAACTATTTACACTAGATTCTAAAATAAATGACTAACTAACTTACTATACAAATAAATAGAAAAACAAAGGACACTTAGGCGTCGAAGTACTCGTCCGCATCGCTGTCATCCGGAAACGTGCCCAGAAGTGTGGCAGCATTGCCACGTTGAATGGCAATGCTAATTCGTTGGCCAAAGAACGACCCAGCCCTCTGGTCACGTGAAGTGTCGACCAGCCGGCGAGAAATTTCCTTAAAAAGGAGACGCGCACTCGGGCCCCATGACCCGAGCGTTTCGACCCCAAACGGCTCAAATCCGTAGTTGCCCATAAGGTTACAGTATTTAAATATTATTTTATATCTTTTAAATTTGTGTAAATTAATTATGATTTGAAACGTCATCCCTCCCTTCCCCTATGTTATGGTCGGGTTCCAGTCTAACCGGATGCAGCTGAATAGGTATGTTAGGTATATGGAGCGACCGCCTATCTGACCTCCACAAGTAATCCAGTTACTGGGTAAGACTAGTACCTAGTCAAACTTTTGGGCTTCTGACAACCTATAACAACACTGTCAAAGATCTACAAAGGACAGCCGGGATCAGTGCACACGGTGGGGTCTCATAAGTAATGGATGGTCACCCAACCATGGACCAACCGCGGCAAGCATAACTTAACATTCAATCGACCCGTGCGGCTGTTATTATTTAACCACAAGTCCCTCGCAGGATACATGACGTAAAAGGGTAAAAACGAATGTAAAATGATTTAACAGTACCTTTAATTGGTGTTGACGTTATTTAAATACCCATTTGAAATACATTAGGACACAATATGCAGTATGAATACGTAATATACAATGTATCCCTTTTCCTTATTACCGGGTAATTAATGTAACGAAAAAAACCGAATTTGCGATTAAAAAAAATATTCCTTGTATGACACTCACTGGTCCCGTTCACAAGTGTTCTGACTGACTGACTTAATATGGCTTGAAGGCCAGAAATTAGATAACCCATGGTAATATTGTGAAATAATTGTGGGTTTTTAATAAATAAGTCTAAAATTACACAATAATTTGTAAAATAAATATGATTTTTTATGAGTAAGTATTATACCTACTTACACAATATTAGGTTTGTTTAAGAATTTGAACAAACAAATCAAGATTTGGTAATTTAGATTAAAACTTTCCTAATGCTTGTTCCTTCTCTTAAAAAACTTTTTGTCCTCCAGAGGAACACGGACAGTTTAAGCTGATAATGCTCAAAACATAGTATGTATTAGAAATTGGTTGCACTCAAAATTCAAACTTAAAGTATTTATTTCAATTACCATTTAGAGGCACTTTTTATTTGTCAAGGAGTCGGTCAGTCAGAAATATGAAGGTAGTTGCCCATTCCAAAGTGCAGTACCTACCTATATAATATATCCAAATAAATTAGTATGGCAGGAGAACGAGTACCTATGGAGAACAGGTAAGAAACTCCACGGACAATCTTTTAAATCATATTGTTACAAAATATTATTTAAATTGTTAATATTGAATTTATAATTATATCTGAGAACATGTTCAGTGTTGAGAAATTAATAAATCAACTCTTCATTTAGACTAGACTACAACAACAGACAGACAAACACAGTTAGACAGACAGACATTTCAGAATAAGTAAGTCTGTATTGACGATGTAATTACAATCACATAAACACTGCCATAAACAGGAAGCTGTATTTTGTTAGAAATTAAAGTTTTAAAAGAAAAGAAAGGGCAGAAGAAGCTTATGCCCAGCCTTCATCCGCATGAAATTCCTTGTTTTGACATAAAATATGTAGGTATATTACTAGCTATTCCTGCGACTTCCAGGAAGAAAAGAAGCCTTCTCTAGGTCATGGCCTACCTTTAGGTAAAGTACGACATAGCAAAGTGTTTAGAAGTGGCTGTCTCAGTGTGCCAAATTTCATCCAAATTCGTTCAGCCGTTTTAGTGTGAAAGCGTAACAAACAACCTCACTTTCGCATTGTTTTACAATATTAGTTAGGATAATACTTGCAATACTTGTAGCTTCCCATTAGTGGAAGAATTTTCGGAATTGGATCAGTAGTTCCGAAGATCACACATAATCAGCCTATAGTGTTCCCACTTCTGGGACACGGGCCTCGTCTCAGGGAGAGGGAGTTACAAACAAATACAAACTCACAAAAACCTCTTTATAATATTTGGTATAGATTTTTGAAAGCACTCTAGGTAACTTAGTTTACTTTACATTCAAGTAATCAGTCAACAATAAAATTAGTGAGTAGGAGAATGGCTCACAATGACAAACCAATAATAGTATTGAATCAGCTGTTTCATAGTATTTCTGATAATACTACGCAACACATCTCATTATTTTTAAGTCCTTAACACATGTTTTTGTTTTATCTTTCACTTTTCATTATGGTTTGTAAAACATGTACCTATAACACTAGCTTCTGCCCGCGACTTCGTCCGCGTGAAAATTCAGCCCCCGACCCATCCCGTCGCATCGCATCGCTCGCCCTACAACTTTGTTTCCGCTTAGCATTAATTCTGACTTGTTTCCTTTTTTTCGGATCCTAAGGATCATAGTGTAATGCTAAAATAATAGCCTATAACCTTTCTCAAGATTATTGGACTATCAAATGCTAATTTTTTTTTTCAAATCCGACTGGTAATCCGGAGATTACCCAATGATTAACAAACTTTACCTCTATGTAATATTAGAATAGATCACGCCTATATCCCGAGGGGTTAGGCAGAAGTTCATTGTACACTGACATTTTTCCAATTTATTTATTTAATATTTTAAATACACAAGTGGACTGAGGTGGACATGCCATAGGTATTTTCTACCCGTCGACCTCTGGATGATGCAGAGACAAACAGCCTCATGTTCCGAGCCACCATAAAGTTCGAATCAGGCTGTAGGTTGTAGTGGTAGGTGTGATGGTGGCAGTTATGTTTATAGGTGGCGAGCCAACTGCCATCAACATATGGTAATAATATAACACCTGTATTTCCCTGAAGGGCTATCTAAAGAGTATTTGTGGAGTTTCTGGTCCATTCTTCTTCATAAGAACCTACTACGCATTGGAATGGGCAACTAGCTTCATATTTCTGACTGACCGACTCAACTATTAAAAAATGCCTGTAAATGGTTTAAGGGGCAAGTGCCAGGGTAGCCGGAATTCAAATCACATTACCCTAGATATTGAATGACTATTTCATGAAATATCAATCAGTAGGTGTGAATTGGAATGAGAGGGTTGTATTGATGATATTAATTTTGTAAATACCTACATACTTGTTATGGTCGCAAATCATATTTTGTTCAACATACAACCTAACACTGACCTGCAAATTGCAAAACATAAGAAAATTTGAATTTTGCAGCTACCCTGGTGCGTAACCCTTAATTTAAATAAATGGTTTGAGTTTAACCTCCACAACCCAGTTACTAACCAACTGTGTATGCACACTACACATCAAGCTATACATTTCCAGTTTTAGGTGACCTCGCATCTTATAGGTTTTTCGTATAATCAAAGTCAGCTTATACTGGTTATGTATAGCTTGATGTGTAGCCATGTGTACCTACTATGTTAACTTTTGCAATCAACATGTGTGATTATTAGATATCTATGTAAGTAATGTTTATACAATCCACCTTTGTTAATCTCAAATGACCTAGAAAATGAGCTTTATTGTCAATACAAAAGTATGTTTAACAAAGACTTGATTCTTGATAACATGCAGAAGTACATACAAATTACAATAACATTGGGGAATGTTGCCAGATTTATTTTACCCTTTATTTGGGTTACTTGTTAAAATGTAGTTGTTTTTTTTTTAAGTTTTGTAGTGATTAGTTTTGAGATAGTGTTAGAAAAGCAGAAAAAGTTTTAATAAAAATATTGCAACATTCTTGTACCTACCAGTTTTTGTAAGCATTGTTTCATGAAAAGAGGAATGTAAAGTCAATAGTAGTAATGCCAGTTTTTTAGACCTTTTTCTTAGACTTCCAAGAATTTCCTTACTAGGAGATCGAAAATTTCGCACCTGGTAACTCTCAATTCGTAAAAAAAAATACTGCCGTGTTCGTCGCAAGTAAAACACAGTTACCGCGATGCGTATTCTATTAACCAAGGTCATGCACCAAGAATTGATCCAATTAAAACCTTCACGGACATTCCGCGCACAAGAGTCCACTTAACAAAACCAAACAGTTTTAGGCTGAATAATATCACGATAGCTTACCGTTAAAAAATGCGTAACCTGATACCACTGATATTAAATTTATATTACGTCAAGGATAGCATTTTTGAAGCGTAATTACAACTTTCACACGTCTTCACCGCCTCGCACTCGCAAAATCGCCAAATATAATTCCAAAAATACTCTCCAGTGTTATATTTAGCGACATAGCATGACACAGCTTAGGATCATATAAACACAAATTTAATCCGTTTATCCACGGTATATCACGTGTTTCATACGGCATAACGTAAATATCGATCGTAAATAACCAGTTTTCATGTGGAAAATACATTTGATACTCACAAATTATGAAAAAAAATCTCCGGTAACTTGGTAACAGAATCACACGGTTATAACTTCGACTATCGTGTTTACAACAATTATTTCATTTAACACTCGCGTCGTACACTTTTATCAACACTTTTGTATATTTAATTGTATTAAAATGGAGCGTATACGTTGGAAAAATATATTTTCTTGTGCTCCTATGTAATTTTAGAAGGCTCCATGACTCCAATGGCCTGACGTCACTCAGATTGTTGGCAATCCTATTTTTATGCCACTTCCTACACAAACGATAAAATGTCTTACTAACTTTATTTTTCGTGCAATTCTAATCCTTTCCACAATGCAATAAAGCATACTTTAGATTTACTTCAAGGATTATAAACCTGTGATGGAGAATTTCGGTGCTGCCATAACGAAAATGAAAATTTTTGTTTTACTTTTTTATGCGTGACTCAACACCAGCTGATTGTTTTCTGGTAATATTTTTATCTATTGTTTATAAATTACTTAGATTTCATGTTTTATGATAAATGAATGCTTGTTTAATTAATCATTTATTCCAAGTTCAATTTCTACGAATTGAATTCGTTAAATTAATAGTTTGACGTTCTTACTCCTAGCGATTCAGCTACTCATCACTAGATGGCGCTAGTTATATTAGTAACTAAATTCGATAAAAGATGTCGCTACACGTTTATTTTATAATACTGAAGTACCTATTTGTTAGTTCCTATCTCAATAATGCATCTCTAGGAATCATGTTGTATTAGAAGTTTATGAGGAGTTGAGGACCGATGTCCGACCCATACGAAGGGTTAAACAACTCATGCTATTTGAATGCATGGGTAGGTTACTACTGCTGCGTGGCTCAATAATAACAACCGTAATGTTGGTCTGTGGATGGGTGACCATCTTTAGATACCGAGCCGTTAGTCCTGGCTGTCATTTGTGGATCTTTGACAGTCGTTACGGGTAGTCAGAATCCCGAGTCTGACAACCAGTCTTACCAAGGGGTATGTACTACCCAGTTACTGGGTTGTGGATGTCAGATAGACAAAGCCATTAGCTCCATGTAAAATACTGGTATTCAGCTGCATCCGGTTTGACTGAAAGCCGACCTCAACTTGAGGAGACAGGTATTTGATGACAAGTGTCATCTTTAGTCTTCTTACCCCGTCAACAGGTTCAGAGGAACCGATGCATGGGACAACTCATCGGATCCCCTTTGTTTATTTCATTTAATTTACATCTAAGTATTTAGGTAAAAAAGTTACCTACTTTTCTCACACCTGGACTTTTTCCTGTGACGTGGTTGCGTTTATAAACTCCGGAATGTTTGAAAATGTAGTTCATAGATTACTGACTAATGTGTGCACTGTCTGGACAGGCCTTATCAAATCTGTGTGGTTCTTACCTCACATGACCACCTAAGACACTTTTTGTACTCAAATTATAATTTTCATATCCCTATGTATTTTACTGTGTGAGAAAAGACGCCAGCACATCAAGCTGCTACAATCTGTCAAATTTCTTTCATAGATTTTCAACTCTATCGCTAAAGCATAAGGTACAAAGATGATTGGGAAAATTTGACAGTTTCGGATAGCTTGATGTGCTTGCGTCTGTATCTAAATTATAAAATAAATAAATAACACTAATCTGCGGGGTAATTGCGTACCACTCTCAGTAGCATGGCAATGGCTTTCATGTTGACAGTTCTACAGATTCATAGCGATATTTAAGTTGTTGAGCTAATCATTTTGTCGAACATAGGTTATAAAGCAATGGATTAGCATTATATTTTAAAAGGATTCAGGTTGATTAAACGTGTTATCTACGCAATTAGTGTGGCATGGACTGCATAGTCGTCACATGATATGTTGCGCCACTCCTTCTTCCCAGCGAAAGCATTAGGAAATGGTGAAGTGCGGGCGTGCCTGGGGAATGTGTTTGTTATGTCATTTTGACGTTCAGAAGTGCTGATTCTCAGCCTAATTTGAATAAATGACTTGCCAGAACCTCAAAAAATATAATAGAATAAATGACTTTTGATTTTGATCTGACCAAGATCAAAAGTCAGTCAAGAAGTAGGTAGCTAGAATCTCTTTCAAATTCCTCAGATAGAATTTGAAAGAGATTATACTTATTATGATTGATTTGTTCAGTTTCTTTCAGTTCTTCCCAGATAGTCAGATAAACAAAACAAAAAATATTTTCTAAACATTTAGGTACTTTTTTTTTTTTTTTTTTTTTTCAGGCTTAAGTAACGTTTTGGCGTCAACGAGCGCAGCTTAGTTATTTAAAATTTCAGTTAATAAATGTTCGTTAAGGGGCAGCCGAGGTGCTGTAGTGACTTCAAGTACCTACGAGTTCAGAAAATCATTTTTGTTTTTATTACGTTTAGATATCGATCCGATACTCATCACGTCTGTGGAGTTTCGCTAGCTAATTTAATTTGACCCTGTATTCTGTGGTACGGTCAACGCTAACATTTTCACCACATTGAGCTAGGTAGGTACCTACCTACCTACTACTACTTCTTCTCTCAGCTGAGAAAGATAGAGCATTTAAATTTGTAATCAGAAGGCCAATTCCCGTAATTAAACACATTTATTCTAGTGGCAATCTCATCTCAGCGACAATCAATGTCAAAAACTTATCAAAAATATAGGGAAATCAGAGGTATTTTTGACAGATTGAGACAGAGATCTGATGTGAGCGTTCTTAAAATTTACGAGAATTGCCCCTCAGAGGTAGGTGGGTATAGTTAAATAAAACCAGGAAATACTGTACAAATATAATTTATTTGTTTAATACGTTTTGCAGAAATTTTGATGATAAAGGATTATTGGCGTCAGAATTAACACGTCAGAATTTTCTGTTCTGTTGCACCTACCTACTGTTTTGTCTCTGCATCACCCTAAGGTAGACTGGTAGAAAATGCCCAAGGCATTAAGTCCGCCTTTGTACATTATGTGCATAAAGTTTTAATAAATAAATAAATTAACTACTTTATCTAGAAGTCAATAAAAAGCTGTCATTTAATTTTTGACAACAGCACCCTAATGAGGGTTTTCGTGAAAATTTACACCAGTTGGCACCACTGTGACAAGAGGTCTTCCAATATAAAATATATGATGACGTTCATCATTCGATTCATTCATTCGTTCATCATTCAGTCATGACTAAAGAAAATATAGGCTCTTTGACAGATGCCTGGACCTGACGTGTCAGTGCTGCCACCTAGCGAACGTCATTTCAGAAAACCCTCATTGCGTAACACACTATCAATCAGAATCTGAATAATTTTGAAGGATATTGCTAACCCATTGCTTCATATGTTAAAATAAAAAAATATAATGGTCTGCTCAACAACGCAACGGATGTTGTTGAAATGTCAAAATGAAAACCATAGCTGCTGATAGTATATTACGCAATAATTATCCCGCAAGGATAGCTTTGACTTCCTAAGAAAGCGGTGAACGGTCACACATATCGGATGTCCAAACACAGAACGTTTTTTGACACCTTAATGTCAAATACGGGTGAAAATGACAGATTTTCATGACAGCTCTTATACTATGATAGAACCGCTTTCCTAGGAACCCAGAACTTACAAAAGACCTTTATTCTCAATTATTATTTTTAAAGCAAATAATTTCATTCTATTAGATTTGATCGGAATCCAATGACGGTATGCGGGAATAAACTATATAATCATATAAGGCCTGATTTTACCAAAGTCAAATATCTTTCATCCGTGGAATAAAATTGATGTCTGACAGGTTCTAGTATGGAAAAACTGTCAAAAATTCAAAATTTATTCTCAGGATAAGACTTTTTCTAGGTATAAAAGTTTAGAGGAATTGGCCCTTAGTCGGCAAGAACAAAAGCGTCTTAATGGTCATGATTGCACCTACCATTGTTTGTCTCTGCATCACCCAAAGGTAGAAAATGCCTATGGCATTATGTCCGCCTCTGTACATTTATGTGCTTGAAGTATTAAATAAATAAATAAGCGCTAAAATAACACCTTATGATATATTTTTAAATAGGTAGGTATACTTTAATGCCACGCTAAAATGAAACTGGGCTGCACACATCTGCCGCATGTCAGACGACCAACGGCCCAGAAGGAGATGGCAGGATGAGCTGGGCTCCTTCAACAAGAATTGGTCCTTAGCAGTTTTGAACAGAGAGAAGTGGAAGGAGAAGGGAAGGACATCACAGGCTTTTAATAATTATAATAATATAACTAGGTATAGATACTTTATTGAACACCATACCACGTAAAACACACAGGACAAAAAGTTCAAACTCACAAAAAAAAATCATAACCTAGAAAATATTTCTCCATTTTCGTCTTCTGCCGGTAATTCCAGGATGTTCAATGTTGTTAAATCCGTAAACCAGGAAAGTTGGGGTTATTACACCATCATAATACCTATGTGCAGGATGATGATCTACATATTAGTAAAAGATATTATTATCAGAATGTAGGTAGGTAATAGACACAGTTTTCTAAAATGGCCTTGAAAACCGAAATATTTCTTTTTGCTCATTCGCACTCCGACCCCGAAGATACAAGCGCTGCTTGGTTTGGGGTCAAACCAAAACATTGTGATCTACAAACTTAGTTTTGGTCAGAAGCGAAAACCCGTGGGTTGCTGTGGGCCTCTTTTTGCGAGGAGGTGATGCATGCAAAGGAGGCGGCGGAGAGGGAGAGAGAGCATACCTCTCATTCCACCCGCACCAGAAGAACAGCCGGCATCGAAGGGTGCTTAACGATCTCCGACAACCTTAAGTAGGGGCTCTCGAGCAGTCAGGTCAGGGCCTTCTTAACCATATTGGGCCGGGGTGCGAAAATCAGCTTGCGCCCCCCTTGCCAACAAAAAGAAATTAAATTTAATTTGTGTGTTATGGTTTCCACCAATTTTTTCGAAGGGATTTTTTCGAGGCCGTGACGTGCCTTTGCAGCGCTGGAGCGTTGCGGTTATAATGAGTGATTAGTGATGACCTGATCGGCTTGCGCCCCCAAGACCTTGCGCCTGGGTGCCACGCACCCCTTGCACCCCCGGGTAAAGAGGGCCCTGAGTCAGGTTCAAAGAGGGGGCACGCAGTATGCGCGCCTTAATGGAAGGACGTGCACTCGTGGGATCGGCCGCACTTGAGGATGCGGTCGCTAGGCATGGCGGGATGATCAGTGGCGTGCCTAGGGGTCAAAATTAAGGCAAGCCCACAGATTTTAAACGTATAAAAAAAACGCCCAACTGAGGGATTGGCTGATTTTCAGTTATTAATGTTTGTGTTCGAGTTCATTGATTGGTATTTTTTTAATATATTTATTTATTGATAGGTTTAAGTAAGTTTGTTGTTGTGAATTATGATTTTATTAGGGCAAGCCGGGCTTTTCGGCTTCTATGAAGGTACCGCCCCTGGGGATGATACCAGTCGGAGGAGCGGCGAATGTACAAGTATCTTCCGGGCCCCCGACTCATGGTACTGGAGGGAACCGTGGGGTTTTAGTCGGTAAGAGTCCGACATAACATCCGTTCTTCCCAGACGGAGGGTATCCATGAGGATTACCCCACAAAAAAGGTACTTTCTGTCATAACATTTTCTTTTGCCAATAAAACTTTTTGTATAGACAAAATGATGGTGGAAACTGCATTAAAATCCAATGTGTACTGTAGAAGACCTGAGCGGTCACACAAACACACGGAACACCGCGGTCACAGAAAAGCGACTTTCATTTATATTAAGTACAGAAAGTATACGCTCTTGTCACCGCCGGGGTGCCAGCTGTTTTAGAACTCAACGGCCTGACACGCGACGATGGGAAGAGGCCAGACGGAAAGATCATAATGCCTTGGAAGTTAGGCAGACCTTTAGTGTGGGATGAAACACATGTGTCGACACCCTTACACCATCTCATCTTCCTAGCACGGCCTGTGCTGGGGAGGCTGCTGCAGGTGCAGAAACCCTCAAACGGCGAAAATATTCCAACCCATTTCCAACCTGATTGGGAGTTATATGATCGAACCGTTTGGGGTTGAAACACTAAGGCCATGGGGTCCGAGTGCCCACTTGGTTTTTCGAGATATCGCCAAGCGGTTAGTCGACTCTTCACATGATCGGAGAGCTGGCCTATTTTTTGGCCAAAGAATTGGCTTCGCCATACAACGTGGCAATGCTGCCAGTCTTTTGGGCACTGTTCCTGTTGACAGCGATGCGGACGAATTTTTTGATGCCCTATAATGCCCTAAAAAGAGTTATCTTTACCTCCTTAGTACATCGAGCGAACCTAGGGGCCAGCATGTGGCAGCAGCGGGCTGTATTATATATGTTTGATTCCTTCAAAGGAACTAATAGGAGCTATCTAGTCTCAGTAGTTCCTATAGCTTTTGCAAAGGAACCACTGATCCAAAAATTCTCAGTAGTTCCTTCTAAGGAACTGCTAAAGGAACTTGTGAGCACAAAGTTGATTATTTTGCTTACTTTTTCATATACATGCACATATTATTATTTTAAATGTTAGCTTATATTATGTAATTATTATAAGTACAGAACATAGATATATACAAGATACACTTTTTGGTATAAAACACACAAGACAAAAAAAAAACAGTTTCACAAAAAACATAACCTAAAAATTATTCCTCCATATTCTTCTCAGATGGTGTCTTCTGATTTCCAGAATATTCAATGTTGTTTGTTCCGTAAACCAGGAAAGTTAGTAGGCCGTACAGTCTCTCCCAAGTGTTGTAATGCAGTACTATACAACCTACTACCTCACCCAATCTACGGCGTTATAGTCTTCTCTTTGCTTCTTAATCTTCTTAGTCTTGTTCTTCTCTGCAAGTTGTGTAGATAGCTAGTTTGGAATTGTACAGTCGCGGAATGAAAAGCTTAGGCATTTTTTTAACAAATCAAATCAAAAGTCATTTATTCATACTAGGCTGAGAATCAGCACTTTTCGAACGTCAAAATGACATAAGACACAGTCCCCCGGCATGCCCACCCTTCACCACTTCCTAGTGGTTTAGCTGAGAACAAGAAGTGGTGGAACAAACTCCCCAGTATCACAGCTGTCTTTTCAGTTAGGAATGCTACAGTGCGGTGCAAGTTAAAATTTACGTAAAGCTGTCTAACATTTTCATTCTGCGACTGTACAAAAGATTATGATGACTTTAAAATATCTTTATTTGTAGAAATTAGATAACCAAAATATGGTTATTTAAGTATAAATAAAATGAACGCTATGTGTCTGTTTGTGTTTTATAAAAATATGTGTAGTTTATTAATTTACAATAGACCATAATTTTGTTACATCTTACTTATACAAGGTGGAGACTACAATACGCCAAAAAAATTAACTGCTTATACCTACCTAATGACGTTCCCAGTCTGCATACGAAAAATTCAATCGAATATATTATATCCAATAGTTTATTGGCAACACTCATAGTCGGCCATCACTACTATTTAGTTTGTTTGAAAAAATCACTATCAATTTCAATATTAGGATTTATTTCATCGTTTCCAAATACGTACTCAGGAGTGCATTAATATTGTGTGCTAGTGTTTTCATTTCATTATCATCATCATCATTTCAGCCGAAAGACGTCCGTTGCTGGACATAGGCCTCCCCCAAGCACCTCCACTTCGACCGGTTCTGTGCTTCTCGCATCCAACGGGTTCCTACGGCCTTCACAAGGTCGTCGGACCACCTTGTGGGACGCCTTCCAACGCTACGTCTTCCGGTTCGCGGTCGCCACTCCAGAACCTTTCGACCCCATCGGTCATCTGTTCTGCGGGCAATGTGCTCTGTCCACTGCCACTTAAGTTTGGCAATTTTTCGGGCTATGTCGGTTACCTTGGTTCTCCTGCGGATCTCCTTATTCCTGATTCGATCACGCAGGGAAACTCCAAGCATAGCCCTTTCCATAGCCCTTTGGGTGACTTTTAGCCTTCATATAAGGCCCATTGTGAGCGAATACGTTTCATTATTTATTTAAAGGCGTTATATCCTTCGTATTTGGTTACTCCCAATGCAAACAACAGCTAATACAAGTTCAAAGCACACACAAGATGCAAACTGTCCGAAAATAGTCCGCAGCGCTCGGCTGCTTGCAGCGTATTGTGCGATGACATTACAGTGCACGGATTAATAAATTATTATGACAATGTGTTGGAGCATGGAAATCACGCACGTTTAAATTAAAACAGGTTTTTGTTCTGACTCGTTACGAAGAATTTCTTTATTTGCATAAGAAGGTCTATCATGCGGTCATCTCACTTATTTATTTATCAGTTTTTTTTTTGTTTTTTTTTTGCAATGTTACTCAATATCGCACACTATTTATACAATATACATATCTATTCGTTACTGTTTTTATGTGACACAAATTTATTTTTATTTATTTATTTAATTATGCATACACACATCACGATGTAGTATAAAACTGATTTACATCCGTCACCTCACACATCAGGTCCAGTTGAAAACCAGCGTCAGGCACCAGTTGTCTGGCATTTTTGCTGAACTGGGCCTTTTTGGCGCAGCCGTGAGGCACACTTTTCTGCTAATTTGTTACATCTCGCTTTGCACTTTTTATTTTTATCTTTTTTTTTATCAATTGACTATTATCTATCTGGTGTATTGTGTGTCTTTTAGTCTGTGCTAAATAAATGTATTTTCTGTCTTTCTTTCATTTATTTCGTAATACTGTTGTCTCCGTCTTGTAAATATCACAACAAATATTGCTTTAATTAAATAAAAAAACAATTATGTAAGTATCGAAATGTCGAATTGTTGAAACATGATAAAACATTTTTTACAAGTAAATGCGGTAGTTAGAAAGCAAACCGTTTTCATTCATCCGATTCACACACAGTTTGGAATCGAAACTGTCGAGTAGCATACTTAAATAGAAATGTAAAGAAACAAAAATACTCCTTCAGACAATCTTAAGCATATTATAAAATGCGTTCATCAATATGTTGTACTAACTTTTTTAATATTTGGACCTAAGGTGGAACACACACTTATACAACGCAACACGCGGCACGCGACACGCAGCACGCGACACGCGACAGGGCGCGGTAAACGGAGCCAGATTCTCGGAATTTGGATCCCGTTTCCAAATGTTTGAAAATACGCTAAAATATCAACTTAGTATATATTTTGCGGTTTTTTGCGTAGATTAGATAGAGACACGTCGTAATCTAACTATGAAGTTTCCCATCTAGCAGAACATGGCACACCTTACCTACAGCCTTAAAAATAACTTTGTTATCAAATACAATAAACAAAAATCAAGAGTTCAACAAAAGAGAACTAATTTAGATGAACTACAACAGACACTAGAAGATATGTGCTATGTTAAGTAATCACTTATCTACTGTGATCAAATAAAATGTCAAAAAGAAATTGAAAGAATATAGCCGTTAGTTTAGGGCACATCCAGTTTCAGAAAAAGAACGGCTTAGTAGATCGTCGTCTCTTTCACTCATACCAGTCTCTTTCTAATGTGTCTTATTAATGTCCGGTACTGTTTTTATATAAAAACACAGTACAACAGACTACACACCCCTTCTATGTGATCAAAATAAGAATAAAAAAGTCTGTTTGCAAATTGTGACAATTTGTATGTCAAAATAACTTCAGACCCGTCTTCTATAATATACTACTCGTAATATCAGAAAGAGGTAAAATTCGTGAGTTTGTATGCAAGGGGTAATCTTCGGAACTACTGATCCGATTCAGATTTTTTTTTCACTAATGGAAAGCTACAGTTTTGCTGAGTTTCATAGGATATATTTTATGCATCGCGCCGCTGATAATATTTGTATAGAATGTGCTGACAAAACAATTTAGTAAGCTCAAAATCATTGTCTTCTTTAATTCTTATTTTGATCGCAAAAAACACTACACAGCAAAAAAAAGTAAAGAAAAAAATATAGAAGAAAAACAAAATGGCGAAGAGCGACGAATTCCCGCCAAAACTGCGCCCGCGTATCACCAAACTTGTGTGGGGGTCGCACACACTCACGACTCAACGATCGCACGACAGAACACATGACTATTTTGTGGCAAAAACAGATTTATACTTAGAAAACTAACAATACACACACCATCACATAAGATCACGTCTGTATTCCTCGTAGGATCATTTCTGCCTAACCCTTTTGGAAATGCAGGCGTGATACTAGCGACATTTGTTGTATTTTACTTGTATTTCTTTTAACACCTCCAAATACTAGTGATAGGAGTGGAGGAACGTCAAAAGTGCAACAGTTACAAAATAAAATGTCATCCGTTGAGCTGTTGAGGTTTGTGATACGACAAAAAGTCGCCAAATACGACAATAGTCTGGTCTGCGTGCGACTGAAAAGTCGCGCAGTTGCGTCTCCCAAACGGTTAAACGCACAAGTTCGGATCTACGGGTTCCAGTTGAGGGGGCCATTGCTAAAAATACATAGGAAATAAAATAATAATAGTGTAAGCACACATTACAACTTCGAAAATGAACTTTCACTAAATACGAAATTTGTAAATTATTTTTTTACACAAGAAAAATAAATTATACTAAAACTGTAAAAGGAAACAATGTGAGGAGACCAGCATATGGACGGTGGATTACAACCCACTCCCTCTCACAGAGGAGAGAGGAGGCTTGTGTCCCAGCCGTGGGAGCGGTGATTGTACAGACGCCAGCACATCAAACTACTTCAATCTGTCAAATTTCTTGAATATATTTTCAACTTTATCGCTAAAGCATAAGGTTCAAAGTTGATTAAGAAAATTTGACAGTTTCGGGTAGGTTAATGTGCTGGCGTCTGTACAAATAACATCTGTAGCTGAGTAGCTGTTCATAGTTGTAACGTGTGCTATTAAGAAAATATTACAAAAAAAAAAAAACATTACAAAAACAGTAAAAAGATCTATGCTAGAAAATAAGTAAAGTAAAAAATAGTGGAAGATTCAACTAAATTGATTACAAGTAACATAATGTCACGTTTAAGTCCCATGTAAAAGAAGGCGAGGTCATTACTGGACACATATTTAAATTATTACCGTCAAACAAGCCAACTTTGCCAATCAAGGTATCTTTGCCCTAAAAGCAATTTATAAACAAATCCGCTAACATAAGAAACAATTTTAGTTTTATGGCAACATTTATTATTTGGGTGGAAAGTTGATTATATTTGTGGCAGCACTATCTAACGCATTCGTTCCAAAGTTCATTTAGTAACTTGCCAGAACTTGTCGAATGCGGTGTATTTTTTTGCGGGCAAATTCCCTATGAAAAGTGTTTGTGGATTTTACCTCATGGCGAAAACACAGGTAAGTGTATTTTACTGTATGTTATAGAATATTAGTTGTTGAGTATTTTAAATATAGTTTCATTATTCAGGACTTTATAAATCAAAACTTCTAATGATGGGCAAAGTTACCCTAAATTGTTCAGACCCATCCATGCCAACATTGCCCGTTATCAAAAAGCACTCAGGGTTGTCACTTTTAGTTATTTTGTAACAGGTTGAATTAACGCAAAAACACAGAAACGATTTTCACGATTTCAGGTTTGGCTCCATAGTAAAAGTTGTTCATAATGATGAATACAATGACCCCGTAAGAGGAAAACAGTGATTAAAATTTCACCCAGTATATGTATAGAGGTGAAGTTTGTGATTGTATGTTTGTTTGTGTATAGGGATAGGATATAGGGTATATTTCATTAGAGTAGATGGCAGCTTTTATTGTACATTGCAGATCCACTTAGCTTTAATTTTATTGTTATTTTTAATTTCAGAAAAACAAACACAAGTCTAGAATTAGACCAAGAAGCCAAGATGTGAAATTGGGTCCCGAGCATATAAAAATGACTCCGACGTGATGTTAAAGCTTGCCTGCGAAGCAGTTATTAAAGTGTTCAGAACAGAACAACGGTATTGATTAATATTATTATTAACTGAATATTGTTACGATTCCTAGCGGTGATTTTGACTGTTTGTAATATATACCATGTGATGTGATTTATCTACTAATTGTGATTTTGTTCCTCATGGGCTCTATGCATACGGAACTTATAAAAGATTTTTATTATTGTCATTAGGTACTTACTTGTTGATTTGTTTTGCTGTTGATTCAAGTTTGGACATATATTGATCTCATTTTTTGATATAGCATTTACAGCTTAAAGCTAACTTTATTGAAATGTTCAAAATAGAACAACGGTATCTTATGTCGAACTGTCGACGAAATTGGAATAAACATTTAATTTTGAACACAATGTTTCATTTCATTACCATTTTAACGTCTATTCATATGCACCCAACACCCACAAAAGAAAAGTGAAAATAACATTTATTTAATAATTTTACTGCAATGTGACAACCATTAAAATCTTAAACCGCTTGTTGGGCCTTGTATGGAAAAGGGCACTAACCGCTAGGTAACATTGCCCACTGTTTTTATCACGAAAATATTTAAATTACAAACAGTATTTTAAAACTTAGGTTAAGATTGCCTTAAATTGTACTCGTGGTGCTTTCTACGTATTTATAAGAGCTTGATTTGCGTCAAAAATCGAGTGGGCAATGTTGGCTAAAAGTCCGGATTATTTTGCCCGCCATCAAAATCGAACAAATCTTGGTCTAAATTTTAATTTTTTTAATGTTTTACATAGCAAATGCGTGCATATGGTCATATAGTTGTAGTAAATGAAAAAATATACTTAAGTCCCATAGAAAAAACTTGTAATATATTCGATTTTCTTAAAAAAACGGGCAAAGTTGGCTTGTTTGACGGTAATGGAAAACTGAATAACACTTTGTTTGCTGGGAAAATCTGGAAAAAATGATCAAGACTTTATCTTTATTTCTTAGTGACGTCTCAGTACATTAAATATGAACGATTCTTTCACTCGTCACCTTTTCGAGCTGTCATTGTCATTCATATTGCAAGTAAAAACTATCCAAAATGTCATAAACCTTTTTAGACCGCGACTAGACCATAACAACAAAATTGTCGTTTGTCCAATTCGATTATTCTTATAATTACAACTTTACGACCGCTTCAAATATTAGATTATCACCATCTTGCCCTTTGAAATATCCCATTTTACTTGCGTTCGGCGCAACATGTCTTTTTACCCGACTACGCCAGAAGGAGGGTTATGTTTTTCTTCCATACTTCTCTATTACTCGTCATCTCGGCAATCCCCCCTTTCTAACCATATCATCATTCACACAGTCCATCCATCGTTTCTTTGGTCTTTCTTTCTTGACCATTCATGACTGACATTCATGAGCATCAAAGTTATTTTTTTTCTATTTATTTGCTAATTAGGTACATTGTAAGCGCGCAAAAAAGGTTTTTTAACTTAAAAAAAACTCTTTTAATTTCTTTTTAGACACTCTTTCATCCACAACATACTAATATAGCATCACGCCTGTACTCTCCAGAGGAGTAGGCACTAGGCAGAGTACCTATTAGTACACCCACATTTCGTTAGTTTTGATATGAGTGTGTTAACCCATTCTGAGTAGCCTGAAAAAAAAAATTAAAAAAAAAGTCTGGGGTCTGGGCTTGTGCCCGGCTGATGGCAAAAGGCTTGCCCCCATGGGACTTAAACATAACTGGCGACGTGTAGGAGGACCACACACCACTGCCTAGCCCATTGGAGAATACAAGCGAGGTGTTATGTTAATACATAGTTCCATATTACAGGGGGGCGAGCCTATTACCAGTACATAAATCTCCCGCACACAAATCTCGACTCCGAGCTGCTACGAAGAATTTCCTGCAGGAAAAACTCATAAACACTTTGCCTGACTTGGGGATCAAACCCATAAGCTCACGCTCAGTAGCCGCAGACCAACGAGGCAGATACTCTCTCAATATATCTGCTGGCTTCTGCTTCTGTCCTCATCATCAGACAAGGTGTTCAGCATGTCCCACCATCAGTCAGGTAAGCAGGCTCCCATCACAACAGGACCTGGAAATTATAAGGACAACACATTAATTTTCAAATATCATCACCATAATTTAGTTCCTCTTCCGAACATCTCTATCAGTCGTCGTCCACCGATATGACGATGACGGTAGGGGTAGTACCGAGTCACCCCACATAATACTCATCACCATCTCTGCCTAGCCTTTTCCCAACTATGTTGGGGTCGGCTTCCAGTCTAACCGCATGCAGCTTAATACCAGTATTTTACATGGAGCGACTGCCTATCTGGCTCCACAACCCAGTTACTGGGTAATACGATACCCCTTGGTAAGACTGGTTGTCAGACTTTCGGGCTTCTGACTACCCGTAACGACTGTCAGATCCATGAATGACAGCCGGGACTAACGGCTTAACGTGCTTTCCGAGGCACGGAGGGGTATGTAAAGATGGTCACCCATCCACAGACCAACCGCGGCAAGCGTAGCTTAACCTGATCGATCGATCTGTGCGGCTATTATTATTTAGCCACGGGCCCCTCCAGATATCCATACTAATAATATAAATTCGAAAGTAACTCTGTCTGTATGTTACCTTTTCACGTCTAAACCTAGTTGAACGGATTTCAATAAAATTTGGCATAGAGATAGATTGCATCCCGGGGAAGGACATAGGATAGTTTTTATTCCGATATTCCCACGGGATCGACACTAATGTGAAAAGAAAGAAAGAAAGAAAGAAAATACGTTTATTCGTTACGTACGTACGTTTATGGGTGAAACCGCGGGGCGCTGCTTGTAAGAAATAAATTTCTATGTCACCCCTTTTTAGCCATATATCATCATCTACACTATCCAGGCGTCGTTTCTTTGGTCTTCCCCAATTCTTGCTGCCATCCACAGTTATACTCAAAACTTGCATTCATTTTCAATTACTTAATAATAAAAGCATTGCGACTATATTCTGTCTTCGGAGTTCGGGTTTGTGCCCGGTTAATGGCAATAAGCTTGCCGCACAAAGGAAATTCCTATAAGAAAAACACACACACCTGCGGGGCAATTGTGTAACACCCGATCGATTCTGTAAAAATCTCACCGTGAAAACTTAGGTGAAGTGAGTTTGTTTTTGCTAGGAATTGACACTATTAACAGCTCACTCCACGCTCACTTCACCTAAGTTTTCACGGTGAGATAGTTACAGAATCGCACTGCACATTATCAATCGGAATCGGTTTCATTTTGACAGTTCAACAACATTCATTGCGTTATAAGTTACTGTTATAATACGTGTTGAGCAAACTTTTTCGAACTTAAGAAGCAATGGATTAACAATTTGCCTTAAATGATTCAGATTCCTATTGATTGATAGTGTGCTACGCAATGAAGATGCTGGTGTCGCTGAAAACCAGCGCTGGGGCTCTGTCTCGTATAGGGTCATAGCATTACGCTGAGCGATGGCCGTTTTGTGTGGATGTGACGCATATTTTCGCCCAAATTGTAATTTTTTTGTGTTCTTTCTCTGCGCCGTCATATATTTTCTATCTTCTTTTTCTTTTTCAATATAACACTTTGAACAACTTGGGTATTGAATCCAGGACCCCATACTTGGCAACAACTAGATGAACTACCTTTTGGAATGGGCGACTAGAATCAATTCTATTTGTTGTAATTTCTGACGTTCAAAAGTGCCTTTAATGTGCCTATTTGAAATAAATGCTTTGACTTTGACTTTGAACGATTATTATGTAAAAAAATGTAAACAAATCCTTAATTTAGAACCTTTTGTGGTAGAGTAATTTTATTCTAGGTGCATCGCACATATAATTATATAATGAATGTATACAAAACCTTGTAAAACATTTTAAAAGAGTAACGGCGGAGTTTCTTGTCCATTCTTCTCCATACGAACACTACCTTTAGGAAGGCGCGACTAGAATCAATTCTATTTTATTGTGATTTTTGACGTTCAAAGGTGCCTTTTATGTGCCTATTTGAAATAAATGAGACTTTGAATTAGGTACACACAATAATATCAGCCATGAACTACTTACAATGTTTATTTGTCAAAATTATCGTTTGAGTATAACAATACATTTCATTGTTAATGTCAAACTGATTAGTTTGACTGATCATATCCGGTAGTGATAAGTATCAAATAATAATTTGGACCAGTCGGTCTCGTCATCTGCCTGCCTTTTCCTAACAATGTCGGGGTCGGCTTCCAGTCTAACCGGATGCAGCTGAATACCAGTATTTTACATGGAGCGACTGCCGATCTGACTTCCATAACAACAATATTGGGTAATGGGTAAGTAATACGATATCCCTTGATAAGACCATGGTTATCAGACTTCGGGCTTTTGACGACTCGTGACGAGTGTCAAAGATCTACGAATGACAGCCGGGACTAACGGCTTAACGTGCTTTCCGGGGCACGGAGGGACTTGGTATGTAAAGATGGTCACCCATTCACGGATCAACCGCAGCAAGCGTAGCTTAACTTGATCGATCGAACCGAGAGGCTGTTATTTCTTAGTTAGAAGCCTCTAGATCTGTAATGCGAATACTCATAATCAGCTTATAATGTTCCCACTGCATAATGTTTCACCGTTGAGCAGTGGTGGTGGTGGTAGCCGTGAGCTAGATACTGACGCGCTAAACAATGCTAGAGAGTTATACCCAGGTAAACATTTATGATTATTTGAGAAAGTCTAGTGAAAAAATGTTAGTGTTAGGCGAAGTACAGTCCGGCCGTCGCGTCGAGAGAATGCGTTCCTGACACCTGTCAGTGCGAACATTCTAGTAGTTGATAAATATCAAAAATTCGCTAAGCACGTATTCGTTGTATGAAACTGACTGGTGTCAAGAACGCATTCTGTCGTCGCGTCGGCCGCACTGTAATACTGGCGTTTTATAAAGATTTAACGTACCTAAAAGGAAGATTCGTCATCAAAATTAACCTATGTGAGTCCAGTCCAGTTATAATTTTTCATCCATACTAGCTATCCATACATTATGCGATAGTAACTATGTCCGTCTTTCTGTTACCTATTTACGCCTAAACCACTGAACCGATCGTTATGATATTTGTTAGACACGTAGTAGCCTGAGACCTGGTGAAGGACATGGGCTAATTTTCATTGTAGACATTTGTAAAAAAATTAGCAACTGCTAGTTGACTATAAGTCTGTGAAAAAATTCTTTATAGAATGCTCAATAAATAGATCCAAAAAAAATACTTGCAAAAAAATTATATCAAAAATATCATAAACTATAAATCAACAATGCCAATCTAAGAAAAGAAAAAAAAAACAAAGTTCCGAATTCAAAACACAAGCTTCGTACATTTACCGTTAATTCTTCAATTCATATCCCTCACCAAATAAAACGGAACTAATCTTACAAAAAAATTATAAAACATTTTTACTATTTTTACCGAAAAAAGTCAGCGGTTTTTTGCTTTTTTAATTTTGCGCGGTGCGAACATCTGTCTTGTTTTCTCACGGTTCGAATGGTTTTTAGGGTTCCGTACCCAAAGGTGCCAACGGGACCCTATTGCTCAGGCTCTGTTGTCCGTCAGTCTTTTATAGGACTATCTTTTGAACCGTAATAGGTAGATACTTGATTTTTTCACAAAGTGTGTAATACTATGGCCGTTGTAACAATATATAATAAAAATAAAATTAAGTTAAAAATCAAAAGGAAATATACAAGAAACGTGTTATTTTTAACGAAAAAAAGTATTCTTAAACATCGTATTACCCAATAACTGTGTTGTGGAGGTCAGATAGGCAGTCGCTCCATGTAAAATACTGGTGTTCAGCTGCATCCGATTAGACTGGAAGCGGACGCCAACATAGTTGGGAAAAGGCAGGCATATTAAGATGATGTATTGTTAAATAATTTACGATGGTACGGAACCCTCCGTGTGCGAGTCCGACTTGCACTTGGCCGCATGTTGTTTTTTATACTTTTTTTAAAATTTTTGGCGTAAGGAAGCCCTTGCCACCTGTTGTGCGTAGGGGAAGCCATTCGCAATTTTTTCGATAATTTAATTTTAAAAGCTGTGGTTACTGTGCTAAATTACTTACGGTAATATTTCTAGGTTTAGTGACGTTTAACTTAAATTACTGTTTACGAGTTTTTAAAGTGATTTAAGGAACCGTTTTAAAAGGAATTTTAAATAATTATTGTCCCAGAGTAGGAACAAAAATAAACTTATGCTCTGATGTCGAAGTCTAGCGGCTAGCTAATCAAATATTACATTTATTTCACTGTATGTACCTACCAACCGGCACTGGGCCGGCGAGGTAGATTATAGCCCACTCCCACTCGGAGAGGAGGCCTGTGTCCCAGCAGTGGGTACATTATAGGCTGATTACGCACGCACTGTATCATTTTTATTACCACATTTCAGCAGGGATATCTTTATTAAAATTTCATAAGTACCATCGAGGAAACTTACATTTGCCCAATTTGAAAACAAAATCCCGTGCACACGATGACCACATCTGTTAGCAAGAGTTTACTATAGCGGCCGAGCGCTGCAAGCAGCAATAGCCCTTACGGTGTTTAGATGTAAGTTTCCTCGATGGTACAGACGCCAGCACATCAAGCTACCCGAAACTGTCAAATTTTCCCAATCAACTTTGAACCTTATGCTTTAGCGATAAAGTTGAAAATCTATTAAATAAATTTGACAGATTGTAGTAACTTGATGTGCTGGCGTCTGTACATACATACATAAAATTACGCCTTTTCCCGTGAGGGTAGGCAGAAACTACAGAACGCCACCTGTGATCTTTTACTCCCATTGCTTCGTTTACGGTCCGGGAAAAATATCGTCAAGCCGTTTTATAGACTTGGAGTACTAATGGTTTAATGTAATTATATCTTATTTGGAGTTATAAATGTTCGATTCGTGTGGGGTTGAAACACTAGGGCCATGGGGTCTGAGTGCCCACTTGCTTTTTCGAGACATCGCCAAGCGTTGGACGACTCTTCACGTGACCAGGGTGCCTAAAAAAGCCACTTTGACAGAATCATAACATTGTGAATTATAATTATGGCGAATACAGTCCGAGTTTTTCTCTTTTTCGATGCCCTACGTAGGTATAATCAAAGCGATTGGGATTGGATTTGGATTTCATTGATTGGTATTTTAAAACAGACAAAAAAAGTTACTGAAAAATCATTCACCAATGGGATTTGATACGATTAACTTAACAGTTAACTGTCCATTTTGATTCATAATGTTATCCTTTAATGATTCTGCTAAAGTGGCCTTTTTAGGCCCCCAGAGGGCTGGCGTATTTTTTGGCCAAAGTATCAGCATCGCCATACATCGTGGCAATGCTGCTAGCCTTTTGGGCACGTTTTCCGCTGACAGCGATGCGGACGAAAGCTTTTGATGTCCTATGATTCTTTACCCTTGTTTTATTTTATATACATGTACATATTATTATTTTAAGTCTGTTAGCTTGTATATTATATAAATACCTACTATCTTAAAATGAATAAAAACTTATTATGAAATTATTAAACAGAGTTTTCTTAAAAAATGGTTTTTTAATCTAAACGAACTCCTTTGTTTCTTGTCTAATTTTGAGACCCACTTCAGTATCATTAATTCAGTAAACGGTTTTATTTGCTATTCTTTCGAAGATGTTTTCAAAACAGTTTTCGTTAACCCAAACACAGATTTTGTGCTCGAATATTATGCTCAAAATAATCGCCAGGTGTAAGTGTGGGTGTACGGGGGAGGGGTGAGGGGGGGTGTCTAGCAAGCGTCTAGACAGCGGGGGGCGGAGGTAGCGGGCGCGCGGGTCGTCTAGACATAGCCTCATCGACTCGCCTGGTTGCTACGTTTAACTTGCCAGCTCCTGCCGGTTATGGGAGCCTGGTACTTTTGTAATTGGAGGTTGATTTTATGGATGACTTTTGGGGTTAATTACTTGTTTTAGGTAATTTAGAGGTTAGTATGACATGACAGTTAAATTAATTATGGGTGGAACTTAAAAATAGGTAATTAAAATATCATAGTATTTATTAAGAGGAAATGCGGGTGGTCTTATCTCCATAGAAACGATCTCGCCTGTTTTCTTTCTGGTTCATGACCATAAAGCAATGATTTTTTACAGAATAATAAATATTAACTACTTGTATGTCCCTATGTTTTTGTTGATACATTATTTTAAAAGCACTAGAACCCTCAAAAAAGCCGATCTAAACACAAATTTGACAACTATTAATGAAAAAAGAAAAATATAGGGACACAGTATATAGCCTTCTTATTTAGTTTATGAAATATTTTTTAAATTGGTGCAATATTGGAGGAGGAAATAGGAGAGAGCCAAACCTCGAATTATGACTTATTAGGTACTTAGGCTCTTTGAAAAGTCTCTCCGACCGCATTGCCTCTTAAGGTCGAGAGAAAAGTATTGAGTATGGATTTGGAAGATATTTGGCACATAGGTAGACCATGACCTGGATTACGACATGGAATACTTTTTATTCCGATATTCCAACGGATTCGAGACATAATCGGGTGAAAGCGCGTTCAGAGCTGTCATTATTAAAAAGAAAATTACTTATTAATGAAAATATCCTGAAATTTATCCTTATCGTTCATTATTGGAAGGAGAAAAAATCATTGAAATATTTACCTATTTAAAAAAAGTATTTGCAATGTCCAAATTCTTCATGAAGTTGCCATGATGTCATCTGTTTTCAGTCCCAGAGGCTTCAGCCCTGTCCAGTCTTCAGAAATCCTGAAATTAGAAATAACAAAAAAGAAACGTTAGTACAGTGTCATTTATTCAAATTAGGCTGATGATCGGAACTTTTCGAACGTCAAAATTACATAAAAAAAAAGACAGTCCCCCGGCACGCCGCCCTTCTCCACTTCCTAGCGCTCTAGCTGGGAAGAAATACCCACAAAATGGAGATTTCCATATCTGTTTGTTTACAATATTATAAACTATGTTGTTGGCAATCAAATACGTGTCCCAAATAAGTGGTAACCCTCACCTATGGACATCTATAATACCAGAGCATCACAGATGCCATCTCAGAGACGAAACTGAAACGTCTCGTGCGCTTGTAACTAGACGATACATAGGTACCTACCCTTCCAAGAGGTATTTATAATCAGCCTATAACGTTCCCACAGCTGGGACACAGGCATTCTCTCTGTGAGAGGGAGTGGGCCATCTTTCTACGAGTATCACGTTACACGGGTCCAGTGCGTGTTTAAACACTGAAAATAATAATTTCGTACTAGCGATTTCATTAAGACAGTGACTTTATACGGTAAGAAGAAATTTTTGTACAACAGTAAAAGACAAAACAGTAACTTTTAATGATTGAATATACTATTTACTTACTGAAAACAACAATAAAAAAAAGAAAAACCACCATTACTGTAATGTAAGTAAATTTCAATGGTTTGAACGATATCATCAAATGAATAAATCTGTTAATTGTGTGATCTTTTAGCTACTTAAAACGTTAAAGTTTACTGTCATGACGGTAACATTTTGCCTCAAGCTTTAACTGTTTTCGGATCAGTAAAACATACTGTTTTGAACATTAGGCTCATATGGAACGGTTTAAAGCAGTTTAGATCAATGTTTTTTCATTTTTATTTCCTGCTTATTTCTTTCTGTGTACTCGTAGATGTCACATGTCTTCGAATTTTTGGTTTTAGGACATGCCAGTTTCCTCACGATGTTTTCCTTACAAACCGGTATGGTGGTTCATTGGTCAAGCTCCTTCACAAGGAGATGTTCGAGTCGCTACTGAAGCTCAACGCATTAAAACCTTTATTTTCTATCGATCGAAAGAAGTGTGATTTTTATTTTTGAGAAATGTATAACTTTGTAAACTACCATACAAAGTTTGTACCGTAGGGCTCGTGGCTAAATGATTATTAATAGCCCCACAGGCCGCACAGCGGTCGGTTCGTGGATGGGTGTCTATCCATTACATATCGAGACCCCTCCGTGCCTCGGAAAGCACGTTAAGCCGTTGCTCTCGGCTGTCATTCGTAGATCTTTGACAGTCGTTACGGGTCGTCAGAGGCCCAACAGAGTCTGACAAACAATTTTACCAAGGGGTACCGTGTTACCCAGTAACTGGGTTGTGGAGGTCAGATAGGCAGTCGCTCTATGTTAAGGACTGGTATTCAGCTGCATCCACAACATAGTTGGGAAAAGGCTAGGCAGATTGGACTATAATCTATCTAAACTAATAATAAAGCTCAAGAGTTTGTTTGAACACGCTAATCTCTGGAATACCCAGTCGGATTTAAAAAAAAAAATTTGCATTTGATAGCTCAATTCTCGAGGAAGGCTACAAGCTGCTTAACATCACGCTAGGACCCTTAGGAGCCGAGCAAACAGTCAGAAAAAAAACACTAATTAAAATTAAGCAATAGCGCGGACAGGCGATGCGATGCGACGGGATGGGACAGGGGAACAAGTCTCACGCGGACGAAATAAAAACTTTGATTCCATTTGAACATATTTTGACATCATTGACACAGTGACTCATGAATCCACAATCCCAAACTTCCTCCTAATAACAAATATGTACAGACATATTATTAATAGCGATGTAGACATAATAATAATACACCGGAATAACCGGAAATGAAGTAGACGCGACAGACATGGCTACTTATAATATTAACTATTATTATTTCTTACGAAAATATGTTGATAGCGCGAATTGTGGTCAAATGTTGGGGGAATTTATCATACTAGTCCGAAATGCGAGAGTCTAGCAACATAGTAGAGTGTATATAGTTTGTAACAGCTTTTTACTAAATGCGAAAGTATATATGGTACTTACTTATTAAAAAAAATATTTTGTCTGTTTGTTCCGGCTAATCTCCGAAACGGCTGGACCGATTTCAAGCCCTTGTTTTTCGAAATGTATGAACCGATTTCAATGAAACTTCATACGCATAAGCAGGATACAAAGGTCTAAAAAGTTAGTTAAGATATTTTCCAAAAATTAAACCGATTTTAATTTTTCCATAGAACAGATATCCTGTTATCTTTTTTAAATAAGACATTTCGAAAATGTTCTTTACTAACTTTTTAGACCTTTGTATTCTGCTTATGCGTATGAAGTTTCATTAATTTCGAAAAACAAGGGCTTGAAAGTTTGTATGAAATGCCGTACGCCGTAAACGCTCTTAACTGCCATGGTTTATTTTCTCACATATAGAAGCAACAAGAATAATGTACCCAGGATTTTGTTATATTTTGATGTAAAAGAGTGTCCTTGGAGTTTTTTGCCCGTTCTTCTCCATAGAGATCTACGTTTTGGAATGGGCAACTAGCGTCAACTTTCTAACCAACTGACCGACTCTTTGTCAGTTCAAAAGTGACTGTAAATGGTTTAATTGAAATACATGCTTTGAGTTTTAAGTTTGAGATACAATAAAAAGCACGATATTTTAAAAGTGACCTTAGATACCGCCACGGTTCCATTTTAACCGTTCGGTGTATAGTTAAGTAAATAAGTAACTGCAGTCTAATAGATTGGTTATCAGTCAACTATTTACTATTTAAACATAGATAATAGACCTGTCGTGTATTGGTTGACGGGTAGCTGATAACTCGTCGAGGAATCGACCACTGACGCTGTAGGTGATAAGGAATTATAGTATTCGTGGTGTACATAGTGCAGTGGTATCAGTTGTAGTTTAAATTATAACATAACGCTTGTTATCTTCGAAGGGTAGTCAGAAGTACAGCTATATTACTGCAGTTATGTTAGTAATAGGGGACGTGTCTAATGTCATCAATCAGGCACAAACGTAGACTTAAAAAATATTTTGTTTAATAAATAAAAAAAAATATTGAAATAATAAGTACATATACAAAAAGTGTACATAATATGGTTCAGTAGTATATATTAATCTAGCCTTTAGTAGGATTATAATAATGAGGATATAAACTATAGTATGAGAAATATGAGATTACAGTCAAAAATAGAACTCTGAAGGTAATGTAGTGCGTTGTTCGATAATGTTGCGCACTAATGTGCTGCGCGTCAAGTTAGTGCGTTATTTTGTCCTCTATGCGTTCCGAAACCATTGGTCAGATTGTGATGAAACTTTGGTAGGGCATTTTGGAGACTCCCGTGAGGGTTCCCAATTATTAAAACATGGGAAAAATAACAAAAAATCTGAGGCAGTACGAAGCTAAGTTTTCATAAAAACAAAACCTTTGTGTCGCGCAGTCGGGTCAAATAAAATAGAATCCTTTTATTTCAGATAGGAAACCATAAGATTATAATGCAACTCATACGTATTTTTTTAACTTTCTTATTGTTTAAATGAGGGTTAAGTAGCGCTACAAACTCCCTATAGCATTAACTAGCTTCTACTTGCGAGTTGGTCTACAAAATGTCTTGTTTTAACATCAAAACATAACCTATGACACTCGGCAATACCATAGCTTTCCATCAGTGAAAGAATTTTCGGAATCGGATCAGTAGTTCAGCAGATAACCCCCTACATACAAACTCACAAAGTATACGTAGATATCTGCCTAGCAACACGTCTTCCTAACTTGAAGGCCAGGTATCCAAAACCGGTTTCTTCAGTTCAGGCAAAAAATCAGTCTGCCTGCAGTCTGGGTGACGGGGTCAGTGCCCTCGCTAGCAAAAGCCTTGAACTTTGTTATCTTAGATAAAGCACGAAGGGTAGCCGAAAAATTCTGAAGTGCATTTTAATTTTAATTTTATGGTTTTGTCCGGGGTTTTGTTCGAGGAGATCGGAAATTATCCTTCAGGAACGTATTACTGGGAATGAAAAGTATCCTATGTCGTATCCCTGCATTTCTGTCACAATCTGAAACATTTTGAAGGATATTGCTAATCCATTGTTCAATATGTTCGAAAAATTTGTCTGCTCAACAACGCTAATAGCGCAATGAATGTTGTTGAACTGTCACAATTAAAGTCATTGCTACTGTTACGCAATTTTTGTTCAGATACTCAGTAGCATTGAGCTTTAGAAACAGCGAAAATACTGCCATTTTGATAGCAAAAACATGGCATAAAAAATCTCGTAGACAATTTACTACGCTGCGTAGCAATTTTGCTACGACGATGCTACGAATTTCACAAAAAATATTTTTGAGCTTAATTTTAAACTTGTCCTCAACTAGTCTGTACTAGGTTGTTATAAAGTCTCATCGAGCAATAGAAAGAGACATTCATACAGGAATGAGTGAGAGAGACGACTCTCTACAATGCCGTTTTTTTAAAATATGTACGCTTTATGTTGGAAGATAATCATTCTCTCTGGGCCCTAATGCACTCCACGTCAATGAGGGTTTTCGTGAAAATTTACGACACCAGTTGGCACCACTGTGACAAGAGGTCTCCCAATACAAAATATATGATGACGTTCATCATTCGATTCATTCATTCGTTCATCATTCCGTCATGACTAATGAAAATATAGGCTCTTTGACAGATGCCTGGACCTGACGTGCCAGTGCTGCCACCTAGCGAACGTCATTTCAGAAAACCCTCATTGCTATTAAGGTATTCTCTATGACACAATGGCGTGGTTTGAACTGTCACAATATATGTTGTCCGTACGGTTGACATTTCGATTCCTTGCCGTTAACAAGACACGATATCCACGTCACGTGTTAAGGTTTCGCGGGGAATAATACAGCGTTGGAGCCCAGCCATAATCCTAATTTATTAGTGTTGGCCGTCGTTACGGGTAGTCAGAAGCCCGAAAGCCTAACAACCAGTCTTACCAAGTGATTTTGTATTACCCAGTAACTGGGTTGTGAAGGTCAAATAGGCAGTCGTTCCATGCAAAATACTGGTATTCAGCTGCATCCGGTTAGACTGGAAGCCGGCCTCGAAATAGTTGGGAAAAGGCAGGTAGATGATGATTCAATATGTTTGCACACATGACTAATTTTATTTCTTGCTAGACTCAAATTATCTAAAAACAATTAAATAAACCATTCTAATTATCTCCTAAAAATCATCCATAAATCCACCTCTGATTACAAAAGTACCAGGCTCCCATGGTCCGTAGGAGCTAGCAAGTTGAACGTAGCAACTTGTGTTTTTTCATACATTCATACTCAAAACATTACTCACGACATTTTACTCATTGTATGAAGATACTTGGTCCGAATATCCCCGATGTTTGCCGATGATAGCCGAACACAATACATAAGTTCACCAACAGATGGCGCGGCATACGCTTATAATTGTCACTACCCTTTGTTAAGAGGGGGTTAAGTTTTTTTTATTTTTTCGCAAAATGTATGGATTAGTATGGATGCGTTTGCCAAGTGAAAATTATTGTAAGGGTGACAAACTACTTACAAATAAGCCGAAACTTTGAGTAGGCTGAAGTAGTTTTTGTGGAGGTTAGATAGACAGTCGCTCCATCCTCCATATAAAAACTGGTATTCAGCTGCTGGTTATACTGGAAAGCCGACGATAACATAGTTGGGAAAGAATAGTGATGAAAGCACTTCTTCTTCCCAGCTGTAATACTAGAAAGTGGCGGAAGGCGGGCTGCGGTTTTTTTTTTCAAAGAATTTGAATTTAAAATGATTTTTACTTCCTCCGTTATATTTTCATCCCGTTTCATCCTTTGGATTTTCGGGAAATCCTGTCTTGTTTTATCCGTCTTATGCTGTGTGCGTCGTCTAAGGACTATAAATGCTTTATAGGATATTATCCTCAGAATTCTCTGGCAAGTAGGAGAGGAGGAGGATCGTACCAGGTGGCATTCGACGGTTTCTCCCTCCCCATCGAAAAAAATTGTGAGTTTATGTATGTTATCTGAGAACACTTAGTGACAGTGAAAGTATGAGACCCAACAATAACTTAACATTGAGAATTTGGCCGTAACTACGATCTATAACAATGACCCATTAACACACTTATCTCCATTAGAAAAAAACACAACTGAATAAAATGATATCCACATTAAACCAACGTTCGCAACTTTTAGCTGTTTCAAAAAAGGAACGCAAAAAATCCGCCATCATTGTACCGCATCCCTTTAGCGTTTTAAAAAAAAGTTTAAAAAACCTCTTTTGTGAGTCTTCCACGCTGGCTGAGCAGCTGATTCCTTTGCCAGTGGCGTAAATTTGTAAAAAAAAACTGTCAATGCGCGCGAACCTAATTATTTTTTACGCGGATTAGAAAAATGCAGTAAGGTATTGTGTTACTGAAATGCAGTTTTTTAAAACATTTTTAACAAAAATGGTTCCGTATGTTGCAATTTTAATTTTATTATAATTTAGAGGGGCTCGTGGCTAAATAATAACAGCCGCACGGGATTATCGAAGGTCAAGCTACGTTTGTTGCGGTCAGTGCGTGGATGGGTGACTATCGATTACATATCGATTTACCTCCATGCTTCAGAATGCACGTTAATCCGTTGACACGCACGGGAACCAGTCTTAGCAAGGGGTATCGTGTTACCCAGTAACTGGGTTGTGGAGGTCAGACAGGCACTGGCTTCATGTAACATACTAGAATTCATCTGCATCCGATTAGACTGGAAGCCGACCCGACGTACTTGGGAAATGGCTAGTATAAGTCAATGGGCTAAACACATTGATGTTACAATTTTCGTTGTGGTAACTGATTATTTCCTTTGTGGGTGAGAAAGCGTGTATAAAAATATAAAGTACAATAGACAGGTATGTAAGGGTTGTCTCGACGAGGTTAAGGACACCTTGTCGAGGCTTTTTTTCGATGGGTCGAGACGCTGTTTACAAACAAAACTCCTAATTTCTTTGTAAACTATTTTGAGCTTATGTTTTGAATGAATGCTCAAAAACTTGCCTAAGGTGAAATTCATATACCTAGTTATGTTTTATTTTTTCAATTATTTTGAAGTATTTGGCCCCAAAAATATATAATAGTACCAACAGCTATTACAAATAGTGTCTGGGATCCTCTAAGAGGTCTTTGTTTAAATTCCTTTTAGATAGATGTTACTACTCCATCACTGAGTTCACTATGTACTGATAAACAGAGGTATGACGATCCCGGCATACTAATTAAACACTTACGATTTTATTTATTAATTAAGTATGATTGTATTTATTTATCTAAAATTGTACTGACCTGTTTACCTAACTGACATATTAAAATTGTTTTTTTTTTGTAATCTATTGACATTATGCCACCTTAATTATGATTGCTTGTTTATATTAATTTTGTACGCCATATACAGGGTTAAGGGTCCTGCAAACAGGCGCGACGCGCGACGCGAATCGCGCGCGACACAAAGGCACCGCTCGTTGCGCGATTTGCGGTGCCTTTGTGTCGCGTGTCGCGTCGCGCCTGTGTTTACGAGCCTTTATTGGTAAAACATTAACAACCTCTTAAGAGGTCACTGTACTCATCATTATGAACAACTTTTACTATGGGACCAAACCTGAAATCGGGTAAAAAAAAATTGTTGTACCCTACATTTATGTTCATATAACTCCTCAAAATGTAGGAAACAGCTGATTTTTCTTCACGACCCTGTATATTGGTAAAACATATTGGCACATATTTTTAGACAATATACTATCTGTAACCATACTTATGTTTAGTAAAATAAATGATTGATTGATTGATATTTTTTTGAACAATTTCTTTAAGCGCAATATTAAAAGCTACCTAAAAGTCTATTTAAACTTATGTTTTAAATTATTATTATTTCAAGTAAAAAAAAATATCAACTTTATTGTAATGGTAATTAAGATGATTTCACTATTGAAAAAGTAGTAAAAATGTTTGAAGTTGTAGCGTAAACTGAACTTTAATGTGTAGGACTTATAGTTATTTTTCCATGAACTCATATTTGGCAAATAAATCGCGCATGCAGATTAGTTTGATTACAATACACACATATTATAATATCACGCTTGTTTCCCCAAGGGTTAGACAGGTGCAAACAACTTAGTACTTTCACCAGTTATGTTTATGTCCCATGAAATAGGGGACGAGCTTATTGCCGTCAACCGGGTGCAAATCCAGACCCAATGACACTGCCCGACCCGGGAGTCAAACCCAAGACCTCATGCTCAGCAGTATACTTTGAAAAGTCCATAATTAAGAACGAAATTGTCAATTTCGATAAAGGTTCTTGCAATACACTTACGGACCCCCAAAACAGGGGTGCATTTCAACCCGCCACGCTCCACGTATTGATTTTATTGATTTTGCACAACTATTGTCAAATATAATGTATCAATTGTTCCCGTCTGTATTGGGGTTAGCAGAAAGGGTGGCCCATGGCTAATAATAAGTAATAGCGAACTTTTTTTTGTAAAAAATGCACTTTTTAGCTAGTTAGTTACGGTTGTCGGTATTATTATTAGCTTTTTAAAAATTTTTACTATTTTTTAACCGACTACAAAAAAGGAGGAGGTTCTGTGTTCGTCTGCATGTTTTTTTCATGTCATCAGTCTCCTGATCTTATCCCAATTTATGTCTGGTCGGGGCAGCATGTATTTTACTTCCATACTTCTCTATTTATCGTCATTTCAGTAATCACCCCCCTTTCTAACCATATCATCATTCACACAGTCCATCCATCGTTTCTTTGGTCTTCCCCTACTCTTATAGCCATCGACATTCATACTCTAAACTCTCCTCACGAATTTTCGTCATTCCTCCGCATCACATGCTTAACCATGGTATCATGAGAAAATCGGTTGTCATGACAACCGATTTTCTCATGATACCATGATACCGTTGGTATGTATGGTCGTTAATGTCTCCGTGATTACCGGTTCGTTTTTCGTGATTATTTTTTCATTTGTTATAGGAAGCTTGCACTCATGTAAATTTTTCATAACTTCGCTTTGATGGCTTTTCAATTAGCTTCAATATGGCCATGATCCTTGAACCAAAAAATTCGAAGACATGTGATATCTACCAACCCGCACTGGGCCCGGGTGGGGGTTTTTTTTTTCAGTGTGGGAAATCATCAAATGACCCCTCCCGCTCTGGGTGGAGCGAAAGGGAGTGTCAGACTCTTACTGACTAAAACCCACCCGTGTTCCTTCCTTAGCCCTTTGTGTTCCCGGCCAGCGGTGACCCTTTCGGACAATCCCGCTGAGCTGGCGCAGCCCACTCCCTCTCACAGAGAGGAGGCCTGTGTCCCAGCAGTGGGAACATTATGGGCTGATTATGTTGCTTATGCAATAACACGTTGCTCATTCCACTTTGTGTATATATCCTCTATCTCTATACTTAGGTACATGAACAAAGTCGGCTTAGTTACACCATTTATAACTCAAGAACGGCTGTACCGATTTTTATGTTGTTTTGCCCCGAATAGCAGAATAATATCACAACATGGGAAAAAGTTACAAAAAAAAACCTGTGGCGGTACGGGGTTATGAAACTTGCTGTCATTGTTGTATTCATAGCAAGTATACGAATTGGAAGTGAAAAATAAAAAAAACTTATTTTACAACAAAAAAAAAAACCGACTTCCAAAAAAGGGTGGCTATAAGTAATCGAAAAGTTTTTTTTTTTGTTAAAAATGCACTTTTTATTATTTTGTTACGGCTGTCGGTGTTGTTAGTTTTTTAAAAGTACCTACCTACTTTTTTAGTACGTTTTTATTGTTGAAAAGTGAAACCGCTGCATTTTATCAAAAGTTAATGATGGTTTCTTAGCATTTGGTTAAATAAAAGCTGCTTGGATTAAAAGCTGTTTCTAAGGTAGCTGTGTTCAATTTGAAGATGGGTGACCATTAAGCATTCTTTAAATGCCAAGAAAAAAGTGGAATCTAAGGTCCTTAGGCCCTTTAGGGTCCTAGGTTCGGTACTGCTTTGGCTTACCTGGTACTGAACCCAAAACTTCATATGCAGCTACAGAACTTACGACCAAAGGACCAACGAGCAGTAAGTTACAACATCTCAAAATATTGACAGAATTAAAACTCTGACCAAACTATGTCGGAATTGTAGCAAATGACGTTTTATTTTTTTTCTACCTACCCCCAAGAGAAAATCGACATTATTTTATGTCTGTAAGTAAAACATACAATTATAGTCCAAGTACATTATAAACAACACAATATAACTCATAACTGTATATATAAAAATAATAAGTAGCTATTAACTTTTTATCAATGTATCAGTCGTTCGCGAGGTTGTCACGTACAACATACATACATACGTCATAAGTCTTTGTTATGTGTCACGTAGCGTAATTATGGAAGGATATTATTAAACACTTTGTATTTTTAATAGCATAATTATAGCATGATCAGCCCATAATATTCCCACAGCTGGGATACAGGCCTCCTCTGCGTGACAACAGACAGGTCAAGTGTGGGTTTGCAGGATTTTTTATAATAATAAACAATATAACTGAAGGGTCCGTGGCTAAATAACAGCCGCACAGGTCGATCGATCAGGTTAAGCTACGCTTGCCGCGGTTGGCCTATGGATGGGTGACCATCTTTACATACCGAGACTGCTCCGTCACTAGGAACGCACATTAAGCCGTTGGTCCCGACTGTCATTCGTGGATCTTTGACAGTCGTTACGGGTAGTCAGAAGCCCGAAAGTCTGACTACCAGTCTTACCAAGGGGTCTCGTATTACCCAGTAACTGGGTTGTGGAGGTCAGATAGGCAGTTGCTCCATGTAAAATACTGGTGTTTAGCTGCATCTGCATTAGACTGGAAGCCGACCCCAACATAGTTGGGAAAAGGCTAGGCAGATGATGATGAAACAATATAACTGAACCATGACGATAATGACTAGAAAGGAAGGGACTCCTGAGATGACGACTGATAGAGATGTATGGATTTTTGTGATGCATGAAGTAGTCTCCTCATGTAGCGCAGTTTGTTTACACTCAACTGAACGATCGCGTTCGGCGCATCCTGGACAGTCACACCCAACACTTTATTTGACTGGCCAATTGTTCCCTTGCGGTGGTAGGACTAACGCCCGACTGGTTTGCGACCAGCCTCCCACCGGAGTCCAGCGTCAAGCAGCCTCTGCTGTTTCGTCGATGCGTGATTTTTAATACTCTAAGTTCACAGGGGTAGTTCTCGTAGTTTTAAGGATATCGGTCTCAATCTGTCAAAAATAGCTCTAATTACATTACGTCATCATATTACATTTTTGACAAGTTTTTGACATTTGTTTGTCGCCAAGATCAAGACTCGAAATCAAGTTTGATTACGAGAATTGGCCTTCAGGTTTCCTGACGAGTTTTTATTTACAGTATATCAGTGGCTCAGTGAGTCAGTGGTGTCCCGGATAATCTTCAAAGTATAACGTGGATTTCTTTCTTTCTTCTTTCAAATCGTCACATTGGCAAACTAGCAAGCTAGCCCACCTGAGAAAATAATAACACTTTGCCTGACCTATAGGGACCGAAGAATTAGCCTTAGTATTTGCGATCACTAGACCAACGGCAACGACGCAGACTTGTCACCGTCGTATACACGTCTCGAATGCATATTTTATCTCTATAAAATTATTTTTCTGAAAACAGGGGCAGACCATTATTTCATTGGTCTATCCATATGGAAATGTCACGAGTGTCAAGCAGTGAGTGTCCCTCACATAGTCGCACACATTTTTGACTTTTCCATCCTCAGACCAAATAAAATGTCAGGACATAGCGCTGCGAACAATAAATACAGTGAAGCATGCAAAAACTACACCTCTGCTTTGTTGCTCTGTTGCATACACGCTCACACGCACACATTTACAACCATTTGCAATCAAACTACACCTCACTATGTGCACACATGTTTACGAAACCGGCTTCACTTTAGTGTTGATAGCCCTCTGTCTTGGTTTTATATTTGGTCTGAGTTTCCATCATCATCAGTTTTTCATCGTTATTACTGACAAAATGTCACTTTGTCTAGGCCCTCAGTTCGCGTAGCATGATCAATCCTATCTCTATAATCTCTATTCTACCAAGAATAGACAAAGTTCTTTCCATCCAACTGGACATCTCTTAAGCCGGAGCACAGTGTGACCCGCAGACTTGCATTTGTATATAGACAAAAATATTTATTCTTTCAAAAGCAACGGGGAGAAAATTTTAAAATCAATATACATGTAGATTCTTGTCCAGGTCCAATGTGATGTAGACTATTTGACGCTGGCTTAGAAGAAATCTCTCTACACCATGTGTCAAAGTACAGAAAAATTGGTCGTCATGCTTGACATTGTAGACTTTTGTCGACCGAGGAATAGAAAACATTTCTTCTCTTCATCGCCATACTTAAGACGGTAGAAATCTTTCTAAAATCTGTCATTTTGTCTATTCTTCCATCGACAAAACCCGATTATAAGGTGGTCATGGTACGCCTGCAGGTATGTTTTCACATTTCTCGATCAACAATCGTCCGTCAGTCTTGACCCTACCGCGTGTAAGATCTTAATCAGTGCACACACTCGTCTAGCATACTAATTAATAACACCAAAACAGACGGACACAAGGACTGATAAATAATTAATATTATATTCCATTCATTGGTAGTTTGTCCACGTTTGTTGAGGCGGCTGGCTTTATCGATGCGTCAGGTTATAGGTTCAAAACCTAGCGGTGTTTTTTTTATGTTTGCCGACGACCCACCTGATCACCGTTGTCTATTGATATCTAGCATACTAGAGGCATTACAGTAAAGAAAGAAAGAAAAGTATTTAGTATAGAGAGAGTGTATTGAGTGAGTGTAGAGAGTTACTAAAAGATGACTAAAATGTCAGCTTCGTCAGTCTAGTGGTAGCAACATCGACTGCTGAATAAATGTGTTATCTTTCTTTCTGTCTGAGCGTGGGGTCCTGGGTTCCCCAGGTCGTGTAGTGTTAGTGGGGTTTTTAACCAACTTCAGAAAGGAGGTTTTTTATTAAAAGGTATTATTCAGTAGCAATTCTGTGTCTGGATTTATGCCTGGAGAATGACAATAGGCTCGCCCCTCTATAACATGAGAATAAAACTTAGCCGGCGGTATATGTGGGTAAGATATACATCTCTACCCACCTCTTTGGAGAATACTGGCTTGATTATTATAACCTGTGTAAATAATCCCTTTTATATATTTTTTAGTATTTTCTAGGCTCTACTTGATTTACTCCTAAAATTGGACCACCAACATCAATCTGCCTGCCATGGCCTCTTCCATACTATGTTGGGGTCGGCTTCCAGTCTAAACGGTTATCAGACTTTCGGACTTCAGACTGTAACGACTGTCAAAGATCCACGAATGACAGCTGGGATAACAGTTTAACGTGCTTTCTGAGGCACTGAGGGGTCTTGGTGTAAATGTAAAGATGTTAGTAAACCTATCCACGGACCTACCGCGGCAAGCGTAGCTTAACCTGAGCGGTCGACCCGTGCGGCGGTAATTTTAGCCACGAATCCCTCAAAAATCTGCTCCTAAAACTGGACCACCAAAAATTCTTCACGAGCACCTACCAACAAATTACATGGAAAAAACAATATTGTATGAAAAACCTAGAATTCTGCTGACCTAACCAGTGATGTCTCAAGGACATGTCACGGGTCACATGGCCGCGTCAGCACGTCTGACCGATTCTGACCCAGTCGACTGTGACGAGACAACTGTTTGCATACAATACATGTATGTATGTGTGTTAGGTATTTGTTGCTATGCGAGGTTGAAGTATTGTTTACACTGCTTACTAGGAGTTTAACGTATGGTAACACTGACTTATTGCGAAGGAAAACATCGTGAGGAAAGCAATTTAGACAGTCACACGAATGTCCGTGGAGTTTCTTGTCCAGTCTTCTCCATCGGAACGTACTGCGCTTTGGAATGAGCAGCTAGCTCCGTATTTCTGACTGACCGACCCCTTGACAATTCAAAAGTGCGTGTAAAATATTAATTTGAAAGTAGCTGCGACCCGCGGTTTCACCCACATAAGTCTCGATTCCGTGGGAATATCGGGATAAAAATTATCGTGTGTCTAATCTAGGTCATGGTCTACGCATGTGCCAAGTTTCATTCAAATGCGTTTAGCCGTATTAGCGTGAAAGTGTAACAAACAAACACACAAAAATCTAATCTTTTCTCTTTATAATATGTTTACATGATCAGCCTGTAATATTACCATTGCTGGGAATTGGGCCTCCTCTCTCGAGAGAGTCATAAGGGCCCCCCCACATTAGGTGTGCGCCGGGCGCGAGCGTTCCTCGAGCGTGTGACCGGTCTGCGCGCCGCGCAGTGAAATTGACTGCGCGGCACGCGCGTCGGTCACACGCCGGAGGAACACTCACGCCCGGCGCACGCCCAATCCCAGCCACTAAGGTGTGGATGTCGCATGTCTTCGAATTACTAGCTCTAAGGTTTGATAGTTTCTGCACAAAGTTTCCCTTCACCGTGTTTGGTGACGAAATGAATTCCGAAATTGAAGGGCCTAGCTCGGTTTACAAAATCATCATCATCATTTCAGACGAAATACGTCCACTGCTGGACATAGGCCTCCCCAAGCACCTCCACTTCGACCGGTTCTGTGCTTCTCGCATACAACGGGTTCCTGCGGCCTTCACAAGGTCGTCGGTCCACTTTGTGGGAAGCCTTCCAACGCTACGTCTCCGGTACGCGGTCGCCACTCCAGAACCTTTCGGTCCCATCGGCCATCTGTTCTGCGTGCAATGTGCCCTGCCCACTGCCAGTTAAGTTTGGCAATACTTCGGGCTATGTCGGCTACCTTGGTTCTCTTGCAGATCTCCTTATTTCTGATTCGATCACGCAGGGAAACTCCAAGGATAGCCCTCTCCATTGCTCTTTGGGTCACTTTTAGCATTCTAATACGGCCCATTGTGAGCGTTTACCTTTCAGTGCCATATGTCATCATTGGCAACACGCACTGGTCAGACTTTCGTCTTGAGAAACTGCGGTACGGGGGACGAGAAGATATTGCGTAGCTTCCCAAACGCTGCCCAGCAGAGTCGGATTCGATGATTGACCTCCTTCTCGAAGTTGGACCTACCTAACTGGACAGTTTGTCCTAGGTGAACATACTCGTCCACGACTTCGAGTGTAGCGTCTCCGATCTTTATGAGAGGTTACAAAATACTCCGAATAAAAGAGGTGTCTTTTGCTATCAACCGGCGAATCCAGGCTTCAAGCTGCTACTGGGAAATTCCTAACGGAAAAACCCAGTAATATTTTAGTAATCCAGTTCCAGTAATCCCTGAAGAGATAGGTAGAAGTGTACAGCACTAATATTACACCATCAACCGGGCTCAAATCCAAACTCCGGAATGCTACCAATAAATTCCTGATAAAAAATCCCAATAACACTTCGCTGGAGCTGGGAGTCGAACCCAAGACCTCAGCAGTAGCACTTGCGACCACTAAGCTAGACACTAGAGTCAAATGTTCGCGAGAAAGCATGGAACAGTTCCACAGTATGCTGCTGACCTTACTATATGAACGTTCAATGACCTGTGACGTGACCTACCACAATATTTTCAACCTTGCTCTTGAGTTTGTACGTCGTAAAAATGGCGGCGTGATAGTTAGCAGAATTGCAACAAAATTGACAAGCCCCTAGATTTATTCTTACATTTATTCTTATACTAGCAGTGCCCCGCGGTTTTACCCGCATAAGTGTCGATCCCGTGAGAATATCGAGATAAAAACTATCCTATGTCCTTTCCCGGAATGCAATCTATCTCTCTGCAAAATTTTATCGAAATCCGTTCAGTGGTTTAGGCGTGAAAAGGTAACATACAGACAGACAGAGTTACTTTCGAATTTATAATATTAGTAAGGATAGTAAGATTACTTCTTTTCTAACTTCTGCCTACGACTTTGTCCGCGTGGATTTTTTTTGTTTTAACATAAAATATTATGCTATGATACTCGGCAATTCTGAAGCTTCCCATTAGTGAAAGAATTTTCGGAATCGGATCAGTAGTTCCGTAGATTACAAATTCACGAATTCGACCTCTTTTTAACGGACTCCAAAAAAGGAGGTTCTGCATTTGACCCGTATGTATATATGTTTGTATGTCCGCGATTTTCTCAAAAACTAATTAATATTAAGTAGGTACTAGCTGATGACTGTCGAGAGGGAGACGTCCCGTTAAAATTTTTACAAAAAAGGAGGTTCACTTTTGCCCGAATTTGCCGATTTTTCGGGTAACATTTTCCAATTTTTCTTTCTAATAACCTGATTCGGACTATTACGAACATTTTAAAACAAAAAATAGCCAAATCGGTTCAGCCGTTTTCAAGTGATGCGCTTATCAACGAACAGCATTACGTTTTATTATGTGGAAGATAGACATTTGCCTGCATTTTCGTTCCTGTATATGCCACAGGAACAGTTAGTTTTTCGTGATAAATGTCACTCGCTGGTCCATAAACTATCTCTATGCAAAAATATTTCTAAAGCTTTGTAGGATAAACCAATCAACACACTTTCGCGTTTAAACCAATAATAGGACCCTTGGATTCACTCACATCCTAGGTAAACTATACTTTATGTTTATGTGATAAAAATATCCTCGTTTTTTAATCCAAGATATGGTCTATCATCATAATTCTCATTCTCCTATCCCATAGTTGTCCGCCGATATTCGGTAAGCCGCCCCTAAGACGACCCACTGACCCAACATGCAGAAGCATGTTGGGTCAGTGGGTCGTGTTTGATAGAGAACTATCAACCGTCATCTCAGTAATCAACCCCTTTCTAACCTTATTCATCATACACATAGAAATCATCTCATCGGCACACCTGCTTGCTCTCATCTTTCACACAATCCATCCATCGATTCTTTTGAACCCTCTCTAAAGAATTCAAATTCGATACTAGACCTACAGCGTATTATCGTCGTTTATTGTTTTTTTTTTAATTAAAATGTTTGTCTCACTGCTGGGCAAAGGTCATCTTCATATTCTTCCAGTTCTCTTGGTTTTGCCTTTAATTATCAATAAAAATAAATATTGTAATGATAGGAAGGTAATTAATTAGGTGCTATTTCACAGTCTGTTAAGAATAATATCACGCATAGTATTTCCAGAGTGGATAAGCACAAGTATTAGGTACACCCACATTTCGCCACTTGAAGTTAAAAGTCCCAATCGTAATATTACTCACGAAATTATTGCTAAATGATATTCTCTATTAAAAATCTACCTTATTTCCAATCCCCTTTCCACAAAAACCCACACACTAACATTTATTAATTCCACTAAACAACACAACACCAAAATTAACTTCAAAAACACGAAACCAAAACAAAAAAAAATTACGAAACAACCACAGACTAAATTTTCGCGCGAAAATTCGAACACGGAGCGCGCATCCCCCATGACAGTTGGAGAGATACTAACGTAATAACGTAAGGCAAAGGCAGCAAGCAGTAGACAGCCTGCTCGGGACGGTGTTGCTAGTCGTTCTAATGATACTGCCCTTATCGCCCTTTAATAAAACCTAGACGGATCGTAGATTCTTTTGTGTTCGAAAGGCGGGGGTTTTGTTTTATGCTATACAATTTTTTACTGTTACACACCTAAGTTCAAGGGAACTCAAAACTCAGCTTCTGCTTTAAATCATGAATAACTGCTGCTTCTACTTTAAAAATGAATAAGTATTCTACTTTGAAAATGAATCTTCTACTTTTAAAAAATCTTAAAATCGCTGACAGACAACGCAGTCTTAAAACCGCTGGGTCTAGAAGCATTAAATTTTGCACAAGAGCTCCTTTTATAAAAAAGGAAAGCACTACTAAGGAAGATTTTTAAAATCACACCCTAAAGTGATTAAATAGGGGATGCAAGTTTGTATGGAAGTTGTTTTTTTAAGCCGATTGGAATCCCATCGAGCACACTCATCAGTATTATCAATCTCCTACTCTTATTCCAATTTATTTCTGGTCGGCGCAACGTCTTTTTCTTCCATACTTCTCTATTAAGGATGATTTCCATCAACCGGCTCGCGTCGCATCGGATCGGAACGGATTTTACAGTCTTTAAACGATATTAAATCGTGTATACAGTATTTAAAGTCTATATTATCAATGCGCGCACAGTAGCTTGACCGCGGAACGTCTTACGCGACACACGATCATAGCCGAAAGTATGCTGCAAGCTAGCTAACTTCGTTTTTTCTGCAATTTTTTATTTTTTTTTGTGTTACTGCTGCCAAGCATTTCTGTGTTTGAAGGGTACGGATGCCGATATAATTTTTATTACCTACTTTACAGGCACTGGCAACATTTTATCTTTATTATGATATCGCACTAGCGATGCTTCTGGTATTCCAGATGTCCACAGGCGATGGTGATCACTGACCATTACCCACAGGGGTCCTAATTCACTATGACCATTCACGATTCCTTACTTCGAAACCACGTCTTTTAAATTCCTTAGCTATTCCCACTAATCTCGCGGTCATTTCGCGCGGTTTCGTTCATTGTGTCAATGTCATAGAGAAAAAGGCCCCTGCTAGTTTGCCATCCCAAAAACCCACCAACAATTCCGCAATTCCCTATAAACCGGGTAAATTTTTCCACCTGGCAACACAGTCTACCTCAGCCAATTATTTTCCTCAAACGATAACGTCTATTTTGACTCGCTCCTTATCAATAAGGCCTATTTTTAGCGTAGACACAACATGATGTCCCTCTCATCCCATGGGCGGCGGTTAAGGTGACTTCTCTAACGTTCTAATGTCAAAATAAAGTCTCTTACTTGAAGGGATTCTGATTAAAATCCATCTTAATAACATTATAAATACGAAATTGTGCTGCGGGGTAATTGCGTACCACACTATCACTAACAATGGGTTTCGTTTTAACAGTTCAACAACATTCATTGCGTTATTTACGTTGTTGAGCAAACTTTGTCGAACACTATGAAGTAATGGATTAGGAATATCCTTCAAAATGATTTGCTTATATTAGTTTGACAATTAAAAAGTGCCTGTAAATTGTTTAATTCAAATAAATGCCGAAGCATTTATTTGAATTAAACAGTTTGTCCACGCGACGTCACATCAAGCTAAAATCCATACTAATGATATAAGCTCGAACGTAACTTTGTCTGTATGTAACCTTTTCACGCCTAAACCACTGAACGGATTTCGATTGGTAAGGATATAAATGGATAGGCAGTCACTCCAGGCAAAATACGAGTTACTGCATCCGGTTAGACTGGAAGCCGACCCCAACATAGTTGGGAAAAGACAGGCTGATTGATTGGGGTGTGGAATCCGAATGGTCTTAAAATCCAAGCAGACGAAGTCGTAGACAAACGCTAATTGGGTTGTTATCATAGACATAAAGAACATAAACTTTTTTCTTATATCTATGGTTGTTATAATGACTTATGAGGGTGACTTTCTAATAAGCCTCCTAACCTTAGATTCTGAGAAGATTCCCATCTTGTATACTCATAGACACGACAACATTATTTTCGAGAATTTGAACTGTGATTTGGCCGAATGGTGGGATCTATACAACTCTGCCTGCCTCTTCAGGGATTACAGACGTATCTATACAAATAAATAATACGTACAAAGTGTCTGTTTGTAATGTCAAAATAACAGCTTTTAACTAAATGCATATGAAAGTATACGCGGTACCTACTTATAATAAAAAAATATTTTTAACATTTTTGTCTGTCTGCATGATCAGGATAATCTCCGAAACGGCTGCACCGATTTTAATAAAATTTGGTATGGGGATTAAATGGGGACCCTGGGGAAGGACTTTGGAATGGGCAACTAGCTTCATATTTTCTGACTAACCGACTTCATGACAATTCAAAAGTGCCTGTTAATGATTTAATTGAAATAAATACTTTTGTATCTTTTGTTGCACTGAATAAACGTTTTATCTATCTACTTTTTACACCACGCGGGAGAAATCGTGGGCGGAAGCTAGTATTTTAATAAGTCTCACTTCTATCACTTGTACGCGCGCTTTTTTTTTTTGTTTAATCGTGTTAACATATCGATACGCATTACATCACGTCTGTGGAGTCTCGCTAGCTAATTTAGTTCCACTCTGTATTCGTCTATCTCAGAGTACACCACTAAGTAGCGTCTCGTTTTAGAGAGAAGTTCGCGATATAAAATTAATAAAGCGATCGACCTGCTCTGCCCACACTGTCTGTGTTATCAAGGGTTTCGTCTCGCGGAGGTGAACGCCCCCGCTGTCTAGACGATGGCAGCTTAGTTCTCTGTCTACCCCGCATGTTTTCGCTAAGGGCTTCTTAGAATGTCTGATGCATATTGATGGTAATTGTGTATTTGAAGACAATTCATTGGTAAGAAGTAACCTTTCCACTAACTTATGGTGAAAAGGAGGGGCTCGTGGCTAATTTACAGTCAGAAGGATCGATCAAGGCTTGCCGAGGTAAGTCCATGGATGGGAGAAATTTTTTTAGGTACCGAGACGTCCGAGCCTCGGAAAGTCTGGCTGACATTCATAGATTTTTAACAGTCGTTACGAGCAGTCGGAAGTCTGAAAGTCTGACTACCAGTCTGCATCCGGTTAGACTGGAAGCCAACCACAATATAGTTGAGAAAGATAGACGATGATACCTACCAGTGGTGGCCCCAGAGGTAACGGCTGCGACTTATGAATTGTAAGTCGTAGGTTCGAACCTAGACCCGGCTTTACTTTGTGTAAACATTTCATCACCACTGCTCTCAATACGGTGAAGGAAAACATCGTGAGGAAACCGGCATGTCCTAGAACTAAAAATTCGAAGACATGTGACATCCCCAACCCGCACTGGGCCCGCGTGGTGGATAACACTGGATTCTTTACGGTACAGCGTATAAACCGCGCCGTAGAAAAAACGGTGTATTCCTCGAAAGAGCACCAAAAGTATTCCTCGAAAAAAAAAATATTAATAATGCATCAACGATGAAACATAGAAAAGAGCATGAAGGATTCGTAATAAATGATATCGATAGACGTTTCATTTGGTGCGTTTCGAGGAATACCGTGAAAAAACGTGTCGGTCAACCAGCTTCCATAGTGATCCATACAACACTGACGACTGTGCCCACAATCCCACATACGGCGAATAAACCGTAGTTTTTCACGGCAAAAAGAACGTGTACAAAGAGCCTTATTAAACCCAATAGTGAAGTAATAGATTTCACACACACACACACACACACTGACCTTATAGAGTTGGTTCTTCTTGATTTGAGTAAAAGCCAAATGACGGTCATACGGTCCATATTTTGTCCAGGGGATCCCATTTTGCGCTGTACCTGTAAAAAAACAAAAATCTTTAGTAAACAAAATCTTGTTTTAAAAAGTGAGACACACTTTTACGTGACTTGGGAATCGAAGCCCCTACCTCTTATTTAACTAGCTCAATCACTATAAAATACACTTGTATTATCGCACGAAGGTGGGTGAGCAGTAGTTGTAGTTGTGTTGATGTGTATAGACACGCGCTCTTGTGTGCGTGACTGCATGTAGTGTTAGCAGGTTCATTGTACAACAGATACTTATAGATTGCTGTTTTAATAGTAGATAACATTAAAACAATTATAGTTACTTGTAATATATATAAATATATATATAATAATAATTATATTCCAATTTATCCTAAATCTATCTAATTTTTATTTAATTTTGACAAATTCATTTTATTTAATTTCATTAGTTTTATTATGTGATTTAACCTAATTTTATGATTGTATGACATTTGTGTAATTACTAATATTGACTAATGTATGTGTGGTGCAAACTGATAACATAAGTTGGTTATTAATAAATAAATATTTTTTACCCGTCCCAGGAATCGAACCCCCGACCTCTACCTTACCCCGAGCCAAATCACCAAATGTACAGAATTACCTAAGCCCCTACCTACCCTAAAAAGGTATCACTAAAACTTATACATTAGTCCGTACATACATAGGTAGGTACCCCACACAGTATTGGATTGAGGTAGGTCAGTGACGTACATCTACTAACCTATATTTGAGACACAGGGTGCGACAAATCTTACTAGATTATTAACTTTTGATTTATGTCTGTAAAACATCATGTCTGTATGCCCAGAGGGGTAGGCAGTGGAGGTAGTACACCCACATTTCGTCAGTTATGTTTAAGCACCACGTTAAGAAATAAAAAAAAGTCAAAAAAATAGGAGCGAGCTTTTTGCCATCGGCGACAAATAAATACTCTTAGACTGCTACTGAGAAATTCCTAATGGAAAAAGTAGATTATTTGCCAAGGGAGTAAACAACTATTTTGAAGGCGAGAGTGTTTCTTTGAAAATATTCACTTATTTGAATACCGTAGCCGAATACGCCATCGGTATAAATTGTGCACAATCACGAGCAAGGCACGTTTTTCAGGCTGTATCTTATGAATTGTGATAGCTAGACAGTTGAAATTTTCACAGGTGATGTATTTCTGTTGCCGCTATAACAACAAATCATAAAAATAAAATAAAGTTAAAACAAAGAAAGAAGAAAGAAAGAAAGAAAATACATTTATTTAGCACAGACTAAGAGACACACAATACACCAAGGGGTATAAAAGAAAACGTTTTTTTCAGCGTTTTATGCCTCGTGGTATACTTGCACTTGGCCATTTTTATGTTTTCACAATTTTTTTTTATTTGGCTCGCGCGTTTTACTTTATCATACACTCGTTACGTTCATACAATGTTCGTGATTGACCTGTTTGGTGATTGGAACTTCTACTAACAATACCCACATTCCAAATTCAAATCACTTTTAGTTCCTAGGCATTAAAGAGCTATTTTAGTTCCTGTTTACGAAGAATACACTAGCTCTTTTTGAATAGATTTGATAAAAGAACACTTTTCTTGACTTGGGCATGGAACCTCTAGGACCTTGGGCTCAGCAGTAGCGCTTGCAACGACGAGGCAGTTATTCATCATCTGCCTGCCTTTTCCCAACCATGTGTTGGGTCAGCTTCCAGTCTAACCAGATGCAGCTGATATCAGTATTTTACATGGCATAAATCAGCCTATAATGTTCCCACTGCTGGGACACAGACCTCCTCTTTTTCGAGAAGGAGTGGGCTGTAATCTACCACGCGGGCCCAGTGCGGATTGGTAGATATCACATGTCTAAGAATTTTTTGGATCACTAGAACCAAAAAATTCTTAGACATGTGAGGGAACTGATGTGACTGTGATGTTCATACTAATGAACATGCCGGTTTCCTCACAATGTTTTCCTTCGCCGTTTTGAGAGCAGTGGTGATGAAATGATTAACACAAAGTAAAACGCTTGCCTGGGTTCAAACCTACGACTCGTAAAGTCGGGGCCATTACAACACCACTGCTCTCTATTTTACATGGAGCGGCTGCTTATCTCACCTTCACAACAACCACAACCTGGTTACTAGGACACAAGACAGCCATGAGTCTCACCAAGGGTGGTTCGTGAGACTCATGGTTGTCTTGTCAGACAGGCAGAAGCTGGTTGGTAATATAACCCCATGCTTTTGACATAAAAGTTCACTGTCTAGGATGTGAACCCGCGTCCTCTCCCTGACCAGACAATGTCGGTCGTTAGTCAGTTGGTGTTTAGTCAGTTTACTTACCAATAAAGTTAAGGTCAATTTGAAGTTCAATTAATTGTATCTAGATATTTGATTGTTTTGTCCTAGAAGCCCTATTAGATAAAGTTTTTTTTTTGTTAATAGACACTAAAACTTTTGGAAATCAAATAAGAAACCTATAGGTATCCATCAATTGAATCAAATATTTTGTTCTATAAAAAAAAAAGGTTTGTCTTTAGACTCCGGTTTAAGCGATCGAGCCATTTTTAAATTTCGAACTATTTCCGACAAAGTTAAAGTTCTTATTACAAAAACTGACGTTAAACCCGAGTCCAAGTTGTCAATTTTGCATAAAGAACTTTACTATTGTCGGAATAATAAAGTTCAAAATACAGTAACTTACTCTAAGGTTTAAGCTAGGTCTAAAGTTAGAACTCGATTTGTAATAAAACGGACGATCTATTAAGAGGACATTTAAACTAAAAAAATCAAATAAGACTGTGGTTCGAACCCGACGGCCTACCACTCGTAACTCGGCTCCGTTACTACTGAGCCAACACTGCTCTTAAACACCCAGACATTGGACTATTAAAAAAATATCCTAACGAAAAATCCCATCACAACTTTTCCCGAACTGAGAATCGAATCCAAGTCCTCAGTAGTAGCGCTTCCAACCACTATACTAACGAAACTAATCGCGTCAATTTCGTGACGTTACTAAACAAAAATCAAAACTCGCCCGATCCTGTATCCTGAAAGGCTACGCACACGGACACAGCCAGACAACGCACACAGAAACAAACCAATGTATGCGGACACGGAGTCGCACGCACACAGACGTATGCAGTGTCTCGGTGTTGTATACAGGCTGTTCTTTTTTGCAATAAAGCTTTAACTTTGATTTGAAACTTCGTTTATATTGCTACCCGTACGTCAGAGATCATAAGTTTGTCAAGTAAGGAAATTGTCGATGTGCCTTTGTTGTTTCGATTTTTAGAGACTTATCGCTTAGTGGTTTTCAAAGAAGCTTATACACAGCAGTCGTTTACGCAACTAACTTCTGCCCGCGACTTCGTCCGCATGAAATTTTTCTTAATCCTCCATCCCACCCCGCCGCATCACATCGCCCGTCTACTTCGTGTTCGTTTCGCATTGTTTCTGACTTTATTATTTTTGCTCGGCTCCTAATGGTCGTAGTATGCTGTTAAAATTGTCTATACTTTGTGTTGTAAATTATTTCATCACCACTGCTCTCAATATGGTGAAAGAAAACATCGTGAGGAAACCGGCATGTCCTAGAACAAACAATTCGAAGACATGTAACATTTATTAATCCGCATCGGGCCTGCATGGTTTTACTGCCGGTTTTCTCTCTCACAGAGAGGAGGCCTGTGTCCCAGCAGTGGGAACATTATAATAGGCTGATTATGGATCAAAAGAAAGAGTAATGGTTTTTTTTTACAAAAACACGTGCTTATGAAAAGTTTTCATCAAAATATGGCGGCATCGGCGTGGCAAAGCTTGTGTGGGTGGCACTTGCTGTCGGGGATTAAACTTCCACATGAAACAATTTTTGAGAAACATGACGTGTCTGTAGGTAATAGGTAATACGGGCTGGTGTCCGCAACTCCACGTCAATGCGCGTATTTTGCGTACGGGTGTGTCTGTAGGTAAAAAAAGAAAAGTAAAGTACGTTAATATTTAAACTACCATGTTTTGTGTGTATTTTATTATTAGCAGCGCCTCGCGGTTTCACTCGCATAAGTGTCGAATATCGGGATTCCCAGTGGGAATATCGGGATTAAAAGTATCTTATGGGTTATTTTCATGTAAAAGCTATATTACTGTAAAGTTTCATCATAATCCGTCTGGCAGTTTTTGCGTGAAGGAGTAACAAACACCCATCCATCCATCCTCACAAACGTTTATAATATTAGTAGGGTTTTGATGGATCATCATTTTATTTATATATTTCACTGACATTTACCGTTACAGTTACAGTCTTACCAAGGGGTATCGTATTACCTGGGTTGTGGAGGTCAGATAGGCGGTCGCTCCATGTAAAGTACTGGTGTTCAGCTGCATCCGGTTAGACTGGAAGCCGAACTCAACATAGTTTGGAAAAGGTAGGCAGATGATGATGATGACTTACATTAACCGTTACACGATAATCCCAATGCGATAAATGCACTCATACTAATGAAACTAACATCTACAATAATTTGTAAACAATGCGTATTTTTTTGTGGTTAGGTATAATGTCTTGTATTTGGCAGGTTGCTTATTATAAAATTATTTATATTAATTAGATGAGAAGTGAAAATTAAAAATACAATTGAGATAGGTAGTTACATACTTAGTTTATCTTATTTTTTTTTTCAGAAAATAGTGCAATAAGCTATGATAATAATTAAGAATTATAATTATGAAGCATTTACTCGTAAGTACATGCTTTAGTAATGCGTTTTCTTAACTTACCATGGTATAATATATACAATATTTGATCCAATATAAGAAAGGTAGGTAGGTAGGTATCGACATTGGCCCATTTCAAATAATATATTTTTAGAGTCTTATTGGAAAAATTGAAAGCTCTGGTTTACAAGATCACAAACGATTACCTATAGATCTTATAGGAATTCATATGACAATCGTATTGAAGAATCACGTATTCATTACATACAAAATACTCTACATAGTTACTCCACACTAACTAAATCATAATTCCTTTAATCTGCAACTTCACTTGACGCTAACATCAAACGTTTAAGAAAAAAACAACAGCCTGTATAAGCGCAGTCTGCACACACACACAAAACCAACCCTATACCTACACGTCTGCCTCACTCACACAGACATAAGGCGTAGGAGTTGCACTCACACACAGCCAAATATCTGTCTCTACAAGTCTGGCACGCACACAGACAAACAATGCTTTTGCACACACACAAAAACGACTGTGATCACGGACGCACACACACAAAAATGGAGCTCAAAGGCGGCACACATACACATAAAAATCAGTATATCTAAACGTCTGTGGATGCACACAGACACAGACAGTTCAATGACCGTTCGTCGTTTTTGCAATGAAGTAAGATTTTAGGATTTTTTTTAAACATTAACTCGTAGCTTCTTGTAGAGGATTCTCGACTTTATCTTTAGAGAGATAAAGTTTGAATTGGCTGTTGTGTGGAGTGAAGGAATAGTTGATCGATCAGCTGATTCTTATCATAGCTTTTGGAAAGTACATCCTGGTATATACTTATTACTATCAAAATCAGGCTAAAGAAACAAAATGAAACTTGAAAAAGGGTCCCTGTAAAATACTGATTAGTGTACGAGTCTGTTGCAGGCAGACTCTGGAAGCTACTGGGAAAAACTCAAAAACGATTGCGCTAAGCTGAAGAGGGACTCGGCTGGCCATGGCCACGTCTGCCGTAAGCCCAATGACCTGTGGGCCAAATTAACCACTACGTGGAGCCCTGACACAGCTAGAAGGCGTCGCGGCACACCCCGTAGAAGATGGCGGGACGAGAAAACGACCAGTGGTGGACTTTAGCCCTGGATCGAAAAAACTAAGCCTTTGCTCAGCACTGGTTTGATGCAGGCTAACAGTAACAGTATTGCACAGTCCGGAACTCAAACTCAGAACCCACGTTTAGCAATCGTGATTGGGGCTACTGGGCCAAGGAGGCAGTTTTCTTTTGCAGATATCCGTTCACACCGTGCTATCTCTGTATGAGAAAGGGCATTTGACCAGCTGTGGGACACTTACTAGCTTTTATATAAAGATAGCCTTTACCTGTGGGGTGATTGTGTAACACACTCAGTAGCAATAGGTTTCATTTTGACAGTCAATAATATTCATTGCGTCATATACAGACGCCAGCACATCAAGCTACTACAATCTGTAAAATTTATTTAATAGATTTTCAACTTTATAGCTATAGCATAAGGTTGAAAGTTCATTGGGAATATTTTACAGTTTCGGGTAGCTTGATGTGTTGGCGTCTGTACATTGTTGAGCGGATAGAAAATTTTCGAAATGTCTTATTTAAAAAAGATAACCGGAAATCTCTATTTCTATGGAAAATTTAAAATCAGTCTAATATGGCTGTAACACTATTTTTCGACAATGTTCTCTACTAACTTTTTAGACCTTTGTACCCTGCTTATGCGTATGAAGTTTCATTAAAATCGGTTCATTAATTTCGAAAAATATGGGCTTTAAAGTTTGTATCAAATGCCGTACGGCGTAACCACTCATAAGGATACGACCACTCGGAGCCGTGCACCTTCTGTCGTTTCTTAAGTCTCATGTATCTTAAGCATAAACGGCCTATAATGATCCCACTGCTGGGACACAAGCCTCCTCTCCATGGGAGGGAGCGGGTATCCTGCCACGCGAGCCTGGGTTGGCGGACGTCAAGTCTTCGAATTTTTGGTTCTAGGACAATTTCCTTACGATGTTTTTCTTCACCGTTTTGAGAACAGTGGTGGTGAAATAAATTACACATAGTAAAACGCCTGCCTGGGTTCGAACCCACGATCTAGCACTCGTAAGACGGGGCTGTTACCACCAGACCACGAATGCACGGTATCAGGCTACAGATTGCCAGTATAACCTGACCTCTCATTGTACAGATTTGCCGTCAGATAATACTGGAAGTTATAGGCTTGGTGTGTGCCGTGCGTATTTCTCTATACAAAATATGTAGGTATTACAAAAGGAACTACTACAATTAGATATATCAAAGACATCTATACAAATAAAATTGAAGGTACGACCACCAAAAGAGATAAGTAACCACGGTCGTCGGATATAGTAGAAGTTTAATAGGAAACCGAAGATATTTTAGAATGAAATTTAATTCAATTAATAGAAAATATACAGTTTATCCATCAAATTAAATTTCATTCGAAAACATCCACCGGTTGCTTACTAAACTTCAACTATATCCGACGACCCTGGTTACTTATCTCTTTTGGTGACAGTACCTACGATTCTTATAACAAAAGAAAATTGTCTGTTTGTTCCAGCTAATCTCTGAAACGGCTGGACCGATTTTGATGAAAATTTTACTGACAGATATCTGATATTATAAGGCATAACTTTTATTTCTGACAAAAGAATTAGAGTTCCGCGTAAAAAAAGTAAAACCCTTGAAATCCAATTTGTTTTCAGACGCGACCGAAGTCGCGGGCACAGCTAGTAAGTAATAATTTAAGTGAACTAATCCAAGATAAAAATATTCTGTATCTCTTTGTCAGTTAGAAAAAGTTGTAAAGAAAGGGATGCTTTGCCGGTAACCAAAAACACATTTGACTTTACTCATCTGTCTGCCTTTTCCCAACTATGTTGGGGTCGGCTTCTAGTCTAACCTGATGCAGCTGAATACCAGTATTTTACATGGAGTGACTGCCTATCTGACCTCCAAAACCCAGTTACTGGGATACGATACCCCTTGGTAAGACTGGTTGTCAAGATCAAGATCGGGCTTCTGACTATACGTAACGATTGTCAAAGATCCATGAATGACAGCCGGGACCTTAACGTGCATTCCGAGGCACGGAGGTGTCTTGGTATGTAAAGATAAAGCGTAGCTCAACCTGATCGATCGAACCGTATGGCTGTTATTTCTTCGCCAAAACACATTTGACTTTAGTACCAGTAAAAAAATCAAAATGTTCAGATTCACCAACCAACTTTTTACAAAGGAAATACATAATATGCGTATACATATCTAATATTATAAAGAGGTAAAGTATGTAAGTTTGTATGTAGGGGGTAACTACCAGTCTGATTTGAAAAAATCTTTTTAAAAATGTATTTAACATCACGCTATGACCCTTAGGAGCCGAGCAAAAAGAATAAAAGAATGAACGCTGCACTGAGCAAAAACGAAGTACTAGCGCGGGCAGGCGATGAGATGCGACGCGGCGACGGGGTGGGACGGGGAACAAGAAATTTCACGCGGACGAAGTCGCGAGCAGAAGCTAGCAATACATATAATTAAACCATCCTAATACTAAAGATACGTACAACTCTGTTTATTACCTTTCACGCCTAAACTACTGAACCGATCGTTATGAAAGACAGGTAGCCAGGCCCTTGGACCTGAAGAAGGACATGGCCAGTTTTCAATAAAAAATATGAAATGCAACAGCTAGTAATTTATATTTTAGTCTTATTGATGTTTCAGTTTTCAATCAAAGGGATCGTGTATTTTTAAGAACAGTTGAATTGTAATCCGAGGAGTTTATTCATAACGATGATTAAAAAGTTGAGTGACGTTTAATCGTCAAAAGTCAAAAATGTATGGTTTTACAGTCGCTAATAACTAATTAACTTTAATCAACGGTTATGTAAAAGGGGTCAGTCTCCACCTGTCATATAAGCGTCTAATTTACCAACAGTAAATAAAATTAGAGGTACGTTTGACAAGTTTTTAAAGTTGATTGTTGCTGAAATGAGATTTAGAATTTTAGACTAGATTTTTAACGTTTTTAATTACCAGAATTGGCCTTCAGTTCAATATAATTTAGTGTCTTGAAGTTCCTTTCTCGTTCTTCTTCATAATTAACGTAGGTACCTACTACGCTATGGAATAGGCAACTATCTTCATTCTTCCAACTAACAGATTCCTTGACAAGTGTCTGAAATAAACGCTTTGAGTTTTTAGAGTCTACAAGTTGCAATAATTTCAAACTGCAGAAAAACTTTCTAACCACGCAGACCTTCATTCAACTTAATATCAACACCCCATAAAACCATGAATACATTCAAGAACCCCATAAAAAATCAATACATCAATTTTGTACACTATTGGCTACTTAATTTGGTTTTTTTGACCCACCCCTTATAATGGGGTGTGTGGGCCAATGGGAACACACCCGTACTTTCACCCCAACCCATTATTATCAGAAAAAAGAAAGTGATCGAGGGTAGTATGCTTTCAACCCCTTTGTGTTATATAGGGGTGAATGTTTACACTTATTTTTATACTGCTTTGCATCAATTTGAAATGAAAAGTATTTTTGGGTATCTTGATGTGTATGCTTTAGCCTGTTTGATTATCTGGTAGAAAGTTTCGTAGAAATTCTGTCCTATTTTTGAGTTTATGTAGATACAGCATATTTTGTCGGTATTTCTGGAATATTATGAGATTAACGTGTGAGTATTCGTATAGTGTGCTTAAGTCTTTAACTAATGTAATTGATATTTGTCCGCGTTATGTTAAAGTAAAACAAATAAATAAATATATGTTCTGACATTGTTGAATAGGCCCTCAGACTGAAGGAAAAGTATTCTTTTGTAATCACACTACCGAAAAATATATAACTCGTGGAATTTAAGGCTGAAAGTATTGTGAGGTTTGCCTTGTAAAACAGAAGGCCAATTGTCGTAATTTAAAACGTTTAAATTTATCGCCGTCTCATCTCGGTGACGAACAAATGTCAAAAACTTGTCAAAATGTAGGGAAATTAGAAGTATTTTTTGAGAGATTGCAATTGAGATCAGAGTGTTAAAATTACGAGAATATCCGGGCGTCAGTTTGTTTGTAGAAGTTAGTTACAACCATCATACAAATTTTTGCTGCCAGGCATTAGAATTCTCTGTGACAGGGAGTGGACTGTAATCCACCACGCAGGCCCAGTGCGGGTTGGTAGATGTCACATGTCTTCGAATTTTTGGTTCTAGGACATGCCGGTTTCCTCACGATGTTTTCCTTCATCGTATTGTGCGTCACTGTTTAATACTCATAGATGTTAATATATGTGAAGGTGTACTCTTTTTTGTGTGTATGACAAGAGGCTTATCCCAGCACTAGGACAGTTACAGGCAGATTTGATAGATACTATTATGAGAGCTTTAAATGTTAGGAATTCAAAAAAACACAACTTTATGTGAAGAAAAGAAAGAAAATGCGTTTATTTGCGGCAAACAAGACACATCAAAAAACAGGAACACCAAGAAAAAAAAACAATTTGGGAGAATACATGTGTCACATCCACGCAAAACGGCCATCGCTCAGCATAATGCTAAAACTCAAGAAAAAAAACTTTAGCAGTATGATTGCGTGTCATAAATTGAGGTCACGTAAAGCCTTCTTTAAGATATTTAGAAGCCTAGAACGAAAGACATCAACGCGTTTCAAATTAAAATATTAAAAAAATATTGAAAACAATTTGAACATAAAACGTAACATCACGCCTGTTTCTACGACAGGCTCAGCAGAGGTGAACTTAAAGGTGGTGACGTGATGAGAGGTGCCTTTAATTGGTTATAGAGGTATGGGGAACAGGGTGTAAAGTTCACTTCTATAGAAAAGGGAGGATCCTCCGACCAGACGGGAGTTGTGTCTGGCGGGCAACTGCCCGATGATTCATGTCGGGCCAATTTTTGCGTGACGTCAGCATGACGCGTTGTTCGCATGTGGCGTTGTACATACCGCTATAGTTTAATTGAAATAAATGTTGCCAGCGTCTGTATTACCTTCCACCTCTAATCCGTCAGCCTTCAAAGCAAGGGTGAACATGCATCTTCTGGGCACGCTCGTTCCATGATAGACCTCATACATCGCTTTCCATCATAGACCTCATCCATCGCTTTCCATCATGCGTGATCGAGGTCAAGAGTGGCCTATTCAGCAATAAAGAAATACTTGTACGGCGGACCGACAGGAACGAAGTTCCTTCCACGATACTTGCACGTAAACACACTTCGTATATACAATAATAGAGAGAGAGAGAGAAAGTCGCATTACTCCTACTCCACCTAAAGAACTCCGTTCCAAAAATAATATTATTACAAAACGATTTTCGACACATGACTCGTTTATTGAATTACTAACTCACCCGACAGACGTTGTCCTGCAGTGCGATTCTGTAACCATCTCACCGTGAAAACTTAGGTGATGTGAGCGTGCAGTGAGCTGTCAATACTGACAATTCCTAGCAAAAACAAACTCACTTCACCTAAGTTTTCACGGTGAGATTTTTACAGAATCCACCGGCTGTTTTTGATTCGAAAGACACGTGGCGCCATCTATTATCATAATAACGTTACTGTTGTTTTCCTCGGGAATAGCAGCAACAGCACTTTTTTTTGGGATAAAATGTACCCTATGTCCGTTTCTGTACACCTGACAACGTATATGCAAAATTTCAGGATGATCGGTTTAGGCGTGAAAAGGTAACAAACAAACTTTCGCATTCATAATATTAGTTAGGATTTTATACCTATTTGCACGCTGTCTATTTCATTACTATTATGCTTTATGGATTCTATCTGAAATAAACTTTTTATTATTATAACGCGTGGGGTTGTATTTCACCCCTTGTTGCCGAGGGGTGAACCGTGTTAAAAGCGTCCAGGATTTATCCCCACAGCAACGTCCAATCATGTTATAGGAGAGAGTGACATTATAAAATTCTACTATTTCATATTATTAACTGTTTCTCGCGAGTGCAACCCCTTGTAAGACTCGCTTGGGGGTTGAATTTAAGAACGACACATGCTGTCCTTTAATTATAATCATTGCCGTTCAGAGGAGCAGTGGTGACCCAGTGGTAATAGCGGTGGCTTACGAGTTGTAGGTTGCAGGTTCGAACCAAGACAAGCACTTTACGTATAAGTATTATTTCATCACCACTGCTCTCAAAACGGTGACCAAAACATCGTAAGAAAACCGGCATGTCCTAGAACTGAAAATTCGATGACATGTGACATCTACCAACCCGTACTGGGCCCGCGTGGTGGATTACCGCCCACTCCCTCTCACAGAGAGGAGGCTTGTGTCCCAGCAGTGGGAACAATATACGCTCATTATGGTATTCAGTTGAGTTCAAAGTCATCTACTACTGGATAAGCCAGCAGATGGGCAAGCATCTTATAATGTAACATAACATCACGCCTGTATTACTCAAAGGGTTAGGCACAGTGTACCTATAGTGTAGGTACCAACATTTCGCCAGTTTTGTTTAAGTCTGCTATTGAGAAATTCCCAATCACGCTTTCTCTGATCTGGGAATCGAACACAGGACCTCATGTTCACAAGTAGCCATCACTAGACCAACGAGTCATTTGGTTTAAAAAGGGTTTATTTATTTTTATTTTATTATATTTTCTTTCGTGTTATATAGATTACTTACTAGCTTCTACCCGCGACTTCGTCCGCGTGAAATTTCACCCTCCCCCCGTTCACCCTCTTAGGGATAGAATTTCGAAAAACCCTTTCTTAGTGGATAACTACTCTTCACAAAGAAGACACCCTCCAAATTAAATATCTCTAGGACCAGCGGTTTAGGCTGTGCGTGGATTTATCAGTCAGTCAGGACTTTTAATTTTATATTTATACTAGCTTCCGCCCACGGCTTCGCCCGCAAGATAAATCGATAAAAACTATCATGTCTTTCCCCGGAATGCAATCTATCTCTCTGCCAAATTTTATAGAAAACCGTTCAGTAGTTTAGGCGTGAAAAGGTAACATACAGACAGACGACCGACAGACAGACACAGTTACTTTCGACGAGTTTGTAACTTAATCACACAAAAATGGTTAAACACATTTGGCAGACCATGACCTCCTTATTAAGGAGGTACATTCATCCTGGATAGCAGACGAAGTCGCGAGCAATAGTTAGTGTCAAATAAAATGTTTAGAATTTTGAATTGAACTCATATAGACGTGCACACATCGTGTTTCTAGAGATAGTGACTGACTAACAGATCTGGTCTGTATCGTACGATCAAAGCGGATGCAGTGACGCGGTGGGGGGCACGGAGGGAAAGGGGGGCAGTACGACTATGTGTATGGAATTAGGGTTCCTTAAGTCATGGGTCAGTTGATAAGGTGGGCATGGAAATTGTCTCTAAGATTTGGTTGAATATTTGGATGTACAGACGGAGACGCCAGCACATCAAGCTACCCGAAACTGTAAAATTTTTCCAATTTTGAACCTAATGCTTCAGCGATAAAGTTGTAAATCTATTAAAGAATTGTAGTAGCTTGATGTGTGTATAAAAAGGATTGATTTAATCCTTGGAATCCATACTAATATTATTATAAATGTAAAAGTAACTCTGTCTGTTCATTAGGTACCGTTTTTTACGTTTAAGCCATTATCGTTATGAAATTTGATAGTTAGGTAGCCTGGGGCCTGAAGAAGGACATAGGCATCTTATCATCCTGGATATTTATACAAAAAAAACTACCGACTTAGAAAAAAAAAAACGCTACAAAGTGATAAATAACTTTAATTTCGGAAGTTGGTGTCAAAAAACGAAAATGCGGAATCAACGACTACCCACCCCACACAAATTCAATTAACACTAGTGCATTAAAGAATTAAGGACACCGACTAGAAGAATCATCAAAATTCGCATAGAAATGCCGGAGATGCAGTACATTTATGTATATAACTTCGTACATAAGAATAATTACGTAATGTATTATATACTAAAACCTACCTGAAAGTATGTCTATCACATTAATGAAAGAATGATTAAAATAGCTTCATTATTTTTCGAGAAAATCGCGGACATACAAACATACATACATACGGATCGAATACAGAACCTCCTTTTTTGAAGTCGGTTTATAATAAGTCGCGGGAATCGAGTTCTTCTAACTGAACAGACAGCTGTACTGCTGGACAGCTTGTTACACCATTTTTTCTTCCCAGCTAAAGCTCTAGGAAGTTGTGAAGGGCGGGCGCTTTGGTGACTGCGTTGACGTTCAAAAAGTGCTGATTCTTAGTCTAATTTGAATAAATGACTTTTGATTTTGAATTGTCTTGTTATGATGTCGTCATGTGGCCCACACTGTCAACTGCAACCAACGTGGTTGGTTATAACCTAACCGACTCGGTCAGGGCGTCCTTGCTTAGCTGCTGTGACAAACTTGAACGATGAGCGCCTTAAGTTTTCAGTTGAGCTGCATGATTACTGACAAATGGGCAAAGGTCCACTTAATCTCTGTGGATCTTTCCTCAAAAGATCATTTCAGACACCAATGTAATGGTCTTCACATGGTCTGACCAAGATTATGTCTGGACTTTAAAACAGACTGTGACCTCCGAGTTTGTTTCGGCCTTTCTTCTCAGAGTAGTCAGATAGGAAACGCCGACCTAAAAACCGCCCAACTAGCAAAATACCCTTATATACAAAAGATGGTAAGAACTATAGTGTCATATAAAGCTTATATGTGTTCTGATTAAGCCAGACACCCTAGATACTCTTACAAACAAAAACTTGTAAGAGCTATGGTTTCATATAAGATTTATATGTGTTCTGATTAAACTAGAACCCTTAACAGTGTAATGTTGTAGAACTATATAAGCTTTCAGAGTATTCATACCTGTAACATATTCTTACAGACGTATATAAGAAAACGTTATATAATATTAATAAGAGCAGTAGCATTATAAGCGTCTTTTCCAAGTCTAATTGCCTTTGATACTTAATTAATACTTATAAATACATTTTGTGAGTATATTCGATCTTAGAAGTGACTATACTAAGTGTTTTAATAGATTTATATAATATTAATAGGAGCAGTGCCATTATAAGCGTCTTTTCCAAGTCTAATTGCCTTTGATACTTAATTAATACTTATAAATACATTTTGTAAGTATATTCGATCTTAGAAGTGACTATACTAAGTGTTATAATAGACTTCTGTAAAACGTGTGATTTTTCTCGCCTAAGACATAATATAGAGTAGAAGCAATTTAAAACTCCTACAAGTGTCTTAAACAATTCGTTATTAAGCGTTGTTTATTTTCCTTGTTGTATTTTTGATGGTTCCGTACAAAATAATGACAACTTTTTTGTTGACATTATTGAACGAAGTAGTTATAGTGATTGCAATTACTGAAGTACCTACTGAAAATGAAATTTCGGATTATGAAAAAAATGTACAGTTGCGGGAAGATATTAAAAAATGGGCCATTAATAATAATATATCACACTTAGCTTATAATGAACTTGCTGTGATTCTGAATAAAAGAATCCAACACATATTACCCAAGTACCTAAATGTACGCCAGTGGCGCGTGTCTATTAGGGGGAATACCCAAAAAGCATTATAGCCACGAATGTTGCCAGCGTGTTCGAACTGTACTATTTTTCCTGTAATATTCGTTATATTTACGCATAAGTACGAATGCTTAATAATGTTGTACATCATCTAGGTATAGATAAATACTTAATACTAATAATGCCTAAACTACAAGTACGTAAGTAGTAAAAAGTGTACCTACCCAAAATTTTTCTATAAGTAGCTTGGAAGTGAGCTATAATTGCATATCACTATATATTTATAATTTTATTTACGTATAGGTATAATCAGTAGAAGTTTTTTGTTTTAATTAGTTAACACACTTCACATTCATCATTTGAGTAGTGGTCGTAAATTGCAAATTTACGGCAGCCTGTGCACCAGAATATCATTTTGGGTGATTGTGAAATGTTGGGGCAGGAACTTTGAAGTGGGATATCCACAGGCGATACAGTTTTCATACAATACAAAGTGCGTTATGTCCCATGGCCATTTTTCATTATTAAGCATTCGGATCTTTTTTTTTACTTAAGAAACAGTCGACATTCATAATTGCAACCATATTTGTCCTAAAACAATATAAGCGTGAATTAATTGATACCTATAATGAATTCGTCGGTTGGCTTTCTTTTACATTTCAAGGAACCCTAAAATTTTTATCAGTAATAATGGCCGTGTAGAATATATGTTTTAAGTATAATATGACTTTTTGAGTGCGATATAAACCTTACATAAGAATAGTGGACTTATATTGTTCTGATAAAGCACTTATAAGTCATGATTGGTCGTAATGGCGATAATTTGATATTAATTCACAAATTAATTGAAATAATTTATAATATAAGTTACATTTTTGAAAAGGCCCGTGAAAATATTGTTATTCAAATTTCAAAATAATCGACAAAAGCTACTTCGCAACCTAATATTCACATAGAGTTCATGACAAATACATGATTAAGAAACTAGAAATTTTGTAGAAAAGTGAAATAAAACGTTTTTGATGCGTGTTTTTATTTTTTAAAGTTTTAAATTCACTTCGCGACTTCACGGCAGTTTGTAAAATTATACTCTTACTGGAACATCGCAAAGAGGACTACTAGCGATATTACACTTAAAACAGCATTAGTAAGAGGAATTTAAGGTTGTTTGCCCTTAAAGCATGCCATTGCAAGTCACTTGTAAGTGTCAAAGTCAAAGTCAAAGTCAAAGCATTTATTTCAAATAGGCACATTAAAGGCACTTTTGAACGTCAGAAATTACAACAAATAGAATTGATTCTAGTCGCCCATTCCAAAAGGTAGTTTTCGTATGGAGAAGAACGGGCAAGAAACTCCACCGTTACTCTTTTAAAATATTTTACAAAATTTTGCATACATTAATTATATAATAATAATATGTGAACACGATGCACCTAAAATAAAATTACTATACCACAATAGGTAAAAGACTTAAAAATGAAACCATGACATATAAATTAATTATCTGATAGATACATGGTGCTCACATATTTACAAACATGGTAAAAGTAAACGATTTTCATTTAAAAAAAAAATTACAAGTAATAAGTCAGGGTGTGAGTAGTAAAGTAGTTACAGAATGTAAATCAATGTCAAAAAAAAAAGTATAAATTTACAATTAAATTGCAACCAGTTTGATTTTGTCTAGGCTCCAGATTGTCCTATGGAGCAGGACCAGCATGTTTCCAAGCGTTCTTATCTTGGATATAATCTTCTAATTTATAGTATGCTTGTTTACAAAGTGTACGTTTAATGTGAGTTTTAAATTTTCTTTCATTTAATTGCAATACATCGCAAGGTATTTTATTGTAACATTTAACACAGTACCCCATAAAAGATGTATGTACCTTGGCTAATCTGAAAAATGGTTGATGTATTTTATCTTTATTTCTAGTATTAAAATTATGTCTATCGCTTATTTTATTAAAAAGATGTAGATTTTTTCTTACATACATAATATTTTCATAAATGAATTGGCAAGGTACCGTCATAATATTAATCTTTTTAAAAAGTTCCCTGAGAGATTCGCGGCGACGTAGATTATAAATGGCTCTGACAGCTCTTTTTTGCAAAATAAAGATGGATTCAATGTCAGCAGCTCGACCCCATAGTAAAATGCCGTACGACATAATGCTGTGAAAGTAGCTAAAATAGACTAAACGCGCGGTTTCTATATCAGTTAATTGTCTTATCTTTCTAACAGCATAAGCGGCAGAGCTAAGCCGCCCCGCAAGAGATGTTATGTGAGGTCCCCATTGTAATTTGTCGTCTAGCGTGATTCCCAGAAAAACAGTTTGATCAACAAATTCCAGTTTTTCTCCATTCAGTATGATGTCACATTCACTACTTCTAACATTAGGTAATTTAAATCTAATGCATTTGGTTTTCTTTTCATTTAGTACCAAATTATTTACCGTAAACCAATCTTGGACCTGAAGAATAGAGTTATTCACGTCGTCAAGATTTTGTGCTCGTCTGTCTATCTTAAAGATCAATGAGGTGTCATCTGCAAATAACACCATCTTCGGTTGATTTTGAAGTAATTGGGGTAAATCATTAATGTAAACTAAAAAGAGGAATGGACCCAATATAGAACCTTGAGGAACGCCCATTGCTATTTCAGACCCTAATGAGTTTACGCCGTTTACTTGAACTTTAAGCTTTCTATCTTTTAGGTATGACTTTAGTAAATCAAGAGCTAAATTCCTAATCCCATAGTGCTCAAGTTTCAGCAGAAGTGTCTCATGGCTTACGCAATCGAACGCCTTAGAGAGGTCGCAAAAGATTCCAATGGCATCTTGTGCTTCCTCCCAGGCGTTAAAAATGTTCTTTATTAGGTTTACACCGGCGTCAGTGGTACAACGCCCTTTGGTGAAACCGTACTGTTGTTCGTGAAAGATGGAATTTTTGTTAAAGTGGCGTAACATTTGATTGAGCATCAACTTTTCAAACACCTTACTGAGAACCGGCAGAATTGAGACAGGCCTATAATTGTTGGGTTCTTTACTATCACCGGATTTGAACAAAGGAACTACTTTACTGTGTTTCATGAGATCCGGAAAGACTCCTTGGTCTACACTGATGTTAAATATGAAAGCTAAATAGGGCGCAATCGTTTCGATGATAGATCTACAAACTTTTACAGACATTCCCCAGAGATCTTCTGTTGATTTAATTTTAAGATCTTTAAAAGCTTTTATAACAGCCTGGGGGTTTGTATGTTGAAACCCAAACTCCGAAGGGCATGCCTCAACATTCTTTCTAAGTAAGTCAGCAGAAAGCGCGGGTGAGGAATTCAAAGCTTCAGTAGTTTTAATGGGAATATTAGCAAAAAAGTTTTCGAATTCCTGGGCAATTTCTATATCTGAATTGATGGGGCCATGTGCGGTCTCTAAATTAAATTCAGTATTACGCTGTTTTTTCCTACCTGTTTCATTATTTATTATTTGCCAGGTAGTTTTTATTTTATCATCGGCTGATTTTATTTTATTGCTAATATAAAGAGCTTTAGCAGTTTTGCATACACTTTTGAAAGTCTTAGAATAAGTTGCAACATACTGATGAAGGCTTGTGCTATTCATATGTTGCTTCAAGCCATAAAGTTCAAAGAGGTTTTCCCTGCTTTTACGAATACCTGGAGTCGCCCAATCGCTAAATAAGAACTTTGTGTAAATACTTTTAGACTTTAGTGGGAAAGTGTCATTAAATTGCGTGTTTAATAGTGAAAAGAACTCGGCGTAAAACTCATTTGGGTCACATAAATTATTAAAACTCTGAACACATAATTTACTGGCCAAAGAATTATTTAATTTTTCTAAATTTTTACATGTAATTGGCCTAAACCTTATTAAAAATTTTTGTAAAGGCACGTAGGAGCAAAATGTTATTGTTTGTCCACTGTGATCAGATGGCAACTTATTTACAATTTGTTTGTGTAAATAATCACAGTTACAGAAAATATTATCTATACAAGTGGCAGTGGAAGCTGTTACTCGGGTGGGTTCAATAAAAACATTTGACAAATCAAATGACCCAAAAAGACTTAATAATCTGATAGTATTTGAATTATTTTCTAATAAATTAATATTAAAATCGCCACATATGATTATTGACTTACTACTAGCAGAAAGTTTCTTTAGCACATCTTCCATTACAGAATCAAACAAAGCTAGATTCTGGTAACTTGGAGGTCTGTATACGCATACTACTACATGCTTATCGAGCTCAACACAGGACAATTCAATGGTGTGTTCAACAGACAGCCCGACGATGTCTTTTCGTTCCTTTGATTTAATTGAATTTTTAACTAATATTAATGATCCGCCATGTATCATACGTGTTCGGCTGAAATGGCTAACTACACAATAATTTTCATAGTTAATTGACATTACTTGATGGGCTTTTAACCAATGTTGTGTGTTTGTCAAAGTGTGTTTGTCATTATAAAAGTATCAGGCAAGAGTTTTGTAAGATTGAAATTACTCTTCGCGAGACCCTTACAAGTCAATTGCAAGGGTGAATATACTTATAAAGTGCGCCCAAATCCACACTTATAACAGTCTATAAGTGTGAATTAAGAGTGAAAAAAATATGGTCTTAGGATATTTGTAAGATTATTTTTTGCTAGTTGGGCGAGGCCGAACGTAAAAGTCTTGTACAAATATACGTATACTTAGAGAAATAAAATAATTTATCATTTGACGGTATATAAAGTTTTAAAAAAGACCAGATAGTTAAAAGAAGATTATTCAATAATAAAAGGCGATCATCATTAGAAGTTCAATTAAATAGTCTGACAGAACACCGTACGAGTGTGCGCTCGCGCCTGACCTTTCGCCGGTGTAACCCCTGTGATTCAGAGCCACATAACGAGCGAATGATCCGGTCGGGCGGCTACCGAGATACGCGAGCTGTGCGTTGTTGCTGTGTGAGTGAAGTGCGTGTGCGTTGTCACGCGAGATTTTTGTACGTCCGTCATTAATATCAAAAATTGTTTATTATATTCAAATGAAGTACAAAATATAATAGAATATTTTTTATTACACCACCACCACCATATAGGGTAACACAATCGGCGGTCTTATCAATAAAAGCGATATTTTGAAAGCAACCTTTGGATCAATTGACACTTATCTATATGTTGGAGTTGGTTCTCAATTATTACAATTGTGGGTAGTCCACATAATTTGTTATGATTTGTAATTGTAACCGATGGTTTTTTTCAAAATAATTAATGACATGTTACTTTGATTTTAAAATGATTTACTTTGTGAAATCACCATTGTTTCTTTACGACAATTATTCTTGTATTATTTGATTACACTTTAAAGTATATGATATCGACTTTTTTACCGAAAAAAGTCGATTCATTTTTGTCAAATAATTGAAATTTTTCTCCATCTGAATGTATACAGATGGAGCCAAACACTTCAGTCGTGTGGTTATAAGCACACTCGCTTTTTTAAATTGTTGTAGGATAGTGTGTTTTTTGCGTTATGTGTTATCCAAAACTTAACTACCATTACCTACTTCCTCACTACACAGTATCTTTCGGATTGAAAAGATAACTCGAAACTCTAACTCTTTTTCTCCGTTTCTTTAAAATAAGTATCTCAACTAACGAAACTATGATGAATTCTCAGCCTGCAAAGTGCAAATGTGTCAATTTATACGAATTTCTTCATAGGGAATGGAAAACTAACGAAAATAATTGTCTGAAAAAACGGATTTACAAATCAATCGGTAAAAAACGTTCAGTTCTATAAAAATATTTTTTAGAGGTAAGTCCTAAGAAACATCTTTGTAAATTCTAGGATTTCCTTTTAAAATATCGGTTCAAAGAAATAATTCCTTAGATGACATGAAGCACACTAAATTATGATTGTCAGCATCCTTATAATATGTTGCTCAGACATAAACTTGATTAAACTTAAAAAAAATATTTTATTTTAAACTTTACAAAATAATTATATTTTTAAGAAAAAAATAAAATGAACTAAATTTAGAAAACAAAAACCATACCCAAATCAAATCATCATACCTATATAAGTAATTCTAACTGAAAGCCAAAAAAATTAAGTAGACCAAACGCATCCGTCAAAATGTCGTCGATTTGCCGTGACGTGCGCAGCAGTGGAAACACACAGACAGTTCGAAAGGCAATGACACCAGTCAGACTCAAACTAGATCTGCAGATACGGGCCGGAGACCAACCATCACGGCGCGACAGTTACGAGGTACGGCAGAGTTCATAGTGGCCATGAAAAGGAAAAAAATTGCACTTATTTAAAAAAATCTTCGAATTAAAATAAGATACTAATATATTTTTAATTTTATGTGACACATGTCATGTAATTGTGTTGTGGAGGTCAGATAGGTAGTCGCTCCATGAAAAATACTGGTATTCAGCTGCATTCGGTTAGACTGGAAGCCGACCCCAACAGTTGGGACAAGGCTAGGCAGATGATGATTTGAGCCTAAAAAGCCTCATCAGGACGCGACAGTTGGGAACTTACTGTGGCAGAGCAAGGTACAGATGCCAGCACATGAAGCTACTACAATCTGTCAAATTTCTTTAATAGATTTTCAACTTTATCGCTAAATCATAAGGTTCAAAGTTGTCAACAATGGTCCACATTAGCCCTGGACTAAAATAGTTGAAAGTCCTGAAATAGGTCGCCTAGCAGGCACCATTCAGGTTAACTATGGCCATTTTTTATACTATTATAGAATAGTAATGTTCCCACTGCTGGGACATAGGCCTCCTTTCTGTGACAGGGACTGGGCCATAATCCATCACGCGGGCCTAGTGCGGGTTGGTGGATGTCACACGTCTTCGAATTTTTGGTTCTAGAACATGCCGGTTTCCTCAAGATTTTTTTCTACGTCGAAATAATTTATACAATGTAAATTGCAGACCCAGTGCGGGTTGGTCCCCGTAGAACCCACAAACTCCCCATAGCAACAAGAATTATCATTGAATTAGCCTTCCGACAATTGAATTGTATGGAAAATATGATTGTATGTAGATTGTGATGTATGTGTGCTGCATAGGTCATGGTTTTCCGTCATTGTCATAACAAAATGTACAAGGATTACGAAGCGTTTTATAATTACATGAATTTTGCATGATTTTACCTTTATTCCCTGGCAAGATGTATAAGTCCACCTACACTTCGCTAGTAATGTTTACCTAAGTCCCATGGAACAGGGGGCGAGCCTATTGCCATCCACGGGACACTAATTCAGACTACGGGCTGAGGCTGAGAAATTCCTAATAGTACCAATTTCACTGACCTGGGGAAGTATCCCAGGACCTCATGCTCAGCACTCGCGCTTGCGACTAGGTCAACGAGGTAGTCACCCTTTTTAACCATATTAGTAACAAAACATTCAATGAATTCGAAATAAGTGCCTACGTTATTATCAAAGCATGTAACTGGATAAAGTTTGCCATATTCTGCTAATAGATGGCGTTAGTAGTAGTGTAGTATTGAAGACTTATTTGGCGTTTCCTATCGAGTATGTTCATGTGGTGTAAAATTTTTTTTTACTTGGTTTTTGGGGATGTAACCTGTCTGTTAGTCCAGGGTATTATGTGAAAATTACCCTATTCTTTAGTCCAGGATATATTCTATATTTATGTATAGGTACTACATATCTACATTTTATCAAAGTCAAATCATTTATTTCAAATAGGCACATTAAATGCACTTTTGGACGTCAAACCTCACAGTAACATTTAATTGATTCCAGTCGCCCCTTCCAAAAGGTAGTGTTCGTATGGAGAAGAATGGGCAAGAAACTCCACCGTTACTCTTTTAAAATGTTTTACAAGGTTTTGTCTACATAATATAATTATATGTGAAGACGATGCACCTAGAATAAAATTAGTCTACCACAAAAAGTAAAAAGAATTAAAAATGAAGTAATGACAGGTAAATCAATTATGTGATAGATAATGGTGCTCACATATTTACAAAATATTTACAAATATTGTACAGTATGTGTAGTGTATTGTACAGTTGTATCCAGTTGTGTTAGCTGTGACGGTGTGATTGACTTGTAAAAATAGATACAACAACATTTTCGTATTTATTTGAAAATAGATGACGCCCGCTCATCATGGATAGGTTAGATGTCCACTGTTGGGTCTGGGATAGGTAGGTGTTCCAACTGGCGATGTTTGCTTTTTTGGCACTAGTTTTATCAAGGAAAATATGTAAGTAGGCTCAGTCTTGCATCTAAGGGTAATTAATTTAATTTTTATGCTGCAGTTACTATAAACACTATTTACTAGGTATAAAAGTAAATCAGGTTACTGAAGCAAGTTATATCTTTTTTTTAAATACCCTGTGTGCCCTAGTTTTAATTACCTATTTTAATTGAGGTCCAGCTCTTAACCCCGTCTAGCCCTTTTAGGGCTTCTAGAGAATAGTCTCTAAAAAGGATCAAACTACTCCCCCTAAAGAACCATGAAACATGAAACCATTTCACGTAGAAAGTTGAAATATGACGCTTTTTTATGCCATTAGGTGGCAAACAAGCTGACCTGCCCCTGGTGGTAAGTGGTCACCTTCGCCAGTAGACATCTGCAATACCAGAGGTACCACAGGTGATTTGCCTACCCTTCTTGAAGGAACTTAAAGCTGTCCATTAATTACTTCGATCAATAATTGTATTAATTATTTCAATTTTAAATAGTTCTAATTAGGTACTTATTTTAATGCAATGGTGCAGTGGTGGTGAGGTAACGGCCGGCCCCGACTTACGAGTTGTAGGTCGTGGGTTCTAACCCAGACAGACGTTTTACTTTGTTTAATTTATTTAGGCCCGCGTGGTGGATTACGGCCCATATTCTCTCACAGAGAGGAGGCCTGTGTCTCCGCAGTGGGAACGTTATGGCTGATTCCGCTTATGCTTATTATTTTAAAAGGGCTAGGGGGACCGGCCCCCTAGCCCTTTTAGGGCTTAGTCACCCAAAAAGGACCAGAAAACTCCCCGGGAAGAACCACGAAAATGAACCACCATTTTTGTCAGAATCTCTTTGACTTAGAAAGTTGAAATTGGACGTAATACGGAATCATGTTGACACACACAATTTGACAGTAGTTAGCAAGTTTGAAATGCCTATCGAGGTGTTAATTTTGTCTGGGACCTGTTTCAAAAGAGTTTTTAGTTCGTAGTTTTGTGGGAAGTATAGCTTTGGGACAAAAAATGTATCTATATTTAAGGGAATAATTGCTCATTACTGTTATTATGATTATGATGTAAAAATATATTTATGTTATATTTTGTTAGGTTGGTATATGTATAACTTTTTTCTTTTTGTTTCAGGAGTGGAAATCATCAAATGACCCCTCTCGCTCAGGGTGGAGCGGAAGGGAGTGTCAGACTCTTACTGACTAAAACCCACCCGTGTTCCTTGCTTAGCCCTTTATGTTCCGGGCCAGCGGTAACCCTTTCGGACAATCCCGCTGACCCGGCAGGCTTCGGCCCTGACGGGCCCCTTCAAATAATGCTGACTCTGATCTCTTTGAGGCGTGCGTGGAACACGTACGCGCCTTCCGGCACGGACCTGGGCCTAATCGGACGGTGAGGTACCCATTACTCTGGTATAGAGGTACTGGTATAGATATACTTACAAAATAATTTTAGCAGTCGTTTGAGCTCGAAGACATGTGACATCTACCAACCCGCACTCCCTCTCACTCCCTCCCACCGAGGGGAGGCCTGTGTCCGAACAGTGGGAACATTATAGGCTGATGATGTAGTCAGTTGACTTGAAAGATGAAAAGAAAGAAAGAACATACGTACTGTTGCGGCAATGGCGACATGACGCATAAAAAAAAAACACGAAAAAGAACAAAATTACACTTTGGGAGAAAGTATGCGTCACATCTACGCAAAACGGCCATCGCTCAGCATACTGCTAAGACCCTATGCGAGACAGAGCCCCAGCGCTGGTTTTCAGCGACATGCTTCTTTGATGTTTTCCTGGGTTTGATTTCCAGGGTCCCAGCAACGGCTTATTAAGTTTTTCCTTAGGGGATTTGTCAGTACAGCCCGGGTCAAGATATGTGCCGGATTTTAGAGTAAGCGCCCAATTAAATGGGATTGAAAAACAATACCAGTAAATAGTTCCGGACCAAAAAAATTCAAACCCTCAAAATCCAATTTGTTTTCCGACAGGCACGCAAACGAAATCGCGGGCAACAGCTAGTTATAAAAAAAAACACTGGCACTCCGGTAGTGCCGACAGAAGTGAAAACTTGAACAATTACGAGTGTATTTTGTGAATCGTCTTATAAACAAAACACGCGTGTTAAGGTGTGTTCCTTATTTTATAGGGTTTTTTGCAAATCAGGTATGATGACCAAAGTGACTGGTTTATTCTTCTCGTGAAAGGAATTTATTCAGATTTACAAATAAGCACACAGGATAGACTTCAGTTCGTGGTGTTGGTCGCGGCAGTGCTTCGTTAATCATTTCTAAAGTGGTAACTAGATAAACTAATAAGGAGCCTGTATGAAATTTTACACAATGTTACCTTTGTTCGATTACCATAATGTTTGCAGAGGCGTATTAGAAGAGGACGTAGATGGTACGATTGATATTAGTTACATTTTTACATACTATTGGCCTTGTACATAAAATGTATTTGAGCTCGTCGTCAGTTATATATCCGTGGTTCAGCGCCATCTCGTCGTTGTTGGATGAACTACGTAGTTAGTACGCGAGGCCCTCGTAGTTCTTCCCGATGTGCGCTGTCCTCAACAACGCGCGTCTTACGTTTTACGTCTTACGAATTTTCGATCAGGGTCACGTGACCTGACGCGAGTTTAGAAGTTTTTACCCATTCCAAAAAAAGTACACAGCGCCGCTAAAGAAGTTTTCACTTCAATAAGTTCGCATTGTTAAAAGGGAAAGTCGTATAAAATTATATTTCATGAAATATTTGACATGGTGCACTTTAACAGAATAAATTCATTAGAAATACTGAGGACTGTCATTCATACTGGTGTCAAAGGGTTTACAAAAAGCTGAGAAAGGTCACACAAAGCAATAGGGTTTTATGACATTAGAGGGTTGGCCTGCAAAATGGTAAAAAAACGTAAGAAAATTTGAATTTCACGGGCTACCCTGGTGCTTACCCCTTAAGAACCTTGGTCCGTAATACTTTCTCTTGCTTTGGAATAATGTTATTCTAAATAAATAATCAAAAGGCCCTCAAAGGACCATTTCTTTTATAATATATCAAACTGGTCCTTCTGTAGAATCCCTTAAGAGGGAGGCGCTACGGTAGCACGAGAAATTAAAATTTACTTACGTTTTTTGCAATTTGCAGCCTGCAAATTGCAAAAAACGTAAGTAAATTGTAGGTCAGTGCCAGGTTTTATGTTGATTAAGGTATGATTCGAGACCGTAACAAGTATGTATTTACAGAATTATAATCATTAAAAGTTAAAATCAATACAACCCTCTAAGTTCATATAATCCTATTAAATGACTATTTCCTGAAATATCAATCAATAGGGTTTTATGACATTAGAGGGTTGGCCTGCAAAATGGTAAAAAAACGTAAGAAAATTTGAATTTCACGGGCTACCCTGGTGCTTACCCCTTAAGAACCTTGGTCCGTAATACTTTCTCTTGCTTTGGAATAATGTTATTCTAAATAAATAATGATCTATGATAATGATGATGTATGAATGATGAAATAATGTTATTCTATTATGGTCGATGAGCTATATCTATTGCATTACCTACATATATGGTACAATTTATTTATCAGGTGTATCCAAGCCCTAAAAAGGACCATTTCTTGGTGGTGCTTGTCTAGAATCCCGAAAGACGAAAAAGTCCTTATATAAAATTTTCTTCTGCTTTGAAATGATGCTGAGGGCTGTCCCTATTGCGCGATTTATACATATATTTCTATATGCACCTATACAATTGTGTATTATTATTATATATATAAGGTGTCCGGTAATTAATGGATAACCTTTTACTACGGGACCAAACAAAGTCACAAAAAAAATCAGCTGTTCCCTACATTTATGTTCGCATAACTCGTCAAAATGTAGGAAAATGCTGATTCTTTTTTCGCGATTTCAGGTTTGGTCCCATATTAATAGTTGTTCATAATGATAACTATAATGAACCCTGAAGAGGTTATCCATTTATTACCGGACGCCCTGTATATTCATTAGAAAGAAATAATCTTTTATAACAAACACGACGAGATTTTATTTTAAATCATATCACTTTAAATAATTCCTACGCTTTTTTAAATCTATCTAAAAAGAATAAATACTTTATAGAGCAAGGGCTGTGAAAAGTCTCTCGAAAGAATCTTCCAAAATTCGCCCCAGAGGTCGCAGGGCTCTTTAGCCCATAAGACCACCTTAGGACTATCTCTAAAGACCAAACTGGTCCTCTAATGCTTAATTTTTTTTTATTCTGTACTTAGCAATAATTTAAATATTGTGTTACATAATGATGAAGCAGTTTAATATACCTACACTTTCTAAATCATCATCATCATCGATTCCAGCCGAAAGACGTCCACTGCTGGACATAGGCCTCCCCCAAGCACCTCCCCTTCGACCGGTTCTATACTTCTCGCATCCAACGGGTTCCTGCGGCCTTCACAAGGTCGTCGGACCACCACTTTGTAAATACTCAGGCGAAATTTGTTGAGATTTAGTGTCACAAGACTTACCAATAACTGACAAAGATAACATTGATATGCAAATATAGTTGTGAATTAGAGTGGTTAGTAATTCGTTAGTTGGCTGTAAGGTAGTAATGACTTAAAAAGATATTTGGCCTTCATAGGGTTGTTATAGGGCCTCAACAGCCCTAAGGAAAGTAAGGACCAGTTTCCTTGGGGCTTGTTGGCCTAAGAACCATTCCCTTTAAGAATAGCTGTCTAGAGCCAGTCAAGACTTATAAAGGCCTCAGAAGAAGCTGCCAAATTCACTTAAAGGGTCGTGCAGGGCTTTTTAGCCCTTAAGGCAGCATTAGGACCTATATCTAAAGACTAAACTGCTCCCTGAATACAATTTTCTTATTCTGTTCTTAGATATGTTTTAGCAAGGCTTTGTTTTAAAACAATCTTACGTAATGAATAACGATGATACAGTTTTATATACATACTTACACTTTGTAAATATTCAGGCAAAATTAGTTTAAGAGTCAAAACAGTGATGGGAAACATCGTGAGGAAACCCAGATGTCCCAGAACCAAAAATTCAAAGACATGTGACATTTACCAACCCTCACCGGGCTCGCGTGGTGGATTATAGACCACTCCCTCTCACAGAGAGGAGCCCTGTGTCCCAGCAGTGGGAACATTAAAGGCTGATAATGTATAATTTCTTTAAATAATTCCTACTTTTTGAGTTATGAAAAGTATTGTGTATAGTTACAAAATACTTTCAAGTGCGGGTAAAGACTGTCAAAGGTCTCAGACGAAGGGTTGTGAAGGGCTCTTTAGCCCTTAAGACCAACTTAGGGCTATCTCTTAAGACCTTAATGGTCCTTCAATACCTACAATTTTCTTCTGTTCTCAGTAATACTTTAAATAGCAAGGCCTTGTTTTAAAACATTCTTACGTAATGATGAAGCAGTTTTATATACCTACACTTAGTACATAATTTATTAAGGCAAAATTGGTTGTGAATTAGTCAAATTCAAAACATTTCACATAAACCTACATGGGCACTTATGAAACGTCAAAAGCTAGGTGCACGGTTCCAATTGGTCGTTTCCTATGGAGAAGAGCCGGCAAGAAACTCCTCGTTTTCGTTTAAAAATAATTGGCTTTTACAATGCTTTCAAATAATAGTGTTAATACTACCATACCTATGTATGGGAAGGCAATTTGTGTCAAAAGACTTACTAGTAACTAACAAATATTGCATTTTTGACACCATTATGGGGTTGTTATAGGGTCTCAACAGCCCTAAGGGTCTAGTAAGGACAAATTTTTGGAGCTTGTTGCCTTTAGGACCATGCCCTTTAGGGTTAGCTGTGACGAAAATGATTCTGAAATTGAATTTCGGTATTATATTTGGCCCGAGAATAAGTCTATCAAAGGTTGCATATTGGATTATAAGGGTTATAAAAAGACTTAAGGACCAAACGACCTGAAACTCAAGGCATTTATTTCAATTAAACAATTTATAGGCACTTTTTAATTTTCCATGGATTCGGTCAGTCAGAAAGATGAAGCTAGATAAGCCCATTACAAAGTGAATGTAGTAGGTTCTTATGGAGAAGAACGGGCAAGAAACTATGCATTTTTTTGGGTGTATCCCTCAGGGCCGTTCCCTTTAGGTTTTACCCTCAAGACTACTTACTAGATATATGTATATAATTTTATTATATTCTAAGGAAATAATGCTCGATTGTTAAGTCATATGGACTGAGCGTAATTTAACGCTAGACAGTAATTACCTATCCTAGTACAATATGTTAGGTTAGGTCAAAAATACCTGTGACAAAAATGGTACAAACATTGAATTTGCTACTCCTGGCCTGTGAATAAGTCTGTCAAAGGTTGCATATTGGATCATCAGGGTTATAAAACGACTAAGGGACATTTTTTTTAGGGTTGTAGCCCTTAGGACCATTCCTTTTAGGGTTAGCCGTGACAAAAATGTTCTTAAAGGTGAGTTTTCTATTGTATGGGAGTAATGCTAGATTGCTTGGCCATACTGAATGAACTATTACATAATGCAATGTTAGATATTAATACTTGGGCGTCGTAAAGTATGCGTACACGCACAATAGGTTAGGTTAGGAATACCTGTGACGAAAATGGTACAGATATTGCATTTGCTATTCCCGGCCTGTGAATAAGTCTGTCAAAAGTTGCATATTAGATTATCAGGGTTATAAAATGACTTAAGGACCAGATTTTTGGTGTGTATCCCTTAGGACCATGCCCTAAAGGGTTAGATGTAGCGAAAGTGGTCCTGAAATTAAATTTTATATGCTATGGACGTAAAGCTAGACTGCTAAGTCATATTGAATCAGGTATTACTTAAAGCAATGTTAGAGATTAATACTTAAGACATTGTAAAATAAGTGTATTACGCACTATGTACTATTTTAGTGAAAATGGTCCTAGTCCTATAAAGTGACAAAAATTTAAAAGAGCATGCTTAGATGATTTGGTCATGTTGAGAGGATGAATGAAAGGCGACTAACAAAAGGCAGATGTGGAAACGCCGGGAGGGGACACCCTAGAAGGACATTACACTGACCTTATTGGTGGTGTGGTTCAGAAAGTTCAGGTGCGTGTATGACCAGATGTATGAACGTAAACGAGACAAAAGGTGTATGTAAAAATCGTAGCAGGTGATGTCCTGTAGTTTCTGCCTACCCCCATGACAAGGTGTGGGTTTATGTGTGTATGGTCCTTGGATCCGTTTGAATGAAGATTTTATGGTTATATAAGTGATTGAATCAACACTAGGTCCTACGTAACAGTTTTATTGCGTATCTAGATTTTACTCGCAGCCACGTGCTCGCCTAGGTTAGGTTATATTTACACGTCAGACGCTTCTTATGATTTTCTCTCTTTAAAATCTTGTATATTCTGGCTGTGAAATTTATGCCTTTTATGTTTTTATGGGTTCTTTTGGATCATTATTAACATCCAGTAGGGCATTAATTTCTACCCCTTTATATCACTCTTACCTACTTGTACTTCTTTCTAAAGATATTGCTGTTTTTTTTTCATAACATCACGCCTGTATTCCCTGAAGGGTTCGGCAAAGGTACCGATATTAACACCCATATTTGCCCAGTTATGTTTGAGTCTCATGTAATATGGGGCAAGCCTATTGCCCTCAACCGGGCACAAATCCCGACTCCGGGCTGTCTACTGAGAAATGATAGATGGAAAAACCCAATAACATTTTGCCCGACAAGGAAATCGAATCCAGGAACTCATGCTCAGCCAGCAGCAGTGCTTGCGAACACTAAACCAACGAGGAACTCAAAGAATTTTACCTGTGCCATTTATTTGGTCGATGTCTTTGTCAAGCGGTGGACAGTGATGAGATGTATTTATTTTTGAGGGATGGCCCTGCTCATGTTCTTTCAAATTAGTGAAATAACTAATCAAATTGTGATTTGGAGTATGAAAATGATCTTAATTCATTCAATTAATACCTGGTCCATGTGCCATGAACGCTAGAAAGAGAATGCTAAGCCAGGACCTTGAGAAATCATTGTGGATTCACATATTTGGGCATAAGGGAAGTAGACTTGAACTAAGGGCTTGAACTTAAGGACTAAATCTTTCCTCAATAGTTATTTAGTTTTTAGTCTTATTTTCGTTAGTCCTATTTTAGGGAAAGGTTGTTCTTTCTTTAATAAAGGCGCAATAAGGGATTTTGACGACATTGAATCTGGATGAGGCTGGCACAGGAGAGTGGCACATGAAATGAAGGTGAAGTAGGTCTGTGGGGATGCAGATGTTGATGAAGGGATTTTGTAAGGAGAGTAGGACAAGGTACTAGATGTGAATGCAGACCTGGGCACGCCCTAGGAGGACATATTATTATAGTGAACTTAATGGTGATGTTCTTCAGAAATGTCAGGTACGTAGTATTCACAACCGGCGTGTATGACTAGATGTATGAAGAAAGAAAATACGTTTATTTGCGGTAAACACACACAAAAAAAAGGTTGGGGGAAACATGCATCACATCCACGCAAAATGACTGTCGCTCAGCATTATGCTACGACCCTATGCAAGACAGGGCCCCAGCGCTGGTTTCCAGCAACAGCCGGCGCTGACGTATGACGTTCGTCCGGTGCAGCAAACAATTATTAGGACGCTGAAAGCAAAAGGAGTATGTAAGGATGATAGCAGGTGGCGTTCTGTAGAATACCCCATGGGAAGAAGGTGAGAGATTGTGGATGGATGGAGTGAGATTATCTGAATTAGTTAATATTATTGTAATGATATTATTTCGACAGTTGAGTGGGTGTCATGTCTGGCTTCTACTGGTCGCCTAAGGCTAGACCTTTTGCTAGTTTGATTTTACACAATGGGCTAATTATGACGTCATTTTTGTAAAAGGAAAAAACTGTCTGTTCCGTGATAGCCTCTCGTTATTGGATAGAAATAGATTCGATTATATTTACAATTTTTTTTTATATTAGCATAATATTATCTGCCTTTGTTCCCACTGCTGGAACACAAACCTCCCCTCTTCGAGTGGGAAGTAGACTGTAATCCACCACGAGAGCCCAGTGCGGGTTGGTAGATGTCACATGTCTTCGAATTTTTGGTTCTAGGACATGCCGGTCTCCTCACAATGTTTTCCTTCAACGTTCGAAACCTGACTTGGCAACAATGTAACTTTTATTTATAATAGGGAAATTTTACGTGATTTTATTATCCTGAAGGCATGAATAATGGATTATAGCGGTAAAATCACATACCCAACTTCACATGGACACTAATATAATTTTCGCAAAGGGTAGCCAGAGACCCGCTTACCCTTCATTCATTTTTGACGGTATTATTTGCCCTACCGTTAGGAGAAAAATTACATCCATTTTTTTTTTTTAATATTTTTTATCTTTTATTGGAACTGAGACTAGACTAATGATTTTATAATATTAAAAAAATATATTTAGGAGAATATTTTTAGGAATTTGGGAAAATTAGAGAATTTGTTTGGGGGATTAAAACTGGTATTGAAGGAGAATTCATTCCCAATTCTTATATCATAATAAGAAGCTATGAAATGCAGTGGCTGGCAGGTAAAATCAAACGTGTGAAATGACCAATTTTCAAGGTTAAGCTGTTTAAGTCACGGTCAGTAAGTGGATGGGTCACCATACTAATTGTAATGAGACCTTTTAATGTCTCGAAGGATAAGTAAAGTCGTTGTTAAGGGTAGTCTGAGACACAAAATCGGAACAACTGGGCTTAAAGGTCAGATAGATATTCGCTCCATGTAAAGTACTAGTATTCAGCTGCATCCGGTTAGACTGGAAGCTGACCACGACATAGTTGGAGAAAGGCAAGCAGCCGATGATGTGGGTAGGTACCTATATAAGTCAGCCGCCATTGCACTTTAATGGCTAAAGGGAGGGATTGCATTGTATTTCCGTGTCTGAGTTATGTCTGCTTTTGCCCAGCACTGGACATTAGTGGACAAATATATATCGAATACCCAAGTATCCAAATCACTAATGGTTGAATGGAACCGGTCTTAATACGTAATTAGGAATATTTTTTTGGGGGGAAAGTCCTGATTCCAGCAGTGGGCTGCATAGCGATGAATTTCGTATAAAAATTGGGGATGATTTCCAGTAATTTAGGGTTGTAATAAAACCCTAAAGTTTCTATGTTCTTCATTTTCTTTTTGCATAATGCTACTCGATGCACGTGGTACAAAAATATGACCGCAATAAATGTTTCACCCCTTGGTCCCTATTCAACCCCTTGAGCATACGGGGTGAAACATTAAAGTTCTAGGTTACATACCTATCACGAAGATTTCCTCAATGTCACCAGTAGGACTGCAGCTTCAGTTAACAAATCCTTTCAAAAAAGTCATCCGTGATTTTCGAAGCACGTTCTTCAAAATAACCACTTTAAATCACCATACGATTTTCACCGAATTTAACACAAGATTTTTCACACCAAACCATTCTCAATTCGTTCCTAGCAACACATTTAGGCCTAAAACACTTCCACACGCCAAAAACATGACGAAAACTCTCTACGAACCCGAAATTACAGAAAAGAAATTCGAATTCAGTATGCCGAAACGAAATATAGAATGGAATTTTCGTACCCCGACCGTAGATGAATAGGGTATGTTTCAAAATCCGAATGCTAGCGCTATGTCGTATCGTTAGAAAGAGACGCACATATCTCTCTTGTTCGCACTTCAAATAGAGTTCAATGTACCGTCCTACTGAAACGTGGGCGCGCGCAACGATGTCTCCGTCTCCCTCGCTCGCGGAGGCGGTGCGGGTGTGCGAGCGAGACGGGTGATCCCGGTCCACTTTTTGTTCGGAACTTGTATTTCGATCGATATAGTGCACTGTCGGAGTCTTGGTACTTTTATTTTAAAGTTTTCGTTTTTGGAAAATACGTTTGTGGGTTTAGTCTTTCCCGTGCATTTTTTTATATGTATGTGTGCGTATTTGATTCCTACGGGCGTTTTAGAGTACCTATTTCGTTTTTATATGTACGAAAATGGCTGAAATTTGACGTTTGATGCTTCTATTTCTAGTCTACTATGACACAACGTTAATGCATTAAAGATTCTCAGCTGAACACTTAAATGATTGCAACTCATTAGTATGTTAATTTTAGACATACTTTGAAGACTGCAAGTGTTAAATATGCGCTGCTTAATTAGCAAAACGCAATGTATTTAAATTAGTTTCAATGAAATTTTTGTTACACAGTTACTTCCGTACGCAAAATACGCGCATTGAGGTGGAGTTGCGGACACCAGCCCGTATTACCTATTACCTACACAGTTACTTAGTAACTTTAACCTGATCATGATTAATAAAAACGTAATAAGCCGATGTAATTACCATGTAAGTAAAAAAAAAATCGACTTTCACTAAAGCAAAGGAATTATAATTAATGTCTTATGAACGAAACAATACCGCATTATGTCGTAAGGCCGGCCGTACACGCTCGACTAATCGCGGTGGCGATTAATATTTAATTTTGAACGGTTTATTAGGTTGGGAGTTTTAAATTGGGTCTAATTTATCATTTGCTGGGAATCTTGCAACGTTTATTGGATTTTATTAAAGAAATCGAGTTATTTAATGGTTTAAGTGACGGGCGGATGAATAGTTTACTATTTGTGTCAGTTTAAGTTTTAGTAAAATGCTTTTGTTTGATTATTTTTTCTGCTCAGAACACGTTTTAGTAATATTTTTCAATAACATTGCAACAATCACTTAATTTATTTTAATAAGGTAATTAATAATGCAACAGTAATATTCAGTCTTGCTTAATAAATTAAATACAATAATTTGTAACAATAACTTTTCATTGTTTCAAAAATTAACCTTAATTAAAAATTCCAAAATAAATTTTAACGACACTTAAAATACATAAAACATTCATTTAACCTCAAAACATTACAAGAACCTCAATTACACAGCCAACATTTAACACATTATTTATTGTAACGACGACTTGTCGCACATAAAATTTGTATAATCGCAAGTCAGGATTGAGCCTAACGATGCACCGCTTGGCAACAGTCCTGCCTATTTATAGATGGTTATAAATAGCTCTTAAATCAGTCAATTAAGAGACTAGACAAGAAAGAATGTAGTGTAAAAACTTCACTGATTATCCGTGCAACGTTTTTATGTTGTCGAGATGCAAGTATCAAGTACTGTTCGTTTTTTTTCCTGTTATTTTCTGAGGAATATGTATTGCTTGCGTTTTAATAAAGTTTGTGGCAAAATGGGTTAGTACTGCGTTATACGCCAGACTTCGTTCTGTAATGGGGTTTATTTGTAAATTAAGAAGTATCCAGGTGGTGTTCGTGGCTAAATAATAAAAACCGCATGGGTCGATCAAAGGTTAAGCTACGCTTGCCGCGGTCGCTTCGTGGATGGGTGACCATCCATGATATATCGAGACCCCTCCGTGCCTCGGACAGCACGTTAAGCCGTTGGTCCCGGTTGCCATTCATCGATCTTTGACAGCCTTTAGTCTTTACGTACCAGTAAAGACTGTGAAAGATCAGGCAAAAAAGCTAAGCAGGTTAATTGATTTTTTTGTTTCCCAGCTGACAACGTTTTTCGGCGTCATGAGGTTAGTATAATGTTTTATGACGAAAGTTAGGATGACAATAAAATTATCCTTATGCTGGGAAACGTGATTAAGAAATTTTGTGCATTGATTTTTAATGCTGGACATGGATAAGGCAAATATTTTCTGTACATTGCGTTTGACAAAGCATCCATTCTCTGGTTTTTAATTAGTAGGAGTATGTAAGTAGACAGCAGCTTAGTTAAAACGATTATTTTATCTTGTGTTAATTTACGAAAACATAGCTTACCGAACGCCTGAAATTTCTAATACTAATTCCCGTTTTACTCGGACAACAACTAACATTCAGACATTCCTAAAAGTATTTATGTCGCTACAATACACCTCAAAATGACAGGGACAGCATGAGAATCAACGATTGTGTTTATCATTCAGCCGTAAGAGCCATATTTCCTTTCTCTCTCTATCTTTTGAAGTAATTACTAAAGGTTCATTACATATGCCTCATAGTCTGAAAGATATTAAGTTTTACTTACTCACTGAAGTACAAACTGACGTATACAATCAACCACGCCTCAGTGATAACAATTTGACATTGACAGCGCCTTTGAGCCATTGCAATAAGGGCGATTTTCGTAGTGCAAGTGTAAGCACAAGCACTGATGTGCTGTTGTCGGTACAAAAGATAGAACAAATAGCCATATTGTCCTCACTAGAGAAGAGCGATGCTATAAATATTTCGTTTTAGCATAGAATACACTCGCTGCGGCCCGCAGTCATAAATTCATTCATAAATTAAACGTTGCCATGGCAACAATCTCGACCGACGGTGCTGGAAATAGCATTCGCGATGCTCTTACGCATGCAAGCGAATTTTTACTTTAATGCATGTTTTTAAAGTGCATATTGCAGTAGTGTGTTTGAGAATAATTTTCAGATACTATTGCGAACTTTTAGTGGTTTTCCTTGTATGTTTGACGCTAGTGTGTTAAATATATTGAAAACTGCCGCATTTTTAGTATTATTCTTCAGTCTTCGTTATGTCAGCAAGAGAGAATGAACTTTTCGAAGAACTTTAATTTATTTGTCATTTTGCCATCTTACATAATTATGCTCATTCCAGTTACGTTCATCATCATTTGCCTAGCCTCTTTTACAAATATGTTAGGGTCGGCTTCCAGTCTAGCCAAATGCAGCTGAAAACTAGAATTTCACATGGAGAGACTGCCTCTCTGACTTCCACAATCTTCAGTCGAGTTATCGAGTCTACCTAGAACTCTAGGTATGTTATATTTTTACTAAACTTTTCAACATGAAAACAATAAAAAAATGACATAACACAAAAAAATACTGCCCCAAAAAACTTATAAAATCTCCCCAGAAAAAAAAGACAGAAACCTCACGACTAAACTAGTAAAAGAGCAATCTAAATTCATGCGATACTCCACTACATTCCACGCGCGCCGAAATGTACCAAACAGAATTAAACGTTGGTATTCTGCTCACCCCGTCGGAAACTGGTTACAGTATATGGTCAAGGTTGCAAGTACTTCAAGTGTAAAAATATTTCGTACCTTGAACAGGACTGGGTATAATTAAAAATAGATCTACTGCATAATATGTGAAGGGCCTTGACGGGTTTTTCAAGGGCAAGTCTGTTGTTGCTTGGTAAGAAGTCTGCCTTTGGGAATGAAGGGCGTTTTAAGTAACAGAGTGTTATAATTTGTGTAAAATATAAAGGGAATTTAAAAGGGGCTCCTCATCACTAATACTTCTACCATATAATTCTATTCGTCACCATCTTAGTATTGATGGAGGATAACTAGTGTCTAGCGATATCTAAAAGCGGTTTTTGGGCCATGAATTCCTACTTCCACACCGCTGCCATTTAAAAAAGTGCTTAAAAAGATTGCGAGGCAATTTCTTGCACGTGCACCCACTCTAGTCTACTGGACATCTACAAGCTTCAAACTGTTGACCAGTCTTTGAGCTCTGTATATTGCGCTAATAGCTAACCTTCGAAACCGTATTAAAATGTTCTCTACGAGTGGTAATACATCTGGTAAACCATGGAAGGTCAGCCATTTTACTTTGATGCATAAGTATAATCAGCGTATAATGTTCCCATTGCTGGGACACAGGCTTCGTTTCTGTGAGAGGGAGTGGGCTGTAGTCCACCACGCGGCCCTAGTGCGGGTTGGTAGCCCAGATATCATCACATGTCTTAGAATGTTTGTTCCTTAGACATGCCGGTTTCATCACGTTTTTCTTCACCGTTTTGAGAGCAGTGGTGATGAATTATTTACATAAAGTAAAGCGTCTGCCTGGGAGAGCAGTGGAGGCCCAGGGGTAATGGTTTCTTCACTGTTTTAAGAGCAGCGGTCACTTTGCTGACTAGCTAGTATATTTGCCATGCGCTATTCTTACTACAGTTTACTAGCTTCAGCAAGCGACTTCGTCCGCGCAAAATTTCACCCTCCCCCCGTTCACCCTCTTAAGGGTGGATTTCAAAAAACCCTTTCTTAGTGGACACCTACTCTTCACAAAGAATACACCCTCCAAATTTCATGTCTCATTGACCAGCGGTTTAGGTTGTGCGTTAATATATCAGTCAGTCAGGACTTTGAATTTTATGTATTTGGAAAAGAAGATTTCTTTACTATAGTAGAAGAAAGTCTTAAGTATCAAAATTATGACATTTGTCACCTCTCATCCTCGCTTTGTACCTACACTTTGCAGACAATGTAATAAAATATGAAGAAGCCTTACGCAGTAGTACAAGTGTTCAGAATACAGTTACAAACAATACTACTGACTATTAAACGTGCCATAACAATTTTTTGATAATATTTTATGGTTGTAATAACCAAAAATATCATATTTCTAATGCCATTTTATGTGTTGTGTGACAAATGAATGTAATTTTTAGTAATAATAATATGTTTGCTAGAAGTTAAACTCGAAATAAAAACCGTTACATTATAGGTGTTGAGATAGTCATACATATACAGACTTTCTTAGCCGAATGATTTAAGCATTATAATCTCATCTTGTTTGTTAGTATGCGTCTGTTTGTTTCAATTTCTGTCTGTGTCTTTCACAATGGGTTCCATCTTTCCAAATAGAACACTTTCTAACTGGCATATTTTGATGCAATTATTCATATAAATTTTTATCTATTTAAGTTATATCTTCATGTTGTTTTAGTTTTTGCTGTAATACCTACATTTAGACACAATGTAATTTTTTATAAAAAAAAAATGTTTGTACTAGAATCAAGTATTAAAAAAAAACTTCTTTCTATTAAACGTCTTCGACAATTATATTATAAATAAATGAGTAGATAATCTTCACTCAACCCAGAAATTAAATAATATTTTTTATATCTTTGCCCTAAACTGAGAATTTCTCCTGTATCGATTCAAAGGTGCGATTACTAACACAAATACCAACGCACCAACAGTCAGACCCAGATATATATATTTTTAAAGTTATTGATCCTTTTATAATAAGCTCACGACTCATTATGATTAATCATTCATTTTATAACCCATTAACATAAAATAATTTTATTTTCATTATTATTGTTGTCGTATCATAAATTAACGTGACAGAATAATTAGTGACAATTAATAACACAACAGACCATACTTATTTTGCATATTACCTTAAGAATTATTAAACGAAACATATTAAATAAATTATTTTAAGTATTTTCGGACATACTAAACAATTTCACTACAAAAATTCCACGTCTAATTAATAAAATTACATAAAAAACAGCTTCCTACATACCTGCTATTCAGTCCATTGAATGAACATCTAATTTTAACATAGTCAACTAATTATTACACCTTTCACCGGACTGCAATTACCACGACTTCCCCAGGAAACAAAAACTTCATTTACAAAAAAAGCCAGACAGACTATCAAAATTCACGGCCGCGGTATAAACTCGCCTTTCGATGGGCGACTGAGGTAGGCGGGCGCGAGCAAGCGAGACAGCACTATATTTTTAAGAGCTACGTCTCGAGCGCATAACGGTCCGGCGCCCGCGCTTGCGACCTCAGACTTTTTTTAAATCGACCGCTTTTTTCCGCTGTTTTAATTTGATTTTCGTTGAAAATTATATAGTTTTGGATTCAGGAAGAACAGGCCACCTGTTCGGAAAGCGTTCTTTTTTGATTATTTCCTTTTTTTTGTCTCTGAAGTTCGTAAAGAGGCAAGGGTCTGGCCGTTCTATTTTTAGAATGGATATTTTTCTTGGAATTGTTTGTAGTTTTCGCGAAATTGATCTCAGGATGCACTCCACGAGTCTGGAATAAGGTCAAATATTTTAACTTTTTTTGTTACGTGTAGTAAATGTATTTTTATTTCACATTTACTGGCCAGACGGCGTGGCATTGTTGCCGTGATCCATTTCGAAGCTATTTTATGGGGTCATTTTCTAGATAAATTAAAAAAAATGTTTCATTTTCCACTAATAGGAACATGAACAATAATGTTTTAATGATTTTTTATTTTATTTTTAAGTAATTCTTTATTTGATAGAACACTAAAGTTTCCGTATCGGAAATTCTGTGAAAAACGTGTCTTTAATTTATTAATTAAATCTCAATAAATAGTGAATATATATTTATTTGAATTCTTGAATTACTTTTTAATAGCAACAATATATTGGATTTTCAAAAATATTTATATTTTTGCCACAATTAATTTTACGTAAAGTATCAACATCCATTCACTATAATTTCCTCTTCTATAAAACAGAAAATAATAATTTTTCTGCATTTTATTACGTTTTATGTGATTCTTTGTTTAATTAAATTCACGGATTAAAGGAAATTATTTAATTTTTCTATGTTTTATTATGTTTACGATCATTCTAATAAACATCGAGGTATGTTTAATATTTATTTTAATAAATATTTTTTTGATAAAACGCAAATAGAAAAAATGATGGCTTTAAAAATAAACATTTTTGCGAGCATTTTGTTAATTTTTATTTCTAGATATTTACTTAATTATTAAATGTGGTTAGGCAAAGTTTACCTACTATAGGTAGGTACCTACCTACTTGTAGGCATACGTAGGTATGTATGTACAGGTATTTAAGAAAATATTTTAAACCATGTAATTCTAAATAAAACATAGAAAAATACATTTTGCCAAACTTAATTTTTTATCAAAACTTTTTTAGATTTTTGTTTCAGTATTGCCCGTTTGAGCCCTTTGATTTATACATAATCCTACATTTTATAATGAGGTCACCTAATAATTTTATTATAAAATACAGAGTAGCTTTTCTCAGGCTATTTGAAAAAAAAAATTGCTAGTAGGTAGGTATATAACACAAAATTTATTTAATTACTGGTTAGCTTACGTTTGGTGTAATAACTAATTTAATTAAAAAAAAATAATAGGTACCTAATCTAGAAGTTTTATTCATCTTTACAACATAATTTTAACCACATTGTTTTTATTAAAAAGTCATAGGTAGGTAGGTAGGTATAAATGTTTTTACAATTTAATTCAGGATTAAGAGTGCATTTTCATAATAATACCTATTTAATAGATAGGTATTATTATAAAAACAATATCATTAATAGATAATATAATTTTTGTCACCTACTTAAAACCGTTTTCACTTCTTTTTTCCTACTAGGGACCTAACTTTACTTTTTATTAGTTTTTATATAGGTACTTTTTAAAATATTAAAAAGAGTATAATTATAATTATGACAACATTGACTGAAGTTTTTAAATAGGTATGTTACTGCGTATTAAATCAATAAAATTTAAATCAATGAATAAGATTAATTACTATACCTACATTTTTCTTGAAGAAAAAAAACAAGAAATGCTATCTATTTCTGGTATATGAGATACAATATGACATGTAGGTACCTACTACACACTAACAAAAATAATGATTAGGTAACTACAAATACATTTATGTAGAAAATATGTCCTTACAAGTAGTAAAGTAATTATGACAAATAAACCTGTCATTATACCTATTTGTAGGAACTACTTAAACCCTTTTTTTCTGAAAATTTTTGACTATCTGAAATCAGTCCCTACCTACCTACCAATAAAGCATATTTTTAAATATACTCCTCTGATCTGACCAAGATTATGTCTACACTTTAAAAGAGACTGTGACCTCTGAGTTTGTTTTGCCATATCTTCCCTGAGTAGTCGGATAGGAAAACATCGACTCCATCTGGCTTATTTTTTATTTTTATGACCTGTAAAAGTAATTTCGATATCCTATTTACAGATTAAATCATTTCATTTCATACCCACATACTAATAACTAAAATACTCAAAGAAATGAAAAAAAAAAAACAGTGGCACACCGAGAGTGCTGACAGAAGTGAAAACAAAACACAAACAGAATACTTTGCCATCACTTACTGACATATCGGATATACATTAAAACCGAGTACATCCCGAGGATAGCCAAACACATCCGAAGCAGGTTTTTTTTAATCGTCTTATAAATAAAACACGCGCGGTGTCGCTTACTGTAACAGCCGCGCGAGTTCAATGGTATTTTCCCATCTCAAAAAATGCCCAACGCGGCTAAAGAAATTTTCACTTAAAAAAATAATTACAAAGGTAAAGTGTCATCATCATCATCAGTCTACAGCAGTCCACTGCTGGACATAAGCCTCTCCTATTGCACGCCAATCAACTCGATTTTCGGCAACCCTCATCCAGCTGCTACCAGCCACCCTGCGAAGATAGTCGCTCCACCTAGCCTGAGGGCCTGAAAGTTTAAGTGGGTGAAATGGGGAAAAGAGGAACAATGGAGTCGTAAATTTAAAAAAAAGGTTTAAATTGACAAAATTTTTCTCATCGAATGTTAAAAAAACTTAAGTTGTGAAGTGAAATTGTTTGAAGCATCACAGAGGACACTCAAATAAAATCAATAAATGATATACAGGGTGAAATTGAAAACATGCGTCAAATTGAAATTGGAGATTGTACTCATCATTATGAACAACTTTTACTATGGGACCAAACATGAAATCGCGAAAAAAATCAGCTGTTCCCTACATTTAAATGTTCGCATAACTTGTCAAAATGTAGGGACCAACAGATTTTGTTTTTCGTAGCTTTGGTCCCTTAGTAAAAGTTGTTCGCAAGGATGAGTACAATCTCCCATTTCGGTTTGTCGCATGTTTTCAATTTCAAGCCGTGTGCCCGATGTTATTTCCCATCGAAGAAAATTACGAACTCCCACACAAAATTTCATCCCTTATTTAACCCCTATAAAAATGAATTTTTAAAAATCCTTCCTTAATGCTCACTTTCGTTACAAAAGGAACACTTGTGCAAAATGTCAAGCATCTAGACCCAGCGGTTTATAGGCTGTGCCAGTATCTGTCAGTGAAAGAATTTAATTTTTTTATAGAAGTCGAAGATGAAGAGTTGTCTCGTCGTTATTACGTTTTCACGACTAAATCTCTGAACTGAAGGTATATTGACAATGTATATTGTAATTAATGACATGCCACAGTCAAGTCAAATTTTGTTCTGACAGTTAACGTATTAAAAAAAAATTAAGCCTAAAGACTAAAATGGCGAATTGGTAAGTGAAGTTTGTATAAAAATCAAAAATCTACGCGGACAAAGTCGTGGGTAAGAGGCTACTAAATAAAATATTGAAAGGTCAGCACCCTAATTTCGTAACACACTATTAATCACAATCTGAATCATTTTGAAGGACATTGCTAATCCATTGCTTCATATGTTCGAAAAAATTGTCTGGTCATCAACGTAAATAACGCAATGAATGTTGTTGAATTGTCAAAATGAAAGCCATTCCTACTGTCAGGCTAGTGTGTTACTAATCTCACTATGACATTATTGGTCTTCGAACTCTTTCACTCATTATGACTCTTTTACAACCTCAAGGTCACATCTCATCACAGGCGTCTTCTTTTTCTTCTCTTGTCTCAGTATGACCTTTTGAATACCTCATCATCTTCCACAGCTAGACCTCACCCACCGTTGAGCAGAGACCAGCCGCCGCGGGAGACGCTCCGGGCGTCGGGACCCACGTGACGACTCCCAGCCACCGTAGGCGCGGGTTGCGGACGGAGAGTAATGGATAAATCACCGTCCGATCAGGACCAGGCCCGTGCCGGACGGCGCGTACGTGTTCCACGCGCGCCTCAAAGACATGTCAGCATCAGTAAAAGGCCCCTTCAGGGACGAAACCTGCCGGGTCAGCAGGATAGTCCGAAAGGGTTACCGCTGCTCCAGAACATAAAGGGCTAAGGAAGGAACAAGAGTGGGTTTCAGTCAGTAAGAGTCTGACACTTCCTTCCGCTCCAACCAGAGCGGGAGGGGTCATTTAATGATTTCCCACCCTCAAAAAAAAAGGCTCTCTTTTCATGTGCCACGTTCCCCCACATTCCCCCCGCTCCTGTGCCAGACTCATCCAGGTTCTACCTGCAATGGTAAATGTCATCCGTGCATCTCACCCCCGGACGACCGACACGTCTCCTAGTCATTGGATGCCACTCGGTCATTGAATTACTCCAACTGTCATCAGTGTGCCCTATTAGGTACTTATACTTACCATGCCCAACTCCGTTTGAGTTCCAGAGAAGAGAGAAAGTGGTTAGAGTGGCAGAGAGAGTCAAGGAGCGTTCCTTGCTTGGCAGTCTTATAGACCGAGTCCAGAACGTCGGCATCCGCAGAAGTACGATGAATTGCGAAGGTTTTCGATATCGGAAAACGAGAATAACTTACGCCGTGGTAAACTTATTAGCCTGTCAGCAATATCATCGTCATCTTCCTGCCATTGCCCCATGTTACTTGGGGTCGACGCAACACGTTTTCTTCTTGCATTCTCCCCTGTCGACCATCACGCTAGCATTCACTCCCTTCTCTTTCATATCATTCCCCACATAATCCATCTTTTCTTTGGTCTTCCTCTCCCTCTCCATCTATCAACATTTATATTCATAACTTTTTAGTTACATACGTTTCATCCCTCCTCATCACATGCCCATACGAAGCCAATCGATTTCCTTCCAATTTTTCTTTTCGTGGTGAATGTCCAGGTCACAATTAATTATCTTTACCCATGCATGATCAGCCTATAACGTTCCCACTGCTGGCCACAGACCTCCTCCTCTCTGTGAGAGGAAATGGGCCGTAATCCACCACACGGGCCCTGTGTGGTCACATCTATTATCTATCTATCATCTATATCTGGATGTCACATCTATTCGATTCTTTTGGTTCTAGGACATGCGAGTTTCCTCATGGTGTGTTTTTCCACCGTTTTGAGAACAGTGCTGATGAAATAATTTATACAAAGTAAACTATAACTCGTAAGTCGCGGCCGATACCTGCCACTGCACCAGCACTGCTCCTCTTCACCCATGAAGGCTATTAAGTATAACGCATCTCTCATAATATTCTTGAGAAAAAAACAACCTTGAAAAGAAATAAATTCCAGGAAGAGTAGAGCAAAAAATATGACCTTCACACTCCGCTTGGTGCTAAACTGTTCAAGTCACGTGATGCCGTGATGGCCGGAAGGTTTACGCACCTGATTCAGAACCACCAGAATACTTAGCATGCAGACATACCTTTGAATGTCAAGCAAGGAGTTAAGTAAATCTTAAATTCTACAATAGTATGAAAGCAGTTCTCATTTGAAGTATGTTCAATTTAGGCTGTTGGACTGAATCGTCAACACGCAGTGAGTAATAATGATTATATCAATGCTAATTCCTTCTTTGTATGAAAAGAGGACTTGACTTCTAATAACAATAATGAAAGTCTAGTGATGAGACTGCTGGCTATCACATAACATACCATCACGCCTGCAATCCCTGAAGGGTTTGGCAGAGTTCGTACCTATAGTTCAGCCACCTACATGTCGCCAGTTCTGTTCAAGTCCCATGTGATAGGAGGCGAGCATATTACCATCAACCTAACAGATACCCAGATTCTGGGATGCTAATGAGAAAATCCTGATGAAAAAAGCCAAAAACACATTGCCTGATCTGAGGATCGAACCCAGGGCCTCATGCTTAGCAGTACCTAGTGCGACCACTAGACCAACAACGCAGTCTATTGACTATCATAAAAATAAAACACCAAAATCTTTCATGAAGTACAATAAGATATCGTAGAAACTGTAACAAAATCAACTCAGTAGTTTCCGATGGTAGTCTTACCACAGGTATCGTGTTACCCAATAAGTGGGTTGTGGAAGTCACATAGGCAGTCGCTCCATGTAAAATACTGGTATTCAGCTGCATCCGGTTAGACTGGAAGCCGACCCCAACATACTTGGCAAAAGGCAGGCAGTTTGTTTTTTTTTAGTTTTCGATGGTAGCCTGAACATACATACAGACTATGTAGTCACTTGTTATGTCCGTGTGTACAGCCATATTTTAATCTTATCTTAAGTAAACTAAGAAAAATAGCTGTATGAGAGAATCATGGTAGACTAGTGCTTTCATTGTGACTTTGTCCGCGTCGTTTTTTGAATCCAAACTAAAATTATAAATGCGAAAGTAACTTTGTCTGCCTGTCTGTTTGTTTGTTTGTTACCTTTTCACGGCTGAACGGATTTCAAAGAAAATTGGCACACTGGTAGACCATGGCCTGCATTAGGACATAGGATACTTTTTATTCCAGTAGTACATTTTCAACCACCACGCGGGTAAAGTCACGGGTAATAGCTTGTTTTTAATAAAAAATTCGACACTCTCGTTTTAGAACATTTTGGGAGTTGTTTTTTTTTGAAGTGAAAACTTCTTTAGCGGCGCTGTGTACTTTTTTTGGAATGGGTAAAAACTTCTAAATTCGCGTCAGGTCACGTGACCCTGATCGTAAGATTCGTAAGACGTAAAACGAAAGACGCGCGTTGTTGAGGACAGCGCCATCTATGCACATCGGGAAGAACTACGAGGGCCTCGCGTACTAACTACGTAGTTCATCCAACAACGACGAGATGGCGCTGAACCACGGATATATAACTGACGACGAGCTCCATGGGCTTGCTTCTCTTACCACTGCCGCGACCAACACCACGAACTGAAGTCTATCCTGTGTGCTTATTTGTAAATCTGAATAAATTCCTTTCACGAGAAGAATAAACCAGTCACTTTGGTCATCATACCTGATTTGCAAAAAACCCTATAAAATAAGGAACACACCTTAACACGCGTGTTTTTTTTATAAGACGATTCACAAAATACACTCGTAATTGTTCAAGTTTTCACTTCTGTCGGCACTACCGGAGTGCCAGTTTTTTTTAATTGGGTTGAGTTTATCCGTTCTCAGGGTTCAAGCAATCTTTATACCAAACTTCATGAAAATCGATTCAGTGGTTTCACAGAATCACAGTGGAATTTAAATGATTAAATAGTAGATATATTAAAAAAAAAATAAAAAGATATAATGTACCTACTAACACAAAAAAATATATTATTATTTACGAGTACCAATACTAAAAACATGAATGTATTACAAATTAAGGATGATATATTTTGTTAAATCCTATTTTTTTTTTTTATTTGAAATGGGTTTGCTCTTGACTCTAGTCTAGGTCAGAGGTGACAGAGACAAAGTCTACGATGGAGTGAGCTCAAAAGGGTTCTCTGACATGACCGGTTCTCTTAACCCGGGCCCTTGACCATAACCGGGTCCAAAGGTCTTATAATGTTATGATAATATCGTCAATTTAACCCTACCTCACCCTCCGTTGAGCTCCTTAAGTTTTGAGTTGAGCTGCACGAGTACTGACAAATGCGTGCACTGACTGGACAGGTCCATTAAAATCTGTGTGATTCTTTCCTCAAAAGACCATTTCAATCACTAATCTACATGGTCTTCACATTATCTGACCAAGATTATGTCTGAAGTTTAAAAGAGACTTCGACCTTTCTGTGTTTAAGATTGTGCATTTTATTAATCAGTGTCTGTGATAATAATAAGATGTTGTGATAAATAGTGATTTATGATTATGTTTCCCTTGAGTTTGAATCGCCATTTCTTCTCAGGGGTAGGTACCTACTCAGATAGGAAATGTCGACTCCAAATAGTTTTATTAATATGACGTGTCAAATTGATTCCGATAACCTACTTCCAGAATAAACAATTTCATTTTTTTTATTTAATTTTTCAAGCAGATACATGTACAGACGCGGATTTGATGCCATAGGCATAAAAAAAATAACTCATTATTAATCTTTCATCTTTTTTTTCATTTTCAACTAATTTATTAAATTAAAAATAGTTATGAAATAATTAGTCTTTTAATTTTGTCCCCAATGTAGACAGTTGTATTAAATTAACATTGTAAGAGAAAAATTTGATTTATTATGAAGCCACATCGATGTTTATATTTCCCCAAACTCCTCAATACCACAGAGTAATGAAAGGTGACGTAATGAAGATGACGTCAGACTAAATGACAGCACTGTCAAGGTTAGTCAGACTAATTGATATTAGACTACTTATTAGATAGACTGAATACTTACATAACAGCCTGTCGATTCTGTTAAAATCTCACCGTGAAAACTTAGGTGAAGTGAGTTTGGTTTTGCTAGGAATTGACACTATTGACAGCCTACTCCACGCTCACTTCACCTAAGTTTTCACGGTGAGATTTTTACAGAATAGCACCGCAGGTTAGTCTTTTCGGATAGTAAGAAGCACTATTATTTGCGAAACACAACTTAATATAGTGAAAATAATTTTAATTAAAATTACTAACTACTTATTTAATTAAGAAAATGTAAAAATAGAATAAACAAAAGATAAACTTGACGGAATTCGTCAGAGCACCCTAGAACTACAGAAATCAAAGATTTTTTTAAATAAAATGTAAACTTACTTGGACATCCAGCACGATTTTCGTTGTAATCTGTAAATAAAAAAAATAAAAAATTTAAGTAATTGATTTTCTGTTAATACATTATCACTCTCTAACTGTACAATTGAAGGAATATTTAATACTAGCAGTGCCCCTCGTTTTTACCTGCGTAACTTTCGATCCCGTGGGAATATCAGGATAAAAAGTGTCAAATGTGTTAATCCAGGAAATGGTCTATCTATGTGCTAATTTTCATCCAAATCTGTTCAACGGTTTACGCGTGACTGAGTAACAAACATCCAAACATCTTCAGAAACTTTCACATTTATAATATTGCTAGCTGCGCCCCGCGGTTCCACTCGCATAAGCATCGATCCCGTGGAAATATCAGAATAAAAAGCAGCCTATATGTTAATCCAGGATGTCAGCTACCTTCAAACCAAATTTTATCAAAATTGGTCCAGCCGTTTGAGCGTGAAGAAGTAACAAACATACACACACACACTCACAAATTTTCGCCTTTATAATATTAGTGTGATTAGTAGGAAAGGAATAGGAAGGATTTTTAATCGACTTCATTGTATTAAGAAAAAAATATTAGGTAACAGTTCGAAATTAAACTCTCTTTTCAGTACCTAATATAATAATACCTTATCAGGATAAAATCTAAACAAAAATGGTCAATTTTGAAATCGCGAAAATTATCTCGTTGTACCTACTATACCTGTATAATCGTTTGATATACAGTATAAGGCATGACATGAGAGGCCCTTGGCTAAATAATAACAGCCGCACAGGTCGATCAATCAGGTTAAGCAACGCTTGCCGCGGTTGGTCTGTGGATGGGTGACCATCTTTACATACCGTGACCCCTCCGTGCCTCGGAAAGCACGTTAAGCCGTTGGTCCCGGCTGTCATTCGTAGATCTTTGACAGTCGTTACGGGTCGTCAGAAGCCCGAAAGTCTGACCACCAGTCTAACCAAGGGGTATCGTATTATCGAGTAGGTACCTAACTGAGTTGTGGAGGTCAGATAGGCAGTCGCTTCATATAAAACACTAGTACACTTGCTGCATCAGGTTAGATTAGAAGCCGACCCTAACATAGTTGGGAAAAGGTAGACAGGTGATGATCAAGAAGGAAATGAAATAGATCATCAGATCAGAACAAATCAAATAAGTAAAAAACTCAAAATGGTCGTCTTTTCTCTCAAACGAACAGAAAATCGAACATTTAACCTCCACACGCTCGTCTCAGACAGAAAAAAAACGTAAAAAAAAAAAATCGAAAACGCACCCCGTGGTAAATTACGATTCGGAAAAAACGTACCCTTATGAAAGGAGACGACGAAAAAAATCCGACCCCTCCCTATATCGGATAAAAACGGGCAAGAGTCAAAAATGTATGGCTAGGTGAGAGTAGGACGGAGTTATAAGCTGGAGCGAGACGGAAGATCCCTTCCCCTCAGTATAGGCCCTGCACGCCCTGATCTATGATGCACGGGAGCGAATCGGACGTTTATGTTTTCGTCTTTTTGACTTTGTATCTGTCATTTGACAGAGGAATGGCCTATCTGTTCATATTTGTACGTAGTCTATATTTCTATTAATTTAAACGTACAAAAAAAATGGCGTCCTGTACCTAGACTTTTGCAAAAAATTGTATTTAAAAATTGTACCTACTTTAGCATTGATTTGACAAAACATGTTACCATTTGTTTTCGTCTTTTTGACTTTGTATCTGTAATTCGACAGAGAGAATGGCCTATCTGTTCGTATTTGTACGTAGTCTATATTTTTATTTATTTAAATGTACATAAAAAATGGCGTCCTGTACCTAGACTTGTATTTACCTAGACATGTAAAAAATTGTATTTACTTTAGCATTGATTTGAGAAAACATGTTAACAATTAGAGTGGAAGCTGCTCATTATAAAGCAGATGATATAGCTTAGGATCCATAATAAAAATGAGAGCTCCCTTTCACAAAAACAGGAGGCCTGTGTTCCAGAAGTGGGGAGATCATCGGCTGTTTTTTTGCCTATGATTTTCTTACGGCTGGGACACAGGCCTCCACTCTTACTGAGAGAGAGCGGGTCACAATCCACCACGCGAGCCCAGTTTGGGTTGGTAGATGTCACATGTCTTCGAATTTATTGGTTCTAGGACATTTCGATGTTTTGTTTTTAGACTAACATGAAAATATGTCCTGTGATTCAAGATGGATCGTCATCATATCTCTCAGCTTAAAGACGTCCACTGATGGACATAGGACTCACCGAATTATCACCACAAATACTGTGCATTAGGAGCGAATAATTTAAAGTTATGGTAGGCCGTACTTACGTCCGCGTCATTGGTAACGTAACCAGTATAAACTGGCATCTTATTCTATTGAAACTCTGTACGTCGCGAGGCCAGCTCAAGATCAAAGTATTACCTCTGACGTATGGCCTACTGTAACTACCCAGAAATGATAATTCAGCTATGGGTATGACACATAATAATCAGTGTAGGTTACTTTGTTTTATAATATTAACAACTACGTAAAGAATCTTAAACAAAAAATTATAATATCCTGTTGGCCTAGTAGGTAGTTGAGGCTTCGCATCTCATGCACGAGGTTGTGGGTTCAGATCCGGAAACGTACCAACTTTCGCAATTCATATGTACCTGAGTTCATACTGGACTTTACTGACATTGGTGAAGGAAAACATCGTGAGGACACGGACATAACTACATAATTATACTAATACTAACAATAAAGCTGAAAAGTTTGTTTGTTTGAACGCGCTAATCTTCGAAACTACCAGTCGGATTTGAAAAATCCTTATGAATTAGATAGCCCAGACGGCTATTAATTTGACATCACGCTAGAACTCTAAGGAACCGAGCATAAAGAAAAAAAAAGAACGAAAATTAAATAATAGCGCGAGTAGGTGATGTGAAGCGACGATTGACGAACTGGCGGACAGAAGCTAGTCTAAGTTTGAAATCACCAACCCGTCTTGAGCAAGCGTGGTGATCAATGCTCATGCCTCCTCTGAACGAGAAGAGGCATTTGTCTTGAAATGGGACAGTAATGGACTGGTAGTACAATATTATTGACATAGTATGACAGATAATAATCAGTGTAGGACACTATGTCTTATAATAATTAACAACTATGTCAAGAAGTCTTATCTTTACAAAAACATCCGCCAATGTCAAGGTTCCGTCAAATCGGATCAGCAGTTCCTGAGACTCTTGTTCACTCACATAAATAAACAAAATATGCTTACGTTAGGAATACTGCGTTGTAACACGATAGTTGAGGAATGCTTAACTTTGATGTTTTGATGTTGTAGGGAATTTTGTGATGTAGGTAAATGCTGTTTCTTCTATGCTTTCAGTGTCGATTGAGTTGGTCATGAAATTCTCTGGGGTCGATTTCCTTGATGGATCATTCCTTTTCACAAATATCAGTTTGGCAAACTACCAATGTGTCCTACGGTGAGGGAAATCATCGAGAGGAAACTGGCACCCTAAGTCCGTAACACATAAACACACGATCAATCACAATCTGGTTTAGAAGGATATTGCTAATCCATTGCTTTATATCATATTCGTAAAATTTGGCTGCTCTACAACGTAAATAATGCAATGAATGTTGTTGACCTGTCAAAATTAAAGACATTGCAAATTTTAGTGTGATACGCAATTACCCCGCTAATGTCAAGTCTGGAATCACCAACATACAATGAACTAGAGTGAGCATTCTCTGTATGAGAACAGGCTTTTGTCCTGCAGTGGGACATTCTCTTCAGGCTAGGTAGTGTAACCATCTCCACAAGGTCACAAAAGAAGAAGAGTGGCTACTGAGCCACTTTAACCTCCCCTATTTACTGAGCTGGATCCAGCTCCGTAAGTAAGGTAGGTCAAAGTCCGACAGTGGAATAAATGGATGATGATACAGAAATGTTTTATACACAACCACGTAGAAACTGCTAAACGGTTTTGAATGAAATTAGTTACAGAGATAGCCCACGTCCTAGAATATAACATACAGTACTTTTTATTGGAATACATGAAGTACTTTCTCTAGGAAATGAGTAAAACTGCAGACTTAACCTAGTGTTTCATAATTTCTGCCTGACTTTGAGGGAGATATAACAAGGCGAGTAGATGTCTATTATAATATCGACGTAGTAGGTTGTGTACGAGTAGCTTCCTATCTGCTAGTAAACAGTGACCCTTTCTTTGTAAAGTTGCGTGGAATGATAAGAGCATACGATAGGTATAATGAATGTGCGTCTCATTAGGTACCTATGTTTCTGTCACTGGTTTGATCGTTGAAGGTTCTCTCAATGTTTGTAAGTCTATAATAAAGAGAAATTGTGAGGTTTTTGGCCATTTTACAGCATCATAATTTTAAAAATTCTGGACCGATTCTAGAAGTAAATGATACAGTCGTTAACCTTATTATCTGCATAGTCTTTTCTCAACTATGTTGGGGTCGGCTTCCAGTCTAACTGGATGCAGCTAAATACCAGTATTTTACACGAAGAGACTGCTTAGCTGGCTTCTATAACCCAGTTACGACATGTGAACGAGATTTTTATTGGACAAACATTATCAACGATAACCCTCTAAAGTGAATGCAGTGATGATCATAAATAACCAACCCACACCAATAAAATTAAACTCTTCAAACAAATGAACTCCTCTGCCGATCCCCAGCGAAATGAAATGTCCCCGTGAAGCAGTGAGTAATAAAGCGCGTTTGTGTGCGTGCGGATGAACGAACTCGACGTTACTCGTCGATGCGGCGGCCATGTTGGCTACGTCACACGGCCTTGTGCGCGCGCGCCGAGACATACCTAGCTTAGTTTTGGAAATTATGACCTTGCAACGCTTACTATATGATTTATCAATTTACATACGTGCTGTTGTGAAATTTTAGGTGAAAAAAAACTGTTACCTACTAGTAGACTTTTCTGAAGAAAAAAAGTGTCTTTTATTTCAGTGTTTTTTATCAATTGGGTTTCGGTGAAAGTTGGGAAAGGCCTATTTCCAGCAGTGGTCGTATAAAGACTTAACTCAATATAGCATTGAACGATGAACTTGAGACTGTTTCAGGTTACAATGTTGTAGAATCATACTCTAGGTAGGTACCTATCTTATTAATTTAATGAAATGTTGGGACATTCAATGAAGTCCATTCCACTTTTTTTAACACATCATAGAGTACTATACGTAACTTTCAACAGACAGAAACCTATGTTGAACATTTCAGTTTACTTACTTATTTTATTACCGGGTTGCCAACAGAAAAATACAGAATTATGGATGAGTCTCCACATTCCCAAGACAGACATGTTGGCAGTATCGAATAGCATGTCTTAAAGGCCAAAGAACAGATACAAAGATAATAGGTACCTACTACTAATGCAACAGCAACCTCTTCTTTCATATACTATCATTTCATTGACCCACGTCCATCCATAATCACGCCTTTGATGTGATTTTCTTGTGTGTCTTTTCTTGCATCCATTGCAATTTTGATACTAGCCTATTACTCTTCTAACTCCGGGCAAAACCCTTTTCTCATACAGAGAAAACACGATCATTGATCACCACATTTGCTCAAGACGGGTTGGTGATTACAGACTTATATTAACTACAAGTCCAGCGGTAATTGTGTAACACACTAACAGTAGGAATAGTTTTACATTTGACAGTTCAACAACATTGATTGAATTTTTTACAATGCTGAGCAGACAAATTTTTCGAACATTATGAAGCAGTGGAATATCATTATCCTTCAAAATAATTCAGATTGAGTGTGCTACGTAATTAGGGTGCAGGTTTCCTCACGATGAATTTCCTTCTTCTTTAGCAATTATTATTTTAATCATTAATTAATACACACTATTAAAGACTATTGCAATTGCCAAATAATTAGTTAGCTTGTAGAGAAGGATTTCTTTTACAGTAAGTACCATATACTACTCGTTGACTTTCTTGGAATCTTACAAGCCCCTTATCATTTCTAGAAAGTCATGACTAAGGTGACCACTTAACATTGGGTACTTACTGAATAAACATTAATTAGCTACTTACATACATAAACTAACACCGTCTTTCCAAGAGGGTAGGCAGAAATTACAGGACGTCACCTGCTACGATCCTTACAAACCCTTTTTCGTTTACGTTCATACATCTGCGGTGCTATTCTGTAAAAATCTCACCGTGAAAACTTAGATGAAGTGAGCTGTCAATAGTGTCAATTCCTAGCAAAAACAAACTCACTTCACCTAAGTTTTCACGGTAAGATTTTTACAGAATCGACCGGCTGGTCACACACTCACACCGGTTGCAAGTACTACACACCTGACCTTTCAGAAGAACACCACCAATAAGGTCACTATACCTACGTCCTTTTTTGCCTGTATCTATCCATACTTAATATTATAAATGCGAAAGTGTGTCTGTCCGTCGCGTCGGTCTGTTACCTCTTCACGCTTAAACTGCTGAACCGATTTAGTTGAAGTTTGGTATAGAGATAGTTTTAGTTCCGGGAAAGGACATAGGATAGTTTTTATACCGATAAACTCAAACTCAAACTCAAACTCAAACTCAAACTCAAAACATTTATTTCAATTAAACCATTTACAGGCACTTTTGAATTGTCAAAAAGTCGGTCAGTCAGAAAATATGAAGCTAGTTGCCCATTCCAAAGCGTAGGTACCTATGGAGAAGAACGGGCAAGAAACTCCATGGACACTCTTTTAAATTATAGTTTTACAAAAATATTAGTTACATCAATAATGTGAATTTATAATTATATGTGAGAACGATGTAAAAAAGACGTACGCGTTAAAAGTGTCCAGCGTACAGCAAATGGTAAGAAAACAACAATTCAATATTAAAATAATTAAAAATAAGCCGAGGCAGCTAAGTGATGACCAGCCCCAACTGACGGCGCCCGTTCACGAACATGACGCATAGATCGGCACCATTCAGCTCAACCATTTTGAAGGGAGCTAAATGATCCAACACACACGCCACCGTCAGCGAGACATTTGTGTGAGCATGACATACTATCAGCCGCCAGGGCACATTCAAGTCAATGAAAGACACATTACCCGATAAATGGTACATAGTGTATAGTATATACATAGAACTCACATCTGTGCTATGCAATTATACAATACAAGGAAATTGAGTTTATACAATGCAAAGATAGTCTTACAATCTTCAGCAGCTCCAACAGAATCTTCAAGTGTTAATCAATTAGTTGTGGTTGTGGAGCAGGACCAGCCTTGAGCCAGGCATTTTTATCAGCGATGTAATCCCCTAACTTATAATATGCCTGACTGCATAGTGTGCGTTTTATACAAGACTTGAATTTTGTCTCATTCATTTCAAGAATGTGGGGAGGTATTTTATTATAACATTTTAAACAGTACCCCATAAAAGATGAGTCTACTTTAGCCAGTCTGAAACCTGGTTGAACTAATAGGTCCCTATTTCTAGTACTATAATTATGTCTTTCACCTCTTTTACTAAAAAGATGTAAGTTTTTTCTTACATACATGATATTTTCGTAGATATATTGACAAGGCACCGTCATGATGTTAATTTCCTTAAACAGTTCCCTTAGAGAATCGCGCCTGCGGAGAATATAAATGGCTCTGATAGCTCTTTTCTGCAGAATAAAAATAGAATCGATGTCTGCAGCCCGTCCCCAAAGTAAAATACCGTAAGACATGATACTATGAAAGTAACTAAAGTAGACTAGTCTCGCGGTATCTACATCAGTAAATTGACGGATTTTTCTGACAGCATAAGCTGCTGAACTTAGCCGTCCTGCAAGAGATGTTAAATGAGGACCCCATTGTAGCCTTGAGTCGAGCGTGATCCCCAGGAAAACAGTTTCATCGACGAATTCTAGTTTCTCTTGATTCAATATTATATCACAATCACTACTCTTGACATTTGGTAAAGAAAATCTTATGCACTTAGTTTTTTTTCCATTTAATACTAAATTATTAGCAGTGAACCAATTTTGGACCTGCAGTAGGGCGTTATTTACATCGTCAAAATTTGTAGCACGTCTATTTACCTTAAAAATTAAGGAAGTGTCATCAGCAAATAACACCATTTGTGGTTGATTTTTTAATAAATGGAGTAGATCATTAACATACACTAAAAAGAGGAAAGGACCCAATATCGAGCCTTGTGGCACACCCATTTTTACGGTTAAACCATTCGAATTGACACCATTTATTTGAACTTGCTGTTGTCTATCATTTAAATAAGAACTAACTAAACTGAGCGCAAGTTTTCCAAGTCCGTAATGCTCAAGTTTCAAAAGCAAGGTTTCGTGATCGACGCAATCAAATGCCCTGATATTCCCTCGGAATCAACACTTATGTGGGTGAAACCGCGGGGCACTGCTAGTATGAGATAATTTGATAGGTACTGGCTTGTTGGGAGACACACTTTGTGTAATTTTATTAAAACTACAGGATTTCCGCAAAAGATTGTTAGGGGTGATGGTCCCTTAAAATAAGGTTATATTTCCTGACTCAAAACTTGATTTGTAGATCTTGAGTTACAACACTTTCCTCTACCAGATGATTTGGTACCTGGTAGGCACATTTTTCTAGATTTTCATATCTAATTACAGGAATTCAAATTAACATTCCGCCATAATTAACTTGCTAGAGATAAACTCCCATCATAACAACAGTTTTTGTTTTAATGGTCAAAACATGTTTTGAAGATTTTTACTTAAAAGACTTAGGTAATATAACTTATAATTTCATACAAGTCAGTAGGCTTATTTTGTCTGTTTTCAAATCAAACTTCAGAATTTGAAAACAACTTTCAGCCCACATATAAATTTGGGATCATGATGATATAAAAGCAGTGTTTATATCGAGTCAGAACTTTATTTGAAGACTGAGTTTCCGTACCTTTTTTTGCTCCACCTACGTGTTAATAGCTAGGTCTAAGTAGCATAAGTAGCAATAGGTAGCTGTTAGTAGATATTAATTATATACCTACATATAGAGCCCTTTTGAACTTCGTTTTAGATGTAGACTTTCATTTTGGCAAGAACTTGGTTCCAGTAGGATCCTAATATCAAACTATGCAACTCTTCAAAGACTGAGACGTGTGGCTGGAGATTGTTGCACCACTTCTTCTGCCCAAGAAATAGCCAAAGGTGCGCTTTTGGGTGCTGTCTTTTGTACCTTTCACAATAAATGAATAAATGAATGTTTATTTCCCGAACGAACGAACGAACGTTTATGAACGTTTTATCTATCTATCTATCTATTTTTTTAAATTTGGTTCAAGATCAAGAAAGGCGGAGTTTTTCATCCAAACCATGTCGTCCACTGTCAGTCGCTATGTTCTCCACACTTGGAAACATTTAAATTATTCATTACAAAATTAAAAAAAAAGCTCTTAGGAACAGCAGTGGGACATAAAATTGCATCAGTTTTAAAACTCAAGGCGATTCGTTTTGTAACTGGGCGCGGCCGCGACATCTTGACGCCTCATTGGCCTACTGGTTGCTAACGGCTTCTGAGATTGCACTGCGAGGAGCTTAAGCGGCATTTGTTGCATTTATTTATTTGCTCATCTTATTCATTTGCTTTGTCTGCGGGGAGTTTGTTGCGCCACTTCTTCTTCCCAGCTAAAGCACTAGGAAGTTGTGAAGGGCGGGCGAATATGTAATATTGACGTTCAAAAAGTACTGGTTCTCACCCTAGTTTGAATAAATGACTTTTGATTCTGATTTTGCTCGGGCATTAATATGACACGTTGAGTTTTAGAAAGAGACTGTCACCCAAGCAGGTGTGACGGTGTCACAGAGACGACGCTCTTTATATAAAGCTAAACTAAGTTACGATAAAATATAAAATTGTTGATAATCAATATGACAGTATTTAAATACTCATTGTACTGATTTTGCTGAGTTCGGGATTAATGTAATCTTTTCAGTCTACTAATGAAACCAGTAAGTCAAAATATCTAGGTATTCAAGTATTTAGAACGGAAAAAAATAAAAATATCCCTCTATAGAACTGCCATCACATTTACCTACTTCATTGCGCTCTTCAGCGAACTACTTATGCCATGCAATGTTTGATTCACAAATCTCAGCGATAAGCGTGAGTCCAGGGATGTTTGACCAGCTTTAGGTTTCATCTCGATGGGTCTCTTGGACGCAGTGAATTATAAATGGTACCAAGCTCGTAGCCAAATCTGAGCTGACTCTAAATAGATTGGCTTCGACACGCTAAGAAAAAGAAATACAAACTATATTTAAATGCTGAAGTAAAAATATTAGCAACTCTGTGAGGCGGTAGTGGAGCTGACATAAGTCCGACCCAGCGACCCAGGAAAATCCAAATATCTGACAAAAAAAATACATTCCATAGCTGCCAACCAATGGCCAAGTACTCTGCTTTTCCCTAAGGGAATACTAGCGATCTATGTCTAACAACCAACAACTCTGTCTATCCCATAAGGAAAACCGTGAGGGTAATATAAAAGCTCGTATGAACATTAAAACAGTTGCATCAGACTCAAGCCAAAGCATTTTGAAACTGGGTGTGGTTACACGCGCCATTATGGATTTTATACATTTTTACTAATTAACACAAGTAACTACTTAAGTAGGGGTTTTAATAGAGAAAAGTTTCCTAAGACGACCCACTGACCAAGTTTCTTTTTTCGTATACAATTAAATTGCGTATTTTATTTAATGTATCCTAGTTGTTTTTTTGTATTAATTTATTTAATACAAAATTCACAGAGGTGGACTTAATGCCATTTACTATTCAACCTTTGGGTGATGCAGAGACAAAAGGTGATAGGTACAATTACAAAAATTGTGGAATAATGCGTAAGTTATTCATTCACTCATTTATTATAAGTATTAGTAGCATTTTTGTATTTTACGTATCACTAAAAAAACAATTTAATTTAACTAATATAGTACCGAAATAAATTAACATACGAAAAAAAACAAAATAAAAATAAAATGTCCGCTTGCTCGCCAGTATCGAACCTCAAAGGGCCAAAAATCAACAATAGTACGGCTAGGGCGTCCGGCCCTGCCATTGGTCCGTCCCTTCGAGGCATCGGCTGCATCATAGAACCACGAGTAATGTTAGCACAGAAGTGTCGCGCCTAGTCAGACGCGATAAGGAATAATTTGTCAGATATTGAAAAGGTTTGAATTTTATGTTTAGTTTTTCTGATTATGATGTGTTAGTAGGAAAAATTTGTTTCTACTTTATTTTTTTTTATTATAGGATTAAGTATATCTTAGAGCGAACATTTTCTATGTGCCAGTCGCGATTTTTTTTCTTCTATATTTTGAAGCTGATACGAAACGTTTGACTATTTACAGACATAACTTTTATATTTTTGATATAGAAGCAAGGAAAGTTTTCAAAATGCTTGACATTAATTCTTGTGACTTCTGTAGGTACATACTATCTACCTATATACGACATTTATACGTCTTAGAGAACTCATGAATCCTTTGACTATTTTGCTCTACGTCTCAGAAATCGGATTTGGATTTCGCCCTTAGGTTTATTACAGAACAAACCCAATATTCAATTTATTTCAATATTGTTTTTTTTTAATGACCACTGCAGTATAAACATTGTAACCTACATTTTCATCTTTATCATTGTCTAATCGATGCCATTTCTAGCACCAAAATATAGATTATAAACGTCAATTTAGCATGTAACATTTTTCAAAGCAAACCTCAGTATTTTGTAATTTTTCGGAGTGATCCTTCTGCATATGTCTGCTCCGTGATAGACCCGAATCTATGCGTTCCCTGATTGGCTGCCGTGTCTGAATGACGATGACTCTCAACTGCCGAGGAGCAAAGGGCCAGCCATTGGATAGATCACTTAGTTTTATTTTATATTGTAAATGTGATTTATTCCGGTCTGAACCCCCCCCCCCTCCACCCCCCTCCTCGATCCCCTGCTAGTTCGTCTTCTGTTTGATTTATTCATGAAGCTTTTTGAGGAAGTGAGGCGACATGGGTTGCTTCTTTTTACATTGGTTTGTAGAATAGAATACTCTTTATTATGTATACACCATAGGTAAATATTACAGATGCTTGGGAGAAGAGGGGCTCGTGGCAAAGTAACAACAGTCGCATGGTTAGATCGACCAGGTTAAGCTACGCTTGCCGCGGTTGGTCCGTGGATGGGTGACCATCTTTACATACCGAGACCCCTCCGTGCCTCTGAAAGCACGTTATACCGTTGGTCCCGGCTGTCATTCGTGGATCTATATGACAGTCGTTACAGGTCGTCAGTAGCCCGAGAGTCTGACAACCACGAGTACCTATAGGTAACATATTACCCAGTAACTGGGTTGTGGAGGTCAGATAGGCAGTGGCTCCATGTAAAATACTGGTATTCAGCTCCATCCGGTTAGACAGGAAGCTGACCTCAACATAGTTGGGAAATGGCTGGCAGATGATGATGATAAATATTACGTAGAGATATAAATATAGAAATTTTACAAGGGATGACACAATGGGCGGTGTTATCGCTAAGAGCGATCTTTTAACGACAACCTAATGTGTAATGTTTTTATAGGTGATGCAGTTTGCTGAGCTAGGCATCAATAAGGGTTATGCGATTTTTGTGGTCAGTCAGTTTTTTTTTTGTTTTTTTTTTGCGGATGCAAGTTGCAATTTTTTTTTCTTCAATCGAGTTGTATTTGAAACTACAAAAGGAAATAACTCTTCTTTTTATTCTCATCATTGTCACCAGGTTGCGAAATATTAATAAAAAACATAATTATCTATCCAAATTGAGCAAAAAATCCTTAAAACATAAAAGAAACAAAAAAAAAAAAATATTCGAATATCTTACGAAGATTTCCATTTTATTTTTTTATTAAAATATTCTTGTGTTTGAACGAAACGAAAGCAAAAGATTTTTATAGAGGTGTCCCATCAAAAAAAAAAAGCAGAGTCCTACACAAAAAGATCTCTACAACAAGAGTTCCCCAACTTAATAAAAACTCAGGTAAAAAAGGGCCCCTCCCGCCATTGGTCTACGACCACATGCTCTACGTCTATGTAGAGCTCGACCAATCAGAGCGACTCTATCCCAGACCTGACCTATGGCAATGTGCTCTATCATAGAACCGGTAGAGTAGGGATATTTTTAAAATACATATTTTAGTTTTTTTTTTAAGGTAGAGGCTGGGACATTTTTTTCATTTGGGTCGACGAATTTCTCAGAAACAGCCCGGAGTCTAAATTCGTTCCCGGTTGATGGAAATAGGCTCGCCCCCTGTTCCATGGGACTTGAACAGAACTGGTGAAGTGTGGGTGTATCAGTGTACACCTCTGCTTATACAGGGTCAAATTAAATTAGCTAGCGAAACTCCACACTCACGTTATGTGTATCGATGTCTAAAATGTTTTAATGATTTTTTTGGGGGTCAACGACCGCAGTTACTGTGGGTACGTGAAGAATGAGATTACAAAGACTGTTTTTTATTTGTTTTGTCATGTTTAGATATACCCATTACGTCTGTGGAGTTTTGCTAGCTTATTTGTTTACCTTGAAGTCTTCCTATTACATGGGACTTAAACATAACTGGTGAAATCTGGGTGTCTGCCTACCCCGTCGGGAAATTACATGCGTGATGTTAATCATCATCTGCCTGTCTTTTCCCAACTATGTTGGGGTCGGTTTCTAGGCTAATAGTATGCAGCTGAATACCAGTACCTATCTGTGCCTCCACAGCCCAGTTACTAGGTAACACGTAATTTTATGTAATTTTTATGTCAATATAATCTAACTAGCTGTGCTCCACGGTTTCACCCACATAATTGTCGATCCCGTGGGAATATCGGGATAAAAACTATCCTATGTCCTTCCCCGGGATGTAATCTATCTCTCTGCCAAATTTTATCGAAATCCGTTCAGTGGTTTAGGCGTGAAAAGGTAACATACTGGTAGACAGATAGAGTTACTTTCGAATTTATCCAGTAACTGGATTGTGGAGATCAGATAGGCAGTCGCTCCATGTAAAATAATGATGTTCAGCTGTATCCAGTTAGACTGGAAGCCGACACCAAAATATTTAAAAAAGGCTCTTTCTCGAGAGAGAGAAGAATTGCACTCTCTCGTCTCGATACGAAGATCATGCAATCATTGACAGACAACAGTTCAACGGCCGCGATACTGTAATCAGTTATTGTATTTTTAGCTTTGTTATTGACTGCTTGATAGCAAGCCAACTGGCGAGAGGGCTTTGTGCTAAGAGTTTGTTTGCCCACAATAATAAAAGTGTATTCAAGTGAATCTTTTCATTTGCACGCGATTTTGTTTGCATACAAAAATTAAGACACCTATAGAAACCCCTCCGTGCTTCGGAAAGCACGTTAAGCAGTTGGTCCCGGCTGTCATTCGTAGATCTTTGACAGTCGTTACGGGTCGTCAGAATCCCAAAAGTCTGACAACCAGTCTTACCAAGGGGTATCGTATCTAGTAATTAGGTTGTCACTCCATGTACAATACTGGTATTCAGCTGCATTCGGTTAGACTGGAAGCCGACCACAACATATCTAGGAAAAGGCAGGTAGATTGGTTGATTAATAAACATTAACTGCCACCCACGATCACGCTACGCAAGAGCGCGTGGCTGGCAAACAAATGAACTGCGCAGCTAACGTGGCAACCCTCTCTGTGCACAGCCTACGTAGCAGTGGGTGGTCGACTGTAAACTGAGTGCCATCAAAAATCATCTTCCTCTTCTACCTCTTCTCTTTCTTCATCAGTGTATAGATCTACTGCTGAACATAATAGGCCTCTCCAATCGCATGCTATTCAACTTGATCCTCGGATACTCTCACCCAGCTGCTAACACTATTTTGACTTTATGATATCTTTATTATTGCTCGGGGCAGCATGTCATGAAAAAGCGGATCAAACCGGATTGAGAAAGTTTATAGTGGGTTAGACAAAGATTAAAACGGAAGACGAACAAGCAGGGGATCGAGGAGGGGGGGTGGAGGGGACTTCAGGGGATCAGACCGGAATAACTCTCTTCTTGCACACATCTCTATTTGTCATCTCGTTGTCACCTCTTTTCTAACCATATCATCATCCACACAGTCCATCCATCGTTTCTTTGGTCTTCCTCTGGTCTCATAGTCATCTTCATTTATACTCAAAATCTTTCTTCACGACTTTAAATACCATATATGATATTTAAGTTAGTCATATTATATCTTTCTATAATAATATCTCTATATTCATATTCAACGTATAACGTATTAAACGTATATTATTTATATATATTATATAAAATATTTAATTATTCGACGTTGCTTACGACATGTCCCTTGTTACTCTCTATTTAAGTAAATAATGAATAAAGATTCCGCTATGTGTTGACACCATGACATAATTAATATCTTGGCATTACAGACGCCTGTTACCATCGAAAGGGTAGACCAAGATAAACCATACAACCTAAGTTACAAAAGAGGCGAGTCTATTGCCAAAATTGCCATTAATCAGTCACAAATCGACACGAGTTGTCTCATTGATAAAAGTAATTACATTAACAACTTTCAAACATATTGACGAAATCTACTAAATCCTTTTGAAACTGGGAATCTACGTGTCACATAACATCAGTCGTAACTTGCTTATAATGTTACTGGTTGACCAGAATTCAGTAACGGAAATTCTTTGCCAAAATATTTATTCCCATTCCTACTTTTCAAAGATTGATTGTCCGCAGTACTGGGGTCCAGATGGGAGCTTCACAATATAATTGAAAAAAGTTTCGATTTGAATAAAATATATTTACGACTTTACATTATCATGTTATTTCTAGCACACTTTCTTTACCAAAACAAAAAGACCTTATTAGAATATTTGACAATTGCTTGAACGTTCGAATGGAACACGCCAGCAGTTATAACCAGCCTGTACTGCTAAAGGTACAGGCTCTACAGTACCTACCTAAGTGATTGCTTCCAGAAGCTTACTTAAATTTCGCTGCAAATATTTTTACCACGTCATGAATGATTCACCAACGTGGTGCACGTTGGTGAATCATTCATGAAGAATCATTCATCATCCACAAACACGGTCGTGATGGTACGTGGTCACCACTACTGGGACAATACAGGCCTTCTCTCTGTGAAAGCCGAAGAAGTAAGGCAGGCAGATGATGATGAAACGACTTCCCCAGAAAACTCTTTCACAAAGACACCACTATATAACATGTCGCCTCTTAACCCTGAAGGGGGTAGGCAGAGGTGCTAAAGTACACCCAATTTCGCCAGTTATGTCTAGGTAGGTAGGTGGTGGTGGGGGTGGTGGTGGTGGTGGTGGTGGTGGTGGTGGTGGTGGTGGTGGTGGTAGATAGGTTATGCCAGTTGTGTCTGGTATAGGGGGGCGAGCTTATTAATTAGCTTATTACCATCAACCAGGTAAACTCCAGACTCCTGGTTTGCTACTGAGAAATTCCTGATAACACTTTGAATGACCCGGGGATCGAGCCCAGTACCTCATGCTCAGCAGTAGCACTTGCAACCACTATACGGACGACAAATTTGACTAATTTACTCCAATTCATTCAGGTAAATATATTCAGTATTTTTGGCAATAGTGATCAATACTTTAAATTCCTCAGTTTGAGCACCGCCAATCAATATGTTGATAGTATTCTGTCGACAGCTTCGGCTGCCAAGAAACGGTGACAAAAAAGTTCAGCGACCTGATAATGGATTAATAACATATAATCACGCCTGAATTCCCCGAAAGGGTTGGCAGAGGTGTCTAATTCAATGATATTTCGCCAGTTTTGTTCAAGTCTCACGATATACAGGATGCCAGGGACATCGACGCGCGAACTGGGGGCTTACCACCAGCTCTTGTAGCATGGCAGAAGATAAACTGTACTACTTTTTACCCGCCTACGCCAAAAGGAGGGTTATTTGTACAATGGCGTCTTATTAGCAGGCCTCAGCTACGTTGACGTTTACAAAAACTGTTCACCTTGTTTTTATCAAATCAAATAAAAGTTGGAAGCAGGTGGGACCCATTTGAATTTGAAAATATGTATAATAAAAAAAATGGTATGAGTCCCGCCTGCTTCCAACTTTCATTTAATTTAAAATGGGCTTGTTTTTAGCTTTTCAGTTTTTTTAATTTAAGTTTTTTACCGCAGTAGGGTTTTTTAAATACTTTTTTTATTTGTATAGAATTTCATACCATGACGTGCTAAATTGACAGCAGTAAAATGACTATTGAACGTCTGTAACGTCAAAACAAACCTTGAATAAGTTACTACCTACACACACTACTACACTAGATGAGCTTTTTCAATATTGTTTCGTAATTTAGTGCCCATAAAACACTTATTTTTATTATTTCTATTTTTTTTAATTTTTTTATTTACTTGTAACTGTTGAGTATCTGTGCGTGTGCCTACGCACCGATAGTCGAAACACTTTGTTATACATTGCTTGTAGATACCGCAATCTTACATGAAAAAGGTGCGCAAAACACGCAGTGGACAACATCTATCATGAAAGTATCAGTTATTTCGCGTTAGGTTAGAATCTACAAGACAGGTACTACTACTAGCAGATGACATGAGGGGGATGTAGAATCAATCATGATTCTACATCCCCCTCATGTCATCTGCATCAAAATGTACTATATCAACGCTTTTTTCAAAGCTGTGCTTCAAAATTTTATTTCCACCTTAAAATCTTTCATGTCTTCATGGTCTGTCTAACCTTTTCCTAAATATGGTTGGGTCGGCTTTCAGTCTAACCGGATGCAGCTGAATATCAGTATTTTACATGGAGCGACTGAACTTTAGAACCGATGACCGGGGTAGACGTGTTCTTGAGTGGAGACCGCGAATAGGCAAACGTAAGGAGGACGCCCTCAGGCTAGGTAGAGTGACGATCATCGTAGGGTAGCTGGTAGCAGCTGGATGAGTTGTAGCTCAGAATCGATCTGAATGGAGTGCAATAGGAGAGACCTATGTCCAGCAGTGGACTGCTGTGGGCTGATGATGAACTGAACTTTCAAAATCCATAAGCTACCTTTTTAAAAAGCCTAGCATGAAATATTTGGTAGGAAAACGATCCGTTTTCAAACTACGCGTCACTTATAACTTACTTGTATATACCTACAGACTAGATTATTTTTAAGAGAGTACCCGTGGAGTTTCTTGCCGGCTCTTCTCCATAGGAAACGACCAATTGGAACCGTGCACCTAGCTTCTGCCGTTTCATAAGTGCCCATGTAAGTTTATGTGAAAAAACTATAATTTGAATTTGAAATCAAAAACAATCTGATGGGCAAATACCGCATTCTTGTCTCGGTCTCAATTTGTAAAAAAATATCTCTAATTTCTCTGCATTTTTTTTACAAGTTTTTGACATCGATTGTCGTTAAGATGAGATTGCGATAAGCTGTGACGACAAGATCTTGTAATTGTTTAAATATGATAATTAGCCTTCTGTTTAACTCGCTTCTGCCCGCGACTTCGCCCGCCTGCTACTCAACTATACCATATAACATATCCCGTAACACTCGGCAATATTGTAGCCTACCATTAGCGACAGAATGTTCTGAATCGGATCAGCAGTTCGGAAGATTATCCCTACATACATACAAACCTAATTTGTCCTCTTTATAATATTAGTCTAAATAATAATTAGGCGAGAACGAACTAGATTCTGATAGATGATGTTATTATCATCTCTTTCAGGATTATGTACAGAAGTATGGAAGGAACTGCCTAGTTATATAGTGTAAAAGAAATTGGCAATTTATTTTTAACTAGCTGCACATAAGTCACCATCCTGTAAGAATATCGGGATAAAAGTATCTTGTGTTAATCTGATGTATAAGCTAAATTACTGTAGGTAAAGTTTCATCCAAATCTGTTCAGTAGTTTTTGCGTGAAAGAGTAACAAACACCCATCCATCCTCACAAACTTCCGCGTTTATAATAATTACTAGCAGTGCCCCGTGGTTCCGCCCGCATAAGTGTCGATTCCATGGGAATATCGGGATAAAAACTATCCTATGTCCTTTCCCGGGACTCAAACTATCTCTATACCAAATTTCATCTAAATCGGTGCGACGGTTTAAGCGTGAAAAGGTAACAGACAGACACACTTTCGCATTTATAATATTAAGTATGGTTTAGTAGGAAGTTTAGATAACATAGGTATGACGGTGAAATCCGATGGAAATCTTTAGTAATTGATTCTAGGAAATGCTAAGTATAACTGAACATGTATTACATAACATAACATCACGCCTGTAATCCTCGAAGAGTTAGACATAGGTGTCTCTACAGTAAGTATACCCACATTTCACCAGTCATGGTCCCATGTACTAGGGGAGGAGCTGTTCCCATAAACCGGACACAATGCGGACTGTTACTGAGAAATTAAAGAATACTTAGTATTTTCTTCAATTGTAAGATAACTAACTGATTCTTTTAACAAAATCATATGCGAATGATTTGAAATTCAAACCCTGCTTGCTCCAAAAGAAAGAGAATAAAGAAATGTTAGAAAATTTCAAGTAATTTTGTTAAAATTACTGAAACCCCAGCGAATTCTGTGGGCGTCTTTGTTATAGGACGATCGAAGCAAAGGGGTGGGGACGCCCATTTCCAAAATGGCTACCTACCGACCAAGATTGTGACGCAATACGTATTCCGGCTTAAATTAAGATTTTTCATCAATTTTAAACCAATATTCCACAATTTATCAACGATTTTTAGTCATTTTTTTATACAAGACGGTTGAAGACAAGGAAGTTTGGTGTCGGCCTTCTGCGCATCTGTCTACTTTATCGATCGCAATTTCAATTACGTCACATGGGTTTTACTTAAAAAATATATCACTTTTCCAACCATACAACACAAAGAAAGAGCACATTTTCTTTAAAAAAATAATATTTTGTTGCAACACCAAAAGATACCCAAAAAGTCCGAATCACGCAAAAAGATCAATGACCAAACATGAAGGTTTCATTACGAAAATCAACTTGAAAAAAAAAAAGAAATTTCATAAATAGAATAGAAAGCTACTCACCTCCGCGAATCCAACATGGCCGGCGAACAAAGACATTACGAAAAAAAACTGAAATCCTTTAAAAAAACATAACAAAATGCTGGAATTATGCTCTGAATGCCACTAAAAGTGTTATTTTGTGTAAAAAATTAGATATCAAAGGTTTTTCGATGCGAGACGACGTTGCACTTCGGTGCATTGGGATGTACTGAGGGCCTGCATTGGCAGGGCATACTCACACAGACGCAGTAGCTCCCACACAAACGAAGCGTCCCCGCGAGTGCCCGCGTCTCTGCACTCGTGAAAGCCAGAACACTGCAACTTGCATTTACCATAGCAACAGTAAGAAATTACTGAACGACTTTTTTATGATCACGACTTTACTGTTTTGAAGGGACAGCAGGGTTTGAGGCTTGTGTTTGATTAAAGATTTAGTTTTATACGTTTTTGGGTGGAAAATTTCTAAACTTTAAATAAATACGTGTAATGCCGTTATTCCTTCAATGTCATTATCAGTCTTGAGATTCCGCGCAAGAGGTATCTCTGATTTTTGTTAGATACATTTAGGTAGACAGGAAGGCTTTTTCAAAGTTTGGAAACAACAGCTAATGTTTAAATAAGAAACTTTGATTAGATTTTCATATTGCAGGACTCACATCCTGCCAAAAACGTTTCGTTAATGTAAAAAAAACTTTTTCACTTCAGTAGCTCAAACATGTAGGTTTTGCTGCGTGAAATCAGTGAGCAAAATGCGATTTTGCTCACTGAGTGAGACAAAGTAACTTTTTAATTTTTTTTTCATAAAGCCGCGAATATATCATTGAGCCTTGGGTTAATCATACAATTCGAAACATTCACACTCTATCTCTTTCCCGCCATTAGAAAGAGAGAGAGACAAAGACCAGCCCTTTCGAAGTTCGGATTTTGAATTCGACCTCAAAGACAAACACGTTCGGAATTTCGTACTAACTAAAGAAATTTTGCAAAAAGAAAATTATGTCTTTTAATGTAATTTATTGAATTTTTACTTATTTGTTGTATTTAAACGAAAATAAGTATTTACTGCAAATAAAACTGATATTTAACTTGTAAATATTTATTTCTAGTTTCAATAAAATGTTAGGTAGGTACGTAATATATTTTGAATAATAAAATATCATGGGTGCTATTTCCGAACACGCCTTAATTTAAACAAAAGACCGGGAATAAAATTTCGTGACTGGCGTACAGAGTTGAATAAGTTAAAAAATATTAAAATATGAGTAAAACTAGCGACGAGAACAGTATTTTAACACCGGAAGAGTTAAAACAACAAGTTATTAATGCAGAATTAAGTTTCCTACCTGAGAAGTCTCGCGAGAAATATCTGAAAGCATACCATGTCTTCAATGAATGGAGACTTGCAATGGGCGCAAGCAGTTTTTCGGAGACGGTGTTGCTATCTTATTTTTTAGATTTTATAGAATTGGTGTCTACCTACAATGTTAATTATTTTGATTCAGAATAAATAGTTATTTCAATCTATTCCTGTTTATTATTTTATCTCCTAAAGTGTTCTCGCTGCTGAAGTGAAAAGTTATGTGTGTTACACGAGAGCAAACTTTTTTTGCATCTCGTGCCTTTGAATCCCTCGCCACACTCAGGATTCAACTTTAGAATCACTCGCTACGCTCGTGATTCAATCGTTGAATCCTTCGCTTGCTCAAGATTCAAAATCAGCACTCGCAGCAAAAAACTACTTTGCTCTCTTGTTGCACAAATAACTATTCTGACTATGTATCTACTTTATAATAAGAAAATATTGCTTGCCTTAATTCTGCTAAATACCTCCAGAATACTAGGGTGTTTGTAACAAACCACAGCACCCACGGTTAAGAGAATTCGAAAAGTAGTGAACAATCTTATTAAAACCAAAATGATGCACATTTTTTTCTAAACATCCAAAGCGTTGCAAAACGACCACTCAAGCATCTTTTAAAGCATTTAGCTACATAGAGCCCTATAGAAAGGACTTCCTTCGATGCGAAGGGTACGTATATGCAACCAAATATTATTATGCGTTCAATTGGTGATCTCTATGATTCAGTAGCCAAGAGGACACTACAGCCGATCCCCTGCACTCAAAAAACCAGTATAAAAACTACTAATAATGATGTGTTACACAAATTGATTAGCGTATGTGGCTGTCTCACACATTACGTCAGCTGGTGACGAGGAACCGTGTCGTTCCAGGAAAACACACTAGTTTCTATATATAGGCGTATTACAGACTACTGTTAATTGCTCACTTACTGTAACCCTCCAGACAGTTAGACATGTTACAATTGAAGAAAATAATAATATCATTCACTCGTTCCAAATAATCATTCAATACATTTTGGTGTGTTTGACAAAAATGAAAAGACATTTAAAATATAATTAGCCCACTATGGAAAACACTTTAAGAAAGAGGTGCCGGCTGACATATTTCGTGGATCTTTGACAGTAGTCGGGTCGTCAGAAGCCCTAAAGTCTGAGAAACAGTCTTACCAAGGGGTATCGTCTCTCTTTTCCCCTTCCACCCCTCTCTATCTTAAAAAACGTTTTCAGTATCTTTGCGACTCCCACACGAAGTTTTTGAGATCATCGGATAATTTAAAGCTTAAAATGCCAATGCATTCTACAACATTTTTCGACAAATCCTTTTCTGTTCAGGCCGCTCGTTTATGGAATGCATTGCCAGTTCAAATAAAACGCGCGCAATCCTTAGCTGTATTTAAGAGACTCGTGAAGGAACATTACTTGTTGTTGTGATTTTGTTTTCCTAGCTGCAATAATTTATAGTCATCATTTATTTTCGTTGTTTATATGTATATTTAGTATGTATTTATTTATGTATCTATTATACAGCAGTATATATATATATATATCTATGTATCTATTATAGTATATTATGTTGCACCATTAACAACCCCATTTTTTATATCCACGCATTCACTGTCCATTCCAAGGTTGCCTGGAAGAGATCGCAGAAAGCGATAAGGCCGCCCATTGTATGTTTGGATTCATAATTGTATTTTTTGTTATGTATTTTCTGGTGTACAATAAAGTATATATAAATAAATAAATAAATAAATAAATATCGTATTAAACAGTAACTGTGTTGTGGTCAGATAAGCAGTCGCTCCATGTAATATACTGGTATTCAGCTGCATCTGGTTAGACTATAAGCAGACCCCGAGGTGGTTGGTATAAGTCTAGGCTGATGACATAAGTAACCCACCAGCATCGTTCACAGGTTCCAAGCTGCCGGTGGTGAGGGCTCTAGAGAAAAGAACCACCTCACTGTGCGACGTGACGTATCTAGGAGTACTACTTTCTGTATCAAACCCCTGAACCAGCCGCAAGCCTCCTGAGGTGCTGGTGAAGTCATTCACTCATTGATATTTTCCTAAATTGTCATATAAAGAGTGTTGTTCGATTACCTGGTTGCAAAAAGTGTCACTCGGGCGTCCCATCTGGAAATTTTCAATAGTAGACTGCGAAGTATTCATTTGTGATCGGTTTATGGCAGTAGGCTGACTTCGTATTACTTGAGACTTATGACATAACTGGTGAAAAATGAGTGTACACAAAAATATGTACTCTGCACATAACTGTAACCAAATTCATGATCATTTGCCTACCTTGTCCCAACTAAGTTGGGGTCGGCTTCCAGTCTAACCAGATGCAGCTGCATACCAGTATTTTACATGGAGCAACTAGATGTTAGCAGGTAACAAAGTTAAAAACGTTAAAATACTTTGACTACTTATTGGTATTAAATACAATCAAAATTAATCAATAGGTTGTCAAATCTATATCTACGAGTATTTATACCTACTAATAATAAAGCTTAAGAGTTTGTTTGTTTGTTTGAACACGCAAATCTCTCGGATTTGAAAAATTATTTATGCATTAATTTTGCTATAGACTATTTAACATCACGCTAGGAGCTGAACAACAAGAAAAAGAGTTGGAAGGAACGCTAAGTGAAAACGAAATAAAAAGCGCGGGCAGAGGCGATGCGATGGGGTAGGTCGGGGGAGCAAGAAATTTCATGCGGACGAAGATGCGAGCAGAAGTTAGTACATACAGTCACGAACACTAATATGTCAACACTTGGCAACTTTCAATTGCGATTTTTTCGTGATATAACGAATGCGACGTTGAAATACGACACTTTATGGGTTCGAAAATACGTTGTTCATAATAACATAAAATTTCATTCAAAACTAAAGGAGAAAATCGTCTTTGAATAAAGCCAAGTGTACACATACTTATGCTCGTGACTGTACATAAACTCACACATTCTCCCAATGAGGGTAGGCAGAAACTACAGAACGCCACCTGCTACGACCCCTACATCCTCCTTTTGCCTCGTTTACGTTAAGACAGCTAAGTACAGACGCCTTACTTTAAGAATGATAGATAGTACAGACGCCAGCACATCAAGCTACTAAAATCTGTCAAATTTCTTTAATAGATTTTCAACTTTATCGCTAAAGCATAAGGTTCAAAGATGATTGGGGAAATTTGACAGTTTCGGGTAGCTTGATGTGCTGGCGTCTGTACATAACATAAATACAGAATCAGCATTACATGTTCCCACTGCTGGGACACATGCCTCCACTTGGTGAGAGGGAGGATAACTAAGTAGCCACTATATATTGTTTCCAAGAGACACAGTCTCACAGACTAAACTACTGAATCTTAAACAATACAATCGTACTATTGGCAATGTCATTACTTTTAATGTGTCATCTATAACCATGAATGGACGGCAGTCATAAGCTTACAATGAAGTCTGTCGTTTTATTAGGATCAGTAACAATGTCTGCCAAACATTAGGTTGTTGTGACATGTCAACATATTATTTCATCAACATTCTCCTGTCCTTCATACCAATGTATTTGAGATCGGCGCAACATGTCTTGTCTTGTCATGTCTTGCATACTTCTCTATTAGTCGTCACCTCAGAGACACTGTTTCAAGCCATATCATCTTTCCCACAGTCCATCTATCGTTTCGTTGATCTTCCCTTACTCTTGAAGCCATTTCAACCAAGTGGGTGGTTAATCTGAAGAGAAGTGGTTATCGTACTGGACAACTTTAATAACATATTATAGCAACCGGTGTGCGTGTATGACAAGATGTATGAAAGTAAGCGAAGCTAAACGAACATGTAAAGATCGTAGCAGGTGGAGTTCTGTAGTTTCTGCTTACCTCCATTAGAAAAGGGCGTGAATTTATGTATGCGTATGTATTGAGAAAGATAGACATGACAAAAAACTTGCCAGAAAGGACAAGACTTTTAATATAAGAGATTTACTACTACTTAGGTAGGGTTCCGTACCCATCCGGGGGTATTGCACGATCTCCTACGAGGCGGCTTGCGTACTGGCTGGATCCCCGCCCTGGGACCTGGAGGCGAAAGTACTCGCGTCAATGTACCGGTGGCGCGAGGAAGCGCGGGCGCGAGGCGAGGGGCTGACGCAGCGCCATTTGGAGCTGCGTCGGTCTCAGCTTCGCGAGGTCCTGGTGGCGGAATGGCGGGACAGGCTTTCGCGCCCTACCGTCGGCCTCGGCACCATCGAGGCGGTCCGGCCGGGGCCCGCAGAGGCGGGCCGGCACCAGCCGGGGGTTGCGGAAGGATCGTACGTTCCCGCGACCCCCGGCGTAGGTGTGAGATGGAACACCGGGGTGGTTTTTAGTCAGTAAGAGTCTGACAGACCCCGCCGCCCGCCCCAGGGCGGCGGACATCCATGAGAATTTTCCACCGCGGATCAAAAAAAAAAAAGGGTTCCGTACCCAAAAGGTACAAAAGAGATCCTATTGGTTAGTCTCACAGGGTTGTATTGACATCATAATAGCTAACAATTGAGATGATCTCAGAATTCGTGCAACTCTAATCACTATCATAGCAAATGATAAGAAAACTAAAAAGGTTAAAGCTAAAGGTGTGTCCAGACCTGCCGAATGCGCCGCTCGCGAGCCGCTTGCGAACTGCGTGCGTGCATTTCGCGTTCGTACGCAGCCCCTGCGCCGCTCGCGCGCAAGCTACGCGCCGTACTCGAGCAGCGCAAGCAAATTCACAACTGAGGCTCATAGTTCAAACGCGAATAAAGCTATGTGGGCTCAAGCTGCACGCGCGCCCCACTCGAGCTTTGCCGGAGTTGCACTAGAGTGGCGCACCAAACGTAGGCTGTAACCGCACGAGAGCAACAAACGCGCAGGATTTTGCCAGGTCTGGACACACCTTTAGACACGCAAGAAACTTCGATAAATAAATAATGTGAAATTTTAATATAAATTGTATGTAACTTAACCAACTCAGATTAAATAAGTAAGGCCTTAAAAGTGTCAGGCTTTCTCGAAAGTCTCTTAAATTACAAAGTTTATGAATGAATAAAATATAAATCTTTTGTTGAAAACCTCGAGGAAAATGAAGTAGAAATCGAACTTTGGAACTACAAGAATGACAACTTTGTAATAGTTATTACTTTTTAGTCCGAGAGCCGGCTGTATAAAAGTCCTATGGATCAGATACATGAATCATTTTTGGGGCATGAACAATAAAACCAGAGGTTATAGTATTTATGCTTACTTACACTTTACTTTCATCACGCATAATACTATTTATCATTATTTACACTTTAATACTATTTATCATCCTTTTTATTTGTTTATATGTTTACATTATACTTTTACTCAATTTTCATGTTGTGACACGTCAATTGTCAAACTGTCAATTACTTTTTAAATGTCTTTCTGGCTTAGTCTATGGTAATTACTCTTTGGTCTAAATAACTTAAATTATTTTTATCAATATGTTTAGCTTTTGTATTATTAAGATTATTACGATTGTTTAGTCTAAATAACTTAATTTTAAATTAGATTTATAATATTCTTTACGCACTCGTGGATATGTCTTGGCCGGATACACTTGTCAGATTAGATGATGGCCACATAGAAGAAAACTGATATTTGAAAAAGGAAGACTACTTAGAAACGAGCTCATGAACAGCTGGAGGCTGCTGGCATTCGAGTCTTGGGACTGAGACATTAAGCATCAGAAAACTGCTTGGTTTTGCTGTGTCAACTTGAACTGCTTGGTTCTGCTGCGACATCTTTGACTAACCCAGGGGATCCAGCTAAAGATTCCACCTGGGACCTTCTACTTCTAATCTTCGCGAGCTAACCTCGTATAACTTGCTACCCTGACGCCTGTTACCCGTTCCTACAGTGCTGAGCTGATTCCATAACGTGAACTATAAAACTCCAGTGAGTGCGCGCGTGTGTGAACTATAAACTTCCGAGAGTGCGTGCTATTTAGTATTTTTATAACTAGCTGTTTTTATAACTTTCTGTATTTTATCTTCCCTAATAAAAATTATTGGACGGTCTGCTTACCCTCTATTTTAAATAAGGTACAGATCGTTACAGTTTGGCGCCACAACGTTAAAATAACTCGAACTCACCCCCTTTTTCTAAATTCTAAAAAAAACTAGCACTAGGTATCTATTTTTGAACTCCTTATTTGGCTTAGTCTTTTGAATACTAACTAACTTATTTTTCTTCTTCAGCTCTCTTCTTGAAGACTCCTATATTCGATTCAACACTTCTTCATACTGAACATCATCTTATACTTCATTCTCATACATCCCACTACCGAAAGGTAGTTGGCATCCATTCTTCGCTTGTCAGTGTTTTTAAAACCATTCGTGGTCACTTACAAGTTGGGGTTTGGCTTACTCTACGACGTACTATTGGACAATATCCCGTAGTCGTTTCCTCCTACACTTAACTCTTTACCAATACATCACTACACTGCACCCCACATACTTGCACACTACAGCGTTTACCCATTGGTAATCGTACTCATTCTTCGCTTGGCGTGTTTTTAAAACCACCTCGTGGTCACTACCAAGTTAGGGGATTGAGACACCTCACGACTGAAACAGGAGAATATCCTGTGGATGTTTATTCAAACCTATACATCTACACAACTCCTATAACAAATACTCCACTATCCTCTTAAACACTTATTATATAATATATTTATACTTATATCTGGGAATCATACCGAAATAAGTATATCGTGGGCTCTCAAAATATTTTTCTAATTGTTATTGTTTGACATTGGTTGCTAGGTAACTAGCCATAGTGCATTTGCATTGAGTATTAGTCTTTTTGCGCGGTGGCAAAAGTAGGTACTAAACTTTATGCATTAGTTCCGAATTTCACCACCAACACAAATAAGTTTTCATTGGTTTTCGATTTTTATTTTCTTTAGACTGTGTCTTACTCTTAAATTTATATACACTTTTGGACCGTATCCAACACTCGGACTCTCTTGACGTTTTACTCGGAGCTTACCGACTACTGTATTGCGGGAGCTGCCCTGACGTTTACTCGGAGCTTACTTACTGCTGCCCTTGACGTTTTACTCGGAGCTTACCGTCTACTGTATTACGGGAGCTGCCCTAGCGTTTTCTGACTGCGGTGTTGCGGTTCAGACCTAATCCCTCTATCCTTCCTCCCCTCTTAACTCATAGCACTCTTGAGACGACACTTGAGTCCTTTCCAACATAGAGTTTTCTTTAACTCAAATTCCTCTTTTAACATTAATTTTTTTAATCATGGATACTCCTAATAGTCCCAATAATACAATGTTTCATACTATGCTTACCGACATACAGTCAAACTCTATTCCTAATAATTCCCTTAACGAATTAAAACGAATAAAATTTGACGGAAACTCTTGTCCGCGTTCCTTTATACAGAAAATTCAGGAATTCAGTATTTCTAGAAATATTTCTCGTGACAAATTATTAGATCATGCGTTTGAATTATTAACTGATAACGCTTTACATTGGTATCGTTTTAAACGCGACTCTTTATTTTCATGGAGCGAATTTTGCGAAGCTTTGATTAGAGACTTTGGCGGTTTTGACTATGACCATAAATTATTAGAAGCTATCAACAGTCGAACTCAGGGCAAAGATGAACCTATTGTTATTTTTGTTTCCATACTAACCGGCATGTTTTCCAGACTTTCAGAAAAACTAATGGAACCTAAAAAACTCCAAATTATTATTCGTAACATTCGACCTTGCTATTCACCTTACATCGCGAATAATAACATTAACTCTATTGATGAGCTTATTTCATGTTGTCGAAAATATGAAGAATTCTTAGACAAAGAAAAACATTTCAATGAACCTCAAACTACTAATAACCCTATAACTGTTGAATTTAACTATAAATCCACTAACTTAACGTCAAACCCCTCAACTTCTAACGCGTTCACTCCTAGAACAAATTTTAAGCGTTTTAACAATAAACCTCAAGTTAATACAATTAATAAAGTTAATTATAATGCTTTTTGCGTACGCTGCCGCACTAATGGTCATACGCTAACTAATTGCTCTCAACCTCGTTCATTAATTATTTGTTTTAGATGCGGTTTAAAAGATGTTAAATTTACTGATTGTCCTAACTGTAATAAAACTAACAACTCAAAAAACTAAACAACGACTTGGATAATAAAAACTTTAATCAATCAGACTGGCATGATTGGTTACAAACTATTAAAAATTTCTTTCATTGTTACAAAATAACTTCACTTTACGATAATGAAAAAGATTTTAATCGTCCTTTTATTGATATTTCTATCAATGACAAAATATTTTCCGGCTTACTAGATAGTGGTAGTTCTATTACAATACTTGGTAATAACTCTCACCTAGAAATTTTAAAATTAGGCTTCACGTTATCCAAGTCTTCTTCAGTGACGATTACTACTGCCAGTAATAATAAAAGTAAATCCCTTGGCTCAATTGAAATTCCGATTAGATACAATAATCAAACTCATCTCATCCAAGCCTTCGTATTCCCTAATATATCTCCTTCAATTATTTTAGGAGTCGACTTTTGGAAAAAGTTTAATCTTATTCCACACATACTTTCTTCGGCTTTTAAAGCGAATACTAAATGTTCAGTGGTTACTGAAACTACTAAACAAATACTGCCTTACGATCATCTCTCTTTAGAGCAAAAAACTATCGCTGATGATATGATTAAACGATTCAAAGCTATATCCTTCGAGAGTAGAGGAGTACTGGGTCGCACTCATCTTATTAGTCATCATATTGATACAGGTGACACTCTTCCAATTAAACAACGATGTTATCGTCTTTCTCCTGAAAAACAAAAAGCTCTCATAATAGAAGTCGATAAAATGTTACAATGGGGCGTCATTGAAAAATGCGAAAGCCCTTGGCTTTCTCCGGTTATCATTACACCTAAAAAGAATGGTGAATGGCGATTTTGTGTTGATAGTCGTAAACTAAATTCAGTTACTCGTAGAGACGCGTACAGCCTTCCGTTTGTTAATGAAATTTTAGATAACCTTAAAAACGCTAAATTTCTTTCAAGCATTGATATTGCTAAAGCATTTTGGGAAATCCCTTTAAAAGATGAAGCGGATAAAGATAAAACAGCTTTTTATGTCCCTGGTCGCGGCATGTATCGTTTTGTTATCATGCCCTTTGGTTTAACTAATGCTCCAGCTACTCAACAAAGACTTATGGACATGCTTTTTACTCCTGAATTCGATAATAAGGTCTTTTGTTACCTTGATGATATAATAATCATCTCTGAATCATTTGAAGAGCATATCTCTTATCTACTTAAAGTTCTTGAGAAATTAACGTTTGCTAGATTAACTATTAACTTCGAAAAAAGTCAATTCTTTAAAAATGAACTCAAATACTTAGGGTACATTGTAGATGAAAACGGTTTAAGATCAGATCCTGCTAAAATAAAAGCAATACTCGAATTTCCTACTCCCACTTCTCGTAAAGAAGTTAGAAAATTTATTGGAACTTGTAGTTGGTTTCGACGTTTTATTCCCAACTTCAGCACAATTGCAACTCCACTTAATAAATTAACTTCTTCCGGTAAAAACGCCCCTAAATTCATTTGGGATAATGATGCTAATCTGGCTTTTAATAAACTAAAAGAAGCTCTTGTTACTACCCCTATACTAGCTTGTCCTGACTACAATCTCCCTTTCTCTGTACATTGCGATGCTTCTAACTTTGCCATTGGTGGTATGTTAACACAAGTAAAAGACGACAAAGAAGTAGTTATAGCCTATATGAGCAAATCTCTTAACAAAAACGAACGAAATTACTCAACTACTGAAAGAGAAACTCTTGCGGTAATTTCAGCTTTAGAACATTGGCGTTGTTATATCGATAATGGTAAACAATTCACGGTTTATACTGACCACGCAGCACTTAAATGGTTTCTAAAATTATCCAATCCATCAGGTAGACTCGCGCGGTGGGCTCTTAGGTTGTCATCTTTTAATTTTATTCTAAAACACAAAAGGGGTAAAGACAATTTAGTTCCTGACTTACTCTCTCGTAATCCTACATGTCCACTTGGCATTAATCCTGTCTCACTTGATCCTCAACCTATATCTCCAGCATTAGAACACTATAACAAACTACTTTTAGAATGTCGTAGCAATCCTGATCAATATTCCAATTATACTATTCGTGAAAATAAATTATTCCGCTATACTCAATCTCCTCACGCGTTAACTGAAGATTTCGCGTGGAAAGAAGTTCCTCACCCTAATCTTCGGGAAACTCTTATTAAAGATAATCATGGGTCTCCAGATCAGCCTCATCTAGGAATCTTTAAAACTTATAAAAAATTATCACTTCTATATTACTGGCCAGCTATGTTTAAGGATATCGCTAAAATAATTTCTTCCTGTGATAATTGCTTAACTTACAAACACGCTAATCACTCACCCTTTGGTCTTATGGGTAAACCAAAAATTTGTTCCAGGCCCTTTCAAACAATTTCTTTGGATCTAATGGGTCCTCTACCTATGACTAGACGTAGGAATCAATTTATCTTAGTAGTTAATTGTTGCTTTACTAAATATTCCCTGATCTTTCCGCTAAAACGGGCTACTAGTGCTAACGTCATCTCTAACTTGGAAAATTTTGTTTTTCTAGTCCATGGAGTACCTCAAACTATTATTATGGACAATGGATCACAATTTCAATCCCATGAATTTCACAACTTTCTGAGCAGATATAATATACCATTTATATTTTTCTCTCCTCACTATTGCCCCCAAGTTAATCCCACTGAAAGGTACAATCGCACTATAATCACAGCTTTGTCATCTTTGGTTGGTGATGACCATAGATCTTGGGACATCCATCTTCCTAAAGTCCAATACGCTATGAACAGCACAACTAATATTACCACTGGTTTCTCTCCTAACTTTTTGCTCTTCGGACGTGAAACAGTTACTTCTGGCTCACTTTATACACCAACTAATAATCTTGATGAAATCGTTTTTCTACCTAGGGACATCTATGCTACTAACATAGGTTTATTGTCTGCAACTTTCGATAAAGTTCAGATAGCCCTTCATATTGCTCATGCTCGTAACTCTTCTCGTTACAATGAAACACATACCTTTAAAGAATATAACGTTGGAGATACAGTCTGGCGTAAAAACTATACAATTAGTCAAGCGGGTACTTATTTTAGCTCTAAACTAGCGCCGAAATATGTAAAATCAACTATTTTACAAAAATTATCACCATTAGTATATATACTAGAAGATCAACTAGGCAACCGAGCTAAATACCATATTAAAGACTTTAAAATATAATTTATTCAATTATATGTAAAAAAATTCTTTTTACTATATTCATAACTCATCCCTTTCTTCTTTCCTTCCTCTATAATAGAGTTCCTTTTGATTTATTAAAACTCTATTTGTTTTTTTAATTCATTCATCGGTTCTTAAACCAATAAAAGATTAATTTTAATCTTTCCTATATAATTATCTATTCTTTTCTACAAGTTAATATGATAACTTGTCTATTTCTATCAACTCTAAAAGTTGATTGGAGCGGTTGACAACTCCATAAAAATAAGCCCTTGTTGACTATCGACTCTAAAAGTTGATTTTCTGTCTATCGACTCTAAAAGTTGATTTTCTGTCTATCGACTCTAAAAGTTGATTAGGAGCGGATGACAACTTCTTTAAAAATAAGCCTTTGTTAAATCTTTATTTTTTCATCTCATTAGTGGTTTTAGACGCGAGCGGATTACAACTCCTTAAATAAGCCTTAAAGTTATGACTTATCAGGTTGAGTAGTGATCATTGAATGTGAATCCTACCTGACCTAACTTCGTAAGATGTCGGTGTGTTTGAATGAGTTATGTAAGTTTTGTGAATGCTGTAATATTTTAACCTTAGCAAAATTTTTGTTCTAGGCCAAAAATTTTCTCGGGGTCGTTGGGGAAATATAGTATTTATGCTTACTTACACTTTACTTTCATCACGCATAATACTATTTATCATTATTTACACTTTAATACTATTTATCATCCTTTTTATTTGTTTATATGTTTACATTATACTTTTACTCAATTTTCATGTTGTGACACGTCAATTGTCAAACTGTCAATTACTTTTTAAATGTCTTTCTGGCTTAGTCTATGGTAATTACTCTTTGGTCTAAATAACTTAAATTATTTTTATCAATATGTTTAGCTTTTGTATTATTAAGATTATTACGATTGTTTAGTCTAAATAACTTAATTTTAAATTAGATTTATAATATTCTTTACGCACTCGTGGATATGTCTTGGCCGGATACACTTGTCAGATTAGATGATGGCCACATAGAAGAAAACTGATATTTGAAAAAGGAAGACTACTTAGAAACGAGCTCATGAACAGCTGGAGGCTGCTGGCATTCGAGTCTTGGGACTGAGACATTAAGCATCAGAAAACTGCTTGGTTTTGCTGTGTCAACTTGAACTGCTTGGTTCTGCTGCGACATCTTTGACTAACCCAGGGGATCCAGCTAAAGATTCCACCTGGGACCTTCTACTTCTAATCTTCGCGAGCTAACCTCGTATAACTTGCTACCCTGACGCCTGTTACCCGTTCCTACAGTGCTGAGCTGATTCCATAACGTGAACTATAAAACTCCAGTGAGTGCGCGCGTGTGTGAACTATAAACTTCCGAGAGTGCGTGCTATTTAGTATTTTTATAACTAGCTGTTTTTATAACTTTCTGTATTTTATCTTCCCTAATAAAAATTATTGGACGGTCTGCTTACCCTCTATTTTAAATAAGGTACAGATCGTTACAAGGTCTAGAGGTCGACACCCCTGAAGTTGCTTGATTTTGCCCGCATGCAAAATTATGACGTCACTTCCGGTTTTTATTTTAGGTGTAATTGTAATTTATGAAATACATCAAGAAAATGTATGTCAAACGAAAGTTTTTGATGAGTAGAATAGAAATGTCAAGGGTCGACAAGCTCTATTTATTCGCTACCCTGAGTCGACCTCCGTTAAAAATTATTTTTTTATAATTTATCTTAAGCCATCGAATACATGGATTTGCTTACGATTTTCTGAAACTAGAACCTCTTAAATGACTGAAAAAAATTGGTCGACACCTTTTATTTGCCCGGATCTGACTGTCGACTTAGTTTGAAGAATTAAAGAGCCTACGCTAATACATTTCATCTCTATGTATGTTTAATTATTTAATTATCTATATATCTTTTCCAAATACATTAATAACTTTTTTTTTCATTAATTGTAACATAAATACAATTTTCTTGAAATACTTACTGTACATTTTTCTATTTCTTATTAACATTTAAGTCCTTAAGAATTATTTTGAATTTCTACCTTAAGTCCAGGTAGCCGTTAACGTTTTTTCTTTTGTACCTGTAACGTAAGCTAGGTTCGGAGTTACTCCGGAGTTTCGGAGGTTCGGAGTTTCTACTCAAGAGGCGTTTCTGCATGAAGTAAGGAATTATGATTCCAGCCTAATGCCACCTTGCTGGGAATCGTTAAAACAAAAAATTCTTAGAACAATTTATGTTAATGCGATGTGGCAAAATTCTTTGTATAAACAATGTATTGTAATGAATTACGAAGATTGTGGTTGGATATATGATCATGATAATATTACCATACCGCCGAATATGTTTAATGGTAGCCCTACACCACTTTAAATAAAAGAAATCATTTTAACTGATAGTAGCAATGAATTCTGTAATAACGATAATACTGACGACTTCAATAATGATGGAAATATCATTGCAGACAACAATGACGATAATGTTAATATTCCGAATTATAGCGATGATGTAAATAATGATGTAGATTTTAATGACGATAGTTATATGTAAAATTAATAGTTAATCATTGTATATCATTTTTGTATGTAATAAAACTCGTTCATGTGTTAACTCCACTATCTAAGACTTTAATTTCTTTCGTTCTATCTCACAGGAATTAATGAATAACACCAAACTCACAATATATGTGGTAAAGAATGGAGAAATGTACAGTAAGTATTTCAAGAAAATTGTAGTTATGTTACAATTAATGAAAAAAAAAGTTATTAATGTATTTGGAAAAGATAATTATGTAGATAATTGAACATGTATAGACATGGAACGTATGAGTTAGAACTCATTGATTTTTTAAACTAAGTCGACAGTTGGATGTGAGTAAATAAAAGGTGTCGACCAATTTTTTTTAGTAATGTTAGAGTTACAGAATTAATAAAAAAAAATATCAATGTATTTGGAAAATATATGCAGATAATTAAATAATTAAAGATCGAGAGATAAACAAAGAGATAAAATGTATAATTAAACATAGAGATGAAATGTATAAGCATAGGCTCTTTAATTCTTCAAACTAAGTCGACAGTCAGATCCGGGCAAATAAAAGGTGTCGACCAATTTTTTTCAGTCATTTAAGAGATTCTAGTTTCAGAAAATCGTAAGCAAATCCATGTATTCGATGGCTTAAGATAAATTAAAAAAAAAGAATTTTTAACTGAGGTCGACTCAGGGTAGCGAATAAATAGAGCTTGTCGACCCTTGACATTTCTATTCTACTCATCAAAAACTTTCGTTTGACATAAATTTTCTTGATGTATTTCATAAATTACAATTACACCTAAAACAAAAACCGGAAGTGACGTCATAATTTTGCATGCGGGCAAAATCAAGCAACCTCAGGGGTGTCGACCTCTAGACCTATGGTTTTATTGTTCATACCCCAAAAATGATTCATGTATCTGATCCATAGGACTTTTATACAGCCGGCTCTCCGACCATTTCTGACAAGGTATGAGTAAGTCATTTTAATGAGTAAAAAATCTCTATTAGGTAGTGCTACATAAAAGAGGCATAAAGATCCATGTACCCAAAGCCAGACAACCACTAAGATAATGACGGGGATAAAAGCCACTAAACTAACCAGAACCCTAATTGCGCAACACCCTGTGAGTCAGAATCTGAATCATTTTGAAGGATATTGACAATCCATTGCTTCATATGTGCGAAAAATGTGTCTGCTCAACAACGTAAATAACGCAATGAATGATGTTGAACTGTCAAAATGAAAACTATTGCTACCGATACTGTGTTACCATTTGTTTTATTTATTTGTATCATATACTAGCTTCTGCCCGCGACTTCGTCCGCGTGAAATTTCTTGTTCCTCCGACCCACCCCGTCGCATCTCATCGCCTGCCCGCGCTATTACTTCGTTTTTGCTTAGCGTTCTTACTGACTTTTTCTTTTTGCTCGGCTCCTAAAGGTCATAGCGTGATGTTGAACAGCCTATAGCCTTCCTCAAGAATTGAGCTATCAAATGCAAAAATAATTTTTCAAATCTGACGGGGAGTTCCAGAGATTAGCGCGTTCAACCAAGCAAACAAACAAACTCTTCAGCGTTATAATATTAAAAAGTATAGATAGATTGATAGTGTTGAGTTTGACTACTACAAAATCAACCGAAGATGGCGTTATTTGCAGATGACACATCATTGATCTTTAAAATAGACCGACGGTCACAAAATCTTGACGTCGTGAATAACTCTATTCTTCAGGTCCGAGATTGGTTTACGGTAAATAATCTAGTACTTAATGAAAAAAAAAAACCAAATGCATTAGATTTAAATTGGTACCGAATGTTAGAAGTAGCGAATGTGAAATCATATTGAATGGCCAAAAACTAGAATTTATTAATCAGACAGTTTTCCTAGGAATCACGCTAGACGAGATATTACAATGGGGACCTCATAATAACTTCTATTGCGGGGCGGCTAAGCTCGGCCGCTTATGCTGTTAGAAAGATAAGGCAGTTAACAGATGTAGAAACCGCGCGTTTGGTCTATTTTAGTTACTTCTACAGTATTATGTCATAATGGAATTTTACTATTGACATTGAATCCATTTTTATTTTACAAAAGAGAGCTGTTAGAGCCATTTATTTTTAATAAAATAAGTGATAGTTATAGTAATTTTAATACAAGAAATAAAAATAAATTACATCAACATTTTTTCAGATTATCTAAAGTACATATCTTTTATGGGGTACTGTGAATTAAATGCTACAACAAAATACCTTGTGACATATTGCAATTAAATGAAAGAAAATTTAAAACTCATGTTAAAAGTACACTATGTAAATAAGGATATTACAAATTAGAGGATTATATCGAAGATAAGAATGCTTGGAAACATGTTGGTCCTGCTCCATAGGAAAATCTAGAGTCTAGACAAAATCAAACTGGTTCCTAATTTAATTTATATTTTTTTAAATTTTATGGCATTGATTTTTACAATCTGTGACTACAGTAACATACACATCTGTTAAAATTCTAGGAAAATCATCTACTTTTACAATATTTGTAAATAATTTGTAAATATGTGAGCACCGTGTATCTATCACATAATTGATTTACCTGTCATTGCTTCATTTTTAATTCTTTTTACTTTTTGTGGTAGACTAATTTTATTCTAGGTGCATCGTCTTCACATATACCTAATTATATTATGTATACAAAACCTTGTAAAACATTTTAAAAGAGTAATGGTGGAGTTTCTTGCCCATTCTTCTCCATACGAACACTAGGTACCTTTTGGAAGGGGCGACTAGAATCAATTCGATTTTACTATAAGTTTTGACGTTCAAAAGTGCCTTTAATGTGCCTATTTGAAATAAATGATTCGACTTTGACTTTGACCAAATCTCACTAATCGTTTGACGACGAAGCAAGCTTGCCTAGATTCAAACTTAAACCCAAGCACTTATTTCAATGAAACCATTTACAGGCACTTTTGAATTGTCAATGAGTCGGACAGTCAGAAAGATAAAAAACTATTTTACAAGAAAAAAAAACAACCGATTTCCAAAAAAAGAATACTACAAAGTGAAAAATAACTTTAATTTCGAAAGTCGGTGTCAACAAACGAAAATACAGAACCAACGACACCGACTTCCGAAATTAAAGTTATTTTTCACTTTGTAGTGTGTTTTTTTGGAAGTGTTTTATTTTTATATAATAGTTTTTATTTTTCACTTTTGAGTTGTACGTGGGCGACACTGAAAGTTTTTAGAACTGGCCACTTGTAAACGATATAATAAAGAAATAAGTTCAAATTTTGAAAATGGAACTCTTTGGCAATATTATTGTGTATGTATTTTATTAATTTGTTATCTGTTTACGATTTGGCGGTAAATTGAAAATTGTCTGTGACACGTCAGCATGAATTTTTTTTTTTTTTATTTAGCCTGCTCTGTCCCACTCCTGGGCAAAGGCCTCCCTCCACTCCTTCCGAAAGATGAATAATTTAACGCGAGAAAATTTTCGTATAGTGATTTTTATGACTTTCGATGTCATTTAAGTCAACAAGAAAGTTATGATAGACTTCGATTGGCCTTTCACGATGAAGCCCCATCTCGTGCCACTGTTTACAACTGGTTTACTGAGTTTAAACGTAGTCGCACTAATCTCACCGATGATCTGCGTGAGGGACGGCCTTCCACGGCGACGACTGAAGATAACATCAGTGCTGTGCAGCGTATAATAGAGACTGACAAAAGAGTAACTTATCAGCAGATTCGGACAAGCTTAGGCATCGGTATGAGTCAAGTGCACAAAATCCACCATGAACATTTAGCATGAATATTTAGCGGTCAGGAAGCTTTTGTGCCGGTGGATACCTCATAATTTGACAGAGGCCCAAAAACTCCGTCGTGTTGATTGGTGTCGTGAAATGGTTCAAAGATTTAACGGTGGTGACTCAAATGCTGTGTTCGACATACTTACGGGTGACGAAAGCTGGATTTATTGTTATGATCCTGAAACTAAGAGACAGTCTGCTGTCTGGGTGTTTCCTTCCGAAGAGTTTCCAACTAAAGTGAAGAGAGGTGGAAGCGTGGGAAAAAATATGGTGGCCTCGTTCGTCGGAAGGACACAAGCAAACAATCGACAACTTGGCGACGTCAGACGTGGAATTACTGGGTCACCCGCCCTATAGCCCTGACCTCGCACCTTGCGATTTTTATTTATTTCCGAAAATAAAAGAAAAACTTTGAGGAAAACGTTTTATGGACGCCGAGGAAGCGGTGACTGCGTTTCAAAATGCCGTCAAAGAGACCCCAGGTCAGGGTTGTTCAGGTTTTGATTTTTTAAGAACTTTCAGTGTCACCCTCGTACGTACCTACCCCAAAAAATTCATATAAGACTACGTGCTATGTGAATATCAGTGACAGGAAGCTATTGAACACATCTGCCTACCCCTTTAAAGGGTACAGGCGTGATGTTATGTTGTGTGATTGCGTAAACAATGCATACATATGTTATAGCAGCAATTGCAGTTGATTTTCTGTCATTTATTAAAGAGTTCCGTTGTCTGTTTCCGAAACTCATCATCAGATCTTTACTAAATTTAAATGGGTCCATCTCGGAATAAACCTCTTTCGAACAAAAAAAAAATTGCAATCCGTCTATATAATTATGAGGGAATTATCCGAATTGAGAAGCTCCTCCTTTTTTGAAGTCGGTTAAAAAATAAAGAAAACGATTCAGTTCAGAAAAAAAAAACACGGTAGGTCATCATCATCTGACTGCCTTTTCCCAACTATGTTGGAGTCGGCTTCCAACCCAACCGGATGTAGCTGAATACCAGCATTTTATATGGAGCGACCGCCTATCAGTGCCGTATTATCCATAAGGCACTTTAGGCCAGTGCCTAGGGGCCCACTATGACCAGGGGCCCAGCACTCCCGATTAAAAATTGAAAAAAAAAAGGATTGTGTGGTTTTATGAAACCACAGTAAAAGTGAAACTTTTTTCACATTATAAGGTAAAAGCCAAATTGCGTTGTTGTGGTATGAAAAAGGGGGGCCCAAAACGAGCTGTGCCTAGGGGCCCCGAGATGGTTAATCCGGCCCTGCCGCCTATCTGACCTCCACAGCCCAGTTACTGGGTAATACGCCACCCCTTGGTAAGACTGATTGTCAGACTTTCGGGCTTCTGACCACCCGTAACGACTGTCAGAGATCCTCGAATGACAGCCGGGATCAACGGCTTAACGTGCTTTCCGAGGCACGGAGAGGTCTTGATATGTAAAGATGGTCACCCATCCACGGATCAACCGCGGCAAGCGTAGCTTAACCTGATCAATCGACCCGTGCGGCTGTTATTATTTAGGTACTATATATAAATAAAAACAAAAACAATACACAACAACAACAATACTGGTATTCAGCTGCATCCGTTAGACTGGAAGCCGACCCCAACATAATATTTGGGAAAAGGCTAGGCAGATGATGATAAAAACAACAAAAACTAGAAGCAGATTACAAAGTGCCTTAGGTGCTAGATTTTTACAAATGCCCTGGACCCCACACTAGGATCCTGTGTCGTGGGGTCCAGTCTCTTCCCAAGTAAGGCCAACATTTTCATTTATGTAAGTGAAATAATTAATTGGAAAATAAATAAAAAAATTAAACAATAGAAAAAAATACAATTAAGAATCTGAGTAGGTTTATTCTAGAAATCCCCACTCACAGTGTATAAAAAAATAATTAAAAAACTAACTAAAATTATTATGTTGTAGAAAGACGGTTTAATGACAAGAGGTAGGTGCTTTGACTTTGTGTGTTATGTGTGGGGTGTATGTGGGGTGTGTGGGGGGTGCATGTGGTGCAAAGGCGCGCATGTTGTTTATTTTTTTCAAAACGTCTTCCGTTTCGTCATAATTTTTGGGGTGCAGCCATTTAAATATTGCATTTATTCAGCTGGTGTACGTTAAGGTGAGTATAGTTCTATTATGGGAATAAAATTTAGAGTAGAGATTTGAATAGCTAATTGCCCATTCTAAAGCGTAGTAGGTTCCTATGGGGACGAATGGGCAAGAAACTCCACGGACACTCTTTTAAATTAAATTGTTAAAAATACATATTATATACAGGAAAAAGATTGTAACCAGTGCGCAAATTATAGCCATGAATTCAGCATATTTATTTATTTATGAAGGTACACCAACAGCTTCTATGTATAATTTATCTTAAGTAATATAGATCATAAAAGTCTCGGTCTTACATAGTCGCCAATTACAGGTTTACCAGCAATCTCAGAATAAAGGCTCCTCTACAAAGAGGCGCGACAAGCAATATAATCGCGCGCGACACAAAGGCACCGCTCGTTGCGCGACTTGCGGTGCCTTTGTGTCGCGCTATTCTATCGCGCGTCGCGCCTGTTTGTAGGAGCCTTAAGTGATATATATTCAACATTTATTATGATTCTAGAGCAAAAATTTTTCGTCGGTTATAAAAAAAAGCAACTGTTTCATAGAAAAATGCAATACGTATGCGGTCAAAATGTTACAGTTTGAGCACTGGTATTTTTTTTTCCTGTATGTTAATAATACTAGAACATACCTAGAAATCATTCAAAGACTGACTTACCTAAACTAGCCACAATGTAAAGTTTTCCATAGCAATAATATGTAAAACATTTACCTAGTGTTTACGGGATTTTCCACCATTCAGTTTTTAGGGACTGAGTAATTGGAAATAGGAATTTTCATAGAATGTAATGAGCTTATCTGCAACAGACTGAAAACTAATGAGGAAAAATATTACATTAATTCCAATAACAGATCAATTTCATTGACTTTACCATTGATCATTCTCCTGTCCTAACCTAAATTTATTTCTGTTCGGTGTAACATCTCTTCGTCTTAATTCTCTAATAATCGTCATATCAGTAGTCACCCCCTTCCTAACCATATCATCATTCACACAGTCCATCCATCGTTTCTTTGGTCTTCCCCTACTTACTCTTATAGCCATCCACTCTAAACTTTGCCCAAAGACATTTGCCTCACTATTATGTCCATTTATACTACCGATTCGCTGATCTAGTGGTTGCAAGCGTTACTTACTGTCAAGCATGAGGGTCTGGGTGAAACCCCATAATACCCCATAACTGCCCTGCCTAGGCAATCGAGCCTAGATTGTACAAAGTGTTATAGAGTTTTTCTATCAAGAATTTCTCAGGCCCATAGTCTGGATTTGTGCCCAGTAGAGCACTCGTTTCCTATCCTAAGTACAGACGCCAGCACATCAAGTTACTACAATGTGTCAAATTTCATTAATAGATTTTCAACTTTATTGCTAAAGTATAAGGTTCAAAGTTGATTGGAAAAATTTTACAGTTACGGGTAGCTTGATGTGCTGGCGTCTGTACATGGAACGCAGACAACTGTCGAAATATGGGTGTATTAATGTGAGTACACCACTGTCTAACCCTAAAACATGCGTGATGTTATGTACATTTATGTTTGGAAAAGTATACTACTAATTAAGCGTCAATAGACTTCTTCTAATATAAACGAAAGGGGAAAAATAGTGCCGTAATGACTAAGCTTGGGTGACAGATGTTATCAAAAATGTTCATATTGTGGTTGAATTTCCCTAAGTGTCTAGATTTTTTGCCCTTGACTGAGCATTGAAGGTTAAAAGGTTACTCAGAGGGAACCAATGCACAAGCAACTAAGACTAGCATGAGTCCGTAGAGTTTCTTGCCCGTTCTTCTCCATAGGTACCTACTATGCTTTGGAATGGGCAACTAGCTTCATCTTTTGGACTTACCGACTCCACGACAGTTATAAGTGCCTATAATTGGTTTAATGGAAATAACTGCTTTGAGTTTGACTGTTTGTGACTTTTGAGGTTCACACGTTCAACTATCGACGTGAAACCAATGCGATTGTGAGCAAATTAAGCTAAGTTGTAAGGGTTACCCCTAATACCTTGTTTTTGCAAAAACAAAAAACTTATTTTGCATATTACAAATATAATCTAGCTTTTATCGGTAACAATTTGACAAAAGGTATTTTTCCTCTTTAAAAGCTGTTCACACGTTACTCGACTAGCAAACCCATTACCTAATCTCGAACTCTGCTTACCCCTCAACAAAAATCAGTCGTTAAAAAATATTAAACAATATAAAAATAAATACAAATCTAAAAATGTCGAATACATAGTTATGATCCGTTCAATAGATCGCAGTTCGAATATGAATGTGTGCGAGACGCCACAGCCTAGACAACTCGGTATGGATATACGTAGGTCATGGTTGTCGTACTGAAAATTATACTCTGTAGTTTTACTGCGATCTATAATGTTATATACAAGTGTTACAAGTCTGATTTCTGACGATAGCTAGGGAGTTCAGAACGTAAAAATGATAATGTTCGTTGATATACTAAAATACAGAAAAATTTATATTAAGAAAATTGGCTATTTTCCATGGAAACACGATCATGCTAACCTATAACATATCAGATTGTGAAGGGTTTTTTACATTTTTTAGTTTTCTATCGTCGTTATTGCTGGTAGAATGTCACTTTGCAATACCAATAAGATTACAAAACAGTATACAGCAATATTTGGCTGTAGAAATACTCGTATATAGGGTGAACCTTCCCAGGCGAGCTCCTTAACAAGGAGCTCTTCGGAATAACATCATCGGGTGACATCGGGGATTCTCGACCTGCGTATAACGAAACGGCAATAGATTGTGGATGTGGAGCTGTGTCGAAAACTATGCTCTACCTCCTATCCTGCTCTCTGTATACCAAAACTTGCATACAAAGTAACCTCTGCGCTGCTACGGACGACGCCGTGGATGTACCAAAGTTTTGGGCCAACAACTTCTGTCATACAGTCGTGCCACAAAGTGCGACACAAAAAGTACGTGAAGACAAAAGCAACAGCGTCCTCCTGTCTGCTTATTTACCAGATGCCTATGACGGTGATAATAAAAATCACTCCTGTGACCAGTGTGAGGAATGATATTGTGGCGTCATCTACATCGCCACATACGAACTACGCATCACACTGACGTCACGCAAAATTCTGCATCGCGCAAGCATAGTTTGCTACGCGACCAGCAAATTTTCAACGTCCCGACATAAATCGTCGGGCAGTAGTCCATCAGACACGACACCCTGTTCTTCATCCCTCTATAATATGAAAGAGAAGGGAGTGAAAGATAGCGTGACGGTTGTCAGGAGAGAATGGGACAAGAAAACGTGTTGCGCCGACCCGAAACGACATGGAAAGAAAGAAAATACGTTTACCTATTTGCGGTAAAAATCATGCAGAGACACAGTTACAAGTTGGGAGAAAAAAAATGGCCATCGCTCAGCATAATGCTACGACCCTATGCGAATTAGAGCCCCAGGGCTGGTATATGGTTGAGATGGTGATAACTCTTGTGCAGCAAAGGATATACCTATACATTTTTTTTTTGTTAGACTCGTTGTTGACCACTGTCTCACCTGATGGTAAGCGATGATGCAGTGGATAATGGAGCACGCTTAGCAGCTTATAATGTGCCCACTGCTGGGACACAGGCGTCTTCCCTGTGAGAAGGAGTGGGCTGTAATCCACCACGCGGGCCCAGTGCGGGTTGGTAGATGTCACATGTCACGAATTTTCGGTTCTAGGACACACCGTTATCTCACGATGTTTTCCTTCACTATTTTGATAGCAGTGGTGTTGTGATAAGTTACATGAAGTACAGCGCCAGTCTGGGTTCGAACCCGCGACCTACAACTTGGAAGTAGCGACCGTTACAACTAGGCTACCACAGCTTAGTTATATTTAGTCCCATGTAGAAAAGAAGGGTTGAAGCAAACTCAAAGTTATTAATTTGAATATTGCGCCATGACCTAGCCCGTAGCCGGCAGAAATACTGGTTTTATATAAGCAATGATCAACCATCATACTTTGAGCTCCCAGATACATTTCAACTTACGATACCGGGAGCTCCTCTTGAAATGGACGTTAAATCCTGGGATGTTGGTTAGTCTAACATGAGTTGGTCTCTAAGTTGGTGTATTTATTATGGAAGTTAGGTTTCTGTTTATAATGGACGGTAGTATATAGATGTTTTGACAAATGTTACTTGGACTCCCGGGGAGATAGGTTAAGTATAATACCTATAGAATAAAAATAATTGTCTGTCTTTTTTATTCCTTTTTATTAATTTAATACTTCAAGCACACAAATGTACAGAGACGGACTTAATGCCATAGGCATTTTCTACCAGTCCACCTTTGGGTGATGCAGAGACAAACAGTGGTGGTGCAATCGTGAAAATTGAGGAATAAATATATTAAACATAAAAATACTCATAAACCTATTAAAACTATGAGACATGTATGTGGGGCTCATGGCTAAGTAATAACAGCCGCACGTATCAGGTTAAGCTACGCTTGCCGTGGTTGGTCCCTGGATGGGTGACCGTCTTCACATACCAATACCCCTTCGTGCCTCAGAAAGCACGTTAAGCAATTGGTCCCGGCTATCATTCGTGTTTCTATGACAGTTGTTACGGGTCGTCAGAAGTCCGAAAGTCTGACAACCAGTCTTACCAAGGGGTATCGTATTACCCAATAACTGGGTTGTGGAGGTCAGATAGGCAGTCGCTCCATGTTATATACTGGTATTCAGCTGCATGCGGTTAGACTGGAAGCCGACCCCAACATAGTTGGGAAAAGGAAGACAGGTGGGTTATTTTTGCTTTTCTGTTGTTTGTGTTTTTTATGCGTCATGTTTGCCGCAAATAAACGTATTTTCTTTCTTTCTATTGATATATTTTTGCAGCCAATACCTCTCTGCCTGATCCTTCGGACAGTACAGTCGTGATGTCACATATAAAATGTCTAGTCGGTAGATTAGTGACAATAGCGCAATGTTATTCTTCATTGTATACTTATCTATCACAGATAACCTCATGAACTGTTGTAGTTTAATTTATTAGATAACTAGTTGCGCCCCGCGGTTTTACCCGCGTAAATGTCGATCTCGAGGGAATATCGGGATAAAAAGTAGCCCATATATTAATCCAAGGTGTCAGCTACCTCCATACAAAGTTTCATCAAAATTGGTCCAGCCGTTTGAGCGTGAAGGCTCGTACAGACAGGCGCGACGCGACACGCGACACAAAGGCACCGCAAGTCGCGTAACGAGCGGTGCCTTTGTGTCGCGCGCGATCCGCGTCGCGCGTCGCGCCTGTTTGCAGGAGCCTTGAAGAAGTAACAAACATATAACACACACACACTCATAAACTTTCGCCTTTATAATATTAGTGTGATTATTTACTTATGTAGATAATACTTGTAGCGTTTGATGTTTTTTTTATGTTATGTATTTTTGTGGTGCACAATAAAGTATATTATAAATAAATAAATACTTCTTTATAAATGGAGGTAGAATCACGTGTCGAAACATGTATTCATTTTATTATGAGAGCTCGTTTCTGATTAACTATCGATTGAAATTCTGAGATATTAAATGTAGAGTATCTGCAAACCAGAGAGCAGAGGGAGTGAGCCGTAATTCCACCACGATGCGGGTTGGTGGATATCACATGTCTTCGAAGTTTTGGTTCTAGGCCATGTTGGTTTCGTCACGATGTTTTCCTCTGCCACTATTATAGGTGCAATAGATACTAGCGGCCCGCCCCAGCTACGCACGGGTGCATTTTTTTTTTGCGATTTTCCAAAATTTTCTTTCATACAGACGCCAGCACATCAAGCTACCGAAACTCAAATTTTGCCAATCAACATTGAACCTTATGCTTTAGCGTAAAAGTTGAAAAAATTGACAAATTGTAGTAGCTTGATGAGCTGGCGTCTGTACAAAACCTTTTTCTGGCAATTACCGAACACAACAAAAAAAGAATTATCCAATTTGGTGCAGTCTTTCGGAAGTTATGCGCTTACAGACATTTAGGCGACTTTATTTTATACCTACTATGTAACAGTAGCGAAGGGTCAATTTTTGTAAGAAGTAAGCCAGAGTAGATATCTTTAATATGATTATATTATTTGTCTATATAATACTGACTGTGCCATTTTTCAAAGGGAAGCCGGTTAGAATAGAGTTGTATGAAACCTTCGCCACTGCTATGTAAGGATATACATGCCTATCTGGTTGCAAACCAGATAGGTAAGATAATAGATATAAAATAATTAACTTAATTAACTTAATTATTTTGGAAAAAATCGTGTGTGAATATGAATTTTATTAATCATAGACAAACTGAAAAGTAATTAGCCGAATACCTTGATATGGCCATGTTATACTTAGGAACCCACTCCCTCTCACAGAGCGAAGGCCTGTGTGCCAGTAGTGGGAACATTATAGGCTGGTATTGCTATGCTTAGAACTAAGGAGCACATAGAATTAAAACCTTAAAACAACGTAGTAAAGCCTATATCAAGCAACTAACGTTCCAAGTTGATGAAGAACACTGTCCCTTCTTTACTTTGTCTTCAAACTAATAAAATATACATGCTCGTCTGCAGCCCTCACATGCAATTACTGGGATCGATCGAAGTATACGTTTACGTCAATTTCAACTTATTAGTCGCTTTTATATACTCCCCCAGTATCACAAACGAATCGTTTTTAAGTTACCGATGCAATGGTTGTTGGTTGAATAGTTTATGAAAATTATTGTCTTTGTTTGTTTTCGAAGATGCATTTCTGTTGCCGTTATAACTACAAATACTAAAAAAAGAATAAAGTAAATATTTAAGGGGGGCTCCCATACAACAAACGTGTTTTTTTCGGCGTTTTTACCTTGTGGTACGGAACCCTTCGTGTGCGAATCCGACTCGCAAGTGGCCAGTTTTATTAGTTACCGATAGTTGTTGGTAAATATTTTATGAAAAGTGTCTGTTTGTAGTATTAGACGTAAAGGAGCTTGTTCAGGGAGGTATTGTCTGTTCAAAGACTATCTGACGTAAGTGTAAACAAAAAAATTCTTTATTTGTAGTATTAGACCTAAAGGAGCTCGTTCTGGGAGGTATTGCATGTCCAAAAAGTATCTGACAAATGTGTAAACAAAACAATTTTCTTTGTTTATAGTATTAGACTTAAAGCAGCTCGTTCAGGGAGGTACCTATTGTAGATGTCCTAAAAAAAAGTATCTGACGAAAGTATAAACAAAAAATTGTCTTTGTTTCTTGTTGTAGAGCTCTTAGTAAAGTAGCTCGTTCAGGGAAGTATTGTCTGTTTCAAAAACATCTGGGTGTCAAATTCAATATTTCGGACGGATTAATTCATTAACCACCAACACAGGTACCACCTGGCTAAGGAGTCAGGGCTTCAAATTAAAATGTAACACCTTTTATCACACTAATATTATAAAGGCGAAAGTTTGTGAGTGTGTGTGTGTGTTTATATGTTTGTTACTTCTTCACACTCAAACGGCTGGACCAATTTTGATAAAATTTTGTATGGAGGTAGCTGACACCATGGATTAACATATAGGCTACTTTTTATCCCGATATTCGGACGGGATCGACACTTATGCGGGTAAAACCGCGGGCGCAGCTAGTATGTCAATAAAACTTTTTATTATCTATTATAGTGTTCTTCCAAAGGTTGTCAATCCCTGCTCAATGGCATCTATCAATAAACATAGTTCTGACTAGACCGAGACGAAACACTTTATTGATCTATCTAAGAATAAACCGAGCCACCCCACCGGGCATTGCATAGCCGGGTGGCTCTTCCTATAACTTACAACCTATAGATATGTTTGTATGTTATTGTGTCAATTTAAGGTAGGTACCAGTCGTTTACATTATGGATAGTTTTTTGTGATAAATGATTTATAGTAAGTAGGTTTGTACAGTTTTACAAGACAATCAATCAGTCAATATATTTTTTTTAACTAGATGAGGTCGGCGTTTCCTATCTGACTACTCTGAGAAGAAAGGCCGAAACAAACTCAGAGGTCTCTATTAAATTCCAGACATAATCTTGGTCAGATCATGTGAAAACCATGTAGATTGGTGTCTGAAATGGTCTTTTGAGGAAAGAACCACATAGACTGAGTGGGCCTGTCCAGTCAGTGCACGCATTTTGTCAAAAATTGTGCAGCACAACGATTCGACAAACAATACTAAAGAAAGGACATTTGGGTAAGCCGCGTTTTTATTTTGTTGATTGTCAAACTGATAAAAATGATCCATACTTTGTTATTGTGTTAATTAATAGTCATCATCTGCCTGCTTTTTCCCAACTATGTTGGGGTCAGCTTCCAATCTAACCGGATGCAGCTGAATACCAGTATTTTACATGGAGCGACTGCCTATCTGACGTCCACCATAACCGTTACTGCAATACACCTTAGTAAGACTGGGAGTCAGACTTTCGGGCTTCTGACGACCCGTAACGACTGTTAAAGATCCACGAATGACAGCTGGGACCAACGGCTTAACATGCTTTCCGAAGCCTGGAGGGATCTCAATATGTAAAGATGGTTATCTTTACATATTGAGATCCCTCCAGGCTCCAGGCAACCCATCCACGGACCAATCACGAACAGGCGAAGCTTGTTAATTAATATTTCTGTCCGTAATTTAATGTAATTTTGTTGCTTGTTGCTAGTAAAAATTACATTTTTTCAGCATAACTGTGTTTAAGAAAACTTATTTATTTATTTACATATACATACTTTATTAACTTACATAATCAAATTACATTGTTCCCACTGCTGGGACACAGGCCTCCACTCTGTGAGAGGGAGTGGGCCGTAATCCACCACGCGGGCCCAGTGCGGGTTGGTGGATATCACATGTCTTCGAATCTTTGATTCTAGGACTTGCCGGTTTCCTCACGATGTTTTCCTTCACCGTTTTGAGAGCAGTGGTGATGAAATAATTTACACAAAGTAAAATGCCTACTCGGTTTCGAACCTACGACCTACAGTTAAAAATACTTCACCAGGTTTTATAGTGTAGTGTTGGAGGCTTTTGTACCTCAAAAATTATAACTGCATAGCTCTTTTGGAGAAAGTTAACCCTGATTTTATAGCGCTGCATTGTAGTCCTACCCTGACAAAATCAAAATATCAGAAGACCAATTCCCGTAATTAAAAATTAAAAATTTATAAAAAAATTAAGGAAATTTGAAGTATTTTTGACAAATTGAGACTGAGATCAGACTGTAAACGTTCCTAAATTTACGAGAATGGCGCCTCAGATGTTCCTATAATTACACTGGCACACATTTAAGACTCTCCAGACCGGAAATCCGGAATATAACAGCACTGCTTGGTAATATTAATGGTTATGGTAACAGTACGTAACACACCCACGGACAGGGTACTTCACAAAGAGCTATAACCTACCATATTACTAAAGGATTAAGGATAAGAATACCGGAAGACCAAGGAATGGAACGATGTATGGATTTTGTGAAAGATGATATTATGGTTAGCTAGGGGATGGCTACTGAGATGGCGACTGATCGAGATGTATGGAACAGAACACAAAAGAAGAGCTGGGACACAGGCCTTCACTCTGTGAGAGGGAGTGAGCTATAATCCACCACGCAAGTCCAGTGCGGGTTGGTAGATGTCACATGTCTTCGAATTTTTGGTTCTAGGACATGCCGGTTTCCTTCACCGTTTTGAGAGCAGTAGTTATGAAAATAATTTACACAAAGCCTGCCTGCTCTAGTATCACTAGATTGGGTGAATAAAATCAAACCAAAATTACTAGTAATAGGACTGTTGTACTTTCGCTTAAAAATTCGCCTACATTAACGATACGTAACGTCAAAACTACTCATGCTAGGGCTACTGGTCAACAGAACTCGTTATTCAGCCGAGAGACGTCCACTGCTGGTCATAGGCCTCCCCCAAGCACCGCCACTTCGACCGGCTCTGTGCTTCCTGCATCCAACGAAATCCTGCAGCCTTTACAAGGTCATCGATCCACCTTATGGGAAGCCTTCCAACGCTACGTCTTCCGTTATGCGGTCGCTACTCCAGACTCACCTAAAATTCACCCAAAGGGTAATGGAGAGTGCTATGCTTGGAGTTTCCCTACGCGATCAACAGAACATTCATTCAAACTCTAATTCAAATGAAGCAGTGCTCTCTCTGCCTACATCCGGAGAATCCTGGCGTGATGCCAAATCAATTAATGCTATTGTTTGAGAAACTACACAGATAGAAATGTGCGTATGCGCGAATAACCGTTAAATAGAGTAGCTTCAGAAGTGTTAACCAACTCCAATCCGTTTCTTTTTTGCGTCATCATCATCTCCTCATCATCATCCTTCTCCTATGTTGAGGTCAGCTCCCAGTCCAACCAGATGCACCTAAATACCAGTAATATACATGGAGCGACTGTCTATCTGACCTCTACAACCCAGTTAGTGGGTAACTCGATGCCCTTAGTAAGATTGGTTGGCCAACTTACGGGTTTCTGACTACCAGTGGTGACTGTCAAAGATATACGAATAACAGCCGGGACCAATGGCTTAGCACATGCTGTGGGTCATCACAATAAGTCAATGAACAAGGTGGTAGCAAATGTGACATAATGTCCACAAGTACAATTTTTTTCAAGTGTCAACATTTACAGTGTGTGTGTGTGATACGCAAATAAACACACACACACACACACACACACAGTAACACCACCAGCAGTCCAGCACCACCACTACTACTACATTTTGTAACATCCCATAAACGTGTGTTATTAATAACAATTATTATTTAAACATGCAATTACATGTGTTATGCAAATAAATGAATTTGAATTTGAAAACCACAAGCGCAATCTCTTTCTCCAGTAGCTGCACAACATCAAAAGATCACACATTTCAGCTTATCCCAAATCATAAATAGCGAGAAGATAACACCAATTAAAGACAGCACAAGACATACGCAAGTAAATCTTACGTACGTATCGACATAGCAACAGCAATTTTTACAACGCACCATTACTGTACTCAAGCCTTTGACAATGTTCACATCGAGATTCCACCTTCTTTTTATAAGCTGTAAGGTTGGAATTGGCTTGTAAGATAAACATTTCACTTACTGAATCTTAAACTGGTTGAAAAATAATTGATAAGAGGCAAGCAAGTTGATTTTTGCTGTACCTTTTTGTGCGTGTTCCACAGGGCTCGGTCCTGGGCCCATTGTGAGCGTCCTTGATTGCGACTGGGGGTCGCACGATGTATGACCGACTTACCAGCTTAAGATCTTGCAATTGAATTATAAAATATGTTATATTTGGGGTTGGAGTTATGTTTTTAAAAGGTGTTGTGAATAGATATAAGTTATTTGAAGATTTATGATAATTTTAAGCGTTTTGAAGAAAGGGTGGTTGGCCTTGGAGGTTGATTCTCATGGTGTATTAAAGAGTATGTTTTGTTGTTAGTTGAATATCTTCGGCTATGGCACTAACTAAATATCCTACCTTATATTATAAATGTGAAAGTTTGCATGTTTGTTACTCAATCACGTAAAAAAGGCTGAATGGATTTGTATGAAATTTGGCACACAGATAGTTTATAGCTTAACACATAGGTAGAATACTTTCTATCCCGGTAGTACATTCCCGTGGTATAATTCCTCCGCATGGGCGATGCCGCAGGCAAAAGCTAGCGATTTATAAATGTGATCCTTATCCCCAAAGGATAAGTAGCAAGATATTTTTGTTAAAAAACATAATCATCACGCCTGTATTTCCCGAACGGGTAGGCAGAGTATATCAATATTCCATCAGTTAGAAGACAAATATTATAACAGGCAGGCCTAACGCAATGGCGTTACCTGATGGGAACTAATTCAGACACCCGTATGCTACTGATAAATTAAAAATGCAAAAAAAAAACAACTGATAACACTGAGCTTTAGTTTTAGACCAAGAAAGCACCTTAATCACAAAGAATCTAATATCATCTGTAACATTTTCAACAAACGTTGGAGCCCCGAAAGTTGAAAATCCAAATATTGTGTGCTTTTATTTAGGCATTCGTTTAATTACAAATAAAATAAATATTTTTTTATTTATTTAAAAAAGTGACAACATAGATTACAGATATTATATTTACAACATACAGAAGTAGCACCTCAAACACAGGTCCCCGGCTCCCAAACTAGGTTTATTCCTGTGATTTGGGAGTCAGTGTTTCTCCATTATAAAAGTCATTACGTATATCGTTGGTTATTAAAGAGTTAGTTGTGAAAAGAAAAGAAAACGCACATTTTTTAATGGTACAAAAATAACAATCATGAGAATGTGTGTGATTGTGTGTACAATAAAGTACCTATAAATTAATTGACGTTGACTTTAAGAACTGACATATCACGTTAAAGCTACTCGTAAACGATTGTGTCAGATACTGCATCACCAACAAAGCTACTTAACTCCTCATATCAGATTGTTGTTATCAATATCTGGATTCCCATTATCAATTGGAACATCAGTATCGACATACAGATTCATAGTTAGCTGTTGCTAACTGTATTGTTTTCTACTGAAATGTGACATGCACGCTTGTATCCTCAAAAAGGTAGACAGAGTGGTTTTTTCTGTATTAATAAGAATTATAGCTCTTAGTAATTGATTACAATCTAGCCTAATAGACTAATATGCAATTTAAGTCTAATTTAATATTTTACGAGATTGATTATGTTTAATCCAAGAATATTGTAGTGTCAGTTTGCACTTTTACACAATATCGTAGCACTTTCCTAAGGTCTGATAATTGATAAAATACCTTGTTCATGTGTTACATAGCATTATGTGCATATGGGGTTTTATGTCTAGGAAAATCACAGTCCATTCCAAGGTTGCCTGGAAGAGATCGCAGAAAGCGATAAGGTCGCCCATTGTATATTTTGTAGTGTTTGATGTATTTTGGTTATGTACTTTTGTGGTGTACAATAAAGTAATAAATAAATGAATACGTAAATATATATCACATTGATACTATTTTTTATTCACTATTTATATAGAGTTGGTGTTTTTAGTTTGTTGTTAACAGACAAGAAGACATTACTGCATGCTATCTTGACATTTACAGTGCGGATTGGTGATATAATTTTTATTTTTGTATTTTACTTATGCTTCGATAAGTGAAAATTTGTAAGGGGCCATCTTCTGCATAATGTTACTGCACAGTCAAATGTATTAGATGTAACTTTTCTTAAAATTAAATAAAGAAAGATAATAAAACGCAAATTGAATAACCGCTCAACTGTCGCTAAATCTCCTAAAGATCGGTAGCAATAGAAAAAGTAATTGTGTCTCGTTAGTCATTAGTGACAGTTTAAGCTAATCAGAAATATCTCGGGGGCAGTCCAGAGTCTGGGTTAAAAGCAATAGTCTCACCTTATGGATACATGGGAGTTAAAAAAATCATCATCAATGACCAGCCCTCATCCCAATTTATTTGTGATCGTCACAACATTTCTTTTTCTTCCATACTTCTCTATTGATCGTCATCTCGGCAGTCCTCCCCTTTCTAACCATATCATCATTCACACAGTCCATCCATCGTTTCTTTGCTCTTCCCCTACTCTTATAGCCATCGACATTCATACTCAAAACTATCCTCACGACATTTTCTTCATGCCTCCGTAACACATGCCCGTGTTGGGCAGTTTGTGTGTGTGTGTTTGTTTGTGTTTTTTTTGTGTGTGACGATGGAGGATGAGGTATTTAGTAGACCCGTCCATATTTTACCCATTTATATTTTGCCCAACACGGGCATGCGTTACGGAGACATAAAGAGAATGTCGCTTAAAGACATCTGCAATACTTGATATGCCTCATGTACGTACCCATCTGTAATTACACCGACTCTGATAAATCAGTTTATAAAGCCAGTTAGTCAAAAATATGTTTGGCGGTTATTCCCCGGACGCGGACGATGAGATTTTCTTAAGTCATCACTTGCATGACTTTTCCCAACCATGTTTGGGTCGGCTTCCAGTCTAACCGGATGAAGCTGAATACCAGTATTTTACATGGAGCGACTGCCTGTTTATGTAAAATACCTACTGCATACACTACTAAATTCATTTTGACAGTTCAACAATATTCATTGCGTTATTTACATTGTTGAATGGACAAATTTTCCGAACATATGAAGCAATGGTTTAGCAATATACTTCAAAAATAACAATCATGATTCAGATTGTGCCTGATAGTGTGATACGCAATTATTCTGGTTCCGGTTAGACTGGAAGCCGACCCCAGCATGGTTGGGAAAAGGTTAGGCAGATTGATTGAACAGCAAGAATTAGTTCCCGAGATCACAGCTCAATACGCCGCTGTCTGCGAAACAGGTAGATATATAATATAGAGGTAGGTGTGTTAGGTCGCGGAAGTGGCCGCCGGGACGTTGACCCCGCCGTGAGCGAGGCCCGGCCCGGCGGGGCGAGGCCGCGGTGACAGCGGGGAAGTAAAGGCTACCATACTTGGAGAGATCATAATTAGCTTATATAATGTTCCGAGTGCTGGGATGCAGGCCTCCTCCCTGAGAGAGGGAATGGGCTATAATCTACCACGCGGGCCCAGTGCGCGTTGGTGGATGTCACTTGTCTTCGAATTTTGGTTCTAGGACATTTCGGTTTCCTGCCGATGTTTTTCTTCACCGTTTTGAGAGCAGTGGTAATGAAATAATTTACACAAACTAAAGTGCCTGCTCGGGTTCGAACCCACGACCTAGTCGGGGCTAATACCTCTGGGCCACCACTGCTGTCTGTTGTAGAGATCAATCTGAACAAATATAATGCAGTCGGTCACACACCTACACCCAACTGTGTGATTTCAACGATTTGCTTCTAAGACCCGTCGTCCACGATTCTAATAAAAAGTACAGTTACAAACTCAAATCACCGATGTACAGACACCAGGACATCAAGCTACCCGAAACTGTCAAATTTTCCCAATCAACTTTGAGCTTTATGCTTTAGCGATAAAGTTGAAAATCTATTAAAGAAATTTGACAGATTGTAGTAGCTTGATGTGCTGGCATCTGTACCAAACAACGCAATCAATCACAAACTAGGTAATAGCGTGTTAGTAAGTTGCGTCGTGGATGAGTACGAATTTGGCTGACTAATAAAGTAGGAGAAGCCCAAAGAAACGATGGATGGACTGTGTGATGATGATATGGTTAGAAAGGGGGTGACTACAGAGACGACGACTGATAGAGAAGTGTGGAAGAAAAAGACATGTTGCACCGACTCCAAATAAATAGGTATAAGGCCAGGGCAGGAGAATGATGAAGTCGCGTCATGTAGGACCAACATTGATTCACTAGAGCTGTGACATTCTGGCTACTCATTAGTGATTTGAGTTTGTAACGTTACGTTTGAGTAGTGTCATGGACGATGGACCAAATAGTAATATTTCTGGCCGTGGCAGGTACCCGTACAGATTCTGGCCAGATGAGACGGAACTGACTTATGTTTGGAAGTCGGAGGTTCAAAGCAGATAGTGTGGGAACACAAAAATGGTTTTTTCTCTTTGTTAAATAGCTTTGGAGATAGATATGCCAGGAAAAATTAAATTAAAGGAAGTGTCTTTTGAACTGTTACTTTTAAAATTCAACTGTTCTTTTTATGTTTGAGGATTTAATTTCTATAGAAAAAAACAAGAAAATTTATTTTCATAATCTCTTAATTAACTACTTAACCCATTATTTTTTTCTTAAGTTTTTTATCAATGTTCAAAGCATGTTCTATACGTATAAAACAACGTCTACAAAATGTAATAACTCAGTACAAAAAAATCTGCAGTCGCACACATTTTGTTCGGGTAGGTTTTGTGAAGTATTTTTGTAAAAACGTATATAACAGCTTCGATAACTTAAACTTCACTTACGTTTTATTGAACGATGAAACGCGTACATCCAAATTTAGTTAGTCCAAACCTGCAAAAAAGAAATCTATAATATAATACACATAAAAAAAGAAGTTTGATATACCAACTTATACACGTTGTCTACATCTCATCTACTTTCCTATTGCAGGTATGCTGGAAGACATTTCTTCAGAAATAAGGATCTCCTTTGTACATTTTTTTTTGGCTTTGCTCTTTTCTCTCGTCTAGGTCAGAGGTGACAGAGACAAAGTCTAGTTGTTCCTTTCTTCTTGTCTGTTTATACGTATGATCAAAGGTTAAATAAATAAATGAATAGGTCACAGGGCTATGCAAGGCTTTTCAGATACCAGTTAGAGTTTCCGATAGAAAACTAAATTAATTCCTAATTTTCAGTAGATTCGGTAATAAGGAATTTATTAGGTAATTTAATGTACAAATAACTCCTTAATATATACTTAGTTAAATAACTATAAGTACACATTAAACAAAAATAAAATATTTTAATAAAACCTAACGCTAAACTATACTTATGGCGTCGAAAAATTCCATCGTTGTAGCAATGCATACTCTCTGGCCAAGGTAAAAGCCAGCCCTTGGTAATTTTAGTTTAGTAAGAAGGGGTGTCATTACAAACTCACACTCAAAGCATTTATTTTAATGAAACCATTTACAGGCTTTTGAATTATCAAAGAGTCGGTCAGTTAGTCAGAAAGTTTAAGCTAGTTGCCCATTCGAAAACGTAGATCTCTATGGAGAAGAACGAGCAAGAAACTCCATGGACACTCTTTTAAATCAAGATATTATTATTACAAAATCCGGGTACATTACTTCCAAAAACCATACGCAGCAAAGTAATCAATACTATATCAAAGTACGGCTTCAATTGATACTCCACGCCAACATTGGAACCACACCTCAACCCGCCGCGCATACGACTGCAGACTATACCCTTCTCTTTCACACCCACACAAACCCATACCTCCATCCCCCTCCCACAAGAGAGAGTTGCCTTGGGAATTTGGGCATCAGTAGAACCAGAAATACAGCAAGAGGGTGAAAGGGGGTGAAATGGGGTGTTGCGGGTTGAAAAGGGGGTGAAACACAGCCCTAGAACAGTTCGATTAAACCATATACATAGAAATATATATACTGATATAATAAAGCTGAAGGGTTTGTTTGTGTGAACGCGATAATCTCTAGAACTAACAGTCGGATTTGAAAAAATATTTTTTTCATTTGATAGCCCAATTCTTGAGGAAGTTTATAGGCTATTTAACATCACGCTTCAACCTTTAGGAGCCTAGCAAAAGGGCAAAAAGTCAGAAAGAACGCAGAACGAAGTGATAGCGCGGCCGGGCGATGCGACAAAGTCACGGGCTGAAGCTAGTGATGTATATCTACATACATCAAATTGAGTTGAGTTCTGAGTTCGTTAATATTTCATGCTGAATTGAGGTAGGATCATGCTATTTAATTTTGAGTGACGGATTTTGGTGCATTGCTGGTATTACTAAATGCCTTTGTTCAGTAGACGGATATTGGATATGTCTGTATTACTTTTAGACGTAAACTGACACAATAAAATGCTGGTATTAGGAAATGCCTTTGTTAAGCAGACGAGTACCTATAGGCTATATGTATATATTACTTTTTGATAAAGTTGTGAAGTGACGTTAAGCTGCACTTGTCGAGGTCGACTTTTGGATGGGTGACTGGATTATATTAATATTACTTTTAAACACAAGCTGGTATTAGGAAAGGTATTTATACAGACAGCTAAAGGCTATCCCCGTATTACTTTTCGACAGAATTTTTTGATTCGTTGAAGTTAAGCTGCACTTGCCACGGTCAACTTTTGGATGGGTGGCTTTAGAAATATGTATGTGTATCATATATTAAGTATTCCTTATTTACTAAGCTAAATATGCCTGTAGTAAGTTAGGAGTAAGTGTAACTGGTGGGTTAATATGGGGGTAGGGATCCCCGACATTCCACTCGCCAGTCTGCTTCTGAACTTTTGTACTTTTACCGCTTTTGTGTAATGAATGAGACTGCCACGTTAGTCTAGTGGACGCGAGCAAGACTGTAGAGTTTTGTAACTGTAACTTGGAGTCCCGGGTTCGACCCTGAGGTTAGGCAAAGTGGTTTTGGATTTTGACAGCCCGGATTTGTGCCTTATCAATGGCAATATCTGGTGACCTGTAATACAGGTTTTTTCTAAAACCTACTTCAGGCACCAGCTCTCACAATGTGAATTTATATAGTTCAAAACTGTAAAGTGCTACAAAAACATTGTGAGAGAAATAAATAAACTTATTATTATTATAATAGCCTCGCCCCCTCTATCATATGTTAAAACGCTTGTGTCAAATAATATCAAACGATTATAAATCTGGTTTATTTTTTTAAAAAATATCTTGATTTGTAATAGGTAACTTTAGGTATTAGGTAAACACTGTTATAAAGTTTATTCAGCTGGCAACATTTATGTGGAATTAAAATTATTTGAAATAGCTAAATAAAAGATTATTCCATAACTGATTCGGCTGACAGCACTTTCGTTCATTGCTTATTGTTAACAAAAAAAAAAAAACAGAAAAACAATAGACGGAGTCGTTTTTACCAAGTAAGCAAATTCGCGCCTTTTTTTTAGAAAATGTAAAACTATCAACACAGTATCACTACATAGTATAAAACAAAGTCGCTTTCTCTGTCCCTATGTCCCTTTGTATGCTTAAATCTTTGAAACTACGCAACGGATTTTGATGCGGTTTTTTTTAATAGATCATAGAGTGATTCAAGAGGAAGGTTTATATGTATAATAACATCCATTAAATAGTGGAGAAGTACTGTTATTTTTGAGGTTTCTTATGTGATGTCGTAAATAATTACATTTTTTCCGCTTACATTGCAAACGCAGGCTGAACCCTACGAGTTTTATCAAAATAATGTACTAAGTATTGTACACATTGAAAAGGTCTACAGAAAAGTCCGTGATGGTAATGTCTATCTCTTATGGATAACCCACAATAACTTTTTTTTGTCATTTACTTTTTACGACAAATAATGGCTAATTTTCGAAGCGATTTTAACCAATACAGCATTAATCCTTAACCAATTAAATACCTTGAATACATTGTTCATTTAATATAGATCTATATGGCCCTTTACACCGTATGATTTAAGTGAATATTTTCGAAGATATTACAGATTTAAAAATTGCGGGACGTAGCGTTTGCGGCGGTACCGGCCGGCCGCCCGGTGCGGCAAGAGATATTCCAAAGATAGCAGGAAATCTTCATGGTATAGGGAAAGGGGGATTGTTTTACTCCAAATTTAACGCGTGCGGGCCACGGGCAGTAATGAATAAATCAAAACTACTGAATCGATTTTAATCACATAGGCTATATATTTTATACCCGTGCGAAGCCGGAGCGGGCCGCTATGTTTTTATATACAACGTTCACAGTTTTTCTGTAGTGTATTTAGTATCAGCATTGCACCCGTGCGAAGCCGGGGCGGGTCGCTAGTACTTATATATGTAAATACTAATACTGTAATACTTTAGTACTGTAATACTTATATATGTAATTTATATATAAGTATAGTGTGTTGTGAATTGTACTGTAGTTGCAGTGAAATAAACTAATTATCCTTAGTAGGTATGTGGACTTATTTTAATAAGTGATCTAATACATGGGACTTAAACATAACTGGGGAAATATGGGTGTTCATATCTGCTTACCCCATAATGCAGTGTGTATAAGATCGAGAGTTCGATAGTTATTTACCCACAAAACCGTCTTTAATATCTGGCAACACTAATAAAACGAAGTGACATACCAATACAAATTCTTGAAGTCCTGCCAAATATTTGAGGATGTCAACACTGAAATATATTTTTAACCGACTTCTAAAAATGAGGATGTTCTCAATTCGGATATTTTTTTTTATGTACGTTCGGGCATAAACGGATTTGCAAAATTATTTTTTTGTTCGAAAGAGGTTTATTCTGAAATGGTCTCATTTAAATTTCGTAAAGATCTGATGATGAGTTTCGAAGACAGACAACGCGCGGAACTCTTCAATAAATACTAGCAAATCAACCGCGATTGCTGCTATCACAATGTATGCATTGTGTACGCAATCACACAACATAACATCACGCCTGTACCGTTTAAAGGGGTAGGCAGATGTGTTCAATAGCTTCCTGTCACTGATATTCACATAGCAAGTAGTGTTATATGAATTTGTGTGAGGTAGGCAGGTACTTACAACTAAAACCTGAAAAATAAAAGCTTTTTTACAAAAAAATTAATAAACAACCGACTTCCAAAAAAAACACTACAGAGTAAAAAATAACTTTAATTTCGGAAGTCGGTGTCGTCGGTTCTGCATTTTCATTTTTTAACACCGACTTTCAAAATTAAAGTACTTTATTTTTCACTTTGTAGTGTGTTTTTTGGAAGTCGGTTGTTCTTTAAAGTACAAAATATAATTATTGTATCAGTGTGGTTCACTAAGAATAGATGAGGCTACCTTTTTCTAAGGTTGGTTTATGGGGACGGCAATCCGACACGAGCGGAGAGAGATCAGGCGCAGGACCAACGACTTCATATGCTTTCCGAGGCACGGGGATATCACACCATTGACTTATAAACTCCGGACTCTTATTAAGAAATTCCCAATGGAAAAACCTAATACCTCTTTACCCGACCAAGGAAGCGAACCCAGGACATGGAGTATCTTGCCCGTTCTTCTCCATAGAGATCTACGTTTTGGAATGGGCAACTAGCTTCAACTTTCTGACTAACTGACGGACTATTTAAATTTTGACAATTCAAAAGTGCCTGTACAAGGTTTAATTGAAATAAATGCTTTGAGTTTGAGTTTTGAGTTTGGACCCCACGGTTAGCAGTCGCGCTTGCAACCACGAAACCAATGGGGCAGTCGGGGCGGGGGGTCTATGGGGGAAGAGAGAGTGCACCTGTGCCTGCGCGCACACTTGTGCAATATATCTCCTGCTCCGATTGCTAGTCTCCGCTAAGATTGATCAATCAATCAATCAACTCAGTCTATTGCAGTCCACTGCTGGACATAGGCCTTCCCCAGACTGCGTCACAACACCCTGTCCTCCGCATTCCGCATCCAGTCCGTTCCAGCCACTTTCTTTAGGTCGTCCGTCTGTCTAGCTGGGAAAAGAACCGGAGTTACCGACATAGCTTGCAGAGTAAGCAAACTGAAGTGGCAGTGGGCTGGCCATGTTTGTCGAAGGACTGATGCCGGGGGAGCAGAAATCCTTCAGTGGAGACCGTGTATTGGCAAGCATAGTGTGGGCCGCCCCCCAGCTAGATGAGATTGGTCGCCATGGCCTAAATTCGGCCGGGAGGACTCTTGGTATTACAGTATGTACTGGCGTGTGCTAGCTGATATATGGCAAATATTTTAATTCAATGTTTTGAGTTTAGTAATGTTCATTACTTGCCATTGTCAATCAAGTTCTTCTAAATGAACAGACAGCTGTACTGCTGGATAGTTGGTGGCGCCACTTCTTGTTTCCAGCTACAGCACTAGGAAGTGGTGAAGGGCGGCGTGCCGGGGGACTGTCTTATTTAATTACGACGTTCCAAAAGGGTTGATTCTTAGCCTATTTTGAATAAATGACTTTTGATTTTGTTTTCGATGCATCTCCAAAAGCTGAATACTCAAACACCACTGTTACCAAACCAAAAGGAATCGTGTTACGCAGTAACTGGGTTGTGGACGTCAGATAGGCAGTCGCAACATGTAAAGTACTGATATTCAGCTGCATCCTGTTAGACTGGAAGCCGACCCCAACATAGTTGGATGATGATGATGGGACTCCCTTTTCCGCACTTAGACTCCCATTCGGTCCGTTGTGCGTGGGGATACTGGCTAACAGAGCCAGCCTAGCTCCGCCCAAAAGCACAGAAGCTTCCTGGGAGCTTCACAGGCTTCGCGGAGCGACCTCATTGTTCCGAGGATTTCTGCACGTTGAGAAGCCACGGCCTCGCAATCCAGGATGACGTGGGCGGCTGATTCCTCGGCATCAAGGCAGCCCCTGCAGAGGGGGCTGTCCGTGGCGCCTATGTTGAAAAGATGTTTGTTAAGAAGGTTGTGGCCCGTAATTGTGCCTATTATTGAAGTGAAAACTTCTTTAGCGGCGCTGTGTACTTTTTTTGGAATGGGTAAAAACTTCTAAATTCGCGTCAGGTCACGTGACCCTGATCGAAAATTCGTAAGACGTGACGCGCGTTGTTGAGGACAGCGCCATCTATGCACATCGGGAAGAACTACGAGGGCCTCGCGTACTAACTACGTAGGCCTCGCGTACTAACTACGTAGTTCATCCAACAACGACGAGATGGCGCTGAACCACGGATATATAACTGACGACGAGCAAATCTGAATAAACTCCTTTCACGAGAAGAATAAACCAGTCACTTTGGTCATCATACCTGATTTGCAAAAAACCCTATAAAATAAGGAACACACCTTAACACGCGTGTTTTGTTTATAAGACGATTCACAAAATACACTCGTAATTGTTCAAGTTTTCACTTCTGTCGGCACTACCGGAGTGCCAGTGTTTTTTTATTCTAAGGTTATTTCTACTCAGGCTGAGAAGTTTTTTGGTTAATCGCGGGTTTATCATTGGTAAAGCCAATTTTGACTGTCTACAGTCTGTTGCCCGTGACCATCTGTTGTTATGGAGTTCGGTCGATCTTTGGCGAATCCACGCACGAAATTGTGAGAAAGGCAAAGGGAGAAGTGGGTACGGGCCTAGCACCCTCATATCAGAGCCTCTCTTCGCAAGTTCATCTGCAGCATCATTGCCCAGAGATTCACTGTGCCTTTTGATCCACTGGAGAGTAATACGATTGGACGTCGATAAACTCTCCAGAGCTAGATGGCACTCAAAAATTAGTTTGTTGTTACATACAACATAGTTGGAGAAAGGCTAGACAGATGATGAGAATTATCTCATACTGTCACTTTAAGGTGTTTTGTAGCCAGATCATTCGTTTTCTATATAATTATGTTTATTATTCGACTAGCTTCTGCCCGCGACTTCGTCCGCGTGAAATTTCTTGTTACTCCGACCCACCCCGTCGCATCGCATCGCCTGCCCGCGCTATTACTTCGTTTTTGCTTAGCGTTCTTTCTGACTTTTTTTTTTTTTGCTCGGCTCCTAAAGGTCATAGCGTGATTTAAATAGCCCATAGCCTTCCTCAAGAATTGGGCTATTAAATGCAAAAAGAATTTTTCAAATCTGATTGGTAGTTCTAGAGATTAGCGCGTTCAACCAAACAAACAAACTCTTCAGCTTTATAATATTAGTATAGATTCCCTACAAAATGGTTGAGCTAGAGATAGTGCTGAGACAGTCGTCATGTTCGTGAACGGGTGTCGTCGGTGGACTGCCAGGGCTTATTTTCATTCTTATACTAGCTGCACCCCGCGGTTTTACCCGCGTAAGTGACGATCCCGTGGGAATATCGGGATAAAAAGTAGCCTATGAGTTAACCCTGGTTATAAACTATCTGTATGCCAAATTTCATCCAAATCCGTTTGTGCGTGAAGAAGTAACAAACATATAAACACACACACTCACAAACTTTCGCCTTTATAATAATAGTGTGATTTTCAATTGCTTATTTTTTTACATTGTTCTCACATATAGAAGCAACAAGTATAATGTACACAGGATTATGTAATATCTAGATTTAAGGGGCTTACACGACCTAAAACGCAGTCACTGTCGGACTGCATAGAAAAGAAAGCGAAGCGCGATGACACAACGCTGGTAATTTATTGCAAAATATGAAACAATTATTTAATTACAAATTATCTATTATTTGGACTAAAAAAATATAACACTAGTATTTTAGTATGTTCCTTGTAGAATAATCTGCCAAAAAATCAGAATGATTGTAGGTATATATATTAGTATGGTTTTTATTGTAAAAAGAAAGTTTTTAGAGGTGTCTTCATGATTTTTTCTATCCTATCAAATTAGTTGCATTATTTTTTCAACACTCTATCTACCTAGCATATATCCTGAAGAATATGATATATTTTTCTGCTTTTGTTTACTGTAGTCGATCATATACTTTTATTGTTTCTAAAACTTGGGTTTTTTGTGTTTAGGTCCTGCAAGCCCCTTAAAAGAATGTCCATGGAGTTTCTTGCCCGTTCTTCTCCATAGAAATCTACGTTTTAGAATGGACAACTAGCTTCAATTTTCTAATTAACATACTCTTTGACAATTCAAAAGTGCCTGTAAATGTTTAATTGAAATAAATGCTTTGAGTTTTTGAGTTAAACTACGTCTTAAAGATAAGAGTCACTTTGTGCCTCTGGCTTTCCTTTCGAGGGTATTGTACTGTCATCTAATGTCCAAGTACGTGGTCCACCTGGTCTGACTCTATCGGTCAAACGTCCTTGAGTCAAATAGATATTGTACCTATTCGATACCTATATTAATTTACTTTGGTCTGTCCTTGCAGATAACCGATAGCAGAAAGGTCGAGATTAGAGTGCCAATCGATATAATGTACCTTCACGCCTAAAGTCCCCGAATGTATAAGCAGAGGTACTAGTTACGTTTAAGTCCTTTTTATAGGGGATTAGCCTATGGCCACCAACTGGGTACAAAACCAGACCAGAAAATTACAAAAAACCCAATAACACATGCCTGACTTTGGACATCTCACCCAGTACCCCATACGCTTGCAACCTCTAGGTCAACGAGGTATTCGAGACGTGTGAGTTTAAAAATACTTCTTTCATGTCCGCCATGCGCTGTTATAATTATGGAAGAACATTGCACACATTTTGACAGTATTGGTTGAGTAAAATTATGGTCTTAGCAAAACTAAATGATGGAACAACGACTAACACACAATAATGGTAATCACAAACCTTTTTACTGTCACGAAATTCAATATTCTAGAAAAACTTTTGCTAACACTTAACTCGAACTCACATACACACACCGTCAAATAATCAACTTTCACGATTACACTTCAACAAGGTTCTAAGCAGAGATATAATTTCACTTATCCACTGCTGGACATGGCTTCACCCAAGTTGCGCCACAACATCCGGTTCTCCTCCTTCCAAATCCAGCCTGTCACACCTTTTGATGGTCCTTCATCTAGCTGAGGAGACCACGCTACGCTTGCCGAGGACACATCGACTCCAAAGGTTATCAGTTCATCTAAAGTCATGGCCAGTCCAGCTTGCTAACTCTGCAAGCTCTGTCGGTAACTCCATTTCTTTTTCCGAATCATTTCATCCCCCAAGAATAAGTACTAAGGATCTGCATCTGCCTGCCTTTTTCCAACTATGTTGTGGTCGGCTTCCAGATGCAGCAGATTTTTTTAATTGCCAAATGGGCCTTGTTTTGACCTTGATAGAAAGGGATTAATGAGGTCTATGGTGGAACGAGCGTGCCCAGAAGTTGCCTGATCACTCTTGCTTTGAAGGCAGACCGGTTATATGAGGAAGGGAACACAGACGAATACCAGTATTTTATATGAACTACTGAAGAAATAAAACTGGCCACAAACACACAAAAATACAATATTTTGAAAAAGTCGACGCGTGTCTTTTGTTTCAAATATTTTCCTTTGTCCGATAAGAAAGATTCAAGACCCATTTTTCGTCACAAGATATGAAAAGAAAGTGAGATAACGATATGGTCGTTGAAGGAATTGATTAAATCGATTGAAAGGAGACTCGACTATCCAAACGACTGAGGCACATCACTTATCTCTCATCCGCACAAACTATGTATATGAGAATAGCTCATGATCAAATTTGTTCTTTTATAGATTTATGAGAAACAGGGTGTACAGTTCACTCATACTCTATAGAAAAGGCAGGATCCTCCGACCAGACGGGTTTTGTGTCTGATGGGCAACTGCCCGATGATTCATGTCGGGCCGTTGTATATATGATAGTTGCGCGGTAAACTCTGCTTGCGAGATGCAGGATTGTGCGTGACGTCAGTGTGACGCGTAGTTCACATGTGGCATTGGCATTTTTAATGTAAGTCTAGCAGGTTGAGTACTTTATGCGGCCTACCCAAATATCCTTTCTTTGGTATTGTTCGTCGAGTCGTCGAGCCTCTCAATTACCGAGCCTCATGATTACCGGCGAATGCTTGCATTGACTGGACTGGTCCATTTCATTTCATTTTATCATCATCTGCCTGTCTTTTCTCAACTATGTTGTGGTCGGCTTCCAGTCTAACCGGATGCATCTGAATACCAATATGTTACATGGAGCGGCGACTACCTATCTGACCTCCACAACCATTACTGGTTTATAATACGATACCCCTTGGTAACATTGGTTGCCAGGCTTTCTGGTTTCTGACTACCCATAATGACTGTCAAATGACAGCCGGGACCAAGAGGCACGGAGGAGTCTCGATGTGTAATGAATGGTCACCCATCCACGCACCGGCCTCGGCTAGCATAGCTTAACCTTCCATTACCCGCGTGGCTGTTATTATTTAGCGAAGAAGCCAATTAAATGTATAGTTAGCTTGTTTAAAATCTATTAATATTGATTAAAACTACACTTGTTTTGATAATTATTCAGTTAGCCTAATCATTAAATTGTTCAGTGTGATCATGCCATGTTTGTCAATAACATCAGTTTCCCTGAATGAAGTTCCATTCCATGAATCCATGTCCCACTGCTGGCGAACAAGCGATTAGATTTCAACGATTTTGTCGCTCAAGAAACATACCGTCAAACGGGGTGAATACAAGGGTGAATCGCATTGAGTTATACTACTACGTACGTAGTACATTATAACTCAATGGTGAATCGGGACGAAATTTTAAAAAGGATTTTAACATTGAAATAATATGTATGATGTGTTGCCAAAAAGGACTCTAATGTGTTGTTTTTTTTAAGTGTTTCTTTACGCGCGTTGGGCATTTTTTGAGATGGGAAAACTATTGAACTCGTGCCACTGTTACCGTAACAGACACCTCTGTTTTAAGTTTTGGCCATTATAAAGACATCAACGCGCGGTACCATTTTCTTTGGGAAGAATGACCTTCATACAAATTATAAAATTACTATGCTTTTTCAAGTTTTCATTTCTGTCGGCACTCCTGGAGTGCCATTGTTTTTTTTTGTGTTAGCCTATTTTGTGTCCCACTGCTAGGAAAAACGCCTCCCCTTTTTTCTTCCAAACCTCCCTGTCTTGTGCGATCTCTGGCCATGTTGGCCCTGCAAATGATATTAGATCGTCACCTTCACCTTGGTCTACCTCGACGGCGGTGGCGATGTCCTGCCTCAGGCAGGCGTCCAGTGAGTGACGATCTTTGCCGGGTGCATTCGTGAGACGTGTCCGTGTCCGTTGTTAACTCTAATGTGTTTACAGTATTATAATTAACGATTAGGTGCCCTTTTTGGCAACAAACTATGTATATTATTTCAACGCTAAGTTTCGTCCCGATTCACCCCGTTTGTAGGTACAAAAGATGGCAAGTCCTAAGAGATAGTACATATATATTTTACTAATCGATCGCTGACCGTTCACACTACCGGAGAGTACTTGTTTGTATCAGCAACAACGAGCTTATCGACCCTCGCTTTGATGGCAGATCACTCGACGACTCACGCATACCTAAAGTATTTTCATCTCACAAAGCGACGCGCGCTTTACTTGTGGTAACCCAGTGTACAAATACGCTGTGAATGTGTGCGTGAAGACGAGTAGCATCAGCACATAACACAAACGCACATACATCCGACATCGCCTTTGTCTCGGACGGTGCCGAAAGCTCCTGCACTTACACACACATTTACAGCGTGTTTGTACACTAGGTGGGTAACCACAAGTACAGCGCGCGTCGCTTCATGACATAAAAATACTGTACCAGCGAGTAATTGCTCATCGCTGCCGCGTACTCGTTACTCGTTGCTCCTCAATTCATTTTAAGGGTTCGTACCCAAAGGGTAAAAACGGGACCCTATTACTAATTAGTTACTGGCTTAACTCACATCCCGCTAACCGGACTACCAGACGTACTGCAGCGTAACGTGCACACTTGGTTGATATGACCAGTCGTACTTAGCGCTTCTCCTCCACATTTATTATGCGTATAGCCAAAGTGTGGAACTCTCTGCCAGCGTCTGTGTTCCCTTTCACATTTAACCTGTCAGCTTTCAAAGCAAGAGTGAACAGGCAACTTCTGGGTATGCTCGTTCCATCATAGACCTCATCCATTGCTTTCCATCAGGCGTGATTGAGGTCAAGAGCAGACCCATTCAGTAGGTAATATAAATAAACTAAGTCTTTATAAATACTTAATGTTATAAAGAGCAAGTTTGTTTGTTTGTATGTAGGGGGTAATCTACGGAACTACTGGTCAGATTTGAAAAAATCTTTTTGCATTTGCGAGCCCAATTCTTGAGGAAGGCTATAAGTTATCTAACATCACGCTATGACTCTTAGGAGCCGATCAAAAATAAAAAAAAAGTCAGAAAGAACGCTTAGCGAAAATGAAGTAATAGCGCGGGCAGGCAATGCGATGCAATGGGATAGGTCAGGGGAACAAGAAAATTTCACGCGGACGAATTAGCAGGCAGAAGGTAGTAAAAAAAATAAAAAAGAAACCGCCTGCGGTGTGACAGGTGCCTTACACAAGGAGACTGGACTGTGTAAACAATTTTTACGATACTCGCCATCGAAAGACGAGAACTGCTGCGTGATTGCGTAACACACTTAAAGTGACAATTGATCGCAATGTCTTTGATTTTGATAGTTTAGTCATGTTCATTGCGTTTTTACGTTGTTGAATAGTAAAAAAAAAAACAAACCTATGATGCAATGGATAGATGATAATGGTTGGAGAGAGCAGGGTGGACCAGTGGTATCAGCGTAACTTACGAGATGTAGGTCATTCGAACCCAGACAAGCGCTTTACTTTGTGTAAATAATTTTATCACCGCTGGTCTCAAAACTGTGAAAGAAAACATCGTGAGGAAACCAAAAATTTGAAGACATGTGACATCTATCTACACGGTTTGTGATTGATAGTGTGTTACAAAATTCCCGTGCTGTCTCGCCTTTGAAAATTGGAAGCGTAGGTATATGGAAACAGAAAATTGTATTTCAAATTGGGAAATATTTTAGTAATACTCAAAATACGAATTGTCCTTCTAATGAAGTACAGACACCAGCACATCAAGCTACCCGATAATGTCAAATTTTCCCAATTAACTTTGAACCTTATGGTGTAGCGATAAAGTGGAAAATCTATTAAAGAAATTTGACAGATTGTAGTAGCTTGATGTGCTGGCGTCTGTACTCTGTACCTACTTACGCTTTTTTTAATTAATAATCCCTTAAAAGTTTTTGGGCATCGAATGCAAGCAGCATTATTTTTAATTAATATTGAAATACTAGCGGCCCGCCCCAGATTCCCACTAGGGCAATTTGTTTTTTCGAATTTCCGAAATTTTCTTTCATACAATCCTTGTCCTAGCAATATCGAACACAACATACAGTACCCGGCGATAAATATTGCACATCGACCTTTGGAAAGAGACAATCGGCTAATTTCGGCTTCGTAGAGAGTTATCTCTGTCGCACGAAATACAAACAGTCTGGTATCTATTAGGAGCTGTTAAAACAATTATGATTTGCTTCTTTTGATACCTAATTATTTTTATTCTTTGTAGAAAATACAAAAAAGGTAAAGGTCAGGTCGATGTGCAATATTTATCGCCGGGTACTTTAAAAGGAATATCAATTTGGTGCAGTTATTCCGAAGTTATGCGCGTACAGACATTTCGGCGACTTTGTTTTATACTATATAAGGATATCTAGGGATGTAAGGATCAGGCTCTTTTTAAATTTCTCGCCTTAGAATTAGAACTGTGACCAACCACACTACATCCAAGTTGGTCGCAGTTACTTAGCTATTTAGTATTTTAAAATGAAAATTTCTTAAGAATCTACCAGATCTTTGAGAAAATCGACAAACTAATTAAAACAACTAATATTTAGCACAGTACCGCAACACTAAAACTTATCTATAAATATGCAAATGATAACAACCAACAAAGCAATTATCGAAACGATCACTCGATAACATTTCATAGTCACCAACTTAAACTGACACGCGGAATTTTTGGAACTCAATCAATCTGCCTGTCTTTTTCCAACAATGCATGTTGGGGTCGGCTTCCAGTCCAACCGAATGCAGCTGAATTACTAGTACTTTACATGGAGCGACTGCCTATCTGACCTCCACAACACAGTTATTGGGTAACACGATACCGCTCAACGGTAATTTTTGGAACTAACGCTCAAAATTTTCCGACGCCAGCTCATCAAACTACCCGAAACTGTCAAATTTTACCAATCAATTTTGAACCTTATGCTATAGTGATAAAGCTGAAAATCTATTAAAGAGATTTGACAGATTGTAGTAGCTTGATGTGCTGGCGTCTGTACCTACTGAATTTTGACAGTTCCCTAGACAAGTAGCGGCACCTTCCACCTTGACAGCTCAAAATGTTTTGGTCATAGATTATAGACTTTTTGGTGCAGATTCGTATCTTCAAGCTAAGTATGTTAGGGGAACAGTATAGATAATGATTTTAATCTAACCTAGGTTACTAACCTTACTTTGCCTCTTTTTCTATTTTTAACCGACTTCAAAAAAGGAGGAGGATCTCAATTCAGATGTTTTTTTTTTTATGTATGTTCGGGTATAGCTCCCTCATATATGGACGGATTTGCAAAACAACGGAACTCTTCAATAAATGCCAGCAAATCAACCGCGATTGCTGCTATAACATAAGTATGCATTGTTTACGCAATCACACAACATAACATTACGCCTGCACCTTCAAAAGGGATAGGCAGATGTGTTCAATAGCTTCCTGTGATTGATATATGAATTGAATTTGTTTGGGGTAGGTAGGTCCAACTAAAATGTTAAAAAAATTTCACTTTGTAGTGTTTTTTTTGGAAGTCGGTTGTTTTTTTTTTTTGTAAAAAAGTTTATAAATATCAGGTAAATTAATTTCACTAGGCACATAGTGATCTTATTGAAGGGGCTCGTGGCTAAGTAATAACAGTCGTACGAGTCGGCGAGCAGGTTAAGCTACGCTTGCCGCGGTTGGTCCGTGGATGGGTGACCATCTTCACATACCAAGACCGTCTCCGTGCCTCGGAAAGCACGTTAAGCCGTTGTTCCCGGCTGTCATTCGTGGATTTTTGACAGCCGTTACGGGTCGTCAGTAATCCGAAAGTCTGACAACCAGTCTTACCAAGGGGTATCGTGGAGGTCAGATAGGCAGTTGCTCCATGTAAAATACTTGTATTCAGCTGCATACGGTTAGACTGGAAGCAGACCCCAACATAGTTGGGAAAAAGCAGGCAGATGATGACATAGTGACCTTATTGGCAATGTTCTTCAAAAAGGTCAGGTGCGTAGCACTTACTCGTAACTTGCTTGTGTTTGCTGATTGTAAACCTATCATGTTTTTGTTTTTTTCTTTAATTACGACATCTGTACACACACCCTTCCCATTCGTGTTCTTTTAGTTGCCTGCCTCTTTCGAACAGCCCGCGACCCTGGCAGGCATCGGCCCTAGCGGACCCCGACAGTTAGCGCTGACATCTCTTTGAGGCGCGCGTGGAACACAACGCGCCGTCGACCCGGGCCTTGTTCTTACCGGGCGGCGAGCTGCCCAGTGCTCGCCGTCCGCAAGCCCGCGCCTACGGTGGCCGGGAATCGGCTGTAGATTGCTCACGACCAGGGCATCTCCTGCGGCGACTAGGGGCGTGAGGGCGCCAAGACTGCCTCTCTCTCACGCGCTCAGCCTCCTCCTTCGCGAGCATTACTGCTTCGCAGAAGGAGGCGACGGCCTCCCATGCACTCTCGCTCCGTACCATGGCCTGGGCTAGGGCTGGACGCGAGAGATCGCCACCGTCGATCGCCGCTGTGAGGACGCGGCGGTGCTCTGCCCAAGCTGCAGACCTCCACCATATGCTCCACCGTGTCTTCCGGGCGATCCACACAATGGTGACACCCGGGCGTTTCTCCCGCCTTATTAGAAAAGGAACCTCCCAAAGCACCCGTGTCCGGTGAGGAACTGCGTTAGGCGGAAAGTGAGGACACATTTCTCTGCCTACCCTCTATCCAACAGCAGCCGCAACAACCCAACCTAACGTTAGACGATCCGGCGCCCCCAATGATAAGCTCTTATCAGTGTTGATAACAAGTACTTTGACATGCTAATAGTGACCTGTTTCAGTTGGTTATTACGCCTCTAAATAGAAATGAGGCTGAACGTGCCCAAAATAGGCCGCGGCACGTGTAAGGGCAGGCAGCAGAGGCACGTGGTGTCGCGATGTGTTGCGCGTGAGTGTGGGTGCATTTTTATGATATTGATAAAAAAAATGTTTCTTTTTCTAGCCATTATTTTCCCATTGGGTAAAAGTCTCACTAGTCTCTTTCCACCTCTGCCCAGCACCCTTTAAAGTAAAAGTAACTGGCTAGTGAAGGTCTAGGCAGTCCCTCCATGTAAAATATTGGTGTCCAGCTGCATGCGATTAGACTGGAAGCCGACGTTATGTTTAAGCATATTTCAAGTCTCGACGTGTCCTAGAACCAACAATTCGAAGACATGTGACATCCACCAACCCGCACTGGGCCCGCGTGGTAGATTACGGCCCACTCCCTCTCACAGAGAGGAGGCCTGTGTCCCAGCAGTGGGAACATTATAGGGTTATCATGTAAATGAATGTAATTTATAACTATGCACATGAATATTTTGAGTCCACCTTGTTTGTACTCAGTTGATGAGGTAGTGGGTATACAAATGCATATACAAATAAACATGTAAAAGACGACTTAGTGGCGCAATGTGGTAATGTAATCTATTGTACAGACGCCAGCACATCAAGCTACTACAATCTGTAAAATTTCTTTAATAGATTTTAAACTTTATCGCTAAAGCATAAGGTTCAAAGTTGATTGGGAAAATTTGACAGTTTCGGGTAGCTTGATGTGCTGGCGTCTGTACATCGGTACATCTGTACCCCGAACCTGGGGTCTGTACATGGTGCCGAACCTTTCGGGGTTTATATGCGTCTTAATACCGACCCCAACATAGTTGGGAAAAGGCAGATGATGTCTTAAGAGATGTTATATTAATAATGGATGCCAATGTGAAACATAGGTAGATTTTTTTTTTGTTTTTAGATTTTGAGAATATTTTGCAATTGAAGGAAAACTACCAATGTGAAGAAACTCTTCAGGTTTGTCTTGCTCTTACAATATGAATGTTGTGAATCTGCTAAGGATAAAATTAAGATTTTATTCCGAGATGTAAAAGTATTTAAATGTTGTTATATGTATGAGTGCATTGACCCTGAATTTCAGCCGTAAGTAAGTACTGAGTGACACATTTTGTAGTTCGTGAAAATATATTATGATTCTTAAATTCACTGACAGACAACGGCAACACAGTGATTAAACCGCTGGATCTAGAAGCATGATATTTTGCGCAAGAGTTCCATACAATAAAAGTGAGTTAGTGCTCAGTTTTCTTTTCAAGGATTTTTTTTTTGACAATTCATCTCCTAAAGGGGTGAAATTAGGGATGAAAGTTTTTACAGAATCTTGTCATTTTTATCGATGGGAAAACCCACCAGGCACGTGGTGTGTCTTTATTAGAATAATAATATAAATTAAATACTTGGGTACATTACCAGTCGACACCAATGCGGATGAATTTTTCGACGCTTTTTTTAGTTTCGGTATAGTTTTAGTTAAGTTAAGATTTCATTTAGTTATTTTTAGATTTGATTGTAGTCGAAACTGTAATTTAATAAACACAGAAATAAACAGGATATGAAAACTTTATATCTGAGACGGTAGTTTCGAGTTTTTGACAGACACAACTCACAAACAAACACAGTTACAACATTATTTCAACCTCCAATAAATATTCCTCAAACATCCTTACATAGACCCAGAAACCCATAGCCACATAGAAATAGATAAGATATATAAAAAATATGCCCAAAAAAATACCGCTCTCTGATTGGCTGACCCTTTTTTTTCTATTAGGGCCCCCTCACTACTTGGAACTATTTCTAGGATAGTAAAAACTGGTTAAGGGATTGTTCAACCAATCGTGGAAGATTGTTTTATTTACTTGTTTAAACAAATGTTTAAGTTATGTTTATGTTATCTCTGCATCTTTCTTGGGATTCCATACATGAACTTATATTTAACCGACTTTGAAAGAAGAGGTTGTGTGTTTGACGTGTTTTTTTTTTATTGGTATTATAAGATTTTTTTTTAATTCTTGTTACCTTGACTTGACTTATTTTTTTCTTTATTTATGGATATAATAATTTGCTTGTACATGTCTGACATTAGTGAAGGAAAACATCATGAGAAATCTTTGAAATGACCAGCCCGTCTCGAGCAAGCGTGGTGATCCATGCTCGTGTCTTCTCCGTATGAGAAGGGCCCTTCCCTGCAGTAGGATTTGCATTTTCAGGACTTTAAAAAGAATAAGTTTAAAACACGAAGACTTGAATTGGCTTTCTGTCGACTATTGTTTCCTTTTTTTTCCGTACCCAAAGGGTAAAAACGGGACCCTATTGAAGTTCAAGTTATTCATTTCATAACAAAAATACATTAAAATTCTTATTGATACAGAACAAAGTCCCTAGCAAGATGCTACAAAAATACATTTAATGTCAAAATATTAAGTATAAAAAAGCAGCATTTATAACAAAGTCAAAGAGCAATGGGTACACTTATTTAATTTATTATATAATTTTTGTCATTACAAAATTCGTCAATGCTATAATAGGCTTTATTGATTAACAAAGCCCTGAGTTTATTTTAAAAAATGTTCACATTCTGAATATTGTTTAATTCTGCTGGTAATTTGTTAAACTGATTGACAGACTGCACGCGTGACGAGTGTTTGACAACATTAGCTTTGCCTGCAGAATAGTAGGAAGATCTTTTTTTTTCCTTTCATCGTCCGTTTCAAACTCGTTTAAGTTTTTGTTTAAATGAGTAAGGAGAACTAAAATATAAAGACACGATACCGTTAAAATTCTAAGTTTTATAAAATTCTCTCTACATAATTCCATCTGGTTTAAACGAAGCATGGTTCTTAATGCTCGCTTTTGTTTAGTAAAGGCTGCCTTAATATTATATTTAAAGCTGTTTCCCCAAAATGTAACGCTATATCTAAGTTTAGATTCAACTAGAGCAAAATAGACGGTACGAAGCTGGGCAATATACTCGTACAAAAAATCCCTCAGAGATCTGATAGCATAACACTCACTACTTATTGTATTACTAAGACTCCACTGTCCGTCTGTCTGTCTGTCTGTCACCAGGCTATATCTCATGAACCGTGATAGCTAGCCAGTTGAAATTTTCACAGATGATGTATTTCTTTTGCCGGTATAACAACAAATACTAAAAACAGAATAAAATAAATATTTAAGGGGGACTCCCATACAACAAACGTGTTTTTATCGACGTTTTTGCCTTGTAGTAGGTACCTACGGAACCCTTCGAGTGCGACTCCGACTGGCACTTGGCCAATTATTTGTTGTTTTTTTTAGCTGTAAGTCTTCCATGCTGTAATAAAATAAAAAAATAAATAAATAAGAGAGTTCCGGTAGCCTATGATTTTTTTTTTATTTTTCTGGCACACACTTCCGATTCAATTTTCTTTTAGAAGTGATGTTTTTTCTTCTTTCTGCTGTGTTTGTAAACGAAGGAAAGTGCCAAATTGAGGGTCGTAAAAAGGAATTAAATGTAGATTGAGTTGGTAGCTTGTGGCGAGGTTCCAAAGTCATTTATTCACATAATATCACGCCTGTAAACCCCGAAGGGTTGGGCAGCTGTGTACCTTTAGATAGCAACTACGTATTACCACATTGCGCCATTATGTTGTCTTTTACTTGTATATTTGTATGCCCACTACCTCATCAACTGAGCACAAGGTGGACTCAAAATATGCATGTGCATGAATTATAAATTACATTTACATGATCAGCCGGTAATGGTCCCACTGCTGGGACACAGGCCTCCTCACTGTGAGACGGAGTGGGCCGTAATCTACCACGAGGGTCCAGTGCGGGTTGGTAGATGTCACAAGACATGTCTTCGAATTGTTGGTGATAATTACATTTATTTCTGTAAATTGGTAAAAAAAAACACTTTCATATAATCACCTGCCTAGCTTTTCCCAGCTATGTTGTGGTCGGCTTCCAGTCTAACCGGATGCAGCTGAACACCCGTCTTTTACATGGAGCGACCGCCTATCTGACCTCCACAGCCCGGTGACCGTGTAATACGATACCCGTTGGTAAGTCTGGTTGTCCGACTTTCGGACTTCTGACGACCCGTAATGACTGTCAAAGATCCACGAATGACAACCGGGACCAACGGCTTAACGTGCTTTCCGAAACACGGAGGGGTCACGGTATGTAAAGATGGTCACCCATCCACGGAGCGACCGCGGCAAGCGTAGCTTAACCTGACCGATCGAACCGTGCGGCTGTTATTACTAAGTCACCAGCCCCAAAAATTATTCACAACCATCCCAACAAATTCAAAAAATTCAGTCCCTCACATACCAGACACATGCGCACTACAGTCTCCTCGTAACCCGTAGTAATAATAATGGCGAGCACACATTATCGTTTGTAGACGATTTTTTTTGCGTCTGCGACAAAAACCAGTCTGGCAGTGTCGCCGGGCCTTATTGTTTGCTTAGTGCAGTGTACACATGGTCTTATGTTGTGTTGGAAGGGGGATTTTTGGCGTTTGGTGAAGTTACTAGGTTTTTGTAGTGAATGTATAATTCCGATCCAGCCTGTCCCTTGCTATCTGTCAGTCTGACAACCAGTCTTACCAAGAGGTATCGTATTACCCAGTAACTGGGTTGTGGAGGTCAGATAGGCAGTCGCTCCATGTAAAATACTGATATTCAGCTGCATCCGGTTTGACTGGAAGCCGACCCCAGCATCGTTTGGAAAAGGCAGGCAGATGATAATATAAAATCTACAAATCTTATTAGACAGAGACGAAAATAATTTTTTTTAACCAATTTTATACGATACTTTTAATACAATTGAAAATTACTTACAACAAAACATATTATTCTACTTTTTTTACAACTTAGAACTGAATGTAGACATGGCTAACCCATTAGACATGGCTACAAATGAAGCTGTACATTTCCAGTTTTAGCTAACGTCGCATTTGCATTGTATAGGTTTTCGTACAATCAGAAGTCAGCTTATACAGCGTAATACACTATCAAACACAATCTGAATAATTTTGAAGCTTAGTGCTAATCCATTGGTTCATATGTTCAAAAAATTTATCCTGTCTACAACGTAAATAACGCAGTGAATCTTGTTGAATTGTCAAACTGAAAGCTATTCTTACTGATAATGTGCTACGCAATGTATTGTGTTGCAGTGCGTACTTTCTTAAAATGCAAACATACAAAACCAAAAACGTTAGATTTTGCTTAGAAATCTTAGAATTCCTAGATCACTGCCATTATGTCCCTCGTGTACTTCAGATTGAGGTCTCCTTTTCCTAGCGTTTGTTGATTGAAATGTTGTCTAAAAACACTGTTAACGTATCGACACTATATCATGTCGCGGAGCTAGGAAAGTTAGGTGAGTGAAAGATTTACTGTTACTGTATTTAGTTGCCACTGTCAACTGTCAATTCGAAGACGAAACTGAGACAGATTTAGTGACAAGAATACTTAAGCTAAGTCTTTACAAAGAAAGAAAAAAACCAGTCAAGCGTGAGTCGGAGTCGCGCACCGAGGGTTCCGTACGAATTTGTAGGTATGTAAATAGTTTATCACGGGATTTTTTTTAATGGAACTACTACTTATTAACGGTTTTCGGATTTTTTCCTTTAATTGTGCTACATGACCTTGCTTCTTGCCAAATTTCATGATTCTAGATCAACGGGAAGTACCCTATAAATTTTGATTCCCTTGAGAGTGTCGAAAAAAACGTTTTTTGCGGTATAAACGGCCGTATCTTTTTTACGTTAACTTAGAAGTTTGATTTTTTCACAACTTCAAGTAATTTCAACTCGATACCTTCACGCGTTCCCGATATAAAGGGTTTTGACAGACAGACGGACACAAAGTGATCCTATAAGGGTTCCGTTTTCTCCTTTTGAGATACGGAACCCTAAAAAGAACAAGTTGCAAGTTGTCATCGCTCAGCATAATGCTAAGTCCCTATGCGAGATAAAGCCCCAGCGCTGGTTTACATAAATAAGTTTCAAGCTTCTTAATTGAGCCAACTGTCGATAATATTATGAGAGTTTAACTAAAACAGCCTTCATGGTCGATGTTATAATATTTTATAAAGCAGTGTTCATAACTCAGATAATTACATTCCATTGCCACTTAATCTTTTACTTTAATCAAATGTATTCTAAGTTGATTTTTGACTGACAATTTGTAACAAAAAGGTCCTAATAAGGTTTGGGTGCAATGGAATTTGAAGTTTGTTAAGTACAGACGCCAGCACATCAAGCTACTACAATCTGTCAAATTTCTTTAATAGATTTTCAACTTTATCGCTAAAGAATAAGGTTCAAAGTTGATTGGGAAAAATTGACAGTTTCGGGTAGCTTGATGTGCTGGCGTCTGTACCTAAGGCATTCAGTTTGTTGTTCCATAACATGAAAATTATCTGAAATTCCTTGCTTTAATGTAGTAGGACACATCATGTCTTTTTTTGACAATAAAGTCTTTTTTCATCTTTTCTGATTAATATTTTACGGCTAATAACCGAAAAGATGTAGATTGCCAAAATAGCATATAAAAATTATCGATATTACGAGACAGAGATGATGGTGTATGTTTTTAGTACATAAAGGGTTCCCAATTAACTAAAATGCACTATCAGTACTGAGTAAAACGAGTCAAAATTCGTATCATTAACAAACATCATGACAAAATTGATGTGTTTAAGTGTCGTATAAGTGAATTCGCTAGGACACTGTTATTTATTTTATGTCATTTATTTATTTTATGTCATAGTATATAGTAGATCAGCTTCCGCCCGCGGCTTCTCCCGCGAGGTATGTCGGGGATGCAATCTATCTCTTTGCCAAATTTTATCGAAATCCGTTCAGTGGTTCAGGCGTGAAAAGGTAACATACACAAACACGCACACACACACACACACACAAAAAAAAACACACAATCACACAAAAAAGAGAGACACATAATAAAGAGTATTCTATTCTATTCATACTGATAGACAGACAGACAGAGTTACTTTCGAATTTATAAAATTAGTATAGATTGACTAAAGTAAGTTTACGAGTAGTTTTGAAGCCCAAGCTAGGGTATAAGATTTTTTGTGTAGTCAAAGTTTTGAAAAGTTCTTGTCTGTGATGAAATTGTAAATAATAAGTTATTATTGTAAAATGACCGCACTGTCGCATTGGGTACCTATATGCTGTAATGATAATTGTAAGGGAGATTTTAATAAATAAAAATTCCATACAGTTACTCGACCTAGACATTTACCAAAAAGTCGAAACTCACTCCGAACCGCGACACAGACATGGTAACAAAATTTTGATTGTATTATTCAATCGGTTGACGTCAGGAAGGGCGTGGTTATTGCGTCACCCTCCTACCGGGAGCTTCACGCTTTTAATAAAGGAGAGATAGACAGAAAGACTGGTCACAAAAACTTTTAGTTTTGCGGGTTCATCTTTCTCTCGTATCCGGCATTAACTAAACAGCGGAGTAATTGCGCAATTGCTTTCATTTTGACAGGTTAACAACATTCATTACGGAGGGGCTCGTGGCTAAGTAAGTAATAACAGCCGCACGGGTCGATCGATCAGGTTAAGCTACGCTTGGCGCGGTTGGTCCTTGGATGGGTGACCATCTTCATATACCAAGGACAGGGGTCCTTGTCTCGGAAAGCACGTTAAGCTGATAGTCCCCGCTGTCCTTCGTGGATCTTTGACAGTCGTTACGGATCGTCAGAAACCCGAAAGTCTGGCAACCAGTCTTACCAAGGAGTATCGTATTACCCATTAACTGGGTTGTGGAGGTCAGATAGGCAGTCGCTCCATGTAAAATACTGGTATTCAGCTGCATCCGGTTAGACTGGAAGCTGACCCCAACATAGTTGGGAAAAGGCAGGCAGATGCCTCTCTCTGAGGGGAGGCCTTTGTGTGGGAACATTATAGGCTGATTCTATACACTAAATAAACCTTTGAAATATTCTGAATTCGTACACAAAAATTCAACCTAAACTTTAAATTATAAGTTTATTTAAAATAGTCGACAGTCTCATTTCTGAGTTGAATTTTAAAATGTTAGTGCCTATTTCCACGATCACTTACTGAAAGTATGACTGACAAAAAGTGTTGGCTGACAGAAAATTAATAGGTAAAGTAATTTGACACTGCAGAGATAACTAGATTTTTTTCTGACAGTCCCTGGTACTCTTTTGACAAAAATATTAAATTGACACAGATACTGACACTCAGGAAACGGATACTAACAGTTCAGCTGCGGGGTAATTGCGAAACATATGTACAGACGCCAGCACATCAAGCTACCCGAAACTGTCAAATTTTCCCAATCAACTTTGAACCTTATGCTTTAGCGATAAAGTTGAAAAGCTATTAAAGATATTTGACAGATTGTAGTAGATTGATGTGCTGGCGACTGTACAATCACAATCTGAATCATTTTGAAGGAAGTTGCTAATCCATTGCTTCATATGTTCGAAAGATTTCTGTTCAGCAACGTAAATAACGCAATGAATGATGTGTGTGTGTGTGTGTGTGTGTGTGTGTGTGATGTTGTTAAACTGTCAAAATGAAATCGATTCCTATTGATAGTGTGTAATGTTACGCAATTACCCCGCAGATTACAGAAAATTTATAAAGTAACTTGACAATGCAGGGATAGTTAGATTTCTTTTTTTGCCAGTCTCTGCCATGGTACTTTTTGACGGATTTTTTTTTAAATTCACACAAATATTCATAACACTCTCAGGAAATATGTACTAACAGTTGAGCTGGTCTCTCTGGATAACCTAGAAAAGTATTGTCTCAAAAATTATATAGTAGATGATAAATGTTTTGTACTGGAAATTCAAAGTCTGTCTCAAAGATTGACATATTTACAAGTAGGTAGTGAGTAAGTATAGCAAGCTATTTACTCTAGATTTGCTCACCATAATATGCATGCACTAAATTCCCTTCGCTTGACGTTATTTTAATGTTATTGCATAAATTGTTAACGTTCCAAAAACGGGTGAAGACTATGACTCCTGTAACATAGGTACCACCTAGCTCAGAAGTCAGGGCTTCAATCGAAAATATTACACTTTTTTATTTCTATATTTTTCTAAATATCATTTTCTTTTCAATTAACTTAGTAAGAAATCACTATGTCATCTATAAATCACATTAGCTCGTTTCAGTCCTGCTGTTCTGCAAATAAATCACCGTGAAAACTTAATTTGAAGGTTAGCTGTCCATCCCTAGGACCAGGTGGAATGTTTGTTTACCCCAAGGTCACTGCACCAAGGTTTCAAGGTGAGATTTCTCTAAGTCTAAACTAATATTATGAAGAGAAAATATTTGATTTTTTGTGTTTGTTTCTTACGCTTTCACGCTAAAACAGATGAACGGATTTGGATGGATTTTGGCACATGGTTAGACCACGACCTGGATTAGGATGTAGGATACTTTTATCCCGATATTCCCACGGGATCAAGACTTAAGGCTCGTACACACAGGCGCGACGCGACACGCGACACAAAGGCACCGCAAGTCGCGCAACGAGCGGTGCCTTTGTGTCGCGTGTCGCGTCGCGCCTGTGTGTACGAGCCTTTATGCGGGTGAAACCGCGGGGCGCCTAATTACAGTTTCACTGTCCATAAAGTAGACACAATAGTTAAACAATCAACATGAATCATATATGATTCATGGGACTGAACTGTTAAGAATATAACTCCAGCAAGGAGATCCTCTTACCTGATCCTGTGTTCTTGAGTGGAGACCGCAAGTCAGCAAACGTAGGTACGGTAGGACACCAACAGGCTAGGTGTAGTGAGGATCTTCGCAAAGTGGCTGGTAGCAGTTGTGTGAGAGTTGCCGAGAATCGAGCTAAATGGCGTGCATTTGGAGAGGCCTATATCCAGCAGTGGACTGCTGTAGACTGGTGACGATGATGATCCTATGACATTCCAAACTCACACTTCTACTTATCATTTTTGAACAAAACCACAATATCTATTTCCCTAAAACCTCAAACTCTAACTACTATCCAAAAACACATTCAGAATTAAAACAATTCTCTCAAAACAGCGCACCATTCTCGTCTACACTAATTTGTCAGCGACAAACGAGCCGTCTACCCACGCACTTAATTGTGAACTTGTGAGCTGTGACTGTGGCTAGCCATCTAACAAGGTGCCACATCGTCTGGGCAGGTTTATAACACGATATTGTAGTATAGAACATGTTGGAACATGTCTGGACTAAGGTCCAGTGACCTGTCTAGCTGGTAAGACCTTGAACTGTTAGGAGAGACAGGTGGTCAGTCATTTTGAATTTCATGTTCCCACTACTGGGGCTCAGGAGTCAGGCCTCCTCTCTGTGAGAGGTAGTGAGCCGTAATCCACTACGCGGGCAAAGTGCGGGTTGGTAGCTGTCCCGTGACTTCGAATTTTTGGTTCTAGGACATGCCGGTTTCCTCAAAGCCGTTGGTCCCGGGTGTCATTCGTGGATCTTTGACAGTCGTCACGGGTCGTCAGATGCCCGAAAGTCTGACAACCAGTCTTACCAAGGGGTTTCGTATTATCTAATAACTGGGTTGTGGACTTGTGGAGGTCAGATAGACAGTCTCTGCATGTAAAATACTGGTATGTACCCAGCTGCATCCGGTTAGACTGGAAGCCCACCCCAACCCAGCCAGGTGATGAGATTACATACAAGTATGTAATTAACTCGCTGTGGGGTTACTGCACATATCCTATGTCTATTCCCCTATCTATTACAATCTATGATTTATCTAATAATTAAAACTGAAATAGACCAAACCCATTGGTCAAATAAAAATAAAATTAGTTCACATGAGCTTCATTTAAATTCACCCTTTTTATTTACATTTGAATGTAAAGTGTCATACTTAACATTATTTAGATATAGCTGCTCGAATATGTTAGCATATTTATTTCCACGTGTCACTAGCCAAATTATTCCACCGCTTCCCTCACCCTAATTGCGCAATATTTTCTATTATCACAACCTGCGGTGCTATTCTGTAAAAGTCTCACCGTGAAAACTTAGGTGAAGTGAGCGTGGAGTGAGCTGTCAATAGTGTCAATTCCTAGCAAAAACGAACTCACTTCACCTATGTTTTCACGGTGAGATTTTTACAGAATCGACCGGATGAATCATTTTGGAGCATATTGCTGATCCATTGCTTCATATGTTCAAAAAAATTGTCAGCTCAACAACGTAAATAACGCAATGAATATTGTTGAACTGTCAAAATGAAACCCATTGCTACAGTTGCGTTAGTGTGTTAAGCAATTACCTCGCAGTTCTTTGCGTTTCAAAAAAATATTGAACATTATTTATTTACTTATTTTATTATTAATTATGAGCACATCAAGCTACTATAATCTGTCAAATTTCTTTAATAGATTTTCAACTTTGTCGCTAAAGCATAAGGTTCAAAGTTTATTTGGAAAATTTGTCAGTTTCGGGTAGCTTGATGTGCTGGCGTCTGTACACATAGTAAAATGGATACTTATTTGTTTATATTTTTTTTTCAAAACTTATCCTGCCTTGCCCTTATCTCAATTAATTAGTGGTCGGTGCAGCATGTTTTCTTCTTCGATACTTCTCTATCAGTCGTCATTTCAGTGATCACCTCCTTTCTAGCAAGACTTTCTAGTTTACTAGGTACTTACATATGTACCTCCTTCATCCAAAAATACGAAAAGGTAAAAACCAAATTGGTGTTTTAACTGAATATCTGCCTTGGTGATCATTGGAATATTGAGAAATTGTAATAGTTCACAGAGTTCAGAAAAAGAGCAGTGGTGGCACAGTGGTAGTGGCCCCGACTAACGAGTTATAAGTTTTGGGTTTGAACCCAGGTAGGCGCTTTACTTTATGTAATTAATTTTACTACCACTGCTCTAAAAACCGTAAAGGAAACATCGTGAGGAAACCGATATGTCCTAGAATCAAAAATTCGAAGACATGTGACATCTACCAACCCGCACTGGGCCCGCGTGGTGGATTATTAGCCCACTCCCTCCCACCGAGAGGAGGCCTGTGTCCCGGCAGTGGGAACATTATAAGCTGACTATGTAATAGCACTAGCACTTATTAAAAGGCTCATAAGAAGTTTGTCCAAGAATAAACAACTAAAAATAGCCACAATCATAATTATTGGCAGGCTTTGTGACCATAGTTAAGACTTCAGCAGCAAGAACTCACCTGCTTATTCTTTTAGTACAATAACCGAATTATTATCAGACTAATATTACATAGGCAAACGCTTGGGAGGGTGTGAGTGTGTGTGTGTGTGTGTTTATAAGTTTGTTACTTCTTCACGCTCAAACGGCTGGACCAATTTTGATAAAATTTTGTATGGAGATAGCTAACATCCTGGATTAACATATAGGCTACTTTTTATCCCGATATTCCCACGGAATCGACATTTACGCGGGTGAAACCGCGGGTGCAGCTTGTAAATAATAATTCTTGATGAGAAATCTCAAGATTCGACCACGCGGTACTACTCTAAAATATTCTGATCTGTATCCATACAACATAAGAATGAAAACTGCGAAGTCATCGTGCAAAAAGAGTTCATATTAATAATCATTTTAATAAATGAATATTTATTATCTTCATTTTATCTAACCCTTTTTAAGAAAGTGACAATCTAACCTTGATGACCTTAGACCACCCTAATCCATATCAAAAGGGCTAAAACTTGACCTTATACATCTCGAAGGTCACTCCCATACTTTAAATAAAACTTGTTCAAGCAAACAGGTAAGATTTAAATTTAAATGTAAGTTGGGGTGAATTTAAATGAAGAGTATGTGAACTTTTTCTAATTTGAATATTATTGTGTGGTGATATTAGTGTGTGGATTGGTCTATCGACATCTATTTCTATTTGTCTATTTTTTAATATAATCATAGGGAAGAGTGAATAGGGAATGTCATAAGACCCTATATTTTGGGGAAATTATATGGCTTGCCCTATTAAAAACTAGATTATCAAAGGGTGACATATAATTTATTGCTATTTAACTAACTATTAGATAAAACATGACGTAACATAACGCCTGTATTCTCCGAGGGGTTAGCACACCAACACATAAAGTACACCAACATTTCGTCCCATGTAATAAGGGGTGAGCTTATTGCCATTAAGCGGGAAAAAGTGCAGACTCCGGGCTGAGGCTGAGAAATTCATCATCTGCCTGCCTTTTCCCAACATGTTGGGGTCGGCTTCCAGTCTAACCGGATGCAGCTGAATACCAGTATTTTACATGGAGCGACTGCCTATCTGACCTACATAACCCAGTTACCTACTGGGTAATACGATACCCCTTGGTAAGACTGCGCTGCTCCGTGCTGTTATTGAGAAATTCTAGATGGAAAATCCCATTAAAAACTTTTTCCGACCTGTCTTCATCATTATAATACTATGACTTTTACTTGTATTTTTTTTATTTTTATTTAAATGAAAATCGTTTACTTTTACCATGTTTGTAAATATGTGAGCACCATGTATCTATCAGATAATTAATTTATATGTCATGGTTTCATTTTTAATTATTTTACCTATTGTGGTATAGTAATTTTATTTTAGGTGCATCGTATTTTATATAATTAATGTATGCAAATATTATAAAATATTTTAAAAGAGTAACGGTGGAGTTTCTTGCCCATTCTCCTCCATACGAAAACTACCTTTTGGAATGGGCAACTAGAATCAATTCTGTTGTAATTTCTGTCGTTCAAAAGTGCCTTTTATGTGCCTATTTGAAATAAATGCTTTGACTTTGACTTACCCACTGCAGGACAAAAATCTCTTCTTCTACAGAGAAGGCACCAGCATTAATCACCACGCTTGTTCACTGCATGTTGTCTTCAGACTTTTCAGAGTATTAATTAAGTACAGTTACTATTGAGCGTGGGTTTCTGCGTTGGATTCTTAGGTCATGCACAGTGTTATTGGGTTTTACCATTAGGAATTTCCAGTAGTGGCACGGAGCCTGGGTTCGTGTCCATGGAAATAAACACATAGGTACCCTATTACAAGGTACTTGTCTTTTTTTTCTTTATTTGTTTAGAGTCCTACACTAGGAATAAAATTATCATTATCATCTTTCCCCAACTATGTTGGGGTCGGCTTCCAGTCTAACAGAATGCAGCTGAATACCAGTATTTTACATGGAGCGACTGCCTATCTGATCTCCACAATCCAATTACTGGGTAATACGATACCTCTTGGTAAGACTGGTTATCAGACTTTCGGGCTTCTGACTACCCGTAACGACTGTCAAAGATCCACGAATGACAGCCGGGACCAGCGGCTTAACGTGCTTTCCGAGGTACGGAGGGGTCTCGGTATGTGGAGATGGAGTCACCCATCCACACAGCAACCGCGGCAAACGTAGCTTAACCTGATCGATCGACCTGTGCGGCTTTTATTATGTAGCCACGGGCCCCTCTAAACTAGATATTATATGTATAAATATAATATGGCGTCGAAAAATTCCTCCGCCTCGCTGTCGACTGGTAATGTACCCAAGAAAGTGGCGGCATTACCACGTTGTATGGCAATGCTTAGCCTCTGGCCAAGATAAAAGCCAGCCCTTGTGTCACGGGAACTGTCAACCAGCCGTTTGGAGATTTGTACAGACGCCAGCACGTCAAGCTACTCGAAACTGTCAAAATCTATTAAAGGAATTTGACAGATTGTAGTAGCTTCATGTGCTGGCGTCTGTACATATCTGGCGATATGTGGGTGTAATGATACCTTTGCCTACCTACCCCATTATGAAATACAGGCGTGATCTTACAGATCATGCACTATTTATCTTAATTTCAGACACGGGCTTCCTAATGATCGTTACAATGAACGGTCAAAGGTGAACTTGCCAAAAATCGGCCAAGTATAAATCATAGAAAATCTATGTTGATTCCGTACGTAATATTTTATTTTTTACTTGACAAGATTGTTGCTACAACACTTTCTTTTGTGTAACTTATTTCATCACCACTGCTCTCAAAAACGGTGAAGGAAAACATCGTAAGGAAACCAGCAGGTCTTAGAACCAAAAAAAAATCGAAGATATGTGACATCCACCAACCCGCACTGGGCCCGCGTGGTGGATTACGGCCCACTCCCTCTCACTGAGAGGAGGCCTGTGTCCCAGCAGTGGGAACATTATACGCTGATTATTATGCTCCTCTCTTTTGTCTTTCTCTCTTATTTACACTAGCTGTTACCCGCGACTTCGTCCACGTGGAATTTAACATAAAAGTTATTGTTCAGTTCGCAGAGTTTACTATAACATAATATTAATCGTAAAGAAATCCCTATATTAATTTTAATGAAATTCTTCTATTTTATGAATCGATACTTTGTTATTTTTCCGTTTAGTTCTTTTTTTTTCGTTCTTGCATTTTTAGTTTAATTATGATTTATTTTTAGTTTTTCGTACTAGTTTTATTAAATAAATTCTTTATCACACTAATAATTATGTATTATAAAGGTGAAAGTTTGTGAGTGTGTGTGTGTTTATATGTTTGTTACTTCTTCACGCTCAAACGGCTGGACCAATTTTGATACACTTTTTTGTGGAGGTAGCTGACACCTTGGATTAACGTATAAGCTACTTTTTATCCCGATATTCCCACGGGATTAACATTTACGCGGATAAAACCGCAGAGCGTAGCTAGTATACAATATTTGGTGTACGATTTTTTATGCAAAAAAAAACACTACTGGCATTCCTCGCACGTGAACATGGCACGTATAGTTTGCCCATGGGTAAAGCAACCCTTTGTTAAATCTATGCCAGCTTTGCTTAATGTTTGCCCTTGTGACTACATAGCATTGATAGGGAATTGCAATCTTTTGAATTCAAATGGAAAATATTATAGGAATCCGTGGTATAAATACTATCTCACCTTTTTCGCTATTATACGACCTTGGATAACGTTTCTTTACAACGACACTACTCGCAACCTAGTACCATTGCAAAGTTTCGGTGGGTTTAAATTACGAAGTAGTATGATGGGCACGCCAATCTTAAGTTCTAGTTTGTGAGGCACAATTATACTGTTTAAAAATTATTAACCACTTCATCCGGATTGCAAACTGTCTGATGGAAAGGTATGTTTGTGATTCACCAGATAGCTTATCTAAAATGCGCTGATTAAGCGCAGTAACCTGGTCGTTCATTGGTGCTAAAATTGATCTTTCACACAACCACGAATCTTCTTTGATAGGTATTGATATTGTGAATTTCATCATAAATACTATATTGTGTTCAAATTTCAGTATCCGCCACATCCTGACAAAGACCGGTAGGTAGTTCTATATCATGAGTACTATTCACTTCTGGACACTTTCCCTCACCAACATCAAGAAGAATTTTGTTAAATTCTGAATCGGCTGAATGTGCTCTCATTACAAACAGACACTCCAATTTTATTTATTTGTATGTAGAAGATTTATATAGATTTCATTTCATTTCATTGTTTTTTTTTTGCGTGGGACATATTTCTTTTTTCTAAAATAAAAGTAGCCTAAGTTACTCCTTATTACATCATATATCTGCCAGTGAAAGTCCCGTCAAAATCGGTTCAGCCGCTTCAGAGATTAGCCGAAACGAACAGACAGACAGACAAAAATTGTAAAAAAAATGTTATTTTGGTATATGTACCGTGTATACATCCATATGCATTTAGTAAAAAGCGGTTATTTTATTATTACTCTTATGACTGACTGTCACGTACATTTAAAGTTTGAAAGTAAAGCAAGGTACAATTTTTAACCGACTTCAAAAAAGGAGGAGGTTCTTAATTAGGTTGATTTTTTTTAAATCATTAAACCACGCCAGGACAGTCCTTTCACAGTTATTTTACCTATGATTTTTCAACACTGTCAAGATCACTGTGATCTTTATTACCGTTTTAATTAGGATGATATTGGGTTGCTGCCGTCAGAGATAAAATAACTATGAAAAGACTATCTTCTGAAGAGTCATACAGATCCACATTTTGCCACATACTTTCATAAGTCTCGTGTAATAGAAACCCTTTTAGGTAGGTAGCTTTTGAGTACCCACGGACCCCTAAAAATAAGCGTGAATACAGATTACGATAGACACTATTTAAATTGATCTAAAAAACATACGGATGTTAGTGCTAAGAGAAAAAATATCTACGATTTGGTGACGTCATAGTGACGTCATAGGCAGGTTCAACGGACTGAACTGTTAGTAGGTGTGCATTAGAATAGCCTTCGTGAGCGTCTGAAACCTAGACAGTTAGCCCCACCACCTCCATAATAAGCACATACCTAACCAGCCTACTGTGGGGCCCGTGGCTAAATAATAACAGACGCACAGGTCGATCGATCAGGTTAAGCTACGCTTACCGCGGTTGGTCTGTGGATGGGTGACCATCTTTACATATCAAGACAGAAGCCCGAAAGTCTGACAACCAGTCTTACCAAGGGGTATCGTATTACCCAGTAACTGGGTTATGGAGGTCAGATAGGCAGTCGCTCCATGTAAAATACTGGTACTCAGCTGTATCCGGGTAGATGATGATATGGTTGTAAGCGAAGATCGAAATCCGTGCCATGCTAATTAGGACCTTATATCCAGCAGTGAACTGCTGCAGAATAAAACCGATGCAGAAAAAACCGTCTATGTAAACTCCTGCTTGTTAAAATGCACCGTATTTTAACAAGAATGGCAAACAAAATAATTAATGTGATAAACAAATTAAATTGCTCGAAAAAAAAAACCTAGAAGTTACTTTGAAAAGGGCGGGAAAACATACTCTACGGTATTTTTACTTCTTAAACCAGAGACAAAAATAACCGGCCAGCTTCCAAGGACTGTGACAGTGAGGCATTTATGATAATTAGATAATATCAAATATTATATTGCTAATTAGTATAATTTTATTCACATATTTCTGTGCCTAAAACAGCACGTGCTATTAAGTAGTTAAAGGATAAAATAAAAACTTTATAGAATATTAAATACGACTGGAATTAAATAAATGCCTTTGACATATCTCGAAGGTCCCGGACCTTGGAAGACGTTCCAGGGGTCGAAGCCAACTCGCTCAGGCCCATTTTTTGGCCCACGCTTTCAATGAAATAAGGTCCGCGACGATTATATCTGTTCGCACTATGCAAGTGCACCCAAGGACAACCCCCGGTTGGTGTAGGACTCAGAATATGGAAACAAAGATATTGGAATATGGATAAGTTTCTAAAAGGCTGGCAGCATGGCCACGTTGTATGGCAATGCTGATTTTTTGGCCAAAATGTAGAGTCCGCGTATCACTGGACAGTTTCCCTCAGTCGTCAGTTTATTTAGTTCGCCAGTTTCACTGATTTATCAGTTTTACCGATTAAACAGTTGCGTTAACTCGACAGTTTCCAGGGCCAGCCCTCTAGTCACGCGAAGAGTTTACCTATAGAGCTCCCTTGAGGTTGTAGATAAATATTTGTTTTATTTAATGTACAAAAACAAAATAAAAAAATAACCTTTCTTTATCTAAGGGTAGATTTTTCTGAACTTCAGATAATTTTATCGGAGGAATAATTTTGAATTTTTGACATTCTTCCACGCAAAAACTGTCAGACGTCTATTTTATTCCACGAATAAAAATCTGTCGATTGAAAAATCAGCCTTAAGAATACTTTTCTACTTTTATAATGGAATGTGAGAATGTTGAAAACGGTGATTTTCATTTCTTAATTTTTTTTTTTACCTTTGACTTGTACGGTCAGCATCAAAAGTCGATTAACACTTTAGTTTTTTAAATCTTAGTTATTGACCAAAATATTAACACTTCAGTTTTTTTTAATCTCAGTTATTGAGCAAAATATTTGTTGAAAATTGCATCCTACTTCTGCTGCAATTTTGAATAAATATTTTGCTCAATAACTGAGATTAAGAAAACTGAAGTGTTAATCGACTTTTGATGCTGACCGTACAGCAACAACTAATTGGAATAACTATGTGACAAACTATTTGTTGGGTGATCTCTTCAATTAACTGTAACATCACCAAGCCGCTAACAGCTAATTCTGTTATGTACTCTTTCTCTTCTGTCAAAAAAGGATGCTCTGAGAGGCCAGAATCTGCAGTGCTGGGTAGATTCATCCAGCTTCATGTGACGAGATGACACTATGATTTTTTGACATTCATAATGTCTTTATAATTTACAATTTGAATTTTATGAATGATGATTTGATTTTATTTTGATTTTAGTATTGACTAAGTAATATAGTTTTAAGACCTTTGTTACTAACAATGATGGACAAATGAATTTAATTTTGTTTTTAATTCAAAAAGAAAAAATGTTTCAGGGTGAAAGAGACAGAAATAGTGACTGAATAAAGAGAATAGTAATTAAGATTTTAATGTTTCTTTATTTTATTATAAATTCGCCCCACAAGCCTATCGGTGGTTTTGATTTTTTTAAGAGAAAGTATAATTTTAATAAAAATAATTGTTTCTAAAACTGAATTTGGTAGGTAAATTAAAACCAATCGTGTGTTGCTATAGCGACAAAGAACATAAAAATTTTAAAAATAAGCATTTTTACAATCTACGAGTTGATTGAGCAGCCATTTCATATTATAATCAGCCTGTAACGTGCTATAACGTTCCCACTGCTGGGACACAAGCCTCCTCTCTGTGAGAGGGGGTGGGCCATAATCCACCACGCGGGCCAATGCAGTTTGGTAGATGTAACATGTCTTCGAATTTTTGGTTCTAGGACATGCCGGTTTCCTCACGATGTTTTCCTTCACCGTTTTGAGAGCAATGGTGATGAAATTGAATACACAAAGTAAAGTGCCTGTCTGGATTCAAACTCACGACCTACAAGTCGTAAGTCGGGGCTGATACCACTGGGCCAACACTGTTCTCTGCATTTCACATGAACTCCCATTAGATAGATAGATAAAACGTTTATTCAGCGCAACAAAAGGCAAAAAGAAAATAATGCCAGAGTGAAAGAGACAGAAACCGTTTTTGCAAAAAAGTAAAAATAAATTCGTTTCAGCGTGAAAGAGACAGAACTAGTATAGTCTACACCTATACTGTAGTAGGTATATTATGTATTTACCGTTAGTCTAAATCTTAGGATTTTACGTCATCATATTTACATACCTATTACACATCATACATTTAAGCGTTCTCAAACTTTTCAGTCGGTTTAAAAAAAACTGGCAAGTCAAGTCAAAGCATTTATTTCAAATAGGCACATAAAAGGCACTTTTGAACGTCAAAAATTAACAAAATAGAATTGATTCTAGCCGCCCATTCCAAAAGGTAGTTTTCGTATGGAGAAGAATGGGCAAGAAACTCCACCGTTACTCTTTTAAAATGTTTTACAATATTTTGCATACATTAACTATATAATAATGATATGTGAAGACGAAGCACCTAAAATAAATTTACTATACCACAATAGATAAAAGAATTAAAAATGAAACCATGACATATAAATTAATTATCTGATAGAAACATGGTGCTCACATATTTACAAACATGGCAAAAGTAAACGATTTTCATTTAAATAAAAAAAAAATTACAAGTAATAAGTCAGGGTGTGAGTTAAAGTAGTCACAGAATGTAAATCAATGTCAAAAAAAAGAATACATTTTACAAGTAAATTAGCAACCAGTTTGATTTTGTCTAGACTCTAGATTCTCCTATGGAGCAGGACCAGCGTGTTTGGCCAAGTGCGAGACGGACTCGCCCACGAAGGGTTCCGTATCACAAGGCAAAAACGCCGAAAAAACACGTTTGTTGTATGTGAGCCCCCTTAAATGTTAATTTTATTCTGTTTTTAGTATTTTTTGTTATAGCGGCAACAGAAATACATCATCTGTGAAAATTTCAACTGTCTAGCTATGACGGTTCATGAGATACAGCCTGGTGACAGACAGACAGACGGACAGTGGAGTCTTAGTAATAGGGTCCCGGTTTTAGCCTTTGCGTATGGAACCCTAAAAAAAACGTGTCTAAAACGAAACTTAAAAAAAAACCTATACATAGATTTGTTTTTAATGTTGCCTTCATAGAACCCTACAGGGTGAAGAAAAACACCGTGAGGAAACCGTCATGTCCTAGAACCAAAAATTCGAAGACATGTGACATCTACCAACCCGCACTGGGTGGATTACGGCCCACTCCCTCTCACAGAGAGGAGGCCTGTGTCCCAGCAGTGGGAAGATTGTAGGCTGAACATGCTTACACTACTGGATGGCAAATATATTGTTTTACTGTTAAAACATCTCTCTCTATGAGATTCTTTCTAACCCATACTAATATTATAAATGCGAAAGTGTGTCTGTCTGTTACCCCTTCACGCTTAAACCGCTGAACCGATTTAGATGAAATTTGGAATAGAGATAGTTTGAGTCCCGGGAAAGGACATAGGATAATTTTTATCTCGATATTCCCTCGAGATCGAAACTTACGCGGGGCGCTGCTAGTACATACTTTATTTGTGCATTTTATTCAGGGAGGGCCATTTACTGTGGTCTAAAATTATTTTAAACTAGCCTCTTTCCAAGTGCTGTTCGAAATACCTTACTCGTGTTCGTTCAGGAATAATTTATAGTACCTACTTATAGGAGCTAGATCTTTTTAAATCAATTTTTAGGGTTCCGCACCTCAAAAGGAAAAACGGAACCTTTATAAGATCACTACGTTCTCCGTCTGTCTGTCCGTCTGTCAAGACCCTTTTCCTCAGTAATGCGTGGAGTTATCAAGTTGAAATTATAATCAAATACTCTATGCTGCAATCCTTTGAAGCAGTGAAAAAATCAAACTTCTAAGTCAACGCAATTAAAAGATACGGGCGTTTATATTCGGTTTATGCCACATATTTTGAAAAATCAAATTCTTCCCGTTGACCTGGAATCATGAAATTTGGCAAGAAGCAAGGTCATGTAGCACAAGTAAAGGAAAAATCCGAAAACCGTTAATTTGTAGTTACATGTACGGAACCCTCGGTACGCGAGTCCAACTCGCACTTGACTGGTTTTTTTTTTAATTTCAATAGTGTATTATATTTTGTATAATATTTTCAAAAGTGTATAATATTTTCTATTAAACTAAAATAAATTGGTTATTTACTGAAAAAAATTTCAATTATATTTTCTCTATCTGTATAATCTCTTGGAATTTTCTTTTTTGCTATTAAGTCCCCATAGTAAGTGCTATGATTTATAAAATTACTGCTTGTCTAATCATCACCCAAGGTGACTTAAACTTGACTTAAAATTTTAACTCGACCAAATTCGTTTCAGATTTCTTATTCCCCCCATTCTTACCGCGTGGTATCGTGTTACCTACCCAGTAACAGGGCTGTGGAGGTCAGATAGGCAGTCGCTTCATGTACCATACTGATTCAGCTGCATCTGTTAAGACTAGAATCCGACCCTAACTTAGTTGAGAAAAAGCAGGCAGATGATGATGATGACGTCCCTCCAAAAATATAACTAGTGAAATATTGGTGAACAAGTACAATGTTTCTTTACTATCACACTAATAACATAAAGGCGAAAGTTTGTGAGTGTGTGTGTGTTTATATGTTTGTTACTTCTTCACGCTCAAACGGCTGGACCAATTTTGATAAAATTTTGTATGGAGGTTGCTGACGTCCTGGATTAACATATAGGCTACTTTTTATCCCGATATTCCCACGGGATCGACATTTACGCGGGTGAAGCCGCGTGGCGCAGCTAGTATTATATATTTTGGTGAACAAGAACAATGTTCTTTACTATATTATATATTTTGGTGAACAACAACAATGTTTCTTTACTGTCCATACTAATATTATTTTATATATTTTTGGCCTTGTACAAGACGTTTTTTTCTATATTCTGTTGTTTTTACTTTTCTATGATTATCTCATTGTATTTAGTTTTTGAGATTATGATAATTGCTGGACTTTAAAAGAGACTTTGTAACCAACTCAGGAGGTGCTATTTTTGCCATTTTTTCAGGGCTAGTCAGATGCCAAATGTCGGGTTATTTCGTTTATCCACCCCAAAAAAATCACCCTAAGGTGGATACGCGTAACGCATGTCCGAGAATCCACCCTAGACCTAGGCTTGGGTGGATTCCCGGACATGCGTTTCCGCATATCCTCCTTAAGGTATGGATTTACTGGGGTGGATAAACGGAATACCCGGAAATGTCGTCTCCCAGTAACTCATTTTTTTTTATACGACGTTGAATGTCGATATCCTATTTACAGAATCAACAATTTCAATTCATTTCATTTATTTTCTTTCTGTGCCAGTTCCAATTAATAAGTACTTTTTAGGGTTCCGTACCCAAAGGGTAAAAACGGGACCCTATTACTAAGACTCCACTGTCCGTCTGTCCGTCTGTCTGTCTGCCACCAGGCTGTATCTCATGAACCATGATAGTTAGACAGTTGAAATGTTCACAGGTGATATATTTCTGTTGCCGCTATACAAATACTAAAAACAGAATAAAATTAATATTTAAGGGGGGCTCCAATACAAAAACGTGTTTTTTTCGGCGTTTTTTCCTTGTGGTACGGAACCCTTCGTGTGCAAGTCCGACTCACACTTGGCCGGTTTTCTTTCTTTCTTTTTGATTGACTACGAATTACAACTACTAAACTTTGTGCACAGTGACACATATCCGTTTGTAAGAATGACATAAGGAATCCTATGACGAAAGAATCGTTTCGTAATTATAGAATTTGATCATTGACTGTATAATTTTATTGTTGTTGACCAAGTGTAGGATATCAAACACTTTATAGGCTTTTGCGGATCAAATGCTGTTTTTATCAAAACAATACAGGGCCTGTCTTAGCAATATTGTTACAATGTCAATGAAATTGCATTCCAAAAGTTAGTTACTTTCTAATCTAATTTTGTTCTATAAATATTATTTTGATTTACAAGAGTGTCCGTGGAGTTTTTGCGCGTTCTTCTCCATAGGTACCTACCTACCTATTATGCTTTGGAATGGGCAACTAGCTTTATCTTTCTGACTGACTGCAACTCCTTGACAATTCAAAAGTGCCTGTAATTGGTTTATTTGAAATAAATGCTTTGAGGTTTTGAAGTAAAAACTTCTTTGGCATTTTTGAGATGGGTAAAACTATCTATTGAACTCGCTCTACTATTACCGTAACCGACACCGCTTCGGATATGTTCGGCTGTCCTTGGGATTTACTCGGTTTCAATGTATATCCGATATGTCAGTGAGTGATGGCAAAGTATTCTATTTGTGTTTTGTTTTCACTTTTGTCGGCATTCCTGGAGTGCCACTTTTTTGTTTTGTTTTGTGTCTTTTGTTGATTTTTACAATTATTTCTTATTTTTTTGTATAAAGTTTAGGGACTTATCTACAGTGTCCTCTAAAAGTTATAGTTGACATTTTTCCAAATGTTTGTTTCAAATGTTTGAACTGTACTCCATAACGTTTTTATTGACTAAGTAGTTCAACTACCTATGACTTATCATATTACATAATAATAAAAAGATATTATATATTTATTCTTCAATTTTCACGATTGCACCTACCACTGATTGTCTCTGCATCACCCAAAGGTTGACTGGTAGAAAATATCTATGGCATTAAGTCCGTATCTGTACATTTGTGTGCTTATTAAAGTATTAAATTAATAAATAATAAGGTACTTAATCCCATCCCTTCTCAGAGTAGTCAATAGGAAACGTCGACCTCATCTAGTTTAAAAAAAAATTATTGTTGACGTGTAAAAGTGTTTGTGCAAACCTACTTACAAGAATAAAATCATTTATCATTAGATTATCTTTTTTTTTCATAATGTGCACCACAGCTGAACTGGAAAAATGTCAATTAACTTTTGAAAGGCACTCTCTATTACTAGTTTTTAGAAAATAGTTATTCGATAAAATCAAAGTCAAATCATTTATTTTAAATAGGCACATAAAAGGCACTATTGAACGTCAAAATTTACAAGAAAATGAAAGAAATAAGCAGTGAATACAAATGAACAAAACATTGATCTAAAATGCTTTAAACAGTTCCATATGAGCCTAATGTTCAAAACAGTATTTTTTACTGATTCGAAAACAGTTGAAACTTGAGGCAAAATGTTACCGTCATGACAGTAAACTTTAACGTTTTAGGTAGCTAAAAGGTCACAAAATTAACTGTTTTATTCATTTGGTGATATCGTATCGTAATTTCAATGGTTTGACCATTGAAATTTATTTAGTAATGGTGGTTTTCCTTTTTTTTTTGTTTTTTCAGTAAATACATAGTACCTATGTTCAATCATTAAAAGTTACTGTTTTGTCTTTTACTGTTTTCAAACATTTCTTCTTACTGTATAAACACGCTGGATCACTGTTGTCCGAAAATAAAGAATTATTATAAAGTCAGTAAGTCTTAATGAAATCGCTTTAATGTAGTAAGAAATTATTTTTTTCAGTGTAGAATTGATTCTAGTCACCTCTTCCAAAAGTTAGTTTCGGATGGAGAAGAATGGTCAAGAAACTCTATGAGTAATAGATTTTTATAGTAAAATAACTCAAGACCTCGGGAACCTCAACTAATTTGTGTATTGTAATTAATTGATATGGCCAATAGGTTACCTATTTATTTTCTGTCTTTTTTTGGTGTCCTATAATTAATTGTTCAATTAGATAATGACTTGTTCTATGAAAAATATGATTTGGTAAGAAAATAACCTATCTATATTAAAAACGATTGTATGTATTCGATTCCACGTCGTATCTACTATGAATCTAAAGAAACATTCAGCTTTTCAGTTATTCCAATTAGATAAAACTTGTAGATAGGAATATACTTCACAAATTCTTAATTTATTTATTTTCATGTAAACTTTTATAACAAGCCCCTTTTCTAGAGGCATCTTTCAAATCGTAGATCAGATTCCTATGGAGAAGAATATGTAGGTACCTACACATGAAACTCTATGGACACCTATTTTTTTTTAAGTAGTTAGGTATTTGTTACAACCTCATTTTGATTCTCGTTTTTTTGTAATACCTACAACATTTCGTCTACCTACTAACAACGCCCAGCAGCGCCTAGAATCTAGTAAAGATCGAGCACGTGCTATTTATAACCCCAAAAATTCTAGATTCTAGTCTGGCACGACAGTCTAGCACTTATTTGCATCTACAAACGTACATTTTCTTTTTGTTTTTCACTGATTTCTTTTGTTTCTCAATTTTATAGATATTTTTAGTTGTTGTTAAGTGGTAGGTTCAATATAACCTAAATAATACCTATAGGTATCTTATATTTATCTCAAAGTGTCCATGTATTATTTTAGTCTAGTCTAAAAAAATCCTAATATTATAATGTTTGGACTTTAAAACAGGCCATGAGTTCTGAGTTTGTTTTAGCATTTCGTCTCAGGGATCAGTCATCTAGGAAATGCCGGCGCCATCTAGTTTTAAAATATTGACCAAAAAATTTACGTGTAAAAGTGTCTTAAAAGATCTACTCACGGAAATAAATATTTCATTTGCTTATATTAGTCTATTTTAAAAGACATTCACTTAATATTAACACATCCATTTAATATTCAGCAAGAGAAATTCCTGGATTGGTAGTTTCAAATCAATTTTAACTTTACAAAAGACATATATTCGTGGCCTGTTTTTTAACTAACTACTTTCCAAGGTAAACCAATTTATACCTTAACCATTTAATGGTTATAGAATAGATTTTTATTAATTACTTTTTTTATTTAAAATTCGCCCTACCACACCTAGAGGTAATTCTGATTTTTTTAAATAAATAAATCGTATAATTTTAATAAAATCGTTACAGTCCTTTGATTCTTGTTTTAAAATGCAAGAGATTTAGCTCCTCCTATTTACCTACACTAAAAATAATCTAAGTAGTGAATTGTATACCAGAATTTACCCAGCCTATACCTACTATTAACCGTGACCCATGAGTTTTTTTCGCCATTTCTTCTCAGGGGTAGTCATATAAGAAATGTCGACTCTATCTACCTTATTTTTTTATTATAACTTAAAGGTGATTCCAATATTATATGTACAGACGCCAGCACATCAACCTACTACAATCTGTCAAATTTCTTTCATAGATTTTCAACTTTATCGCTAAAGCGTAAGGTTCAAGATTGATTGGGAAAATTTGACAGTTTCGGCTAGCGTGATGTGCTGGCATTTATACCATTTGGTACTGTCGATACTTTTCTAGGCACAAAACAGTTTGGAGTTCAAAATGTTTCTATTAGTTTTTGTTTTATTAAATTGTTTATTGGTATTTTGGTGATCATCGAATATTTCTTTCTTTATACCTAGACATTCACTTAATATTAACACATCCATTTAATATTCAGCAAGAGAAATTCCTGGATTGGTAGTTTCAAATCAATTTTAACTTTACAAAAGACATATATTCGTGGCCTGTTTTTTAACTAACTACTTTCCAAGGTAAACCAATTTATACCTTAACCATTTAATGGTTATAGAATAGATTTTTATTAATTACTTTTTTTATTTAAAATTCGCCCTACCACACCTAGAGGTAATTCTGATTTTTTTAAATAAATAAATCGTATAATTTTAATAAAATCGTTACAGTCCTTTGATTCTTGTTTTAAAATGCAAGAGATTTAGCTCCTCCTATTTACCTACACTAAAAATAATCTAAGTAGTGAATTGTATACCAGAATTTACCCAGCCTATACCTACTATTAACCGTGACCCATGAGTTTTTTTCGCCATTTCTTCTCAGGGGTAGTCATATAAGAAATGTCGACTCTATCTACCTTATTTTTTTATTATAACTTAAAGGTGATTCCAATATTATATGTACAGACGCCAGCACATCAACCTACTACAATCTGTCAAATTTCTTTCATAGATTTTCAACTTTATCGCTAAAGCGTAAGGTTCAAGATTGATTGGGAAAATTTGACAGTTTCGGCTAGCGTGATGTGCTGGCATTTATACCATTTGGTACTGTCGATACTTTTCTAGGCACAAAACAGTTTGGAGTTCAAAATGTTTCTATTAGTTTTTGTTTTATTAAATTGTTTATTGGTATTTTGGTGATCATCGAATATTTCTTTCTTTATACCTACTACTTATATTAATATTTTACCTATTTCTAAAGGTCATGCAAAAAAGGTATATTTTTACGCAATAAATGTATTGGTACCTACTTATAAACTTGGCAAGTCAAAGACATGCATGTATATTACATTGTTTAAATGGTATTTAGTCATTGGTAGGTATAATAAATTAAAATCAAAGGCTAGAAATATAGTGGGTTGCCATAGCAACAAAGTCGACACATCACCTTTAAAAGCACATTTATAAGAGTAGATTTACCAGACATTTTACCTTAATAATAGACCAATTTAAAAAGGTAATCTTAGACTTTTCCTAATAAGGTAATTAGTACAATTAATACGGTAATTTAGTTTGAATCAATAAGCATTAGATATCAACTAGAATATTTATTATTGCTTCGAGAAATATTCGTAATACTTAAATAATTTTGCTTTCACAGGTAAGCTCCTTCACAAAGAGCTTCAACTCTACTACTACCTACATCCTGTCCTAACTAATATTATAAATGCGAAAGTAAGTTTGTTTGTTTGTTTGTTACCTTTTCACGCCTAAACCAGTGAACTGATCATCCTGAAATTTTGCATATACGTTGTCAGGTGTACAGAAACGGACATACGGTACCTTTGAATAAGTGCTGTTCCCGAGGAAAACAACAATAACGTTATTATGATAATAGATGGCGCCACGTGTCTTTCGAACGTGACCGACACTTATGCGGGTGAAACCTCGGAGCGCTGCTAGTATATTATAAATGAGAAATGAACTCTGTCTATCTATGTGTCAATGGAGTACCTTTTCCCGCTTAAGTCACTGAACCGATCGTTATGAAATTTGACAGATAGGTAGCCTGAGACCTGGAAAAGGATATAGGCTAGTTTCAATTCTGGATTGCAGACGTAGTTGCTGGCAACAACTAGGAAGAAAGACCCATTTTATTATTGATACCTTCCAACCAACATTACTGTTGCCAATTGCGAAACACACGGTATGTAAAAACCTCAACGTGAAATTTTAGGTGAAGTGATCTGTCACTAGTGTCAATCCCTAGCATCAGGTGCAATGACAGCTCACTTCCAGCTCACTCCAGCTAAGTTTTCACCGTGAAATTTAATAGGATAGAGACCAAGATACCAAATAAGTACCTAAATAAGTACCATTTTTTTTCTCTTCTAGTTTTGGCAAAAACTAAAATAGCTCTTTGTGGGTTCAAATCCGGGGAAGTACCTAACAATGTGAGTTTTTCAATTCATATCTACTTTCTAAGTATATCTTAGACACCACTGATACTAGTGAACGAAAACATCGTGAAGAAACCTGGAGTTAAAGTTAATATAAGTACCTATGTAATCGTTAACTCTCGTCTGGAGCAAGCGTGGTGATCAATGCTCGTGTCTTCTCTGTATGAAGGCCCCATACAGATCAGACAGACATCCAGCAGTGGGACAGTAACAGTCTGGTATTAGAGAACAGCTCATGTCGTGGTAACAATATTAGCCAGTCAGCAAGGTGGTCGCAGGGCTGACTGTCCAGGGTATGCCAGACTTCAATTAAAGCATCTCTACTGGTTGATATGTATTCGTCATCTGCCTGCCTTTTCCCAACTATACTGAGGTTGGCTTCCAGTCTAACAGGACGCAGCTGAATACCAGTACTTGACATGGAGCGACTGCCTGTCTGACCTACACAACCCTGTGACAGGGTAATACGATATCCCTTGGTAAGACTGGTTGTCCGACTTTCGGGCTACTGACCACCAGTAACGACTGTCAAAGATCCTCGAATGACAGCCGGGACCAACTCCACAACCCAGTTAGTGGAACACTATACTAGTTGCAAAAGTAATTTAATATTTTTTTAAAGATCCAATTTATGGGGACTATTTTGAGAGTAGTAAAATGGGAATGAAATCAAACTTATTGGTCCCAATTATTCCCATTTCAGTCCGAGAACTCTTTAGATGGAATTGACTAGGTCTTAACCACAAATTGGGCTTTTTGACCCAACATAATGCAATTTTAGCAAATATTGACAACATAATGTGTATCAAACGACGGTTTTAAAGGCGTATTCCAAAACTAACCCTCCTAAATAGCTCGGTTCCGCTAAAGGGGCCAGAAATGGGATGAGATATCATAATTCATATATTTTAATTTCTAAACCTATATGCTATGTTTTCTAAATGTAAGTGATATTTAAATACGTATTTATAAGATTTTTATAAACTTAGGTGCTTATAAATGTTCGGAATATGGTTTAAAACTTTAGGCCTAAGTCTTGCTAAGGAGAAATTAAAAAGTTCTTCAATATCTGTTATGGAACCCATTCTTATAGCATTTATGGGATTTTAAAAGTAATTTAAATGAAAAACTATTATTTTAAATAAGACTAAAGAATTAAATTTTGAAAATTAAAAATTACGCTTGTATTTATAGTTGTTTATGGTATTTATAAGTTGTAATAGCCTAAAGTTGTTGCCGATTTTATTTGGCAATGCTTTAAAGCTTCATTTAAATGCCTAGACAATTATTTAAACGTATTTTTCTACAGAATAATAAAGGGTTTGTAAAGGGCTTCATTTTTATTGTATTTCTTGTATATTTAACAATACTTTTTGTATGTTTTATATGTAAAAGACTACGGCAGAGCCGAGAAACTGTACAAATCAAGATTTCTCTTTGATTTGGCTATTTTAATACACTAAATTGATATACCTCTGAATATTAATATAATATACATGAAATTAATTATTTTTATTTGCAATTTATTCTCATTCTAAGGAGATTGAGGACTTACTAAGCGGTTATAAGCCTTAAAACAATGGAATTCCGCGCGGAAGTGACTTTGATAGGCACGCGAACTTTGAGGTAAATTTTCTCCCTCAAAAGAATAACGAAATAAATCAATTCTTTATAATTCAGGTAGAATATACACAGATTAACTTATATTTAACAATTTTTCACCGATTTTTGAAAATTTTTCGCGGTTTTAGTAACTTTTTCGTGAGTTCGCGCGCCAAACCCATTCTTCGCAAGGAATTGTTAAACAAACCCTTTAAAGTGTACTGTTTTCTTACTAATAAATGTCAATAAAGGTAAAATAACACTAATACTCACATTTTCAACTGGAATCACGAAGAAAAATCCATTATAAAGAGTCACATAAACTTGAAATCACGCCTCCGCGCGTGGGCACACAGTCACTTCACATAATCGTAAAAAAAACATATAAACACTTCAAAATTCATCAAAAATGTCTTTTAATCATAAACTGGGATAAATTTAGAGCACAAAACGACAATTTTCCAAATAGGCCTATAAGAATCTTATTGGGATCAAACCTTAGTTATTTGTGCAAAATTTTCGCGGATCGGCGCGCTGGCCGCAAATTTAGGCCTACAGACAACCGGGCCGGCACACGCGCGCCCTGCCACCTATAACCAAAACACTTTTAACACTCGAAAGATAATAAAACATACGATAAATAAGGATCACTACTTAGATAAGGGACCGAAAAGTCAAACCGTGTATCGGAAACTTGTATAAGACTGACTCAAACACGTGGCCCTAATCTCGAGGCAAACCAGCGAATTTACAAGAACAATAACTTTAGAAAACACGGTTTATTTTGAATTTAAAATTTCAAAGGGTTTGATTCGAATGAAGGGCTATCTTTTAAATTTTTTTTTTTTAAAGTTGTGATATTTTTTGGGTAGGTTGGTCAGTTTGCGGGCGGTTGTTAAGGGGTGTTTAGGGATGGGGTTACGGGAGCTTGTGGTTATCGGTGGCGGGATGTGGCGCGCGCGCGGCTTGCTTGGCAGAAATGGCGGGCCGACGCGCCAACGTACGGTAACCTTGTACCACGCTGCTAGCTACGAGTTACGCCTAAAAGAGGCATCAATATCCGTAGGTATACATATCACAGCTAACTACCTACCTTCATAAAACAACTTTACCATAAAATTAACTTTTAATAAAAGGTTTAAATAAACTCTATGATGTTATTTTTTTGAAATTTTATTTTATATTGGGTAGGTACCTTTTTTAAAAATACGATTTAAAAAACCATGTTCTTATTTAGAAAATCATGTTTTAAAAATAGGTAGAGGGACCTATCTATATTTTTCTTATATTTTAACCATAAAAGGCATGACGAAATACTGTGACTATACAGCCAGTTTATCTGTTTATCTAGATCAATAGATTGCTAATTATTTATCGTATGTGTTGCTATTTCTGTAACAATCTAGAAATTAAGATTAAAGAGTCTAGGATAGTAATTTTATGGGTGCTAAAAGACTTAAATATAAAAGTGGTTTTAGCAAAAAATAGGCGACCGGACTCTTTGCCATCCATGCATAAAATATGGATAAATTGTGTGATGATGATACGAATGAGAAGGGAGTGAATAATAGCGTGACGGTTGGAGAGATAATGGAAGAAGAAAACGTGTTGCACCAACCCCAAGTGACATGGGACAAGGAGAGGAAGATCATGACGACTCCTGTCACCAGTGTGAGGAATGATATCAAAGAGAAGGGAGTGAATGCTAGCGTGAGAAAGTAAAAAGAAAACGTGTTGCGTCGATCCCAAGTAACATGGGGCAAGAACAGGAAGGTGATAATGACAATGATGAATTGGATGGAAAACAAGCGGGTGGCCCATCTGATGGTAAATGCACGGCTTTTCTCAGGTCTGAGAAGGTCTTGTTGGCCCAAAACTTCACCACTTCCATGACGTTGTCGGTGACAGCGCAGAGGTCCCTTTGACTGCAAGTTTTGGTACACAGAGGGCATGATGGAAGGAGCATAGTCACTGCCACCTAAATAACTTTCTGTTCTCCTAGAGACAAACTGGAACATAGCAACGCTGCTTGGAGGTAGACATAGGTATGGTAGTAGAGTCTAATTTCTTGGATGAACTCTAATTACAAAGAGGTCATCATCTGCCTGCCTTTTCCCAACTATGTTGGGGTTAGCTTCCAGTCTGATCGGATGCAGCTGAATACCAGTATTTTACATGGAGCGACTGCCTATCTGACCTCCACAACCCAGTTACTGGATAATACGATACCCCTTGGTAAGACTGGTTGTCAGACTTTCGGGCGTTTGAATACCCGTAACGACTGTCAAAGATCCACGAATGACAGCCGGGATCAACGACTTAACATGCTTCCCAAGGCACGGAGGGGTCTAGGTATGTAAAGATGGTTACCCATCCACGGGCCATCTGCGGCAAGCGTAGCTTAACCTGATCGATCGACCCGTGTGCTTGTTATTACTAAGCCCCTATTACAACGAGGTCTACCACTATTAAAACAAATGACTGTGGTGTCGGAAAAATATGGGATAATATCAAGAGGATCAGCATCTTTTGTCTGCGAATTTTGATCTCTCATGTCGTGATGGACAGATTTTCCAGTAAGCTTCGGCATGTAGCAGGGCTGACTGACAGGATGCTCCACACCCATTCATTTGGGTGTACCAAGAGAGATTAAAGAAGATTTCCTGGCAGCGGAGATGAGAATGTAGAGATGGATGGTGGAGTGACGAGAATGGATAAAGTAAGAAATTATTTCAAGTTTGATGAAGCTTGGAAGTGGTGCCAGTGACAGAAATGATAAAGGAGAATATGTCCTGGAATGGGCATGTAACGAAGAGGGATGAGAAGCATTTGAACAAAAGAGTGATGCATATAAAGCATAGATGGATGCAGAAGTCGACCAAGAAAAAGATGGATTGAAGAGGTAGTGAATGATAACGTGACGGCTGAGAAGGGAGAAAGAAAGAGAAAACCATATATCGCCGATCCCAAATATGTAACTAACTTGGAACAGCGGCTTCAATAAAAATTCTATGAACATACGACCTGGTAAAAATTTTTGAAAGCCATAATGATATGAACGAGTTTAACGAGTAGTGTTTCTATGGAAACCTTCTAAGGATACCCCATGACCCCATCCATGTTGACGACGAGTTCAAGATTAACCGGATGCAACTGAATAATATATAACTGTTAAATATATATAGCTGCTGAATATTTTACATGGAGCGACTGTCTGTCTGACCTCCGCAACCCAGTTACCGGTTAACAGGAGGCCGCTTCGTAAGACTGGTTCTCAACTTCTCAGACTTTTGGACTTCTGACTACACGTAACGACTGTCCTATCTATGAACAACAGCCAGGAGCAACGGCTAAACGTGGTTTCTGAGACACGGAGGGGTTCCGATATGTAATGGATGGTCACCCATCCACAAACATAGCTTAACGTTCGAGCGACCCGTGCGTCTGTTATAATTTGGCCACGAGTCCCTTCCTTATTCCTGCAGCCAGGCAGCGTCATTATATTCCAGTTAGAACGGGATGCCTTGTTGTAACATGTTAGACGTTTCAGCTTTCTCTCAGGGATGGCAACGCACCTCTCTCTCTGATATTGCAGAAGACCATAGGCACCAGTAACCACTTACCACTAGATGGGAGGCCTTTCAGTCCAGAAACCCATTTTTCTGTACTATACCAATATTAGGAGGCGGTGAAAGGTGTCCGCATCAAGATGCTGGCTGTCGTTGAGCTTGAACAATACATTAGTGTCGTGAACGGCATGAGGTAAACGTAGTTAACTTTCTCGTTACATACTTTTTTAGATAATGACAGTATTGGAAAATAAATAGTCCACATTGTGTCAAGTTGTTCTCAATCCCCATTACAGCTACCACACCTGCGGGGTAATTGTGTAACACACGACACAGTAGCAATAGCTTTGATTTTGACAGTTCAACAAAATTCATTGCGATATTTACGCTGTTGTGCAGATCAATTTTTCGAACGTACCTATGATACAATTTATTAGCAATATCCTTCAAAATTATTTAGATTGTGATTAATAGTGTGTTACGCAGTTTGTGGTAGTGGTCTCGTCAGAGACAAAGCTCATTCTTAGGAGCCCGTAATATCATCTCATCAGCTTCCATAGAAATTGATACCAGTTTGGTTAAGGACATATGTCTCTTCCACCATATAGAAAAAGAAATAAAAATCCAACATCGTTGGACAATTATAAATTAATTTTTCAATTTTGATTAATTTCGTGTTCAGTTATGTTTAGAAAGATAAATAGGTTTATTTGTCACAGAAACACGTGCTTGCAAAAAAATAATTAATTCTAATAATAAGGAAAAAAAATAAAACAAAATATCTCTATAATCATGATGCAGAAAACAGAAATAGTCGACGGCTGCACGTCATGACTGTGACAAGAAGGCTTCAACTCAGCATGATGCCATGATGCTGTGCTGTATGTGGGTATCTACTTCTAAGCCTATACAAGGTGTAACAGAATAATCGCAAGTCCTACAAATAGTTTGTTCATAGTTGACTACTGAATCGATTTCAGTAAGTTTTAGTATAGGTATTTTTTTTAATACGTATTTTGCTATACTGACCTCCGATTGAGCCAAAGAAAATGAAATATTATTCTAAGGCAATAAGTCTCAATTTTAAATGCGTAAAGTAATGCTAGAGTCAACACGATTTTCTTAATAATAATAGATAGCTTTAAAAAAAATTGTTGATTGTATTATACTTTTAACTCAATACTCTAATTGGGGTTGTATGAGGTCTTGCGTTAATTATGTTACACGTTGTATAAAAGGTAGATAGCAAACAAGCAGGCTATCCACTGTCACCACCACCTCTGGACATCTGAAATACCTCTGCTAAAATGTCTTGCTGCAAACTAGAACACATCATCGCATCTTGGCGGTAGAAACAAGTATGGTGGGATAGAATAGAATAGAATATTTATTTGCCTAAAACATGGTATACAAGGGTATTAAATACAAATTGAGGCACAAGCATATTTAGCTAGCATAAAACATAGCATGCAAAATTTTAAAGACAAGCAACAACAATCGTTTTTTTTTTTTAAACATCAACATTTTTTATCTATAAATTCTTTTAAACTATAAAAACTACACTCCAGTAACCACTTATGAAATTTAATTTTAAATAATTTTGTATTTAAAGCTTTGAAATGCCTTGGTATTTTATTATAAATGCACACACACATTGCCAAGCAGTTACTAATAGTATTTAGACAGTCTAGGCAAATCATTTAACACCAGTTTATATGGATCTCGTCGGTTCCGAGGATTGACATCATTTGCAGTCTTAAATAGTTGCTTATTTTTCATAACAAACACACATATTTCGTAAATGTAAAGCGATGGTAACGGTAACAAACCAAGTTTTTTAAATATTGGTCGACATGAGCCGTCGGGCTTAAGTCCACAAATTGCTCTCATGCACTTTTTTTGAGCGATGAATGCTCTTTGGAAGTCAGTGCTGTTACCCCACATTATTAGACCATAACGTAACAACGATTCGACGTACGCGTGGTATACATTACAGCAGTTTTTTATATTAGTTACATTTTTAACTTGTTTTAATGCATAAACAAATTTATTAACTTTAGTGCTAGCATTGTCTATGTGCTCTTTCCAGTTAATGTCTTTATCTATTATTACACCTAAAAATCTGGTACGCGTCACTTCATTGATTTTATTAATATTGAGTTTAATGTCATTTTTGGAATTATTTGATCGATTAAATTGGATGTAAGCGGATTTGTCTAAATTTATCATCAAATGGTTAATGTCAAGCCAATGTAATAATTTGTCAATTGTATTATTAATGTCAAGTTCATGTTCTGAAATGGTATTTAGTTTTTTAATAGATGTCACTATAATAGAAATATCGTCAGCAAATAATACGCATTTATGGTTAATTATTTTTATGATGTCATTGATACAAATGAGGAATAATATTGGGCCCAGCACACTTCCCTGTGGAACGCCATATTTATTATGGTTATATTCCGATGAATAGGATATTATTACATTATTTTCATTTTTTTATTGATGATGACACATTGTTTTCTATTGCTTAAATAGGACGACAGCCACTGAAGTGCCGGTCCTCTAATACCAACAGCTTCCAATTTTTGTAGCAATATGTCATGAGACACCAGATCGAAGGCTTTCGACAGATCAAAGAAAAGGCCTGTAGTTATATAATTATTATTAATATTTGATAGTATAGCTTGCATGACGGAAAAAATAGCTAACGATGTGGATTTATTCTTTTGAAATCCAAACTGCTGGTCACTTATAATATGAAATTTATTGCAAAAGTCAGTTAACCTTTTAAGCAAACATTTTTCAAAAATTTTAGACAATGTGGGTATAAGAGTTATAGGTCGGTAATTGTTGATGTCACATTTATCTCCACCAACGAGCTCCTTCACCAAGTAGGATTTAAAGCTACCTTATCTACATGTACCTAAGCTCATACTTAAAGAATAATATTTTTGATGGGTAGGGGTGAAGGTATCTGCCTATTTTGTACTTTTACAATTACCAATAAACATATAATAAAATAAAAAATATATTTTCCCTTTTATCTCACTTCTTGATTTAATTGACACCGGATTTTTTTTCCAGTATTTCCACAATTGTATTCAGCGGGGTAGCTGCGTAACACACTATCAGTAGGAATGGGTTTCATTTTGACAGTTCAACAATATTCATTGCGTTATTGACGTTGTTGAGCAGACACATTTTTCGAACATATGCAGCAATGGATTTGCAACATCCTTCAAAATGGTTCAGATTGTGATCGATAGTGTGTTACGCAATTAGGATGCAGGTCAGTTTCCAGTCTAACCAGAGACGCTTTTTACTAATTTATTCGTGGTCGGCGCAGCACGTCTTCTTGCTCCATCAGTCGTCATTTCGGTAGTCAACCCCTTTTCGACCATATCATCTTCCATACAAGTCCATTCATGGTTTCTTTGGTTTTCCCCTACTCTTAAAGCCATGTCATGGAAAAATAACTAAAAAATAAATAGAAGTAATTAAGAAATAGAGTAGGTAATGTTGCCTAAGGACTCTAATAAATCTATGATAGATTGGATTGCACATAAATAAAGGGCAACATCCGATATTAAATATAGGATTACATTGAAAGAAAGAAACAAAGAAAAAATATTGTGACTCGTACGGGAAGATCCCAAACTAAGCTAAGCACAGTCAAAATAAAATAAAAAAACAAATTATATAAAAAAGTAACAAAACGAGAATTGACATTGATTAACATTACGCCGGCAATAATGACACGTCAAGCTTTTAAGAGGCTGTCACAGACACAGCCTCTATTAGTGACAGATGACGTCATACAAAGCTGAACTTTTTGTAAAATTCCCAACTAACATTTAGGCGTCAATTAGAGCTTGTTTTAGAACTTAACGAGATATAAAGGCGCTACAGCAGCAGCACTTATAACCTTTTGCGACAAAAGAGTGTAAACAAGCAAAATATTTCACTTAGAGCTATACTACAGAGTTACAAGGGCGATAACAGGATGAGTTTAGTGGCTAAAGATATACAGCAGCATTTTTTAACACTATACTACGCGGAAAGCATCTTGTGTTATAGCTTTAAGTGAATCTCACAACTATAGCATCTAGATAAGAAGTAAGCATTAACTACAATCCCCTAAAGTGCTATGCAAGTGATAATAAACTCTCGCCAAGACCTAAAAGTGGTACAAAAGCAATAATTACCGCTACCAGATCTACAATGGTGGTCATAAACTCTTTTGTACCACCAAACTACAAAACTCTTTTATGTTACTTTACGTGGAACAGTAGGAATATTTTTCGCTATCATAGAACTTCTAGTGCCTAATGTGACTTCTGTATAACTTTAGGTCGAGTAATAGAGCTTAATACCTCTTCTGTACCCCTTATTCACACAGATTCATAGTACCATAGCCTGACTAGCTACGTCCCGCGGTTTCACCCGTATAAGTCTCGATTCCGTGGGAATATCGGGATAAAAAGTATCCTATGTACTAATCCAGGTCAAGGTCTACCATGTGCCAAATGTCATCCAAATCCATTCAGCGTGAAAGAGTAACAAACAAACATACTTACAAACAATCAATAATTTTCTCTTTATAATATTATAAAGAGAAAATTATTGATTGTTTGTTTAGGTATAATTACATAATAAATACATATCTAAACGAGGCTTGTAAACTACACTAAGTGAAGCTTTTTTAAGTATTTGGACAAAGTCAAAGTCAAATGATTTACTTCAAATAGGCACATAAAAGGCACTATTGCACGTCAAAATTTACAAAAAATAGAATTGATTCTAGTCGCCCTTCCAAAAGTAGTTTCGTGAATTCAAGGAATGGGCACGAAAGTCCACCGTTACTCTTTTAAAATGTTTACGACTTTTATATAAGATTTTAACCAAAAGTTGTCGCAGTCTATACTTATATACCATTTTTATTAAAAGATATTCAAAGAATTATGAGAAATTAATTTCGCATTAAAAACAGCTTTATTTTGAAATAAATGGTTTCAAATAATTTAATATTAAAATATGTTATGATGTTTTGTATTATAAAATATTAATAGTTTTAACAGCAATATTAAGAATTAATTATTTTTTATGACGAACGATATTTTAAGCCCATTGTTTTGACAGGCCTATAGTTTTTATTAATTATCCCAGCTGTTTTAGACGGTATGGAAAAATTGTGTTAGAACAATGTTTTGCTACTTTATTAAGCTATAAAACAATATAATTTTTTCCAAAATCGGTCCAGCAGTTTTTGAGATGTCCACATATTACGGTCTTACATAGATATAAAACATTTTTGTTTTATATCTATGTAGTTTTAATTGGTTATTAAAATAAATATAAAGTTTAATAGTTTATTGGTCATCAAAAAGACATTTAAGTTTTCTAAAATGGCTAATAGGGTGAGGTCACCAGTTAGAAGCCACTAATTATTTGTTTTTATTAGTTTTTTTTTTTCTGAGATGTTTCACGAATGAATTGATTAGTTACCTTACATAGGTAGGTACCTAAAGCGTTCATTTGATCTTGTATTAGGTAACATTTGACTTTGCTTTTTAGTATTAAAAAAGCCTCATTTCAATGAGGATGCTGCGGCTTTTGTTTATAAATAACAGAGAAGAAAGAAGTCATACTTAGTAGACCACCCTAATTGCACTTTCAATCATAATCCGAATCATTTTGAAGGATATTGCTAATCCAATGCTCCATATGTTCGAAAAACTTGTCTGCTTAGAAACGTAAATAACGCAATGAATATCGTGGAACTGTCAAAAAGAAAACCATTCCTACTTTAGTGTGTTACGCAATCAACTGCAGGTTCCAAGTTTAAAAAAAATTATAGATATACTTATGTAGAGAGTCGTCTCTGTCGCTCATACCTGTGTGAGGTTCTCTTTCTAACGCTTGATGTGCGGGTACTATATTTTCTTGATTTTCGTAATAATTATGAAAAAAAAATGAAAATACAGTACCCGGATGTTAATATTTTACTTTTGCAAGTTGATTACCTATGTAGGCATTAGGTACCTATAACACACTTCTAACATACCTACCTACTTCAGATTTTGGCTCTACTTAATAAAAGTATTCTAAGACAAGCCATGTGATGTGCCTGATGGCATTCACAGTATAAATAGATGAATTTTCATCTCCTATTTAATAGATATTAATAATAAGGAGAGCAATTTTCAAAATTATTGTACAAATAGGAAATAGGTACTGAGACAAATACTTTTACACGTCAATCATATTTTTTTTTAAATAGATGAGTTCGGCGTTTCCTATCTGACTACTCTAAGAAGAAAGGCCGAAACAAACTCAAGAGGTCCCAGTCTCTTTTAAAGTCCAGACATGATCTTGGTCAAATCATGTGAAGACCATGTGGATTGCTGCCTGAAATGGTCTTTTGAGGAAAGAACCACATAGATTGAGTGGACCTGTCCAGTCAGTGCACGCATTTTTGTCAGTAATCGTGCAGCTCAACTCAGAACTTAAGGACCTCAACGACAAATAAGGAACTCTTAGGTAAACATTAATGCTTATTCCCGTTGTGCGTTGTTTGTCCGTGAATGAATAGTTACATTTACGAATTGTATTAAGTACTAGCTGTCTGTAGGAAAATTCAAATAATTAGGGGCTTAGGTAAGAAAAAGGGAACCCATAATTATGATGAACAATTACTAATATAGCAAAACAAAGGTTTTTGAAGAAACAAAACAGCATCAGATGTTGATTGAGCATCAGACTGTGATGATCTACTTACCTAGTTCTGAGTTGAGCTACACGATTATACTGTCAAATGCTTGCACTGACTCAACTGGTCCACTCAAATCCTGTGTAGTACTTTGCTCAAAAAAATTCTTTCAGACATCAATCTACATGGTCTGCAGATGATCTGACCAAGATTATGTCTGGACTTCAAAAGAGACTGTACCTCTGAGTTTGTTTCGGCCTTTCTTCTCAGAGTAGTCAGATAGCAAAACGCCGACCTCATCTTGCTTATTTTTTATTATAATATAACGTGTAAAATTGGTTCCGATATCCTAATTACAGAATAAAAAAAATCATTTCATTTCACTTATGATACCTAATTCATAAAACAACTGGGTTTTTGATCAATAATAGTTCTTCTTGGTCGTATCGATGTCCATATTTTAGGTAAATAAGCATCGATCAGAATTCGGTCACGTCGACAGCATTAGCAATGTCCTCGCAAAGGTCTTCCATAGTGCAGGCGTTATGCACAGAGAGCATGACAAGAGGTAAGGCATCGTTTGTGATGTGGCTCCACAGACGCAATAGTTGATAAAGTCTACGTAGGTAACGATTTATTTGTTTCGATTCTTCAATACATTATTTGATCTCCTCATGACTAACATAGTTTTTAAGATAATATAATACTAACAAAATATGGACATTTTGGTACCTAAGTAGTCTGAATTAAATACATTTTTTTTATGTATCTTCCTACAGGTATCCATTTTCTGCATCATCCTAGGTAGGTAGGTACGTAATTCAAATTCGAATGATTTAATTTCACATTAAACCTAGGTAGGTACCTACATGGGCACTGATGAAAAGTCAGAAGCTAGGTGCACGGTTCCAATTGGTCGTTTCCTATGGAGAAGAGCCGGCAAGAAACTCCACGGTTAGGTACTCTTTTAAAAGTAAGCCTTTCACTAACTATCATACTATGAGTCGACATTTAGACTAACCAGAGACAACTGAACATTTATAAAATGCAATAGGTACCTATACCTACTGGAATTGGGTTTTTACAGGTATAAAAATTACTATCTAATTTTGTGCAATAGGTGTACGAATCACACACAATGAGAATGGATAGGTAGGTACACCACAGTCAATTAAATAGTTACCTACCCAAAAAAGGGCTGTATACCTACCAGGCAGATACAGCCCAGTTATTGCTAATTTCCTTGTTGAATACAAATTAATGACAATCACTTCAGGTAAAATACTTTTGAGCTTGGATTTAATCAAAACAGAAAGGCGACCACAAACAATTGGAAAACTACTACTACTCTGATGACTAGAAATTGTTTATTTAAACCATTAATCAACGATTTATGTTCTAAGATTTATAAATCATTCAATAAAACTGAACTAGAATGACGCTCTAGGCATCATTTTGTTATTAGGTACCTACCTATTAAATAAATCAATGAAATTAGTATTCTTCAATAAATCACGATTTTCTACTAGGCGAGAGAGTTTCAAGTCAATTCAAGTGCGAGTTTCTTCTTTCTACAATAGCTGCAGGCATTAGAAACTTGTTAGGCCACAAAATCAGTGTGTAAAATACAGGTTCAAGTATCAAGTCCATCGCTCTTATTACTTGCTAGATGTTGTTAGTATTCAACATTTTCATAAGAGTGCGTCATCTATTATCGGAAAGCAAAAACAAAATTACGGCTACTCGCTACTAGATGGCATTACACGCAGCTCACTTCAGTAAGGCTGAATACGAATATCTGTGCTTGACTCTCGAAAAACTTACGATAAGTTCGCAACTCCCAACCAACTTCATATCATTACAAGTAAATCTGAAAGATGGCGACAGGTGTAAAGTTCTACAACGTTGAAGTAAACGATTTTATTGCAAATAAACAGACAACTCAACCGGAATTGTCTGCAGAATGGCTCAAATTAGAGGAGCTGTACAACAAAAAGTGAGTATTGCGGCTTCTTACTTATATGTTTCGTGTAATATCAAACTTGTAAAGTCACCGTATCATTGGCCCTTCTTTCTGGAAAGCAATGTGTTTTGTTATAAATTCAGTTAATTCTGCCTCTTTGCTTCCATTCAACCTCCTCAAGAGCATTCACTCCTTGTTTTCAAACAAATTATTCGTCCCCACAACCAAATTAAAAGATTTCCGACGAGAAACGCGGCAACTGGCATTGTTTCTCTCTGTGTCCTGCTTCTCCCGATTTCCTGTAGTAAACTCAGCTAATTAGTAGTCTACTACGTTCTATCTATTTCACGTAATAGATAATATACAATACGGTCAGTGGGTCGTCTTAGAGGCTTGTTGTGTTTTCTTTTGTTTTGGTCATAGTAGATACAAATGTTGATGAATAGTAATTTGAATGAATCCTATTGATGCCCCTTGCTCAGAAGTCGACAATAATAATTGATAAACTATAGGCAAGGAAAGTGGCAGCTGTTGAAAATGCAGCATACCCCTAAGACGACCCACTTTTTATTGTGGTGGCAAGACCATTTTAAGATAGCCCTCAGACCTAACCTCTGTGGTCTATTCTATTTGCACAAGATGACCACAATACCTCATTGGTCACAATATATTCATTTTCCACCCGCAACAACCCTCTGATCTATTTGTGTCTGGCAAGATCACTGTGTCTCATCATCACCCAGAAACAAAATGGCAGTTGCCTGTAAATTTGCAATCAAACTATTGCATAAACCTAAATAGTATTCTGGTCAGCAGAAATTGATATTAACATGTCAAAAAATTGCCTACTGGAAGCCGTTTGTATGTACACACTCAACAGTTTTCACAATTTTATTTATTGTTGTTTTGAGTTTTTTTTTTTTATGAACAATCGTTGGTTCATTATTTACCTCTACCAGTTGCTTGTGACTTCGCCTGAAATCCAGGATGAAAATTAGCCTATGTCCTTCTACAGATCATGCTCTACTGATGTGCCAAATTTCAACCAAATCCATTCTTCCATTTTAGTGTGAAAGTGTAACAATAAAACCTTTCTTTATAATATTAGTTTAAACTGTCCTTATCCTAAACTACATTAGCACTTATAATATTAAGACACTTTATGAGGTTAGTGATTCACATTCATTTAATTTGCTAATTTTTATTTACTCACTTTTCCAGACTATGGCACCAGCTGACGCTTCAGATCCAGGAGCTGGTGGAGAAGCCCTCCATGCAGACGGGAGACCACCTCATCACCCTCTACGCCAACTTCCTTAGCTTTTTTGAGAACAAGTAAGTATGCAAAGACAAAAGTTGTTTCAACATTATCAAGTATTGTTTTCTGACAACCTTACCTCTGCAAATATTATGTATCACTGTTGACCAAAAGCTTGTTTCAAATAATGCCATAAAAGAGTAGTGTTAGTTCTGCATAGGAACGGTTTTAAAAAACAAGATTGCCTCATCTCCAACATCTTACTGTGTTGATTGCAAAAATAACACGAAAAAATATACATACATATACATATGTAGTTTTTAAATTGGATTTGGCCCAAAATTCAGCAACACATTACACTGTATGCTGACACAGCAATTAGGTCCTCACGTGTGCAGGTGACAGCATGCGGTGCAAGATGGGAGGTGAGACATTGTCTGTGGAGAGACACCGCATACACCCTGGAGGTCTGATCCTTCCATGAACCCCCACTTGTGGAGTTTGTCCTTGCTGCAGCCTATTTAAGGTTTTCCAAGTAGGCCACGGTAACTTGTGCATGTATTGGAAGCTCTCTGATGGAGCTTTCAACATAACGCATATTTCCCAAGTCAAATTGGTAAATATTTATTTACCAGACTACTTTGACTTGTTTATGGCACCTGAAGAATTGAATCAAGTGCCCAGCGATTTTTTAAATACTATCAAAAACGTAGAATAGAAAAGGGTACTCTTTTAAATGATAAATGATGTTATTTCTGTAATTAGGTTTGTAACAGACGAGACTTTTAAAAATAGATTTTTTGTTATAAGTATTGTATATTCTTTCATATGAAATTAGAAAAAGGCTGTTATTTTGAAATTACAGACAGAAAATTCAATTTTATTCATTTGTTTAGATGTATATGTTTTTTAGTCAATTTTGCTTTTCAATGATAATTTGGATGCGAAATCTGACCTTATTTACAAGCTCCTATAAAACATGTTCTTCTACACATTTCTAACTCCTGTATCATTATTTTCAGAATAAACCCCCTGTCCCTGGTGGAAATAGTCGCACATGTGATAAAGCAGTACACCAACAAAAAGGATGCCATTGCGTTCCTGGAGAAGATTGAGGTGAAAGTCAAGGCTAACGATGAGGCCCTTGCTCTATGTAAGGTGAGAAATTAACATCTGACAACTGAAGCGACCGCCGTCCTTCCGTCCTCGCCGCCGAGGCCCACTTCGACACCCCATTCCATGCCCGCCCCGACCCTTGCTCGAGCCAGCCCGCGCCGCTGAGCTTTTAGCTTTAGTCATCATAAATAATTCTGATCCAGCCTGTCCCTTGCTGCCCTCTCAGAGAACCCATGATGGGGGCTGCCCTTAGCATGTAATCACTTAGCTTAAGTTTTTTCAAGCCCTGGCTGGATACCTTAATTTTTTGAGGCAAGTCCGGTTAAGGAGATGACAACCTCCAAGGTAGAAATGCGAGATGCCATTAAAAAAAAACAACTGTGTTTTGTGTCATTTCATCAATCAAAAACGATTCAGCACAAATAAACTTCAGAGTAATGGGAAAAAGGTAAGTACCTATAAAGCCAACCACTAATAGAGTAGAAATTAGAATTGTAAAAGGTTGTTGAGTGGTTTCAAGCTGTTTTTTTTTAACCAACTTAAAAAAGGAGGTTCTCAATCCCGATGTTTATTTATATATTTTTTTATATTTATGTTCATTCAACTCCCTCATATACATTGTTATTAGAAAAACACCAACAACCTCTTAAGAGATCATTGTACTCATCATTATGAAAAACTTTTACAATGGGACCTAACCTTAAATCGCGAAAAAAAACATCAGCTGTTCCCTACATTTATGTTCGCACTTATAACTCTTCAAAATACAGGGAACAGTTGTTTTTTTTTTTCGCGATTTCCGGTTTGGTCCCATAGTAAAAATTGTTAAGAGTTTGCTGGTGTTTTTCCTTAACCATAAAAACCCGTAATCTTCCAGGTCCTGCAAGGCCAGATCTACCTAGAACAGCTAAACGACCTGGACTCCACAGAGAAGATCATTGAACAGCTGGAGGGCACTCTGGAAGACGCAGACGGTGTTACCCCTGTACATGGCAGGTTTTACAAACTGGCATCTGAGTATTACAGGTGAGGTTTACTGAAAATAGGCTAAAGCTATGAAAATAAATAAATGAGGTAGATATAAAGAGAGGACTGACACATTAATGTAGTGGCTGCTTAGCGGAACTCTTTATTTTGAAAAATTCATTTAGACCCAAAATTCGCAAACAATGTCCGCAATATGGAAGGAATTATGTAGCTATGGAGAGGTGTCTTGAGTTCTTGACGCTGCATGATCCATCGCCTCCCGTTCGATGTCCACCGCACACAGGATGGATTGAAAGCATGGAGTAATTTTTTGCTCCGTTGGTGTAATTGCTGTATGGCATTCCAGTGGGAGGATAAATAAATAAATTAGTACAGTCTGACTCAAACTTTATGGTGGCCCGGACCATGAGGCAAGTCGCTGCACAGAGAGCAGCGCACTTCAGAGCCGGGATAGCGTTCCCTAGGTTGCCCAAAGTGTAATATTGTTTTTATATCCTTAGTAACAGCCTGGAGTCTGCATTATAGATCCCATAAATGGCAATTAGATTACCCCTTATGGGAACCGATATAGTAAACAGTTGCCCATTTAAACAAAAAGCAATTTAGTTGTCCAATAAATTTTAACGCAATTTTGGAAGCAATACTCAACAACACCAACTAAAATCTGTTTAGATGCTATAATGTCATTGTTTTCAACAGCCAATTTAATTGTTTCAAGTAAATCGAGCATAACTTTTCTTAAAATAACGATTGTAAATAGTCACGTTTGCCCCGCAGAGTGCGCGGCCCCATGTCGCGCTACTACCGCGCGGCGCTGCGCTACGTGGGCTGCGCGGGCGGCGGCGCGGCGCTGGAGCCGGCCGAGCGGCGCGCCACCGCGCTGCGCCTCGCGCTCGCCGCCGTCATCGCGCCCAACGTGTACGACCTGGGAGAGCTGGTGAGCTAAGCTTTATGTTTATCAATCAATCATGTTTATTGTGGATCATAGGTACAGAAATACATACAGGTGTTAAGAATTACAGTGATGTTGATCAGCTATGTCCCGCCTTTAGGCATACAATACAAATTATTAACATTGTGTAAGAAATTAACATTACTTTTTTAATTTAACGTCGGATGTCACAAACAATATAGCTTGGAGATTGTTGTCCACACGTGCACTTTCACAACTTTTTATTTAACTTGGTTAATTATTTCAATTAATTACTAATTTTAAATACGCGGATCATGTACACATCGTCGGTTTTGCCAACGTTTATGTTGTAATAAATATAGACAACTAATAATAATATATAGACAACTGGCTGACCCGGCCGGCTTCGTACCGCCTCAGATATAAAAAATACCGTACCGTATGAGAAAATTATTTTCGTATTTTGTTCGTGAATTTTTCACATATTTTAATAGTTATTCTGATATTCGCGGCGGAGACGAATCCGACAAACCAAAAATCATAAAAATCGGTCCAGCCGTTCTTGAGTTATAAATGGTGTTACTAACCTGACTTTGTTTTATTCATAAAAATAGAAGATAACTTTAACTAAGTAATAACAGCCGCATAGGTCAATCGAAGGTTAGCTACGCTTGCAGCGGTTGGTCTGTGGATGGGTGACCATCTTTCCACACCTAGACCCCCTCCGTGCCTCGGAAAGCACGTTAAGCCGTTGGTTCCAGCTGATTATTATGAAAATTATAATTATAAACTCTAACACATTGGTGTTAGAGTTTATAATTGTAATTTTATTGATTTATTGCAATAGTTGATTGATACAGTGATCACTGATCAGTAATATTAGGCTAAATTTAGGATATCGAACTGCTACGATATTATGGTAATGAGTACACGCGGCGAAGACCGAACGCCAATTAAAGTAAATTGCGCACGCAATACAAAACTGCTTATTTTACATAAAAATATATGAATTGTACGATTGGACCGTACAATATACACATGCAGAAGGTGCAATGAATATAATTCAAGTTTATTTTTTCATTTGGTTAACTGTTTAGTGTCATGAAGTAACGCCTGACTCCATAACTTAGTTAGGAGACTGGACGGATGATGATAACCATTTTTACCACCACTGAACCACCAATTTCTCTGTTGCAGCTAGCACACCCAATCCTAGAATCCCTGCACGGCACGCCAGACGCGTGGGCGTGCGAGCTGGTGCGGGCGGTCGCCTCAGGAGATGTGGCGCTGTTCGAGAAGGTGAAGGCCTCTGCGCACCACCCCGATCTACAGCGGACTGATAGGCAGCTGCGGCAGAAGATTGCTATACTGTGTCTTATGGAGGTAAGGACGTATCTTGAAATATTAAGTAGCTTAGAAGTATTAAAGAAGATAGAGTAGATTCAAACATACTCCAATACATTACAGTGACAATGGTACTTCGAACTTCAGAAAACGTTCGTCTTTGTCGCACGTCGTCTCTGACACTCACACCTGAGTGACAGTCTCTTTCTAAAGCTCCATGCGCCCGAGTACTGTAAAAAAAAACTTAACATTATCAAGGTATCTTTATTTTAAACTCATCTTATTTTTTTCAGATGGCCTTCAACCGTACCTCAGCCCAACGCAAGCTGACCTTCGCAGAAATAGCTCGTGAAGCGAGAGTGCCCATAGACGAGGTGGAATTACTAGTTATGAAGGCTCTGGCCGAGAAACTCATCAGGGGACACATTGATCAGGTAAAACTATTCATAGAAATTTAAGTCTTTATGTATTTTAAAGTCAGGGGTTGCAAGAGCACCCCATTTCTGGCGCTTATGCTTACACGGGATGAACTGTAATTCGAAGAATTCTATCTGTAGGAGTATGTCGAATAACAGTATACCTTCAAGTTGTGATACTTGTTTTTGACATGTCTTTTTAAAACACTATTGTTAAAAATATTAATCCAGTCAAAATAGACAAAATTAAGTCGTAACTTAGACAAAATTCGCATAGAGCTGAAAATTGGCAGAGATGTTAAATACATCATTATAAATGAAATGTCAAAAATCCCCTTCGATCCTACTTCTGCAAAAAAAATTATTCAAGGTCAAAAGTACAAAATTAAGGTTTTTTCCATTTTTCTCGAAAACAGTAAGTATTATCGTGAAAATAGATCAGACAAAAGTTGTAGATCATACAATTCTCTACAAAAATGGTCCAGTCACTTTTTCTCTTACGACTCACCATTCGTGAGATATCGCGGTTTTAATCATTAGAAATTTCATATTTTACATAATATGCACACATTTCCGCACCACCTATGAGGTAATGTACTTAGTACATTTTTTCTAACGTGGTTTCCCCAGTAGGTGATGGAGATAGCCCTTCAATTAACTCCCCTTGACTTGTACATACAGCAGGAAGCGGCGCTAGCCGCCATCAGGCTAATGCATCTGGGCATATGGGGCAAAAACATTACCAGTCCACACGCTAAAATCCTGGACCGGGCGATTGAGTACCAGCCTCTCATCGCTGCCCCGTGTGACAGAACACCAAGCCAACCGATGTTCAACAAGAACTACATTATACAAACAGTTCAGGAAGAAAGGGATCAGTCAGGAGTTAATGAAGTGCGCATTTATACAGACGGCTCTAAAACACAAAACGGTTCAGGTGCTGGCGTACACTCCCTTGACCTAAATATTAACTTTCACATACCACTAGGCACACATACGAGTAGTTCGATCTTTCAATGCGAATGTGTTGCCTTAACACAAGCTGCAACAGCAGTAAAGCGCTTAGGCATCCGGAACTATGGCATTAAATTCCTATCCGACAGCCTATCTGTGCTCAAAGCTTTAGGAAGCAAACAAACTAACAATAAGCTAATTTTTGAGTGCCATCTAGCTCTGGAGAGTTTATCGACGTCTAATCGTATTACTCTCCAGTGGATCCAAGGGCACAGTGAATCTCTGGGCAATGATGCTGCAGATGAACTTGCGAAGAGAGGCTCTGATATGAGGGTGCTAGGCCCGTACCCACTTCTCCCTTTGCCTTTCTCACAATTTCGTTCGTGGATTCGCCAAAGATCGACCGAACTTCATAACAACAGATGGTCACGGGCAACAGACTGTAGGTAGACAGTCAAAATTGGCTTTACCAATGATACACCCGCGATTAACCAAAAAACTTCTCAGCCTGAGTAGGAATAACCTTAGAATAATAATAGGTACAATTACGGGCCACAACCTCCTTAACAAACATCTTTTCATCATAGGCGCCACGGACAGCCCCCTTTGCAGGGGCTGCCTTTATGCCGAGGAATCAGCCGCCCACGTCATCCTGGATTGCGAGGCCGTGGCTTCTCAACGTGCAGAAATCCTCGGAACAATGAGGTCGCTCCGCGAAGCCTGTGAAGCTCCCAGGAAGCTTCTGTGCTTCTGGGCGGAGCTAGGCTAGCTCTGTTAGCCAGAATCCCCACGCACAACGCGAATGCGGGAAAGGGAGTCCCATCATCATCATTCCCCAGTAGGTATACTCTACGATCTATTGTAATAAAGAAAGTTTGATCAGATCGTATCCTTTTAATTGAAAGAATCCTCGTAGTAATATTGCTAATGAGTAAAGTGGAATAGATTGTTTTTTCCACATGTCATTATATAAGATAATTGTCTAATTCTACTTCGACAATTATTTCTTCGTCTTTATTTTCTTCTTCTTGCAGAAGTTCACTGTTCTAAGAAAAGGGATGCATCAATTGTCTCCTCATTAATATCATAAATATCTTCATCTGTTGTATTTCTTTCAATATAACATGTAGAAAAACAACCTATTCCACTTTGATCATTAGCAATATTACTATTCCTGCAATTAATAGGATACGATCTGATCAAACTTTCTTTATAACAATAGATCGTGGAGTATACCTACTGGGGAAACCACGTTAAAAAAATGCGCCAAGTACATTATTACCTCATAGGTGGTGCGGAAATGTGTGCATATTATGTAAAATAGGAATTTTCTAATGATTAAAACCGCGATATCTCACGAATGGTGAGACGTAAGAGAAAAGTGACTGGACCATTTTTGTAGAGAATTGTATGATCTACAACTTTTGTCTGATCTATTTTCACGATAATACTTACTGTTTTCGAGAAAAATGGAAAAAACCTTAATTTTGTACTTTTGACCTTGAATATTTTTTTTTGCAGAAGTAGGATCGAAGGGGATTTTTGACATTTTATTTATAATGATGTATATAACGTCTCTGCCAATTTTCAGCTCTATGCGAATTTTGGCTAAGTCAAATGTCTATTTTGACTGGACTATAATTATGTTGAAGTATACAAAACATTTTGTTCACCTTTTTAATATTTTTGACAATTCGTGTTTACAACTTGTTTTAGGTGTAAACGGTAAATTAAAACAATGATGGTACATTTGAAAAATATTGTAATTCGTCCCCAGGTGAACAGCACGGCCCACATCGGCTGGGTGCGGCCGCGCGCGCTCCCGCGCGGCGGCGCGGCGGCGCTGGCGGCGCGCCTGGGCGCCTGGTGCGCTGCCGTGGCCGGCGCCGCCGACCTGCTCGCCAACGCCGCGCCCGACCTGCTCACAGCCTAGGGATACGTTATGGTAACAGTAGCACCAGGCCTCCGTCACTCCATGTACTTGCGCGCTATAATTACCTACCGCCCGGCCGAGCGGTCTCGGGCCGTTTGCGGACCATATTCAGTGCGGTTTTCGCAAGCGAAGCGCACGCACGTTATTCAATTTTAATCATTCCATTCGTTTGTACGGGTACCTACAATGCCGTCTGGTGCCTTATGTGCAGTAGATGGGTGCAAATCAAGTAAAAGAAGGGATAAACACCTAATATTTTTCCATTTACCTGTCAATGAAGAAAGTTAAGTAATAAACTATTACCATTTTTTGTCGTTTCAAAATTATTACAGTCAGCACCAATTTATTAAAAACATATTTTACCTTTATACGATACAATTTTAAACTACCGAACATATTCACAGTTCTCAATAAAATAGACACAAATAGTTATGTTGATTTAATTTCATCGAAGAGGCAGCCCTGCGATTGCTGTGGGATCGCGCGGTGCGAAGCAATCACAACTGTACGCTTGAGCATTTAGGCACATTTTAGCATGCAGCGGTTGCTGACGCGACGGAGCAGGCTATTACAGCAATAGGTATTAGAAATTTTCTACTGAGTGAAGTATCTGTTACGTAGTAACTATTTAGTAATCTGTGGTAGCACATTGAGTATGAATGTGGGTGGCTAAGAGTAGGGGAAGACCAAAAAAACGATGGATGGACTGCGTGGATGATTATATGGCTAGAAAATGTTGACTACTTAGATGACGACAGATAGAGAAGGATGGAAGAAGACGCTTCGGATGTATTCGGCTGTCTTCGAGATGTACTCGGTTTTAATGTATATCCGATATGTCAGTGTGTGATGTCTATTTGTGTTTTGTTTTCGCTTCTGTCGGCACTCCGGAGTTCCACTGATTTTTTTTGTTTTGTGCATTAAAAAGTTTAAATAAATAATTGACATTTCTAGAGAACTTACTCTACACTAGCGCCTGTAGCGGCGTATGCAAGCACGATAGCCCTCTACATTGATTGAATTCTGATAAACATCTTTTCAATAAATAATTTGTACGTTTTTTGTTTCAGGCACCAGTTTCCACAGAGAGCGCAGTAGACAGTGCGAGCAACGGAATGTATTCGTTAAATATTCCTCCCAACACCTTTTATTTACAATAAAAGGTGTATAATAACATTAAAAACTAATTCTAATATTATGGCTTTTAATTTTTACAATAACCTATGTTAAATAGAAAAACCTGGATAAAGGTCATAGCACACATATCAACTCGGAAAAGGATCGTCACCGTATTAACTCGAGCCATTCAGTATTCTTTGTATGAAACTCCCTACTGCAACGCACACTAATCGGAATCGTAAGGTAATCGCCTCGCCTCGGGACAAGCTCACGAACCGCGGTGCGGTGCGTTACCCCCCACGCTTACGTCACAGGTTACTAAATACAGTAAAACCCGCTTAAGACGATTTCTCAGGGACCCTACCAAAAACGCGTCTTAAGCGAGAAAGCGTATTATGCGGGATAGGGAATATAAAACGTACTACATATTATTATGTATTATGTTCTAATTTTGATATATATAGGTATTAAATTATACATTTATAAATTACATTAAATACGTAGTGTAATTATAATTACATTATTTAAAATAATCACTTATTTTGGTTTGACAGAAAGATTTTGATGCATTAGCAATTAAAAGATTTTCAACATAATTCAACTTTTGCAGTGCGTCTTCGCTTTGATCAAAAGATGCTACATAGCGTCTTAAATCATTAACAGCTGATAATGCCTGGGCGTTTGACAAAACCGGAGTTGACTCATCTTCGTCTTCATCATTATCACTTAGAGCCTCGTTTTGTGTGTTATTCACATTCTCAATAAGATCTTCAAATTGAATTTCGTACGGTGCTACATTGTCATAAATGGACGAATATCCAGGAACACCCTGCAGTATCTCGGGTTCTTCTTCTTCGGGTTCTTCTGGTTCGGGCTCGGGCGTATTAAACGGGATGACGAATCGTATTAAGCGTTAAGAAATGTATGAAAACATGTCTCATGTTGCAGGGACTGGCGTAAAGTGGCGTATTATGCGAGAAATCGTATTAAGCGTGATCGTCTTAAACGGGTTCTACTGTAGTTACTACGTCTTACGTCTCTTCATCCACCCTTGCCCCTCTCACCCCTCCGGCCTGCCTGCTGCACCATCAACCAGCGGTCTAGCCGTAGCCGAGTCGAGGTATCACCTTGGTATCACGGAGCTCCATCCTAGCTATTCACAACTACTCGATACGCTTCCATACCGTATCGAACATCAATCAATGTTATCGTAGGAGTCCTCACGCTGTTCACAAGTCCAAAACCCAAAAATTTTGTCAGTTTAAATCTAATAGACGAACGCTATTCTTCCGACAGCTCTGATGAAGTGATTCCAGAGGTATAAAGGTGCCTTGGTGAGGATTAGGTGGTGAGCCTTTCTCGCCACAATCCTCACCTGATTACCGCGGAACACTTACTTTTTTTAATTTGAATTTGGTGTCAAGAAATAGTCTCCAACCATGATAATTTCGACCTAGTTTACCATGTAGAAGTATGTTACACTTCAGTTGAGCACAAAATTGTATGTTTTGTGTAGTGTTAGTAACTACACGGTAAGAAATACAATGAAACAAATCTTTATTTAGTTTAAGGTGATTGGATACTGACACTTTTTCATACATTCTATCGGGGTACAAATCTCGATACTTAAACGATTTTTGCAAAATAAAAGCACGTACATTAAATGATTATGATCTATTATTGACGCATATCGTAAAAAACTTATAAAAAAAACACTATTTGTAGGATATTTAGGCCTGACAAAAAACGATAAATCTTTGTATGTGTGCGCGGGCGGAGGCACGCCCTCTACAGGATATTTCAAGAACCATCAAGAAACAGAACAACATTTTTGCTAAAGTTATCAGTTATCATCTAACGATCAAGATCTACTGTAATCTTGATCGTTAGATGGCGTTGTTTGTCAACGGATGGCCAATTTTATAACATGCGTGATATTGTTGACAAGTTTCGAATCGTAGGTACTTATGCTGTGTGTGTGTGAGTGGGTGTGTGAGTTATATTTTATCAATTTAATCATGAAGTGAGAAAAAATGCATTACTTACTTAGTGATAGGATTATCTGCGATCTACCCTGGGTTCGATATTACTGTAATGAATGTCTCGTTCAAGTAAGTACCTACATGCTAAATGCATGTAAGTAGGTACTAACTTACACATGAACTCTTCGAGAAATTTTCTGATATAAAAATCATTCTGCATTATGTAGGTAGGTAGGTACCTATTGAGAGAGCCCTTTCTTTTAGTAGGAGTGGGCGATACAAATCGTATAGGTAAGTATAGATAATATCTATGTATCGGTACAATATCCAATACCTACCTATATATCGGACGGCACTGAATCTATATTATATCAGAAGGCCAATTCTCGTAATTTAAAACGTTCAAAATCTAGTCGCAGTCTCATCTCAGCGACAAAGAAATGTCAAAAACTTGTCAAAATGTAGGGAAATTTGAAGTATTTTTTACAGATTGAGACTGAGATCAGACTGTGAACGTTGTTAAAATTAGTAGAATTGCCCCTCAGGTATCCGCGTACCTAGAACGAGACACTATACCGATATCGTATCACATGATCTATGATATTCGGTTCAAACTGATTCAGGTACAATGCGTGCCACGAAAGATGAGACTTGACCCCGCCTCCCCCGCTCTTTCCGCCGCCCCTATGACGTCCGGTCCCGTCCCGCACTCAGACCTCATACCGCTAAAGATACCTAAAATCGTGTACTGCTCATGTCAAACCACGTGGTGTGTCAAGTCTCATCTTTCGTGGCACGCATTATACAGTAGTAGTTACACGGTTTTAGGTACCTACCGTATCCTTGATGCGCGCGGGCGGGAGTGATGTACTAGCTAGAGATGAACGAGCGAGAAAGCGCGCTAAGCTAACGTCTAATACTAATTTTAAACATTATTTACAGGAGCATAGAGTTTAATACCGAATACATTATTTTGTAAACAGGTAACCATCAATAAACGTCAAAGGATTTTAAATCGTATGGCATTCTCAACAAAAATAGGTAGGTACTCGTAGTTTTAAAATCATTTTACGTTGACCTTGATTGCACTTTGCTGTTTTCGTAGGTACTTTTCGTGTTCTATTTTTAGTTACTTACGCGTCGCGTTAGCTGCAGTTGGCCGAATTTCTCTGCTTGATTTCTTTACTTTATAAAGTAGACAAAAAAAAAACCGGCCAAGAGCGGGTCGGGCCACGCTCAGTGTAGGGTTCCGTAGTTTCCCGTCCGTCACAATAAGTGTTCCCACTTATGAGTTTAAAAGTGGGTATCCATTATGTTCGCGCTCCAGCAGCACTCCGCGCTCCTGCAACTGCTCCCGGTAGTGGGTACGTACGCGAACACGGAGCGTGCAACATTGCACGCTCCGCGGCAGGCACTCCGACTCGTGACGGTTTTTAGCGCGAACACAAAGGGGTACGTTCAGGATAATAAAATATGTAAACGAAGTTAAAAAAATGCTTGCATATACGATTATACTACAAACTTAGTCCAGAAATTATTTTGTACAACTTTTTGTCTTTTTTGTACAAAAACTGTTGTTTCCATCAAGTTCAAAATAATTTTCCTAGAAAGTCCTTACCTATAGATATAATATAAGTCCTTATAGTTCTACTTTGCAGATTTTTTTCATAGTTTCTAAACTTATCGTTCAAAAGTTAGAGGGGTACATACTGTTTTTTACTTTTGGAGCGATTATCAACAATACCAAACGATACATTCACTGATTTCGAGTACTTATACAGTTACAAAAAAAATACAATGATGTACAGACGCCAGCACATCGAGCTACTACCATTTGTCAAATTTCTTTAATAGATTTTCAACTTTATCGCTAAAGCATAAGGTTCAAAGTAGATTGGAAAAATTTGACAGTTTCGGGTAGGTTGATGTGCTAGCGTCTGTACATGAATCGAACAAAACCGAAACCTAAATATCACAGTACCTACTACTTTCGATTCCGAGTTCCACACTGATTCAGTCAATACTTATACAAGATGTTGCTTTGCATCCTCGTCAAAATTCAGGAGGTTGTCATAAAAGACGTAAATAATCAATTTAAATTACGGTATTTACCTGGCCAATAATTATAAACGCTCCTTTTTTTGTTGTTTACATTTGACACTAATTCAGAATGAAGCTCTTCATAAAAGAGGAGAATCACCGTCGCCATTCCACGCGCGAGGCACCGCCCACTTAGGTACTACGACACACATACACGCGCTTGCGCACGTGCGCGCTTTATACCTAGAGTGACCGAATAAATGGCCATAATTTATCCTAGTTCGAATTCGAAAATCACCTTCATTATTGTCATAAATTACGCTAGATAATTGGGGGTGCTAACTTTCTAGACAGGAACGGAAATCTTAAAACCGTTTCGAGAAATATGTTTTCTGTACAGTTTCTATTTATTAGATTACTAAATAAGTCTATACTTTTTAAGATATTTTAATAAAACACAATGAACTTCATTTGACCTATCTATGACGTCATCTTATAATGTATGACAAAATTGCCTTTGCCTGCCCGCCTTGCCTACAAAAAAAAAATCGATGTCAAACGTCAATCTATGAGTGATCTCTTTTATTGTAGGTTATAATCAGCGTTTTGTTTGTATTATTGTTATTTTATCTTTTCGTTTTTATTCATTTACGATGGCGACGAGAACGGCAAATTTCGAAAAAGCAGACTCTCAAAGTTTACCTCAAGTTACCAATATTATGATTTTAGAATTTTTAGAGTTCATGTCGAATTCCAGCAACCACAACATTACTGAAATCAGAGGAGCCAAAGCCCTCATGTAAGTAAGATATTTGCCTACTCATTGTATCTGCTAGCGACAGACCTCTTTTCATAGTAGTAGTATTTTATGTGGCCCAAATACTGAAGTCCTACGTCGAGCCGGAATGCTTGCAGTTGAAGCACTCATTACGAAACACCAACTAATAAATCAGAACAGACTGACAAAAATTCTAACTGTCTGGCGAGTTCTTTCTTCCCTAATGCAGTACCATCTTTGTTTTCTTCCTTTTTTTAGGTCATCACGGGATAGTTACTTATCCTCGGCAGTCAGATATGTAGAAGTGCAGAGAAGCCTAGGAATCTGTAATGTCAATGCCAGAGTTGTGCCAGAGCACAGAACACAGAAATCGTATACAGTAATGGCCAAAATAAAGGAGACTGATGCCGAGATCCTAGAGTCAAACTGTTCTGATTGTCCAGCTTCTGCAGGTGGGAATTTTCAGAAGATTTTTATTTATTGGCTGAATAAGTTGCATATGTATTGCCATGACAAACGATTGAAGTTTTCTTGATAATGTATAACGCATTTGATATTTAAACTACACTATGCTCTTATAAGCATATTATTGTAAAACATAACTTGTTTGTTGTGGTAATAGGGATGCAATTTTGCAGCCTATTGTACATATCTTTTCTTGCAACATTATTAATACATATTCTTTTTACATTAAGGTGGCTGCAAGCATTCGCTACTGCTCTTATTTTGGCTTGAGAAGCGGAGCTGCGAGCCTTCCAGCACATCTACAAAATGCTTCTGGATAAAGCCTACCCTGGCATCTGAACGAACTAATCATGTTTTGGCAGAAGATGTATACAAAAATGTAAAAAAAATTAAGTTGGCTCCAAAAGATGCTACAGTTTTACAAACCTTTTATGAAGAATGTGCACAAAGGGATGTAAAGGGTTCACTAATATGCAATTTGGAAGACAATTTAGAAAAAAGACGTTGAAAGTGGAAAGCGACTTTGTTTTATATTATGTAATGATAGTGATAAATAAAACCATACATATTCTTAAAAATTTATTGTATTTTTATTATATCATTCTGCAAATTTATCAGTCCACAAGCGATCATTACAATTTGATCCAAGTAGCCTACATGTTTGTGATTGACAACAGAGTGGGGCTTCAAGATTTTGAATTCTCTGATTCGCCTAATAACTCTTTCAACATGTATCTGCAAACTTGCTATAGTTTTGCTCTTAAGAACTTCTCGGGATGGTTTCTGATTTGCGTAAACAACAAAACTGCAAATAATTCTTGAAGTATTCTGCGTTCACTTGACGACACCATTCTTCTCGCAGACGTTCTCGGATTGGTACGAATAACAAATCCGGGTTATCACTACTGTTATTTGAACATGATGGGACGATATACTTTTTGCTTCCCATTATGAAACAAAATTTAATTTTTTTAAATCATAACACAATATTTTCGTTAGGTTAGGACTGACGGACGTTTGTTTGACGTTGACAATTGACTTGATTGATGGTCACATTTTTTTTGTGGTAGGCAAAGAAATTTATCCCACATACGTATCTAGTGACGTCACGTTTACTTTTGGCGGGTAAAATTTTAGTTTTTTTTTAAAAATAGACGCAGTGAATAAAACTTAAAAATATTGGAATTAGTTTCTTAAAATGGTCTAATTTTTCAAAATAAATTATTTAAAAAATATATATCAGAAACCTGCATGGCCAATTAACTCATTTTTAAGTATCATAAGAATGCGGAAATCTTACTAATGAAAGTAGTAGTGCCCCAAAGAAAAGTTCATTGACCTACTGTAAGTAGTAACTACGGTAGTATCAATCAGTTGATTAACAAAATGTTAGTTTTGCTTTATTGCGTTTTATTGCAATCCTGCTGAAAGAACAATCCTAAAATTGGTATTCTTAGATCTTAGGGCTCTTTCAATTTAGAGGTTTCGTGTCGGACCGCTGCCGCACGTTTACCGTGCCGCATGCCGGGCCGCTACAGTACGGTAGCAGTCCGATACCAAACGCCTAAATCGAAAGCGTATCCGACTGCCGTGCGTTTGTATGCTAGTGTTAGTGTAGTGTTTGTTGTGTGTTATTATTGTTTGCGACGTTGCCGTCCTGTTGTCGAGCGTTCGCGGTACCGATGGCGCACTGTTGCCGCACCGCGCGCTTTGTATAAAAACAAACGACCGTGCGTGCGCAATACCGCTTCGGCACCGCAGCGGTCCGAGAGATTGAGATTGATAATGTTTTACGCAATTAGGGTGCTGGGTTAAGACAGGACATAATTATGTAGGATACTTTTTTAAACGGTTTTATTTAGCTTAACCTGTTTGTTATTTATTTGGTTCAAATTTAGTACTTGAAATTTTACCCCCTTCCTGTTGGCATTTTTACAAAGATGTCGTTCTTACCTTAATTAAAATTGTAGTCAGCGCCATCTCGTAACACGACAGAACACTACATTGAGTAACAGTTACAATCACTATCTCAATAGATGGCGCAGTTCTCAACTAAAATATAATCAATACAGATTCACAATGAAGATAGCCTAATCAGCAATGAATGAATGGCGCCTATATTATAGAAAACCAGTTATCTCTTCCCGAATGGCGAATACATAATCTCATAGATCATATCTACTACGCAACGCTTAGAAAACGTCGATAAGACAAGACCTTGAAATTTAAAAAGCATTCTAAGCAAAAACGAGTTTTCTAAAGATTTCTAATACAGAAAAAACGTAATGCCATTAATTGGATTCATTTCGGTGTATTGTTCGAGAAGAAAAAGTCTGTCTCGTGGAGAGTATGAATCAATGTTCAATAATAATTACAATACAGACTCAATGAATGAACATTCATAGTTCTATGAATAATCTGGTAACGGTAAATAGTTACAATGAAAACACATTGTTTTACGGCATGATGATAACAAATTATCTTTTTATTAAAAGTTGCACAAAATCGATATTTTCTACTGACGTACACCCCACACCGTCTCCTAGTTTGAAATTGCCGCGTGTGACGTCAGCCGGGCCCGATGACGTCACTAGGTCTCCCGCCTGACGGTGATCACTCTATCTATCTCACTCGAACGTTAGACACATGAATCATATAGACAGAGACGGCGCGAGTCGCGTAAAGGTTGTGAATCGAGTTCTTATTTTCGTGAGCCTGTGTTGTTCAATTGAATCCCTACGTATTGATAAGAGAAACACTGATAAGAGCGTCTGTCAACACCTGTTTGACGTTCGTAGTAAGATCGTGATGATCGCGAATTAAAATCGTCATGATTTCGTGTTGGATGGTGCGTCTAAATGTGAATTTAATATAAATTATAGTGTTTGTTAATGAAACATCGAGGGGCGCACATGAACATCCCAAAGCGAATGACGTGAGTGATAGTGGCGCCATTGCGGCAGTCGGCGCGAACTAGCGCCAGTAGACGAATTTCGCTCGGTGGGTAATGTGAGGTTGAGCGAATTATTTCAAGTTTCTCTCGAAATGGCCAGCAATATGAAGCCAATGCACAAAAGCAAACATTTTCCAATAGACCAGCTCGTGTGTGTCGGCAATTACGAGCTGGAGAAAACGATTGGCACGGGAAATTTCGCTGTTGTAAAACTCGCTACACACATTATAACTAAGAGTAAGGTGCGTACCCTTTTGTCGTAATGTCGCGTATCACTGTGGTTTTAGTGTTCCATTCCTGTATTACTCGTTTATACAGTGTATTTGGAGGTGTCAGTGCGATCTCAGCAGTGTAGTGAGCGATTCTCGTGTTGTGTTATGTGGTTTTTTTCCATTCGTCCGAAGCCATTCGTCGACAGCGGTCAGGTTTGCCAAACATTACAATATAACCCGTTTTAATCTACAACTAGCTGATGTACGAGGGGCGAGAACGTGTTTGTTAAAAAAATAACATTAAACAAACCAGTTTGATTGTACATTGTTGACTTTAAACCGGCTAACTTATTGAACACTTTTCCAATCAGTCGGTTTATACTTCGAAAATTTTGTGGAAAAACTTCGAATGCAGAGAATTTGTGTTTTTCTGCCTTTGCTTTGTTATAACTTTTTTGCAGCTAAGTTTGCGGTTAATTCATCTTTTATGCAGGACATGGCGCGAATGGGTGATTTATTTTTCAGCGACCTTTTTCATTGTTTTCTGCGTCAATTATGACCAATTGATGTCTTCATTCAATGGTCACTTTGATCAATTATGTAGTGTCTCGTTCGTTACTGCTACTATTTCGTTCAAATGCGTACTATGAGTGAGACACGAAGCAAGTTAATTCTTGCGTACAAATATTGCAAAAACTTTTGTTTCGAAATCGATTTTGGAAGAACAAAGCCAAAAGACGTAGATAACATATTTATTAACTTTATCATAAACAAAACAAAACATTCTTTAGATAATCTAACACACTGATAAACAGGCAAATTTTTTTAAGAACCAGAATTATTCTATAAAAATTAGCAGTTCAAAATCTTAGCAGTTTCAGAGAATGATCTTATCAGATGAACAATCAAATACACAAGCCTATTAAAACCTTTTATGATGTTGTTATTATTACATAACAAATGGAAATGAGTCAATTAAATAAATTAAAATTGTTTTCTTATTAGAATCTTCTTTGTCAACACAGTAGAACTTGAATCACATGGATGTATCAATTTTCAGAATCTATCTTCTATCATCATCTGCCTAGCCTTTTCCTAAATATGTTGGGGTCGGCCTCCAGTCTAACCGGATGCAGCTTAGTACCAGTATTTTACATGGAGCAACTACCGATATAACCTCTACAATCCAGTTACTGGGTAATACGATACTCCTTGTTAAGACTGGTTGTCAAACTCTCGGGCTACTGACAACCTGTAATGACTGTCAAAGATCTTTGACATTAAGCAACAATCAGGACAATGTATATTGGATCACAAAGTATGTCAATAATAAGGAACTGAGGATATAAATGGTCAGTTGGTTGTCTTAGGTGCGGAGTTAATAAGGAAATCTTAGCAGAAATGACCACATATTCCACTAGATTAACAAGTCCATCCAAATCAACTGACAATGCAACTCATGTCAAACCTAGTTGTCTTCACAAGACTGAAAAGAAGGGCACCCCAAGACTTACTAAATACAACCAGCATGAATGAGATGTAGTATCCGTCAGGTGGGGCAGTGATTGCATACCTTTCAAGATCAGTAACCAACATCTACCTATTGCTGAATGTCCCAGGACAGATGGCACGTAATAAAATCTATCTAGCTAGCCTGTATTGTCTCACTGCAGGGCAAACGCGGGGAGGCCGTTCTCTCTTTTCCACACAATTCTGTTTATTGCTAGTTCTGGCCAACATTTGGTCAAGAGGAGTCAAGCTGGCCCAGCCATCTTCATGTTCCATTAATCTCTTGATCCCTGCTAATTAAAAAAAAAATCAATTAATTCAAGCAAGACCCATATTTACATAAAATTAAAATATCACAAATTCACAATGCATACTGCCACAGAATAAAATAATGACACACAATTGATTTTCTATTGTAATGGGCCGCCAGAGGCCCGCGCCGGGACGGAGCATTTAAATGAAAGGAGATATAAAAAATAAAACTCTATAAAAATGTCATGTGTCCTACTGATTAGTGAATCATTGATGTACAATATTAAAACTGATATTGATTACAAATAATGATGTTTTGAAGAAATAAATGCTGATCAGCTGATTATGACATTTCGTTCTTTCTAAACAGTCGCGCAACGTGTCTTTTTCTTCCATGTTTCTCTATTAGTCGCGCAACATGTATTGGCTTTTTCATGGCAGGCGTGGATGTATGACCAGAGGGGCAATTCTCGTAAGAACATTCACAGTCTGATCTCAGTCTCAATCTGTCAAAAATACCTCTCATTTCCCTACATTTTTGATAAGATTTTGACATTGATTGTCGCTGAGATGAGATTGCGACTAGATTTTAAATGTTTTTTATTACGGAATTTGGCCTTCAGCAGTGCGATTCTGTAACCATCTCACCGTGAAAACTTATGTGAAGTGAGCGTGGAGTGAGCTGTCAAAAGTGTCAATCCCTAGCAAAAACAAACTCACTTCACCTAAGTTTTCACGGTGAGAATTTTACAGAATCGACCGGCTGATGCATGAACATAAACGAAGCAAAAGGAGATGTAAGGATCGTAGCAAGCAGATGGCGTTCTGTTATTTCTGCCTACCCTCATGGAAAGAAGGCGTGAGTTTGAGTTTATGTATGTGTGTAGTTTAAAACTCAACCAGAGCCATTCGTAGATGGAACGATGAAGAACTACTAATAGAGGTATGGAACAAAAAGACATGTTGTGTTCAAATAGGTCAGGTGCGTAGTAGGTACTCGCAACCGGCGTGCGTGTATGACCAGATGTATATGAACGTAAACGAGGCAAAAGGAGTTCTTAAGAATCATAGCAGGTGGCGTTCTATAATTTCTGCCTACCCCCCTGGGAAGATGACGATGGAAATGACGACTAATAGAGAAGTATGGAAGAGAAAGACATGAGAGATTTTGATGCGGTTTTTACAATCATTGAAAGAATTTATTCCGGAAGGTTTATGTGTATAATACACTAGCTTTTTTTTTTGAGGATGGGAAATCATCAAATGACTCCTCCCGCTCTGGGTGGAGCGGAAGGGAGTGTCAGACTCTTACTGACTAAAACCCACCCGTGTTCCTTCCTTCGCCCTTTATGTTCCGGGCCAGCGGTAACCCTTTCGGACAATCCCGCTGACCCGGCAGGCTTACGGGCCCCTTCGTTTAATGCTGACATCTCTTTGAGGTGCGCGTGGAACACGTACGCGCCGTTCGGCACGGGCCTGGTCCTGATCGGACGGTGAGCTACCCATTACTCTCCGCCCGCAGGCCCGCGCCTACGGTGGCCGGGAGTCGTCGCGCGGCTCCCGACGCCCGGAGCGTCTCCCGCGGCGGCTGGGACGGGAGGCTCTCTCCCTCAGCCGTCCCGCCGCCTCCTTCGCTAGCATGACTGCTTCGCAGAAGGAGGCGACTGCCCCCCACTCCCTCTCGCCCCGGACCATGGCTTGAACCAGGCCTGGACGCGAGAGGTCGCCGCCGCACAGTGTACCGTGTAGAACATGCTAGGTGGACAATATTATTTTATGATATATAAAGATACTTTTATATATAAGTAGTCATATTGAGGCATTATTAATAGTTTTTGGTATGATTTTGTAATAAAAAACAAAAAAATATATATAAAAACAGAAAATATTTATTTAAAAATAATATACAAACAACAAAATTGCATTAAATAAATAAATACCTACTATACAAATTAACCTAACCTAAACCTAAATAGTAACTTAACCTAATCATCATAATCATCAGAATCATCATCAAAATCTTCTGATGCATCGTCATCATTTTGTGGCAATGTGCGACAATATGATGACGTTTCCGGTCTTGATGCTACTATGGTCGTCGGGCTTACAATTAACTTTAATACCTCTGCACATATTTTTTCCGGCTTTTTTTGGGGAATCTCACGAAGGCTATTGATCAAAGGGTCAGATGTTATTATTAACATGGACAGCAAGTCTCTATTCGTGGCAACACGTGAGCACTTGCGGGTGTTGTACTCCCTAAATCTGCGGCAATCTTTGTTACGTGCTTCCTGAGCCTCTTCGGAAAGCTGCCCAATTGGAAGCAATGCCGCTTTGATAACCTCAGTACTGTGTACTAATATTTTATGTACAGTAGCAGGCATATAGTACCACGAATAGAGACTAAGGTAATGTCTTCTAGTTTCAAGACAAAATTTATTAAATTCAACTAAGTTTATCTCGAAACCAGAAGACAATGTCCTCAAAATAACATCAAATTGTTTGATAATAGTAACATCCAACCCTGTGATCTGAGCACTCATCTCAGCATTCTTAAAAAAGCGACGGGCAGTGTTTCCATCATTGGAAGAACCAAATCCTGGCTTTGGTTTGTCTACAATGAGTCCCATCTCGTTTTTGAATTTCATCTTGATTTCGTCGGAACGAACCTTGATATCTGCTTTGTTTTCGTCGCTTCTAGCCTGCCATTTCTTAATATTCAACTTGTAGCTGATATGTAAAAGGCATTCAAAGCAACGAATCCAAGCATGAAGTGTAGATAAACCAAAGCCAAAATGTTCTTGATTGCTGTTAAAATTCGCGGGGTCATCGTTCATCGTCTTGGGGGTGGCACCACAGATGAAACACTTTTGAGATGAACGAGTTTCCGTTAAGGCGTTACATACCTTTCCGTCTGTCATTGTCAGAAGAAGTTCGTGTTTCACAGAGATTTGAGAATCACCAAAGTTGATAAGTGTTGGAAGAAGAGCATTAATTTCTTCCAACAATCTATTTGTCTCCGCTAACGTGAAGTCGTTCGTTTCCTTAGCAAATATAAATTTGATTGGGCGACAATACATAGTTGACGAAGGCCGAGGATTTTGCCAAATAATTTTGGACCCATCATATAACTTAAGGGGAACGAAAGAAAATACGAAAAGAAATTCGTCCGTATCTTCAGTGTTCTCGAATTTCTGTTTGTATGTGCTGTGCCCAGAACTTCCATCACATCCCCATTTACTAACAAGTGTAAACGTTGAACTTGTTGGGAGGACACTGCTGATAACTTCATTCTGTGCTAATACTAGACGTTCCACTGTTTTATTTAATAAGGCTTGCAAATTTATTTCAGCACGAGTTTCAGTTATAGCAATATGCTCCTCTGCAGGGTAACAGGCCTGTTTGGATTTTACTACACTCAAATATGACGGAAACACATTATGTCCTGCCATTACGGACCACTTCCTAGTTTGTTTGTAAGCATGTGTTGTTGATTTAGAATCTATATAGTATGCTAAGGCTTCGTCACTACTTAACTGCCTAGGATTAACGGAACTGGTATTTTGTGACTTAATAATATTCTCTGGGCTCTCACTAATGTCTCTAATCAAATTGGCAACTTTTCTTTGCCCTACTGAACGCACAGCAATTTCGGCAGCAGTCACTAATTCACTGGCACTTCGAGATTCTACGAGATCCACGACTCGACGTTTCTTCGTCTTAAATGACGATTCCTCGAAATCTTTGCGAGGTCTTCCTGCAGATGTAACAGCCTCACTCGATGTTGAAGGTTGTGGGGCTAAAGAACTCGCAGTAAACAATATGTCTCCTTCATCCAGCCAATTCTTATTTTTAATTAAAAAACGCTCCTTCGATTTTCCCGAAGCCAACCATTTGGCTCCAATCTTAGTAGAAAAGTTGGATATTTTCAACTTTATTTCTTTTTGGCTGCTTTCAGTAATGTCACCAAAGTGAAATTTTGAAGAAAGATAGTCATAAATACGCGATTTTTTATCATTCTTCGTGTATTTCAACCACTCTTCGAAAAAGGCTACCCTTGAAATAGAGTAAACGTGTTCTGAAAAAAAAAAAAAAATATGTTGTACTGAAGTGTGCTGAACAATATGTGTCTTTTTACAAACTACACAGTTAGACCTACAATATATCTAAAAACTAGCCTGAATAGAGGCGAATAAAGGTATTTCCTGAACGTTCAAAGTTTTCTTTATGAAAAAAATTACGCTAAAATTTATGCATTATGTAAAAAAAATGCTAAAAATTAATTTTAATAGATTCTGATAAAAAAATTATATTAAATAATAGTACATACCCTCAGTATTAATATCCATCACAAAAAACTTTCACAATATCACTATAAACCACTATGAGATGTGCACAAAAGTGTCGCTAAATTGCAACTGATCGACCGGAACGCTTGCATTAAACTCATTACCTGACTTCTGGACTCTATGACTCATCAGTTAAGCATTTGAAAAACAATTTTTTCTCGGAATTTGGAGTTTGGGGGTGTTGTTTGTGTTACGCAATTAAGATTTCCTGGAAATGAAAACATGAATTTTGTCCACCTAGCATGTTCTAGGCGAAATACCGTGCGCCGCTGCCGATCGCCTCTACGAGGACACGGCGGTGCTCCGCCCAAGCGGGGCAGACCTTCACCGTGTCCTCTGGGCGATCCTGGCAATGGTGACACCCGGGATAATACACTAGCTTCTGCCCGCGACTTCGTCCACGTGAAATTTCTTGTTCCTCCGGTCCACCCCGTCGCATCGCATCGCCTGGCCATGCTATTACTTCGTTTTGCTTAGCGTTCTTTCTGACTTTCGTTCTTTTTACTCGGCACCTAAGGGTTCTAGCGTGATGTTAAACAGCCTATAAACTTTCTCGAGAATTGGGCTATCAGATGCAAAAATAATTTTTCAAAACCGACTGCTAGTTCCAGAGGTTAGCGCGTTCAAATAAATAAACAAACTGTTCAGTTTTAATTCTAGGATTTTATACGATAAAATCTAGTCATCTGCCAGCCTTTTCTCAAGTAAGTTGGGGTCGGCTTCCAGTCTAACCGTATGCAGCTGAATACCAGTATTTTACATGGAGCGACTGCCTAGCAGTCCTCCACAACCCCCAGTTACTGGGTAATACGATATCCCTTGGTAAGACTGGTTGTGAGACTTTCGGGCTTCTGACGACCCGTAACGACTGTCAAAGATCTACGAATGACAGCCGGGACCAATGGCTTTACATGCTTCCCGAGGCACGGAGGGGTTTTGGTATAAAGATGGTCACCCATCCACGGACCAACCGCGGCAAGTTTAGCTTAACCTGATAGATTGAACCGTGCGGCTGTTATTACTTAACCACAAGCCTTCACAATAAAATCTATTATCATTCAATATATCATTATTATCAAAATCAAGAAAGTGACTGATGTTAAGAGGTAATATTATTACACCTGTTGTGTTGTGTATTTGTCACATGTCCTTTCATTGTTTGTTTTGTAGATCGTGAGAACTATTTTGATAAGCAAAATTAATTTGTTTAGAACATGCATCTTCGAAAACCCTGTGTTTTTCGTCAAATAGGAATTTAAAGGAATAAAGGCTCGATCACACAGGCGCGACGCGAAACAAAGGCACCGCAAGTCGCGCAACGAGCGGTGCCTTTGTGTCGCTCGCGTCGCGTGTCGCGCCTGTTTGCACGAGCCTTAATGCTGTTTCTTTTTCTGATGTGCGTAATTTTTGTACGGTGGCTGATTAAAATTCAGACAAGAAATTGTGTCAAAACACATCGGCACCTGAATTATTCAGAGGACGTCAAACGGATTAGACAGGGTGGCTGGGGGACACGACGCGCCAACTATAACCATAATTCAAGTATATGATTCTAGACCTAGCGTGTGGGGCTTGTGTCTAAAACAGCCGCACAGGTCGATCGATCAGGTTAAGCTACGCTTGCCGCGGTCGGTCCGTGGATGAGTGACCATCTTTATATACTGAGCTTACTTTGTAAATACATTATTTTAATTATTGTGAATATGAAGACGATGTGGGTCATTTATTTTATTCATTTTTTTTTTTTTTTATTATTCTCTCCATGGTCTGGCAGTTTGAGTAATTTATGTGGCCTACCCAAATGTCCTTTCTTTGGTATTGTTCGTCGGATCGTTGAGCTCCTTAAGTCTTGAGTTGAGCTGCACGATTTCTGACAAATGCGTGCACTGACTGGACAGGTCCTGTCAATCTGTGTGGTTCTTTCCTCAAAAGACCATCTCAGTCATCGACCTACATGGTCTTCATATAACCTGACCAAGATTATGTCTGGACTTTAAAAGAGACTATGACCTCTGAGTTTGTTTCGGCCTTTCTTCTCAGAGTAGTCAGATAGGAAACGCCGACCTCATCTAGTTTAAAAAATATGATTGACGTGTAAAAGTGTTTGTGCAAACCTACTTACAAAAATAAAATCATTTATCATTTGAGACCCTCCCATGCCTCGGAAAGCACGTTAAGCAGTTGGTCCCGGCTGTCATTCTTGGATCTTTGACAGTCGTTACCCCATCAGAAGCTCGAAAGTCGACCAGTCTTACCAAGTGGTATCGTATTAACCAGTAACTGGGTTGTGAAGGTCAGATAGGCAATCGCTCCATGTAAAATACTGGTACTCAGCCGCATCAGCGGGGTGATTGCGTAACTCACTATCAGCAGTGCGATTCTGTAACTATCTCACCGTGAAAACTTAGGTGAAGTGAGCGTGGAGTGAGCTGTCAATAGTGTCAATTCCTAGCAAAATCAAACTCACTTCACATTAGTTTTCACGGTGAGATTTTTACAGAATCGACCGGCTGTAGCAATGGGTTTCATTTTGACAGTACAACAACGTTCATTGCGTAATTTACGTTGTTGGGCAGACAATTTTTTCGAACTTATGAAGGAATGGATTAGCTGAAAATCAGCGTCAGGTGGTGCACTTTGTGTTGCCATCTGGCATTATGCTGAGCTAAGTCCCTTTTGGCATTATTATTTTTAATCATTTTGAATTTGTTTTGTTTATTTTTAAGGTTTTTTTTTTGCCAAATAAACACAATTTTCTTTCTTTCCTTTCTTTCTTTCTTTCAATATCCTTTGAAATGATTCAGACTGAGAAGCATAATGTGTTACGTAATTAGAGTACAGAATAATGAATTGAGTCCATGGTAACAGGCTACGGGTCGAAGTCCCTTCCATCCGTATACAAATGCCAGCAGCCCGGAATCAGCCCGGAATTATCCACTGCCGAGTATAGCTAGCCCCCCCCCCCTTTCGTCAGCCACACTTCCCGGTTCTGTGAGTCTCCCATCCAGGTGTTTCCCGTGACTTTCACGATATCGTCAACCCAGCGCGGTTTTGGACGGCCCTGGTTTCTTTAGCCGAACCTTGGCCACCAGTTGGTCACAGCTTTACTCCATCGGCCATCTCCTCGTCTAGCTAGATGTCCTGCCCAACTCCACTTGAGGCGCATCGCTCTGTCTCCGACGTCGCGGCGTCGTAAACTTTCGACCGACGACGGATTTCAGTGTTACGTAATGTTATTAAGTAATCCCGGAATTTACGAAATATAAAAGGTACTTGATTTCATTACAATAACAAAGTTTCAGTACTTTGTTATTGTATATAGGGTTATTTCAAATTGACTAGCTAAACTCCGCAGACGCACTGGGTATCGATACTAAACACGATAAAATAAAGAGATTAGATGGGGTTTTTTTGGCAGGTTAACGACCTCTGTTTGTGTTGTATTAACATCACGCTAAGACTCTTGGGAGCCGAGCAAAAAAAACCAAGCGTATAGAGGTATGAGGAACGGGGTGTAAAGTTCACTCATACTCTATGAAAAGTCAGGATCCTCCGACCAGACGGGTGTTGTGTCTGGCGGGCAACTGCCCGATGATACTCAATACTCAATCATTTATTGCATTCCACAATGTATATGTTTAGGTGGTAGGAAACATTTGTTGTAACAATCGTGGACCTTGTCGGGCACAGCAAAACATAAAATTTAAGGAAGAGGACTTATTTATACATGAAAACTAACTTATTCTAAGTACAATTTAAGGTAACATTTTATTAATTTAATCTAATCTAAAAAATTTATTACTAATTTATATTAATATGTCTGTTCTATGGATTTGTCAATTAAATATTCATATATTAACATTTATTTAGTAACATAGTTAATAGTTTATTTAATTATATTTCATATTGCTTATTTCTTTACTTGCTTAAAAATTGTTCATTATTATTAATGTAATATGTATAAATATTACTTAAGTATTATAGTATAATATGTATTTTTTTTTAATCTTTTATGTATTATTGTTATTGAATTTATCCGTTAGATATTCTTGTACTGTGTAATAGCTTTTTTTAATTAAGAATTGCTTTAGTTTATTTAAAAATAAACTGGTTTTATTTTGTTGTTTTATGTCTTCTGGTAATTTATTGTATATTTTTATTGACATTGAATATGGACTAGATGAATGTAGCTTAAGGCGGGAGATTCATGTCGGGCCATTGTATCTATGCTAGTTGCGCGGTAAACTCTGCTTGCGAGATGCAGGATTTTACGTGACGTCAGAATGACGCGTTGTTCGCATGTGGCGTTGTAGAAACCGCTACAAGCGAAAACGAAGTAATGCCACGGACGGGCGATGCGACATGGCAGGTCGGAGGAACAAGGAATTTCACGCGGACGAAATTCAGGCATAAGCTAGCCATACAAATAATCGTTTGCACACAGATAGACATAAATTTAATGATAGCTCGTTACATGTTTCAGTTCGGTCTGGATTCATTCAGGAAAGTCAAACAGGAAATCCTAGGTATTTAACTGTCGTATCTAGCCTGGCTCTAAATTGGCGATGACATAATCGGTAACTCGTTGGCCTACTAGTCACAAGAGCTACTTCTGAGCAAGCTAAGCTGCTAAGGTCTTGGCTTCGATTCCCTGGTTGGGCAGTTAGTCCCAGGGATGTGCCTTACAAGTGTTTCACAGGGGGGGTTCCGGAATTGGTCTTTTAAGAGGAAACGAGATCACCCCATGTGCTGATGGTGATCACCGGAGTGGTTTTATTGAGGTAAAAATCCCACACACCCCGACCTTCCCTTGAGGTCGGATGCGCCTTTTGGAGGTTTCCCCCCGAAAACAAAAAAAAAAGGTTGAGTGAAGTGTTCTATCTGAAATTTCTCATTCTGGAGTCTGGATTTGTGCCCGGATGATGGCAATAGGCTTGTTACTTAAATGAATGCGCAGTGGTAGACCACTGCGCATTCATTTAATAGGGGGCAAGCCTGAATCATCGGGCAGTTGCCTGCCAGACACAACACCCGTCTAAAAAAAAAGAAAATTTGAATTTCGCCATCTACCGCGAAATTCAAATTTTCATACTTTTTTGTAATTTGCAGGTCAGTGTCAGGTTGTATCTTGATCAAAATATGATTCGCGACTATAATAGATATGTATAATTACAGAATTATAGTCATTAAATTCATTATTTTTAAGTCAACTCAACTCAAGGCAATTATTTCAATTAAACCAATTACAGGCACTTTTGAATTGTCAAGGGGTCGGTCGGTCAGTCAGAAAGATGAAGCTACATAGTTGCCCATTCCAAAGCGTAGATACCTATGGAGAAGAACGAGCAATAAACTCCATGGACACTCTTTTAAATCAAAATACTTAATATGGTTACAAAGTCTTGTTTACATCATTCATGTTAAAAACGATGCAGAACGTTAAAAGCGTCCGTAATGAAAAGACGAAACAAAAAAAAACAATTCAAATATTAAATTAAATTAAAATAAGCCATGGCAGCAAAGAGATGACCAGTCCCTACTGGTGGCGCCCGTTCACGAACAGATTGACTAAAGAAAAGATGGCTGGTTGACTTTTCCCGTGACCCAAGGGCTGGCTTTTACCTAGACCAGAGGCTAAGCATTGCCATACAACGTGGTAATGCCGCCAGTCTCTTGGGTATATAACCAGTTGACAGCGATGTGGATGAATTTTTTGACGCTATGTTTTAATTTGTGAATAATTTTGGTATGATTTTGTTATTTTTATTAATTAATTAGGTATTCATAGTTATTTACTTACATATTATTTTAATTCTAAATAAAAAACTCAAAGAAAAGATGGATGGATGGTGTGAAAGGCGATATGGCTAGTAGAAAGTGCCAAAGTGTAGTGAAGTGAAGTGTAAAAGTGCCTGTAAATGGTTTAATTGAAATAAATGGTTTGAGTTTGAAAGGATATGGACATAATTATAATAATGTGCGCGAGCAGAAGTTTTAAAAAACTGATTAGTGAGCACAAGTGAGCATGATTTGGCTATTTTTAAATACCAGTGTTTCTCTGTTGAAAAGCTTCTTTACAGAGAAGTTGTTGTTTGCGTCTAAATGATTTTTAGTTTGTATTAGTCGATCGTGTACTATTTATTTCTTAATTTATGTTATAGGTATTTTGTACCGACCTTTTTTGTTGTTTTTTTTTGTTTTTTTTTTTGTGTTTATCAGTGGAAACTTGTAAATGGCCTTCAATTGAATATTGTTTAAGAACACTTTTTAATATTTGTCAAGTTTCTCGAATAGAATAAAATGAGAAAAAAATTCGTATAATTAGGTACCAATGCTTGCTATGTAAATAACAGTGACGGGAAATATAGTTTATGTTGACTCAAAAATATCGTGAGTAAAGTTTTGATAGATGTCGATGGCTATAAGAGTAGGAGAAGACCAAAGAAACGATGGATGGACTGTGTGAATAATGATATGGTTAGAAAAGGGGTGACTACCAAGATGACGACTGATAGAGAAGTGTGGATGAAAAAGACATGTCGCAACTTGCAACCAGTAATAAATTGGGATAAGAACAGGAGAATGATGATTGAAGCTAATTCAAAAACTGTTCCGCACGGATTTCTTCACCCAAAAAACAACCGACTTCCAAAAAAAAACACTACAAAGTGAAAAATAACTTTGATCTCAGAAGTCGGTGTCGTTGGTTCCGCATTTTCGTTTTTTGATACCGACTTCCGAAATTAAAGTTATTTTTCACTTTGTAGTTTTTATTTTTCTCTTTTTAGTTGTACTTACTACCTACCTACCCTAACTACTAATAAATAACTACTAAAAACCCTAACTACTAAAAACTACTAATAAATTCATATAACACTACTTGCTATGTGAATATCAGTCACAGGAAACTATTGAACATATCTGTGTACCCCTTTAGAGGGTACAGGCGTGATGTTATGTTGTGTGATTGCGTAAACAATGCATACATTGCGATAGCAGCAATCGTGGTTGATTTGCTGGCATTTATTGAAGAGTTCCGTTGTCTGTCTCCGAAACTCATTATCAGATCATTACGAAATTTAAATGGGACCATTTCGAAATAAACCTATTTCGAATAAAAAATAATTTTGCAAATCCTTGTATATGTGACGGGGTAGTGCTCGAACATACATTAAAAAAATATATATGTTACCGGCCAAACCCGATTTTAGGATGAACTAGTTTCGCCTAGGCCAAACCAGTTCTCCCTACACGGGTTGCATGGTTGCGGTTGGTCGATAGGCGACATAGGATGCAAGAGCGAGCGAAGGGCACCCCGAGGTTAGGTTTGGCTAGGTTAATTTAAACCCTTTACACAGAAATAGGAGCCCCGCAAAGCGGGGCTCCGTCAACATAGGATGCAAAAGCGAGCGAATGAGAATACAAATATCGGTATGGCCTAGGCGAAAAGAGTTCATCCTAAAATCGGGTTTGGTCGGTAACATAGGATAAAACATCCGAATTGAGAAACCCCTCCTTTTTGAAGTCGGTTAAAAAGAAAAACACTTTCAATCATCTTCAGAATAATTCCCCAAAAAGTTATTTTGATGGCATTCCCAAACGTTTCCATAAAGCATAAAAACAATATTAAATAATCGATTGATTGAAGGCGAAAATATATTTCCGTTGGCCTCCTACTGAAGTCTATAGGAAAATATTGATTTCCAGAATTATTAGGAAGTCATATTATGATTGGCATTCACTTCTGTGGACAGTGTTTATTTTGATTATAATGAGGTGACAGGTTTCATGCATGTGTGAGTAATTAATATGTCACGAATATCTGTAACCCAAGTCAGCAAATTCAACCTATCGCTGTCCACCGCTGGACATGGCCTCCTCCAAGCACCGCCACTTCGACCGGTTCTGTGCAACCCGCATCCAGCGGATTCCTGCAGCCTTCGTGTGCATAAAGCTACAGGTCTTCCGGTACAGATCGCTGCAGGTTGATCTACTGAAAATAACGGTCATAATTTTTTACCCGTTTCTTTAAGTATGAGCGCATAAGTTAATACGGGGGTATTTACCCGCACCAATCGGTACCGGCTTGTCTTTACCCGAAACCCGTGTCTTAATGTACGCACCCTTCGCCAGGTCGTTGGTCCACCTTGTGTGAGGCCTTCCAACGCTACGCCTTCCGGTACAAGGACGCCACTCCAGAACTTTTCGGCCCCATCCCGTTACCAACATCACTCCTTTATTCCGCAAAATTTAACGTCTTTCGGCTGAAGTGATGATGGTGTAGGTAACGTATCAATGAACGCATAATATTTTAAAACAATTCTCCAACTGAATATGGTAACTTGTGGGAATGTTCTTCAGAAGCTGTAGTTTTCTGTTGAGCTCCTCAAGTTCTGAGTTGAGCTACACGATTACTCACAAATGCTTGCACTAACTGGACAAGTCCACTCAAATCTATGTGGTTCTTACATCAAAAGACCATTTCAGGCACTAATCTACATGGTCTTCACATGATCTGGCCAAGATTATGTCTGGACTTTAAAAGAGGCTTTGAGGCCTGAGTATGTTTCGCCATTTCTTCTCAGGGGTAGTCAGATAGGAAATGGCGACTCCACCTAGTTTAATTTTTTATAATATGGGGGCTCGTGAATAAGTAATATCAGCCGCACATGTCGATCGATCAGGTTAAGCTACACTTGCCACGGTCGGTCTGTGAATGGGTGACCATCCTTACATACCGAGACCCGTTCGTGCCTCGGAAAGTCGTTAAGTCCTTTTCTTTGGTCCCGGCTGTCATACTTGGATCTTTGACAGCCGTTACGGGTCGTCAGAAGGCCGAAAGTCTTACAACCAGTCTTACTAAGGGGTATCGTGTTACCCAGTAACTGGGTTGTGGAGGTCAGATAGGCAGTCGCTCCATGTAAAATACTAGTAAGTATTCAGCTGCATCTGGTTGGAAGCCGACCAGATTGATATCGTGTAAAAGTGATTATGATATCCTATTTACAGAATAAATAATATCATTTAGGGTTCCGTACCCAAAGGGTAAAAACGGGACCCTATTGCCAAGACTACACTTTCCGTCTGTCACCAGGCTGTATCTCATGAACCGTGATAGCTAGACAGTTGAAAATTTCACAGGTGATGTATTTCTGTTGCCGCTATAACAACAAATACTAAAAACAGAATAAAATAAATATTTAAGGGGGGCTGCCATACAACAAACGTGTTTTTTTCGGCGTTTTTGCCTTGTGGTACGGAACCCTTCGTGTGCGAGTCCGACTCGCACTCAGCCAGTTTTTTCAATCATCTGATAACTTTATTCAAGGAATAATTTTGACAGTTGTTTTTGTTTCATACTAAAACTGTCAGACGTCAATTTTATTCCTCGAATACAAGTTATCTGGCGATGGAAAATTCAGCCCTTAATTAAGAAAGAGATTATTCATAACTTCAACCTTTATTAACACCCTGTTCATCTTTATGTAAGCCGATGTGGGGGGAGGGTATCCTAACAAGTCTTATTTTTTCTTACATGGCGGTGGGTGGGGTCGAAATTGTTCTTACGTAAGATCACAAAAGTAAGCAAAAAATATACAGGGTGGCAGGGAGACGCGCAACCTGCGGGGTAATTGCGTAACACTGGGTAGTAGTAGGAATGGGTTTCATTTTGACAGTTCAACAACATTCATTGCGTTATTTACGTTGTAGAGCAGACATATTTTTCGAACATGTGAAGCAATGAAAAAGAAATAGAAAGAAAAAATAGAAAAATATTTATTGTCCAGGTAATACAGTAAGCAGGTGTTAACAGTAAGTTAAGACGACATGAGTAGCTTAAAATATTACCTACAGCTAGGTTACAATATAGTATTAACTAGTGAGCCCCAAACTAGACAGTTAGTCTGTATCTTGGGGCTCGAAGTACGAGTTCCAGAGTGGAGACTAGAGAGGTGATTTCAGGTATGGTATGGTATGTGTGTATGTGTGATATTGTGTGGTGTGTGTGTGTATATGTGTGACGTGTAAGTGGTGTGTGTGCGTCTGGTGTGTGTGTGTAAGTGTGCGTGTTTGTTCCATTGTGCTAAGTTTAATTTGGTGTCAGGTGAGGGTCTTTATATTAATTGTACCGAATCATCATAGCCAATGTTATGCAAAATTTCCTTCACAATTTTTTTTTTTTTTAATGGATTAGTAAGATCCTTCAAAATGATTCAGATTGATAGTGTTACGCAATTAGGGAGCTGGTACCATGCATTCAGTAGGTACAGACGACAGCACATCAAGTTACTACAATCTTTAATAGATTTTCAACTTTATCGCTAAAGCATAAGGTTCAAACTGTTCAAAGTTGATTGGGAAAATTTGACAGTTTCGGGTAGCTTGATGTGCTTGCATCTGTACATAATTCTGAACCCCACCGCGTTGAAATTTTTCGTCGGCTATCAAAAAATAAAAATCCACTGTTTCCATTACATTTTTGGCAAATATGAGTTTATGGAAAAATAACTTTAAATCCTACACAATAAAGTTCAGCTTACGCTACCACTTCAAGCATTTTTACAACCTTTTCAACAGTGCTAGTCACTCTGAAATCAACTTAATTTCCATTAAAATAAAGTTGATATTTATTTGTTTAAACATGTTTGAATAGACTAGAAAAGTTGGTTACAGTATGCCCGTCGCTGTCACCGTTTTTTTGCTACTTTTCCTTTTCAATTTTAGTAGATACTGATCTTATGTAAGATTGGAAGGGGGAGGGGGTTCATCCAAGTCGAATTTTTTCTTACGTAAGTATGGGGAGGGGTGTTAAAAATTGTTTTACGTAATAAATATACAGCCCCTTAGTGGGTCAATCTTGGTGTGGTGTAGATGTTACTGCCAGCCTGTACGGGAAAGTTTCGCCAAACTTACGCCGTACGGCATTTCAAACAAACTTTCAAGCCCTTGTTTTTCGAAAATAATAAACCGATTCTAAATGAAACTTCATACGCATAAGCAGGATACAAAGGTCTAAAAAGTTACGTAAGAACATTTTCGAAATGTCTTATTTAAAAAAAGATAACTGGAAATCTCTGTTTCTATGGAAAATTTAAAATCGGTCTAAGTAATTTGGCTGTAACCAACCAACATAGTGATACAGCCTCAGACCAAATAACTTTTTATTTGGACTGTAACACTTGCCGGGTCAGCGGGATTGTCCGAAAGGGTTACCGCTAGCCCGGAACATAAAGGGCTAAGGATGGAACACTGGTGGGTTTTAGTCAGTAAGAGTCTGACACTCCCTTCCGCTCCACCCAGAGCGAGAGGGGTCATTTGATGATTTCCCAATTTGGGAAAAAAAAGGCTGTAACACTACGTTTCGAAAATGTTCTTAACCTTTTGACCGTCACACGTCAAAAAATCAAAAACGTGACCTCGGCGTCAAAGTCTGTCATGTAGTCAAACCGTGGCGTGCTGGGCACATTTTGGTTTCTCATCTATACATGACTGTGGCGGTCAAAAGGTTAAGCAACTTCTTAGACCTTTGTATCCTGCTTATGCGTATGAAGTTTAATTAAAATCGGTTCATTCATTTCGAAAAACAAGGGCTTGAAAGTTTGTATGAAATGCCGTACGTCGTAAACGCTCTTAAATGGTTTCCTTTAGGGCAGTGGTGGCTCAGTGGTATCGACTATGAGTTATAAGTCGTGAGTTCGAACCCAGACAGGCACTTTACTTTGTGTATTTACTTTCATCACCACTGCTCTCGAAACGGTGAAGGGAAACATCGTGAGGAAACCGACATGTCCTAGAACCAAAAAAAAACGAAGACATGTGACATCCACCAACCCGCCAGCAACTCTCTCTCCCAGAGAGGAGGCCTGTGTCCCAGCAGTGGGCACATTATAGGCTGATTCTTATGCTATGCATGGTTTCCTTTTTAAACGAATTTTTTTAATGTTTCTAGCAATTAGGTACTCTTACGAGACATAGAAAGTTAACATTTAAACTGAATTGCACATTTTTTTAATGTTAAGTATCACACTTCACACTAATATTATAAAGGCGAAAGTTTGAGTGTGGTATGTTTGTCACTTCTTCACGCACAAACGGGTGAATGGATTTGTCTGAAATTTGGCACACAGATAGTTTATAACCAGAAATAACACAAAGGATACTTTTTATCCCGATATTCCTACGGGAACGACACTTATGCCGGTGAAACCGCGGAGCGCTGCTAGTATTTAATAATAAAAAAAATTGCGTCAGTTTTAATGTTAATGTGAAAGTGCATTTGAAACTGCATAAATTTCCATTCCGTGGGAATATCGGGAAAAGTATCCAATGTCCTAATCAAAGTCATGGTCTACCCATTTGCCACATTTCATCCAAATCTGTTCAGCCGTTTTAGCGTGAAAGGGTAAAAAACAAACATACAATAAATGAAATACAAAAAAAAAACAAAAATCTTTTCTTTTTAGTAATGATATTAGTTGAGATTTGGTGCTAAACCAGAACACAGAAACGCTTGCTGCTGCAAAAATCTGTGGAAACTACAGTGCGGACGACGAGGAGTTTTTTTTTTTTTGTTAGTTTCATACAAACGAATACGTGTTTTGCGAATTTGATCTTTATTAGCTACTAGAATTTTTTTATTTTTTATTATATTATAGCGTAGTCTGAAATGAGCTTTACTTGGACTTCTTCATTTCAGCCGAATGATGTCCACTGCTGGACATAGGCCTCCCCCAAGAACCTCCATTTCGACCGGTTCTATGCTTCTCGCATCCAGCGGGTTCCTGCATCCTTCACAAGGTCGTCGGACCACCTTGTGGGAGGCCATCCAACGCTCTGTCTTCCGGTACGCGGTCGCCAATCCAGAACCTTTCGGCCCCATCGGCCATCTGTTCTGCGAGCAATGTGCCCTGCCCACTGCCACCTGATTTTGGCAATTCTTCGGGCTATGTCGGTTACCTTGGTTCTCCTTACTTGGACTTGCTCGTTCACAAAGACCACTGACTAGGCTGTAATCAATCACGCGGACCCAGAGCGGGTTGGTGGATGACAATTCAAATTTTTTGTTTTAGTACATGCCGGTTTCCTCACGATGTTTTCCTTCACCGTTTTGTGAGCTGTGGTGATGAAATTATTTACGCAAAGTAAAGCGCTTGCCTGGGTTAGAAGGCACAACCTACAACTCGGTAAATCAGGGTCTTTTCGTTACCCCACTGCTCCCGCTTGGTTACAAAACAATATAATACTGAATTTATGAAATATTAAAGGAAGCCCTTACCTCACCCGGCATAACTTGTAACAAAGCGAGTTACTTCATAAAAGTTCCAAGTTACACGACGGCTACATTGTTATACAATCATGGAATTGTTTACCTTACAAATTGTAATACAATTTATATTATACAATTATGTACATCTATGTGAATTAGTGTTGGGTCGACTATGACATTGGCTGACTAGCCGACTGGCCGACCAGTTGGTTACAAAAAAAAGACCGGCTAATCGGCCAAGAAGCTAATCATTGTTTTTCGGTGGAAATCGAGTTCGGTTCAAAACCGAAACTGTCATTATGAAACCTCGACCCTTGTTCAGCGGGGTAATTGTGTAACACATTATAAGTAGCAATGGGTTTCATTTTGACAATTCAACAACATTCATTGCGTTATTTACGTTGTTGAGCAGACACATTTTTCGAACATATGAAGCAATGGATTAGTTATAAATATAATATCCTTCAAAATGATTCAGATTGAGATCGATAGTGTGTTAAGGCTCCTTCAAACGGGCGCGACACGACACGCGACACAAAGGCACCGCAAGTCACGCCACGAGCGATGCCTTTGTGTCGCGCGCGATTATATCGCGTGTCGCGCCTGTTTGTAGGAGCCTTTATGCATTTAGGGTGCAGGGGTCGAGACCTAACTAATGTAACATATAGGTACTGAATTTTTGGAAATAAATGACTGTTACTGATATATATAGAATAATAGAATAAGAAATGACTATTAAGAGGAAGTCTGAAAGTGTTTAGCGGAGACTGAAAGTTTTGTGGAAATCGGTTTTCATGGTACCTATGGGCATGTGATACGGAGGAATGAGGAAAATGTTGTGAAGAAAGTTTTGTGTATGAATATGGATCGCTATAAGAGTAAGGGAAGACCAAAGGAACAATGACGAAGAATATCAGGATAAAAAGTATCCTATGTGTTAACCCTGATTATGAAATATCTGTGTGCCAATTTTCATTCAAATCCGTTCAATAGTTTTTGCGTGAAAGAGTAACAAACAAACATCCATCCATCCTCACAAAATTTCGCGTTTATAATATCAGTAGGATACTCGGCTTTCCCAATTAGTTTGCGATTAGTCTGTACCCCTACAGTGAACGGTCTACGCCAGTTAGTCTTGTAAAAACTGCGACCTCAGAGGAGGTTTTTGCGCCTCCAAGGTTGAACGCAAGGAGAGTCGTTGACTTCACTTTTTAATTTCCATGATGCTTAGAGTGAAAGGGCGTGTCCGGGCAAGCAACTACGGTCACTATGCTTAAGTCTTTAAACAGAACTCCGGACCCTCCGGACCCATGTTGGCCGAAGTAAGGAAAACGACTTCGCCTTGGAGTGTATACAAAGTGATGCTGTCCCGCAAACGATCCCATCGCTTGTGGAACAGCATCACACCACTTAATATCATCTCCTGCGTGTCCTGTTAGTTGCACGTTAGAGGAATTTATGGACGCTAGGGATGGCGTCAAACACGTAGCCGATTTGTGGGTAGAGTCCACTTACATTAACATCGACACGCTTAGAAGAAGATGCTTATTTAAGCCGTTGGTCCCGGCTGTTATTCGTAGATCTTCGACAGTCATTACGAGCAGCCAGAAGCGGGAGAAGCCCAAAAGTCTGAGACAGGAGACATGTGAATGGGACCGGGCCGTAATCCACCACGCGGGCCCAGTGCGGGATGGTAGATGTCACATGTCTTTGAATTTCTGGTTCTAGGACATGCCGATTTCTCAAGATGTTTTCCTTCACCGTTTTGAGAGAACTGGGGGCTTACTCTCCAAACTAATTTTAATTCCAATGAGATGCCAATATGATTCCAATGTTAATTTTACAGTCACGTGATTCGGTACTCTTGAAAACAATATTGTCAACCATTACCCCACGCCAAGCCCGAACCCAATTCCACTTAGTTCTCCAAAATGGAAACCCAATCTAAAAATCATTTGGCGCTAGCATCGAACTCAAGAGTACGAAACGTCACAATTAAATGTCGATCTATCTGAATTAAATTGAAGAGTAAGCACCCTGGTGATGAAATGATTTACACAAAGTAAAGCGCCTCCCTGCAAATACATTCACATAAAATCCTAATGGATGCAGGGCCATGTCTGGAAGGGTCTTTGGAAGAAGTCATTGCATCTTTTGAGTTGACTTGTCCCAACCAACAGATGGCGTCGTAATTTTTGAAGTGAAAGCTTCTTCAGGCGCGTTGGGCATTTTTGAGATGGGAAAAACCATTAAACTCGCGTCACTGTTTTGTTTATAAGACGATTAATGCCTATGGCATTAAGTCCGCCTCTGTACTTTTAGTATTAAATAAAATAATAATAATTATTAAAAAAATACCCGCTTCGGATGTGTTCGACTGTCCTCGGGATGTACTCGGTTTTAATGTATATCCAATAATTATGTCAGTGAGTGATGGCAAAGTATTCTGTTTGTGTTTTATTTTCACTTCTGTCGGCACTCCCGGAGTGCCACTGTTTTTTTTTTCTTTCTTTCGTATAAAGTACCGGACAGCTTTTCCCAGTCCTTGTCTTTATATTTTTATCAAATAAAGGCGGAAACGCGACCAGACCCTGGGCTACTACCTCCGCACAAGGTTCAAAGCAACAATCCTTGAGTTTCAAGGTCTCCGTACGAACCGTGCTAAGGTTATTACAGTCAACTATTCACCTACACGCGATTTTCAAAAGGTATCTATCATTTCTGATTGTTATTGTTATTTATTTGTTGTAGGTCAGCTAGGCAGTCGCTTCATGTAAAATACTGGTATTCAGCTGCATCCGGTTAGACTGGAAGCCGACCCCGACACGGTCGGGAAAAGGCTATACAGATGATGATCACATTTCTGATTGTCCTTGAAAAGTTGGGTTCTTAGTTTCCTAGCATAATCAGCCGATAATGTTTTTACTGCTTGGAGACAGACCTCCTCTCTATGAGGAGTGAGTTGTAGTCCACCACGCGGCCACAGTGTGGGTTGGTGGATGTCACATGTCTTCGAATTTTCGTTGGTTCTGTGACGCCGGTTTCATCACGATGTTTTCCATCACCGTTTTGAGAGCATTGGTGATGATATAATTTACACAAAGCAAAGCGCCTGACTGGGTTAGAACCTATGACCCACAACTCGTAAGTCGCAACCGTTACTACTGAGCCACCACTGCTCTGCTCTGCTAGTGATGATGGTAACAAGGAAAATACTTAACTTTAAAAAATAAGGAAAAAAATTAAATGAACGTGGCTGAAAGTTGCATTTTTAAGGGTTCTTTTTGTGTAAAAGTTTAACTTGTCAAAGTTATCGCAACGCAAAAGTTGTCGGGACTCTGAAACACTCTACTTTTTAAGAGGAAAAAAGTGCAACAAACTGCCTAGCAACATGTTTATTCTTCTGCTTAGACAATACATAGCAGCTGTAGAGTAGTGTACAGCAGTACTTTGTGAAGACATGTGACATCCACCACCCCGACCTGCGCCCGCGTGGTGGATTACGGCCCACTCACTCGTGTCGATCCCGTGGGAATATCGGGATGAAAACTATCCTGTCTTTTCCCGGGACTCAAAGTACTCAAACTATCTCTATATGAAATTTCATCTAAATCGGTTTAGCGGTTTAAGCGTGAAGATGTTAATACACAGACGGACAGACACACTTTCTCATTTTTTATTTTGAGAAAATTTAACTAACTATTTACACTAGATACTAAATTAAATTACTTACTAACTTACTATACAAATAAATACAAAATCAAAGGACACTTAGGCGTCGAAGTACTCGTCCGCATCGCTGTCATCCGGAAACGTGCCCAGAAGACTGGCAGCATTGCCACGTTGAATGGCAATGCTAATTCTTTGGCCAAAGAACGACCCAGCCCTCTGGTCACGTGAAGTGTCTTTCGCATTTAGAATATTATTAGGGATTCATCTGGAATTTCGGCTCGCCCTCCTATACATGGGACGATGGGACTGAAACATAATAGGCGAAATTTAGGAGCACCATAGGTGCACCTATGATACACCCACATTTCCTGCCTACTTTCGTGGAATACAGACGTAACATTACGTTAATATTTTCAAAATTGAATCGGAATACGTTCTAATACTTTCCGAGAAGCGCCGCCACAACGAATTCCTACAAAGTTGACAATCTCATTGAATCCTTATCTCTTCATTATAAAATCTCGACATGTGTGTCGATATATTTTAATATTATACGACAAGTCGCGACACGACTTCCCGACCTGTCAGACGAGGTCAAGGCCGTGTTCGGTACTGAAAATCTTTAGTAAGTATCTACTTTGTCGGTAAGTTCTTAGCAACGTACCTGTTATGTGTCGCAGACTCGCAGATGGATTGTAAAATCAGCTGTTTTACAAAACCGCTAGTGGTTTTACAAAACAGCTCCATTATGTAAAACAACTGAACAACGTTCAACGGATATCTACATAATATACTCGTAATTACTGAACTTGAACACGCAGAATTGCATTTAACGTTTTACTTTATCAATGCAGCGGGTCAACGATTAGCGGTTTTGTAAAACAGCGTGAAAAGAAACGTCAGGTTGTAGCTCTAAATGTCGCTCATGGCTTTGTGTGTCGAAACAGAAATAAATAAAACGAGTACGATACGAATAAAAATTACCATAACTCAAGTGAAAACAATGATTTTAAGGACAATATTAATTAAAACTTATCAAAGTTTTATGAAAGACGCTCATTGTGACTGCAAATAAGCCATTTTGCATTATGTCTAAACGTCGGTAGCAGTTTTGTGAAACAGCGCAATGACGAACGATTAAACTGTACTGCTGTGTACTGTGATGGAGCTGTTTTGTAAAACCACTAGCGGTTTTCTAAAACAGCGGATTCGACAATCCATCTACGACGTTTGCACGACATAAGTTAGCCTAGGTTCCCATTGGCGCTTTTTTCCTGCAGCGATTTTTTCGCGCACTGGATTTTCAGCGCTCTGCTTAGCGCCGAGATTTGAAAATCCAACAGTATGTTATTTTGACGCGCTGGGATGCGCTCTGTTGGTTTCTCAATACGCAATAAAATCTCGCCACTATATTTTTACACCTGCGAACGTGGGATTAGAGATTCCATTGATGTTTAACCAGCAGTCCAGCACCCTAATTGCGTAAAACATCAATCTGAATCATTTTGAAAGATTTCTAAACCATTGCTTCATAAGTTTGAAAAATGTGTGCTCATCAATGTACATAATACATTGCGCTATTTACGTTGTTGAGTTGAACTGTCAGAATGAAACCTATTGCTACTAAATAATTACCCCACTGAACAAGTCCATCCATCGCGTCTTTCACAAAGTAAAGTGCTTTGCTGAGTTCAAACACTTCGAACCCACAACCTGCGACACGTAAGTCAGAGTCGTTACCACTGGGCCACCATAAGCTGTAACATCATTCTTTTTGTGGAACGAAGTTCTTTTACGGAGCTCGGTTTGAGTAAACTGGTAGAAATCGACAAGTCACCATCTCGAAAAAACGTTATGCCCCCTCCATTCAACTTTTTATTATGAGAGAGAGGGGGAGAGATACGGCTGAGGGAGAGAGCCTCCCGTCCCAGCCGCCGCGGGAGACGCTCCGGGCGTCGGGAGCCGCGCCACGAGACCCGGCCACCGTAGGCGCGGGCCTGCGGGCGGAGAGTAATGGGTAACTCACCGTCCGATCAGGACCAGACCCGTGCCGGACGGCGCGTACGTGTTCCACGCGCGCCTCAAAGAGATGTCAGCATCAAGGGAAGGGGCCCGTCAGGGCCGAAGCCTGCCGGGTCAGCGGGATTGTCCGAAAGGGTTACCGCTGGCCCGGAACATAAAGGGCTAAGGAAGGAACACGGGTGGGTTTTAGTCAGTAAGAGTCTGACACTCCCTTCCGCTCCACCCAGAGCGGGTCATTTGATGTTTTCCCATCCTGAAAAAAAAAATCGGAGAGATGGTTTTCATGGTTTTCGAGGGGTGCTGAAGCTAAACGTGAGGTCAAAATGAAAATCCAAGTTGGCGGCTGCGAAAAATTTTTCGTCATTTTGGATTTTTCGCAGCCGCCATCTTAGATTTTCATTTTGAACTTCGTTCCTGCTGGGGATCCCCCGACCCCACGTGTTTTTTTTTGTCACACACTTGTACTATTGTCACGTTTAACGTTATATAATTGTTATCTTGAAGATTAGTTTGTATCCGATTTTGTTATCAGTGAAGACTTGTTATCACAAATAAAGGCGTAGTGAGTTCGCATATTGTGTTGTTTTTCTTCTGCTGTAGGGCAAAGGCCCCTACTCTCATTCTGCTCCTTTTTAGGCTTCCATACCTCAAAAGGAAAAACGTAACCCTTATAAGATCACTTCGTTGTCTGTCTGTCAAGACCCTTTTTCTCAGGAAGGCGTGGAGTTATCAAGTTGAAATTAATATCAAATCGAAACGGTCGTCTCGCAGAAGGAGGCTGCGGAAAGGGAGAGGGAGATCTCGTTTACTCACCCGGCCCGCAGCAGGCGCACCGGGCGTCGGCGGAGGGCGGACAACGCCCTCTTCCCCCTAAATGGGTCCAGGGGCGACGGACTCGGGGACGTCCGTCGCCCCCCACACATCAGGACCCGAGGTGGCGGCGCGTAGAGATCCACGCGCGCCCCTCTTAGACGTCGCGGGGGGAGTCAAACACCTCACTCCCCCCCCTGACCAGACGAGGCCCGCCGCTGCGGGCCTCGTCTGGTCACCTGACTGAGATCGCACCATCAATTTTAATTGATAATGTCGTCGTGTTTATCAGATTTGAAAGGACGTAAGTCCGTACTTTTATCGTTGACAAAACTAACTTTGGAAGTCCATCGTGGACTATGGGTCAATCATAAATCAAGATCATCAGCTATGTACAATACCCGGGTATTAAGAGCGTTTACGCCGTACGGCATTTCATAATGCTTTCAAGCCCTAGTTTTTCGAAATGAATGAACCGATTTTAATGAAACTTCATACGCAAGAACCAAAGGTGTAAAAAGTAAGTTTAGAACAATTTCGAAAAATAGTGTTACAGCCAAATTAGACCGATTTTAAATTTTCCATAGAAACAGAGATTTCCAGTTATCTTTTTTTAAATAAGACATTTCGAAAACGTTCTTAAGTAACTTTTTAGACCTTTGTATCCTGCTTATGCGTATGAAGTTTAATTAAAATCGGTTCATTCATTTCGAAAAACAAGTGCTTCAAAATTTTGTATAAAATGCTGAACGGCGTAAACGCTCTTAAATGGCACATCGAATTTTAGACAAAGAAAGAAAGTAGAATAGATTCAGCTGCATCCGGTTATACTGTAAGCCGACCCCAACATAGTTGACAAAAGGCAGGCAGGTGATGATGAAAGAAAATAGAATAGATAATGAATATTTGTCACAGGAACACGTGCATACAAAAAGATAAAGTTAAATACAATAATAATCATCATCATCATCATTCCAACCGAAAAACGTCCTCTACTAGACATAGACCTCCCCCAAGCATCGCCACTGGACGGGTTCCGTGGTTCTCGCATCCAGCGGTCCTGCGGCCTTCACAAGGTCCATCTCTGGGAGGCCTTCCAACACCACGTCTTCCGGTACGCGGTTGCCACCAAAATCTTTTGGCCCCATCGTCCATCTGTTCTGCGAGCAATGTGCCCTGCGAGCAACCACTTCAGTTTGGCAATTCTTCGGGATATGTCGATTACCTTGGTTCTCCTACGGATCTCTTAACTTCTGATTCGATCACGCAGGGAAATTCCAAACAGCCCTCTTCATTACCCTTTGGGTGACTTTTAGCCTTCTAATAAATCTATTCTGAAACTCGATGTGCTATATTTATTTACGACCGGGTACTATATCTAGCAAAATCAGCCTATAATGTTCCCACTGCTGGGACACAGGCTTCCTCTCTGAGAGGGAGTGGCATGTACGTAATTCCACCACGCGGACCCAGTTTCTTAGTTCGTGGATTGTACTCTACCCAAACTAATGATTGAAAAAGTGTTCTTTTTCGTATGTTGCAGGTAGCAATAAAAATTATAGACAAATCAAGATTAGATGAAGATAATTTAAAGAAAACGTTCAGAGAGATAGCTATCATGAAGAAATTAAGACACCCACATATAGTGCGATTATATCAGGTAAGTAAGAATACACATATCCTAACATCAAACTTGTTTTCCCGGACGGTTAGGCACAGATGTGTCTATAGTACACTCACATTTTACCAGTTACGTTCAAGTCCCATGTAATAGGAGGCGAGCCTATTCTGGGCACGAATCCAGACTCCGGGCTGCTACTAAAAATTAGCTGATCGAAAAACCTAATAACACATTTCTCGACCTGAGAATCGAACCCAGGACCTCATGCTCAACAGTACCGCTTGCGACCACTACACCAACGAGGCAGGATACCTTTTTTATATCAGTCTCCGTGCCTCGGAAAGTAAGTTAAGCCGTTGGTCGCAGTCATTCGTAGATCTTTGACAGTCGTCACAGGTAGTCAGAAGCCTGAAAGTCTGCCATCTAGTCCTACCGCAGGCTATTGTATTACCCAGTAACTAAACTTATGTTGTGGAGTTCAGATAGCCAGTCGCTCTATGTAAAATACTGGTATTCAGCTGAATCCGGTTAAGCTGGAAGCCGATCCCACCATAGTTGGGGAAAGGCAGGCGGATGATTACTTAAAACTTTTCTCACGAGATGTCCTTCTTCTGGATGTGATACAAATTAATGATTTTATTAATATTTTCAGGTTATGGAAAGCAGTCACACAATATATTTAGTAACAGAATATGCTCCGAACGGAGAAATTTTCGGTAAGTGATATTTTAATGCCGGAACTCTTTAAGAAGGTATTAAAATATACTTGGACTTTAAGCAAAACTTTTTATCTTTTTATATCTTTATATCTTATTAATCACCAGATTAGTCGTTTTTGTGTCATCTTTAACAAAAATTAAATAAACCACTAGCTTTCTCCTGAAGACCATGAATTATTGTCCTACGTTGTTAGATTAGCATAAAATTCTACCGTAATATCTGGACTGACCTCTGAGTTTCTTCTGTATTACTTCTCAGAGAGCAGTCAGCTAGGAGATAGAAGAAAAGGAGGTGTCATGCGCAGTGCAACAAAGCATTTTAACCCTGATCTGTCCTGCAAATGATTATGGTAGCTGGGTCCCTGTTTTTTTCACCTATCTGTAACCAAGTGTTCTTAATCCCCAGACCATCTAGTATCCCGAGGCCGCATGACGGAGCCCGAAGCGGCGCGCGCGTTCGCACAAATGGTGGCCGCAGTGGGCTACTGCCACGCGAACGGGGTCGTGCACAGGGACCTTAAGGCAGAGAACTTGCTGCTGGATAAAAATATGAATATTAAGGTCAGTGTTATTCATTGTATTTAGTAGGCAGATGTGAGTGGGAACGCCGAGAAAGTTCGAAAAGTTTCGCGTCCGCCATCTTGGATTTTCATTTTGACATCTCCATCGGCTTTAGCACCCTCGAAAACCATGAAAGCGATACCCATGATAAAAAATTTGACGTTTTTTGCAATCACCATCTTGGATTATTATTTTGAGCCCAATTTTGTTATCAGCGACCTCGTAAACCATGAAAATGACACCCATGTCGAAAAAAAAATAAAAGAAATAAATAATAAGATCAAAAATTACTGGCGAGTTGTGGGTGTACTTACACTCCTGCCCAACCCTTTGATTGAATACAGGCGTGATTTTATGAAGAAATCTCGTTCGTGAAATTAATCTCAAGTGGATTCGCGCAAGTGAAAACGTACTACCCACGCTAAACAGTCGCGCTGGCGACCAGGAAACCAACGGGGCAGATATTAAAATGCCAAGAGAATAACGATATCACATCAATAACTAAAATAATTTTGCAATGTTGCCACCTAAAAAATATTATTTTTACGCCTTATAGATTCTGAATGAATCTCATAAAAAAATATAATGGTATTTTAATAGATATCTCTTACAAAACTCTCACTTGGACATTCCTTAACGCTTCAGATATGAAAGAAGTCTCTGAAATATAGTCTAGCTAGGTGAAAGATTGTTTTTTTTTACAAAGAATGCTTTTTAGATCTTGCATCGTAATTGATATTCTTTTAACAATTTTTATAGACTGCTTCGTTGGTCCAGTGGTCGCTAGCACAACTGGTGAGCTTCAGGTCAATCCTGGGTTCGATTCCCAGATTGCATGCATAATCAGCCTATAATGTTCCCACTGCTGGGACACAGGCCTCCTCTCTTCGAGGAGTGGGCTGTAATCTACCACACGGGCCCAGCGCGAGTTGATAGATGTCACATGTCTTTGAATTGTTTTTTGGTTCTAGGACATGCCGGTTTCCTCGCGATGTTATCCTTCACCGTTTTGAGAGCAGTGGTGATGAAATTATTTACGCAAAGTAAAACGCCTGTCTGGGTTCGAACCCACGACCTACAACTCGTAAGTAGGGGCCTTACCACTGGGCCACCACTGCTCTAGGCTCTCCAGCACCCTAATTGCGTAACACACTATTACTCTCAATTTGAATCATTTTGAAGCATATTTGTAATCCATTGCTCCATAATGTTCGAAAAATGTGTCTGCTCAACAATGCAAATAACTCAATGAATGTTGTTGAACTGTCAAAATGAAACCCATTGCTATTGATAGTGTGTTACGCAATTACCATGCAGGTTGGGTAAAGTGTAATTGAGTTTTCCTGTTAGGAATGTCTTAGTCTGGAGTTTGAATGAAGGCTGGGTTAATGCCAGCGGGCTCGGACATGGGATTAATAGCTTAAGTGGTGATGTGTACTGCATTTACATATCTGGCTAACTCTTCGAGAAATAGGTACATTCGCATACAAAGGGAGCCTTTGGTCATAAACTGGGCATTAAACCTATTTCTGGATTGCTGCTGACAACTAATAGAAAAAAGGGAATGTGGCTGTGTCATGGACACGGCCGTGTGTTGTACGTGAATACGTTTACGTAACGGGGTTGATCCGCTCCGCCGCATTCATTCGTATACGTTCCCGGCACTGCTTGACTTGATCATATGGTGTTTTATTGTTACCATTTCATTGCTATTGAGAAGCCCTTTTCAACCGTATACGATCTTTGTTTTTGTCTTTTTGACGCGTAAGCATAGGCCGACATTATATATTTTTGATATTATTTTTATTTTAAGATAAGTATTATATTCACTGTCACTATTTTACACTAATGTGTAATGAAACTTAAACGAACGTCGTAGCTTTTCCAAGTCAAAAGTTATACTAAGTGGAAATCTCGATACGCCACAGTCCTCACTTGGCCTAATGAATTCTTAGATCCTTTAGTTATCCAAAGATGACAGCGATGCGGACGAGTACTTTGCGCCTAAGTGTCCTTTGATTTTGTATTTATTTGTGTAGTAAGTTAGTCATTTAATTTATTATCTAGTGTAAATAGTTTGTATTTATTTTTGATTAATCTTAAATGTGAATAATAAATATTGCTATCCAATAATGTAATTGAATTTAGGATGGAGATGATAGATATGGAGCTGCACTACCAAACTGTATCCCCCGATTTTGTAATCATTGGCTTTTGAAAGAAGAAGAAAGAAAATTGCGTTTATTTGGCAAAAAAACCTTAAAAATAAAAAACTAAACAAATTCAAAATGATTAAAAATAATAATGCCAAAAGGGCCTCAGCTCAGCATAATGCCAGATGGCAACACAAAGTGCACCACCTGACGCTGATTTTCAGCTGCTGCCCACACTTTTTTGACTTGCCTCCCACTATGGAAGCAATTTTCAAAGTCAAAGCATTTATTTCAAATAGGCACATGAAAGGCACTTTTGGACGTCAGAAATTACGTGTACGTTACCCCAGCAAGAAAGTGTCTCCTAGAGTTATAGGAGTAGAACGTATAATATGTGCCCTATCTGCTGTAAATGTGCCCCCAAATAAAAAATGTGTGCCCCCTGTCGTTTTGGAAAAAAACGGAAAAAACGATTCCTGCTGGGGTAACGTTTTTCTAGCAGGAAAATTCTAAACGAATGATCGGAGAGAGAAAAATTGTGCATGGCCAGAGAGCTTATATGTGTGCCAAAATGTGCCCCAAAAAAAAAAATCTGTGCCCCTTCAGGTTTTCGAGATATTGCATTTCCTGCTGGAGTAACGTTTTGATGAATCGTATATCTCTACAACCATTGCATGTGCCCCTGTAGAGTAAACATACACGAGTAGCTCTTAATGTGTGCCCCTTTGTGCCCCAATTAGTTTTAAGAAAATATTTATAGTTTTCAAGTTATAGCGGTTTTATGAAAACCCGAAAAAACATCGCAGCGCCTAAATTAGACAAGAAACAAGTTCGCTGAAAACTGTATTCGGTCCTTCTTGACGCTAATAATAACCATACAAAGTTTCAAAACTATTCATGCATGCGTTTTTGCTAAAAGTCAAAACGATGGTGTCCTAACTTTGACGGCAAAATACAAGGAACCGGCTCAATCCGAGATGTGTAGGTGTAAACCAAAATCATGTGCCTTTAGTCAAAAATATATGGTGAAAATATTCAGCTTGGAATGGTTCGCATTAAGTAAATATTAACAAATAACCAAAATATGTAAGCAACGGCTGGTTATCCGACCAAATTTGAATGACTACTAAAAAGCGACGGATTCATACATATCGATGACCTTCTTTACTTTACTCACTAACCGGTTCACACGTGTTGTGCCTGAGTACACTGACTTACAAAAGTAATAAGTAATTAAATAAAGTTGTTATTGGATTATATTCTACTAGCTGTTTCTATGACGTTACACATGATTAAGTACATGATTATAAATAGTAGCCTAAGTGCTATTCCAAGGTAAGCTATCTTCTCGATTCTAAATTTCATTAAAATACATCCAGTAATTTATATACTACTAAAAAGAGGTAGCTCTTTTTTGTATATAAATAAAAAGCCCGTATTTGTCTTTTTATATTAGGTACATATATATTTATTGATAAGCCGTAGGTTAGATAAATTAACAGTACAATGCGTGCCACGAATGATGAGACTTGACCCCGCCTCCCCCGCTCTTTCCGCCGCCCCTATGACATCCAGTCCCGTCCCGCACTCAGACCTCATACCGCTAAAGATACTTAAAATCGTGTACTGCGCATGTCAAACCACGTGGTGTGTCAAGTCTCATCTTTTGTGGCACGCATTGTATGTTTTTCATCATTAAGGGGAATGCTCCAACTAGCCCGCGAAATTCAAAATTTCTTGCGTTTTTTGCAATTTGCAGGCCAGTGCTAGGTTGTATGTTGATTAAAATATTATTCGCGGCTGTAAGACGTATGTAGTTACAGAATTATAATCATCAATACAACCTTCCAAGTTCATAAAGGTGTAGGAACCAAAAAAAAAAGAGAAAAAGTCAGCCCTACTACACCTTTATGAACTTGGAGGGTTGTATTGATGATTTTGATGATTATACTTCTTAATAATATTTTAATCAACATACTACCTAGCACTGGCGTGCAAATTGCAAAAAACGTAAGAAAATTTGAATTTCGCGGGTTGGTTGGAGCATTCACCTTAACCAAATAAATTTTGGTACCTACAGTTTTGAGAGTTTTATTTAGTGTATATGTCGCAGGTTTTTCATATAATTGGGTTTTTGATGAAAAACCGGAAGACGACACATATCTATGAGGAATTTATAATTATTAACGATTATATTAAAGCTGATTATGTAGTGTCACATAATTTTGATTTGATGGCGTTTTAGATATATAAGTGTCATTCCACAGTCAGGTGATAATGTTGTTACGTAGGTATATGGGATAAATATGTTTATTTATAGCCAAATACCATCAGATAATTTGTGCATATTCGATGTTTACAGTTATATCTTTATGCGGTTTACTATACTAACACACTTTATCTGAATCTATGTATAAGCAAATTACTCGTAAGAAAATTATTTATCTGTGATTTAAAATTTAATATTTTTTTACACAATATTATACTTAATACTGATCTGTGATTTTTTGTGATGCGAATTTACTAATTATATGTTAGACTTAGATGAATAACTGATCTGTGATTTAAATAATAATGACTACACAACGTGCAAATAATTTCTTTGATCTGTGATTTGAAGCAATAATTACTTTAAGAATTAAAATTAAGGGTATAAAAATAATAATTTCCACATAAACAAGCGGTTTCATTTATTATAGTCACAAGGTGCATTTAATATATTTTTTAATTAGCCCCCAAAACTTTTGAACGCGACTGTACGGACAACAGCTTAGGTATAATACGTCCAATAAAGAAGGTCATCGATATGTATGAATCCGTCGCTTTTTAGTAGTCATTCAAATTTGGTCGGATAACCAGCCGTTGCTTACATATTTTGGTTATTTGTTAATATTTACTTAATGCGAACCATTCCAAGCTGAATATTTTCACCATATATTTTTGACTAAAGGCACATGATTTTGGTTTACACCTACACATCTCGGATTGAGCCGGTTCCTTGTATTTTGCCGTCAAAGTTAGGACACCATCGTTTTGACTTTTAGCAAAAACGCATGCATGAATAGTTTTGAAACTTTGTATGGTTATTATTAGCGTCAAGAAGGACCGAATACAGTTTTCAGCGAACTTGTTTCTTGTCTAATTTAGGCGCTGCGATGTTTTTTCGGGTTTTCATAAAACCGCTATAACTTGAAAACTATAAATATTTTCTTAAAACTAATTGGGGCACAAAGGGGCACACATTAAGAGCTACTCGTGTATGTTTACTCTACAGGGGCACATGCAATGGTTGTAGAGATATACGATTCATCAAAACGTTACTCCAGCAGGAAATGCAATATCTCGAAAACCTGAAGGGGCACAGATTTTTTTTTTTGGGGCACATTTTGGCACACATATAAGCTCTCTGGCCATGCACAATTTTTCTCTCTCCGATCATTCGTTTAGAATTTTCCTGCTAGAAAAACGTTACCCCAGCAGGAATCGTTTTTTCCGTTTTTTTCCAAAACGACAGGGGGCACACATTTTTTATTTGGGGGCACATTTACAGCAGATAGGGCACATATTATACGTTCTACTCCTATAACTCTAGGAGACACTTTCTTGCTGGGGTAACGTACACAGAAATTACAACAAATAGAATTGATTCTAGTCGCCCATTCCAAAAGGTAGTTTTCGTATGGAGAAGAATGGGCAAGAAACTCCACCGTTACTCTTTTAAAATGTTTTACAATATTTTGTATACATTAATTATATAATAATAATATGTGAAGACGATGCACCTAAAATAAAATTACTATACCACACAATAGGTAAAAGAATTAAAAATGAAACTATGACATATAAATTAATTATCTGATAGAAACATGGTGCTCACATATTTACAAACATGGCAAAAGTAAACGATTTTCATTTAAATAAAAAAAAGGTAAGTGTATTTATGTCTTATGTCAGTTTGTATCAGATGCAACAACTCATAAAATGTAGGTAGGTCTTGACATTCGCAGGTAGGAACGAAATTGTTTTGGATAATTTTTTATTCCTTTGCAAAACAACATAAAGTAGTCGCTCTCCTCCATTCGATTAACGGATAATGGATCTTCCCAAATTCGTCGATGCTTTCGTTTTCGTCTCCGGCGTCTTCAAAGTAATAAAGCCAACGGCAGTGTTTCCTCGTCGAAATCCATTTTGTTACTGAGTGTATTGTATGGCGATAATTTTCTACAAACACGCGACAAAAACGTAACGTATTTGCCACGCGTCTGCGACGTCCTCGCTGCGCAGCCGCGGCGTGTTCGCGACGCATTCGCTGCGCGTCCGCCCCGCCCCGCAGCCGCTTCCAAACCGCTAGTATGATAAGGCCCTAAACGCGCGGTTTTTACATCAGTTTACTGTCTTATCTTTCTAACAGCATAAGCGGCCGAGCTAAGCCGCCCCGCAAGAGATGTTATGTGAGGTCCCCATTGTAATTTGTCGTCTAGCGTGATTCCCAGAAAAACAGATTAATCAACAAATTCCAGTTTTTCTCCATTCAGTATGATGTCACATTCACTACTTCTAACATTAATTAAATCTAATGCATTTGGTTTTCTTTTCAGTTAGTACCAAAAAAAAAATTAGCACACCAAAACACAATAATACTGCACAGTTCGAGGATTAAACGTTTAGCAAAGTCGACCCTAATTTACGAAACCCTGACCCATAGCAGCATGTTGTGTCAACTGTCTACTTAATTAGGCATATCTAGTACTAAAGTCTATTCATGTTTCCAATTGATGTTATTTATTATTTATTTATTTATTTATATATACTTTATTGTACACCAGAAAATGTGTGTGTTTGTTATTTCAAGTTAAACAAATGTTAACTTTATTTTAGTAGTATTTAAGTTCATTTCAGAGTGACTAGCAGCACTATTTAAAAAGTTATAAAAACGTTTGAAGTTGTGGCGTTTTTTTTTGAAGTTGAACATTATTGTGTGGGCATTAAAGTTATTTTTCACGTTTGGCAAATAAATCGCGAACGGTGATTAAGTTATCTGTGAATATGCAGTGTTTCTGTGGCAAAAGAACAATTTCTTTAGTTCCTTTTTTCTCCACAGCTGGCAGACTTTGGCTTCAGCAACGAATACACAACAGGATCCCCCCTCGCCACGTGGTGTGGCAGCCCCCCTTACGCGGCCCCCGAGCTCTTCGAAGGGAGACAGTACGACGGACCTAAAGCCGATATTTGGGTGAGTTGTTTCTATGCCCAAATGCTAGACTTCTTAAACATCTGTGGCGTAAATACTCGAGCTCACCAAATACTCGAGCAATTTTTAATTGTAAAATTTAAAAGATCTAAATCAAAAAGAAAACAGAGTACAAAATAGCGTGTAAGAGTTGAATCCCAATAAAAAACAGATCCGTCTACGCTTATATCGGTCGTAACCACGTTGGATCATTTATCTCATTCAGCAACAATTTTGAAGGTTTAAAAAGGTTGAGCTGAATGGCTGATCATACGCCATGTTCGTGAACGGGCGCCGTCAGTAGGGTAGGGACTGGTCATCTCTTAGCTGCCACGGCTTATTTTAATTATTTTATTGTTTTTTATTTCTATTTGCTGTACTCTTGACGCTTTTAATGTATTTTTAGTGCTTGGCCAGACTGGCAGTGCGGGGCGGGGAGCAGCGCGGGTGCGGGAACGCGCGCGATCTGCCTATCCGCAGTCGAGCGCGGCTTCGTTCTGAGTGTTGTCGCGTCCAGTGTTTGTCAAAATATAATATGGATGAAGAAGACTTATTTTTACTAGAAAAAAAGGTCGAACTAGTTTGAGTACCCCGGTCCCCGCGAGGGTCGCCCGCGTGCTCGCCGCGCCGAGCAGCCCGCGCCGCTCCGCGCCCGTGTGCCCACAGTGGACGCTCAAATGAAGTTCTTATGTTTGAGTACGCCGCCCCGCGCCCGCTTTTGCAGTCTTGCCAATCACTTACATCGTTCTCACATATGTATAATTATAAATTCAACATTAATGATGTAACTAATATTTTTGTAACAATATAATTTAAAAGAGTGTCCATAGAGTTTCTTGGAATTTGAAGTCTATCCGGAAAATGTCTGAAATTATAATGACTTCAACTAATATCTCCTTTTCTTTCCACAGTCACTTGGCGTAGTCCTGTACGTGCTGGTGTGTGGAGCCCTGCCATTCGACGGCAGCACACTACAGGAGCTTAGAAGTGTTGTGCTGAGCGGAAAGTTCAGGATACCCTACTTTATGTCACAAGGTGAGATTTAAAAATCGCCCTCAGTTCCAACTTTAAATTTCTTAACAACCATGCAAATTAAACAGAGACCAAAAAATAACTTTCGTTTTTTCGACGCCATATTGAATGTCGCAAATGCTATAATCCCCCGAAATCCCTGAAACAGACACCTACAATCCGTCTTATTTTGTAAAAAATTGAAAACTTAGATAAAGTGAACTGTCATTCTACCTGACAGCTCACTTCTCACGATGACGTTTTGCTTTGGAGGTTAGAGGTAAGGAGAACCGTCTCATATGGGAGGAAAGTTGAAAAAATGTCCAGCTAGAAGCAGAAAATAACAGTTCAGAAACCCTCCACAATGGCGCCAGCGTAGACAAAGGGTATGGTATGAATGTAGCAGTTGTTCACGGATTGAAGTATGCCGAGTTAGAAAATTTAATATTTTTAGTGACTAGAGTAGTTAGTGACAGCCCTGTATACCAAACCTCGACTATTTACGTGGTCCAAAATAATTTTGTAAACATAACCTAAAATTACTGCTGTGAGAAAACCCTGTAGCTACCGTGGCGCCACCCTAACTTAAAGAATGACGGACACGTTTTCACAACTGAGTCAGTTCTCACCTCTACCATCCATCATCATGCTGAGATAGAGCCTTTTGGCCTCGTATAGGACTTTCTGTTTCATTTTCCTTTTGTTACTTTTTTTTATATAACTTGGTTTTTTATTTTGCTGTATTTAGTTTAGTTTGTGATCTTCCTGTACGAGTCGCAATAAATACTTTTTCTTTCTTTCTTTCATCATTTTTACTGAAGAGATTGGCAGTTGTTTCAGTAATTTTACTTCTCATTTTGCATCACAGTGATCTTTATTCCCGTTTTTATAAGGCTGTTGTCATTTGTCCTTAATTGCTATCTTATTGAAATGTGCGCCAAAATAAAACATCTAATTCAACGAACTATAAAAAAAAATTAGAGCATCTCGTTAAGGAAAGGGGTGCACATACGTGCGCGTAAGCTAGCGATTTGACAACTTAGGTACTTAAATACCGCTAGTACAGACGCCAGCACATCAAGTTACTACTACAATCTGTCAAATTTCTTTAATAGATTTTCAACTTTATAGCTAAAGCATAAGGTTCAAAGTTGATTGGTAAAATTTGACAGTTTCGGGTAGCTTGATGTGCTGGCGTCTGTACAACGCGTTGCCAACTTGCTTCATGTTGTGAACTTTGCGATGAATACATTGCTTATCGGGCGCGCGTTAAAATGTATACTTTAATTTTCTTATTTGATCATTTAGAAAAAAAAAATACTGGAACGCCGATAATTCGTGTTTACTTACTATCTAAAACACGATCTACACGATCTATCTTACACGATTTTATTCAAGAATTTAGATTTGGGAAATCACAATTTATAATGATTATGTAGCAGTTACTGCACCTCTTATTTCGATTTGGCGCAAATTTTCAATTTCAGCCTGTATATACTTTATTGTACACCATAAAAATACATAACAAAAAATTTATCGAACACTAAAAAACATACAATGGGCGGTCTTATCGCTTTCTGCGATCTCTTCCAGGCAACCTTGGAATGGACAGTGATGTGCCTAGACATAAATGAAAAACGGGCGTTTTGGGGGAGACTGTCTGTAACTTTGACGTTCGAAAAGTGCTGATTTTCTGTCTAATTTGAATAAATGACTTTTGATTTTCTCTCTCCCACAGATTGCGAACACCTAATCCGTCACATGCTGGTCGTGGAGCCAGAGAAGAGGCTCTCGCTCCGCAGTGTAGTCAGACACAGGTGGCTCGCCGCGCACCAGCCCGGCCCGGGGCCAGGACATTATGGTGAGTCATACATTATACAATAGTTACTTCCTAATATTTATCTTTCAGAAGATACTTAGCCACGAACTCTTCAGAAGATGCTCAGCCACGACCCCTCTGAAGACACTTAGCCGCGAGCCTTCTAAACGTACTTAGCCACAAAGCCCTCTGAAGAGGGACTCGTGGCTAAGTATTACATAATACTTAGCCACGAGCCCCTCTGAAACTAGTGGTGATACAATGAGAGAAGAGAATGAGGCAATCCGCAATGTGGTAAGGTAGATGACTCGCGGTGCACCAACCGGGGCCGGGGCCCGGTATGGTACCCGTAGGATAACATCATCATCATCTGCCAGCCTTTTCCCAGCGATGTTGGGGTCGGCTACCAGTCTAACTGGATGCAGCTACTTAGCTGCATCTTGTTAGACTGGTAGCCGAAATACTGGTACTTACCAGTATTTTACATGGACCGACTGCCTATTTGACCGATACCACTTGGTTGATTGTCAGACTTGGGCGTCTGACATCCATTACATATCGAAACCCCTCCGTGCTGTTGTCATTCGTAGATCTTTAACAGTCGTTACGGGTCAAACGACTGCCAAAGAGCTGCTTTTCGAGATACGAAGAGGTTTCGGTATGTAATCGATGGTTACCCTGTCAGGCAAAGCGTAGCTTAACACTTTTCTATCGATTAATGTGGTTGTTACTTAGCTACGATCTCTTCTGAAGTTAACATACTTAGCCACGAGCCTCTCTGCATTTACTGATTTGAGCACGAGACCCTCTGACATACTTAGCCACGAGCCCCTCTGCATTTACTGATTTGAGCACGAGACCCTCTGACATACTTAGCCACGAGCCCCTCTACATTTACTGATTTGAGTACGAGACCCTCTGACATACTTAGCCACGAGCCCCTCTGCATTTATTGACTTTGCCACGAGCCCGTCTGCATTTACAGACTTAGACACGAGCTGCTCTAACTTTACTTATTCACAAGACTCATTTAGCTGCGACCCTCATTAACTTCTTTAGCCATTAGCCCCTTTAACGTAACTGGCCACGAGCTTCCTAAAGTTACTTAGCCACGAGCCCCTCGAAATGAAGTTAGCCGCGACCCTACAAATTGGTTAGCCACCTAATGCCACGTAACCGCCTGCAGCGGCGTGGGGCGGCGCGTGCTCGTGCCACGCGAACGGCGCGACGCGCACGGACGCGGCGCAGCGCGACACCGTGGTCGCGCACATGCTGACGCTGCCCGGCCTCACGCACCAGCACATTGAACAGGTGAGAGACAAAACTATTTCATATTTAATAGCGCAAGAAATTATACTAATACTAGCAATGCCCCGCGGTTTCACCCACATAAGTTTCGACCCCATGGGAAAATCGGGATAAAAAGTAATGATAGAAGAAGTAGTGAAGAAAGAAGAAGAAGTAGTGATGATGATGTAATGATGTATGTAGTGATGTTAATCTTGGTTATAAACTAGCTTTTTGCTAAATTTCATCCAATTCTGTTCTGTACTTTTTGCGTGAAAGTGTAACAAACATCCATCCATCCATCCTCACAAACTTTCGCGTTTAAAGTAGGATTAGTTGGATAGGATAAAAAACTAATAATCAAGAAAAATAATTAACAAAGACAAAAACGTGTATAAAAAATAGGGAGTTCTGTACCACGAAAAATTACTTTGAAGGCCTTAATAGGCCTTTAAAAGAAAAGGGGAAAATATAGGGAAGACGTTTGCCCAACAGTGGGACAATATAGGTTAACAAAAAATAAGCCTATTGTAGCTGCTAGGTAGTGGTCGGTGATGAGAAAATGAAAACTGCGAAAACTTTGGTTCAGACCAATTAGAACGGAATGCATGTGCGCCGGGCGCGCGCTTTTCGCGCGTGGCGCGGTCGGGAGATTTTGTGGCACTAACTTCGATTAGTTCGATCTGTTTGCAATGGCGGCCGCAGCGGTAGGCGGGGTGAGGGCGGATGTCGCGCATCATCCAATCAGAGCGCCCGTGTGCAGTCCGTTCTTGTTGGCTTTCGTTTTAATTTTATAAAAATACAATAATTGTAAAAGAAAACATACTTTTAAGGTATACATGTAATAGAATATCACTAAGATTAAAAAGACGGGCGGACCGCGATACCATCGTCAACACCTATAGTTAATATTTTAAAACTAGTTTCTTAGAACTTCACGCCAGGAGCCTGTATAGCAAAAAATGCGACATGTTTGTCCAAAAATTACAAATTTTCACGACAAGTGCAGTTTAATAAAGAATTAAAACCAATAAAAAATATACTATACACATACAATCCTAACCTAACTAGAACTATGAACAAACAGGTTACTTTATATCTACAACAGGAAGAAGTTGCCCAAGAAAACAAGTGAAACCGCATGTCATGTATATATTCAACCGAATTCAGAACCTTCTCCTTTTTTGAAGTCGGTTATAAACAACTTTAAAAATTGTGGGATGATCGCCTGTCGGTTTTATTAAATAGGCCTCTGGTTCCTTCACCCTCACAACTTTTTCATACTTTTATTAAAAAGAAAGAAAATACTTTTATTTGTGGTAAAAATGACGCACCAAAAGAACACAAAAAGAAAAAGAATTATCTTGTTATATAAAATGTCTAAAAATTAATATTTTTCCACAGGCAATCCAAGAAGACCGCTTCGACCACATATCAGCCATATACCACTTATTAATGGACAAGTTACAACAACGGACGAGCGCTAGAAATAGCCTTCAGCATAGAGGTATGATCACACGGCATACACGGGCAACTAAAATTACGCATATCTTGCCAATGGCAATTCCTATACCATCTTGGCATTGCCCTAAGTTGCATTAGTTAAGGTGATATATTGAATAATAATAATAATAATAATTTTTATTTCTGAGTATATGGTACATTAGGATCTTAATATTAAAAAGTTTCACATACACTACCGTCGCCGGTGTAGAAATATTACAAAGTTAATAATGTCAAGTTTTATAAGCACAATTTTTGTATAATATATTAGTTATGAATGAAATGTCAAAAAAGAAACAGTACAAGTCAATAGGTATACATACACACACAAGGTAATCTTAAAATAGCAATTACAGACCGATCTCATTAGCGACAGTCATCGCGAAGGTATTTGACAGCATGCTTAATGCTCAGTTAAACAATACAATAACTTTGCACGATAACCAGTTTGGGTTCAGGTCCAAACTGTCCACAGATAGTGCTATACTGAGTTTAAAGCATGCTGTCAGATATTACACCGATCGGAGCACGCCTGTTTACGCCTGCTTCCTCGATCTGTCCAGAGCATTTGACCTGGTTTCGTACAAAGTGCTGTGGAGGAAGTTGCTTGATAGGCAAGTTGCACCTGAGATTGTTAAAATCTTCCAGCACTGGTACGGGAACCAGGTCAATAATGTTAAATGGTCGGGAGCTCTGTCGGACTCGTACAGGTTGGAGTGCGGGGTGAGGCAGGGAGGATTGAGCTCACCAACGCTCTTCAATCTGTATGTCGATGGACTTGTTGCCGGGCTCAGCAGCCGCCATGTTGGATGCCATGTTGATGATGTTTGCTTTAACAACATCAGCTACGCTGATGATATGGTGCTGCTGAGCGCGTCAATAGGGGGACTCAGAGAACTAATAAGCTTTTGCGAAACGTACGCTCATACACATGGCCTAAAATATAACGTTAAAAAGAGCGAGCTTATGGTTTTCAATGCGGGTTCTAAATGTCCGACGGAGGTTCCACCAGTAAGGCTATGTGGGGTGCCCTTGGAGCGGGTACATACTTTTAAGTATCTGGGCCATATTGTGACGTCCGACCTGAAGGACGATGCTGATATTGAGCGAGAAAGGAGGGCGCTGTCGGTGAGGGCGAATATGATTGCACGCAGGTTTGCTCGTAGCTCCAAGGACGTGAAGATCACCTTGTTTCGAGCCTACTGCACATCTTTATATACGAGTAATCTGTGGGTGTCATATTTGCAGAAATCCTACAGCGCTCTCCGCGTTCAATATAATAACGCGTTGAGGGCTCTGCTGCGGCTGCCTCGCTTCTGCAGCGCGTCGAGAATGTTTGCGAGTGTCCGCATTGACTGTTTTTATGCCAGCATGCGCAAGAGGGCAACCTCGATAGCGAGTAGAGTGCGGGGCAGCGGCAACAGTCTTCTTGCCGTTATTGCCAACAGGTTGGACGGGCCTTTCATGCGGCACTGGCAGGGCTTACACGCACCCGTATATCGGGCGTGGGGGAGGTAAAAATTGTATTTGACATTTTATTAATTTATATTCTAATCAATGCTGACATTTTTATAATTTTATTTATTTATTTATTTTTCTTTTTGACAAATTTAATTACGTATTATTATTATTATTATTTTTAATTGATCACAATTTTATTCGGGGTTTTTAATTGTTTTAAATTTAATATTATATTTTATAATTCATTTTTAATGTATGTGTGAATCTATGGACTAGAATTGTCTGAAATAAATAAATTATTATATTATTAAAATGTAATGTCAAAATTTAAAAAAAAAATGTGGTTTTTCTATTTCGTATTACTTGTTAAATATGTGGAATAGGGATTTAACATTTTGGTATATGTTTTTGACTCTTTGGTCTAGTATCATGTAAAAGGAATACACGATTCAATGAATTTTTCTCGATACAATAAATTGCAAAGTTATATCTTTTTTTTTACTTTTTCGACATCACAGCGTAGGTAATGCTTAAGAATTATTCAATGGAATTTACTTTAAAACAGAGAATTATCATATAAAAGTTTACTCAAAGTAGTTTTAAATTGAACTCATTTATTTTGTTAAAAAAGGAGTATATTCGTTTTGACTCATACGTCGTCTTATTCAGAGCACACGCACACTATAGCCATCACTCTTCTTTTGCGTTACAAAAGTAATTGCATCACTTTCGCTCGCTTAGTAGGTTTTCGAGGATTTTAGATTTTCGAGGTAGCGCCTTAACCAGAATTGCCAAGAATTGCACAATATTGTTGCTATAGGCGGACCGCTTAACTGAGACGTTGCCGAGGTAACATCAACTTTGAAAGTTATTTTGAATCAAAATGGCGCGACAATCGGTATGACAGCCTCTATATAAAAATCTACAATCCCCGTTTTGATCAAATGATCCATAAAAGGAAAGGCTGTTTCACCAATTTATGTTAAATATTATTGTTTTAGATTCGTTAGACTCAACGACTGGGCAACCTCTGGATCTCACTAGCTGTAAGGTAAGAAATCTACAAAATTTAAAAACATTTATTTTAAAATTTTAGTTCGACTTCGATCAACAATTTACAAACATCTAAGTAACACTTCGTTCCACTTTGATTCTTAGGGCGAAATTCACAGACGGCACTTTGGCTTGACTTTGCTAATTGGTTTGCCCTTCATACGAATAAGAACATTATTAGTATAAAATTAAAGTTTATATTCATTTAAAATGCTTGTTTACACCTAAGAATATAAACATTAAAATAAGGTTCATATTTAGGTATGAAACGCTTGCAAAGCAAAGTAAACTGTAAGTGCGGGTTGTAAATCTCGCCCTCAGAGGTAAACCATTTTTTAAGTCAATCAGACAGACTTTTATCTCTTTTTTTATTTAATCATTAAGAAAGTACTTACTCATACCAAATATCATATTCCTCGCAACTAAACTAAACGTATTTCTAGAACGTAGAAGAAGAACAAATGGACGCCGAAGAGTCCACCGCACAAGACTGCCTCGTCACAGTTCCGTGTGAACCAGTAGACTATCTGACTGACCAGCCTGAAAACTTGGAGAAGGTAAAATATGCTAAGATACTATCACTAGTTTAGTTTATGTTAGCCTAACGAAGAGGCTCCTGAAACAATACATCGCAAAAACTATTTGTTCGAAAAATTGTCACTGACAATAGAATTTTTAGCAATGCTTTGATTAATTTGAACTTTTTCAATAGTCTAACTTGACTGTGACGCATTGCGCGTGGTGGAGGGGGCAACGCCACCATTTTGAGGTAATTTTGCTGCGTATCGAGATTTCCAAATAGTATAACTGTCGACTCGGAAAAGCTACGACATTCGTTTAAGTTTCAATCGTCAGCTCTCTTCAAAATCTATCGATTGCATACAAAATATTAGTATAAAATAGTGACAGTGAAACTGTGTTAAAATATAAAGAAAAATAATATCAAAAATATATAATTTCGGCCTATACGCGCCAAAAGCCAAATCCAAATACAGAAATCTTATACGGTTGGAAAGGGCTTCTCAAGAGTAATCAAATGGTATCAATAAAACACCATATGACCGAGTCAAGCAGTGCCGGGAACGTAAAAGAATGAATGCGGCCGAGCGGATCAACGCCGTTACGTAAACGTATTCACGTACAACACACGGCCGTGTCCATGACACAGCCACACCCCATTTTTTTCTTATTTGTCAGTTTTGAGTGTAGGAAATCGGAACAGATTGGAACAAGAAAACGAGCAGCTCAACGCTAAAGCTCTTTATTCTGAACGAAACTAACTTTAAAATTCACTGGCATGACCTTTCTACATATAAAAACGGCAAATAGGTGGCGTGCTACTTGCGACTTCCGTTTATTAACCGTAGACGGTATTTATAGCACCAGAAGTCGGTTGCATAAAATCTCAAATAAATAAATAGATCATCTGCACCCAATCAACAAGATTTAGGCCTGATTTCTCAATCGACAGATAATTTTTATTCGTGGAATAAAATTGACGTCTGAGAGATTTTGTATGGAAGAACTGTCAAAAATTCAAAATAATTCCTTCTATAAAATTATCTGACGTTGGAAAAATCAGCCCTTAGTTACATTAAAATCAAAAGCTAACACGAGAAACTGTCAAAAAAGAGAAACAAACTACCACGCTGTCGAATGTCAATTTATTCGTCGGATAAAATTAATAAAAGATATTTGACAATGGGTTAGATTTTTTGATGCCCACTGATCTTTTCACCCTTTTCTTAATACTTGTGCACAATTCTATAATTCCAAGAGTTTTGGTTAAAAAAGCAATAACCTTGAAAAAAAAGGTGGCTTAGATGTTCAGTTTCAGTTTTTAGATGTTTTTAGTATAATAAAATCATACAAAATTAAAGTTATTTCCAGTACTTATAATATAAATTTTAGATTATCAACATCTGAACTCAATTTCTCCCTTCCAGTTCGGCTCCACAGTAACCCCAGTCATCGAGGAGCCACCTTCTCAGCCAGTGCTGACCAGCTCGCCGGAGACACACGCCACCAGGAGACACACCGTCGGGCCTGGAGACTGTAGGCATACGCAGGTAATGATGGAGAGCTTCTAGGAGTTGCAGAGTCAAATTAAAGTAGCTAGCGAAACTACACAGACGCAACAGACGTTTGTGAAGTTTCGCTGATAACGGGTCCTGGAGACTTGGTATACGCAGTTAATGATGGAGAGCTTCCGGGAGTATACAGGGTCAAATTAAATTTGCTATTGAAACTTGATAGACGTGACGTTTGTGAAGTTTTGCTGATAACGGGTCTTGAAGACTATGGAAATCGAGAAACAATAAGGTTCACATTTGTAATGAACCTTATTTCTCATTCAAATAAGGTTCATTACGTTACTTTGCGTAGTAAAGTTAAAGTGCGTCTGTAAATCACGCTCTTAGCTGCGCAATATCCTACAAGCGTTTCACAGGAATATGAACCTTATTTTATTAATTATACAGTTCGTATTCGTATGAAAGCAACAGCTGCGTAGTGTTGTTGATAAAGCCAGTAAATATACGATATTATTTATTGCAGGGCGGTGAGCTAGGAGTGTGTGGCGCCGCGTCCGCTGATCTGCGGCCCTCGCCGCTCTATGTGTCCGCGCACTTTAACGTAAGTAGAATCGCTGAATGTCAAATATTCACTGATATCTCGTGATATTTACAGTCTTGCGATATATCGCAAAGTATAAAAATCGCAGATTTTCAAGCTTACAGGATTTTATAATAGCGCAAAGTCTGAGTTTTGGAATGTCATGTCTTCGTCTTCTTCTTTGTGTCGCGACTGTATTTTAGATAAACAATCAAAGATAAGTGTGTCAAAATCATTAGATGCCATTATTCTTACAGAATGTCCAACTTTTACGAAGTCGTAATCGCAGAATGTCAGTATCTCAACTCGATTCATAATTAGTATTTGTTGTGGAAGAGTTCCATAAAGTTAAGCCAATTAATATCACGTACTCGTAAATAAATAGGTGACATCTCACTCTTAAAACATTTTAACAATAAAAAAAACCGACTTCCAAAAAAATCACTACAAAGTGAAAAATAACTTTAATTTTTTATTAGGAACAGTATTTTAGTTTTTTTTTTTATTTTGGCATTGTGTAATGAAATGACAAAATCATAGCATATCAAAATCTTAGAATATCAAAATCTGTAGAAAATGACAATCAAAGATATTGTTCAGTTATTTTTTCTCCTTCCTCTATTTTTACTTTTTTCAAACTTGTATAATATTTTGCAATTATTATAGTTATTTATATTATTTTTTCGTCGTCCTCAGCAACAAGCCACCCCCAACGTGTCCATGCTCCCCAACACGAACCTGGCCGCCAAGCTCCCGGCCGTGCAGCACCAGCCGCCGCGCTACTTCAGCGTCAAGGACCAGCACCTACTGAAGCCGCCGCACGCTATGCAGACACAAGGTAAATAAAATAATAATTTAGTCAAAACAAAGTTTGAAAGAAAGAAAAATTACAAAAATAAAAATCACGCATCCAAGAACTGCCCTCGGCAAGCACTGCTTAACCTGGTCGCTACACTCACCACAAGCTACTTACTCTAGGTAAATCATAATGATCACCCATCCAAAGACTGACTTTGGTAAGCGCTGCTTAACCTTGTAAATCGATTTTCACTGACTGAAATGTTTTCCCTCAGCGTCAACATTCGGGCGGCGCGCGTCGGATGGGGGCGCGCACGTGCCGCGCGGGCGCGAGCGCGCGTGCTGCCACTCTGCGCCCACGCATCATGTGAGTATCGCATATAGATAATCATATAATGCTATAGTTACCATTGTTAAACTTACCAGTATTGTAACTTAATTTTCTTTTTCATTTTAATTTTCTTTTTTTTCATTTGCATTTTTTTCATTCAATTAATATCATCATCAATAATTTCTATTATCACGTATTCTTGTGTATCACTCAACTATCATCATTAAGAGGTGTAAAGATTCTACATCTTTTTGGTCCTTCGAGCCGGATTGATGAAGCGCTAGGTGACTTATCCTCTTTTTCCAAACTAGTTGGCGGTTTGAATTGTTGAATGATAATGAGTGCACGCGATTTGAATTATATTTGTGTACTAAAGTATAGACCGCGCGTAGCAAGTAAAGTGCTGACACAATGATGTCAAATTTGTACGTGTTTACACTGTACACACTTGCTCGTAAAGTGGCTCTTAATGAACCGCTTTTAGGTCCATAATGCAGTGTATTAAACACGCGTGCATTTTACTTTATGTTACCGCACTAGTGCGGCCAAAAGGAATCCGCGGGTCATATTTCACTTTTTTTTTAAAATAGTATTAATTGTCCTTGGTCCCAAAATGAACTAAAATTTATTTAAGTGCCTTAAATTGTCCGTGGTCCCTCCCGAAACCAAACAGAAAAGACCCTGACTGGCGTTCTACTATTGCGGATTCTCACTGAACTAATGTATATCTCTCTCTATATTGCCAATACTACTTTCTAATTCCATACTTATTAAACTACAATTTGACATACGACATCACCACGATCGCTCTAAACATTATTTTGTGTTTATTATATTTTTACATAGGCTGTTTAGGGGTTTTGCCAGTGCCTTTATTTACACCTGCGGGCGAATCGCTAGCGCGGCGCGCGGAATTAACAAAACCAGCGCGCCGTTTTCCATAAAAGTTAATAACAATTCATGTCTGTTTTTTTTCCTCGCAAGTATGTTGCAAAACATCGTATGAAACGCGTGTGCATTGATCATTACACACTCGGCTTCCTTATCTCGCCTACGGCTTATGCGAATAATACCGCCTCTGGCGCAATGATCAACATAGCAGATATGTATCATAATGTACTATTACAAGTTACTATTCTTTTAATGGCAATGTTCAATCTTCTCCCCACAGGTATCCGACAGCGGCACTCCCGCGCGCGCAGAGGATGCGGAGCAGTCTGAGGAACAGAACACCGACTCTGCTTACAACACTAATTTATGCAGGTGAGATAGTTGCAGCTGAATTTTGGAAAAAAAATATTTAAACTTTTTGCCATCGATACGCTAAGAAGTTTAAATTCAATCATTGTTGTATTTGTGGTCGTCCAAATCAAAAGGGACCTTATGGCGGAAATGAGTTATCTACAGAGCTGAAAACTACATAAATGTACCGAACTATAGAACCAAGAACCAACCTTCTAACCACTACCGTTATTTTTTTACGAATTTTTGAAATTCACTGATCGAAATTATAAGTTTCGAGAAAATCGCAATTTAAGTATGCCGTACAAAAAAGTTATGTTTTAGTGTGAAGTTATGTAACTGATGGTATACTTTGATTGACTATGATTATTACTAATGGAAATTCTTACAATCCTTGCATAAACTTGTTTGTTGTGGGAACTAGACCCGCCAACATAATGCATTATCAATGAGATGCAAAGTATCGATAATAGTATTAAAAATAAGTAAACCGCCTGTTTCTCACTAAACTTTTATCGTTTCTATATTGCTACTAATTACATAGATTTGCGAAAGGCCTTAGATGTAAATAAAAACAACACATAATTTAAAAAAAATAGTTTTTATTTACTAGCAAGAATTCTTATTTTTTATAAACTTTGAGATCTGACAGTAACAAAATCAACACTTAATCACTAAATAGGTTATACATAATTGGTTTAGATGCTAATAAAGCTAAGAGATCAATGATAACTGTTAGTTATGATCTTGTAAAGTTACATAGAGAACTGAACAATTTCTTCAAACAAATTAAAAAAGGGCCCTAATGGTGGGCACTAAACAATATTTTTTTATTTTTAGCATGCATAATCAATATTTTAGTGCAACATTCAAGATAACTTAAAGTTTCTTTTTTTATTATCACAAGGTATGAAAATGTTACTTATTTAACAAATTTTTTTTTATTATCACAAGTTATGAAAATTCGTAACAAGTATATACGTAAAAAAGGGCCCTTAAGGCGGTCCGTTGCAGTCTGCTGACACTTATCTCTTAGTATAGTTACTTAATTTAAGTATTTTAATAAAGGTAAACAATCTTCATACGTTTTTGTCGAAAAATATATTTATGAAATAATTTATAGCCATTACAAGATAAAACAAAATGAAATAACAGATGTTATAATGAATTACTTTTGCTATTAGCCTTAGCCTATTTTAAAAATATATTTTATGATAAAAAACATACCTAACAAGATTGTTTACCTCTATTAAAAGTACCTAAACAAAATATGGACTACAATAGTGGGACCTTAGACCTAAGACGCATATACAAAGAATGTCGCATGCGGCGGCGTGCGACACTATCTAATGGCAGCTATACGCTACGCTGACGACACGCTAGTCCTGGCGCAGGGGAGGTCGCATCAGGCGGCGGCCGACGCGATGACACGCGGGGTTGCGATAGTCGTGGAGAGGATCCGGCAGTTGGGTCTCGAGGTGGCATTGCACAAGTCCGAGGCCATGTCGTTTCATGGGTTCCGGAATACGCCACCATCGGAATCCCAACTAACGGTAGGAGGGGTTCACATCGGCGTCGAGACGACGATGAAATACCTGGGTCTCATCCTCGACAGCCGGTGGAACTTAGTCGAGCATTTCCGACGTTTGGCTCCCAAACTGGAACGGGCCGGGGCCGCCTTCAAGCGGCTCCTGCCCAACCTGAGGGGGCTAAACGCCTCCTGCCGGAGGCTTTACGCGGGGGTCGTGCGGTCCATGGCCCTATAACGGGGCCCCGGTGTGGGCGCGTTCACTGCGGCGGCGAGCCGCCCATTATTTGAACGCGCCCCAGAAGGTGGTAGCCGTTAGGCTGATCCGGGGGTACCGCACGATCTCGGGCGAGGCGGCAAGCCTCCTTGCCGGACTGCCGCCATGGGATCTGGAGGCGATAGTCCTCGCGCGCCTGTATGAGTGGCGCGCGGAGGCACTACGCCGGGGGGAAACTCCGCTTCCGCAGCAAATTGCGGCGGAGCGGACAGACCTCCGGCGCGATCTCATGGCGGCGACCTCTCGCGTCCGGGCCTGGTTCAAGCCATGGTCCGGGGCGAGAGGGAGTGGGGAGCAGTCGCCTCCTTCTGCGAAGCAGTCATGCTAGCGAAGGAGGCGGCGGGACGGCTGAGAGAGAGAGCCTCCCGTCCCAGCCGCCGCAGGAGACGCTCCGGGCGTCGGGAGCCGCGCGACTACTCTCGGCCACCTTAGGCGCGGGCGGAGAGCAATGGGTAGCTCACCGTCCGATCAGGTCCAGGCCCGTGCCGGACGGCGCGTACGTGTTCCACGCGCGCCTCAAAGAGATGTCAGCACTAAACGAAGGGGCCCGTATTGGCCGAAGCCTGCCGGGTCAGCGGGATTGTCCGAAAGGGTTACCGCTGGCCCGGAACAAAGGGCGAAGGAAGGAACACGGGTGGGTTTTAGTCAGTAAGAGTCTGACACTCCCTATTCCGCTCCACCCAGAGCGGGAGGAGTCATTTGATGATTTCCCATCCTGAATGAATAGTTTAGTTTATACCTACCTTGCAATATTAAAATGTTGATATAATATATGGTTTGAATTAGAAGAAAAACGATTTGTTAGGTCTTGCCGCGATAAGATTCCTTTTTTACTAAACTTTAGATGAATACGAAACTTTTTTAAATTGACTTTTCGAAAAGTTGAACACATCTACATGTAGTAAATACAATCATCTTTTTAAAAATACAGTTAATAAAAAAACGATTTTTTTGAGGTATTTTACAAATTTATTAATATCTCGGAAACTAGTTACCGCCATAAGGTCCCTTTTGATTTGGACGACCACATTTTATCTCTAGAATATTGATATGCTATTGTCAAGAAACAAACTTTCACTATTCGTCAGCTGTTAAGAAAACCAAAAAAAAAAAATTATTAATGAAATAACCAGCCCCACTAATACATTGCTGATTAGCTTCAAAAATGAATTGTATTGTCAATTATTACATAATCATTTTCAGTTATAATGTCATAGGACAAAACGATGTGTCCGAATGTTGTTCAGTAAGATCTATACTATATTACTGACACCAGTGGAACTGGAAATCGACCCCAACATTGTCATTGAGTTGGAAAAAGGCTAGGCTAGATAGATTAATATTCAGAAAATTATTATCATCATCTGATAATAATTTTCTGAATATTAATCTATCTAAATAACATGAAATTCTACCTAAATTGTCTTTAGGTACATGATGAACCGAGGCAGTAGTAAACGACATACAATGGCGACACCGGAAGATGCCGCAAACGTCGTCACATCTAGCACTGGCTCTATGGTGAGTTGTCGATGACACTAACGCCCGAATTTTGAACCGAAAATCAACAAAAAATTGTCTAGCGCGTAACCTGCTGTGATTGGTTGACTGTATTACCAACAGCCAATCGCATCATTTGACTTGTGTTTCATTTTGAGGCGTTGATAATTTTCGTTCCAGAAACTGGACGTATTTATTTTATTAGATTTAAGATGTTTATCGTCGTCTTTGCTTGAGATGGAAATTAGTAAAAAAAAAAACTCAAACTCCCATTGAGATTTTTTATCGACCATAATTTCCAATAAAGTATTGGTGGAAATCGGAGATAGTACGTCGGACTTCTACCGATAACTTTAAAAAAACGAACGAAACGAATAACTTTAAACGAACGAAACTGACTTAGAAACTTTACAGACCACGAAATAGAAGTTAAAGCCAGTGAGCTTCAAACTATACAGTTTAGTCTATCTTCGGGCTCAGGGTGTGATGAACCATGCTATTATGGTACACCTCTATTGTATCCAAAATAAAGTGCGGAGAGCACTTGGGCAACTCACACTTTTCATATATGTATTTGGCTCTTTTATGTGAACCCATGTGCGATTTAGCCTTGATTATTGTGATCGAGTCGTAGGTGGTGGGTTCGAATTCTGACAGGCGCTTTACTTTGTGTAAATTATTTAATCACCACTGCTCTCAAAAAGGTGAAGGAAAACTTCTTTAAGAAACCGACATGTCCTAGAACAAAAAATTCTCAGACATGTGACATCTACCACTCCGCAATGTACCGCATGGTGCACGACACACTGCCTGTCACAGAGAGGCCAGATTGCCAGCAGTGGGAACACTACACTATTTGCGCTGTAGCATGGTGCGGGTGACAGTTTCAGTAACATTTCGTTTCACTCTTGAAAGTTGCCGCGATTTACAATTTATGACTTAATATTTCAGTTGTACCACATTCGTAATATATTAAATAATTAATAACTGTAGTAAATTAAATTAAACCCAACCAGAATGTTCTAATCAAGAAATAAAATCAAATTGAATGAAAAATTAAGCAAAGTGTTATGCGTATAACGTAACGCCATAGACGTATTTAGTGATGGGATGTACTGCTACGATGGATAGTCGATATTTTTTATAATAAAAAACGTATATTGTGCGTAGGTCAATTTTTATTTTTAAAAGGTCTAATTATACAACAGAACATTTATAGGGTAAGGTTGCTTAAAAGGTTGCTAAAAAAAAATACATGTTATTCGTCTAAACTCATATCAGAGTCAGGAACATCTGAATTGTCACTCAATTCATCATCTGAATCTGTGACGGATATTATTAACGATGACTCAATTATGTTGTCAATATGTATGTCACGATCCCAATCAGACATAATGTCCCTTTTTGTTTTATTCACGACCTTCGACCAGTCTTCAGGTTGAACATTGTTGATGGCCTCTTGTAATAGGGCCAACATCTTATTTGCCGTAAATGGCGGCGAAGTATTATTTCTTGCGGCGTAACCTAAAAATAAACGAACTTATAAAAAAAAGTATTCAAATAATCATCAATCAGCCTAATCTAGTATCTGGTAATGTTTTTAAACTAGGTACATGCTACGATCGGAAAGCTGATTTTTTTATAAAGTTTCAAAATGGGAATTGAAATTAAAAGCATACCTTTTATTTGGGCCCAAATCAGCTCAATAGCGTTATACTGGCAATGGTAGGGTGGTAGTCGAAGGACCTGGTGGCCTTTTTCTTTTGCCATCTCGTCCAGAGCATAGGTAGGAGTTGGTGGCTTATGGCGTCGGACTAAGGCAATAAGCTCCGTCTTTAACATTTTTATATCTGCTGTAACTCCGTTTTCACTCAGCCACTTCACCAACTCGCTTTTGCGGTTGGATTGGTTTGGGGGTTTATTAACTTGCACCGAATGGTAGGGTGCGTTGTCCATTATTATGGTCATAGGCTCTTTTAAATTGTTTAATAGACCTATGAACCAATCTTTAAATTTTTCGTAATTCATCTCCTCATGATACTCCGTAGTTTTTTTTGACTTAAAAGCCAGCAAACAATCAGGGACGAATCCACTTGCTGTACCTGCGTGACAAATAATAAGGCGTTCGCCTTTGCCTTCCGGCACTTTGGTACACGATTGTGCCGTATCGTCGGTCCAACTTTTACCCACTGTGTGGTTGGCGTTTAGCCACGTTTCATCCAAAAAGACAACTTTGCTCCAATCACTTATGTTTTTGGCCTTCCTTAAAAATCTACATCTTGCTAGGGCAATGTCAGTCCTATCCATAATAATCTTTCTTTTGTTAACTTTTTTGTAAACAAAGCCAATATCTTTTATAACTTGCCGTAGCGAAGTAATACCTCCTTTGAACAAGTCAGCTTCTTTTAATGATTTTAGAAGCTTGAGCAATGTGGGTAGCTCCATTCTTCTATAATAATCATAAATATGATTTCTAATAGCAACCTTAGCAAAATCATCCAAATCTGTGATTGGCTTCACCTTGGTCCGCTTTTTGTTGGGTGTCGATAATTTATTTTCAAACATCCCATCTTGGCCAATTTTCTCACGTGTTATACGCGAAACAGTATTGCGGCCAATATCAAGAGCTTCGGCTACTCGTTCTACAATATGATTCAATGGTAACAACGGTCCATTATTTTGTTGTTCTCTTTCAAAGTAGTCTCGGAGGCGAACAACAAGCTCCCTGGCCTGACTACCCAAAACAGTTTTTTTGTATGCTTAGGCATGGTAATAACAACAAACTCAACAAACTTATAACAAATAACAATTTAACAAAAATGAAAACAAACAATGAAATCGTAATACGTGTCACATTAAGTCACAATATAACGCGCTTGCACTCGTACTCGCACTCACAGCATCGCACGGGTAAACAACATGGCCGCCGCGCCGATGCACCATAGAGCAAAAATGTTGTCACGAAAAAAAAAACATAAACCCGATTTTGATTATTTTATATAAGTACAAAGATAATTATGTAGCCATAAAACATTTATATTGACAAGTTTATACACGTAGCACACACGTAGTTACACTGCACAACTGAATAATACACTAATTTTCATAACAATATTAAAGAGAACTAGATTCACGCTGCGAGTATCGTTAGCGATAAAAATGAATTGCATAACCTCACATCCCTACGTGGTACTGACAAATGTCAACGTCATACGGGCAACTGTCACCCGCACCATGCTACAGCGCAAATAGTGTATATGCACTTTCTAGGTTAAACATTATACCTGTCAATGTCACACAACTGTCAAACTAAAAGTGCAAGACAGAGACGGGAATATGTCTAAGCCAAATCACACACTACGTATGTTTAGAGTGATGATAATCTTTCAAATTCAACTATCTTAACGAACAAATTTCTTCGTTCAACAGCAAAGCGCATCCCCCTCGTCAACAACCAGCATACGCGTCAGAAGAACCGGCTTATTGACCGTCACGGAGCGACCACCTGGTAAGTGATGTCACATAATATAATATACTATGCTATGTAATGAAATGTCAGTAAAGGATGCTCTCGAGTTTGTTAGTATTCTATACGTAATGCTGGTTCTAATATCTTTAGTTATATTACTTTTCAAATACAAGGTTGTTTTATAATTAATTGGTCTGACTTCACAGACGTAGTATCGAATAAAAATAAAACAAAAAAAGAGATTCAGTTAACTGATAATTTTAAAAAACTTTTCCTATCTGTGCCCGCGACTTTTCGCGAGCATGTCGGATAACAAATTGGATTTCATGGGTTTTATTATTTTGCGCAGAACCCTAGTACTTTTTCTTAAATAAAAGTAGCCTAAAACTCCTTATAACATCAGCTCTGCCAGTTAAAGTCTCGTCAAAATCGGTCCAGCTGTTTCAGAGATTAGCCAGGACAAACAGACACAAATGTATTTAAATCGTTTTTTTGTTACTTGTATAAATTTGTTATAAGTACATAGTTATTTTCACATACAAAAAGACACTTCAATTTTATTTATTTGTATGTATAGTTTAAATGTTAGTAGTTACTCATCACATTTGTGAAGATTGGCCAGGCCCTGTATTTAACGAAATTATATTTCTGATCTAATAAAAAGTTTCAAAGCTAAGTAATAATTTTTGTATCCCTACGCGTTTTTCCTTAGGATATTAATAAACTCGCTACCGTTCTGTATATGCAATGATAATGTTTTTGTAATTAAATGTTGTAATTTTATTGCTATAAGGAACATTGAGGTTTTTTTTTAACTTTAAATGAAAGACATTTAAAGTAAATATATTAAAATAAATTAAAAATAGAATATTGTTCATTGTTGTTCAGCAGATATAGTTAGTCAAAATTAAAAAGTATTCTACAATATACCTCTAAGGTGTAAGTTTTCAGCATTTAAGTACGCCAAAAGACTGAGTTTTTAATGATTCTGAAAAACATCTCAACATTCCTATATTTTCTTTATTGAAAGTTTGAACCAATTAGTTAATGTAAGCATGGCTTTAGTAAATTGCATCTATTTTTTGCTACTATTTTTTTAGATCATATATTTTGCTAATTTTTTTTACTTTATTTTTCTTTTTTATTATTATTTTTAGTTATTAGCCCAGAATTAGTAATGGAGGTCGAAGCAAGAATGAAGAGGAATTATTTACCGCCTTCAATGCAATATCAAAGTGGATACCAAAGTCCGCCAACTCCCACTGGTCCCCCAAATCCTGTCCCCCAATCCCCAACTCAGGGTTCAATTACTGCAGGCACCCCTAATTACTCCCAAAACACAGGCAACCAGAAATCAATGAAACCATCACTTCAGACAATACCCCAAGGCAGTATTATGGGGACCAAAGGCTCTATAATGTCTGGAACACCTATAAGCCAAGCTGTGTCCCCATTTACCCCAACTATGGCACAATTTTCTCCAAGTCATGGTAGTGTGGTACAAAATGTGGGGTCGATAACTTGTGGTGCAGCTCTAAATCAAGGATCGATAATTTCTGGTACACCAAGTTATGATACAACGAAGACTTTTACTTTTGGTACCATTAATACCTTTGGAAGCACCTCTAGTGGTCCATATAATGCTCAGAGTGCGAATACTTTCGGTTCAATTACAAGTGGTACACCTATGAACCAGGGAGGTTACCAAAACGCCCCTATGTCCCAAGGATCAATATCTGGTGGTACTTCTATGAATCAGGGTTCTTTTCAGCCTCCTTTAAATCAAGGTTCTTATCAGACTATGGATCAGTACGACTCATCATTTTCAGGCACACCTATCAAAAAAGGTTCAATTACTGATGGTACACCTGTTAATCAGTATCCATTCCAAAGTACACAAATTAATCAGGGTTCATATCAAACTATGGATCAGTACGACTCCTCATTTTCAAGCACCCCAATCAAAAAAGGTTCAATTACTGATGGTACACCTATTAATCAAAATCCATTCCAAACCCAAACGAGTCAGGTTCCATATCAGAACGCTCCTATGAATCAAACTGCATTTTCAAGTACCCCTATTAAAAAAGGATCTATTACTGATGGCACCCCTATTACGACCCCATTTCAAAATCTTACTATGAATCAGGGATCATTCCAAAATCCTCCTATGAATCAAGGATCATTCCAAAATCTACCAAATCAAGGCCCTATGACTGGATCTTTCTCAAATCCTGCAATTAATCAGACTTTTGAGAGTACACCAATATACCAAAGCAATTTCACTTCAGATTCCTTTATTGCACCCCCTATTAAAAAGGGGTCAATTACTGAAGGTACCCCTGTTCAGGGACAAGGGTTTTTCACTAATCAGGAATCTTTAAATTCATACCAAAACACGCCTATGGGTACTACCCCATTAAACCAACCCCCTATTAGTATCACCCCCCTGAACCAAGCCTACCAAGCACCCCCACCGAACCAAGGGTCCTTAATGAATCAATCTTCATTCCCGAACCCCACTGTAAGCCCAATTACTGGAAACGCCTCTTTCTCACAACCGAATCAGGGGTCAATTTCAACTGGTACACATATGAACCAGGGCCAACAAATGAACCCACCGTATCAGGGGTCAATATCAACCGGTACACCCATGAACCAGGGTCCACAAATGAACCAACAGTATCAAGGGTCAATTTCAACCGGTACACCTGTGAACCAGGGGCCACAAATGAACCAATTTCAAAATACCCAGGGTGGTATAACCGGTGTTGCTATGCAAACCGGTTCGATAACTGCGGGAACGCCCTTACCGGTTGCCACCGGTAATTACAACCCTAATCAGTATAATAACAAGCAGAGAAAGTACTCCGGGCCTCAGCGGGTTAAGTTACAAATGTTAGCTACTGTGCAGGAAATGGGTAATTGTTTTTTTTTTTTTTTGTACTTTTTTTACAGGTGACGGTAGTTTTTAATAAGGTATTAGGATACGTACGCACTGACGGGTGGCTTGCTTAGTGCCTGAAGCCTAGCAAGCTACCTTGCTAGTAGCGATGTGAAACGAACGGTCAAGAATTTTCTCAAACGGCCGCACTGCGCGCTTGGCGCCTTCGCTAGTCGCCTAGCGTGTATAGAAGGTTGTTATGTCACTAGGCTCTAGGCACTAAGCTAGCCAACTCAATGCGTACGTAGCCTTAGGGATTTTTTTGTGTTAATCCTTTGTTTCTATAAGGGAATTAGGGATTTTTGTTTGTACTGTTCAGACCTTTAAAGGGAAGACGGAAGTGTATTGTTTTTTATTGTAGTTGAGGCACACGAGATCTTAGAGCACATTTTAAATCAGTGCCATAGTTTTCACAATTACTATTACACAAGTACTTATAAATATGTAGTTAATTTGCTACAGACGGCCGTCGACAGAATGCGTTCATGACATCCCTCAGTTTCATACAAACGATTACGTGGTTTGCGAATTTGATATTTTTTAGTTAGAGGGGCCGTAAATAATAACAGCCGCACAGGTCGATCGATCAGGTTAAGCTACGCTTGCCGCGGTTGGTCTTTGGGTGGGTGACCATCTTCACATACCGAGACCTCTCCGTGCCTCGGAAAGCACGTTAAGCCGTTGGTCCCGGCTGTCATTCGTGGATCTTTGACAGTCGTTACGGGTCGTCAGAAGCTCTAAAATATGACAGTCTTACCTAGAGGTATCGTATTACCCAGTAAGTGAGTTGTGGAGGTGTCAGATAGGCAGTCGCTCCATATAAAATGCGGGTATTCAGCTGCATCCGGTTAGACTGGAAGCCGATAAATAGCATGTAGCCGAAAGACTAAAAAAAATGTTTTCTTGAGAAACTCAAGGAAACTATTTTTTCAAATCTGATTGGGAGTTCCGGAGATTATATACCTCATTTTAATATTAGTACAGACCAGAATTCTCACACTGACATGTGTCAGGAACGCATTCGTTCGACGGCAGTACTGTAAAAGTGTAGTAATGGCAAACACTCGCGTGACAAAAAACTGTATACATACATACACAGTTTGTACGCGATTTTTTAAGTTACCAAAGTCTTTGGTAAACCCAGGTGACACGAGCGATTTTTTAATGCGACGTTTATCTATGGCGCACTGGATTTTCAACTCTGTGTTGAACCAAGCGTAGATAATCCATCAGCATCGAACACAGCGCGTCAAAAAATGGACCGTTGGATTTTCAACTCTTGGCACCAGGCAGAGTGTTGAAAATTTAATGCACGATAAAAAATCGCCAGTGGGGCGAACATATAAACAAAACACAAACAGAATACTTTGCCATCACTCACTGACATATCGGATATACATTAAAACCGAGTACATCCCGAGGGCAGCCGAACATATCCGAATGTAGGGCGGTGTCGGTTACGGTAACAGTGTCGCGAGTTCAATAGATTTTTCTCATCTCAAAAAATGCCCAACACACCTACAGAAGTTTTCACAAAAAAAAAAATCGATCGTAAAACACTCACGAATGCTTCGCATTATGAGCCGTGCAAAACTTGCTGTTTCATACGTTTTGACCAACTTACGCGTTCGAAATTGCACTTGTATTTTTTTACGATTACGATGTTGGTCTCATGAACAAAATTGTTCAGTTTGATAGTCTGTACCACACCCTTAAATTTGGCCGGTCTTTGAAAACTAATCCTGTATATTCTAATTGCGCGGTAAATTCTGCTTGCGCGATGCAGGATTTGGCGTGACGTCAGTGTGATGCGTCGTTCGCATGTGGCGGTATAGATGGCGGTACAACACTATTGACAGCTCACTTTACCTAAGTTTTCGCAGAGAGATTTTCATCGGTGAACTGCCTCGTTGGTCAACTGCTCGCAAGCGCTATTCCTGAGCATGAGGTCCTGGGTTCGATTCTCGGGTCCGGCAAAGTGTTGATTGGGTTTTTCCATCTGGAATTTCTCAGTAGCAGGCCGGAGTCTGAGTTTGTGCCCGGTTGAGGGCAATAGGCTCGCCCCCTACCTATTACATGGGACTTAGGCGATTGGCACATTGAACCGCATTACGCAGCGGGGTGCGTGAAACGGAGCTAAATTCCCCGCACAGAAGCGCGTTGTTATTGAATTTGTATGTAAAAAATCACGCACAGGGGCACGTTATCTGCGTCCCGCTGCGTAATGCGGTGCAGTGTGCCACTCGCCTTAAACATTACTGACGAAATATGGGTACTCTAGATACACCTCTGCTCAGCCTTCGATGAATACAGGCGCGATGTTATGAATTAAAAAAAAATATCATTAATCTTTCCGTATATTAATAAATTCACATTTTGAAAGGTTTTTAAAACATTTAAACTAAATTCATTATTTTCAGTACAATATCAACGAAGGTAATTCTTCTATTTTTTTTTTGTTGTAAGTAGTGTGTACAGTTTTTTGCATGCGAGTGTAATGTTGTGTGTATTTTTTTGTATGTGTGTGTGTGTTTTATGTAGTTGTGTATGCACTGTTGTATGTTTGTAGTTGTTGTTGTGTTTTTTTTTTTTACATTAACTTGAGACTTTTTTTTTTGAAGATTGAATTATTTGTTTAATTTGAAGATAAATAACTAAGCATCTCATTGTTTTATACTAGCCTGTCGAATGCTGCTGCTAACTTTAATGTCCTGGGTTCGACTCCAAAATTGGACATGAAATAGTAATGAGAAAAATGAATCGCGAAGTGGCCTTTGTGTCGCCACCAAAGCAGTTTAAAGCCAAAATGAACGTTATTGAGAACAAACAGGACAATTGATGATACCTTTAGCCCAAGTTCGCAACGGACTTAATTTTATGCGGGATTTAATCCCGCACTAGATTTTCAACTCTTGGTGTTGGCCCGAGCATTAAAAATCCAACAAAGCGCTTCCCAAAGCGTCAAGGAAACACGTTGTTGGATTTTCAACTCTTGGAAATACACGCCCGTGCCAACCTGAGCTGAAACACAGAAAAAATAGTTAATCGAGTTTGGAAAGTAGTCTCAATCAAAAATATACAAACACTTTAAGGGGACTACAGCCGGTCGATTCTGTGAAATCTCACCGTGTAAACTTAGGATAAGTGAGTTTGTTTTTGCTAGGAATTGACACTATTGACAGCTCACTCCACACTCACTTCACCTAAGTTTTCACGGTGAGATTTTTATAGAATAACACCGCTGGACCTAAACGCAAAAAACGCAAGTTATATAATGCCTAAAAGTATATGATCGACTACAAACAAAATCAGAAAAATATATGATATTCTTCAGGATATATGCTAGTTAGATAGTGTGTTGAAAACATAATACAAAATACAAAACATAAACAACTAATTTGATACGATAGAAAAAAATCATGAAGATACCTCTAAAAACTTTCTTTTCACTATAACCACCACACTAATTATACATTCGATCATTCTGATTTTTGTCAGATTATTCTACAAGCAACATACTAAAGTACTAGTGTTTTTTTTTTTAAATTAATAATGCTTCATATTTTGCAAATTTATATTTTACCAGCGTTGTGTCATCGCGCTTCTCTTTCTTTTCTATGCAGTCCGACAGTGACCGCGCTTTAGTCATGTAGTCCCCTTAAATGACTTTTTTATATTACAAAACTCATCATAACAGATTGTCTAGGCAGATACTGTAGGTACGTTTAATATCACATAATGGCAATAGAACGTTAAATAGAAAAGGAATTTTGATATTCTTTATTAAATGTTAACATATTTTTGCCCTTGGTTTTTTTTTTTTTTGCTAGCCAGCATTAAGTTTCATTGGTGGGCAAAGACTTTCCTTTTTCCTTCCAAACGACTCTTTTTTGCGTTCTCTGGCCATGTTGGCCCCACGCCCCATAGCTTTACTAAAAATTTTTTTTTCATCTGACAACACTACAAATTCTGTATCATCACTACAACTACAGCTTCGCTTACAGCCCGCGAGCACGCCGAGCGTTACTCCCCGGTGCGTCGCGCTGAATGTTCCCCTCCAAGAGTCGCACATGACATTGCGTCCGCCAGACTGGAGTATCAGCAATTACAGGTAAGTTGGTCATTAATTCTTCTTATTGTAAACGTACAATGCAAATTACCAAACGAACATGATTATGCGTATGAAGTTTCATTAAAATCGGTACATTCATTTCGAAAAATAGGGGCTTGAACGTAACGAAACGCTCTGAGAACACCAAAATCATCTCTAAAAAAAACGTTCCCGAAAATATTTATAACTGCACAAACGTTTACAGCGGATTACATACTCGTATCATCTTTGTATTTCATGTATATGTTATTATTCACAGCGCGGCCTCGAACGTCGTAGCGGAGGCCCGGGAGCTTCGCCCCCGCACGCTGACGTGAGGTTGCACACGCCGGGGACTTCCATGCCTGGTAAGCGTTTGAAATATAAAACCAAAAGAAATGTAAAAAGATGTTATTATTGTAACCGAAAAAACTTAAATCTTTACTCTGATAACTGATAAGGCAAGTTCAATTATTTTGTTTGAGAAAAAAGAATTAAAGCCCAGTGGCAAGGGCCCCGACGACGACGGCTCTACGAGTCGTAGGTCGTAGGTTCGAACCCAGACAGGCGCTTTACTTTGTGTAAATAATTTCATCACCACTGCTCTCAAAACGGTGAAGGAAAACATCGTGAGGAAACCGGCATGTCCTAGAATCAAAAATTCGAAGACATGTGACATTTATCAAGCAACACAGTGGCCGCGTGGTAGATTACATCCCTCTCATAGAGAGGAGGCCTGTGTCCCAGCAGTGGGAACATTATAAACAATTTTGACGCAAAACGTGTTTTTATTAAATACAACTTTTGCAATTTAATACGTATATCAGTTATGTTCAGACGCCAGCACATCAAGCTACCACAATCTGTCAAATTTCTTTAATAGATTTTCAACTTTATCGCTAAACCATAAGGTTCAAAATTGATTGGGAAAATTTAACAGTTTCGGGTATCTTGATGTGCTCTTCTAAGTAGACGAAGTCGCGGACACAGTTAGTTAAAGTGCATACAAACATGTGACATGTCACGCCACTACGTGACAGACGTGTACATATACCTTAATGGATTTGACTAATGACCTTCCCCCACAGGCTCACCCATCCACCAGCACGGCGCGACGCCGCTGGACCTGAACACGGTGTCGCCGGAGGCTGCGCGCGCGGTGCTGCTGGCTGTCAGGAGCATCATCACAGACCCGGCAGCACTAGAACTGCACACTACCTTAGTACTCACTCAGGTAAACAATACACATAAAAATCATTTCATAAAAAGAGGGTCTAATAACTAGCAAAACTTCACACACTTGATACGAATCCACATTTGTGAAGTTTTTTCAGTTAATTTGATTGGCCTTATTATAGTATAGTTCTACTCGACGTTAGAAACAATATCACTGACTCCGTCACGTTAGTGCTACAGTTATGTACGAAATAAATACAGCTCAACTTTAAATTATTGGGGGAAACTTCAAAGTATTTGGGGGAACTTCACAGTAATTGGAGAAACTTCACAGTAATTGGAGAAACTTCACAGTAATTGTGGAATTTCATCGATAAATGATGGTCATCTACGATCAATAACATGCAGCGCCCCGCGATTTTACCCGCATAATAGTCGATCCCGTGGGTAATATCGGGATAAAAACTATCCTATGTAAGGTTCCCGGGACTCGACTATCTCTATACCAAATTTCATCTAAATCCATACCAATACCAAATATGTCTGTGAAGTTTTTATAGTTAAAAACAGTTTTCGCGCCAATTTTACCAACCGACTTAGATTCTTTGCTGCCAAGTGTGCATTGACTTACAACGAAAACTAAACTCTATGCCCGGCAAGTAAGTCTCTATAACACAATTAACTCAAAACCTCTCTCTTCCACAGGACATAGCGCTCAAAATCGGAATCAACCTCCACGCCTTACACTCTCCACACGTCAACATCTCCCAAGAAATTATCAAATCAATCCATTCTTACAACAACTTCGCTCTTCTCTCCGGTCATACGTCACCAGCGAGTCCAGGGTCACCTCTACACCAAATAACTGAAGGTCTAAGTTATCTACACACAGGATCGATAACTAGAGGTACCCCCCAAGCGTCTGCCACACCTCTAGACCTCCGAAGTAATGTCGATATGGACACAGGACAGTACACACAGCTACATCCCCTAGCTCACTCGCAAATACACATGGTCACACATAGGTCGTTAAATAACTCTCCTATATCAAATCCTGGATCCCCTTTAGATATGATACAGGAAGAAATTGGGAACGGGACACACTTGGATAGGATTTTTCAAGAAAATATGAGGTTTATACCTTCATTTGCGCCAACACACCCTCAGATAAGCCTAACAGATTGCTTAGGCTCAGAAATTACCCTCGTTGCGTCATCCTCCGAGGACAGTATGGATAGTTTAGAAAACACGAAATATTCCTTACCTCAATTCGTGATATCTGAACCGTCAGACTTGGATGACAGGCCTTCAATTACCAAAGGTATCGGACGAAAAGTTAGTCAAGAAACGGAGCCACCTGAACCGAAAGAAGAAATCATTTCGGATAAAGACTCCGAAATGCAATCGCCGAAGGAAAGTGTCGACGAAACGGCGAAATTTCTGAGCGAGGAGATCAAGTATCCTAGACGAGGGAGCGATAAATCGCTGGGTTTTAGCGACGATTCCTTAAGCAATGATTCGGCTAATGTCTCCCCGAATTGCGAACAAAATGTACAATCTATGTACTCCAACATAGTCTCTATAAGTTCGGGGTTTAGCGAGAACCGAGGCAGTTTTTCTGAGCACAGAGAATCTTTCTCTTTTTCTGATAGAGGGAGTTTCTCTGAAAGGGGAGACTTCGGACGGTCCTCGTTCTCTGAAAAAAGTGACTTCGGAAGAGGTAGCTTTTCAGAAAAAGGTGAAACTCCAAGATCATCTTTCTCCGCACAAGGTACTCTAGGAGAAGTCAAGGAGTACTACGAGGATGTGTACATGCCCAGAGACAACAGCAGACTATGTCTGGAGAAGTGTGACGAGGAAGGGACGCCACCTAGCGAAGAAATAGACAAACTACAAAGGTCCACAATGGATTTAAGACTAACAGAAATATGTAGGCCGGAGGAGAGTCAAAAGATTCCTATACTTTTAAGTCCTCAAAAAGTATCCTGCGTACAAGAATACTACGAAGTGACGTTATCAACAGTGTGTTCGAAGCTAGATTCGCAAAGAATCGTCGAGTTGTTAAAGGAAGCGATTAATACGAGGGTTCCACCACAGAGTATATTCGTGGAAACTGACCAAAAAGATGGCGATGGGACTTTGACAGGTTACTTGAACTTAGAATATTCGGGAGGGATTCAGATAGAGTTAGTGTTGTGTGAAAATAAGGCTATGGAGAAGAAGGGTTTGAAGATGCGGAGAATATCCGGCGACCAAAGGGAGTATGGGAAACTATGCGAGCAATTGATTACCAGTTTGACTGTCTAACTATAATTTTTAAAAACCTTCCGGTATAACAACATCAACATTTGTCGACTGTCAAAAATGACGTTTAAGACGTTTCTTATCCTAGTGTCACCTGTCAGAGTGACGTTTTCAAAGTACAATTTTGACAGCAGCTGTCAAATTCATTGTTTTTATTTTGTACCGGGTTTTTACCGTTTTTCAATGCATTTAATGTTTGCCTTCCCATTCGTGAAGTGTACAGATGCCAGCACATCAAGCTACTACAATCTCAAATTTCTTTGATAGATTTTCAACTTTATCGCTAAAGCATAAGCTTCAAAGTTGATTGGGAAAATTTGACAGTTTCGGGTAGGTTGATATGCTGGCGTCTGTACATTTCTGATGTAAAAGCATATAAGAATTTCAAAGATTTTGTGAACAAATGTGGAAAATATATGCTTCGCTCGCCCAAGGATTTTTAAATTAATAAATTCCTTGTGGAAAATGATTTTAATAAAAACTAAACTCGTCTTTTAACAGTATTGTTAAAATAATCAATGCCTTTTTTATTTAACCGACTTCTAAGAATAGGTATTCGATGGTCTTAGATACGAGCGAAGCAAAGCGATAAACTAAGTGATACTTGTGCAATATTAGTTATGAAACAATTTGAGTACAGTTAGCGAGGAACTGCGTGTTTTATAATATGTATCTTAATAAATCGTATTATGGGAGAGGCAAAAACCAGAAAACAACAAAAATTATCATAAAATACAGACGCCAACACATCAATCTACTACGATCTGTCCAATTTCTTTAGATAAATTTTCAACTTTCGCTAAAGTCGTCGTTTTAAAGTTGATTGCGAAAATTTTACAGTTTCGGGTAGCTTGATGTGCTAGCGTCTGTACGTATTTCTACATTTGATCTTAAGGTGAAAGCGTCAAGTAAGCCCGCGAAATTTAATTACGTTTTTTGCAATTTTTATGTCAGTATCAGATTGTGTGTTGATCTAAATATGATTCGTGACCGTAACAAATACGGCTTTACAGAATTATAATCATTAAAATCAGCAAAAAAACTCCTTGAGTAAAAATTTGCCTCAAATGTCATGGTTTCTTGAAATAGTCATTCAATAGGTAATATGAATTTAGAAAATGTATTGATGATTTTTATGATTATAATTCATGCATCTAGCTTCATATTTTCTGACTGACCGACTTCTTGACAATTCAAAAGTGCCTGTAAATGGTTTAATTGAAATAAATGGTTTGAGTTTGAGTTTGAAATTCTATAAATATTTTTTACATCCGCGAATCATATTTAGATCAATATACACCTGACACTGATCTGCAAATTTCAAAAACGTAAAAAAAATAGAATTTCGCGGGATACCTAAGCGCATCCCCCTTAATAACAGGTATCTGTAGATATCTTACGATAAATTATTATCCTGCAAAAATGCTAACACTCTATTTTAAAATTCCTATCTTACAAAAAGTGATAGCAGTAAAATACATTTTCCCAAATCAATTCGCTGACTGTCCCAAAAACCTATTTTATATTTAAATGATAATTCTTCCTATTTCCTGGGATATTACATTCCGTCTAATCTTTTTCTTAATAAAACTTACAGCAACATTTTAGGGCCCATTCATTAAACTGTCATGACGGACATTCTAATGTCAAAAGTTGACGCTGATTTCATTTTTACCGAAATGTCATTCTTTTGTCAAAAATTGGCGCCATATTGAGTGCCACTGAAATGTCAAACCTATGTCAAAACTGACAGTGCACTAAAAAAATTCTTGATATCATCTACAATATAGTAGAATGATATTTTAAATGATGAAATTAACAAATGTCTAACCTAACACCCGGTTTTTAAAAGCCCTGTTCAGTAAGTCGGGTGTCAAATTTCATGTTAACACACGTATCAAAGCGGAAAGAGATCGGCACCGTATCAACCTCCAAAACGACGTATCAACCTTTAAAACTAGCTTTTAAAAATCGGTGATTATTCAGTTGTACACAAGACAAAGATATGGCATTTAATGAAATTGATGATGAAAGATTATTATGAACACCGGAATTACGCATAATAAATAATGTACATACTAGAATAGGTCACGGTTTATTTAAAATTAATTACGGTTTTGTTAAATTTGTTACGGTTTTTAACGACTGTCAACTAAAATCGGTATACATAAATAAATCGATAATTAATTTTAAATACATCCGTATTATATCCAAAAACGAGAATGTTTGCACATATTTGTATATTACGTAAAATTTATTTATTATTCCATATAATTAATTATATAATTATAACAAAACTCCTTTTTCTCCTAGAATTAAAAATTCCATTTTGAGACAGTAATATGATTGCTGCGTTGGTTGAAAAAGAAATTTAAAAAAAAAAACCTGTTATTTAGATGTCTCATCAGTACATCAGAACACAAGGCCAATTCCCGTTCAAAATCTAGTCTATTTTTCTCTGTCGTATTCTCATCTCAGAGACAACCAATGTCCAAAACTTGATGAAAATGGAGGTATTTTTGACATATTGAGATTTTTCTTAAAAATACGGGAATTGTCTCTCAGATTAAATTGTTACTTCAAAAAAACTTGCACAATAGGGAATATGCATGATTTTTTTTTATTTAAAAAATTAATCCTCATTCATGTAATAAACAGTTTAGTAAAACTGTTTTTCGGATAACTATGAAATTAAAAAAGATATGAGCCATCGAAGATTTGTTTCTATCTCTTTCTCGCAAAACGAAATTTAACACGGAGTTTATATGGCCGTAGTGACATGTGACGTCACAGTCTATGTCGGATCTCTCTGTCTAATTGGTGTGTAATCAATAGTTTTAAATGCTCATATCGGCCGTGTTTCTTGGCCGATTTTAATTTTAATTTCACTTTTTGTCATCTCTACTACGGTATTTTTATATTTTGTTAATAAATGCCATGAAAAAAATTCATGCATATTCCCTATTATAATGCCTTATGCAATAGCTTATTATTGCCTTTAAAAAAAATGCTACATCCGTTTACAATGGAAGCTGACCACAACATACTTGGGAAAAGGTTAGATAGAAGACAATTTTAGTCTACTTTTTGTATGTCTAGAAAAAAACATCGATATAAATTTTTCAATCCAACGCAACAATGTTTTCTATACATAAGTCTGTAAATAGTATATAGTCGTAAGTTTAAATACATATAATTGAAAATGTATTTAAATTTGTTGTATGAAAACTTTTACCCGTTGGCGCAGTGGTTGAGAGATTGGCTGTTGCGCTACGGGTCGCAGGTTAGGAAGACATATTTGTAAATGGCCTACAAATAGATTTTCCGATGAGAAATTTTGCAAAAAAGTAGTACTTAGTTTCGAAAAAAGTTTGCATATTACAAATGTCAGATATGTTTTCAAATATCAATGAATTTTCTATTCAATCGAATGAGAGATGAATTGGAAAGAAGGCATATTGATGAAAAATATTAGATTTTTTCACGACAAAATGGGTTATGTAAAATAAAAAATGTTAAAGTTATGTTCATAATTCATAGGTCAATATGACCCATTTTGTGAACATCCCTGCAGTACACAATGGACCTTACTGGCCCACTGTAATTTTCCAACTTCTAAAATCATCTACCATACGATTATAGACCTAATATTTATTAGCTATGTGTCATATTGCCATAAGTAATAAAAACTAGATACGTAAGTTAAAAATCAAACTGTAAATATTACTTTAATAAATTCCGATTCCATAATGTTTTTGTCATGGTTTTATTTCTACGTAACTTTACGCCTGTATACCCCGAATGGATAGGGAGAAGTATCAAAATCAATGTACAGACGCCAGCACATCAAGCTACTACAATATGTCAAATTTCATTAATAGATTTTCAACTTTATCGCTAAAATATAAGGTTCAAAGTCAATTGGGAAAATTTTACAGTTTCGGGTAGCTTGATGTGCTGGCGTCTGTACCTAGCCTTTCCCTAACTAAGCTGTGATCGGCTTTCAGTTTGAACAGATGCAGCTGAATACCTCTACACTCTAGAACTCTAGCTCAGCGTCCTTGCTTACGACTACCGATACCGATCAACGAGGCAGTAAAAAAAACTATTACCAGTCAGTATATTGTCCCATCATCATCATCAACCTAATGCTGACCAATGAGGGTTTTCGTGAAAATTTACGACACCAGTTGGCACCACTGTGACAAGAGGTCTTCCAATATAAAATATAATATGATGACGTTCATCATTCGATTCATTCATTCGTTCATCATTCAGTCATGACTAAAGAAAATATAGGCTCTTTGACAGATGCCTGGACCTGACGTGTCAGTGCTGCCACCTAGCGAACGTCATTTCAGAAAACCCTCATTGCACGCCATTCGGCTCGATTGTCAGCCTCTCTCATCCAGCTACTACCAGCCACCCTGCGAAGGTCGTCGCTCCACCTAGCCTGAGGGCGTCCTACCTTACTTTTGTCGATTCGCGGTCTCCACTCAAGAACCTGTCTACCTCAACGGTCATCGGTTGTTCGGCTAATATGGCCGGCCCATTGCCACTTCAGCTTGCTTATTCTGTGAGCTATGTCGTCAACTTTGTTTCTTTGCCGGATCACTTTATTCCGGATTCTATCACTATATTGTCCCACTGCAGTTTACAGGGCTCATATACAGAGAAGGCACAAGCATTGATCACCACGGTTACTCACTTCAAGTATTCAACACATATTTCAAAATATCAAATATATTTACATAGTGGAGACGAAAATCAATCTGCCTAACCTTTTGCCAACTATGTATATATAATATACCTAATATTGGGGTCGGCTTCCAGTCCAATAGGATGCGCATGCAGTGACTGCCTATCTGACCTCCACAGCTCATTTAGGGGGCGTTCAAGTATTGCGTAACGCAATTTTTTAAGATTTTTGACCCTTCCTGCCCCCATGTAATGCGCCGTAACGTTTTTCTGTACCCCCCTCCCCCTCCCTAAAGATTACGTAACACCCAAGTGACCATTAATTTTACCTAAATGTCACAATGATTCTGTAAATACATATTTTTTACGGCCGCGAATCATGTATTAATCAACGTACAGTGCGTGCCACGTAAGAAGAGACTTGACACACCACGTGGTCTGACATGCGCAGAACACGATTTTAGGTATCTTTAGCGGTATGAGGTCTGAGTGCGGGACGGGACCGGACGTCATAGGGGCGGCGGAAAGAGGCGAGGGAGGCGGGGTCAAGTCTCTTCTTACGTGGCACGCACTGTACAACTTAATACTGACCAGCAAATTGCAAAAAACCTAAAAAATAAGAATTTCGCGGGCTACCCTGGCGCTTTCGCCTTAACGTGCTTTCTGAGGCCTGGATATATGGGTCAAGGTATATAAAAATGATTACCCATCCACGGACCAACCGTGGCAAGCGTAGCTTAATCTGATCGATCAACCCGTGCGTCTGATTCTGATGTTATTTAGTCACAAGATTGTTGGAGTTGAAATCTCATGTGACTGTAATTACACCGGCACCCATCAAACCGGAACACAACAACTATGCAATGTTGATATTAGTTACTTAGTGTGATATGTTGATATTAGTTACCTAGTGTGCTATGTTGATATTAGTTACCTAGTGTGCAATGTTGATATTTTGTTTGTCCTGCGTAAGCATAGAATATCATCATCATTCTCGGATCCTGCCATAAGGTATCTAGTGCCGGATTACTAGGCTACTTGATGCTCTAAACTAAAGCAATCCACGCCTGTAGATTCCCTGTCCAGTAAACTAGTATCGGTATAAAAAAAAATGTTTTTAAGTTCAACCTTTTTAGCATATCTGCCTCTATAAATAATATTACCTGGACTTAAATAACAAACTCTGTTAACAAAGCATTCAAGCATATTTAAAATTCCTGTGCATCTCAAGATCATAATAACAAAATAATTAACAGAAAAATTAAACAATAAGTAAATTAACAGTCGCTCAATTGACGGGAAGTGTATGCAAAACATAGTATAATATCCTCGGACGGTTGCCGTCGTGCACTTCCGGTGCCTCTGAACAATAAAAAGGATATCCCATTATATCGTGTTTGCCCCATTTCCGTACGTGGGATGAAGAAAGTGGTGTTGTGTCGTCATTTCCGGTGTCGAGTTGCCGAAAAAAGTTCTGACATTGGCACTGCACGTCGCGTCGGTACGTAGGATATGCTTCTTTGGCACTGATTTTTAAATAGATGCGTCATCATTAGCCGTGCGGTAACTGGGTGATCAGAAACAAGATATCGAATCAATAATAATATCGAATAGACAAACTCCGGTTCAGAGTATGCTTAGATGGTTTGACAAATCCACCCCATGCTCTCCATTTGAGAGACGATATCTCAAAAATCGTAATGAATCTGTTTTATTGTTTTATATTATGTAAAGCGTAAGGTACAGTTTATTTGAACATCCATACTAATTATTATAAATTTGAAAATAACTCTGTCTATCTGTATGTTACCTTGTCACGCCTAAACCACTGGACAGATTTCGTTAAATTTTGGCAGAGAGATAGATTGCATCCCGGGGAAGGACGTAGGATAGTTTTTATCTCGATATTCCCACGGAATCGACACTTATGCGGGTGAAACCGCGGGGCGTTGCTAGTACACTATATTTTGATGAAAGCAATATCCTTGACCTCGATTCTTCATGTCCCCAATTTTGCTCGGAAAAAGTGCGTAGGGAACTTTTTTTGTCAATGAAATTGCAGACAAACGTTAAGTTTTGTTTGTTTCTGTTTGATTAATCAAAATTGAACCTGACTTTTTAACGGATTTAAAAAAAGGAGGTTATTTATTCAACCCCCATTTATAGGTACCTACCTAAGTTCGTATTTTTCTCATTGCAAAAACGAATTAACCAGTTTTGATAATTCTTTCACTAACATAATCTAGATACTTTTAGGAAGGTTTTGATATACAATATATTAGGTAATCGTTAGTAAAACTTGTTGAATTATGCTGTTTCAAATCCAAGAGGATGGGGTAGGAGGATTTTTTGCACACAAGCTTGTATATGCATACAGGCAATGATTTATATACACTTTATAATATCATTTCATAAAGGCAACTATGTATCAAATCTAAAGAATGGAACCCAAACCGATGATTATCAGAACAACAGGACACGCAGTAATCCAAGTTCAAATAAAAAATAATAGCTTGATGTAATGTGATAACAAAACACATAAACCTTATCACTTCCTTACTATTTACGAGTTGATTCTAAATGCAACGACAGGAAAAGGCTTTCCGTCTTAAGATTTCAATCAAATAAAAAAGCGGAAATAACGCATTATTTTGACAATACGAAAAGCAGGAAATAACCAATAAAATGACATCGTATAACATCTTAGCTGAAGGGGTAGGTAGAGAGGTTTAATGGGACTACATGACCTAAAGCGCGGTCACTGTCGGACTGCATATAAAAGAAAGAGAAGCGCGGTGACACAACCCTGGTAATTTATTACAAAATAAGAAGCAATTATCTATTTACAAAAACTATTTAATAATAAATAATCCATCACTGAATGCAGTTTGGCATTCGAAATTTAATTGTATATTTCTAATAATAATTAAAATTGTTAGTGAAGGGTTAAACTGCTTTTAAAGACAATTAAGAGGTGTATGTTTATTTATGATTTGAGTTCCATCACTGTAGGTACCTATTAAAATAAGACTTGAAAATATGCTTTTTTTTCTGGTCAAAATTATTTACGGTTTAAAGGATACATTGCACTACACTACACTTAAACATTCTTTTTCAACGTCTTGTCCATTGGCCACTCTGGGCAATTGCCCAGGGCCCCGCGATTCATGGAGCCTCCTACTTCCTGCCAGCGTCGTAGCTAGCTGTGGGTGTCAGAGGCCGGGTGCTAAAAATTTCAAGCTCACTTCGCTTGCTCTTGCGTCCTAGATTCTCCATCCTAGTGCCCAGGTTAGGTTAAAAACGACCTTGCATTGCGCCGGTTGTTTAAACCGCATTTAATAGGGAGTGAGCCAAGTAGTATTTGTTGTATACTCTGGAGGCTTTTAACGCGTACGTCTTTCTTAATTTTTTACATCGTTCTCACATTATATAATTTTAAAATCAAAAGTAATGATGTAAGTAATATTTTTGTAAAATATAATTTTAAACGTGTGTCATGGAGTTTCTTGCTCGTTCTTCTCCATAGGTACCTAATACGCTTTGAAATGGGCAACTTGCTTCATATTTTCTGACTGACCGCTTTCTTGACAATTCAAAAGTGCCTGGCAATGGTTTAATTGAAATAAATGCTTTGAGTTTGAGTATGTTGCCATTAATCTAGCGCAAATCCAGACTGCGAACACCTCGTCATCTGTCTAGCCTGTTTTCAACTATGTCGGGTCGGCTTCCCGTCTAACCGGATGCAGCTGAGTACCAGTATGTTACATGGACCAACTTCCTAGCGAGACGAAGATTGGAAAGAAAGTGAGCTATTTTTGTTATTTTGTGATGGTTTGAGGTAGGTGTGTGAGTACGGGCTTGCGGACGGCGAGCAATGGGCAGCTCGCCGTCCGGTAAGGACCAGACCCGGGTCGACGGCGCGTTGCTGTGTTCCACGCGCGCCTCAAAGAGATGTCAGCACTAACTGACGGAGTCCGCTAGGCCGATGCATGCCAGGGTCGCAGGTTCTTAGAAAGAGGGTACTGTGGCCCCTGGCACAAGCAACTGAAGGAACACGGGTGGGTTTTAGTCAGTAAAAGTTTGACACGCCCTTCCCAGAGCGGAAGACGTTATTTGATAACTTTCGACCCAAAAATAAGGTATGTGTTAGCAGTGGTAGTCGTAAGTCGTGGTTTTAAACCCAAGCGCTTTACTTTGTGTAAATATTTCATGTCTGCATGTCCTGGAAACAAAAATTCGAAGACATGTGACAATTACCAACCCGCACTGCAACTGGGTCCGCGTGGTAGATTACGGCCCACATACCTCTCGAAGAGGAGGCCTGTATCCTAGCAGTGGGTACATTATAGGCTGATTATGACTGCCTTACTGACCTCCACAACCCAGTACCTAGGTAACACGATACCCCTTGATAAAACGTATACTGGAATAAGTCTTCATGTAACTAATTGACAAAACGAAAGGCAGGAAATAACAAATAATTTTGAACTACATAAATCTTTAGCTTAATCTAGCTACCATTGCTTCGTTACAAAACATATCATTAGTGTAAAATCAAAGATTGAATCGAAAAGGACTTTATTTTGAAAGCGTTATGACGTATAATGCATAAGGAGCCGGAAGATTCGAAATGCACAGATAATAAAAAAAAGGTTGTTTTATAAATGGACGCCACGTGTAGGCTGCGCGCCACACGCCTGTGCCTCCTGCGTCAAAAAAAAGAGGATGTTCAGGGGTGTGTAACCTTTTGTTGATATCTATTATTTTTTATAATGTCGAGATGTATTATGCATGTGCTTTGGTTGGAATAGGGGACTGCTACGGCTATGAACATCCTTTGATGCAATACTGATTTCTTTAATAGACTTTATTGCAGGAAGACGCAATGTCATGATGACGATAAAGAAGGGCACCTCTTCCGCCCACCTGTGAGTGTAGTAAAAGGTCATAAAACTTGCAGAGGCAACTCCTTGAAATTGTCTGCTCCGCTAGTATCAAAAAACTCTCGATCGGACAATTTTTGAATTATATCAAAAGTCATGCTTATAAATCGGCATTTTTCGAACGTCAAAATTAAATAAGACAGCCCCCAAAACGCCCGCCCTTCAACAACAAACGCCTTTGTAAATGAATTGGGAGGACCTAGTCCGGGGACCGGGGAGTTATATGATGGTGAGTATGACCCATTATTTAACGTCATTTAATACGCAGAATACGCTCGGTACGCTTATTTAAACCTACTAAACTACAAATAATATACTGAATAAAATGTTGACGACACCCACATTTTTTGCACGACCGGCAACCTGTCAAACTTTGACAGCCAACCTCAACGGATGCGTGCAATTTCTCATTTATAACTCCGAAAATAAGCTGTTGTCCCTAAATCCGGCTTTACGCAAGATTTGTGACGAAAATAAGATCCTATTTAGGGCTTATTGTCGCGACAATAAAATATTTTTTCATCTGTCATTCTATACCTTCCCGCCGTTTCCGTTACGACATTTTTCTTTTTTTTTATTGAACGTGTGTCGGCAATGATCATGCTTATTATGCCTTTTTTGGGAAACCGGAAGTGATTTTACGGTCATCTCGTGTATGTTAACGCTTGTTAGATGCAGAGTAGGTAGTCGCAATGTAAAGTAGCAGTTTTCTATAAACTTTATTGAGGTTGTTAAAAGTCGGTAGGTCCATTTAGAGCTGATATTGACCTACTTATTATTGGTTTATTACCTGATTTCAATGATTAGGGATGCATTTACCGCGTATTTTTTACCATTTTATTAATACGTCTACAGTCCGGCCGTCGAGAGACAGCGTCCCTGACACCTGTCACTCCTGGCAGTGCGACAAATTGTAGTTGTTGATAAAGATGAAATTCGCAAAACACATTTTCGTTTGTACGAAACTGACAAGTGTCAAGAACGCATCCTCTCGACGGCCGCATTGTAAGTACTGAGGAGATACTCGTAGAGATAGTACCTAAGCTTTGTAAATCGTATTTTACGAACACGATTTAAAACTCGTAACAAAATGAACGTAAATGATCAGCACATCAAGCTACCCGAAACTTTCAAATTTTTCCAATCAACCTTGAACCTTATTCGGTACCTACTATAAAGTTGAAAATCTATTAAATAAATTTGGCAGATTGTAGTAGCTTGATGTGCTGCAGTGCTGGCGCCTGTACCTACTAAAGCTTGTACCTAGGTATTTGCAGCCCATTGCTTAAAACAATACCAACCTGTTAATGATGATTTAGGCATCTAAGTTTAAATTACCCCATGTGACACTATGATGATGCTGTCAGAAAACTACAGCTGCACCTGTTCTGCCGCAATGACTTTTGACAGTTTAATAACATTAATTGCGTTATTTACGTTGTTGAGCAGACATATTCTTCGAACATAAGGAGGAATGGATTAGCAATATAAAAAAAAATATCCTACAAAATCATTCAGATTGTCAATAGTGATCAATAGTATGTTACGCAATTAGAGTGCAGTTGACGATGGCACCCAAGTTTACATTATCCCATGTAACATTATGATGATGGTGTCGGAAAACTAAAGCTCAACCATAGCCACAACGGACTACACTAGCGTGCTTAAAAAAGGTCTAGCAATGTAACTTTGTTACGTGCCAAACAAACACACCACTTTAGACCTCTACCTACCCCAAACCGGAACAAGCCATCACAAAATAAAAATAACTTTATTCAAAATCTTCCAAATCGCCTCCAGCCACAGACTACAAATCATTCACTCACACGTGAGGTCCGAAAACCAACTTACATCGAGAAAAAAAAACCCGGTAAAGTTGTTTGTGGACGACATCCTGTCCGGAAGTCCGGCCGGACAATGGCCGCGTTATATTGTCAAATATTATAGTAAAAATAAGGTAGTCGTAGTAGCTATTGTTATGGCACGTAATTTTTTTACTTACATTCTTGTGTTTATTTAGGGCTGCATTCAGATACACGGTGTAAGGAAAATATCGATGCGCAAAATGTTACCATGAATATATGTAGTAGACGAGTACTACTTAGTCTGTGGCTACATGAGTCTCCACGTTACATGCTGCATATTGCTGCTGTTGCATGCTGCTGTTGCATGCTGCGTTGCATGCTCTGTGGTTGCTGCTGGAATGGCGCTAGGACGGTGGCCTTATCTCTGTGTGAGGGAGTGGGCCGTAATATGACCGTAATCCACCACGTGGGCACTGTGCGGGTTGGTCAGTGGTCACATGTCATCTAAATTTTGGTTCTAGGACATTTCCTAGTTCTAGCCGGTTTCCTCACGATGTTTTCCTTTAACGTCTTGAGAGCAGTGGTGATGAAATAATGTACACTAAGTAAAGCGCCTTTCTGGGTTTGAAATTTTGAACCTACGACCAAAAACTCGTAAGTCACGGTCGTTAACACTGACTGGGTCACCACTCCTCCTAGATCCACAACAGTTGAAATGATTCGTCAGTTATTAAAAAAAAAATTGTTGTTCCATACATTTTGACCATGTAGGTATCCCATTTTTGTATGAAATTGCTGATGTTTTTTCTCTCTAGAATCCGTCTAGAATCATGTGCTGTATTGAACAGTTGGCGAGTTAAAGTCCACATCCTGTATTACAAGATGAATTGACAGGTTTGTTTTCAGTTGATTTGTTTGAGATCACGTTTTCTTACTAACAAAAGACGGTAGAATTCTTAGTGGTAATTAAGGTAACTTTTATTTACTTTCAAAAGTCAAGCATGCTACAAAAAAAAACACAACGTCACCTAGACGTTGTGTTTTTTTTTGTAGCATGCTTGTTTTTCTTTAAATCGTGAGAACCGACTAAGACTGAAAGTGACTGTCGAGGAAATTCTAGTATTCAGCAGCATTTCGTAAAAGTTAACCGCTAAATAGTTGTAAAAACTAGGATGGTGTCACCATGTCAAATATAAAGGTTATCTAAGTAGTAGATTATACTCACGGATGTCGATTATACTAGACACGCGCACACACAGGGCCGTCTTTACCCGGGGGTGCAAGGGGTGCGTGACACCCAGGCGCAAGGTCTTAGGGGGCGCAAGCCGATCAGGCCATCACTAATCAAGTAATCACTCATTATAACCGCAACGCTTCAGCGCTGTAACCGCACGTCACCGCCTCGAAAAAATCCCTTGGAAAAAAATGGTGGAAACCATTTTAAAAATGGAACACAAAAATTAAGTTTAATTTCTTTTTGTTAGCAAGGGGGGCGCACGCTGATTTTCGCACCCCGGCCCTGCACACACACACACACAGTCACAATTTAAGATATTCTCTTTTGGATATTGTCTTTTGGGCCAGCTGGTTTTGAATTTAAGTACCTTATGTCTTTTAATTAATTCAGAACCTACGGGGTAATTGCCTAACACACTAACAATAAGAGTGGCTTTCATTTTGACAGTCCAACAACATTCATTGCATTTTTACGTTGTTGAGCAGACAAAGTTTTCGAACATATGAAGCAATGGATTAGCAATATTTTTCAAAATTATTCAGATTCAGTTTGATAGTGTGTTACGCCATTTGAGTGCAGCTGTCCTTAGTGAACGTAGACATCTTTTACCAATTTGGAGACCTACTTGTAGACAAAAAAGATGGTGGTCAGTAGGTAACGAATGCCTGGTTTTTTTTTCTTTTGTTGACAATTATTGTTAGTCTACCGTTTGTAATACCTTTCGAGGAATTGAGGAAACATAAAAGCATAAAACATCCTGAATAATCCAAGAAACACCTTTCTAATTCCAAAACAATAAAACGACATTTAAACTCAAATAAAAACTGTAAATACTCGTACACACAAAAAAAAAACCGAAAAAAATATTAAAAACATCTCTAACAGACGAACGGACGCCGCGCCACTGCTGCCATTATAAAAGTTAAACCATTTTATTATAAGATATGTCTGTCCGGAAACCGTTTGAGAGACGGATGTCCACTGTAAACAATGCTGGGCCATATTTGTTAAGACTTTTGTTATATAATAAACGTTATAAAAGGATTTTTTATAGTTTCCTGAAGGATGAGGTCTTCCTTCCTTGTTTTTGTTTAAATTATTTTTATTCAGATAGTTTTGAGAAATGGGTTGTGTGACTAATTGAGTTCTTGTGTATTCATATCCTTTACGTGAGGTTTTTCCGTTTTGCTAAGTACCGGTCTTCTTGAGAGCTGTGGACGGTGGGCCAGTGGTATCGGCCTCTATACTCCGTGGCCGCGACTTACGAGTTGTAGGTCGCAGGTTCGAAAACAGATAGGCGTTTTACTTTGTGTAATTTATTTCATCACCACTGCTCTCAAAACGGTGAAGGAAAACATCGTGAGGAAACCGGCTAGAACCAAAAATTCGAAGACATGTGACATTTACCAACCCGCACTTGGTCCGCGTGGGAGATTACGGCCCACTCCCTCTCACTGAGAGGAGGCATGTGTCCCAGACTCCCAGCTGTGGGAACATTTATAGCCTGATTATGATTATGAACATTTATAGTCTTCAAAAATTAGTCGTTGTTGTAATGAGGGTTTTCGTGAAAATTTACGACACCAGTTGGCACCACTGTGACAAGAGGTCTTCCAATATAAAATAATATGATGACGTTCATCATTCGATTCATTCATACGTTCATCATTCAGTCATGACTAAAGAAAATATAGGCTCTTTGAGAGATGTCTGGACCTGACGTGTCAGTGCTGCCACCTGGCGAACGTCCTTTCAAAAAACCTTCATTGGACTACTACTAATCCATTTTTTGTATATAAAAAAAAAAAAAAAAAATACTGTGTTGCATGCAGCTGAGATGAGAATGCTAAGAAATTGTGATGTTACCTGTTGGATATTGGGGATCTTGAAGAGGGAATTTCGTGGGTTGTGAGGCTTTAAAACTATATTTTGTTAACAAATAATAAAACAACGCCATTAGTATGCGATTCAACCATAGAGAGCGAATTTTTATTTTTTTTCTTAATCATAGACATTACAAAAAGGTTGCGTTCCGAAATACTACTGAACACTTCGCGTTCGTTTTAGAACATCCTCCCAACACGCAAATAGATATAGATGTGTACAATAAGCAATTTCACCCATCTTACAATATTTAATTTTGGGGTTTAGTGTTAAAGTTACTGGCAACATTTTTGTCCAAATTAGTTCCGCCACTGTACAATAGATGGCGTTAAACAATTTTATCATGAGAATTTTACAAATTACACACTACTATTCTTATCATTTTAAACATCAATATTTGAGTAAATTACAATTCAATAGCCTGAAAACAAATATCAATATTTATGTAACTTGTATCCAATTACACATTTTAAAGAAAACACAATACATCAATGAATTGAGCATTTTAGTACTTAACTACATACATAATTTTTTATCTAACGTAAATCTTATTATATGGTAAACTCACATAATATTTATGAGATCACTCTGTCAAACAGTTATAACAAATGAAGTGTTTAATTTATAAATGTTAAAACAAAATGAAAATTACTCCCCCATGTAAGTCTACATCTACACATATAAATCAAACTTACTAGGTAATTTTACCTTCCTCCCACAGCGTGTGGATTTCCGAATATTAGGTACCTCCACCTGGGTTCCAGTGTCACCTGCGGTCTCCGAAGATGTCATAGGCTGCTGCCCCACCATTGTAGGAGTTCCTAGATTATCAGAGTATGGAGGATTGTTACCTGAAATTTCTAGTTTGTAGAGCCTTTGTACAGGACGGGTTTTCTCGCCTGTCGATGTTTTAATTATTGCGGTTCTCTGGACTCCATCCGCTCCTAGTATTCTTTTTAGTAGGTCTTTCATTATTCTTATCAACCGTTCCCAGTATCCACCCCACCAGGCGGCGGAAGGAGCATTCATCTTCCAATGTATTCGTCGGATTGTTGATTGTTGCTGGATTTCATCCCAATTCAACGTGCCAAGGAGATTTTTTGTGCCGTGAAAATTTGTCCCCTGATCTGATACCAGCATGTCAACCCGGCCTCGTCGTGCTACGAACCTACGCAGCGTCATTATAAATGCCTCTGTAGACAAAGACCTGGTTAGCTCCAGGTGTACAGCTCGGTACACGGCGCAGGTGTAGAGCACCACCCAGCATTTCTGTTCGCCTTTCAAGTAAAATGGACCCGCAAGATCAACTCCAGTAGTCTGGAAAGGAGCAGAGCACGTGATACGTTCTAGGGGCAGCGGTGCGGTAGGTGCTTGCGTGGGTTTTGACTTGTATCTATTACATATCGGACAACTCGCAATTATTGATCTTACAAGCCTACGAATACCTATTACCCAATACCGCATGCGAATATCTGTAATTAGCTGATTGGCTCCCGCATGTTGCAGCTCTGCATGTCGTTGTCTCACCATTCTCGTCACGATCGGCTCTTCCGCTGGAAGTAAGTATGGTGTACGTATTCCTTCAGGTAAGTCTGACAGCAAAAGTTTAGTTTTTAATCTTATCAGTCCTTCCTTATCAGTAAATGTAGTCAATTTAGTTTTCTTTGTGTCTAAAAGTTCAGAATTCTTTTCTTGTATAAGTTTTATTATTAATTTCTCTGCTTGTTCTACCTCTTTATAAGTTATTTCTCCTGTCTTTTTGTTACATGTATATTTTATATTATGTAAAAATCTTAAGAGCCAGGCTGTCATTCTAACTATTTGCGAATATTTAGAGAAATAATTTTGTAATTTATTTAACAAACTCTGTCCTTTAGATATATTTGTATTACATACAGTTTTCTTCACTTCCAGGCTTACTTCTCGTTCGTCTACGATCAGCGCAGACCGGGGCCACTCTGCGGACGGCCGGCGCAGCCACTCAGGACCCTCCCACCAGCGACACTCGAAGAGCGTTTTTGCGTTGCAGCCTCTCGATGCTAGGTCTGCCCAGTTCGCTTCACCTGGAATGTGCTGCCAATTTTTTATGTCAGTATTCATTCGTATTTCTTTTACTCTGTTTCCTACGAACGTATTCAGTGGTAATTGTCGTTTTATCCAGCAGAGTGTCACGCCAGAATCGGTCCAGCAGTATTCTCGACAATTATTGAGTTGCAAGTTCTCTCTCACATGAGCTAACAGTCGTGAACCTAATAAAGCAGCTGTTAACTCGAGTCTGGGTATTGTTATCATTTTAGGAGGATTGACCCTTGATTTGGCTGCTACTAGTTGGACTGATACCTTACCATTATTTTCTGTTCTCAACAGCACACACATGCCGCACCCATATTTGCTGGCATCGCAAAATAAGTGAAGACTTACTTGTGTTTCTTGCAGGTTATCTGTTGTGAGTCTGCGTGGAATGTGACAGTCATTCAGGTAAGATATATATTTATACCAATCTAGAAATTTTGTGCGTATGTCGCTCGGCAATTCATCATCCCAGTCTAACTTGCGCAGCCAGGTGTCTTGAAGAATTACCTTGGGTGTCAGCATCACAGGAGATATGTAGCCTATTGGATCAAATATTTTCTGAGTCAATGATAACATACTTCTTTTTGTTATGGATTGTAGGTCGTCACAAGTAGGTAGATTGTAACAATTACAGTACAGTTTGTCTGTCTTGGGATTCCATTTTAGTCCTAGAACTGGAATTGTCTCATTACCTGTTTCATTCACTCCCTGGGACGTTACCCACATCCTCAGATTAAACTTAGCAGTGTTCATGATGGTCTTTGCTTCTGAGATGAACTTATCTGCACTTTCTTTAGAATTTACACTTACCAGGCAGTTATCTACATAGAAGGATTCAGCCATTAGTTTTGCTGTGGTACCCAGCGGTCCATTTTTCATATTATTTAAATGATAGTGTAGAGTCGCTGACAGTAAAAATGGACTGGAGGTCAAGCCAAAAACTACTCTGCAGTGTCTGTAAGTAATTATGTTTTGTAAAGTGTCATCTTTATACCATAAGAATTTCAGATATTCTCGGTCACTTTCTTTCAAACTAATCTGCAAAAAAGCTTTTTCGATGTCTGCAGTTATGCCTATTGCTCCAGTTCTAAAGTTGTTTATCATATCCGGTATAAGATCAATTAAGTTGTTTCCTTTCTCTAGGCAAGCATTCAGACTCAGTCCATTCTTGTCGGTAGCTGATGCATCGAAAACTGGTCTAATATTGCTTGTTATACTTTGCTCTTTAATCACAGGTCTGTGTGGCAAGTAATGTCCTGAGGTAGGAGTACTATCAGTCGCCTCAATAATGCGTAGATCAGTCCATGTTTTAAAAATCTTGTCATAGTCATGAAACTTGTCAGTCTTTATCAGTTTTCTAGTCATCTGATCTAGTCTTTGTTTGGCTTTATTATAATTTGGCATTAAATTGTCAACACTTGTCTTAAATGGAAGCTGAACTTCATACCTGTTGTTTTGATTCAATATTATATTTTCCTCGAAGTTATCTAGCACTTCCTTGGTAGTCTCTGCCCTTGACTTCACTTCAACAGGATCTCTGATGCCGAGTGTCTCCAACGACCAGTAATCTGTCAAATCACATGTACAACAATGAAGCACATTTGTTAGATTGCAGTTATTATTAACAGAATTAATACTTACTTGTTTTCCCTGCAATGTCCAACCCAATCTTGTTTTGACAGCAACCAGCCCATTCTTCAGCTGTATTACAGAACCTGTTAAAAAGAGACCCAAGTGATCAGCCCCAATCAGAATCCCTACATCTGTGATATCATTCCCCTTGTCTGTCAGAGTGATGCCATGTTTATGTAAAATATTTTTTAATTGTACATCATTAGAATTAACCTTAGGAATATTTCCACAAATGCTGGTTTGGCTGATGGCCATGATATCATATTTTAATGAATCATTAAGCGACTGTATTGTCACATTATGTATTTTATACTCTTTAGATTTAGTCTCGACGCCACCGAATAGACAGTGTGTCAGTCTTTCTTTTCCAACTGTAGGAATCTTCAGTGTGTCTATTATTGCTTCTTTTATGTAGGTGCGCTGTGATCCCGAGTCTAACAGTACACGAACTTGCATTGCTCTTCCCATATATTCCACGTTGACTATCACTGTCTGAAGAAGTGTTTCTCCCTTAGGATATAAAGCTGATAGTGAAGTGGCTGACTCTGGTTTTTCATCACTCTTTGTTCCTGTTTCTAATTTTTGTTCTGAACACAGCGCCGTTGAATGTCGTTTCTTGCAAATCAAACATTTTACTGAAGCTCTGCAGACTTTTGCATGGTGACCTTTTCTAAGACATATCACACATGCTTTTTTGTCCTTAAGACATTGTCTTCTTTGTTCAAGGTTCATTTTTTGCATTTTGTAACATTCAATACTTGCATGCGTCTCCTTGTCACACCAGATACAGTCTTGTGTCTTGTTCGTGCCTATCTTGGGCTTCACATTAGTAAGTAGACATTCAGCTGTACTAGTTTTTGTTTCTTCTGAGACATTTTCTTCTTGTTTAAAAGTTTTTCTTGAAATCTTTATTCGCTGCTCACTCTCTACTTCTTTGCGTAGAAATTCTAGTAGACCATTCAGTTCTCCAGCAACATCTGTGTATTTATCTTTGCTTCGCTCCCATGCTTTAATTAAATCCTGCGGCAATGCTGACTCCACCATGGGCAGCAGAAACGCAGCATATTTGTCAGCTGTGACTTTTAATGTTTGCAAAGCACGTAGATGCGCGTTTAATTTATCAAACAATAAAGTAATACTATCTTTCTTTTCCATGAGAATGAGAGAAAGAATTTCCCTAATGTAAATTTGTATTAGTAGGTCCTCCCGCGCGTATCTCGCCATAAGTTGATCAATGCACTCAGTGTAGGCCATTGGAGGAAAACTCTCCACCAATCTTCTCACTTCCGTATTCTCTTTCATGCATTGTAAAAGATATTGATGTTTATCGAAGTCATCAATAGTTTGATCATTATGAATTTTCGAAAATTGACCCCAAAACGGCAGCCAGGATTTAATTTCGCCGTCGAAATTTTGGAGTTGTAGCTTCGGGAGTTTCATATTTTTGCAATTTTCATGGGAATCTGTCTTCATCTGAATTTTCGACATTTTTGCTTTAAATTTCAAGTCGAGGTGCAGCCATTTTGTTTTATAGTTAAGGCAACTTTCAAGCTCTTTTTCGAGTTCGTCTTCATCTAAGTTTTCTAACAATAAATCTTTGATGACCATGTCCAACTTCAGTAAATCATCAGCAGTTTCTTTTAACTTCTGATATGATAATTGGATCATTTCGATGTCGGCTTGCTCTTGGGTTAGGCACACTTCTATTTCATTGGCGTTCTTTGAAAACAGACGCCTCACCACTGACCTTTCCTTCTTCTTTTTTTCTTTGTCCATATCCGCAGGTTTTTAGTTATACTTGTCGACGGTCGCCAGATGTTGGATATTGGGGATCTTGAAGAGGGAATTTCGTGGGTTGTGAGGCTTTAAAACTATATTTTGTTAACAAATAATAAAACAACGCCATTAGTATGCGATTCAACCATAGAGAGCGAATTTTTATTTTTTTTCTTAATCATAGACATTACAAAAAGGTTGCGTTCCGAAATACTACTGAACACTTCGCGTTCGTTTTAGAACATTACCCGTGTTAGGTACACGAATGGATAGGATAAGAAATGAGTATCTAAGAGGTAGTCTGGAAGTGGCACTGGTGACTGAAAGTTGTGTGGAAATCGGTTGTCATGGTAAAGGCATATGATACGCAGGAATGAGGTAAATGTCGTGAGGAGAGTTTTGAGTATGAATGTCGATGGCTTTAAGAGTAGGGGAAGATCAAAGAAAACAGGGATAAGGACTGGACTGGACTGGACTGGGATGTTGTGTTTTATTTCGTGTCTATTTACCTAATACCTATACAATGTGTTTCAGAGGGGTGTGACCAAACTTGGGGGTGTGGTACAGGCCATCAAACTGAACAACTTTTTCCCGGGGACAAACACAGTAATTGTGAAAAAAAAATCAGTCGTCCCATACATTTGGTCAAGAAGGTATTGAACTTTTGTATGGGACGACTGATTTTTTTTTCACGATTACTGTGTTAATTTGTCCCCGGGAAAAAGTTGTTCAGTTTGATGGCCTGTACCACACCCCCAAGTTTGGTCACACCCCTCTGAAACACATTGTATATGTGTGTACATAAATGGTAAAATAAATAATATATATACAGGTGTTTTTTTTCCGGTTTTAAATTTTTTACGGGGTGTTTTACCCATGAATATGAACAACTTTCACTATGAGACCTACTCAGAAATCACGAAAAAAAATCAACTGTTTCATACATTTTGGTTAAGTAGGTATTGAACTTTTGTATGAGACTGCTGATTTTTTTAATTGTCTTCATTTGTTTTTTTTACATTGTTCTCACATATAGAATCAGCAAGAATAATGTGTTCAGGATTTTGTACTGATTTAAAAAAAGTGGCCTTGGAGTTTCTTGCCCGTTCTTCTCCATAGAGATCTACGCTTTGGTATGGGCCACTAGCTAGAGATTTCTCGATTGGTGTTTCGCTTTCAATTTACCGTAACATACTTTTCGTGCAAACTACTTGTAAGTGCCGTTGTCTAAAACATCTTGTGTTTGTAACTCGATCGCTTGGCTAAGGTGTGTATGAGCATGTGTGGGTATCACAAGGTGTGCATTTTTTCAATTAAAAGACAGGTGTTGTGGCGAAATATTATGGAGCGACACGAGCTTGGCTACGCTTGAGGCTTAACGAGTAGGTATTATAAAGAAGTGAGACTAAAACGGGTGAAGGAAATGTTTTTGAAGAAACCGACATGGTCTAGAACAAGACATGTAACGTCCTCCAACCCGCACTGAGTACACGGCTTTACAGCCTGCCCATTTTGAGGAAAAAGAGGTCCTGGGGCTTAGCAGTGGGAATCAAAACTCATTACTATAGAATGAGTTCTTTAATGTCTAGCTAAAGGATTTATTTTTATTTTGGTCTACTACTCAAATTCTGAACCTAACATATTAGTACAGTACCGGGCGATAAATATTGCACATCGACCTTTGGAAAGAGACAATCGGCTAATTTCGGCTTCGTAGAGCGTTATCTCTGTCGCACGAAATACAAACAGTCCAGTATCTATTAGGAGCTGTTAATACAATTATTGTGATTTGCTTCTTTTGATAATTATTTTTATTCTTTGTATAAAATCGATAGGATCGAATAGGTCGATGTACAATATTTATCGTACTAGCTTCTGCCCACAACTGCTACACATCTAATAAAATACTTCAATCAATCAACTTAGACTATCGCAGTCCACTGCTGGATATAGGTATCTCTCAGTCTGCGCCACAACACCCTGTCCTCCGCATCCAGTCCGTCCCAGCCACCTCCTTTTGGTCGCCCGTCCATCTAGCTGGGGAGTGTCCCACACTACGCACGCTTTCCAATACGGGGTCTCCACTCCAGCACTCGTCTCCTCCACCGGCCTTCGCTCCTTCGACAAATATGGCCAGCCCACTACCACTTCGGTTTGCTTACTCTGCAAGATATATCACTAATTCCGGTTCTGAAATATTAACACACATCTTAAAACTGATTTACATCCGTAAGACGTCCTCGTAACATAGGGTGCAGTTGAAAACCAGCGTCAGGCATTAGTTGTCTGACATATGCTGAACTAGGCCTTTCTGTCGCATCCGTGAGGCACACTATGTTTTTTTTTTATTGTTTTGGTGTGAATATTGTGTGTCTTACTTAACCTGGGTTAAATAAACTTATTTTCTTTCTTTTCTTTTAACTTCGTCTGCGTACTCCGACCCACCCCGTCACATGACATCGCCTGCCCGAGCTAGTACTTCGTTTTGGCTTGGCGTTCTTTTTGTTTTTTTTTTTTTCTTTTTGCTCGGCTCATTAGGGTCATCGCATAATGCCTATAGCTTTCCTCAAGAATTGGGCTATCAGATACAAAAATAATTTTCAAATCCGACTGGTATTTCCGGAAATTACCCCTTACATACAAATAAATGTTACTACTTTATAATACATACTAGTATTAGGTATATAGGTTTCAGTAAAACATAATTTTACAACCAATGATATTATATATAATCTCATTGTTTACAACACTGTAAAATCATAACACAGCATCAGTCTTCGAAAAAACCATCTGGCCAAGTGTAGGTATAGGTAATCATCTCTAATGAAGGTTGAGAAGGCTCTATGAAAAAAGACTAAGGTACATAATTAGCATAAAGTATCATAAAAAAGGTCGTTCTAAATTGCGACCGCCATCCGGTGTTCGACGAAACATATTTGCGCGGGAAACCGAAAATAGCGTCCGCGTCGGAAACGCGCGTCCCTAATTATGTTAACTTAATAATTTTAAATGTATTTTGCTAAATATCTACATGCCAATATCAACCTTATTATAATACTATAAAGTGTATTTTCGGTTTGATTTGGTATGGAGTTAAGCTGTTTTCGAATACGTCAATTATGCGGAAACGATTAGTTTCAGAGGCACATGCTGACAGGCAGGATGCGAGAAATTCATTATCGATTTTTAAAAGCAAAACCTTGTATCTCTTTCACGCTAATATTTGTAAAAGTATGTGAGAGCGAGAAAGAGTTTTGTATCCAGCCGCAGTGGCGCATGCTTGCAAATAACAGTGAGAATCAGAACCGTCATAATTACACATTCCTGTCGCTCAAAATCTAACCTTATCTTTATCCATTAGAGTTTACAATCGTCTGCAAGTAATAGAACGAAAGACCATCTATGGTCTCATGTTTGCGTTAGCATCTGCATTCATTCAAAGGTTGAAGAACGAACGCCCGAACATCATTCAACGTTCGACGCTGGTCGTGACTAGTGGTGTCTGTAGACAAAAACCGTACATATTTACGATATTTTATTGACGACATTGTGTTGGAATATAAGTGTCAAACTGTACTGATAGTGGTGATATTGTGATTAAAACAATTTTCTGTGACTTAAGGATTGCTTCCGTTATTCTATTAACGCGGCTGTGGTAAGTTGGATGATATTTAATTATCTATTTAATACATTAAAATAATTACTGTTTTTAACAGAAAAATGTGTTAAAAATACCATTAACTCATTGGAAAATTGAGAAAGTAGATTTAGTAAATTAATACATGCCTTAAAATTACTAATTTTAGAATGTTTCCCCTAATACGACGCACTGACCGAATGTTTACTTTTATTGTACTCAAAAAAAAAGCTGTTTTTTTACAATTAGTAAAAAAACAGCTTTTTTATGACTTTTATTGTATTTTTTATGGACCTGGTCCTGGTCCGCAAGTCCACGTCCAAGCGCTTATTTTGCATACCTACTTACTTACGTTTTTATATATTATTTTTCGCAATGAAATAAGTAGGCACTAAGTCAAACTGATACATTAAGTACATAATTCTAATTAAATTCAGACTAAATAACAAACAAGAATTAAAAAAAAACCGAACGTCACAAAAAATATTTCGCAACGTCAATTATTTTATTTCTGAAATTAATTAAATTTATTAATATGAAAAAATTTAACCTACAAAAAACCGAACTTCACAAAAAAAATATCGCAACGTCAATGTTGTTTCTCAAATTAATCAAACAAATTTATTTGATTAATTTGAGAACACCTACATTTTACAACATTCTATTCTAAATAAAAGTACTTAATTACTTTCATCACTACATTTCCAATCAAAATCAAACTCTTACAAAAGCTATTCAGAGCATAACATTTAGCTAAATTCGATACCGCAATAAAAATCTGCAAAGATTTGTCAATATCAGTTGACCAATTCAGAATCTATGCCAAGCAATAAGCTCAGATTCGCACTGGCGATTTTTTTACGCGATGTTTTTTTTCGTGCACTAGATTTTTAACTCTCAGTATTGAACCGAGCATTGAGAATTCAACAAATCACATCCCAACGAGTCAAGACAACACTGTTCGATTTTCAACTCTCGGCGGTAAGCGGAGCGTTGAAAATAGAATTCGCGAAGAAAAATCTCCCGTGCTTACCTATCTATGCTAGTTAATTCTTTGCAAATAAGTTTCCTAAGAAGAATCGCAATTTTAATTTAATTATTTCTTAAGTATTTAGCCTCGAAAAGTGTTGCAGAAATGTTTCTCAGGAGCTGCGAAGATTCGCAAATTATTGCAGACACACAAAAACATCATTACTTTTTTCGTGGGTTGACAGACACCTAACTCCTCTATGCTTCATTAAAACATAACATCACGCCTGTATTCCCTGAACCACCAGTTATGTTTAAGTCCCATGTAATAATAGGGGCGAGTCTATTGCCATCAACCGGGGACATATCCGGGCTCCGGGCTACAGCTAATCCCGATAACACGTTGCCCAATCTGGGAATCTAACCCAGGTCCTCATGCTCAGCTAGCGCTTGCGACTACTAGACTAACGAACCATTAATTAATTATTTTTATTTTATGAAAGAGTATTTGTTGTTAAAACGGCCGCTCTTGGAAAACTTAACGATGATTATCTCCCCAGATTACCTACTATCTTCGTGAAAATTCATACGTGACATAGGTAGCTGTTAAATAAAAATGTCTAGGTTCGGCTTTCGTGATCATTACACAAAAGAATGGAATAATTAACATGCATTTTTTCCGCGGTTTTCCATGACATAAGTAACTTGCTGCTTTTCTAGAATATTATATTGAGTCTTACGACCTGCTTTAGTGGAAGGGACGTACCGTTGGTCTATTTCCCGCCATAACTAAAAAACCGATAACGATCCAAAATTACACATTCAAAAGACATTTCCATTCAAACTTTCTTATTTGAACGCGTTCACGCTTTTCGCACAATGCACTATCACGTAACACATTCTTGCTCACGCCATTCGCCATCCGTGTTCACTTGTGGGCAAGTACAAACTATTATTATGGTTTAATTACTCATTTCCTTCATAAACTTACGATTTAATGCATAATGTTCGCTATACTTCCCATTCTTGTTATGTTCACGGTTTTATCCGAGTTTTCCGGCCTAATTTGGAAGTTAAAAGAGGCAGTTTACTATTTTAACTAGTCTCATTTTAATTCGAGAATAAAACCGTAAAGATTATAAAACGTGTAGTAGGTACGTACTAATTCCATGGAAACATGACTGTGTCCCACGACTAACAACAAGAAAAAACAAATACACAGCCACACACATTTATACCTTTGCCTCATTATTCACGAAAAAAAAAACAATCCCGCCATTGTTTTTGACACATATTCACACAGGAAGTCGGAAAGCGCGGGAAAGCGAAATAATAGCGGGAAGACGTCGCAACAATGGGGTAATTACTCGAAATTGCAGCCATTTTGGTAAGATTGCAGATTAGAAAGTAGAATAATGATAGTTCTGTTTTATAAACAGCGTGGCGTAACGGATGAGAAGGTATGTTTCCTGTACTTAGATGTTTTAATTCGAGAAGGGATTGTTTGTGACGGATGAGATGTCATCCGCCATTTTTTTAAATATATAATTCATCTGATAATAATTTAATGATTTCCTGGGCGTGCCTCTTAACTCTAAATAATTCAAATAAAAAAATAACAATGAATCAATTATTTCAATCATAATTTTTTTTAGATCCCTGATCTGCGTTGTGCAACATAATATGATAGTATCCCTTACGAGCAATGTTTCTCGTCTATAAAAAGGATATAGGTACAAAATTGTTAATAGAAAACAATTACCCATTAAAGTCTAATTTCTTATGTCAACCATATTTTTCAAGCCAAGTTCTCTTAAAACCCAGAAATTAACCCCAAACTCACATAAACCGTACTACACATAAAATTAAACATCATACCGTTTATACCACGTGCGGCCTATGTGTCGTGTGTACAGTAACTCGATCCCACTGACAGCTGACAGAGCAGCTGATACCTGGCTTCCGATACTAAGGATGTTGTTTTGTCGTGTAAGTAGATTGTATCCTTTGGTTTTGTAAGATGGCGTTCGCGGATTGCGCTTAAATAACCCTCCGGAGTAACTGGACAGATTAGCAACTGGACAGAACGTGCATTGTTAAATTCGTTTTTTTTTACTGGAGTCGTTTTGAGACTTTGGCGTACTTATTTATTTATTTCATACTTTAAACACATAAATGTACAGAGGCGGACTTAATGCCCGAGGCATTTTCTACCAGTCAACCTTTTGGTGATGCAGAGACAAACAGTTGTAGGTGCAATCAAAAAATTGAGGAATCAATATTTTAAATATAAAGATACGCATAAACCTATTAAAACTATGAATATAATACGTAACATATAATATAATAGGTACCGGTAGCGAAGAGTCATGTTTGTAAGAGGTAAGCCGGAGTAGATATCTGTCTTTAAAATACTGCAATATAGAAGACTGTGCCATTTTTCAAAGGGAAGCCGGTAGGAATCGAGTTGTATGGAATCTTCGCCACTGATAGGTACTTAACTGGCAAAAAGTGAATTACTACTCCGTCTTCTACCAATACATTCAGGGAATACCACATCAAATAATACTGTTTATTAATTGTGCTTACCGGTTTTATGCCGTAACAACATTAGTTCAAAATCAAAATCACCAGTATGTTGCACCTGCCATGGTTTGTCTCTGCATCACCTAAGGTTGACGTCCGCCTTGGTACAGTATTTTCTTTTACTTGTGCATAAAGTTTAAAAAAATAATAAAAGCAAGAGTAATTTATTCAAATTATTAATTTTTTTGAGATGCATGAAGAAGCCTCCTCGTGTAGCGTAGTTTGTTCCGCCAGTTACTCAACTCAACCGAGCGCTCGGCACATCCTGTACAGTCACACCCAAACCAACACCTTATTTGGCTGGCCAATTCTTCCACCGGAGCCCGGCCTCAAGCAGCCTACTGTGTGTTCTTATTACCTTCCTATTCCAGTGTCTAGGCATCTTCTAGGCACGCTCGTTCCATAATAGACCTCATCCATCGCTTTCCTCAGGCGTGATCGAAGTCAAGAGCGGGCCCATTCAACAATAAAAAAAAAATAGGCTGAGAATCAGAACTTTTTGAACGTCAAAATTACATAAGACAGTCTCCCAAAACGTCCGCCCTTCACCACTTCTTAGTGCTTTTGCTGGGAAGAAGTGGCGCAACCAATTCCCTAACAGCACAGATATAAACTAGGTATCAAATTATCAATAAAGGCATGATGAAAAGCGTCTATAAGTTCTCAGTGAAGTTCTTGGAAAGAAATACATAATTATGGCCGAGACATCTGTGTTAATCATTATTTCCAGTCCATTTCTATATAGGTCTCATTCCTACATTCAGTACCAATTTCTACCGCACGAATTTCTCTTTCCTTGACAGTCTATTTCGCTAGGCACATTGGATTAACCCGCATCTTTACATGCAGGTAAAACTAAAGTCTGATTACCATATCAGCTACAAAACTGCTGAAAATGGCCTTCAAAAGTTTGTTTCCGAGTTTATCAAACTAACTGCGCTATTGTTGCGGCCTAGAACTGGGCCACTTTGACTTTGTAAGTTAATTTGAATATTTCTACACTGGCAACGGTAGTGTTTGTGAAACTATTTAATAATTAAGATCTTAATGTACCATATACTCAGAAATAAATAAATCTTATCTTAGACATTATCGATACCGATGAAGAAAAATATCGTGAGGAAACCTGGGTATACAGTTAATATAAGACTGAAATTGCCAACCCGTCTTGAGTAAGCGTCGTGATCATATGCTCGTACCTTCTCTGCATGAGAAGATGCCTTTGTCCTCCAGTGGAACAATAATAGTCTGGTACTATTAAGTACCACGCTTTGCAAGTAGAGCCACAGGCAGAGCAGTGGTGGCCCAGGGGTAACGAACCCCCCGACTTACGAATTGTGGGACGTGGATTCATACAAATAATTTCATCACCACTTCTCTTAAAACGGTGAAGGAAAACATCGTGAGGAAACCGGCATGTCCTAGAACCAAGAATTCGCAGACATGTGACATCTACCAACCCGCACTGGGCCCGCGTGGTAGATTACAGCCCGGACATCGAAGAGAGGAGGTCTGTGTCCCAGCAGCAGTGGCGTGCCTAGGGGTCGAAATTAGGGAAAGCCCATAGATTTTCAACATATAAAAAAACGGCCAACTGAGGGATTGGCTGATTTTCTTATTGTGTACGTGTGTGTTGCGAATGTTTGACTGGTATTTTTTAAAATATATTTTTTTATTGATAGGTTTAAGTACGTTTGTTGTTGTGAATTATGATTTTATTAGGGCAAGCCGGGCTTTTCGGCTTCTATGAAGGTACCGCCACTGCCCAGCAGTGGGAACATTATTAGCCGATTGTGCTACGCTTTTTTTTTTCAGGATGGGAAATCATCAAATGACCCCTCCCGCTCTGGGTGGAGCGGAAGGGAGTGTCAGACTCTTACTGACTAAAACCCACCCGTGTTCCTTCCTTAGCCCTTTATGTTCCGGGCCAGCGGTGACCCTTTCGGACAATCCCGCTGAATTATGCTACACTTTGCAAATTAATAGACTGCCGTTTGTCTCTTCGTCTTGACTAATCACTCAAACACGCTGATGACGACCAGCCTCTATTATTTGAACCAGAAACAAAACACAACGAGATTGTTTAATCAAACAATAGCAATTACTAATACGTAATCACAACATTGGTTAGTCATTAAAGGGTTTTACAATGACTCATTTTAACGTCATTTCTAATGAATGATATATAAGGAGTATTTCCCGTATTCATTATCTGCCGAGCCTTTTCCCAACTATGTTTGGGTGGCCTAACCGGATGCAGCTGAATACCAATATTTTACATGTACCGACTGCCTATCTGACGTCCACAATTCAGTTGCTGGGTAACACGATAGCTGTTAGTATACTGGTTGTCAGACTTTCGGGATTTTGACTACCTATAACGACTGTCAAAAATTTTCAAATTTCAGCAGGGGAAATACCTCTTCTCATACAAAGAAGTACATAACTAGCATGATCACCACGCTTGCTCACTGCGAGGTGTCTTTTAGACGGGTGAATTTCCCAAATGACTTATTTTTTTGTCTTCGGTGAAATTAGTATTTGAAAAAAGGAATATTGTTCTGAATTATTTTTTTTAAATTCAATAGTTAGTTGTTGGGTTGTGGCAAAAATATAAAAACTCTCTAAGACCACGTAAGTCCTAAGAATGATGATTTCATGAAACAGTTATTCTTGGGACTTACGTGGTCTTAGAGAGTTGTGTTGATGACTTTAATGATTATAATTCTGTAAACACATATTTCTTACGGCCGCGATTCATATATTAATCAACGTACAACTTAATACTGACCAGCAAATTCCAAAAAACCTAAAAAAAATGAATTTCGCGGGCTACCCTGGCGCTTTCGCCTTAAAGAAAGAAAAACTAATCATGAAGACAAATTACGAGCGTTTACGCCGTACGGCATTTCATGCAAACTTTCAAGCCGTTGTTTTTCGAAATGAATGAACCGATTTTAATGAAACTTCATCATACGCATAAAAGAAGAAAGGTCTAAAAAGTTACTTGAAAATGTTCTTACATTTTCGAAATGTCGTATTTAAAAAAAGATATGTAACTGGAAATCTCTGTTTCTATGGAAAATTTAAAATCGGTCTAATTTGGCTGTAACACTATTTTTCGAAAATGTTCTTAACTAACTTTTTAGACCTTTCTATCCTGCCTATGCGTATGAAGTTTCATTAAAATTGGTTCATACATTTCGAATTTGTTGCAGTTCGAGTTTTTACCCGTGAATCTTGTCAAATACGACTTTGATGACGCCTTGAGAGAACATACTGCGATCATCAATCTATCTATCAATCTTGTTGATGTAATGATTCATCCATATTTACAGGTGGATGTTTAAAAAATCTGCCAAATCTATAGATATTCTACTAAATGCATAATTTACTCTATTTACAACATTGTTATGGCTAATTACCAAACAATTTATCCCAGAAAAACAAAAAACAAAACAAGGGCGGAGGTGCTACCACAGCTTGGTTCCAAATCAATAAAAATTATCAACTAACGGCCCACAGCGAGTCTAAACATCTGTCAAATAAATAAATAATTAAGGGTTTAATAAATAATTGCTTTTTTCATAAAAAAGACGACGTATTGAGCGGAAGCGCGCGCGCCACCGTCTTCCCGCCAAACGGACGGACGCGCCATAATCGAAATCGACACTTCCGCCCGTTTCAAAAAAGGAACGCATTGTCGGTTTTTTTATTATCCGTTGGCAAAGATATTACGTTTGTCTGCCTTGTTGCATCCTCGTTTTGAATAGGCCCTTTATTTTATTAATGGGGCACCAATTATGTAATTGTTTGGGTGTTGTTATCTCCTAACTGATGGACCGATTTGGATGTTTTTATTGGTTATTTATTTGGTGTTCGTTTGGCGTGTGATGAATGTGTTTATTACCTATTTTAGATATTAACGTGAATTGTTCTTTCTGTGGGAAAATAATTATCTAAACTAATATTTAAAAAAATATGTATTTTGATTATTTATGTTTGTTTGTTACGCTTTCACGCTAAAACAGCTGAATAAATTATGACATACTAGCGACCCGCCCCGGCTTCGCACGGGTGCAATGCTGATACTAAATACACTACAGAAAAACTGTGATGTGAACGTTGTATATAAAAACATAGCGGCCCGCTCCGGCTTTTTTATAGGCACGCTCTTGCCGCACCGGGCGGCCGGCCTGTACCGCCGCAAACGCTATGTCCCGCAATTTTTAAATCTGTAATATCTTCGAAAATTTTCACTTAAATCATACGGTGTAAAGGGCCATATAGATCTATATTAAATGAACAATGTATTCAAGTTATTTAATTGGTTAAGGATTAATGCTGTATTGGTTAAAATCGCTTCGAAAATTAGCCATTATTTCTCGTAAAAAGTAAATGACAAAAAAAGTTATTGTGGGTTATCCATAAGAGATAGACATATACCATCACGGACTTTTCTGTAGACCTTTTCAATGTGTACAATACTTAGTAAGTACATTATTTTGATAAAACTCGTAGGGTTCAGCCTGCGTTTGCAATGTAAGCGGAAAAAATGTAATTATTTACGACATCACATTAGAAACCTCAAAAATAACAGTACTTCTCCACTATTTAATGGATGTTATTATACATATAAACCTTCCTCTTGAATCACTCTATCTATTAAAAAAAACGCATCAAAATCCTTTGCGTAGTTTCAAAGATTTAAGCATACAAAGGGACATAGGGACAGAGAAAGCGACTTTGTTTTATACTATGTAGTGATGAGTAGACCATGACCTGGATTAGAACATAAGATATTTTTTATCCCGATATTCCCACGGGATGGAGACTTATGCGGGTAAAACCGCGCGGCACAGTGAGTCTAACAATAAAATTATTCCGTAATTAAGTAACAGGCTTATATTGGATCAATCTAAAAAAATAGAACAATATTGTGACTCCCTGACTGACTGCCTGATAGACAGACAAAGCGAAGCCACATCACCTGAAGATGGAAGGAAACAAGAAATTATGAGGGTTTTTTGGCGGGATTTCTTCGAGTGAAGTCTATTTGGCTGTTTTAATTATTAGCAAATTGATTTCTAGTGGATGTTGTGATGTAAAATTGGTGTAGTTTTGTATCTCAAGTGTCTGCGCAACTGGACAATATGTGTAATCATTGAAACAGACGCGATCCCGGTAAAATGGAGCTGAGAATTTTATTGTAGTTTTGGCTACCTCAGCGAAGTTTACCGGGAAACTTGATTCGATACATTTGCTGCCAAATACTCCTAATACATTAGAATGTGTACACCCATATTCTAATGTCATGTTAGACTCAAGAAAAATGATGAAACAAAGAAGTGGCTAAAAGGTCTTAGCAACCAGGCCATAAAACTAATATTTAAAAAAAAAAAAAAGAAATTATGATGATACTAGCTGCGCCCCGCGGTTAAACCCGCATAAGTGGCGATCCCGTGGGAATATCGGGATAAAAGTAGCCTGTGTCCTTCCCCGGGATGTAATCTATCTCTCTGCCAAATTTTATCGAAATCCGTTCAGTGGTTTAGGCGTGAAAAGGTAACATACAAACAGACAGACAGAGTTACTTTCGAATTTATAATATTAGTATGGATGTCCCTAAAAGCCATACAGGACAGGTGTACTTAGAGTTCAATTTATACCAGTACCCTGATCGAGTAAAACACTTTTAATTAAAATCTGAATCATTTTAAAGGATATTGCTAATAAAATTGATTTGCTTCATATACCTATTCGAAAAATTTGTCTGTCTGGGGTTTTTTTTTGCGCCAGTTCATCTTACCAGCTAAAGCGCTGGTAAGCGGTGAAGGTGCTTCGTGCGTGTAATTTTGACAGGTCAACATCATTCATTGCGTCATTTACGTTGTCGAGCCGACAATTTTTTCAAACATGCGAAGCAATGGATTATTTATCAATATCTTTCATTTCAAAATGGTTCAGATTCTGATGGATAGTGTGTTACGCAACTACCCCAACATAATTGGGAAAAGCCTAAGCAGATGATGATGAGTGTGTTACGCAATTAGGGGGCAGGGGTTCAAAAAAAGCGATCGAAATTGTGTTCAACAACTAAAATTATATATTTAAACACACAATTGGCCAAAATCACTAAATAATAGCCGATCCCAGCCGGATATAGGACAAAAATCGGGAAATACTCCACAATAGGCTGAATATAACAAAACCCATTCAAGATGGCGGATATGGCGGGCATTTTGCTACCGGAAACGGATGTGGCGAACGCTAATAGTAGTAATGGCGACATTTTTGTGTGTTATATAATTAGAAGGATGCGGGTTATTGTAACATTACGAATTAAATAAATAAAAGAACGGATGGATGGATTGTGATTTGTGAGTTAAGCTGCCGTTGTTGCGGTTAAGTGTTGGATGGGTGACCGTTTATAATTAATTATGGACTGACTGCCTCGTTTGTCTAGTAATCGGAATTGCGACTGCTGAGCATGCGGTCCTGGGTTCCATTCCGGATTCGGACAATGTTCCTTTGCGTATTTCTCAGTAGGAGCCTGAAGATCTGGATTTGTGCCCAGTTGAGGGCAATAGGCTCGTCTGTTATCACTGGCGAAATGTTATTCTGGGTTTTCCATGAGACCAACATCGTAATTCGTAAGCGCGGGAAAAAATTAGTGTTGCCCAAATGCAAGACCAAGACAAGACCTTAGCCAGTCTTGGTCTTGCGTCAATACACCTGGTCTTGGTCTTGGTCTTGGTATTGCGCTCGCAGTCTTGGTCTTGGTCTTGGTCTTGCAGCAAGAGTCTCGCAAGTCTTGCGAGACTCTACTACTTAGACTAGACTACATTCAAATACCTATTAGCCTATTGCTCAGGGTGGCAGGGACATCGACGCGCAACCGCTTACCATGGATTCAGTAGGTACAGACGCCAGCACATCAACCTACTACAATCTGTCAAATTTCTTTAATAGATTTTCAACTTTATCGCTAAAGCATAAGGTTCAAAATTGATTGGGGAAAATTTAACAGTTTCGGGTAGCTTGACGTGCTGGCGTCTGTACATGATTCTGGACCCCCTGCGTTGAAAATTTTCGTCGGCTTTTTTCTTAATTTTTACGTTTTTTTCTGCAATTTTTTTACTGTAAACTGTATAAAATCATTATTTCTATCTGACCCAATGAGATTTTTAATAAAAAAATAGTAAATTCACTTGTTTCACTTAAAACAGCAATGTAAATAAAACTCGAAAGGGCTACCTGATCAGCTGTATCGCTAAAGTTCATTTGCGAGGTCAACACTGTCTTCATACCTACGCTATTCGCTTTCAAATGCCACCACAAAGGGACCGCAGCGCCAAGCGGTCTCTTCGTATTATTAACGCACTTGAAAATAAACTTTAAAATTATTACAATAAAGTGCATAAATGCTTGAACCTGACAAAAAATGCGGAAGATTGCGGGAATCCCCGCGCGGCGTCGAGTCGGCCATAAATCCCAATGAATCTAACAGACGCGTCACATGAGGCATTTTAATCATCTACATAATTGAATGACCCATTTACTACTTTTATTTTAGATTCGTTATGAGGGGATAATTATTTTTCTAAAGCTTCATCGATTTAAGGGGAAAGCGCTAAGGTAGCCCGCGAAATTAAAATTTTCTTACGTTTTTTGCAATTTGCTGGTCAGTGAATTTCGCGGGCTACCTAATACCGCTTTCGCCTTAAGTAAAGAAGATTAAAAAAAACGATAGTCACGTAATTTTTCGATATTTTTTTATTATAAACAATAATTTTAGTTTTGAATGCAATTCAACAATGTAATTTACTGTTTCATAAAAAAAATACATCCATTTTCGCATAATCGGGATTGAAACCAAATACCTACTATAACGCCCAAATCTCAGTTTGACTTAACTGCGAGACGCAAGAGTCTTGCAGGCTTAGTCTTGTTCTTGCTCAAGTCTTGCAGGGTTCAGTCTTGGTCTTGGTCTTGCTAAAATAAGTCGGTCTTGGTCTTGGTCTTGGTCTTGCAAAAATGCAAGAACAAGACCAAGACTGCAAGACCAAGACCGATTTTGGGCAACACTAGAAAAAATATCAACTGTCTCATACAGTACCCGGCGATAAATATTGCACATCGACCTTTGGAAAGAGACAATCGGCTAATTTCGTAGAGCGTAGCTCTGTCGCACGAAATACAAACAGTCCGGTATCTATGTATTAGGAGCTGTTAAAACTATGATTTGCTTCTTTTGATAATTATTTTTATTCTTTGTATAAAATCGATAGGATCGAATAGGTCGATGTGCAATATTTATCGCCGGGTACCGTACAAAAGTTCTACTTTCTCGTTTGATGGGACTGCTGACCACACCTTTCTGGTACAGACGCCAGCACATCAAGCTACCCGAAACTGTCAAATTTTCCCAATCAACTTTGAACCTTATGCTGTTGCGATAAAGTTGAAAATCTATTAAAGAAATTTGACAGATTGTAGTAGCTTGATGTGCTGGCGTCTGTACATGCTTTATACAACTCTGCCGAAAGCATTTTTCGCATTAGCATTTTGCTCGGCTCCCAAGGGTTGTAGCGTGATGTTATATAAAAATCAGCTGTTTCCTACATTTTGAAGAGTTATACAAACATAAATGTAGGGAACAGCCTACTTTTTTTCGCGATTTCTGGTTTGGTCCCATAGTAAAAGTTGTTCATAATGATGAATACAATGACCTCTTAAGAGGTTGTTAATGTTTTACCAATAACCCTGTATAGATACATAGATAAGTATAGAGGTCTGTAGAATTTAGACTAAAACAACTTTTTCTATTATTTCCAGATCTTCAACTTCAACAATGCCTACTCAAGCTCGTTGCGACAGAGTTCCTCCCCCTCACGCCAAATGGGATGCCTTAGACCTCAGGGTACTGCAAGAAGATGACCTGCCTCTTGGTAAGTATTTTCGCCCTTACTCCTTACTTCATCATCATCTTCTTCGTATTCCAGTTTATTAGTGGTCGGCGGACATGTCTTTTTCTTCCATACTTCTCTTCCTTCGTCACCAATATTCTAACCATATCACCATCACACAGACCATCCATCGTTTCTTTGGTCTTCCCCTACTCTTACAGCCATCCACATTAATACCCAAAACTTTCCTCATTACACTTTCTTTATTAAAAAACGATACAACATAAACTCACACCTTACCACGAGGATAAGCAGAAACTACAAGACGCCACCTGTTCTGATTCTTACATACTCCTTTTGCCTCGTTTACGTTCATACATCTGGTCATACACGCACGCCGGTTGCGAGTACTACGCACCTGACCTATCTGAAGGACATCACCAATAAACTCACTATATTATGTCCTTCTAGAACGTTCCCTACCGGAATTTCCACTTACATCTGTCTTGTAAATAATAATATCTGTTGTTAATCGCCTTTCACTTATCCTCTCAACATGGCCAAACCATCTTAGCATACTATTTTGAATTTTTGTCACTACATCTTCTGTTTAAACCGCACCGATTTCTGTCTATAATTCATAGTTGCACAACAAATGCTGCGCAAGGCATTCATTATAATATTTATTAACGTGATTCTAACCAATTCTTTCTCTTTCTTTCCACAGACCCTCGATCCTGGGGTCGCGCGGAGGTGGGCACCTGGGTGGCTCGACGAGGAGGTCTACCCGAGAGGTTCCCTATGAACGGAAAGGCGCTGTGTCTCATGTCTAAAGACATGTTCGCCTCCAGAGTGCCTCATAGTGGTCATGCTTTACATCAGGTTGGTACCACTTTTTAACTGACTTCAAATAAAGGAGGAGGTTATCAATTCGGTTGAATATGTTTTTTTTTATGTGTGTTACCCACTGACCTCTATCATACAAGTCTTGTATAATACAGGTCAGTGGTGTTTAATCTCCGAAGAGGTTGGGAAAGATGGATTCGCAACACATTTTTCCAGTTTTGTAACAAATCCCCTGCAGCGGGCGAGCCTTAATAGGCTTGATTCATAAAAAAAGTTGCAATAAATCGTGCACAGACAAATTCCCGGTTGCTACAAAGAAATTAAGGGGAATGCGCTGAAGCCCGCGAAATTAATTTTTCATCCCCCCATCTCGGAAAGAGTATTTTTGCTCTTCGATATCTGAGTGCAAAAGCTGTTTTTATCCGCTAGAGGATAAAGTAAATTGAATTTAGAACATCGTGTGCACTAAGTTTGTGAATTCAAAACATCATTAAACCTATTTACTTCTACCTCCATGGTGCCGAATTTATCATACAACTTTTTTTTAATTTTTTAAAAACTCAGACTCTGAACCTTTTTGGTGTAGGTACTTTTTTTTAATTTGCTTTGCGCGCGCAATTTTCTTTTCACGTCATATTGTTAAAACCTTAGGTTAAAAATAAAAACAAGAAACTTGTAAACAAGTGAAAAATCTAAAATGAGTGAATCTAGCGACGACGAAGTTTATTTGACGCCAACAGAATTGACTGAAACTGTAAAAAATGCGCAAATGAGCTTTCTCCCTCAACAATCACGCGAGAAGTATTTGAAACAGTACGATATGTTTAACACGTGGCGACTAGCTAAAGGAGCCAAAACTTTATCAGAAAACGTTTTGCTGGCATATTTTATTGAATTATCCGAGAACAAGAAATCAAGCACTCTATGGAGTACGTATTCAATGCTAAAAGCAACAATAAGATGAAAAAAAAACATAAGACACCTATCCTAAACTAGTGGCATTTTTAAAAAGATCCTCATCTGGTCATCAACCAAAAAAATCGAAGGTTTTTCTTAATTATATTTACTCGTAGGTATTATTTGTTGTAATTTAAAGATTATTCTGTAATACTTACCTATCATAATGTAGTAGTTAATACCTAACTGAAATAAAAGTATCTTGTGATTGTAAATGTTTTTTTTTTGCATTTACTAATTTCCTCGCTGAGGTGGGATGAAAAGTTACGTGTTGCACTCGAGTGCAAAGATTTTTCACCTCGTGCTCTTTTGATTCCCTCGCTAACGCTCAGGATTCTAATTTTTGAATCACTCGCTGCGCTCGTGATTCAATTTTAGAATCCTTCGCTTGCTCGGTCATCAAAATTGAGCACGCGGTTAAAAAGCAACTTTGCACTCTTGTATAACAAATAACTATTTTTCACGTTTTTTTGCAATTTGTAGGTCAGTGTTAGGTTACGTTGGTTGATATGATTCGCGATATCTTAGGATATTGGCGAAAAGTGGATGTACCCGAACCGCTTTATTTCAGTCTTTAGACATTATTTCAGTTTTGAAATACAGAGAGCTAGAAGTGGCGGTGGGTCAATGACCGCTATTGCCACGCTAAAGCGATTCGGGTGTACTATGCATTCTGCTTGTCCTTTTCGGGTAATACAGTCGAGATGATATATAATAGCATGTCTGCCTATTAACATTATCAAAACACCACCATCCTTACATCTATCAAAAAAGTTTCATAAAATCTAACATAACATTTTCATTTGTTACAGGACTTCAGGAGAAGATTAGCAAAAGCCTTAGCACTACAAGAATTAATTGAAAAAATATCTTCGCACTGACTTCAAGACCTAATTAAAACCTTTAGAGGCTCATTAAAGATAATAGAAATGCTAATTAGTGCATTAATATAACTTCCACTAGTGATACTTAGATGTACGCGGGACACCCATCAGAGCAGTGGTGGCTTTGAACCCAGACATACGCTTTACTTTGTGTAAATTATTTCATCACCACTGCTCTCAAAACGCTGAAGGAATACATCGTGAGAAAAAGCATCCTAGAACCAAAAAAAAAATCGAAGACATTCACCAACCCGCACTGGGCCCGCGTGGTGGATTACGGCCCACTACCTCTCAGAGAGGAGGCCTGTGTCCCAGCATTGGAAACATTATAGGCTAATTATGTTATGGGACGCACCCTGGACAGTCAGCCTCGCTGGTACCTCGCTGACTGGCTAATATACCACATGAGCTGTTCTCAAATACTTCGTGCTGATACAGGAGAAGAATTGGCCCTACGAATCATCATCATCTGCCTGCCTCTTTCAAACTATGTTGGGGTCGGCTTCCAGTCTAACAGGATGCAGCTGAATACCAGTATGTTATATGGAGCGACTGTCTATCTGACCTCCACAACCCAGTTGCACGCCTCTTAGTAAGGCTAGTTGTCAGACTTCCGGGCTTCTGACTACCCGTAACGACTGTTAAAGATCGAAGAATGGGCCGGGACCAACGGCTTAACCTGCTCTTTGAATCACGGAGGGGTATAGGGGAGGGTATATGTAATGGATGGTCACGCATCCAAACACTGACCTCGGCAAGTGGAGCTTAACCTTCGACGATACCTCTTGGTAAGACGACCTTGACACATTGTGGATTAACATCTTAAATTCTTTAATAGTTTGCGAAAACACGTTTTGAAGTCTTGCAACATTCATGTTGTCATCTGATTTAAACGATTTGGCAATCATCACAAGGTTGTATTTCAAAAACAAAAAAGTCTTTTGGAAAACAATTGCGCAACAAAATATGTGTTTGTAAAGCCAGATTTACATTAGGTATGTACTGTGTTGTGTCCTGTCGTGTGACGTAGTTTTGTATCCTGTCGTGTGACGTAGTTTTTATAGTTCGTCTGTTCAGCGGTCTAATTGCGTAACACACTATCAATTTCGTGACGAGAAATACTCCAATCAAACGAATCTTCGTTTGATTGGAGTATTCCTCGACACGACACAACACAACACAGTAATGTACCGGTGGCTTAACTCATAGCTCATTTCGCACCTACTTGGTTTTGGTTTCCTAGGAGAGCGGTTCCCTTATATTATCGGCCGTCATGCAAATGTCGTGTTAAGGTGTCAAAAAACGCTCTGTATTTGACAGCTGTTATTGTGTAACCGTTCACCGCTTTCTTAGGAAACCAAAGCTCCAGTTTCTGTCCCTTTTCGTCATTTTATTGTCAATACTAAGTAAAATTAAATAAGTTAAGCTACCGTTTCCTAGAAGAGCGCTGTCCGCCACATGCGTCCGTAATATCCAAATACGGAGCTATTTTTGACACCTGCACGCGTGGCATGGTTTTGTCGACGGAAGAATAGACAAAATGACAGATTGTAGACATATTTCCAAAGAAACCTGTCATTTTGTCTATTCTATTTGTCATTTTGTCTATTCTATCTGTCACTTTGTCTATTCTTCCGTCGACAAAACCCGTTTCTATGGTGGTCATGCCAACTGGTGAAAATGACAGATTTCCATGACGTCCGTTATAAACATGACGGAAACGCACTTGCAGGAAACCGTAGTTTTAGCGAAACTCCGCAGACGTCATGGGTAGTGGTATCTAAACATGATAAAACAAAAAAAAGATTTTATGGAGAGGATGATGATTTTTTTTGGGGTCAACGCAACGTGGGGTACGTATTGTCGTTAATTCTTTATGCAATCATTATGTCATCAGGAAGTAGCGTTTTATAATAATTGTTAGTATTATAACATTTGCACTTATGTTCCTATAAGTTAGTTAATTTTGTATATTCTTTAGTCAATTTACTTAAACCATGGTGATACACTTAGAATTCTGTTTCCTTTGTGATCTTTAGGCATCATTTGACATAAGAAATTGGACCAACCGGGCTATTTGTGTAAATCTGACCGTGAACATTTACCTCCTTACTAATAAACGTTTTAAGTATATCAAAAGAATAGTTACACCGATTTCACTCTTACAGTCGTCAGTAATTTGACTTTCGAAAGAAGACACAGCAGACGCTTCTACAACGTTTATAAGTAAGGGGTACGGGGATTATTATAAACGATGATTAATGTTAAGTGACGTTTAAACGGCAAAAATGTATGGTTAAACAGTCACTAATCCCTACTTAACTTAAAGCAACGTTTATGAATAAAGAGGATACAGTGCGGCCGGTCGAGACAATGCGTTACTGACACCTGTGAATGCGACCATTGTAGTAGCTGATAAAGATCAAATTCGCAAAACACGCATTCGTTTGTATGAAACTGTCAAGTGTCAAGAACGCATTCTCTGCGCACTGTTTGTGAAGTGAGCTGTCATTCCACATGATGCTAGGGTTGGATTGGCACTTTTAAAAGTATAAGTAGCGTCATCTACAGCGCCACATGCAAACTACGCATCATAGTGACGTCACACAAATTCCTGCATCGCGCAAGCAGAGTTTACCGCGCAACTACCATATGCACGACACCCTCTGGTCTGGTCGGGGGTCAATTTTACACCCCGTTCCTCATACCTCTACATATAAGCTCACTTCACCTAAGTATTCACGATGAGATTTTTACAGAATACATCGGCACCTAACTGTCCCACTGCAGAGTAAGCCTTTTCTGATACAGAGAAGGAACGAGCATTGATTACCACGCTTGCTCACTACGTTTTAACGATTTCTTCACGGTACTAATATTTCGTATTGGTAGTAAGCAGAATTTTAAGTGTTGTATCATGGAACTAAATGTTGATGAATTACGGTTACATACATCTTAAAACCATTTTTTGTTATTTTGAACCGTTCGATAAATAAAGTTACGGTTGCCTAGAACAGCGGTGGCCGTCATATTATAACGCCCGTCATAAAAATACAGGGTGGCAGGGACATCGACGAGCAACCTTTTGCCTTACCTTTTTGGATTCAGTAGGTACATGATTCTGAACAGCACAGCGTTGAAATTTTTAGCCGATTATTAAAAAAAAAATACCGTCGACTGTTCCATATATTTTGCTCTCAAAACGGTGAAGGCAAACATCTTGAGGAAACCGGCATGTCCTAGAACCAAAAATTCGAAGCCATGTGACATCTACAAAATCAAGTAGTAGTAGTAGTGTCATCTAGTATTAAATAAATAAATAAATCTACCAACCCGTACTGGGCCTGCGTGGTAGATTACAGCCCACTCCCTCTCACAGAGAGGAGACCTGTGTCCCAGCAGTGGGAACATTATAGGCTGATTATGCATGCATACATTTTGACCGCGTAGGTCGGTTAAAAATGGCTGTTCCACTTTTTTTATTAAACATCTGGTTTTTTTTCATAACCGACGAAAAATTTCAACGCTAGGGGGTCTGGAGTCATGTGCTGAATTCATAGTTTCATTTTACGCGTCGACGTCCCTGCCAGCCTGTATGTAATTTTCCCCAGTATTTGACACACACGTGTCAAAAAACGCTCTACATTTGAACAGCTGTTATTGAGTGACCGTTCACCGCTTAGGAAACCTATAGATGAGTATACACTAGAGCATTTTCTCGACGTTCTTACGAATCCTAATGCTCACGGCATGCGGCAGCGGCGAGTGAAAAATTTCGGATCTACAGGTATTGCCTTTGCTCGATGAAATGTTACACCAATATGCTCGTTGGTTTTTAAAATCAGGTTGTAAGTAAAAATCAGAGTATCGTGTTCGAAGTGCGGTTCGATAAAATTTAAAAACAGCGAATACTCGATGTTCTGATACAAGTAAATACTCTAGATAGTCTATACTCACCTCATGGTAGGTTTTTGTAGATGTGTGTAGCCGAAAATAATGTTAAATATCAGTATTATTATACCAATTGTTATTAAATAAATAGTTAATAATTATCTATTATTTGTGTTTGTATATTAGCTGTACTTCTAGTCAGGGATGTAAATATAATTATTATGAAAATTTTAAAAAGTGATTTTTATTTGATAGTCTAACATACCATCACCCATTATTCCGTTAATCCCATCCCAAAATCCACCCTAAGTTGGATACGCGGAAACGCATGTCCGAGAATCCACCCTAAACCTAAAAATTTCGTTCATCCAACAAGGCCTAGAGTGGATTCTCGGACATGCGTTTCCGCGTAACTACCTTGGAGTGGAAAAGCGGAAAAACCCAACATCTAGCCTGTAGTTCTCTAAAGAATAAGCAGGTGCAGAGGTATACAGTATAGTACACCTACATTTCAATAGTTATGGTCCCATGTAATAGAACCTAGCCTATTGCCATCAACTGTGGAACTGTGAAAGCTATTGTGGAATTACGGAGAGCTGTGAAGTGGTTTCGTGGTTTCTGTGGTGGTGGTTTGGTTGGTGGTGTGGTGGTTTCGTGGTTTCTCCCAGTGGGCAAAATGTGGTGTCAAGATAAAATCCCCAAGTTGAAGCAATATACGCTGTCAATCTGTGCCGCCAACTTGATGCGACGCCCGCTCCGCAGAGCCACTTTCGACGGCCGTTTCCCCGGAGCCGTTACGACATCCCAGCTAATTCGCCTTCCTCGCTCCACTTTAGAGTGCGTAATAGGTAGGCCCTTAACTAAAATTGTTCTATCTATTTACTATCTTTTATTGGTTAAGGATAAGTAGACACGACACAACCGGGCACAAATCCAGGCTGCTACTGAGAAACCAGGACCAGGACCTCATTCTCAGCAGTGGCGATTGGGACAATTAATTATAAATAATTATCGTTTATTTAAAAAATAGCAAGGACAGTGTTTCCAATGTTTTTGGAGATATGCCGTTTATTCATCTCAAAAAAGCGACCTTAGAAGTGGATTTGTGGAAATGCATGTCTTGTTTTCTTCTTATACATAAACAAATAGACACACTAGCATTTAAATCTTTTCTTCTCTCTTATTGGTATGGTCACAACATATTTAAATTAATTTCTTTAACATATAATTTAGAAACATATCGATAACATGGCATGAAATTGCAACTTACAGAAAACTTGGAAAAATTTAACAGGTGGGCCCAAACTAGGCATAGCCTGTCTTGGTAGACAAACTATCTGGACTAGACCTAGAACTTAGACCAACGATCCAGCCAATCAAAATAAAAAAAAACAATTAGGTACAGACGCCAGCACGTCAATCTACTACAATCTGTCAATTTTTTATGATAGATTTTCAAATTTATGGCTTAAGCATAAGGTTCAAAGTTGATTGGGAAAATTTGACAGTTTCGGGTAGCTTGATGTGCTGGCGTCTGTACATCATCATCTGCCAGCCTTTTCCCAAGTATGTTGGGGACGGCTTCCAGTCTAACCGGATGCAGCTGAATACCAGTATTTTAAATTGAGCAACTGCCTATCGGATGTCCAAAGTCCAGTTACTGGGTAAGCCCAGGTTCGCATAGGCGATATTTTCCCGCGGCGTTTTTTTCGCACATTGAATTTTCAACGCTCTGCTTTAATGCCGAGAGTTGAAAATCCTACAGCGTATTTTTTCGATGTATTCTGTTGGATTCTCAACGCTCGGCTCAATACCGACAGTTGAAAATCCAGTAAAATCGCGCCGTGATGGTTTTTCATTCGTACGTACGTGGGCTAACACGATACCCGTTGGTATGATTGGTTGTCAAACTTTCAGGCATTGGTCAGAGCATTGTGGTGATGCGCTTGGTAAATAAAAAAATATCGTTTCTTTGGGAAAGTTGTTTGTTATGATAATTACAATCATGCGTCAAGCTCTGCGCGTACCCTATGTAGTACGATAGGTACAATAGAAAATCAATTGTGTGTCATTGGCGTAGCGAAGCTTGAGAGGTCATGTATCGGTCACTAATTATCAGTCACTCTATATTCGAATGAGTGAGTGCGTGCGAGTAGCTAGGTAGGTATCGCGTAAGGAACTTCATTCCTGACGGCTATCCCACAACCGCACACATTTTCTATTTAGACAAGAGCCTTACCCAAAAGAAAAAATAAACAAACAATGATTCCAGAAATATTTATTTGCCTTAAAATGATTAAATGTTAAAACTTCGGAATGAGATCTTTGACGGCGTCAGTTGCTGTGCTAACAGCACCATCCACAGCATCTTGCATCAATTTGGGCCCAATTTCACCCAACTGTTTCATTAACCCATCGGAATTCGTGTTAAATTCCTGAGCGACTTTAGTTACGATACCATTAAACTCTTCTAGAGTTACGTTGTTTTGGTTAGTGACATCGTTGAACAGGCTGCGAATTTTGTCTTCCTGTTCTTTCGATTGGTCTCCTAATGCTGTAACAAAAAAAAAAACAAAATAAAGTCCTCCAGGCCGTATTTCGACCATAGTGGCCAATCTCAACAGAGACTAGCCTTCGGCGCGGGAGATGTTATAGAGCAGGCGTGTGTGCGCAGACACTCGCTCTCGCACTCGTGCACTCTCTGTTCCCTCACTCTCATAGTTAGGCACGTAATCCGCCATGACCGGACAGAGATCAGGTGCAGGACCAACGGCTTATGATGCTGTCCACAATAGCCACTTAATAATCATCTGCCTTTTCCCAATATGTCAGGGTCAGTTCCCAATCTAACGGGAAGCAGCAGATTAACCAGTTGGTATTTTTTTATTTTATCAACCGTCATGAGCATCTATCATTGACACCAGTATTTGACATTAAATCAAACCCCGCCCAAAGATGTAAAACGCTAGATTTGCTCTCACCATACTTAATCACGCGAAAAAGTGTCCATATTGAGAAGAGTGAGTTCATACATTATTAAATAGCGTTTCCATGACAATCAAGTCAAGTAACTGCGTCATTGTGTGTCAGAGGTGTAAAAACAAAACAGAAACGCGGCTATCTTTTGACGTGGTAGGGCGAATCTAACGATTTAAATCTTTGCCAATGTTCGTGACAGCCGTCACTAGGTCATCGTTTTTCTAGGAATCCGTTGTATTGGGTAACACGATGCTTCTAGATATCACACCGCGAACTTCCAAACTCCGGGGTGTTACTATGAAACTTAATGGACAACCCAATACCACTTTGCCTGACCTGGAAACCGAACTCAGGACTACTCGACAGAACCTACCTAGCGCTTGCGACCAATAGACCAACGAGGCGCTTTATAAGAATGAAAGAAAAACAAATAATTCCAGAACTATTTTATTGAAGAAGAGTATTTATTAGTTATTTTTTCGGAGTAAGATCTTTCACAATGCTAGTGAAGGTACTAGTGGCGCCATCCACAGCGTCTCGCAGCAACTTGGGACCATTTTCAGCCAGCTTTTTTGTTATGCAATCGAAATTCGTTTTAAATTCATCAGCTATTTTGTTCATCACTTCTTTAAACTCGTCTATGGTGACTTTGTTTCTATCAACGACATCTTTAAAAAAGCTGCGAATTTTAGGTTCCTGTTCCTTTACTGACCCTGGTATTATATTTGCTGTAACAAAAGTAAATTATCATTATCTGCATTTTCCCAACACGTCAGGGTCGGCTTCCAGTCTGACAGGAAACAGATAAATATTAGCACGTGTAGCATGACCAGCATAGGAAAAGGTTTTGTCGATGGAAGAATAGAAACAATGACAGAATAGAATAGACAAAATGACAGAATAGACAATCAACAATAGACAATCTGTCATTTTGTCTATTCTTCTGTCGACAAAACCCGTTTCTATGGTGGTCATGCTACGCGTGCAATAGGTATATTTTTTTCACAACAAGCGACTGCCTATCTGACCTCCGCAACCCAGACACCTCGAGACAAAAGTTGTTGTTTAGGCGAAAATGAATATTTATAAAATATTTTTAAACTCTCAACACAAAAAACGAAAGCACTTATTTTTTATCTTTGATGACTTTTTTACTCAAATTCATAATTAAAAGAATATAAAAAAACAATCTACTATGCTACCAACTACTATGTATGACCAAAAGACTTAGTCCTGGTCTGTTCTTTTCTGTGCACCTCCAGAGTCTGCGCCCTGTGCCTGAGCACCGCTAGCATCGCCCTAGTTACAGGACTGAATTTAAATAACTGGAAAACAAAAAAAGTAAACTTTTTAGTATTTCGTGCACAAATTCAATTAAGAAGGTTTTACACGAATTCATTCAGTGATCAGAGTGATGTTCAGAATGATCAGAGTGATCAGCGTGATGTTCAGAATGTTCAGAATGATCAGAGTGATGTTCAGAATGATCAGAGTGTTCAGGTTCAGATTCATCGTGCGCAGGCTGTTCAGGTGCAGCATGCAAGGTTGTGGGTTGCTGGGCAGTATTATTCAAGACGCCATCGGTAACGTTAGTAAGGGCACCACCGACAGCATCTTTCACAAATTGGGAACAATTTTCAGTCAGCTTGCTTGCCACCGCTGCGACATCCGTTTTAAGTTCATCAGCTACATTATTTAAAACTCCTTTAAACTCATCTAATTTTACGTTGACTGGGTCAGTGACATTGGCGAAAAGGTCGCGAATTATTTGTTCTTGATCCTTTGGTATCACATTTGCTGTAACAAAAGTTAATAATCATCATCTGCCTAGCCTTTTTCCAACTTTTATGAAGTCAGCTTGTAGGTGCACGAAAGTTGCGCTGATGTGACCAGACCAGACGGGTGTCGAACTGCCCGACTAATGATGTCGGGACGTTGTATATGTATAATTATGCTAGTTGCGTAGCAACCTCTGCTTGTGCGATGCACGATTTAGCGAGACGCCAAAATGATGCGTAGTTCACATGTGGCGATATAGAACCAGAAGCAGCTGAATATCAGTATTTTTTTTACATGGAGCCACTGCGTATCTGACCTCCACAACCCAGTAGCACGACAAAACCGCTAGTTAAAAAAATAAAGTTTTTTTTTTTTGAGATTTTTTTTTTCACACGTATCAAACCGGAAAGGGATCGGCACCGTATTAACTCGAGCCATTCAGTATTCTTTGTATGAAAAACTCCCTACTGTAACGCACACTAATCGGAATCGTAACGTAATCGCCTCGCCTCGGGACAAGCTCACGAACCGCGGTGCGGTGCGTTACGGCTCGTCGTCCCCGCGCTTACGTCTCTCCGTACCCGAGCTTACGTTTCTTCGTCCACCCTTGCCCCTCTCACTCCTTCGGCCTGTCTGCTGCACCATCAACCAGCGGTCGGCGATTGGCGTCGCCTAGACGTAGTCGAATCGACGTATCGGAGCTTCTTTTGGTTACGTGCTTACGTTAGGTTGACGCCTGTTTGACGCCGAGGCGAAACGCGATACGGAGACGATTCTTTTCCTATTTGATACGTGTGTTATGACCTTAAGGCACCTGTCCAATTCTGCCGACGATGAAGCGACATGCTATTAACGATTTTCTCGTTCAAGAAAGGTACAAAAGATTGTATAACTAGGTCCCGTCTAAGCAAAAGAGATGCATATGCAGGAGTTTTAGTATATATTCACTTCCGAAGCACCCTGAAGAAGTTTCTGAAGGAATCGCCGAGCTTCCTGCTCTCGCACTCTACAACTCCTCTGTTTACGGGTCGCTATTAATAGTTAATCCCTGACTGGATACACTGTCGGCGAGTATTCGATTTTTGCAACGACAAGCAAGAGCTATCAAAGAGAGTACTCGCCCAGCGATGCTGCTTGGCAGAGCACTTGCTGAGAGACTCACACTTGGTACTCAATTACTCATACGCACACCAGTGAGTTGCTTGTCAACTCGTTTTTAGTTGTTAGCTCTACCCATCTTCATCATCATAATCAGACCATAATGTACCTACCCACTGCTGGGAAACAGGCTTCCTCTCTGAGAGAGGGAGTGGGCCGTAATCCACAACATAGGCACAGTGCGGTTTGGTAGATGTCACACGTCTTCGAACTTTTGGTTCTAGGACATGCCGGTTTCCTCACGATGTTTTCCTTCGCCGTTTTGAGAGCAGTGGTGATGATCGAGTTTACATAAAGTAAAGTTCCTGCTTGGGTCTGTTGCCACAGTGCCATCACTGCTCTTCGAAGCTCTTGGTACTTGCTTCTCGTTAATCGTCGGGCGTGGGACAGATGCCTGAGTCCCGAGAGCTCTCTCTTAGCTCGCTCTTGTAACGTAAGTTCTTGTAGTACCTAATATCATCTTTTTGACTAAGGGCTGATTTTTCCAACCCCAGATAATTTTATCGAAAGAATAATTTTGAATTTTTGACAGTTCTTCCATACAAAAACTGTCAGACATCAATTTTATTCCACGAATAAAAAAATATCTGTCAATTGAATAAATATCAGCCCTATGAAGATTTTTTTTATTGGTTCACTATGTGTTTGTGATATATGTGTTTTTTGTGTAGTAGATACGTTGGTGTGGAGTATAGTGTTGGTAAACATAAAAAACATAAAAATACATAGTAAACTGTCGAACATCACTTACATCAGACGCCAAAAATTACGTTTCGTTACACACGATTTTTTAAAAGCACAAATAAAACAAATTTTTTGTCCCATTAATTATTATTTGCTTCATATTTGAGTTGATTGCAGTAACAGCTACTTTAAAATAAATTAAGTATAGTTAAAAAATATTTATAAATACTAAAAACCATTAAAATCCGCTGTCAACGAAACAACGTACCTAGTCCGAGTGAAATTCGTACATTACCTGTGGCAAAATGTCAATTTTATTACATAAGTAAATTATTGAAAGCCGTTTTTCTCGAAATTATGCGTTTACGACCTATAAAATTTTATGAAAGCCTTCCACACGAAGAGATCTACAAGTAAAAAAAAACAGCATGCAGTGTGCAATTCACACGTGGTAGAAGTGAAACCTTCAATCTTAAATCTTATGAATTTACATCTCTTTTTACTGTCGCTTTTTCGTTGACGATCACGATCACGATCACTATCACGATCACAATCACACTCACAATCACCATCACAATCACCATCACCATCACCATCATCATCATCATAAATTAGTAGCATAGGATTAAATGTGATGTCATTTGTAATAATAAAAAACAAAAACACTGTATAATGCTTCCTATCTCATTTTCTCCCACGTTAAATCTTATATGTCTCTTTCTACTGTTGCTTTTCGTTTCATAAAATTTCAAATCACAACGATGCTAAAGAAGTTTTTACTTCAAAAAATATTGAAACTACAAATCAGCGGGGTTGATTGATTATACAATGGAGCCAAAGAAGTAAATAAAAGTTGTAAATTTGACCTTCAAAAACGCGTGCAGTTGGGGGAGAACCCACTTCACCTTCTTTATGCGATACTCGCACGCACACACTCGTGTATAATAGAATGAGACAAAGAGAAGGAGAGAAAGTGTGAATTTAAAACGCATTCAGAGCCATAGTATTATATATGTAGTAGATGTAACTTTTTAGAAGCTCTCATAAAGTTGTCCCCATCTTTAATTTTCATTTTGACCTCTCTATAAATTGATCCCTCGAAAACCATGAAAATGACACCCATGACGAAACATTTGAAAGTTGTCGCAGCCGCCATTTTGGATTTTCTTTTTTTACCTCACTATCGGCTTAAGCGCCCTCGAAAACTATGAAAACTCTTGGAACTTTCGCGTATGTTTTCTCACTCAGACTCGCCGCACGTCACCATTTGGTTCCTAAAAAATGTAATTGCGCAGACTTCTGCGCAAAGTTCGGACCGGCTATGATTCGTCACTCATCGGCCGTACTGTACAGGATCAAATTACATTAGTTAGCGAAACTCCGCAGTTGTCATGGATGGATGGATATCTAAACATGATAAACCGATAAAGAAATTAATTTGATGGCTTTTTTTGTGGGGCCATGAAAATGTTGAGCTACGCTCTCTTAAACTAGGTAATTTATGGCACCTGTCCCATCGCCAACGAGGAAACAACAATCTCCACCACAACCTTTGCCAAATTTGTATAATATCCTGCAAAATAGCACATTAAGGCGAAAGCGCCAGTCATCAACACAACTCTCTAAAGTGCGCCATATACGGGACGATCCGTCGCTACGATCATCTGAAACGATATCGTGACGATGTATCGCAACAAAACTGCCGCTCACACATGAAACGATTGGTCGTCACGATCGATCATTTGTTGGTTTGAAAAAACAGAGTGACGACGTGTTCAAATAATTCAAGACGTGACTACAATGGAAAACGAACTTCTTTTTCTTAGTTTTGTGGCAGTAACTTTGATTCGGTTACAGAAAAAAAGAAACAAACCTAGAAAAATGTGGGTTAAGAAATGGCTATTAAAACGACATCAGTACTCGCATGTAAATATTTTAAAAGAATTACGGTTCCATCCAAAAGACTGGCACAACTACATGAGAATGACTGAACCTACGTACCTAAAATTATTGAAATTAGTATCACCTAAAATACAGAAGCACGATACAAACATGAGGCAAGCTGTCAGTAATCACGAACGCCTTAGTGCAACTTTGCGTTTCCTAGCCACTGGACGATCCTATGAAGATCTAAAGTTCTCATCTATAATTTCACCACAGTTACTGGGGAGAATCATCCCAGAAACCTGCGCCGCCATTTACAAAGCATGTCACGACTATTGTAAGGTATGTACTGCAATAAAACATAAATCATTCTTAATAGTTATAATCATTTATTTTCGATTCATATAGGCAGTTAAACATGTTAGGTACATAGTTAAACATTAGGATTGAAAGTTTTCAAAAAAATTAATTAAATTTTGTTCTTTTGCATCTGACAACTGTTCTCCCGTAGGTCTCTGTCTGGCTTGGAGTAAAGGTGGAGTTTGAGGTTTGGAGGACTGATTTTCAGGAATGTGTAACAGTGTAGTCTGTTCTTCTGGTGGTGTCTGAATTTCTTGTTGATTTGAAGGAATGTTCTGTGACAAATGAGACTGTGAGAATGGAGACTCCTGAGGTTGAGAGTATGGAGACATCTGAGATTGAGAGTAGGGATCTACACAAATCAAACACAAATCTCACACTTCTTCACACTATCAACCACAGACATCTGTCTGTGGTTGATAGTGTGAAGAAGTGTGAGATTGAGAGTATGGGGAAGTGTTAGGTTGAGAGTATGGAGATGTGTGAGGTTGAGAGTATGGCGAAGTGTGAGGTTGAGAGTATGGCGAAGTGTGAGGTTGAGAGTATGGCGAAGTGTGAGGTTGAGAGTATGGAGATGTGTGAGGTTGAGAGTATGGAGATGTGCGAGGTTGAGAGAATGGAGAAGTATTTGGTTGCCAATCTTGAGAAGAGTTATTTAAAATATTATTTACTCTACTTACACATTGTCTATTCAGGTTCCCAAGTTCGGCTTCTAACAAGGTTTCATTAATAATTTTTTCCGCCCAGATCCGTTGATCTTTAGGTAATGATTTTAATTTAGAAGCTACAGTTTTTCCAAATATGTCACATGTATCGTCAGGTTTAAGAGACAAAATTTTTTGATTTATATTGTCAAGAGTTAAATCTATTGTTGAATTTGACACCTGCGAAGATTTCTTGCGCTTTAATCGACTTGGTGTAGGTGGAGGTGGTAAAATATCGTCATTTTCAGCTTGAGTTCCACTTGGTGACTGAACCTTACACGAATTTTCGTTGGCATCTTCATGTTGTTCCTCTGTAATCGTCTGTAATAAAAGAAATTTGTTTTGTTTCAGTTACCTTCGAATGAAAGTGAATGGAAAGCAATTGGAACTGATTTCGAAAAACGATGGAATTTTCCCAATTGTCTTGGCGCTGTTGATGGCAAGCATATTAAAATAAAGCCGCCGCCTGAATCTGGTTCATATTTCTTTAATTATAAACACTTCCACAGTCAGGTTCTGATGGCAATTGCTAATGCTAATTATGAGTTAATTTATTTTCACTTTGGTACAAACGGCCGAGTGTCTGACGGTGGGGTTATAAAAAATACAGATTTTTATCAAAAACTTATAAACGGTACATTGGGGTTGCCACAACCAGATTCAGTGAATGGAATAACGCTTCCTTATGTGTTTGTTGGAGATGAAGCTTTTGCTCTAAGGAATAATTTTTTGAAACCATTTAATAAGTCACAGCTCAATGAAAATAGAAGAATTTTTAATTACCGTTTATCCCGAGCAAGACGCATAATTGAAAATGTATTTGGAATTTTAGTTGCTCGGTTTGGAATACTGAAAAATGGAATAAATTTGGACTTAGATAATATTGCTCCAGTGGTGATGGCTTGTTGTGCACTACATAACTTTTTACGCCGTGAAAATCCAGACACCTACTCCCCGCAAGATAGCTTTGATAGAGAAAACTATGAAGTTGGAGAGATTGAAGAAGGTCTACATAGTAACTTGATTGGTCTCGCGAGAAGAAGAGGACCCGGTTTTCACTCAGCAACAGAAAATAGAAATTTGTTTGTAGATTATTTTAATGGAATCGGTGCAGTTCCATGGCAGAACAATTATGTGTAGCACTTAAGTACATAAGTTAATTTAAGTTGAAATTTAAATAAAGATTTGTACTCACCGACTTTATGGAACTTTCTCCTTCATGTGGCATTTCTTGGTCTTTTAGGAACATTAAATTTTCAAAATATGATAGTTTAGGCGAATAAACTTCGTCAGCACTGCTTCCGGATAACAGCGAATCATTCTGTTTCTTCAATTGTTTACGAAAGACTGTCCTTAGGTTATTAATTTTCTTTTGACTTTATTCAAATCAGCAGTATTGTCAATTATTTTCATTTTCTCCAAAAGTATATTATAACACACCGTTCTCTTCACGTTGTTGTGATAATCTTTATGTCTTATTTTCCATAAAGGCTCTTGTTCTCTGAATAATTCAATAAATTCAATCAAATGGTCGTTACTCCATGTAGTCATTTTGTTGTTTCGTTCGTCGAGTGTAGGCTAGGTACGTAGACAATAGACATGCAGCGCGTGCGGCGGCCGGCGTTGACTGAGACAAAAATCGAATCGTTGATCGCAAGGCGCCATACACTGTCGATTTATCGTTACGATTGGTCTGATCGCAAGGGATTCTGTGACGACCTCCGATATCGTTTGCGATCAAGTAAATCGTTAACGATGTGAACATACACTGGCGATCCGTCGTTTCGATCGGTCTGCAACGACGGATCGTACAGATCAATCGTACCGTATATGGGCCCCTCGAGCGTAACCCCAAAGAATAGTAACTGTTTCATGAAATCTTGACATTTTGGGATTATACTAACCTAACAAGTTGTATTACTGATTTTAATGATTATGATTCTGTAAATACATATTTGTTACGGCCGCGAATCATATTTTGATCGACGTACAACTTAATACTGATCAGCAAATTGCAAAAAACGTAAGAAAATTTGAATTTCGCGGGCTACCTTCCCCCTTAATATATTATAGCTACGTCTGCGATGGGCTTGAAAGTCCCGGTCGTTTCCAATGGGCTACCACTTCTGCCGAATCTTTGTTTATAAAGAGCATATAAAGGGGTACTCACAGCTCATCAGCCACTTCACTAACCCGTCCACATTATTCTGACCGCCTTTCTGCAGATTGGCGAAAATTGCTTCCATGATTTTCTGCTATTTATTACCCTTGTCTTTTTGTTTTTTATTACAAAAACATATTTGAAACAAAAAACGAAATGACAATGTTTTGGCTGGCATTCTCCAATGTCGAAATTGTTGTTACATCTATGGGACCACGGTTTTGACAGTAAGATTATAAAAGTAAGAATATCTATGATACCATGGATTTTAAGTAAAAAGGCGCGCGTATGAAGAGTCCGTCACACGAAAAAAGTCCCGCAGGCGCGCGGAAACATAAATCTTTATTTTTATACTAGCTGACCCGGCGAGCTTGGTACCGCCTCAGATTTTGTTTTGTTATTTTTTCCCATGTTTTAATAGTTATTCTGCTATTCAGGGCGAAGACAAATCCAGCAATAAAAGATCATAAAAATCGGTCCAGCCGTTCTTGAGTTAGAAATTATGAAACAAACCCGACTTTGTTTTATCTTCTATTATATAAAATTCTCGTGTCACAGTGTTTGTAACAAAACTCCTCCGAAGCGGCTTGACCGATTCTCATGAAATTTTGTGTGTATATTCAGTAGGTCTGAGAATAGGAGGTAAACTATTTTTTTTGCAAATTAACGTTAGCGGGGTCAGCTAGTATCATACAGGGATATTGGAAAAACACCAACAACCTCTTAAGAGGTCATTGTACTCATCATTATGAACAACTTTTACTAGGAAACTACTTTAAATCCTTAAGATATATTATTTTACTTAAAGGAAACAATCCTTTATTTTTAAAAAGAAATAAAACTGCATTCTTCTTCTAAATTAAAAAAAATGAATAGCCTCATTACCGATGACCGTGGGTGGGTGATGAATTCGATTTGCAGTCAGCAGCGTACGGAGGCCGCCTATCCAGGACGTCGAGTTTGGTCTGAGTCCATTTGAGTATGCCGAAAGAGTAGGTACGGTCAGCATCAAAAGTCGATTAACACTTCAGTTTTTTTAATCTCAGTTATTGAGCAAAATATTTGTTGAAAATTGCATCGTACTTCTGCTGCAATTTTAAATAAATATTTTGCTCAATAACTGAGATTAAAAAAACTGAAGTGATATGAAACCTTCTTATGTAGTAAGAAGATCATTTCGATTCTCCATCATAGACTATATTGTCATAGTGATTTCAAACCGTAGTGTCAAACGATTTGAAGGTTTCTAATACGCTATGTAATTTTATTGTGGAATAAAACCAAGATTCCCTTTGGTTTTGTCTTTATTGTGTATCAATTTATTCCACAATAATTGTTATCGCAAAATAATATCATATTCTTATAGCACGATGTCTCAAGAGAAAGTAACTCAATATCTTCGACCCGATCATTTTGACGTGGAGCCTGCTGCACCCGGTGCCGATCTAAAGTGGGCCCACTGGAAATACACCTTTGAGAACTTTATCGCACAACTAGGATCGCCCGATAAATCGCCCGATGAATCGCTCAAACTGAAGGTACTTGTCAACCACATTTCGCCAACAATCTTCAACAACATCCGCTCCTGCAATAAGTACAGCGACGCAATAAGCAAACTTAATGATGCTTATGAAAAGAAACAGAACATAACCTTAGCAAGGCATCGACTTACGACTAGGAAACAACAGCCTGGAGAAAACATCGCAGAATACTCTCGAGCGCTTAACATCCTTGCTCATGACTGTAATTTTGAAGCAGTGACAGCGGAAGAACACCAGGACCAAGCCATACGTGGGACTTTTATCAGCGGGATCTTATCAAGCAAAATAAAGGAACGGCTTCTAGAAAAATCTCTGACACTAGAAGAGACTTTGAACCTTGCAGTTACCTTAGAAACTGCCGAGAACACTTCTCAACTACTAGTACAATCTCTTTCCTTCAATCCTAACCCTGTAAATGCTGCCACTGAGGCAGAAACACGAACGCAGCCGAACCTAGCAACGACTCTCCGCCGTCGTTGTTTCTTTTGTGGGGGTAATATTCATCAAAGATTAAAATGCCCCGCCCGCAACGCGGAATGCCAACTCTGTTCGAAGCGTGGCCATTTTGCCAAGGTCTGCAGAAGCTCTAACCGTGATTCTAATAATAACTCAACAAATGCAGCTGTCACAGATGATGATACGCAAGTACAATCTGCCGGCTCCCAACTATCAGCATTTTCTGCCGCTGCTCCTTCTAGTCTCAGCAAAGCTACAACTCCCATTACTCTCAACAACTACCGCGCTGATGCACTCGTTGATACTGGCAGTTCTATCAGCTTCATTGACAAGAATCTTGCTCAAATTTTGAAACTCAAACTTAAGCCTTGTAGACAGGCTATAACACTCGCATCTCTCAATAACGTTTCCTACGTCGATGGATTATGTTACGCGACACTTCAAATAGGTGGCCATATACACCGAAATCAGCCTTTATTGATCATCAATAATCTTTGCGCCGACGTTATTATTGGTCATGACCTACTCCAAAAGCACTCTTCTCTTGAACTTCAGTTTGGAGGTGATAAACAACCGCTAAAAGTCTGCAACGTATTAGAGGCTTCCGTTCCGCCTGTATCAGTATTTACGAATCTTTCTCCAAATATCAAACCAATCGCAATCCGCTCAAGACGCCACTCACAAGAAGATCAAGATTTCATATCGAATGAAATAAACAATTTGATCAAGGATAAAGTTATTGAGCCCAGTGTGTCACCCTGGAGGGCTCAGGTTCTTGTCTCTGGAGGAGGGCACCATCGAAAACGTCTTGTGATCGACTATTCACAGACTATAAACAGATTTACGGAACTTGACGCATACCCCCTTCCAAGTATCGATTCTATTATAACGCGAGTATCACAGTACAATTTATTTAGCCAAATAGACCTCAAAAGTGCATATCATCAGGTGCCCATTCTGGCCAGAGAACGAAAATATACAGCTTTTGAAGCATGCGGGAACCTATATCAGTTCACACGGATTCCTTTTGGAGTAACGAACGGCGTGGCAGCTTTTCAGAGGACTTTACAATATATCATCGATTCGGAGAACCTCAAAGGCACATTCGCTTACCTGGACGATGTCACTGTATGCGGTGTCAATAAAAAGGACCATGAAGAAAACCTTCGCAAGTTTACGGAAGCTGCTAGAAAGTACAGACTTACGCTTAATACTAACAAATGCACGTTCGAAGCGGAGTCAATTAACCTCCTTGGTTATAACATACACAAAAACATTATCAAACCAGACGAGAACCGTCTTGAACCCCTGATGAATCTTCCTGTTCCAACTGACTCGGCAACTTTGAAAAGAGCCCTTGGCCTATTCGCTCATTATTCGAAATGGGTAGAAAACTTCTCATCCAAATTAAGACCACTGGTCGAAGCAACATTTCCCTTATCTCAAGACGCTATAAATTCTTTTAACGACCTTAAGAAGGACATTGCTAAATCGGCCTTGGCTGGAATTGACGAGAAGGAAATATTCTCGGTGGAAACCGATGCATCAGAGTTTGCAATTGCTGCGACACTGTCACAAAAAGGAAGACCTGTAGCATTTTTTTCACGGTCGCTAAATGATGCAGAAAGGCGACAGCCATCAATAGAAAAGGAGGCCTGCGCCATAGTTGAAGCACTTCGAAAATGGAGGCACTTTCTGATTGGACGTCATTTCTTACTAATCACAGACCAACGATCTGTAGCATTTATGTTTAATCAGACGCACTCTAATAAGATAAAAAACGAGAAAATCGAGAGATGGCGCCTGGAGCTCTCCTGTTTCAAATACGACATAATCTATCGGCCAGGCAGTCAGAACTTTGCTGCTGATGCTTTATCAAGAGTTTGCATGCACATCGACAGCAACTCTCCAAGCAAACTCATTTCTCTACATAACTCTCTTTGCCACCCTGGTATTTCACGCATGACTCATTGGGTACGGTCCAAAAATCTACCCTATTCAATCGAAGATATCAAAAGAATGACCGCTGCCTGTCCAGTATGCGCCGAAATCAAACCCCGTTACATAAGAAATGAAGGGCGTCTCATAAAAGCTACATCGCCATTCGAGAGATTAAACTTAGATTTTAAAGGCCCACTTCCTTCAAAAACTTCGAATAAGTACATTCTAACTATAATTGATGAGTTTAGTCGGTTCCCTTTTGCATATGCCTGTAAAGACATAACGTCAGCAACGGTTATAAAATGCTTAATTGATCTGTTCTCCACATTTGGCACGCCAGCATACATACATTCCGATAGAGGGACGTCGTTCTTATCGGACGAGCTGAGAAAGTTCCTGACGTCACTTGGTACTGCGTGCAGTCGTACAACTCCATATAACCCACAGGGGAATGGCTTGGTTGAACGCTTAAACGGCACCTTGTGGCGTACGATCCAGCTGTATCTTCGCTCCAACAACGCTGACATTAGTGACTGGGAGAAGGGCTTGTCTCCAGCCCTACATTCTATTAGATCCTTGCTTTGCACGGGAACTAACGCAACTCCTCACGAGCGCATGTTCAATCATCCTCGTCGCTCGGGAAATGGACAATCGCTACCGACATGGCTCCACTCTCCAGGGCCAGTCTTTATGAAGAGAAACGTACGAAACTCTAAATATGAACCTGCGGTAGAAGAAGTGGAACTACTACAAAGCAACCCGGAATACTCATATGTACGCCTACCTGATGGCCGTGAGACAACTGTTTCGAATAGATCCCTGGCGCCTCTTCCATATACAGTAGATGACGAAGAAAACTCCGACGATGAACCACCACGTGGACCATCTACTGCACCTACAAGTGATGACGAATTTGTTGACGCAACTGGGCCAGCTGAAGTTGAAGACATTGAAGTTCCTCGTCGTTCTACTCGAGAAAGAAGACCTCCGGCTTATCTTCATGACTACGTTTCTTCATAGAGCATGGGTGAATGATATGAAACCTTCTTATGTAGTAAGAAGATCATTTCGATTCTCCATCATAGACTATATTGTCATAGTGATTTCAAACCGTAGTGTCAAACGATTTGAAGGTTTCTAATACGCTATGTAATTTTATTGTGGAATAAAACCAAGATTCCCTTTGGTTTTGTCTTTATTGTGTATCATGAAGTGGAAATCGACTTTTGATGCTGACCGTACATCAAAACCGTTTAAGGCGCGTACCTTACTTTCGCTTGACAGAAGACTATTAAATACTTTCTTCAGGCGGCTAAAGAAGCGCTCCTTCAACGAATACTTCATGTCAGTAACATTGATGCCCAACGCTTCCGACATACCCAAATACTTACTTATAGGTTTCGGATACGGAGAGAGCTCTCAGGCTTACGGAATCCGAGAGTGGGGTTGCCACGGATTCTACAATCTCCCCTCGCTGTACATGCATGACCGCACAGACTTACCAACTGAATTTCGACAAACCGCACTAAGACAAGATTTTTGTCCATACCAAGTTCCATCCTAGCGCTACTGAATGTTTCAGTTACTTTCATTGGCTTCATCAGTTGGGGGCGGAGTTTTTGGTCATCCATGTAAAGAGGTGAGACCACTGACCTCTATTAAACAAACTGTATAATACAGGTCAGTGGGTGAGACTCGAGTTCTTTGAGACCTTTGACCTTTGAGATCCTTCGAGACCTCTAGACCTTTGAGTTTTCCTAGTATTTGCTACTACGGAATGCATGGCTAATGCTGATTTGTCAGATGGTCAGGATGTCAACGATATTTGTCACGTCAAAATTTTCAGTCTGTCAAAAAGTACTCTGTGGTCAAAATATTAAAGTAATATTTTAATTGTGGTGGTTTTTCCGCAAAAGCCATTAAACGAAGAGAAGAAGAAGAAGATTGTTTTCGTAGTGGTTATCTTTAAAATTAAGTAATTAGATAAAAACAGAATAACATCAAGGCTTATCAAGATGGAGAAGAAGAGGAGGAAGTGTGACTCAGTAAAAAAAAAGATGAGGTTGCTAGAATAACGTAGAACACAAGAAGGCGTGAACAGAGCTCGGGACTTGGGCACCTGTTCCACAGCCACTGGGGAAGTGACTAACCAGCTATTGACAAAAACGTACGTAGATAGTGGTTTCGTGTCAGTAAAAGAGGAACATAATAATATGTTGATAGCTGATCGCTAAAAGCAGCCAGGCTGAAGTAGGAGTGCGCCGGACACGTTTCACGAATGCACCCGGAGAGATGGGCAAACATCGACACTCACTGGACGCCTGATCGAGGTCATCGCCGTCGAGGTAGACCACTGCGAAGGTGGTGTGACGATCTGACGAGGTTTGCAGGGCCAACATGGCCAGAGATCGCTCAAGACAGGGAGGTTTGGAAGGAAAAAGGGGAGGGCTTTGCCCAGCAGTGGACACAATAAAGGCTAACGAAAAAAAAATATATATTGATGGTTGACAGTTCACACTGTTTGCGAGAACTCTCTCTATTGTATGTTTTTGAGCAAGAAAATGGTCTATAGCCAGTTGCTTCGGCATCAACGGTGCGTTTAGCGAGAAGCAAGATAGAGCTAGCAACTGAAAACGAGTTGGCAAGCAACGACAAGCGAGTGCGCGGCGGCGACGAGCAATTACGTAATTGCGGTGCTATTCTTTAAAAATCTCACCCTGGAAACTTAGGTAAAGTGAGCGTGGAGTGAGCTGTCAATAGTGTCAATTCCTAGCAAAAACAAACTCACTTCACCTAAGTTTTCACTGCGAGATTTTTACAGAATCGACCGGCTGGTATGCGTATGTATCAAGCGTGTGTCTCTCAGCGAGTGTTCTACCCGCCAAGCGAGCGTCGCTGTGCGAGTACGGTCTTTGATATAGTATTTTTATTAGAAGCCAACAATTCGGACAACCAGTCTTATCAAGGGTATCTTATCCAGGAACTGGGTTTTGGAGGTCAGATAGGCAGTAGCTCCATGTAAAATACTGGTATTCAGCTGCATCTGGTTAGACTGGAAGCCGACTCCAACATAGTTGGGAAAAGGCAGGCAGATGACACGACACGATTGTAAAATGTTAATATGTATTACGTTCTGCTGTAGCCCACAGATAACTATGTCACAGTGATCTTTATTCTCATTCTAATAAGGTCGTTGTTGGGTTGCTAGTATCACTGACAAGTCTGTCAAAATCATAGTGATCTTTGTTCTCGTCACAATAATGTTGCTGTTAGATTGCTGCCGAGGTACTACATTACTTGTGAACGGATTGTGTTTAATCGTTGCCTTAGTTTCATAGATACGCACGGAGCGCTAGTGTCGCAAAACTGGTAGAGTTTGCAGTAAAACACGGATGTCGTATCGATTGATAGTACACGCTCGATAAATAAAGAGTTGTTTAGATGTATTTCATGGGTATGTTGTTATTATTATTATTATGATTCTGTAAACAATTATTTTTTACGGTCGCGGATCATACATTTTGATCAACATACTACCTGCAAATTGCAAATAACGTATGAAAAATCGAATTTCGCGGATCATCTGGCGCTTTCGTTTTCACATTTATTTCCTAACATTTTTTACGTACTTTTAAATATGGATCTGACTATAACTCAAACCCAAAGCATTTATTTCAAATAAACCAATTCAGGCACTTTTGAACTGTCAAGGGTTCAGAGTCAGAACGAAGCTAGTTGCGTATTCCAAAGCGTAGTAGGTTCATATGGAGAAGAAGGGGCAAGAAACTCCTCGAACACTCCTAGAGGAATCGGGATAAAAACTATCCTATGTCAGCTTCCCCAGGATGCAATCTATCTCTCTGCCAAATTTTATCGAAATCAGTTCAGTGGTTTAGGCGTGAAAAGGTAACATTCCGACAGACAGACAGACAGAGTTACTTTCGAATTTATAATATTATTATGGATTAGTATGGACAGTATTGATTATAAAATTCTATCGATTCGTATTCTAAAAAATCTCAACCAATTCTGAAAAGGCTGTACTTAACAAAATATGAAAATGCTGATGATCAACAAATTAACGCTGATGATGTTTATCTTTGTTAGCTACAGCAGCAGCGGAAGGCCAAACAAAGGAACAGGAAGAAAAAATACGCACCTTTTTTAACGATGTCATTAACCAAAATAAAGTGGACATAGAAGAGTTTAAAGCAGTCGTGATCAAAATAGCTGATGAATTTCAAACGAATTTCGAGGGGTTGGCAAAAAAGCTGGCTGAAGCTGCTCCCCAGTTGCTGCGAGACACTGTAGATGGCGCCACTAGTACCTTGACTAGTGTTGTGAAAGAGATTATTCCGAAAAAATAATAAATAATCTTTTCTTCAATAAAGTATTTCTGGAATGATTTATATTTTCTTTTATTATTTTGCTTGCGTCTTTGGTGTAGCAGCCGCAAGCAATGGCGGAATAAGGTGGGTGGAGTGGCAGGATCAGTCCCCCTCGGCTCCCAGTTAATCTTGAGTCTTCTAATCAAATTCCAAACAAGGCTGAAATATGTTCAGTAAGAAGCAGCTAACCGCGGATCGGCAAACGTAAGGTAGGACTCCCTCAGGATAGGTGGAGCGGCGATCTTCACAGGGTGTCTGGTAGCAGCTGGATGAGAGTTACTGAGAATGGAGCTAAATGGCTTGCAATTGGAGAGGCCTAGGGGCTATAAACACGATACGACCGACGTCGCGGTGGTTTGTTTTACCTTTACGACCGCGACGCGACGTATCGTGTTTATGTTTATGCCATGTAGATACAGGTGCACACTCTCTTCCCTGATCACGCACGCAATCCGACACGACCGAAGAGAGTTTAGGCGCAGGTCCAACGGCTTAACGTGCGCACCGGGGTACGGGATATCATACCTTCAACTTCTAAACTGTTACTTAGAAATTCCTAACGGAAAAACCCAGTAGCACTTTGCCCAATCTGGTAATCGGAACCCAGGAGCTCACGCTCAGCATGAAACCAACGAGGCAGTTAAGAGAGAGACGACAGTGCTCAAGACAGTGTGTACAAAAATATCAGTGCTCATACCCACGAGCGATACGCGTTTTGACGCGTGTCTGGGTTTGGGCAGAGAGTGCCTACAGGTGTCGGCAACGCGTGTCGGCGGGAGTAGTACACACGTCGGCGTCGGGCGTCCCCCACAACACGCTCGTGTATTTGAGCACCGTACTTAAATACACGAGCGGTACTTTGTCGCCGACGCGTCGACGACCGGCGTCGACGGGTGTCCACGGCTACAGTTACCATCTGCCGTTGACGCGTATCGCTCTCGTGTATGCACACTAAAATTAAAATTGACAAAACACAACTTTAGTTCAGCAAAGAATTTAATTCAAAATTTAAAAGCTAGAATTTTCCAGCCTTCAGAGCGTCTTTAAAAGCGTGGAGGCCTTTTAAGGCTGCATCGATAACCTTCGGCCCCTCAGCAGCTAGTTGCTTCGAAAGCTGGTCGAGAGATCTCGACTGTTCTTCAGCTAATTTGGCGACGATTTTTTTGAACTCATCAAGTTCAACACGCTGCTGGTTGCCAGCTTCTTTGAATAGCTTGCGAACCTTCTCATCCTTTTCACTTTCGAGGAGCTTAGCTGGAAGGGTTGATTGAAGGGGTGAAATATTAATGCTTAAAGCCTAAAGTTTACAGCATATTTGAAAAACTAGGAGCTGCGATGTGCAGGTCAGAGAGGCAGTGGCTACAAATGGTAATGGTATTCAGCTGCATCCGGTTAAACTGGAAGCCGACCTCAACATAGTTGGGTTGGCTAGGCAATGATGCTATAAATAAAAAAAAACGTGTGCGGTCGAGAGACGCCCGTCGGGAATAAAGTTCCTTACGCGACACTCGCACGCACACACACAGTCGTATATAATAGAAAGAGATAGAGAACGTAGCATGGAGGAGGCGTGACACTTTTTCTCCCAACATCACGATTTCTATCAGTAAACTACTGAAAACCGCGTTATAGTACGGGAGGTGGCGCTATTTTTGAGCAAGTCATTTTATACCGGCTGAAAATCATAACAATAATAGTTTTCCCCTAACACATAATAGCTCCGAACGTCAGCTGCTTCGATAGCGGTGGAGCTGAAGGAGACAGCATGAAAAAGTCATTGGAAAAAAATCAGCTCCAATGATTTTTATACCGAGAAAAAATGTATAATATTATTGTTTTAATCACATTTTTTCAAAAAATAGTCGTCAGCTGTATTGACGAGGGGGGATTATATGTCAGTCACGTGCATGAACCTCATTGAAAATTTGAAAAAAAAAGTAATTTTATACCTTATGAAATTTATACATCTCAATTTTTATACTTTTAAAATAATAAAGAAAATCGTCAGCTGTATTTTTGACGGTGGTAGCACCGTCAGTCAGCCTGATAAACATTTTGCGCGCTCAATGCATTTGAGCGTTGCATAGGCTTTTTGGAAAATAAACTGACAATCTTTACGCCCATAAACAATTAGCTGACGATGAGTTTTTATTTTTTAACATTTAAATCATCTTATACTTCGAATTCAATAAGTATAACATCAATTTAATATAAAAAACACCACATTTTATTTATTTATTTTGTGTCGGTTTCTAATCATGTTAATATGTACTGTAGCATCAAGGAATTTCAAGCAGTTAGTCTCACGACTCTAACATACCTTTTCTAAAAATTATTTTTCTAGCCCTCAGGTAGACTGAAGTAAGTATACCCTACTGGAGTGAGACAAACTTATACGAATAAGAGAGTTCCATAACAGTGCCTAGTCCCCTAACTAGCGCATTTTTAAAAGTCGACAATCACGCTCGTTGGTAAAAACAAAACCAATCAATGGCGCGCTCTAAGAAACAGTTAAATTTCAGAACGCACCTCTAATCAATTAATTATCTATGGAAATGCGTGTCGTGTATCCGAATTCTATAAACACTGAATTGCATACGACAAGGATAGCATAGCTGTTTCCGTGGAAAGTGGAACAAGGACGCCCGATCTGAGTTTTGTTCTCTAGGGGAATTCCTGAATTGTTTCTTTAGCTGATCTTTTATTCTATATTTCTCTTATTCACTAACAAAGACCCGTCTTTGTGTAATAATAGTGTCCGTCCATTGTGTGCGTTGTGGAAAATAAACAATAACTTTTTATACATATACAACATGGAATTGGTGCTGATTCGGACGACGATCTAATTTTGGGAAGCGCTAAGGTAGCCCGCGAAATTCAAATTTTCTTACGTTTTTGCAATTTGCTGGTCAGCATTAAGTTGTACGTTGATTAATATATGAATCGCGGCCGTAAGAAATATGTGTTTACAGAATTATAATCATTAAAGTCATCAACACAACTCTCTAAGACCACGTTAGTCCAAAGAATGATGATTTCATAAAACAGTTATTCTTTGGACTTACGTGGTCTTAGAGAGTTGTGTTATAAAGCAGAAGAGTTTGTTTGTCTGAACGCGCTAATCGCTCGGATTTTTCTCGGAGTCGATTTAAAAAAATATTTTTACATTTACTAGCCTAATTTTTGAGGAAAGCTATGTAACATCACGCTATAACCCTTAGGAGACGAGCAAAAAGAATAAAAGTCAGAAAGATCGCTAAGCGAAAACGAAGTGACAGCGCGGGCAGGCGATGCGATGCGATGCGACGGCGTGGGTCGGAAACAAGAAATTTCACGCGGACGAAGTCGCGGGCAGAATCTAGTAAATATATATTTCTGTATATAATTTGAAACTGACACAAAATAAATAAATAAAATGTGGTGTTTTTTATATTAAATTGATGTTATACTTATTGAATTCGAAGTATAAGATGATTTAAATATTAAAAAATAAAAACTCATCGTCAGCTAATTGTTTATGGGCGTAAAGATTGTCAGTTTATTTTCCAAAAACCCTATGCAACGCTCAAATGCATTGAGCGCGCAAAATGTTTATCAGGCTGACTGACGGTGCTACCACCGTCAAAAATACAGCTGACGATTTTCTTTATTATTTTAAAAGTATAAAAATTGAGATGTATAAATTTCATAAGGTATAAAATTACTTTTTTTTTCAAATTTTCAATGAGGTTCATGCACGTGACTGACATATAATCCCCCCTCGTCAATACAGCTGACGACTATTTTATGAAAAAATGTGATTAAAACAATAATATTATACATTTTTTGCTCGGTATAAAATTCATCGGAGCTGATTTTTTTCCAATGACTTTTTCATGCTGTCTCCTTTAGCTCCACCGTTGGTGCGACAACTGACGCTCACTTTACCGATTTCTGACCATTAAACAACTGTTTGAAATAAAATTTATTCGGTATAAAATTCCTAGAAAAAATGCAGCGCCACCTCCCGTACTATTAGGGAACTTAATTACAAAAACCCAAGGTACACAATTCCTTCAAATGATGGCAGAAATCGCAACAACTAAACCATTCACCAACATTCTGCGACATTCACCAGTGTAGTTATTCCCATTCTTGATTACCTGATTCATAGATTTAGTATATGCTACTAGTTGTACCTGATTTGACTTGCCCGCGATCTGGGTTATCTACTTGGACACGTGGTCAAAACATACAATACGACGTCAAATCGTGGCAAGATGCGACGTTGCACGATGCGATGTTATGTCGTAGAAATCTACGACGCCCGTGTATGGCCCTACCCAGTGCTTAACAAAAATCGTGCTTGCGTCCTTAGGAAGCAGGCTATAATTGTGTGTAATTACATTATGGATGGCAATAAACAATTTGAGATTTGTAAGTAAAACAAAGATTCAGTTCAACAAAAAATTTAATTTAAAAAATCACAATAAATTACTTCCCGTCTCTCAAAGCCTCTTTAAAAGCCTGGAGGCCTATAATGGCTGCATCTATAAACTTCGGTGCCTCAGCAGCTAGTTGCTTCGATACCTGCTCTATAGTTTTAGATTGTTCTTGAGCTAATTTTGCGACGATTTCTTTGAACTTGGCTAACTCCACACGCTGTTGGTCAGCGGCTTCTTTGAAGAGTTTGCGAACCCTCTCATCCTTTGCAGTTTCTATAAGTTTAGCTGGAAAGGTTGGTTGAAGAGGTGAAATATGAATGCTCAGGGAGGATGAAATAAGGTAGTCCGCGAAATTAAAAATTTCTTAAGTTTTTTGCTATTTGTATGTTGATCTAAATATGATTCGCGATCGTATGGGTAGGTGTCACATGTCTTCGAATTTTTGGTTCTCGGTCACCTCCTTTCCTCGTTTCCTCACGATGTTTTTCTTTACCGTTTTGAGAGCAGTGGTGATGAAATTATTTACACAAAGTAAAGCGCTTGCTTGGGTTCGAATCCACGAAAAAAATAATTTTGCGGGATACCTTAGCGCATCTCCCTTTATGCCATATGTGCCCAAAGTGAATTAAACGGTGAAACCTTTCAGTCCTGATGGAAATCAGTGTATATTATAGACATTTTTAAGGTTATGTGCGTCCGATTGAAAAGACCCTTATTTAACGACGTATTTCAAGACCATTTTTCTCAGGAACGCGTGGAGGTATTAATGTTGAAATGATTAGTGAATACGTAGGTCTACGGACCCTTTGAGTTCTAAAAGGTTCAAGCTTCTAAGTCAACGCAATAAAAAAATACAGCCATTTTTGCGACATTTTGATACTCCCAAATAAATCAAAACCATGGCGAAAGTTATTCAGTTAGTCTGAATATGACCACACCTTTTTGATACATGCTCCATAATATTATTAATTTTTGTTTTAACATATCTCGGGACCATGGGGTCCTCGTCCTTTGGAAGGCGTGCGAGGGGCCGAAGCCAACTCGCAGAGGCCCGTTAGACGATTTCAATGAAATGAGGCACCAACCGACGATTATCCCTGTTCGCACTATGCAAGTGCACCCAACGACAACCCTCGGTTGGTGTAGGACTATTGCAAGACATGGAAACAAAAATATAGGATTATGGGTTTTGGTGGCTAAAGTGAACTGGTTATCTAGGACTAAAGAAAAACTATAGCCTCTGCCTGACCGACGTTCTATAAAAATTACACAGATAAAATGACAGGGGGTGACTTGCACACTCAATAATGGGCTCCCGAAAACGGTCGCTACTGTCGCTAGCATATAGTGTCCTAGCGACAAGGGGGCAACATATCCTGAGGTGCAGAGGAGTGGAGAGGTTTTCCACGGCTATCAGAACAATCCCGGAAGTACGGTTAAGATCCCTACCAGCATCTTACGTCCTTATTCCGAGCACGTTTGCTCTTGCGAATCTCTACTCAAGCCGGCAAGAATGAGGTGGGAGCTCTGTTCCTCGTCATTGTTCACTCCAGCCGGCCAATAAAGGCAAGCCAGAGATGAGGAAGGAGACTTCTCCCGGGAGATAGGGTCCGCGGGGTCACTACTGCCCAGTAGCTCGCGGGTTTCTGTATCTCTCTTGGTCTAGACTCAGCCTAGACCTGTTCCCGCAAAGTAAACCCTTCCGACATAGGCCTAGAGTTCTGAGCGCGCAAGCCCCACCACGACGTCAACGTAGAGATGCGGCGGTGGGGTTATTTTTATTATTATTGCTATATGGGCCCGCTCTTGACCCTGACCACGCCTGATGGAAAGTATAAGTAATTATTTTATAAAACATTTAGATAATCATTGATATTATTTTAGCGTTTATATCATAGACATTGTTATAGTTTTGTATATGAATTAGAAGAACTAACAACTTTTTTTTAACTAGTAATTCTACAGAAGCAACAGTTACTCAATCGTTGCCTTAGTTCCATAGATACGCACGAAGCGCTACTGTCGCAAAACTGGTAGAGTTTGCAGAAAAAAACGGATGTCGTATCGATTTCGTGCTGATAGTGATGTACCATGCTTGATAAACATATCGATGTAGGTATTTTAACTTAATTTTTTCAATATAAACGGACAATTAAACACCAAAAATAGAATACATTTAATCCTTTATTGTTTTGAGAAAAATAATTAAAGATGGAAGGGAGGCCTTTGCCCTGCAGCAGCCGTAGCATGACCACCATAGAAACGGGTGTTGTCGACGGAAGAATAGACAAAACGACAGATTGTAGAAAAATTTCTACCGTTTTTAACATGGTGATGAAGAGAAGAAATGTTTCTATTCTTCAGTCGCCAAAAGTCAACAATGTCAAAAGTAGAGAATTTTTTTTCTCTACTTTTGATACTTGACAGTGTAATTAGTCAAGCTTCTACATATTAATTTAAAATTTTGCTCCCCGTTGATTTTGAAAGAATAAATGTCTTTGCCTTTCTAGAAACGCGAGTCGCCCCGTGCTCGGGCAGAAGTGATGTCGAGTTGGATAGAAAGAACTTTGTCTATTCTTGGTAGAACAGAGATAGAATTGGTCATGCTACGCGAGCAGGACACACAAAATATAAATAATGAAAAAAAAAATAAGTTTGTCACAGAAACACGAACATACAAAAAATAAGCTATGTAACTCAAAGTCAAAGCATTTATTTCAAATAGGCAAATAAAGGCACTTTTGATCGTTAAAAATTATAACAAAGTAGAATTGATTCTAGTCGCCCATTCCAAAAGATAGTTTTCGTATGGAGAAGAATGAGCAAGAAACTCTGTGCTGTGGGGAGCCCACAGCACGGCGCTGATTTTCACGGAAACCACGTCAGGTTTAATTAAATATCTATAGGTACAGACGCCAGCACATCAAGCTACACCTAACTGTCAGATTTTCCCAATCAACTTTGAACCTTAAGCTTTAGCAATAAAGTTGAAAATCTATTAAAGAAATCTGACAGATTGTGATAGGTTGATGTGCTGGCGTCCGTACATATACCTACTATAAAATATTATTATATAATTTTTCTAAGAATTATCAAGGGCTCGGTCAGTCAGGAAGATGAAGCTAGTTGTCCATTCCAAAGCGTAGTAGGTTCCTATGGAGAAGAACGGGCATGAAACCCCATGGACAATTTAAATTTTTTTAAATATTGTACGTAACTAAATATTGGATCCATCACGTTGAATGTGATAACGAAGTAACTTATCAATCATCTCCCAGCTTTTTCCCAACGATGTTGTGGTGGGCTTCAAGTATAACTGGATGCAACTGAATTCCAGTATTTTACATGGAGTGACTGCCTATCTGACCTTCACAACCCAGTTACTGGGTAACACGATATCACGGGGTCACGATAAGACTGGTTCTTCGAATTGTTGGCTTCTGACTACCCATAACGACAGGTACGGTAAGTATAGCTACTTACCTCATAATGAGCCTATAATGTTCCACTGCTGGGTCACAGGTCTCCTCTCTGTGAGAGGGAGTGGGATGTAATCCACCACGCGGGCCCAGTGCAGATTGCTAGATGTCACATCACATGTTTTCAAAGTTTCTGGTTAAAGACATTGAAACAGACCTGAGAATTGAACCCAGGACCCCACGCACAGTAGTCGCACTTACCACGAGACACGGAGCAGTTACCTACCTAGTAAGACCAACTATATGAATGGTATTATATTTACAAGCTTTCATCCATTGTATTAAATTCTCGACGTCCGTCTTTCCAGCCCTTTCAAGATCTTTGAATACATCTTCCATGTTCGTCATTTTTTTAGATTTTTGTATATTTAAAAAAAATGTTTTTTTAGGGATTTGGTCAAAAACACGTACAAAATTAATCAGAGTAATAAACAACAAATGTCATACAGTCATGTGTCATTGCTCTATGGTCTAAAATACGGTTTTGAATAGAAAAAAGTTGGTTAGGTTTTTTGACGAGTGGGCAAACGTCGCCATCTTGTTTTGGCAATTTCTTTGACAATCACAGAACATGTGGCAATTTCACAAATGTTTATCAACAGCGCCCCCCTGTCAATGTCATTTAGGCGCCAAAGGTTGGAGGCAATGTATTAAACAGGGTTATTGGTAAAACGTTAACAACCTCTTAAGAGATCATTGTACTCATCATTATGAACAACTTTTACTATGGGACCAAACCTGAAATCGCGAAATAAAAAAACAGCTGTTCCCTACATTTTGACGAGTTATACTTACATAAATGTAGGGATCAGCTGATTTTTGCGTGGGTCACGAAGGGGCAGTATAAAAATTCCCAGGCCATGGCAGAACAATGTTTGGGAAACACCGATATTCGGGCCACTGGGTCTCCGACGACCTGTGTGACAGTCAGGGTATTGAGAGGGGTAAACCCATATGATTTGTTTTGACGAGTCCAATAGATTGCACTCGGTGTCAGGGATCTGATGATGGAGCCAGGAGGTGGATAGTGGAACTCGTTAGGGACTACTTGTTAACCCCTCAAGTTTGCTAGTAGCCCCTAATCGTCATAACTTCGTTGACTTTATATGTATTTACTTAATGAAGAATATACTAGACCCAAAAGTTAAAAATACCTAGGTAGTTTGAAAAAACCTAAAAAATACGCTTTTATCACGCACTAAAAATTATAAAAGCGTTGGCCCCCTAGATTCTTATTTAACAAACGTCAAACATGTCTTAACTCTTTATTTTAATTTCCAATTAAATCTTTTATTAATCAGACAACCATGAAAAATATAAATAATAACTAGCTAACAGACGATGTCCTGTCCTTGAATCCTGTGTCTTGAGTTCACAACAAAAATCCCATATAAAAAGGACGTTTTCCGGGCAAGTTTTCAAATATTTCTTTCCATAAAAATCAAATTCGGCCTATTACGGACATTTTAATCCAAAAATAGCTAAATCGGTCTCACCGCTCTCCAGTGATGCGCTTACCAACGAACAGAGTTTAATTTTTATTTACCTAGAAGTTCTACGAACCAACTATGGATTTCGAAGAGATATACATGACGTTATACGGAGCAAGTAAAACAGTTGACGGAGCAAATTACGAAGTCGTGGAGAAATGGTTTAAAGAATGCGAAATTATTGATGAAAAAACTATTACAAATATATTATTTGAAATCTCTTACGAAAGGGTTAATCCTAACAAACATGCATTGAGTTTAGTACAATTTGTGCAACTCCTTGGTATACTGTCGAGAGAAACTGACCAAGACGTGAGTTCATTCGGACGAAAGTTTCAAACTGTTAATCGGAGAATTATTGAGGAGATTCAGGAGTCTTATAGTTGATCTTTGAAGATGTTTTGCCGTTTTTGGTTGGGCTGAAGTTGACCTTGAGTTAACCAACAACTTCCTTTGTTTAAGAAAGAAAGAAAATACGTTTTGTGCGGTAAATATGACGCAAAGAATTGAAATACAATGTTTATTTGTAAGTATACACGTCATTATTTCAAAACTAGAGACGGCACAGGAATTTCCCAGCTGACTGATTCCTGAGAAGAAATGCCAATACAAACTCAGAGGGCTCTTTTAAAGACCAAACATTACCTATATGATTAGGATTTTATGAGCCACCGCCAACTTCCAATCTTCGGGCTGTAACTAAGAAATTCCTAATGGAAAAGCCCATTATCACTTTGCCCGGGAATTTAACCCTGGATCCCTCGCTCAGCAGTCGCGCTTGCGATCGCGAGACCAACGGGGCAGTCGAGTCAACTAAAGTATGACAACAAATAAACTTTTACAGTGGTCATAACACTGTCCAAGTTTCACACTGAAGAGTTTGTTCGAACGCGCTAATCTCTGGAACTACCAGTCGGATATGAAATAGTACATTATGATATAAGTGCGGTAAGTTGAAAATTACAGCCGAGGCGATATTGCTTGCCCGAGCCGTAGGCGAGGGCTAAAAGAAAGCAGAGGCTGTAATTTTCATAAGTCATAAGTCATAAGTCATTTATTCATTTGTTAACATAGGTAGGTACAGATTACAGATGTTATGAAAAATAATATACAAGTGCTCTATGTTATACCAAAAAGGTGTACAAATGTCCATAGATTCCATTACATTAAAGCAAAAAATAAACATTGCAGACAAAAATTAAAATAAAACATGTAAAAAAAAAAAAAAAGGAAAATAAGAATAATGTCAATAAAAATAATTTAAAAAAATAATGTCAAAGAAATATAACAAATTTTTACATGCAAATGAAGATAAGTTATTATAAGTACAATTAAGTCAAGTAGTTTCAAAATTTTTGTTAAGTAAATGTGTCAAAATTAATTCCGATTTAAACAAATTATTATGATTTATGATTTCAAAGCGCACGTATGTCATACGACGTTTTATAACATATTTGCGAGGAAATAAATAAAACTCGGACTGAACTTGCATATTTGCTTGTTTTCCATTATGATGAAATTTTGATACGCTTGTAAGTATCTATCGGTCGATTTTTCGGGCAAGAGGCTCCTTTTTCGCTGCCTCTGAGACTTCTGGCGGTAAATTCATCATTACTTGACGACATTTTCAAATAAAAAAAGTACAGCGAAAAGAAAAAGTAAATTAATATTTTTGTTTTTGTTACAGATATTAATGGTTGTAAATTATTGTCAAAATTAATTAAATTAAAGAATTAAATGTTTATTTATTATATTTTATCTCCCAAAGTTAATTTTATTCATAAAATGTTGACTACTTTTCTGAAATAAAAACTCTTTGCTAAGATTTAAAAAGGTACCGTTCGTTTTGACGGAGAATCTTGATAAACCGTGCGATTTACATTACATTACCGCACAAGTGCGTAATGAGATACATTACGATATTGAAATTGGTGAAATAAGAGGCCCTTTACGAGCAAATATGTTATAAAAATATTTTTGCATTTGATAGCCTAATTCTTGAGCAAGGCTATGTATGAGCTATATATACCTAACATTACCCTACGACTCTTCGGAGCCGAATAAAAAAAGGTCAGAAAAAGAAGCGAAAACGAAGTAATTCGGCGTTCGGGCGATGCGATGTGACAGAAGCTAGTTAATCAATAAAATAGTTGCTGATTATTACTTCTTTTTGGCAAATTATTAAACAGTAGAATGTTTACTTGTAATCTTGTCGCTTGAAAGTCACTTTGTCCATTTGGTACATAATGGACAAAGTCACTTTGTCCATTTGGTACATAATGGACAAAGTGACTTTCGTCCTTTCTATTCATATTAATGATCAATCATCATTCTCCTGTCCTCATCCCAATTTATTAGTGGTTGTCACAACATGTCTTTTTCTTCCATACTTCTCTATCAGTCGTAATCTCGGCACTCACCCCCTTTCTAACCATAATTATCATCATTCACACAGTCCATCCATCGTTTCTTTGGTCTTCCCCTACTCTTATAGCGATCCTCATTCATACTCAAAACTTTTCTCACGACATTTTCCTCATTCCTCATATCATTCAATTTGACCATAAAAAGAAAACAAAAAATAAAACCCAAGCATGAAAATTAATCTTTATATTTTGTTACAAAAATATATTCATATTAAAAACTAGGTATAATATTAAAACTGTAGATATAAATACAATACACGATTAAAATGATAAGTGTATAAACAAAACGTACAATAATGTATAAATGTATCAACTATGTATAAACGCAAAAATATCTTAAGTTCCCATATACTTCTGTACTTAATTCCGTTTTATATAACATCACGCCCATCCTTCGAAGGTATACATTACAGAGGGCAGCGACACGCCGAGCTTCCTGGGTTAACACGGATTCATTATATTATTCGGAATTTTTTGTCGGTTATTTTTTTTTTTTGCTTTGAATGACATTTGTATGTATTTTAAATATTATTTTATTTGAATGACATGTGTGTATTTTAATTTTATTTGATTTGAATGTCTGAGTATTATTTTATTGTGTAGGTATTTGTGATTATTACTTATATAAATTTTATGTTTTCTAATGTGTTGGGGAATTTTAGGTGACTGAATCAAAAAAACTCCAAATATGCTGATAATAGTCAAACATGTATTGCGTTGAAGACGGACAAAGGTGGAAGAAAGAGAAAAAACAAGTACACTTACATCTAATTACAAACTAGTTACATAGCAAGACGTTGAATTGCTCATTCTAATCGAGCAGGCGTTTGGCTCGAACATGCCCCCAGACGTTGAAAGCAGCAGAACCGCTTTCAACCAGACGCAGAATCAACGGGCAGTGGACAAATCCTATTAAAGGCTCTCCTGACGACTCCAGCGGTTGTTTTGACGTCTGCCACACGAACAATTCCATCCGACCCTGGATGGACGGCGACGACTCTTCCCAATTTCCATTTAAGAGGAGGAAGGTGGTCCTCCTTTATGATGACCAAAGAACCCAATTTTAGCGTGTCTTTGCAGGTATGCCACTTGGTTCTTTGCTGCAGCTCGGACACAAACTCTTTACTCCAACGAGCCCAAAAATGCTGGCGTAGCTGCTCGATCCGTTGGAAACGAGACAATGAAGCAGTAGAGTAGTTCTGTAGATCTTGCTGCGGAAGTGACGTCAGCGGCCGCCCAACAAGAAAATGACCCGGAGTCAGTGGAGTGCAGTCCGCTGGATCGGATGAAAGCGGCGTCAGTGGACGTGAATTTAATATCGCCTCAATCTGGACTAATGTGGTGTTAAGCTCTTCAAATGTTAATTTACAATTTCCCAACACTCGCCTGAGATGATATTTTGTTGACTTAACACCCGCCTCCCAGAGTCCGCCAAAATGAGGAGTGTACGCGGGTATAAAATGAAATTTAATTCCGTCATTAGCCAATTGCTCGCCCAAGGAATTGCAATTAGATTTAAGGAACTTCGAAAGTTCATTGCAGGCACCGACGAAAGAGGTACCGTTGTCGGAGTAGATGTCACTGGGTTTTCCCCGTCGTGAGATAAATCTAGATAAAGCTAGTAAATATTTATTGCTGGTTAAGTCACTCACCAGCTCTAAATGAACAGCCTTGGTGGTGAAGCACACAAAAATGGCTATGTACACTTTCACCAGCCTACATCCCCGACCTTGCCTACTAGCGGCCATGATGGGACCAGCATAGTCCACACCAGTGCTGTCAAAAGGATAACCACCTGGAAGGAGACGCTGCTGTGGCAAATTACCCATCACAGGAGTAACTGTTCTACCCGACATGCGACAACAACGCACGCAATTACGATAACAACTCTTTGCTAGGCTTCGTCCGCCTATTGGCCAGTATGAATCCCTAATCGAAGCCAGCAATAACTGAGGGCCTGCATGCATCAACTTTACATGTTCAAATTCGAATAGTAATTTCGTAAATTTGTGAGTGGACTGTAAAATAATAGGGTGCTTTTTATCAAAAGAAAAAGTTGAATTTGCTAAGCGTCCTCCGACACGCATGATTTTATTATGATCTAAAAATACGTTAAATTTAATAAGGGCGCTTTTATAAGGCAAATTCTGATTGTTTATGAGTAATTTATACTCGGGAAAAGACTCAATTTGGCTTCTAATTATAATAATATTTAATGCATCCTGCAACTCGACTTGTGATAGAAAACTAATAGAAGGTGTTTTCCTACACAATTTTATAAACCTTAAAACTGTTGCTACACTACGGATCAGCCTTAAATAACTAGAAAAACGATTAAAATCTATGAATGTATGACAGTGACTGTTATCACTAACACTAGCGCTCAATAAAACATGGGGTCGAGTTTCAGGCAGCTTGTCTGACTCTAACGATTTATGTTGAGACGGCCAATGAGATTGGACTTGCTTCAAAAAACTGGGACCGCTCCACCACAAGTCCAAAGTTTGCAGAACACTAATATCCACGCCACGAGATATTAGGTCTGCAGGGTTCTTGGCGGTTGGGACGTGTCGCCAAGTACAGTGCCCCGCCTTATCTAAAACTTCAGCAACGCGATTACGCACAAATGGCTGAAGCTTAGAAGGTAACATCTGCAACCATCCCAACACGACGGTGGAGTCAGTCCAGCAATAAACATGACTAAACTTTAGTCGCAGTGAACTCACAACCTTCTCGCACAAACGAGCTCCGACTACGGCGCCACACAATTCCAGTCTTGGAATGGTGGTCGGCTTAATTGGTGCCACTCGACTTTTAGCGGCTAACAGACGAACCATGTACTCACCCTGGGCGTTGACACTGCGTACATAGACGCACGCCCCATACGCACGCTCAGATGCGTCTGTGAATACATGTAGTTCCAGTATAGTATGCGCATCACATATAACGAGTCGTGGAACACGATAATTATTAATAAGCGGCAATGCTTTGACAATAGCATTCCAAATAGTATTAAGTGCCGGGGTTAATGGCTCATCCCACGAGAGCTTGTCTAACCACATCCGTTGTAAAAACATTTTCATTGTGACTACGCAAGGAGATAAAAGTCCTAAGGGGTCAAAAATACGTGCTATTGCGGAAAGTACATCACGCTTTGTAAAAGAATCCTTAGAAGACAACGTTAAACTTGAAAATCCAAATTCGTCGGAACTAGAAAACCAGTCAAGCCCTAATAACTTGTTGGTGTCATTAGATCCCATATCTAAATCTAATGACGACTGAGAAGCTCCGGAAACTAAATTAGGGACGTTGGACCTCCACTTTCTAAGCGGCATGCAAGCAGATGCTAGTGCGTTGGTGACCTCTGTGCGGATAAACATTACTTCATTTAAATCATCAGCTCCTGTCAAGAGGTCATCAACGTAAAAGTCATGCATGATGACGTCAGCAACCCTATCTCTGCTAGCTGAGGATGACTCACCCACAGAACACGAAGTAGTCTTAGTGTCATTGGTTTGATAGTCCATCCCTATTTGCTTGAGGCAACGTGTAGCAAGAAATGGTGCACTAGCCGTACCATATGTGACGGTATTCAATTTATAAACCTTGACAGGATCGCATGCATTATCACGCCACAGAACCTGTTGCAAGTACCTATCAGATGGGTGGACGTATATACATCTATACATCTTCGCAACATCAGCTGACAAGACGAACTTGTGTTGTCGAAACCGAAGAAGTATAGCTACAAGATCGTCCTGCACTGTAGGACCCACCATCTGCACGTCGTTGAAGGATACTCCTGAAGAAGTAACACAGCTTGCATTAAAAACTACACGGAGCTTGGTAGTTGTGCTACACTCACGGAGTACCCCGTGGTGTGGTATGAAATATCCACTGGGACTGTCATTATCCTTTTTTTCGGTCATATGTCCTAAAGTCTCATATTCAGACATGAAGTCACGATATAACTTACCGAACTCAGGCTTGATCTTCAGTCTGCGTTCTAGAGAATATAAACACTTAGAAGCCCTTTTGAAAGATTCTCCTAATAAAATAGCAGGATCTTGCTTAACAGGAATACGAACGCAAAAATGACCGGTCTCTAAACGTGTCGTATTCTTAACAAAATGCTCCTCACACAACTTCTCCTCGGGTAAATAATGTGAGGATGGTGAATTAATTTCTTCTAGATTCCAGAATTTTTCTAAATCGGTGCGAATTTTATTTAATTCACCGTCACTAGGGGAATCAGTTTGAGTAAAATTGCATGAGATAACATTCGAAATTAATTTACCATTATTATAGGTAACAGGGCCAGAAACAATCCAGCCTAACAACGTTTCACACAACACTGGCTTACCTACTCCTAGTCGAATTCTCTGTGAGCCAACCAAGTCCCAGAAGAGATCCGCTCCTATTAAGACATCTACTTCTGAAGGCTTGTAAAAGGTGGGGTCAGCTAAACATATATTATCTGGAATATTCAGATCTGAAATGTCGACTTTACGACTGGGCACAACAGTCGTCAATGATGGCAAAACAAAACAATAAAACTTAGCAGCATAACTATTGTCTAATGACGTCATTTTCACATGACATGTTTTGCCTACACGAGAACTTACGTTATTAATGCCATAGACCGAACCATTTATCTGACTAGTATTTAAGTTAAGCCGTGAACATAATCGTTCCGTCATAAAACACGATGTACTACCACTATCAAGCATGGCTCGCACTATGTGCTCACGATCATTGTGATCACATAACTTGATAAGAGCGGTGGACAATAACACAGCGCGTTGTTTACATTCACTACTTAACGAACTGAGCTCCGCAGACAAAGTTAAATTATTTGCACTCGCATCAGTAGTGCTAGCTACGGCGTCAGTGGGTAATGACGTTGATACGGAATGGGACGAGCTACCGTGTGATTTGTTGTCATTATTGCAAGAATTTGCCGTACCTTTATTCTCCGATGAATGAATCAAAGTGTTATGTCGGCGCTTACAGATCTTGCATCCTGGCTTTTTGCATCGGTTAGCAAAGTGACCTGCACGAAAACAGTTATAGCACACTTTATAGTTAGGTATTAATTTGAGTCGCGCGTCTATGCTAAGTGCAAGGAATTGTGAACAATTACTTAAAACGTGATCAGCTTTACAGTGCGGGCACAACTTATTTAATTCAGTGCTGGAATTATTAGAATCGTGTGATGTAACCATAGATTTTACCTTATGAGAATGTGAACTAGACTTAGCGGGAGTGGGATTACTGCTATTTCGTGCTGTTTCTAACGTTTCTAATAAGTCAGCGCGAAAGCGAATAAATTGAATAAATGCAGCAAATGTTATAGTGCTGTCTTTGTCTATACGACCCTTGTGCTCCTCCCACTCACGATAAGTTAACTGATCTAGTTTCCGAGTTACTATGAATATTAATAAAGTGTCCCAATACTTGATGGGCTCATCTAATGATTCCAACGCACGGAGATTTTTATTAAGTTGATCAATCAATCCTTTCAACGCAACAGAGGACTCCTTTGCAATAGCATTCAAGTTAAATAAGGATGACACATGATTCTGGACTAACAACCTTTTGTTATCGAAACGATCACAAATGAGCTTCCAAGCTGTATCATAATTGCTTGCGGAAAACTCAATCGCATGGATTACAACAGCAGCAGATCCTTCCAGGGACGCTCGCAAATAATGGAATTTGTTAACCTGATCGATTTCATCGTTACAGTGAATGAGGCTAGTAAAAGTGTCACGGAACTCCAACCAATTGCTAAAACTCCCATTGAATTTAGGTAACTGTATCGTGGGCAACTTAACAGGCTTACGTTGACTGATACGGGTACATTTTTCACTACTCATCGACTCATTATCATTGTTATACTTACATAACAACTCCTGTGACCTAGACAGTGCTTTGTAGTATTGTGACTCAAATTCAGTACGCTCAGAGAATTGAGCTTGAACATCTTCTACTATACATTCCAATCGCAACTGTACCTCATCGTAATGCTCATACAACGACTCGATTCTTCCTATCCGTAACTGCAATTCCTTGACCTCACAACTAGTTAATTTCTTGTCACTGGACGCATCAAGGTAATTGATGAATGCAGTTAAGCGTCCCTTGAAGCTTCCTCGTTTTTTAACAAGTTCTCTCTCTTCGGACATTCTGGGAATCGAATGTAGTCAACCTGAAATTTGTATAACAACAACTTAGGTATATTTTTAGAAAATACTTAATTTAAGGTAGGTACCTACTATGATTTAACAATTTAATCAAAGATGAAATAGTGACTATTACCTGTTGTAAATATATGTGAATACAAAATGAGATTTTTAATTTCGACTTTTACTTAAGCTACATAAATTCCTCAAACTTGAACACTTAATTACCTAACGTCGAAATTTTACGCAATACTTTAACAAATAATCAATTAAATTGACTAATACGGGTTAATTAACTGAATTAAGACTAATTAAGACTTGTAATATCTATCTAACACCAACCTATACACATTAGAATCGTTAACTAAAATAACTGCTATACAATTATAAATGTAGCAAAATATCTACTGGACTTTTCACTAAAAGAACGTATAATCGTATTTGCAAAATAAGTAATAATCATCAAATAAATGATATATATGTACTCACTAGAAACTTTTTACAATGCAAGTAGGTAAGTACACAAATATGTTAATTTTAACAATATAAGTATTCAGGCAAATTAAACACTAACCTTTTAAATCCTTAATTATGGTTAAATACTACCTGAACGAGTGTTGGGTGATGATATATAAAGCTTTTTACTCTAAAATTCTTAACACCGTAAATTAGCTTGACGTCCTTTGTTCACAGTCACATTGCCGGCGTATAACCTCTTCGGCAAAATTCCACGATAATAATATAAAATCCACTGATTTTTAGCAAATCTTCTTGTGATTATCAATCCGGCTCGGTATGGACCAAAATGTTGGGGAATTTTAGGTGACTGAATCAAAAAAACTCCAAATATGCTGATAATAGTCAAACATGTATTGCGTTGAAGACGGACAAAGGTGGAAGAAAGAGAAAAAACAAGTACACTTACATCTAATTACAAACTAGTTACATAGCAAGACGTTGAATTGCTCATTCTAATCGAGCAGGCGTTTGGCTCGAACATAATGTAATAATGGATTGGAATTTATCTGAAAATAAATGAATTATTAATTTTTAAAGAGAAAAAACTTTTCCTCTTTTCTATGAAACCTGTTTTTTTTATATACTTAACCAACGAAAAACTTCTCTCGGGGGTCTAGAATCATGTGCTGAATTTATGGTAACGACGACGTCTCTGCCATTCGCCACTTATCTTTAACCAGTCGTATAAGTGCCTGTAAATGGTTTAATTGAAACAAATGCTTTGAGTTTATAAACGTAGATCAACGCTCCAAAATAAGTTACAGTTGGCTACCGGGGCGTATATTATCACGCACGCACGCGCTACCATATTCCGCGGCAGACAGCGCTGTATTTACGCGGTGTGGCAAACGGGAAGGTTAATTCAAATGTATAAATAGGGCCGATACCATTGCCATCAACTGAGCAGAAATTGATACAAATTTTATGCAAAAGACATTAAGAAAGAAAGGCGTTTGCTCCATGTAAAATACTGGTATTCAGCTGCATTCGGTTACACTGGAAGCCGTCCCCTGTATAGTTGGGAAAAGGCAGGCCGATGATATGATATTATATGATGATATGATATGGCAAAAGAAAAGGCGCCCCACCTGATGGTAAGTGGTCACAGTGCAGAGAAGTGAAATGCCTCATAATCAGTCATAACTAGGGCTCGGATAAATATGTACTAAAAATCCCAAAATATGGTCATATAATATGGGTCTAAAAAACAGAAATATGGAAAAATATGGACTAAAAAGACAACTATTACTAAACATAAAGCACTTTATTGTAACATAATTGTTTGAAAAAATATATAAAAAATCAACGAAATTAAATTGTTTAGCTAAAATTTAGTCTGCCTCGTTATTCGAGCTGCTGCAGTATACAACGACATGTTTCTTCAAATTTTCAAAATTTAAGCTCCTATTTAATCGGAAAAACGCTTTATATTGACTGAATGACCTCTCTACGTCACAGGAAGTAACTGGCGCAAACTTAAATTTGCACAACTCTGTAGGCGAATATGTCTCCTCTGGATTGCCGTTTGGTGTTCCATTGAGAATATTGTTAATTTTTTGTAGCGTCATAAATCCTTTATTTTTTTCGAGGACAGACCTTATTTTCGATTTTACCACTTCAACAACAGGGTCTTCTACCTCCATTATTTTCTTTTCAATGGTTGAAATGATTTTAATATTGTCTTTTAACGGTGTTGTCGGATTTTCCAGCGCTTTGATGTGGCGGGTTAAAAATAATAATTGCTTTTTAGGTAGATTAAATCATTTCGCAGAGTATCGTTTTCGAAAATTTCTTTCGCATTTAAAATAACGGATTCGTTTTCTAATGCAAAAACAATAGTTGCGGGTGACGGGCGGCGCATCAATAGAAACATAGCGCACGAGTCCCGCACGACCTACCTACATTCGTGTATGTCGCGCAACGACAATTTATTTCTGTGACGCGGCGCTATGGAAACAAAAATTAAGCAGTTTTTGCTAGTTTAATTATTAAAGATAGGAAATATGGACTAATGTAATTGAATTCTAAAAATATGGTCTTAACCTTGAAATATGGAAAAATATGGATTCTAAAACCCTCATTTCCCAGCTCAAAACATCTTAATTTATGGAGAAAACCAAATAATGAATGAAAATTATTCAAATAAAAAATATGTGTTTACATATTTATCCGAGCCCTAGTCATAACGTTCCTTCTGCTGGGAGACAGACCACCTCTCTGTGCAAGGGAGTGCGAGATAATCCACCACGCGGTCGCAGTGCGGGTTTGGGATTTGGGATGTCACATGTCTTCGAATTTTTGGTTTCCTCATGATGTTTACATTCACCGTTTTGAGAACAGTGGTGATGAAAATAAACTACACAAAGTAATGTGCCAAAATTCGGAACACCACGCAGCATTCCAAACGGAACTTGCAGTATGCGGAAGTAGGGAAAAAGGCTGCCAGGGTCAAGGGATTGGGCGGGTCATATCAGCCGCATGCACGATGACCTGACACAATGGGTGCCTGAAGATATACGACACCGCCGAGGCCAGCCCAGAGATGGCGAGATGACCAGGAAGCGTACCGCGACGGCTGGTGTGAGGTGGCGCATGAAGAGTTCCTGGAAGGATTTGAGAGAGACCTTTGCCCAGCAGAGAAACATCAATGGCTAGTAAAAATGTGCTTGTCTGAATTCGAATTCAAACGCACGACCTACGACACGTAAGTCGGGGCCGTTACGTTACCACTTAGCCACTACTGCTCTGGAAATTTCTCAACCTCATTATCATCATCATCATCATATCAGCCGAAAGACGTCCACTGCTGGACATAGACCTCCCCCTACCGCCACTTCGAACGGTTCTGTGCTTCCCGCATCCAGCGAATTCCTGCGGCCTTCATGAGATCATCGGTCCACCTTATGGGAGGCCTTCCAACGCTATTTGCTTTGCTTATGGCGAAAGATACACTCGAAACAGGAACACAGCAATGCTTTGTAGGAGAAATAGGTAGAATATTTTAAAACGGAATTAAATTACAATGTATATTATTTACTTTTATTATAGAAAATATAATGTCACTTTTAACAGCATACATATACTAACAAAGTCACTGGCACTATATGAATTTCAACTTTAAAACTTTTGAAATGAAGTTTAATATAGAATAAACAGTTATTCTTCTCTTGTATCAGCACGAATTATATGAGAACAGCTCATGTCGTGGTAACAATATTAGTCAGTGAGCAAGTCACACGTACATTTAAGTATCGTTCGAATGAAAATTATTACAGTAATATGGCGATTTTTTATTGGTTTATCGTCAACACTGGTGATCGGAAGTTTTTTAAGAAACCTAAGTTGGTCTAGTGCCAATGACAAAGTTAATAAAAAATTACCAAAATAATACTAAATTATAAAATGTGTAGTTCTCGGCTTTTGGTTTTGAGGAGTAATAAATAAATGGAATGTTATCAAAGGTTGTTATTTATTTACATGTTAAAACTAATTATTTTCATTGTTTTAGAAGGAAAAATACGCTTACAACATAATCATCCTATAATTTCCCACTGCTGGGACACAGCCTCCTCTCTGAGAGAGGGAGTGGGCCGCAATCTACCACGCAGGCCCAGTGCGGGTTGGTAGATGTCACATGTCTTCGAATTTTTGGTTCTCGGACATGTCGGTTTCCTCACGATGTTTTCCTTCACCGTTTTAAGAGCAGTGGTGATGAAATAAACTATAAAAAGTAACGCGCCTGACTGGGTTCGAACCTACCTATAACTCGTAAGTACCGTTACCACTGGGTCACCACTGCTCTTGGCACAGGATACATTACATATATTTTGCACAAATTTTGACACAGATGTGTGGGTTCAGAAGACGCGCCATGTAACTACTGGTATTGCAGCTGCATCCGGTTGGACTGGAAGCCAACCCCAACATAGTTAGGGATAGTAATAATAAAGCTGAAGAGTTTGTTTGTTTAAACGCGCTAATCTCTGGAACTGCTGGTCGGTATTGCAAAATTATATTTCCATTTCAGAGCCCAATTCTTGAGGAAGGCTATCGTGCTATTTAACATCACGCTACGATCCTTACGAGCCGCGCAAATAGAAGAAGTCAGAAAAAGGCTACGCGAAAACGACGTGATAGCGTGGGCAGGCGATGCGATGCGATGCGGTGGGTCGGGGAACAAGAAATTTCACGCGGACGAAGTCGCGGGCAGAAGCAAGTACATTAATAAGTTATGATATAAGCATTCCATTTATTTATTAGTCTGTTTGTCAGCTTACAATTCGAGAACAGCTGATCCGATATTAATATTTTAGGTACATTTTGAAATTGTATTTTCTTCTAGTTTTATTATATTTTAATAGTGTACAATATTTAATTGATTTTTTTGTAAATATTAAGTTAAAATAAACGTACCTAGATGAGATAAAAAAATATTGTACAGTATTAAAATATAGTAAAAAGCATGTTTTTTTGTACAAAATGGTAACTAGTGATTTATATAAAAATGGAATAACGTTAAAAAAAACATATTATAAAACAGTTTGAAAAAAAAAGGAAGTACAAAGTTTTTGGCTTTTAGAACCAAACAGTTCGCGTAGCAAATATATAGAGTCAAATTAAGTTATCTAGCGAAACTCCGCAGAAGTGGTGGATCTAAACAAGATAAAAAAAAAGTTTTTTTAACTCGTGCTTCAAATAACAAAACTACCAGCGGTCGTTGACCCCAATAAAAATCATTTTTATTTTATCGTGTTTATATGTATATCCATACCCAACATCTGCAGTTTATAATATATCCATACCCAACATCTGCAGTTTATAATATATCCATACCCAACATCTGCAGTTTATAATATATCCATACCCAACATCTGCAGTTTATAATATATCCATACCCAACATCTGCAGTTTATAATATATCCATACCCAACATCTGCAGTTTATAATACATCCATACCCAACATCTGCAGTTTCGCTAGTTAATTTAATTTGACCCTGTATTTAGCGTATTTCTAAATATGACAAAATGTCAGTGGATATTTTGTCTACACATACTTTTATTCATTAAAATTGCCAATTGAATATCTGGCGTGCTAATTAAAACTGGGTGAATTCACAGTAACTGACAATTTTTTCAAACATTTTAGAGCTTTTAATGCATTTTTTTTTCACAGCAAAAGAGAATCATCGCAAGATATTTTTATGATTTTCGAAATCGCATGTTAATTAATGCTTCGGCCAAACCTGCGCGTCAAGTTCGCGACACGCGGGACGCGGGCGCGAAGTAGGAGCGTCAGCAACGCGAAAATAAACGTGAACACGGTCGCGTGGGTGTGTAAGACAAAGAAAGCGTATAATCTTCCCACTCCTGAGACACAGGCCTCCTCTGTTTTTGAGAGGGAGTGAGCTGTAAACCACCACGTGGGCCCGGGTTGGTAGATGTCACATGTCTTCGAGTTTTGGTTCTAGGACATGCTGGTTTCCTCACGATGTTTTCCTTCACCGTTTTGAGAGCAGTGGTGATGAAATTATTTACACATAGTAAACCGCCTACAAAGCGGGTCACCACTGCTCGGTGTGCAAGGCGCCACAGATAAACACGAGCAGCGTCCGCCGCGCGACAGACGCTCCGGCTTTGCAGTCGCGCAGATCGCGTAGGTTTGGCCGAAGCTTTATTGCACTGAGAGTTTTTTTTTTACAAGAATAATATATAATAGCTCCCTATAGCGTATGCTATGTATTAGATAAACATTGAAGGTAATAATGATTTAAAAAAAATATACATTTTGTACGAGTTTATAATGAAATTAAAATACAAAGCGATACATTTGTTATCTTAAAGCCGTGTTAGCTTCTAAAGGCTAGGTAGGAACGAAGCTCGGAAATAAGGGATTTTGTGAAGTCTAGATATTTTTGCGAAGACGTTCCGGAAGACTCACAATTAGCCCAGGAACGCACGGGCGATTTTTTTTCGCGGACTAGATAACGCACTGTTTAATAACGAGAGTTGAAAATCCGACTGTTTTTTTTTTTGCGATTCTCATTGCTCACCCCAACAGAGTTGAAAGATCTAATACGCAATAAAAATCGTCACGTAAAAAACCGCCCGTGAAAACCTGGGCTAAGATTTAAAGAAGATATATTTTAAGAAATAGGTATGTGAGGTCTTACTCTAGCGCACAATAAATTGTACTTAAACAACATGCTTCTTCTAGGTATAAGAAGAAAGGTATAATATTACTAGTATTTACTCGTAGCTACATCCATTCTACGTACAAAAACCATACCAAATAAACGATAAAAAATCTAAGCAAATATTTATTAAATCTAGCCAAAACACATACAAAAAAAAAACTAGTCATTTCACAAAACCTCCAATTCCCAACTTCGCCTGACACTCTTACTATTTACACATACACATCAGTCTTTATTCTTAGTTTCACTGTAACACTGCACTTTCTCCATCGGACATAAAATCCATTTGGGAATTTATCCATTCAATACCTATACAAGGAAATTCTGTCCATTATGTTTTCTCGTCAATAGATGGCGCTATTAACATTTTAATAAAATTACTTTGTTTAATAGTGAAAGCGTTAACGCTCGCTCCTTCTATGTATGAGAAGTGGATTTTGTCCTGTATTGAGACAGGCTGATAATATAGTACTTGAAAAACTGCTTGGAAAGTGGATTAAAGAATTCCTGTCGCGCCATTTTTTTTTTTACTTTCAGAATGATTATTTCAAGCATCTAAGCATCAAGCTGTATGCAAGCTCAAAAAATATGGATGTCACGTGATCAACTTTGCACGTTAATATCTCGGAAATGTGACGCTTTACGGGTTTTGGTCTTAATACGTTTTATGTTTGCATTGATGTCAGCTAGATATAGCAATACACCTGTGTACACGCGAGGTCGCCTTATTAAAAAAAAAAAAAAATGGCGCGCCAGTAGGTATGCCAAGGACCTTCAAAGCCCTTTTCTTTTGTAAAAGTGTAAAGGAATAAAATAACAGCCGGATATGAAGTCTCATATAAACTGCGTCCGCGATTTACTTTCCAAACACGTAAACAAAATTATGTGGTTTTGAAAAAACAACTTTAATACACAAAAATAAAGTTCAGTTTGCGCTACAACTTCAAATACTTTAACAGTTTCTCGATATTACTAGTTATTCTGAAATCAACTTATTTTACACTAGCATAAAGTTGATATTCGTTAAACTGGAGATGATATCAATTGGAAACAAGGGCTTGTATAGACAGACTTTTCTGTTTTGGTGCTAGAATCCTTGAAATAGAATTAATTTGGATGAATGCCTATTTTTACCATTTTATATGGTCCAGACATTTATAGTGGTCTCCAAAACTTAGTTGACACTTGTTCCACTTCAGCTGTGACACCACATTATAATTTAAAATTCTAGTGTCAAATATTTGAACTAACGTTTTTACTGATTTATTTATCATTAAAAAATAATGAGGTAATCCCTTAGGATTACCTGATTTAAAAAAATATATATTTCATAATGTGGCATCTCAGCTCAAGTGGAAAAATGTCAACTAATTTTTGGAAGGCTCTGTAGCTGTACAAGGGTCTTTTAACGCTAAACTAAGGTCGCCATCTTGTTTTCTCAATAATGCTACAAAATAATCGCTTAAATGTTTAGCAACAGCGCCCCTGACAACGTCATTTGAGCGTCAAAAAAGCCTTGTAGCATTCTACAGTCCGTTCAGTTATTTTACTTTTGATGTTCCTTCACTGTCAAAATCACAATGATCTTTATTTTGGTTGCAATAAGGTTGCTATTGGGTTGCTGCCATTGCCAAGTCTATCAAAATCACAATGACCTTTATTTTCATTGGTACAAGGTTGCTATTCGCTGCTGTCAGAGGTAAAATAAATGTGAACGGCGGATTTTAGTTTTAACGTCTACAGCAAAATCTTCTTACAGTTTTTTAAACTAACGCCATCTATCGCTCAACTACACGTACCCAGTTTATCCGCGGGACGTTTGCCCAGCGTCGGGGTGACATCATCCGTTGATGCTGGACTCCTGACGTCTTTTGGGGATGAAGGAGACTGTCATTAAGTCATCTTCTTCTTGGAGGAGGCAGCTTTCTGCTGGTTTGCTGCGATGGAAGAGTCTGAGGGGGAGAAATTGGGTTTTATATTTGAGGTTATTTTAAGTGGGGTTCTGCACGCTTAGCATGGCCACACCATAGTAACGGATTTTGTCGACGGAAGAATAGACAAAATGACAGATACAATTACAGATTTTTTTTTGTCTATTCTTCAAAACCCGTTTGTATGGAGGTCATGCTACTCGTGCTGGAAATCTTGGGTTTGATTTCTAAGAGCATTTTCGGCATAGATTTCTTGATTGAAGTCTGAAATTACTAAATGTGTGACGTGTGTACCTCATGTCAAATTGAAAACCATAAATCAAATACCTACGCTTAATATTTGAAATCTTGAAACTGTGATACTTTGGGGTGATTACTTTTACCGTGTCTGATTAGGAAAAAAGAGAAACAGACTGAAAAAGTAAGAGAATAAAAATAGAAACAGACAAACACAATCACACACATGGCACAAACCCATTTTTTTTTTCAAAATTAGACACAAACATGTTTATTTTAAATCAACAGATATACCACCAAAAACCAGAAAAAAAATCGGACAAGTATTGCTATTCACAACCACTCGATACGCTTCCGTATCGTATCGAACATCTATCAATGTTATCGTAGGAGTCGTCTAAACGCTGTTCACGAGTCCAAAACCCAAAATGTTTGTCCTTTCGACAGCTGTCTGCTGCCGCAGGGGCAAATCAGGTTATCAAAATGTATAATTTTCGATACGATAGCCTGTCGGATGGTTATCAATAGCTACGCAGATAACAAACAGAAATGAAACCATTAATTACACAACTTTTTTATGTACTCACGATGTCACATAAATTTTTAAAACCTACTTTTACGATAGGTATGTCAAAATGATTAACACTTGCATGCATATTTCCTCGTACCTACAATTTTATATCCCAGAAGAAAATAGTACACTATGATACGCGTGAATACTTAATATTCTATTCATCATTATCATCAGGCAGCAGCATCAGCCGTCCACTGCTGGACATAGGCCTCTCCTATTGCACGCCATTCAGCTGCTACCAGTCATCCTGCGAAGATCGTCGCTCCACCTAGCCTGAGGGCGTCCCATCTTACGTTTACCGATACGCGGTCTCCACTCAAGAACACGTCTACCCCAACGGTCATCAGTTCTACGGCTAATATGGCGCCCATTGCCACTTCAGCTTGCTTATTCTGTGAGCTATATCGACAACTTTGGTTCTCTGCCGGATCACCTCGTTGCGGATTCGATCCCTCAGAGAGACTCCAAGCATAGCCCGTTCCATAGCTCGCTGGGCGACCTTGAATGTATGGACCAGCCGTACCGTGAGTTTCGGCTCCGTAAGTCATAACTGGCAGGACGGAATGATTAAAGACCTTAGTCTTTGGGCTCTGTGGAACTACGCTCTCTCTCTGTAGTAATGCACGGCGTATAATTTCACGCCGTACAATAATACATTAATTAAGTCACACGTATCGTATACTATTTTTATAGCTCGTGTGACCTGAGCCCGCACTTAGAATATGTTTTTCTGTGTAAAAATGTACTACTTAAGTCACAGTACAGCGTGACTTAAGTGCGGGTGTAGGTCACACAGTGCTATAGAGACTGTTAATCGAACTTCTTAAAACACACCCCACATTTGATCTTTACTGTAGCCACAATTGAACACGGAACTCAGATTCATTATTATATTATTTTAGAGTCGTGTCTTCATTAGAAAGTTGGGGAACATTTGCATGATCAAATGTTGCACACTTTTTGTTTATCATAAACACTAAAATAGCTAACGCACTAGGGGACAAACTGTCCCCCAACATGACGCTGCAACGTTGCCCTGTGTCCCGCATCCCGCGCAACCATGGCAGGTCAAAATTCCAACATTTTTCAGACTTTTTTTTACGAAAACAAGCTTTTTATGTTATAACTTTAAATACTCCCACGAACTCTGTACCGTTGCATGCACCCATAAGCAAACTGTTTTGCGTGTGTTACATTGCATACTACGGCAAACAACTCACATTAAAAATTAACGTCGTTTCCCAGCAATTATTTTTGTGAAATGTCACTTAGTTTGATGTACAGAATGCGTAGTTAACGGTTATTTAAAGGGTCTTTTTACGCCCTGTATGTTGCTCGCAACAATTTTATTTTATTCATTAGGGACAAAAAGCAGTTGCAAGTTGCAATACAAGTTACATGTTGCGGGACTTTGTATTCCAATGAATATAAAACCTGAAACGAACACAAAAACACACACACAGACACGAACACACACGAACCACCACATCTATAAGAAACTACATACATTATACTTCAACTTTCAATAGAGCGGATTTCCAAGAGTCCCGGTTTTTGCTGTGATGAAAGAAAGAGATAGCAGATTTTACAAAATTTAATTTGAACTTATAACATTGAGTTTGTTGTCCTAAAACTTGAGAATAATTATCTAAGATTTGAAAGTTTCGATGAAAAGAGCTTAAAGACTAGATAAACTAAACGCCAAAAATCGTGACAGTTGCGGTCATTAAACGTGCGAGTAGGACAGGGAGACTCCTGTCTCGCTCTTGCGTTTCATGACCGCTGTCAGGAATATTGATTTATTTATATTAAGTTAGTAAATCTACGAAGAAATTTTACACCAAGTTAGAAAAAGCTAAAAAAAATAAGTAAAATGAAAGCAGAATTATTTTCCTATTATTCTTTAGTTTAGTTAATCCTACAGTGCCGACGAGAGAGTGCGTTCTTGAGAAATTACATTACATTACTTTTACACATTGATTGTTGAAAGCAAGGATTATGTCGGCTAAAGCGTCAAATTAAGTGTACAGCGCACGTAACTCGGCAAGAGTTCTCTCCTTTCTTTAACTGTCGTCTAAACAGACATGTTTAAAAATAAATTTGGAACCTTAGAATAATGCCAAGCAAAAAACAAAATATTGCACATCGACCTTTGGAAAGAAGACCCCTCCATACCTGGAAAGAAGCTTTGTCTTTTATACCTAGTACTAGCTTCTGCACGCAACTTCATCTACGTGAAATTTATGGTCCCCCGACCCACCCCATCGCATTGCCAGCCCACAAGCCGAAATTAGCCGATTGTCTCTTTCCAAAGGTCGAAGTGCAATATTTATCGCCGAGTACTGTACATCAATCCGTTACATCACTGAAATAACTGATGTCATTCGGAAAGCTGCAACGCTTAAATGGAATTGGGCTGGACACATCTGCCGCATATCAGGCGTTCAATGGGCCAAACTTACGACCCATTGGATCCCGTTTAGTGACAAACCAAATCGCGGCAGGCCCAGACGGAGATGGCGGAATTAGCTGAACTCTTTTGTTAAAGATTGGTCCTTTGCAGCTCTTGACAGAGAACGGTAAAAAGGGGCCTTTGGCTAGCAGCAGGGACATTAATGGCTAATAAAAAAATGTACAGACGCCAGCACATCAAGCTACCCGAAACTGTAATTTTTTCCCAATCATCTTTGAACTTTATGCCTTAGTGATAAAGCTGAAAATCTATTAAAGAAATTTGACAGATTGTAGTAAGTTGATGTGCTGCCGTCTGTACAGGAAAGAAAGAAAAAAGGATATAAACTTATTTAGCTCAGATTAAAAGACACAATACACCAGATACATTAAATAAAAATCAAATAAAAAGTGTATAGACCGATGAAAGAAATTAGCAGGAAAATGTGCCTCACGGCTGCGCAAAAAAGGCCCAGTTCAGCAAAAATGCCAGACAACCTAGTGCTTGACGCTGGTTTTCAAAATTTAAATTACTTACAACTTATTTATCTCCCAGTAAAAGACAGTCATGGAAACAAAATTGTGATGAAACGCATCGTTTCATTTAAGTATTGCCAATAAATTAAGGGGACTACAGGACCTAAACGCAAGTTTTATAATGTCTAAAAGTATATGATCGACTACAGTAAACAAAATTAGAAAAATATATGATATTCTTCAGGATATATGCTAGGTAGATAGAGTGTTGAAAACATAATACAACTAATTTGATACGATAGAACAAAATCACGAAGATACCTCTAAAATATCCTTTTATCGATTAAAAACCATACTAATAAACATGCAATTATTCTGATTTTTTGTCAGATTATTCTACAAGCAACGTATTAACATAATAGTGTTTTTTTTTTGTATAATCATTAGATTTTTTGTAAATAGATAATTGCTTCATATTTTGCAATAAATTACCAGCGTTGTGTCATCGCGCTTCTCTTTCTTTTCTATGCAGTCCGACAGTGACAGCGCTTAAGGTCATGTAGTCCCCTTAATTTTGTCCGTTCATTACACCATCTTTAACAGGGAGTTCGATGTGTAAGGCAGGTCGAGGGTTTAACAGCTACACCACATTTGGTACAAAATTGCTTGGTGTTACACTCTACGTCTAATATTGACCGGCTATACAAGGTCAAATTAAATTAGCTAGCGAAACTTCGCTGACGTGATGGGTATCGATAACTAAACATGATTAAGCCTTGTGTTCACCAACATTTAAATCAACTGATTATATATTTAATCAGTTCTATATTTAAAATTTCCTTAGGGAATTTGACATAAATCACCTGTTTAAATAGCTAATCGGTGGTTTGAACGTTGGTGAACTCTGGCCAAAACAAAAACGAAATTAATTTGATGATTTTTTTTTCTGCGGTCATTGACCGCTTTTAGTGTATTTAATTGAAGTACGAGTTGAGAAAATGTGTTTTTATTATAGTTTTTTGTGAAGATAGCACAAAAAAAAAACCTGATTTTTCAAGTAAATACGGAGTTTCGCTAGCTAATTTAGATTGACCCTGTATAGCACCTGTCCGACCGCCGGCGATTAGCGAGAAGCGAGTGAAGCTAGTAACTAAAAACGAGTTGTTTGTTTGACAGAGTCCTCGCCGGAGTGTGTACAATCGGCTATCAACTATTAATCCTTTACATAGTACAAAACAAAGTCGTCAAAATCTCTGTGCGCGCATAACTTCCGAATGACTGCACCAAATTGGATAATGCTTTTTTTGCTGTGTTCGGTATTGCCAGGACAAGGTTTGTATGAAAGATAAATTCGGAAATTCGAAAAAAATATTGCACCCGTGCGAAGCTGGGGCGGGCCGCTAGTATCAATACTAATATTATAAATTCGAAAGTAACTGTCTGTCTGTATGTTACCTTTTCACGCCTTAAACCACTGAACGGATTTCGACAAAATTTGGCACAGAGATAGATTGCATCTCGGGGAAGGACATAGGATAGTTTTTGTCCCGATATTACCACGGTATCGACACTTATACGGGTGAAACCGCAGGGCGCTGCTAGTATAGGTATCTCTTTTACTGTCACGAGACCTGCCATCTTTAGTACATTTTTCGAGCGAGAAAATAGCAGATAACTTGTCGCTTCCTCGCTGGCGGTGGGACAGGGGCCTTACGAGTGCATGTTAAGGTTAACAATTCTTTGCGACCTATGTTAGGAATGTTAGAGTGTGACAGCGCATATTGTGCTCTTTCCCACTTATGTATTTAAGTGAAAAGCATTATCAAAATGTATAAAAACCGTTGAAATAAATCGATTGTAGATCGTGGCGTTCTGTAGTTTTTGCCTGGAAAAAATTATAGTACAGACGCCAGCACATCAAGCTACTACAATCTGTCAAATTTATTTAACAGATTTTCAACTTTATCGCTAAAGCATTAGGTTCCAAGTTGATTGGGAAAATTTGACATTTTCGGGTAGCTTGATGTGCTGGCGTCTGTACATTACGATACGTGTGACTTAAGTAGTCCGTTATTGCACGCCGTGCATTAATAGAGTATACACGTATACACACGTATCGTACACTATTTTATTTACACCCATGCTATAAAATCCTCTATAAAAGTTTCTGTAACAGCAGTGCGATTCTGTAACCATCTCACAGTGAAAACTTAGGAGAAGTGAGGGTGGAGTGAGCTGTCAATAGTGTTAATTCCTAGCAAAAACAAACTCACATCACCTAAGTTTTCACGGTGAGATTTTTACAGAATCGATCAGCAGTTAGCTTTTTGTCAACATTAAAACAACCAGTGTCATAGTAACCATAATATCATCCAACCGAGTGTCATAATGTTGTACTAAATTGCATTATGCAACTTCTTTTCAAAAAATTAACATTGTCATGCACGCGCTTTTTACTACCACAGCGCCGAAATTTAATAAAATAACTTATAGGTTATCGAATTCACGTCGTATCCCGCTGGCCGTCATTTTTGTTGGATAATAGTATTGCAAAAAACTGTTTCAGAACCTTTTATAAAGGATTCATATCATGGGTGACGATAAAGTCTTGTATGCAACTGTACATAATTAGGTAATAAAACATTCATGTGATACTAAACCCACATTCGTGTTTTAATACCCCTTATTTATACAACATTTGCATAAATAGCTATTATAGCTCGTGTGACCTAAGCCCGCACATAAGTTAAGGGAATTTAAGTAAATAAGTCACGCGCACACAGTGCTATAATGAGTATTAACACAGTGCTATAATACTAACTTGGCTAAAGGTGACGCCCCTCGTTCACTGGGGTCTATCCTTTCGTCGAGGCCGCGGTGAACTGAGACAGAGTCTAGCTCCTCCAGGTGAATAGATTGAAGATATTCGGTTGTGCGGAGTTGTTCAAGTGTTGGTTTTTTGAAACTGTAAAAACAAGGAATTTGTTTTTTGGTTAAGATATAACATAAAAGTAAAACTGTACTGAGACTGCCTCGTTGGTTTGGTGGTCGCAAGCGCTACGCAATTGCTGTGTGCATGAGGTCCCGGGTTCAACTTCCAGATTGGGCAATTACAAACACTTTTGAATTGTCAAGGGGTCGGCCAGTCTGAAAGATGAAGCTAGTTGCCCATTCCAGAGCGTAGTAGGTACCTATGGAGAAGAACGGGCAAGAAACTTCATCGACACTCTTTTAAATCAAAATATTGGTTTTATCATTCATTTTGGAACTATAAATATATATGTGAGAACGATCTAGATTAATAATTTTAGTTTGGTTTATTAAGTTATATAATTAACATACATACCAAGACCCCTCCGTGCTTCAGAAAGCACTTCAAGCCGTTGGTCCCGGCTGTCATTCGTGTATCTTTGACAGTCGTTACGGGTCGTCAGAAGCCCGAAACGCTAATAATCAGTCTTACCAAGGGGTATCGTATTACCCAGTCACTGGTTTGTTGAGGTCAGGGGGCATAAAAAGGCCACTTGGGCAGAATCATAAAAGGATAACATTATGAATCATAATGGACAGTTAACTATTGAGTTAATCGTATCAAATCCCATTGGTGAAGGATTTTTCAGTTATTTTTTTTTGTCTGTGCTAAAATACCAATCACTCCACTCCAATCCAAAACCAATCTCTTTGATTATACCTACGTAGTGCAACGAAAAAAAAAAAAGAAAAATACGGACTGTCTTCGCCATATTATGATTGATAATGTTATCCTTTTATGATTCTGCCAAAGTGGCGTTTTTAGGCCCGCAGATAGGCAGTCGCTCCATGTAAAATACTGATATTCAGCTGCATCCGGTTAGACTGGAATCCTACCCCAACATAGTTGGGAAAAGGCAGGCAATTGATGATGAAAATTAACATACATGTAAGATAACTAGTGATATTTAAAGTAAATACGTACGTTTTGAGCAATAAACTGGAGCACACGACTGACACCGAACTCATCGCCATCGCTGCCGACGCCATCCATGGCTGAGGGACAAACATACAACAGTTTAATATTATTACTGCATTCTCGTCCTTAATACGAGGAACTTGTAACGTGACGGGCGCAATGTGGATGTACAGACGCCAGGACGCAAGCTACCCGAAACTGTCAAATTTTTCCAATCAACTTTGAACCTTATGTTTTAGTGATAAAGTTGAAAATCTATTAAAGAAATTTGACAGATTATAATATATAGTAGCTTGATCTGCTGGCGTCTGTACTATAGTCCGACTTTTAATTAGCTGCAGTAAAATGACACATCTTATTAACTCATTCTGGACTGAGTTTAGAAATATGCATGTCAAATAAGTTTCGTTTGTTACGCTATTCTGGATGGGAAGATGATATTAAAAAAAATTGCAAATAGCTCAAGACCGAGAGAAATGGAAAGCTTTGGAGGAGGCCTTTACCTGAGGGGGGTTCCAGTGGAACAATTTACTAATGCCTACCTACGTAGAATATGTTTTTATATATTAATAATAATTAGGTATATATTAAGAAAATTGAGGTTACATATATATTAATTTCTATATTTTTCTACTTCTTTTGTTGAGTTTAAAGGTAGATACAACATTCTTTATGTTAATCAGTAAAAACTGGAAATAAAAGGCTTTTTATCTTTATTTATTGTTACGAGGTTGGGGTCCGTGACCCGATGTCGATAGTTCTCAGAATTTCTAGGACTTTGACCCTACTAGTTCTGCTACCCGATACTAGATGGCGCTAGTGGTAACTAATGCCACCATGTACCAGGCATCAATTGTGGCGCGCAACATTATTATTTTATTAGTCTTGTTGATGTGTATGTCGCTATGTGGGTGTTTGATTGTTACCTGCAACTGTAGTCCATACATAGCAAACGCGCCGCTGGCGAGCGGTATGCCCAGCAAGTTGTACACGCTGGCGAACAGGAAGTTCAGCCGCACGCGCCGCACCGTGGTGCGGGACAGTTCCAGGCACGCCACTACGTCTAGGAGATCATTCTGCAACAGGAAAAATATGTTAATAATAATGTTTTTATATTTTTTTTATACTAATACTTATTTAAAAATATAATTTTAGTTGAATAAAGAAAATAATCACATCGTTTATTTATAAAAAAAAACTGGCCAAGTGCGAGTCTGACTCGCACAAGAAGGGTTCCGTACCACAAGGCAAAAACGCCCAAAAAAAAACACGTTCCTTGTATGGTTATAATTATGTAAAATAAATATTTAAGAGGCGCTCCCTTAAATATTTATTTTATTCTGTTTTTAGTATTTGTTGTTATAGCGGCAACAGAAATACATCATCTGTGAACATATCAACTGTCTAGCTATCACGGTTCATGAGATACAGCCTGGTGACAGACAGACGGTCAGTGGAGTCTTAGTAAAAGGGTCCCGTTTTTACCCTTTGGATACGGAACCCTAAAAAGGTTTGTTAAGATGGGGTCGTGGCCAAGTAACAGCCACACAGGTCAATTGATCAAGGTTAAGGCTACACTAGCCGCAGTCGGTCCGTAGATGGGCGACTATCGATTTTATACCGAGACCCTTCCGCGGAAAGCACTTTAGTAGATGATGGCGATGCCCACGTAGCCTGCGCGTGCGCAGCGAGTGGTTGACTCTACTACTACGTACCCGCATGAGCACCAGGTCCGCGGCCTCCACGGCCACGTCGGTCCCGGAGGCGATGGCGATGCCCACGTCGGCCTGCGCCAGCGCCGGTGAGTCGTTCACTCCGTCGCCTACCATGGCCACCTTCTGCCCTTCTTCTTGTAACTTCTGGATCTTTGCTACCTTGTGGGAGGGGAGGACTTCAGCGTATACTTTGTTGATGCCGACCTGAAAAAGAAAAAATATACATTATCTTTTACCATTCGGGTATCCGATGAGATTACCCATCAGCAAGAGTGACGTACTTCAAAATTTAGAAGCTCTGCTCCTGTGAAGGGGTTTCTCTGAGGCGCGACATTCGTGCTAATTCGGAAACACGAAGATTATCGAAGCGCAGAACTTTTTTGGTGTAACTGTAAACACCTCTGCCTGCCTCCACTAATTGCCAATTTCTATAATGAACGGACCGTTATTGTTTAAAATTAAGACTCTTGTATCTTTACTTGTTCTTTTATAGCTTTGCATGTAGACCCTCCCATATGGAAGTAGATATCACAGGTAATATTAGCTTAATTTGTGCACTTTTGGATTTTCCAAATGTATTGATTTATTTATTTAATACTTCAAGCACACAAATGTACAGAGACGGACTTAGTGCCATAAGCATTTTCTACCGGTCAACCTTTGGGTGATGCAGAGACAAACAGTGGTAGCAGTCATGAAAATTAAGGAATAAATATTTGAAATATAAAGATACGCATAAACCTATTAAAACTGTGAATATATATTAATATAAACACAAATAAATATATATTAATATAAACACAAATAAATATACATAAATATCCTATTAATCAATCATAATCAGTCTATAACGTTCCCACTGCTGGGACACAGGCCTCCTCTCTGTAAGAGGGCGTGGGCCGTAATCCTACGCGGGCACAGTGCGGGTTGGTAGATAACACATATCTTCGAATTTTTGGTTCTAGGACATGCCGGTTTCCTCACGATGTTTTCCTTCACCGTTTTAAGAGCAGTGGTGATGAAATAATTTACAAAAAGTAAAACGCCTGTCTGGGTTCGAACTTTATTTCATGTTCATAGCACCTTTTTGTAAATTATATTTTATTTCTTATTTTGATTGTTGTTTTTATTTTTGTCTAATCGTCTGCTGCACTGGCTGACGTCATCACGTCAACACCGGCTGTCAGTGAAAACCAGCGCTGGTCTCTGTCTCGCATAGGGTCTTAGCATTATGCTGAGCGATGGCCGTTTTGCATAGATGTGACGCATAATTTCTCCCAAATAGTTATTTACTTTTTCTAATGTTTGTGTTTTTTATTTTTATGCGTCATGTTTGCCGCAAATAAACGTATTTTCTTTCTTTCTTTCTACCTACGACATACAACTCGTAAGGCGCGGCCGATACCACTGGGCCGCCACTGCTCACAAAAACACATGAATATACATAATAAAAAGAAATAAGACAAACAATGAGAAAATATTACCGTTATAACATTACTTACTTGTCTCGCTATAGCCACAGCAGTCTTCCTGTTATCTCCAGTTAGAAGGCACACCTGCAAGCCCATCTTCTTCAAGCAGTACACTGCTAAGTGAGCCTCCGGTTTTACTTCATCTGCAACTCCTATTGTGCAGACTAGTTGGTCTGTGGGCAAAAAATTACGGGTGTTAAAAGACGCTTAAAGAAGCCGAGCATCACTTGTTCTTCCCATCACTGTGATAATTTTTGAAGGGAAAACTTTTTTAGGCGCGTTGGACATTTTTGAGATCGGAAAAAACCATTGCACTCGCGCCACTGTTACCGTAACCGACACCTATGTTTTAAATTTTGGCCATTATAAAAACATCAACGCGCGATACATTTTCTTTGCGAAGAATGACTTTCAAACATATTTATAAAATTACTATGCTTTTTCAAGTTTTCACTTCTGTCGGCACTCTTGGAGTACATTATCGTAGGAATGACTTTCATGCTGACAGTTCAACAACATTCATTGCGTTATTTACGTTGTTGAGCACGACTAATATAGAAATACTAGCTTCTGCCCGCGACTTCGTCCGCGTGACATTCCACCCTCCCCCAATTCACCCTCTTAGGGGTGGAATTTCGAAAAATCCTTTCTAAGTGGATACCTAATCTTCACAAAGAACACACCGTCCAAATTTCATGTCTCTAGGACCAGCGGTTTAGGCTGTGCGCTGATATATCAGTCAGTAAGAACTATGAATTTTATATATGTATACAGATGGAAAATGAAGACATGCTGCGTCGACTCGAAATAAGTAAAGGTACAGATATTCTATTTCACGAAGTCCGATCGGCTATTTCCGCGACGAATTTGGATTGTAGTAGTGACGTATCCCGACAAGCGCGCTCCCACGCATCGCATGAGGCTATTTCCGCGAATGTGTACCGTTTCACTTCACCCATTGTTGAGTCTCTGTTGATCACAATGTGCATGTGCACGCTTGACAACATTCATAGCCAAACGGACTTCGTGACATAGAACATCTGTAAGAGAATGATGAATGGTGGTGAATGATGGGCTCAACCTGTCCTGGCGGTGTAGTGCGACTGAGATGTTTGCTGATAGCGGAGTTACCGACTTCTTCGCGCTCATGAGGAAGCTCAGGGCGTCGTTCTTTTCACGTGTGGTGGCAAGTAAAAATGTTATTATAAAAGCTGTGTTTTATGCGGTGCATGTACTGAGGGAGACAAATAATTGTACTCACGCCCCTCGCGCTCATTTATCATTTATGTATTTTTTTAGTATAAGTTTTATTTTTAGTGTAAGTTTTCAATTTTTAATTTTATGGGTGCTAATGCCTGAAATATACGATTGTTATTATGGTTTTTAAATTTAATTTTCTCAGGTTAGTACCTGGTATTTTCAGAATCTCACGGGTGTGTACCAAGGTGAGATTCTAGTTATTATTTTAGGAAGGTAAATTGCTCTGTACTGCAGTGAAATTATTGTCCAAATCTAGTTGTAAAAATGTTCTTACTATGCGGCAAGTGTTTAATATGGCAGCTTTTTGTAGTGTTATGTATGTGTATTTAGATAGATTTAGTGCATTAAAACTATTGAATATTTGTTTCGGGATAACACCTGTTGTTGATATTACTATTGGGACTATAGTGACTCTATTCATTTTCCAAACTTTGGTAATTTCCTCTTGTAATTCTGTATACTTCCTGATTTTTTCTGTGATAGTTTTTTGAATGTTATTAGTATTTGGGACTGCTATATCTATTATAAATGTGTGTTTGTTTACTTTATCAACTAGTGTTATATCAGGTCTGTTGTTATATATGGTGTGGTCTGTAATTATAGTGCGGTCATAGTATATTTTGTAGAATTGGTTTTCTAATACAGCTCTAGGCGTGTACTTGTAATATGGTGTGTAGGGATCCTGCATGAGTTTAAGTTTAGTTGCGAGTTTTTGGTGCATGATATTAGCAAGTTGATTATGTCTATGCGTATAGTCGTTTTGGGTTAGAGTGATACAAGCTCCTGTGATATGTTGTATTGTTTCAGGTTTGCTGTGACATTTTCTGCATAAGTCATTTCCTACTGTACTATCTTTTATTATGTATTTTCTATAATTTTTCGTATTAATGACTTGATCTTGAATGGCTAACATAAACCCTTCTGTTTCAGGGAATAGTTCACTTAACTCTAGCCATTTGTTAGAAGCCTCTTTATCTATGTATGTTTGGTGTAAATCGTTGGGATGTCTTCCATGTAGTTCCTTTTGCCTCCACTTCCTGTGTATCTCTTCTATATGTCTCGCTCTATCTACTGTCTCAATATTGCTATCATCGATAAGGTTCAATGGTGTATATTGTTTGTCTATCTCTATAATTGTTTTGTGTAGTTGACTGTTGATTTTCTTCCGCCAGAAAAATTGTTTTAAATTTATGATTTGCCTTTTATGAAGGTGTGATATTTCGACTAGTCCCCTGCCACCTTGTTTTCTGGACATTATAACTCTTTCTATTGCTGATTTGGGATGGTGATATCTATGTTGTGTCAGTGTGGTTCTTGTTTTTACTTCAAGAGCATGTAATTCTGTGTTAGACCATTTTATTACACCAAAAGAATAAGTGAGTATAGGAATTGCGTATGTATTTATGGATTTAAATAGATTTTTACTAGATAAGTGCATTTTGCATAACGAATGTATTCTGCTATTGTATTCTTTTTTAAGTTTATCCTTAATAATCTTATGTTCTAGCAATCGTGCTTGGTTGTAACCTAAATATTTATATAGTTCTTCATCTTTCATCGCTTCTATTACTTCTTCGGTGACTGTTGAGTAGTTTCCTTCTATAATTTTACCTTTCTCTATATTTAGTTTTCGGCATTTATCTAATCCAAAATCCATTCTTATGTCTTTCGAAAATGTTGTTGTTATATTTAATAAATCGTGTAAATCTGTATTATAAGAATGGCTTACAGTTAATAGCGGCCAGCACAGCAGTTCTGCCCAGCTCCTCATCCTGCTGCATGGCTTCCTGCACTCTGCGGGGGACTGTGACTCCATTTCTGTTCATCCACTCCCGATTACCTATGAGGACCACTTGTTCTACGTCCTGTGGAAAAATGCAAATGTTTTTAGAAAAACGCCATAGACACGAAATTGCCGAAAGGAAACGGTTTAACACCTGCTTACACCAGATATCACTGAATACATTTAGCGCTAAACATATTTGAAACAGGAGGAGCAGTGGTGACGGCCTTGGCTAACAATTCGAAGGTCGTTCAATGCGTGCCACGAAAGAAGAGACTTGACCCCGCCTCCCTCGCTCTTTCCACCGCCCCTATGACGTCCGGTCCCGTCCCGCACTCAGACCTCATACCGCTAAAGATACCTAAAATCGTGTTCTGCGCATGTCAGACCACGTGGTGTGTCAAGTCTCATCTTTCGTGGCACGCATTGTAGGTTCGAACCCAAACAAGCGCTTTGCAAAATGTGTCACCACCACTGCTCTCACAACGGTGAAAGAAAACATCGTGAGGAAACCGGCATGTCCTAGAACCAAACATTCGAAGCCATGTGACACTTACCAACCCGCACTGGGCCCGCGTGGTGGATTACGGCCCTCTCCCTCTCACAGTATGCCCTGTGTTCTACGCCGTTTGACCTCTTGTGCCGAATTTAGGGTATCACCCAATTGTACCCTAAATTAAGCAGTGGCCGGTATTAAGACACTCACCTCGCCAGCACCCGGTTGGTCGGTCCGTATCAACGTGTGTAGCCGTGCGGCTGCTTGTGCCGAACTTAGGGCCGCGTCACCGCCCGGAGAAACCACCTCCACTGGCACGCCTTCCACCAAGAATGTACTGCCTGATCTGTGAAAGAAAAGATAAGATAATTTATTTCCAAAATATTATAGCAGTCATTTAGCGAACATTTTTATTAAAAGGTGATCCATCAAAGTAATCCTAAAAATTCAAAGTCAAAGCATTTATTTCATACTAGCAGCGCCCCGCGGTTTTACCTGCATAAATGTCGATCCCATGGGAATATTGGGATAAAAACTATCCTATGTCCTTTTCCGGGACTCAAACTATCTCTATACCAAATTTCACTTAAATCGGTTCAGCGGTTTAAGCGTGAAGAGGTAACAGATAGGCACACTTTCGCATTTATAATTATTAGCATGGATTAAACCAATTACAGGCATTTTTAATCTGTCAAGGAGTTGGTCAGTTAGTCAGAAAGGTTGAAGCTAGTTGCCCATCCCGAAACATAGATCTCTATGGAGACTCTTTTACGTCAAGTTATTGTAAAATCCTGGTTACATTATTGTTGTTATAAATTTAAAGTCGCCATTAATTTTTGTGCTAAATCTGAAGGTGTCAAACAAAATAAATGACAGATGTCGTTAGCGACTATGCAGTGGGCATCTAGAAACTACGGGGTAGCCACCCAGTGACACGCAATTTCCACACACACAGTGTCTATGATGCGTCATAAGTGTCAATACAGCGTCTAAAGTGTCTATGTTGCGCCATAAGCTTCTATCCAATGCCTAAAGTGTCTATGCTGCGTCATAAGTGTCAATACAGCGTCTAAAGTGTCTATGTTGCGCCATAAGCTTCTATCCAATGCCTAAAGTGTCTATGCTGCGTCATAAGCGTCTATCCAGCGTCTAAAGTGTCTATGCTGCGCCATAAGTGTCTATCCAGCGCCTAAAGTGTCTATGTTGCGTCTAAAGTGTCTATGCAGCGTGTGACTAATATGTAGACTGTAATATGCATCGTCTACTTAGCGACTAGACTGTTATTTCCCTTGTATTGTATAGTGGGCTGGTGCCCACAACTCCACCCCCGAGCGCGCACGTAGCGAAGGTAGTTAGCCTCACCTGGCCTGGTTGTTGAAGTTGACCAGGTTGTCGGGCTCCCGCTCCGCCATACTCTTGAGGCGCGCGCGCAGGCCGCAGCCCGGCGCGGCCACGAAGCTCACGCACGTGAGGCCGCTGTGGCCTCCCAGGGCCGCGCTGCACCAGCGGACTATGGCTGTAGGAGGAGATGGAGTATAAGTGTGATTGAAAGCATTCAAATAGATTATACTCGACCGCTAATATGGCATGGAGTTTCAGAAAATGTTCGGCTTTATAGCATTATCTCTGTCACTCATATCTGTGTGGCAATTTCTTTTGAAGTTCCATGTGTTATAAATATTTTAAAGGGCTTTGAAGGTCCGTGACATATCTACCTGTCCGCCATTATGACTTTTTTCAAAATGACAGCCGCGCATAAAGCCTTTATAAATCGATAGCTGATATCAATACAAACATATTAAGACCAAACCCCGTAAAGTGTCACGTTTCTGAGATATTAACGTTCAAAGTTGATCACATGACATCCATATTTTTTAAACAAAAAAAAAGGCAAAATGTTATTGAGCTTTTCCTATAATTTTCAGTGACAACCCGGATTCTAAACTCGTGCCCGGTTATGACAACAAGCTCGCGCCCTAATACATAGAAATTTAATTTAACCGTCGAAACGTAGATGTCATATACACCTCTACCTCCTTTGGAGAATAAAAGCATTATTTTTATGGTCACCTGACGCCACCGGATGCTCAGAGTTGAGCTCAGCGGTGAGCAAGCACGCGAGCACCGAGCCCAGCGTGCTCGCCGAGCCGGTCAGCAGGGACAGCTTCGCCACGGTCGCGCTGCCACGGGTTATTGTGCCTGTCTTGTCGAAGATTACTGTTTTGACCTGTGGACAAGGTCATAAGATTGAATTAGGATCATGTACTGAATGTGATCCTGTAAAAACAATCATTGTCGTGGGAAAATATTGTAATCATCATCTTCATCATCAGCCTACAGCAGTCCACTGCTGGACATAAGGCTCTCTAATTGCACTCCATTCAGCTCGATTCACGGCAACTGTCATCCAGCTGCTATCAGCTTTCCGAAGAAAATCGTCGCTCCACCTAGCCTGACCGCGTCCTCCCTCACGTTTGCCGATTCGCGGTCTCCACTCAAGAACACGTCTAACCCAACGGTCATTGGTTCTACGGCTAATATGGCCGGCACAATATTACATTGCAACGCTGAACATCCAATCTGAGGGCCACGAAACAAACGCTCTTAGCGTTTTGACTCTGCGCTTCAAAAATTAGCGGCTACCGGCAAAAAAAGGCGTTTTTTTCTTGTTTTTTAAACAGCTATTTTGAAATCAACTTACACAGCGTAAAGTTGATATTGTTGGAAAATGCGTGTGCTGCCTTTTTTATGTAACATGATGGTTTTTGTGGGGTCATCAACCGCAGTTTGTCACTTGAAATATCAGTTTAAAAATCGTTTTTTTTTTTTGTGAAAACTGCAGTCGGTCTAAACACGGTACAACAAAAGAAATCAGATCAGATTTTCTCAACTCAAATTTCAAGTAATAAAATCACCAGCGGTGGTTGACCCAAAAGAAAACGTCAACATTTCTATTTTATCATGTTTATTTAATCCTGTATATTTTCCATGCAGTGTCTTTAAGTATTTGTGGAACGTGCGCATTCTCCAGCGGCTCAGCGCCTTTAAGGGGCCGGCGTAGCATGCGTAGTTCATACAAACGAAACGTAATACCAAAATAATTTGTAAATCAAACATATTTTTAAGGTAGTGTGTATTTATTCCGATTGGATTACAGAATATCTAGGTTCCCAATTATATATTTTGAAAGGACACTGATATAAAGACGAGATATGAGGAATTTCAAATTTCTATAGAAAACTTATTTTTCACAAAAATATGGTTCAGTCACACCTTCATAGCTAACACCCCACAAAATCATCACTGAAGTCGGATAATGCCCACGTTGCACTCTGTCGACTAATTGGGAAGCTTCCTTAGAGCTTTGAGCATAAATACGGTCATTTTGTTTGTTAAAATGTTGCTCAATTGTAAAGATTTTCTCATCCGTAAACAAAATTTTGAATTATTATTATTCTAATACCAAGCGTATGGAGAGTTTTAAAAATTTGCATTTGGCTCCGTACCAACTTTGTGTAATGCAATCACAGCGATTCGGTTCTCTTTATCACCCCCACTCCATTTTAATATCGTAAAATATTGTATAATGTATTGGCGCCAAATTAGAAAACTCAATGAAAAATCGTATAAAAATGACAGATTCCAAATTCAAATCTTTATTATTTTTAACTGTAGCAGTATTTATGGCCAGACTGTGTGTCTGCACAATATCTATGAAGCGCCAATACAGTGTCTAAGTGTTTTTGCAACGTCTTTGAAGTCCATACCTTGTGCGCGTTCTCCAGCGGCTCGGCCCCCTTGATGAGCAGCCCCATCCTGGCGCCGACGCCCGTGGCCACCATGACGGCGGTGGGCGTGGCCAGCCCCAGCGCGCACGGGCACGCGATGGCCAGCACCGACAGCGCGAAGTGGAAGGCCGTCTGGATGATCAGCTCCCAGTCCGCGTAGTCTGCGTTTAGGTACATTTCCTGCGAGCCAAATTGCATAGGGTGACTTTTTTGACATGGATTTGATGATACCATCTGCATAAGGTGGCGATAGAGGTCATTGTCGTTTAGGTCCTGTAATCCTATTAACAGGAAATATTAACTTACCGGTGTAATAAGTTTGATCCTGTCAATGTTCAGGGCTCCGCTGATGATCCAGCAGACGAGGGTCAGCACAGACAGGAACACTACTAGAGGCACGAAGTAGCTGTAACAACATCATAATAACTTGAGGTTAGATTTCATTATTGTTTTTTTATACAAGACTAGCTTCTGCCCACGATTTCTTCCGCGTGATATTTCACCCGCCCCCCATTTACCCTCTTAGGGGGTGGAATTCCGAAAAACCCCTTCTTAGTGGATACCTATTCTTCACAAAGAACACACCCTCCAAATTTTATGTCTCTAGGACCAGCAGTTTAGGCTGTGCGCTAATATATCAGTCAGTCAGGACTACGAATTTTATATTATAGATTAAATTCGCTGGGAAAACTTCATAGACGTGATGCTTTTCGATATTTAATGAACATCAATGTGCGTGCCTTCTGCCAACATAGTGTCATTCGTAGATCTGTGACAGTTGTAATGGGTTCTCAGAAGCCCGAAAGTCTGACAACCAGTCTTACCAAAGCGTATCGTGTTACCCAGTAACTGGGTGGTGGAGGTCATTTAGGCAGTCGTTCCATGTAAAATTATTCAGCTGCATCCGGTTAGACCGGAAACCGACCCCAAAATAATTGGGATAAGGCAAACAGATGATGAAGTAAGTACAGTTAAACCAAGAAAAGTTTGCGCTTCGGTAATCTTCGTGTTAATAAAGTCATAGTGTTACATAAACTTACCTATGAAGGATTGGAGCCGTAACATAGTTGGGAAAATGCAAGCAGGTGATGAAATAAGTACAGTTAAACCAGAAAAAGTTTGCGCTTCAGTAATCTTTGATACTACATATTGCATTGCATTATTTATAATAAGTTATAGATTTTAGTATATTTAAGTTAGGATAAGCGCATTTACCGCATTGGGTTATATCCTGTAATGGTTTATGTAAGTAGATAAATAAATATATTAATGCCAGGAAGGATCGTAGCAGGTGGCGTTCTGTAGTTTCTGCCTACCGTCATGGGAAGAAGTCGTGAATTTATGTATGTGTGTAAAGTCTATTCAAACTTACGTTTCAAATTAATATTATTTCAAGTCAAACAAATATCAACTTTATTTTAATGGTAATTAAGTTGATTTCAGAGTGGCAAGCACTATTGAAAAAGTTATAAAAATGTTTGAAGTGGTAGCGTAAACTGAACTTTATTGTGTAGGATTTAAAGTTATTTTTCCATAAACTCATTTGTTTACATTTTTGGCAAATAAATCGAGAATGCAGATTATATGTAACTTACCCAGCAATAGTATCAGCCAATCGCTGCACAGGCGCCTTGCTCGCTTGAGCGTCTTCTACCAATCGCACTATCTGAGCCAGAGTGCTCGCTTCTCCCGTGTGCGTCGCTGACACTATCAGAGCGCCGTGCTGGTTTATACTGCCACCGATTACTACTGAGTCTGGGGACAAAAATTAGGTTTGAGGTAACTTTATTCTCATAAGCTCAAACTCAAACTCAAAGCATTTATTTCAATTAAACCATTTACAGGCACTTTTGAATTGTCAAGAAGTCGGTCAGTCAGAAAATATGAAGCTAGTTGCCCATTCCAAAGCGTAGGTACCTATGGAGAAGAACGGGCAAGAAACTCCATGGACACTCTTTTTAAATGATATTTTACAGAAATATTAGTTACATCATTACTTTTGATTTTAAAATTATATAATGTGAGAACGATGTAAAAAAATTAAGAAAAACGTAAGTGTTAAAAGCGTCCAGAGTGCAACAAATAGTACTTAACAAACTACAATCCAAAAATAAATTAATTAAAAATAAGCCGAGGCAGCTAAGTGATGACCAGCCCCAACTGACGGCGCCCGTTCACGAACATGACGCATAAATCAGCACCATTTAGCTCAACCATTTTGAAGGGAGCTAAATGATCTAACACACACGCCACCGTCAGCGAGACATTTGAGTGAGCATGACATACTATCAGCTGCCAAGGCACATTCGAGTCAATGAAAGACATATTATTACCCGGTAAATGGTAGCTATAGGGTACATAGAACTCACATCTGTGCTATGCAGTTATACAATACAAAGGAAATTGATTTTATACATTGCAAAGATAGTCTTACAATCTTCAGCAGCTCCAACAGTATTTTCATGTGTTAATCAATTAGTTGTGGTTGTGGAGCAGGACCAGCATTGAGCCAGGCATTTTTGTCAGCGATATAATCCCCTAACTTATAATATGCCTGACTGCATAGTGTGCGTTTTATACAAGACTTGAATTTTGTCTCATTCAGTTGAAGAATGTGGGGAGGTATTTTATTATAACATTTTAAACAGTACCCCATAAAAGATGAATCTACTTTAGCCAGTCTGAAACCTGGTTGAACTAATAGGTCCCTATTTCTAGTACTATAATTATGTCTTTCACCTCTTTTACTAAAAAGATGTAAATTTTTCCTTACATACATGATGTTTTCATAGATATATTGACAAGGCACCGTCATGATGTTAATTTCCTTAAACCGTTCCCTTAGAGAATCGCGCCTGCGGAGATTATATATGGCTCTGATAGCTCTTTTCTGCAGAATAAAAATAGAATCGATGTCTGCAGCCCGTCCCCAAAGTAAAATACCGTAAGACATGATGCTATGAAAGTAACTAAAATAGACTAGTCTCGCGGTATCTACATCAGTAAATTGACGGATTTTTCTGACAGCATAAGCTGCTGAACTTAGCCGTCCTGCAAGAGATGTTAAATGAGGACCCCATTGTAGCCTTGAGTCGAGCGTGATCCCTAGGAAAACAGTTTTATCGACGAATTCTAGTTTCTCTTGATTCAATATTATCTCACAATCACTACCCTTGACATTTGGTAAAGAAAATCTTATGCACTTAGTTTTTTTTCCATTTAATACTAAATTATTAGCAGTGAACCAATTTTGGACCTGCAGTAGGGCGTTATTTACGTCGTCAAAATTTGTAGCATGTCTATTTACCTTAAAAATTAAGGAAGTGTCATCAGCAAATAACACCATTTGTGGTTGATTTTTTAATAAATGGAGTAGATCATTAATATACACTAAAAAGAGGAAAGGACCCAATATCGAGCCTTGTGGCACACCAATTTTTACTACTAAACCAAGTGAATTGACACCATTTATTTGAACTTGTTGTTGTCTATCATTTAAATAAGAACTAACTAAACTGAGCGCAAGTTTTCCAAGTCCATAATGCTCAAGTTTCAAAAGCAAGGTTTCGTGATCTACGCAGTCAAATGCCTTGGAGAGGTCACAAAAGATTCCTATGGCGTCTTGGGCCTCTTCCCACGCGTTAAAAATGTGTTTTAATAAAGTTACACCGTAAATAAGAATACAATAATTCACTTACATGAGAATATTAAAACTACAACTGTCGATATGGTTGAGAGTTTTACAAAAAAACTAGACATTTAAACAAAGATTATTTTGTGGGTAGATATAAAAAAACTGCAAACAATTCAATGTTCGCTTGATACACCGTGTATCAAAACATCAAATACAAAAGTAAACAAGTCTCCGTTCATCACAGATAAGCGTAGCTGGATGTGGCTTGAGATTATTGTAGGGAATATGAATTTTTTATATGTGCTTTTTGAATAGTTTTTTAAAAGTGGATATGAATTTGGATTCTGTGATGTATTTCGGTAATGTTTATTTAGTATATCACCATTGAAAAAGTTATGAAAATGTTTGAAGATGTAGCGTAAATTGAACTTTATTGTGCAGGACTTAACAGCTATTTTTCCATAAACTCATATTTGTTTAGATGTTTGGCAAGTAAATTGCAAACGCAGATTAAATACAATCAAAACGAGTTAAACCGAAACTTGCCTTTAGTCTTGGGCACTGGCATAGATTCTCCGGTGATGAGCGACTCGTCACATGTACTCTGTCCGAAGATCACCTTCCCGTCAACTGGGACCTTGGCGCCTGGCACTACCTGGTGAGAAGGTTAGCTGTATAAGATATTGATTTAAAAACCAAACTATTGAACCGATTTTGATGAAATTTCTATGGGACCAATCTCAAAGAATATTCTTTCAAATAAAAAAATGGTTTTGCAAACTGGGATATAAATAACGGAGTTCTGAGGTAAAAACCACAAAAAAAAACAACCGAATTGAGAACCTCCTCTTTTTTTGAAGTCGGTTAATAAATGGGTCCACTCTTGCCAGGTGGAAAGTGTTGAATGAGGTCTACGATGGAACGTGCGTGCCAAGAACATTCCAGCACTTGCTTGCCTTGAAGACAGACGGGTTGTAGGTACGTTCCGGCCCGCGCCGCCAGGTGTCGCGTCGGGCGCGAGTGTCGCGGCGCGGGCGGCGTCCCTCGAAGCATTGTGGACGTCGCTTACTTCCTCAGATTCATATTTTAAATTCAGATTCAGAGATTCAGAACTTGTGTAACACAACAGATTTATACCAGTTCCGTCCATTATTTCGAAGTACATAAAAACCATTACAGGCAGCGACAGTAGCCGATAAAGGTGCTATACATTCCTGTCTCCCCTTTCGTGGAATACGCGCTAGGCGAAAGGCTGGAGGAGGGAAAGGTTTTAAATACCTTCAGAACATCTCCTCGTTCCACCAGGTCAACTGGTATGCTCTTCTCGCTGATGGGATGTCCGTTGTCGTCCAAAGTCACTAGCACCGCTTCTGTAGGTTTCAGGGAGAGCAGCTTTGATAGAGCTTCTGATGTTTTGCCCTGTAAATGAAGATGATAATTTGTTAGTTTGTTTTAATTTCAGTTAGATGACGAAAGGAAATTTACGGCTGATTTTTCCAACCCCAGATAATTTAATTGGAGGAATAGTTTTGAATTTTTGACAGTCCTTCCATACAAAAACTGTCAATGTCAATTTTATTCCACGTATGAAAATTATATGTAGATTGAAAAATCAGCCTTAAAAGAAACAAAATAATATTTTGAATAATATAGAGATGGCGAAGGTAGACTCCTTTTATAAAGATTGGTCCTTGGCAGCACAGGACGGCTCTCTGTCCAGAGCTGCCAAAGACCAATCTTACAACAAACAAACATTTATTTTTTATTAAATAAAAATTAATGTTTGTTTGTTATGCTTTCACACTATCGGCTTACTAAACGGCTGAACGGATTAAAATGAAATTTGGCACATGGGTAGACCTGAACAGACCCGAATTAGGACATAGGATATTTTTCTCTTGAAATTCCCACGGAATCGAAACTTATGCGGGTAAAACCGCGGGCGTAGCTAGTGTGAAATAAAATATTTCGGTTTAAAGAAACTTTATTCCCAAAAAAGACATAAGTCACTTACTTGAGAACAATACTAAAAATATAGATTACAATTATGTTCGCCATCAGTATTACAATAATAGTTACCCATCCAATGCATTCATTTCTCCAGAAGTGATCGATCCGCAATTATGTGCTGGCTAAGTTTAGTTTTGAATGCATTGTAAGAGTGTACATTTCTTATACAGGACGGTAATTTGTTATAAAACTGTGCTCCTTCAAAAGTTAGCATTTTTTTGCCATAGTTAGTTCTTGTTTTTGGTAAAACTAACAAGCTTGCTCGCCGTGTACTGCGTTGACTAACTTGTTTATATTGAGTGAGTGTTATGTTTGAGTGAACGCTTTTGTTAAGAATATTTCTGATGAAGATGCATGTGTTGTAAATATAAAGTTGTTTTATGTTCATTATTTTTGTGTCTTGATAAATTTTACTGGTAGATGTTAGATATGGGTAGTTGAATATAATTTTTATGATTTTATTTTGGGTAGTTTGAAGTTCTGATAATTTTGTTTTAGCAGCACTGCCCCAAATTTCGATTAAATTAAGTAGATGTGGCTTTACTAGGGAGTTATAAATAGTATACCGCAATTTTGGTGGAATACAATGAACAATGTTGCGCAGTGACCCGGAGAGTGCCGAGAGTTTACTTTTTATATGATCAATATGAGCGTTCCACGTTAGTAAGCTGTCCATTCTTAGACCGAGGTATTTTTCGCATGGTTTTTGCTGTAGTGGGATATCATTTATTGTTAGAGGGTCATATGAGGGAATTGATTTATTTTTAGCCTTAAATATTATATAACATGTTTTAGAGATATTTATTGTTAGAAGATTGAACTGAAACCATGTGAGTAGGGTATTTAAATCTTCTTGTGCTTGTGAGATAATGTGATGGATGGAAGATCCGAAGTAAAATAAACAAGTGTCGATCAACAAGTGTTGATCCTTACCTTAGCGATATGTTCAAGCCATCTTCCCAGGGACACAAACACTAACAACATCGGCGGCGTGTCGAAGAACGTCACGGGGCTCGTGTCTTGCTGCATCGCCATCGCGGCTATCACCACCGCCAGCGAGTACGCGTAGCTGTCGGTATGTATATGTTGTAACGTGCGCAGTGGTAGAACGGGAAATTCTAATTTTCTTACGTTTTTTGCAATCTGCGGGCTAGTGTCAGATTGTATATTGATCAAAATAAGATTCGCGACTATAATAGATATGTATTTACAGAATTATAGTCATTAGAATCATTAATATATCTCTTTAAGTTAGATTTGTTTGTGTAAGCACTTTTCCATAAGAGATTTGTTCTTAATGGAACAAATATAATTTAGAAAGATATATTAATGATTCTAATGATTATAATTGTGTAAATACGTACCTTTTATAGTCGCGAATCATATTTTTATCAAGATTACAACCTGACACTGACCTGAAAATTGCAAAAATCGTATGAAAATTTGAATTTCGCGAGCTACAACTGCGCGTTCACCTTAAGACGACTACATGACCTAAAGCGCGGTCACTGTCGGACTGCATATAAAAGAAAGAGAAGCGCGATGACACAACGCTGGTAATTTATTGCAAAATATGAAGCAATTATCTATTTACAAAAAAATCTATTGTTTGGACAAAAAAATAAAAACACTAATGCTGTATTATGTTGCTTGGAAAATAATCTGACAAAAAATCATAATGATTGTATGTATATTAGTATAGTTTTTATTGTAAAAAAAGTTTTTAGATTTTTTTCTAACATATCAAATTAGTTGTATTATGTTTTCAACATATTATCTACCTAGCCTACCTGAAGAATATTATATATTTTTCTGATTTTGTTTACTGTAGTCGATCATATACTTTCATTGTTTCTAAAACTTGCGTTGTTTGCGTTTAGGTCCTGTAATCTGTTTTAACATTAGTTTACTATTTTCTTACCTGATTGTAGTAGTCATAGAAATTAAAACATCCATATTAGATGTCCCGTGGCTTAGTGCCTTGTACGCTTGTTTGTAGAAATGCCAGCCACCGATGAACTGTGGAAGAAATTGAATTATTACATTTATTTATAAGAAACATTTGGAAAATCCAAAAGTGCACAACTCATAATGCTCATTTAATCGTATAAAAACCATAGATATAGATAATAAATTAGTTAGTTTTTTATTAATTTATTTAATTTTAAACTACTTTGAATAAAAGAGCCATTTTCAATAGGGTTCCTCAAATGGTTGAAACCAATCTATTAAAAAAAAGTTGACTCAATTAATTGAATTTTTCGCAAACTACGATCTTTTCAAGTTTTACACTTATACTACTTTACTCAATTTAATACTACTACTTTACTCAATTTAATGTAGATTAATTCTGTACTTTTCAGAAATTTATTTAATGCAGTAGAAACGAAAAAAATATCAAAATATTTCTAAAAAAATTCCCTTCAATCAAGGGAATTTTTTTAGAAATATTTTGATATTTTTTTCGTTTCTACTGCATTAAATAAATTTCTGAAAAGTACAGAATTAATCTACATTAAATTATCTATACAATGGTATATAAATGAAGTAGATTCTGTGTACTAGCAGGAGTATAACAATAGAAACAGTTGCAAAAAGGAGGCAAAAATAGAAATTTCGATTGTAAAGCACTCCCCAATGCTTTCGCATTATGAGTTGTGCAAAAAAATTGTGTAAAATGAAACGAATTTATTTATTCTGTAAATAGGGTATCGGAATCACTTTAACTAACGGAAAACCATTAACTAGATGAGATCGGGGTTTCCCATTTGACTGCTCCGAGAAGAAAGGCCAAAAAAAAAACTCGGAGATCACAGTCTCTTTTAAAGTCCAGAGATAATCTTGGTCAGATCATGTGAAGACCGTGTAAATTAGTGTCTGAAATGGTCTTTTGAGAAAAGTACCACACAGATTTCATTAGACCTGTGGATTTGTCAGTAATCGTGCAGCTCAAAGAACATGTATCAATTCTTTTTTTTAAGTGTGGTTTGTGGGTGTGTTCGGGAGAGAGAGAGTGTGTGTATGCGACAAGGTTCTTTGAATAGTGTATACTGCGTTCGTGATTAAATTTCCAAACACGTAAACAAATATTTGCTTTTGGAAATACCATCTTAATCTCACACTTAAAGATTTGTGGTGGTGGACGATTGTAGTGTATGTAAGCATGCGTGCGAGTGTTCGGGTAGCGACCTGCACGGGCGTGGACAGCACGAACATGATCAGGTTGTCGAGGCTGAGGCCCGGCAGCACGCAGCACATGTCGCGCGCGCTGTGGCCGTGCGACATGGCGGCCATGAAGTACGCCATGGCCACCATGCAGGGGCCGCCGAAGATCAGGGAGATTAGGAACGCGTTCCGCCATTTTTTTATTTCTTCTCTGTGAACGAGACAATTAAAAGTTAATTTGATTTTATTTCATGCATTTTGGGGCTAAGTATAAGCCGCACGGGTTGATCGATCAAGGTAAAGCAACGCTTGCTGACGTTGACCGTGGATGGGTGATCATCCATTTATACTGCGACCCATCCGTACTTCGAGAAGTACAACAGGCCGTTGGTACCTGCTGTAATTTGTAAACCGTTGACAGTCGTTACGGGTAGATCATTACGGGTAGTCAGACGCACGGAACTCTGACAACCAATCTTACTTAAGTATCGTGTTACCCAGTAACTGGGTTGTGGAGATCAGATAGGCAGTCGCTCCATGTAAAATACTGGCATTCAACTGCATCCCGTTAGACTGGAAGCCGACCCCAACATAATGGGACAAGGCAGGCAGATGATAACTAACACTATGTCGCATAGTATTTTTTTCTCACGCGCCCTTTGCTTGTGGTTAGCAAGTGTACATAGACGCTGTGAAGTCCAAGAGCTCTCGGTACCGTCCGAGACAATGCCGAAGTTGGAAGTGTGTGTTTACAGCGAGTTTGTACACTTGGTTACCACAAGTAAAGCGCGCGTCGCTTCATGAGATAAAAATACTGTATGTATAGGGACTTACTTGTGTTCTAAATAGTTGGTGGTCCCTCTGTTGTGTGGTGTGACTACACTGGACTCGAACCCGAGGTTGTTGATAGCTTCACAAATAGTTCTGGGACCTATCTGTTCAGCGTTGTATTTTATTTTGCCTCTGTGAACAAAAATATAATAAATATAATTTAAATAGGGGAAGAAAAATTTTCACTAACCGGAATCTATAAGATTTTTTTTTTAAGTAAAAATCTTTGGGCATTTTTTGAGATGGGAAAAAACTATTGAGCTCGTACCACTGTTACCGTAATCGACACCGCTTCGGTTGTGTTCGGCTGTCCTCGGGATGTACTCGGTTTTAATGTATATCCGATATGTCAGTGAGTGATGGCAAAGTATTTTTAATTTTGTGTTTTGTTTTCACTTCTGTAAGCACTCCTGGAAGGCCACTTTTTTCTTCAGATTGTGATGAAACTTTGGTAGGGTGTTCTGGGGTCGCCCGTGAGGGTTCCTAATGATTTAAACGGGAAAAAATAACAAAAAAAATCTGAGGCGGTACGAAATTCGCCGGGTCAGCTAGTTAAAAATAAAATGAGCTGTTCTAAGAAAAGGAAGTAAAGAAGTGTGCGGTCAGGGTATAAAGTTCACTCATACTCTATAGAAAACGGAGGATCCTCCGACCAAACGGGTGTCGTAACTGGCGGGCAACGCCGTCCGAGGATACAGTCGGGTCAAACTCTGCTTGCGAGATGCAGGATTTTGCGTGACGTCAGTATGACGCGTTGTTCGCAAGTGGCGTTGTAGATACCACTACATTTCCATACATATTGACCGCGTAGGTTACATTTCTCTATGATACGACTTTCTTTGATAACCGACGAATGATTTATACATCTAGAATCTTATGCTAAATTCATGTTACAGTTAGCGCGTCAAAACCTTCGAGTTTGTTTCGGCATTTCTTCTCAGGGATCAGTCAGCCAGAAAAAGAGGGCGCCATCTAGATTTAAAATATTGACCAAAAAATTTTAGTGTAAAAGTGTCTTAAAAGATCTACTTACAGAAATAAGCATCATTTGATTTCATCCATACTAATATTATAAATTCGAAAGTAACTTTATTTATTTATTTATATATACTTTATTGCACACCAGAAAATACATAACAAAAAAATACAATTATGAATACAAAACATACAATGGGCGGCCTTATCGCTTAACTTTGTCTGTACGTCACCTTTCACGCCTAAACCACTGAACGGATTTCGATAAAATTTGGCAGAGAGATAGATTGCATCCCGAGGAAGGGCATAGGATAGATTTTATCCCGATATTAATAATAAACCGCGGGGCGCTGCTAAATTCATATAATACTCACTTGCTAGTAGTCAACGCGACGGTACAAGACACGACTCCGGTCAGCTTAAGTACACTCTTCTCTATCTTACTGACGCACGACGCGCACGTCATGCCTTTGATCTGAAACATAATTTAAGACATTCAATAACTCTACCAATAACTCCGATATCCTATCTAAATTTTACTTTAACGTTCCCGGAAGGTCAAAGCGATGGAACGTGCCGTTGCGTGTTCCATTTACTTCTACAAATTACAGGCAAAATTCATTTATAGTGCGTGCAAGTAGAAACTTTAATGACATGTGTAAACAGCATGATTTTGATGCTTTCATAACGAGTGTGTGCTCGGCCAGAAAATGCATGAGCCTTAGCTTTTTTAAGTAAGATTTCGTTTTTTCAGGTTTTTACTACTGTACTGAATGTAAAATGTGAAAAACGTGAATTTAGTTTAAGCTTGAATGTTTGCTGATTTTTTTTTTGTGGCTGTATTGTGTTGTTCACACTCTTTCTTCTTTGTAATCTGTTTTTAAAAGTGAGGACTTTTAATTGGCTGTCAGTCTCACATACTATTATATAATCTGTTAATCTTAGCTGTAAGTCTTCCATAGTTAATAAATAAATAAATAATAAAACATCAGTCATACTTAAAAGTGTTCAGGCAATAATTATTTATGACGTGAATGTTTAATGTAGATTAGCATCAGCGCAGGTCTAAGCGCACTGCCTTGTGGGACCCCAGATTATGTAAATTTAAATTCTGAATCTTAGATAATTATCAAGTTTTGAAACTATAATCCGCGCGGAACTAGTTGGCCGCGCCTGCCGGTCGATTCTGTAAAAATCTCACCGTGAAAATTTAGGTGAAGTGAGTTTGTTTTTGCTATGAATTGACACTATTGACAGCTCACTCCACGCTCACTTCACCTAAGTTTTCACAGTGAGATGGTTACAGAATCGCACTGCAACACCCTGGAATCGCGAAAAAAAAAAATAAGCTGTTCCTTAAATTTACGTTCGTATAACTCGTCAAAATGTAGGGAACAGCTGATTTTTTTTCGCGATTTCAGGTTTGGTTCCATAGTAAAAGTTGTTCATAATGATGAGTACAATGACCACTTAAGAGGTTGTTAATGTTTTATCAATAACCCTGTATAGATAAAATTCAAAGTCCTGACTGACTGATATATCAGCGCACAGCCTAAACCGCTGGTCCTAGAGACATGAAATTTGGAGTGTGTGTGCTTTGTGAAGACCGAGAAATTACACCCCTTTTTAAGAGGGTGAATTGGGGAGGGTGATATTTCACGCGGATGAAGTCGCGGGCAGAAGCTAGTTACAAATAAGCCAATCCTTACCGCCACTTGCAGGTCCTTCTGTCCGCTACCATCACAGTCGCTGATCACGCTCGAAGGGAATCCTAATTCCGTGATACAGTTGGCGACGTCTGCCGCTGAGATCTTGCTAGGGGCGTACCGAACTTCGGCTTTGGCTGCTAATAGGGCAACGATTATTGACTGGACTCCTGTAAAATAAAATATAAAAAATTTAAAGAACTGTTTATTTTTTATATCTATTTAAACAGCATATATATAGAGATTAGAGGGCCTCGTGGTTAAGTAATAACAGCCACACGGGTTGGTCGATCAGGTTAAGCTAGGCTTGGCGCGGTCGGTCCGTGGATGCGTGACCATCTTTACATACCGAGAATCCTCCATGAGTTGTGTTGTTCCTCAGTGAGTTCGAGCTCGCGACTATTTCCACCTTAATTAACCATGTTTAAAAGTTCTCAAGTGATGGAAGCAGTGGTGGCTCAGTGGTATCGGTCGCGCCTTACTTCGAACCCAGACAGGCGCTTTAATTTGTGTATATTATTTCATCACCACTGCTCTCAAAACGGTGAAGGAAAACATCGTGAGGCAACCGGCATGTTCTAGAACCAAAAGTTCGAAGACATGTGATATCTACCAACCCGCACTGTGCCCGCGTGGTGCATTACGACCCACTCCTTCTCACAGGGAGGAGGTCTGTGTCCCAGCAGTGGGACCATTACTGATGCCGCTACAAGTGGTGTACTCACCGTACAGCTTGGCGCAGTGCCTCTCTATGGCGGCCACGCACGCCGCGCACGTCCACAAGTGGTGTACTCACCGTACAGCTTGGCGCAGTGCCTCTCTATGGCGGCCACGCACGCCGCGCACGTCCACAAGTGGTGTACTCACCGTACAGCTTGGCGCAGTGCCTCTCTATGGCGGCCACGCACGCCGCGCACGTCCACAAGTGGTGTACTCACCGTACAGCTTTGCGCAGTGCTTCTCTATGGCGGCCACGCACGCCGCGCACGTCCACAAGTGGTGTACTCACCGTACAGCTTGGCGCAGTGCTTCTCTATGGCGGCCACGCACGCCGCGCACGTCCACAAGTGGTGTACTCACCGTACAGCTTGGCGCAGTGCCTCTCTATGGCGGCCACGCACGCCGCGCACGTCCACAAGTGGTGTACTCACCGTACAGCTTGGCGCAGTGCTTCTCTATGGCGGCCACGCACGCCGCGCACGTCCACAAGTGGTGTACTCACCGTACAGCTTGGCGCAGTGCCTCTCTATGGCGGCCACGCACGCCGCGCACGTCCACAAGTGGTGTACTCACCGTACAGCTTGGCGCAGTGCCTCTCTATGGCGGCCACGCACGCCGCGCACGTCCACAAGTGGTGTACTCACCGTACAGCTTGGCGCAGTGCTTCTCTATGGCGGCCACGCACGCCGCGCACGTCCACAAGTGGTGTACTCACCGTACAGCTTGGCGCAGTGCCTCTCTATGGCGGCCACGCACGCCGCGCACGTCCACAAGTGGTGTACTCACCGTACAGCTTGGCGCAGTGCCTCTCTATGGCGGCCACGCACGCCGCGCACGTCCACAAGTGGTGTACTCACCGTACAGCTTGGCGCAGTGCCTCTCTATGGCGGCCACGCACGCCGCGCACGTCCACAAGTGGTGTACTCACCGTACAGCTTGGCGCAGTGCTTCTCTATGGCGGCCACGCACGCCGCGCACGTCCACAAGTGGTGTACTCACCGTACAGCTTGGCGCAGTGCCTCTCTATGGCGGCCACGCACGCCGCGCACGTCCACAAGTGGTGTACTCACCGTACAGCTTGGCGCAGTGCTTCTCTATGGCGGCCACGCACGCCGCGCACGTCCACAAGTGGTGTACTCACCGTACAGCTTGGCGCAGTGCCTCTCTATGGCGGCCACGCACGCCGCGCACGTCCACAAGTGGTGTACTCACCGTACAGCTTGGCGCAGTGCCTCTCTATGGCGGCCACGCACGCCGCGCACGTCCACAAGTGGTGTACTCACCGTACAGCTTGGCGCAGTGCTTCTCTATGGCGGCCACGCACGCCGCGCACGTCCACAAGTGGTGTACTCACCGTACAGCTTGGCGCAGTGCCTCTCTATGGCGGCCACGCACGCCGCGCACGTCCACAAGTGGTGTACTCACCGTACAGCTTGGCGCAGTGCCTCTCTATGGCGGCCACGCACGCCGCGCACGTCCACAAGTGGTGTACTCACCGTACAGCTTGGCGCAGTGCCTCTCTATGGCGGCCACGCACGCCGCGCACGTCCACAAGTGGTGTACTCACCGTACAGCTTGGCGCAGTGCCTCTCTATGGCGGCCACGCACGCCGCGCACGTCCACAAGTGGTGTACTCACCGTACAGCTTGGCGCAGTGCCTCTCTATGGCGGCCACGCACGCCGCGCACGTCCACAAGTGGTGTACTCACCGTACAGCTTGGCGCAGTGCCTCTCTATGGCGGCCACGCACGCCGCGCACGTCCACAAGTGGTGTACTCACCGTACAGCTTGGCGCAGTGCCTCTCTATGGCGGCCACGCACGCCGCGCACGTCCACAAGTGGTGTACTCACCGTACAGCTTGGCGCAGTGCCTCTCTATGGCGGCCACGCACGCCGCGCACGTCCACAAGTGGTGTACTCACCGTACAGCTTGGCGCAGTGCCTCTCTATGGCGGCCACGCACGCCGCGCACGTCCACAAGTGGTGTACTCACCGTACAGCTTGGCGCAGTGCCTCTCTATGGCGGCCACGCACGCCGCGCACGTCCACAAGTGGTGTACTCACCGTACAGCTTGGCGCAGTGCCTCTCTATGGCGGCCACGCACGCCGCGCACGTCCACAAGTGGTGTACTCACCGTACAGCTTGGCGCAGTGCCTCTCTATGGCGGCCACGCACGCCGCGCACGTCCACAAGTGGTGTACTCACCGTACAGCTTGGCGCAGTGCCTCTCTATGGCGGCCACGCACGCCGCGCACGTCCACAAGTGGTGTACTCACCGTACAGCTTGGCGCAGTGCCTCTCTATGGCGGCCACGCACGCCGCGCACGTCCACAAGTGGTGTACTCACCGTACAGCTTGGCGCAGTGCCTCTCTATGGCGGCCACGCACGCCGCGCACGTCCACAAGTGGTGTACTCACCGTACAGCTTGGCGCAGTGCCTCTCTATGGCGGCCACGCACGCCGCGCACGTCCACAAGTGGTGTACTCACCGTACAGCTTGGCGCAGTGCCTCTCTATGGCGGCCACGCACGCCGCGCACGTCCACAAGTGGTGTACTCACCGTACAGCTTGGCGCAGTGCCTCTCTATGGCGGCCACGCACGCCGCGCACGTCCACAAGTGGTGTACTCACCGTACAGCTTGGCGCAGTGCCTCTCTATGGCGGCCACGCACGCCGCGCACGTCCACAAGTGGTGTACTCACCGTACAGCTTGGCGCAGTGCCTCTCTATGGCGGCCACGCACGCCGCGCACGTCCACAAGTGGTGTACTCACCGTACAGCTTGGCGCAGTGCCTCTCTATGGCGGCCACGCACGCCGCGCACGTCCACAAGTGGTGTACTCACCGTACAGCTTGGCGCAGTGCCTCTCTATGGCGGCCACGCACGCCGCGCACGTCCACAAGTGGTGTACTCACCGTACAGCTTGGCGCAGTGCCTCTCTATGGCGGCCACGCACGCCGCGCACGTCATGCCGCGCACGCCCAGCGTGCAGCGCGCCAGCTCGCCCGGCGCCGCGCCCTGGGGGGGGGGGGGGGGAGGACACGCACACGTTAGCTTGGGTTACATTTTTGTTTCTGTTTGCTTATTAAAAAGTAGTTATTTTTCCACTCTGTGATGGGGATTGTCCAAAATTTCTGACCATTAGATTTTATTTTTTGAAAATTTAGAGTATTTTGAGAAACTAATTTGAATATTTTGATGATTGGCTCAATAGTTATAAAAAAAAATTATTATTTTAAGTTTTTAAGGTAGGTGACGTCATCAGTGGCATAAAGATTAAGTGCCGTTGCCTGACTGTACATAATTAAAAATTTTAATCTGTCAACACAATGTCATCAATCCAAAGAGTACTGTCACATCTGTCAAAGTGGCAATAGGCCGAATAAACGTCTTAAATAATCGAATTCTATCTTAGCGTTTTTATTTACAAATGGTGTTTTTTTATGTGTAAGTGTCCTCCAAGGAATATACTACTCTCTATCGTCACTAGAACAATCGACGCGGCGACTTAGAAATAGAATAATAACGCACACGGCGACATTATTACTATTATTGCTGCAAGTTGGAACAAAGCACTTCCTATATTCTATAACTCTTCCAGTATATTAAATATTGTCGAGTGTTGAAATAATGTACCTATGTAGTGTAATAAGATATAAACAAGAATGTTTATATTTTTGACATATTTAAAATAATTTGACATTTGACAGATTGTAGACAATCTTACTTTTTTTTTCTGAGGTAACGATACAAAACTGTACGCCCAAAGCCGACGTAATTTGAAGGGCAAAGAAGGTCAATCGTATTTTATCAAAAATATCAATAAAATATGACTATTTTTAATAATTAATTAGTCCGTAATGATCAATAACGCTATTCCTCGAAATGGTTTTTCAATTACAACATTTAAAAAAATATGAACAATGCCCATTGGCGTTTTGTTTTTGTTTGATTGTTGTTGTTTCCACCATCTTCACATACCGTGACCCCTCCGTGCCTCGGAAAGCACGTTAAACCGTTGGTCTCGGCTGTCATTCGTGGATCTTTGACAGTCGTTACGGGTCGTCAGAAGCCCGTAAGTCTGACAACCAGTCTTATCAAGGGGTATCGTATTACCCAGTAACTGGGTTGTGGAGGTCAGATAGACAGTCGATCAATGTAAAAGCTGCATCCGATTAGACTGGAAGCCGACCCTAACATAGTTGGGAAAAGGCTAGGCAGATGATGTACAATTGGCCTAAATAAAAACCATAATCTGTAGTCATTCAGAGAGAAGGACATCTTATGGTCAAATGGAAAGATAAATAAAAAGATACTTACGTTAGCCTGCGTTCGACTCTTCACAGGAGAAGGTGGTTTGATGCCATCCCCTGAACCTTCCTCACTTCTACTTTGTGGAGTTGATTCTGAAAACAAAATTACATTTAAAACCAGTTATATTTTTTAAAGGAAGACCAAAGAAAAGATGTTTTCTGTAGGGACTGATATGAAGGAGAAGGGAGAGAATGATGACGTGCCGCTTGACAGAAAGAAAAATTGGATCCCACTGTTGGGACATAGGCTTCCTCTCTGTGAGAAGGTGTGGGCTGTAATCCAACATCCAGTGCGGGTTGGTAGATGTCACATGTCTTCGAATTTTTGGTTCTAGGACATGCCGGTTTCCTCACGATGTTTTCCTTCACCGTTTTGTAGCAGCGGTAATGAAATAATTTACACAAAAGTAAAGCGCCAAAACCATGAGTAACTCGTAAGTCACTGGACCTCCATAACTCTCCAGAAATGTATTTTATTGTCCAATTTGTTTTTTTTCGTGCCATTTCCATTTTGTTGTCTTGTTTCCAAAATATTGGCGTGGCTAGCTAACATATGGCAAATAATTTAATTTAATGTTCTGTGTCCTGTAATGTTAATTACTTTGCATGCCTAGTATTGTATACAATCAAGTATTTTCTAACTGAACAGACAGCTGTGCTGCTGGTGAGTTTGTTGCGCCACTTCTCCCTAGCGAAAGCACTAGGAAGTGGTGAAGGGCGGGCGTTTTGTCTTTTGTAATTTTGACGTTCGAAAAGTGTCGTATATGTACCAGAGTAGCCCTCCAGCTCGGGCACGCTGACGGAGAAGCCGAGCGCGTGCACGGTGTCGGCCAGCTGCCGCGCCGACGTGGCGCCGCGCGCGTGTCGCACGCGCGCCTCACGCGCCGCCAGCGACACCGTGGCTGAGCGCACGCCCGATACCTCGCGGAGGGCGCCTGGGGTGGAACAAAGGAATGAGAGTTTGTTTGTGATTAGTATAGGAAAATACAAAAAAACATTTACAGCGAGTTTGGTATACACGATGGATTCTTGAGACGGGACATAGGAATAATAAAAGTCAAGAAATGTAACTCAAGCTCAAAAATGGCACCACGCAAATGTTTACCGCGGTGGGCGTTGCAGAAAAGGCCACCGCGCACCAGAACCAATCACAGCGCTTGCTGGAATACAACGCTTTACGCAAGCGCAGCTGATTGGCTTATTTGCATGTGTGTTCTTTCGTTCGAATACTCGAGGTATTTTGTCAATGTAGTGAAATTTGGAGCCGAATTTTGTCGTTGATTTTGTTCATAGTTACGCTTCCTAACTTTTTATTATCCGTAGGACGGGACGGTACGGGTAGGTGCCTTGTCCGCGGAAGCTACAAGAAAACGGTCTTAGCAGACTGTTCTTAACTTTTTGAAGAAAAAAAAATTGATCTGCCTACCCTATCAACTCTATGCACTTCCAAAAACCGTTCCAAAACTTTTGAATGACAGATGGTGGAGGTGCTAACAGTATAGTTAACCCAAGAGAGAAAAAGCTTCATACAAATGCGCAATGATAGGTACAGTACTACAAAGCTAAGCGAAACACACCTTAGAAGTTTTGCCTCTGTACGAGGTTACGTGGTACGTAATTGGGAAACATGAAATTTACCGAAGCGCATACATTTTCTGGTATAACTGTACAGACGGCAGCACATCAGGTTACTACACATTGACCTTGAACGCGTTATGAGCAACAACAGCGAGAATCGTGCGAAAGAGATATATAGCTTTTTGTCTGTTCTTACTTGTAATGTTTCGTGCTGCAGCGCGTACGTGAGGGTGTGTGCGTAAGGTCATTCGTTGTGTAGAATAAAATACTGTGCGATAAAAAGTAGCGTAGCAGGTTGAACACTTGAATCGAATCGAAATAATTTCATAGTAATAAAAGCGGCGGCCCGCGCAATGCCTAAAATACCTATGAAAGCTTATAATCGATGTTTTTTATTTCAATGATCTTTTACTTAATCCTTCATTTTTACATGGGTATTATTGGAAAATTACTTACCTAAGTATAACATTTAAACAGGTAGGTAAGTACGGTGCACATTACACAATTAATTAGCGAAACTTCACGCTCTCGATGAATATTGTTAAGTAGACAGACAGGTAGGTATAATCTGATGTCAGAAAAACATTTCTTTTTTTTTTAAATAGACCTTTTCCGACTTTTGTTACCTATTTACTGACGGGCTGGAGGTCACCTGTTTTAACGCGTTCCTTGCTCTTCTATTCTATTGTTGATAGTTGCGCCACTGTTATAAACTTCTGTAGTTATCATCGATTAACTATTTTTATAATACCTATTGTAGGTATCCGTTATTGTTCCGAAATAAACGATTTTTATTTTATTTTATTTTCACGAAATTAAATGCTAAAAAGTAAAAACCCATAATACAATCTGCTTGATATTTTGAAAAAAATATGGATACCTACTTACCCTATCACGAACGTGTCACGTGTGTGAAGTTTAGGCAATTACTTATACCTACAAACAGCCTTTTGTCAGTCCACCGTGTTTAAGATTAACGTTTCGTCGCAACACGATCTTATTACTAAAACGATAAGGTTGAACTTTGTAAATTACCTATACCTACGATGTTTGCTTTTACATGAAGTTCAACATTATTGCGCTAGTTATGAATTTTCAAATCAAATTCTAATCTATTATTATCCCAGATACGGCGGAGCTACCCCCTGCTTTTGGTGCCATATTAACTACACAACCGATCATCATGGAATTTTGCACACCTACCAATCAGAAAAGGATATAGGATAGGTTCCTACAGGAACGCGTGTGAAACAGCGGGAAAAATATCATAATAAAATGCACAATAACAATCAATAATCTTTTTATTCTTAAACATTAATATAATTGGAAACATAAAAAACAAATACCTACTTGAAATTAAAATACATATAGCGGCCACTCATTTATTACGTAAGACTATTTTTGCTAGTTTTTGACTCCCACCCCCATATATAAGAAAAAATAAGAATCGGCTGACCCCCACCCCCCCTGTACTTATAATATTTAATACGTGAGAATCTAAAGGAAAAAATGAATACACGTTTGGTTTATTGTAATGTTTATTTTCAAAGTAACAATTTTTAACTATCTACAATATTAAAATCATTAATGAGTATTGTTTACGCAAAAAGTGACAACTAGTTCACAAGCGGGGAGCTCCCTGAACGGCGGCGGCTGAGGGGTCAGCCGCCGCCGTCACCCGATGCTGATGCCGCAGCCCGCGCGCCCCCTCAGCCACCGCGCGCCTCCAATTGTAGGCATGCCATGCATAGACATGCTCCCAGGGTTGATGTGGACTTCAAAGAGGGAGTGGACAATTAATGTTGTTAAAGCCGCGCCGAATTGTCCCTCTCTTCGTCTTCAGATCCGCGACCCTCGTGACGCCATCGCGCGCCTCCAATCGTAGGCATGCTATGCATAGACAAAAGTAAGTACTTATTGTATTTTAACTTTGCACATTTTTGTGATCTTACGTAAGAACTATCAAGACTCCCTCCCAACCCCTTGGAAGAAAAAAATAAGACATGGTCGACGCCACTCCCCCCTAAATCGTCTTACGTAATAAATGAATGGGCTTACAACAAACGTTATAAAACCAAAAAGATAATTTGTTTGCGTAAAACATGGTATACTTACACAGGTTTTATTAAAGCATATGAGATTATATGTTTTGCTTAAAAATTAAAGCATGCAAACTTCACAAATAAACACATTTGAATTCATAAACATAATTTATGTTCAAAAAAACTCCTTAATATTATAGAAATTATGTTCATTCAACCATTTATATAGTTTAATTCTGAATAACCTACAATTTAATATTTTTAATACATTAGGTAATTTATAATAGGTATACATGCTTCATACATAAAAGTTTCGATAACCTATTACGTCAATAAAGAATTATTTCTATTATATTTAAAATGTCTTTGACACATCTCGGAGACCTTTGGAAGGCGTTATTATTATTATTAATAGATATATTAAAAACAAGTAAGGTGCATTCGGGTAATGTCGAAAATCGGCATATTCCGAAAATTTCAATTTCCTACCAAACGCGACGACATCTTATAATGTGGCAACATTTACCTAGACGCCAGTTTAATACTCCCCCCGCTTCTGTTGACTCAAGTCGCTTATTGTAAATGTACGAGTCACAACGCCGCATTTCTCGCAGTGTGTCATTTTTCGCGCGTTTTCTAGTTATCGGAAATTACACGAACATTGTTATCTCAGAAATTTGGTAAGTTATTATTTTAACTGATTGTTTTTTTGTTTAATAGATTTTCGTTTTTAATATAGTTTTTAATGGGTTCGCGCATCCTAGGTATCTTTTTCTGTTTTTATTGAAATTACCCGAAGATGGGTAAATCCGAATCAAAAATTATTCGGATTTAGCCGATGTTGCTTTTCTATGGAGATTGTCAGTGGTTCTCAATATTCTCAATCTATAATTTATTTGGGTAATTTCGATGGTAGGTTAGTTCTGTCTAAACGTGATATACCTAAGCAGGGGGGTGTCATTTCACAGTTTAGGTCTGATCGGCCGGCCCGTCTATTGGTAAGCAAATGGCAGTCGGTTGCCACTCGGCTAGCATGCTCGACATGTCTCGCGCGTATTTGAATATCTTATCGACAGTGATTTTTTATACCTAAACTTGTATTTTGTTCAGGAGTGATCCTTTTGTACGCTAGTTCTATTACTAATACTGTGATATAAGCACTAATCTACATGAGTTTTTTAATACAATCGCTATACAGACAATCAATCAAGACACGGAGTTCTTGTTGTGCTACTCAAACTTGACAGTAAAATATAGGTACGTCATTGCAAATTATTAATGATAGTTTTCGTAATTTATTTATTTAAGGACAACCAACAAAGCATACACAAAAATAATTATAAACACTGATTGTTATAACTTGTCAAAATTTATTTTATAAGTTTTGAGAACTTCTTTGTTTAGTTTTTTTTTTTTATCTAAAACCTCGAATAAAGCTTTATAATTTGTTTATGTTATTCAGGTGTCAGAGAGAGGCTCAACTATTTTAGTGTGCATAACTGAGATATCAAGTTAACATTTTTGTTTAATTTATATGTCAAATTTATATGTCAAAAAATTTAATTATAAAATTAACCCACTTACAAGTAGAAGTGGGTTAATTTTATAATTCAATTTGACTATTTATTTGTGATTTTGCTACATAAGTAGTAGTTTAATTACTTACTTAATTTTCAAATAAATCTTTATTTTTTATTATATTAAGACTTATTTTCAAACCCAAGACCCATGATTATTTCCATTCTTATTACAGAAAATCTTAAACATTTTGATCGGATCTCAGCAGTCGCGACCCGGCAGCGCTGCCGAGTCGCAACTGCCGAAACTGCCCACCTCTTTGTATGGATTTTTATGCAAAGCTCTTCGATGCAAGCTGCCCGTCCCCGCGCTGCCGGGTCGGGCTACACGACCGCGTACCTACATCGGAAGGGGTATCACACAAATCCATACAAAGATCTGAATGTTACTTTTAGTAGGATATGCGATCATTTTGATTACGATATAATAATATCTTTTAAACTATGAGAATAATCGCGTGAGTAAAAGAATCATATCCGCTCTGTACCTGCTAAAAGATTGAGAACCATTTACCCATGCGACGGGTAATTCCGAAATACAAGTGTCACACAAACGTGTTTAGGTTATTCTATGACAAATATCGTGAATATTATTTTTGGAGGATAATAACGATATAAAAAGAAATATGTACTTTTTGTCAAAAGTGAATAAAGTCCACTTTTAACCGTCATTCGGAATTGCCCGTACATAATTCGAAATTACACTAGTGCAAAGAAAAAAAAAAGAAAATTTTTAAACACTTTTTTTTTTTAAACTACTACGATATTTATGAAAGATCTCCGAATAGAGCTCTAGGCTATACATTCAAGAAGACGAAATGACTTCTTTAGAAGACATATAATCCACTGCTTCTGCCTGGTTCATCAAAATACACACATTCCATCAATTTGTCTGAAAACCATTCGATATTACCCGAATGCACCTTAGATAATATTTATTTGTTACAAGCTTTTCTTTTTATTTGTAACAGATTAATTATACAGTTACATCCAACAATGGCTGCCAAGCAAAATCAAATGCGGTAGCATTTGATTGCCTAACAAAAATAATTAAGCTTTTAACCAGATTAGTATAATTTGACTGGGCTATATGTATAAGGTTCAGCACCCACTGGTGGCACGGCACGACAAGGGATTTTTGTAATACAGATGATTTCGAATCTAATTTAACACTATTAACACTCACATTGCATTGAAATGCCTACTTTGGTATCCTTCGGCACGTTCTGGCATGACGAATTGTGAACGCTAACCATGATAAAATAAGATCTCAAATCATTTGCGCTTACTAAAATCACTTGTCGTGCCATGCCGCCAGTGAATGACGGCCGTAACTTAAATTATCACCAACAATAGTAAAGAAAAATTCTCAAGAATATAACAATGGTGTGAAAAGAAATATAAAATTTCAATTTATAATATTATTATCATATTATCTTTATCACTATAGGTATTAGAAGATCCATACTAATACATATTATAAATGCGAAAGAACTTTGTGTGTTATGCCTTCGCGGCTAAACCGCTGGGCAATTGTGATGAAAAATATGGAGATAGTTTGAAACCTGGGGACATCGTCTTTCAGGCGCCTTCTGACTGTGTCCGTTGATATCTAAAACAAAGAAATTTTTGTCAATTTCAATACATACACAGGATTCTTTGTTAAGAGCTTAACTTATCTACATTCGCGATTTATTTGCCAAAAATCGTAAACAAAAAATGACTTTAGGGAAAAATAACTTTAAATCCTACATAATAAAGTTTAGTTTACGCTAAAACTGTAACTTTTTCAATAGTGCTAGTCACTCTGAAATCAACTTAATTGCCATTAACATAAATTTGATATTTGTTTAACTTCAAATAATATTAATTTGAAACAAGTTTGAATAAACTTTAAATTAGTATGAGACGGTTAAAAAAATATTCTACAAAATATAAACATACACAAATAAACAATCTGCCGAATTGACAACTTCCACCTTTGTTGAGGTAGGTTGTAAAGAACTGAACCGCAACGAGCGGTGCCTTTGTGTCGCGCGCGATTATATCGCGTGTCGCGCCTGTTTGTAGGAGCATTTACTCAGGACGCACACTTAGCTAGTAGGTAGGTATTATTTTAATCAATTTTGTTATTCACTTTTAAAGGAAACTAGGTTTTATGTTAGTGATGAATAAGTTAAGGTGATAGGTAAGTGTGATTATTACAATCTACACATGGACTCACGCTGTACGAAGTTGAGGTTACTCGTGTGCTTAAAAAAGGATCGGCAGAGTGGATCGGCGGTGATGAGCTATGCTTCCGCTTTCTTCCCACCGCCGAAGCCAGAAGTAAACTGTTTTTTTCTGGAACGAAACAAATAGCTGTAGTTTATTTGCCCATTATTATTACTCAATCACTATAGGCAGAGAGAACCTTGATTTTAAGCCATTTTTACATGTAATTTTCACACACACACACACACACTGACACTTTAAAGCCCTTTTTTTATTTCTTTATGCCTGTTCGTTACAATTTCTTTGTATTGTGTTATGTGTAGCCTATGTAATCTTCTTTCGTATTACTTTCTAAAACATTAACTTACTGAAATCAAACTGGCATGTTTTCAATATACAAAATTCTTTCTATCTCTAAAACCCGTGGACCGATTTACATAATTCAAACGGGAATATCAGTTTTAAACATAATCCTCTCATTTGACACTAAAATCACGCAAACATTCCTATAAACGAAAAGCCACGTTTTCAAGTTACGTAATTATTCTACCTATAATTTTTCTTCGCATTAAAATTCTCAAAAATTCCTGTCAGATACATACTAATAATAAAAACAAGTTGGAAAGCTAATTAGAACATTACAAAATATTTAAATCGAATTAGAAATTCAAATCTAGTAAGATTTGAATTTCTAATTCGATTTAAATATTTTAGCGTAACTACATATTACTTACCTACTGTTTTACTGAGTACAGTAAAACAGTAGGTAATATGTAGTTACGCTAGTAGTTTATAATAAGTCGATGGTTAATAGTCGGTATCAACTTGTGCCCTGGAGCGCGGATAGGGTCCTATATAACTATCGTATTATATTCCTATACTATCACTTTTATACTATATAATCATTCACTATTCGCACGCCCGGTGTTCGTTACAGTGCTTAATTGCGTAGGTATTTAGGGTAGGTAGGTAGGGAACAATTAGTTGAAATAGAATATTTTAACCATAAAAATAATGAAATCGAAAAAATCCGATCATATAGTAAAGCAATTAATGGCTCAATTCCTCAAGGAAGTGTCATAGGATGCCTCTTATTTTTACTTTATATTAATGACCTACCTAAGACCATAGAAGGGCCACGTGTCTTATTTGCGGACGATATATCCATATTGGTCTCTTCCCAAAACAATGAAAATATAGGAGAAATTCTCAATTCCATACTTACTAAAACATGCAACTGTATGAACAATCATAACCTCGAGATAAACTACTCCAAAACCAAATTAATAACTTTCCACCCTTACCAAAAAACACCTATAACTTTAGATTTTACTTTCAATGACTCTAAATTAGAAACCATTAACGAATTTACTCTACTAGGACTAGTTATCCATTTATTTCAGGTGTCAAGGCCCATATAAAACACATACAATACAATAAACACACACACACAGACACATAAACTGACAGACATATAAACTGGAAATCACACATACAGAAAACTCACTCAAAAATTTCTAAATTCTCTTAAGCCCTTTCGTGACATAAAAAAGACCACCAATTTACAAACAGCTCTCACCACCTATTATGCTTAGATGATAGAATCCTGGTTAACATTGAGCAAACAGAAAGTTGTAAACCTTTCTTTCAAAAACATAATATTTGAACCCTTCCCTGTATATTTTAGAAACATGCAAATTTGACCGGAAACATCAAGAGTTATATTCAAAACGTGAAGACATTCAGACACGCTATCTATTCAGACAAGTTCTCAACTAAAAATGCACTCTACAAGTCCCTATGTAATGTCCATTAAATTATATAATGAACTACCCGCACTAATAAAAAAAGAAGAGAAAATTAACACATTTTTAAAAAAACTTTGACAATTCTTGCTGAATAAAAGCTACTATATAAAAATTGTGCTTATAAAACTTGACATTGTATAAAAATTACCTTCTGAACTAATTTATTGACATATAAACATTTCTACACCGGCGACGGTAGTATATGTGAAACTTTTAATATTAAGATCCTAATGTACTTACCATATACTCAGAAATTATTATTATTATTAAATTATTATTACTACTCGGTAAACAAATATCTAAGTGATAGACTTAAGTCAGAACTTAAGAAGAACTTGATACTTTAAATTTTATTTATTTATTACTAGCAGCGCCAACAGACAGACACACTTTCGCATTTATAATATTAGTATGGATTATTACATCTCTTAATATTTATATTTATTGTTTATATTTTATATAGAAGCTATTAGTTTATCTCTAAAAATACCTACATCATTATTACCTATAATATAGTAGTTTGTTATGTAATGTTATAAAATTAACAAATGCATCCTCTCTCCTAACTCACTTATTTTGCTGTGCCCGACAGGGTCCATATGATCTAACTATAAGTTTACCACCTAAGAATGCCTACATGTGGAATGCAATAAAAGTATTGAGTATTTACTTTAAAATCCCATCACTACCTACTGGAATAACTTTTGTTTAGAATGTCCCATGACAATGCAATCAAAAACAATAGATCATCGAATTTTGTTTACGTAGGTATAAATCTGAATATAAACTTTCTGTTACTTATCCTACATTTTGATGACGCTTGGAACAGCGGGCACTCATTAGGAAAGAACACAAAGAAGATACCTACTTATCCCTTCTGTTAATTTTAAAATTCTATAGAAAAACACCATTGACACTATTTTTCAATACTTACTAACCTTTATAAAATGATAATTACAAAAAATATTACTCACCGATATGCCCGTCTGCCGACAAATATCAATCTCGTCATCCACTCAATCGAAGGGCTATGATACCTTTCAATTTGCGTCGATAAGCATATGCATTCGATAATAAGACAAACTTGTAAAATAATTAAAACACAACCGACTGAATAGAATAGAATAGAATAGAATAGAATAGAATTTTATTTCGCAAATATGGGTAATACATAGTTCTTAAGATTATACATATATTTAGTCCAGCCACATTTTACCAATCGGCATGCAAACATTTAAATTATTATTTTTATCATTAAGTATTATTAAAACTTATTTAGATCAATTCATGTCAAATCAAAAATCAAACATGTCATTACTATTACAAATATCAAACAAATAATTATTATAATTCCAAAATCAAAATGTCAGTAATATAAATGTCAAAGATCAAAATGTCAAAAATTAAAAATATGTCATACATAAAAATTTCAAAAATCAAGATGTCACTAATAAAAAAAAAATAAAACTGAACCGACACGAACACGACTCCACCTGACGTAATGAATAAACGTCAAACGAACGATGTCAAATTGTCAATGTCATGAGTGACATTAGCGTGGGTGTGGCTTATTCCTAGTGAGACATGATAATTGGCTGCCAATTATTAGTATGTGCAACCATTGGGCAATATTAGAAACGTTGAAAACTCCACCAATCAAACCAAGAGTACTTTCTTTCTAACACTATACGGCGCGTCGTAGTTATAGATATGTATAGAGTTTACATCGATGTGCTGCCGTCTGTACATCTATACTAATATTATAAAGAGGTAAAGTTTCTGAGGTTATCTCTGAATCTACTGAACCGATTTTGAAAATTCTTTTACCAATAATAAGCCACATTATTGGTGAGTGTCATAGGCTATATATTATTATTTATATACATGAATATCTTAGAAGATATCATAGATTTAAAAAGCGGGAGCGGAGCGGTTGGCGGGGCGGGCGGTGCGACGTTCGCCGGGTCAGCTAGTTTGTTATACGAACATACCTTCAATAGTGTTGACACAGGACTGACAGGTCATGCCGATGACTGACAGCACCACTTCCTGCTCGTCCACCTCGCTGTTTCCAGACGACATGTCTATTAACGTGTCTGTTGGGATTTCTTTTGGTAGTAGGGTTCTGGAATAAAAGAAAACTTGCCGTTAGAAATATTCTGATGATTTTGTTGAGGACAGCGCCATCTGTGCACATCGGGAAGAACTACGAGGGCCTCGCGTCGAAACATTCAACATCTTGAACACACTGCGCACGCGACACTAGCCAAGCAGCAAACTACGTAGTTCATCCAACAACGACGAGATGGCGCTGAACCACGGATATATAACTGACGACGAGCTCCATACGAGCGCTTGCTTCTCTTACCACTGCCGCGACCACAAAACACGAACTGAAGTCTATCCTGTGTGCTTTTTTGTAAATCTAAATAAATTCCTTTCACTAGAAGAATAAACCAGTCACTTTGGTCATCATACCTGATTTGCAAAACCCTATAAAATAAGGAACACACCTTAACAATTTGTTATACTTACAGTGTGATTAATCATAATATGAATATACTAGCAGTGTCCCGCGGTTTCGCCCGCATAAGTGTTGATCCCGTGGGAATATCGGGATAAAAACTATCCTATGTCCTTCCCCGGGATGCAATGCAATCTACCTCCCTACCTACCTATTTTATCGAAATCCGTTCAGTGGTTTAGGCGGATACAGACAGACAGTTACTTTAGAATTTATAATATTAGTATGGATTCTTGTTAATGTTGTGTTTCTGAACTGTTCTTATGGAGGTCTAGTGCGAGTAGATCAAACAGAATGAGTAGACCAACACCTTCAATGTTCGTCAATTTAAGAAACCTAGAAATAATTTTATTTAACGTCGTTTTTATGTTGGTCTTTTGACAGTAGACCAAGTAGACCAAGTAGACTGACCTAGTTTCGTGCTTCGTGGTGTCACTGGGCACCTATAGTTCGACTTTTAATTAGTTCCAGTAAAATGACACTTCATAATAACTCATTTCGGACTGAGTTTAGAGATATGCATCTCAAATAAGTTTCATTTGTGACACTATTCTGTACTAAAAACAAGAAAAAGAAAAACTCGCCAATTTCAGTCATTTAAGTAACACGTAGGCTGTCATTTTACTGCAGCTAATTAAAAGTCCGACTGTAGAAGACCATGTCTTCTATATGAGACCTAGTAGCCACATCTACGTTGGTACGCGGCTCATACATATCGTATGGCGTTTCCTACTTATTATTACAAAGATTGAGAAGACGAATTGCAGTGTGTCTCAACTGTTCTTATACACGTCTTCTTATACAAGCAGAATGAGTAGATCAACGCTTTAAATGTTCGTCTAATAAGTGCCCTTGTCAAATATTATTATTATTATAATTATTATTTCCTTTATTTCATTACGAGTACATACATATAAATTATATTTTTAAATATTAGGATATAAAAACATTTAAAAATAGTAGCCCACCGGTATCGGGAACAGGGTCCAAGCTACCGGCGGTCAGGGCTCCAGAGAGAGGAACCTCCTAACAATGCGGGCCGTGTCCAGAAGTACCGCTTTCTGAATCAAGCCCTTGATCCAGCTGCCGAACGAGAGCCTTCTTAGATGTTGGTCCAGGCTCTTGGCTATTAACCCATTGGCTGTCACGACTATCGGCACAATGAACGCCGAGTCTAATATAATAAAAATAATAATTATTATTATTTATATTATTATCCCTTTTAGTCTGTGCTAAATAAATGTATTTTCTTTCTTTAAAGATCACGCTAAACCACCTATTCAATACTGGTCTATTGCGAGTATGACAGAGTACACCAAATAAACTGACCTAGTTTCGTGCTCGGTGGTGTCACTGGGCACCTCGAAGCCCATGTCTTCTATATGAGACCGGATAGCCTCCTCAGAGATGGTGCGCGGCTCATATCTGAAGTAGCCTGCGTTTTCTGATAGTTCCACCTGGAAAATTAAACAGATGATACAATAATCAGCTTTGAATGTAGATGTAACTAATATTTTTGTGATGTAACTAATATTTTTGTAAAACTATAATTTAAAAGAGTGTCCATGGAGTTTCTTGCCCGTTCTTCTCCATAGGTACCTACGCTTTGGAATGGGCAACTAGCTTCATATCTTCTGACTGACCGACTTTTTGACAATTCAAAAGTGCCTGTAAATGGTTTAATTGAAATAAATGTTTTGAGTTTGAGTTTGAGTTTGAATGTTCCCACTGCTGGGACACAGGCCTCCATTCTTCGAGAGGGAGTAGGCTGTAATCCACCACGCTTACCCAGTGCGGGTTGGTAGATATCACAAATGTCTTAAAATTTTTCCTTATAGGACAATATGTCGGTTTCCTGACGACGTTTTGCTTAACCGTTTTAGGGCAGTGGTGGTGAAATAATTTACACAAAGTAAAGTGCCTACTTTGCTTCGACCTCGACCTACAACTCCTAAGTCGGGGCCGTTACCACTGGGCCAGCAGTGCTCACAACACAATGGATGGATGAAGATCAGAGTTGATAATTCCTTCGTTTATCCGATCTTAAACTTCGTTTGTCCGAGGTTAAACTACGCTTGCTGCGGTTGGTCCGTGGTTGTGTGACCATCTTTACTTAGCAAGACTATTCAAGACCCCTCCGTGCCTCGGAAAATACATTTACTGATTCTAATGATTATGATTATCTGAATACTTTTTACGTTCGCGAATCATATTTAGATCAACATACAATCTGACACTGACCTACAAATTGAAAAAAAAAACTTAAGAAAATTTGAATTTCGCGGGCTACCCTTCCTCCTTTTAGGGTTCCGTACCTAAAAAGGAAAAAAACGGAACCCTTCTAGGATCCCTTTGTTGCCCGTCCGTCCGTCTGTCTGTCAAGACCCTTTATCTCGGCAACGCGTGGAGGTTTTGATTTGAAATTAAAACCACATGCTCTGGTCCCTTGAAGCTGTGAAAAATCAAACTTCGAAGTTAACGTAAAAAAAAAAGATAAGTACGGCTGTATAACCCGCAAAAAACGTATATTTCGACATTCTCAAGGGAATCAAAATTTATAGGGTCGCCGATCGAGAGAAGTAGACCAAGATATCAAACTATATCAATTAGTAACACATTGTTATCCAAGACCTAGTTTTTACGATCACTAATAGATTATCGTAGTAAACAATATCATTGGATTAATAAAATTGAGTGCGCTTGATAACAGTGATAGTGATAAGAGTTTACAATATAATGGAGTTGTGTGTAATAGTTTTTTTTTTTCATGATGGGATATCATCAAATGACCCCTCCCGCTCTGGGTGGAGCGGAAGGGAGTGTAGACTCTTACTGACTAAAACCCACCCGTGTGCCTTCCTTAGCCCTTTATGTTATGGGTCAGCGGTAACCCTTTCGGACAATCCCGCTGACCCGGCAGGCTTCGGCCCAAACGGGCCCCTTCAATTGCTGCTGACATCTCTTTGAAGCGCGCGTGGAACACGTACGCAGGCCCGCTCGTATATCAGCCTTTAACAATCTTAATGCAGGACAAAAACCTCTTCTCACACAGAGAAGGAAATCATCGAGTTCAAAGCCCAAACTGCGGCCAAGAAGCTGGGCATTCTTAATAGGGTGAAGCGATACTTTACGCCCGGACAGCTTTTAACCCTTTACAAAGCACAAGTCCGATCCTGCATGGAGTATTGCAGCCACCTTTGGGATGGCTCAGCGAAATACCAACTTGCCGCGCTTGACTCGGTGGAACGCAGAGCTAAGAGGCTCATTGGCGACGTAAAACTGGTGGATGCCAAGCTTCACAGCTTGGCTCATCGCCGCAAGGTTGCCTGCTTGTCGGTCTTCTACAGATTGTACTTCGGTGAGTGTGCCCAAGAACTCCACCTCATTCCACCAGCCCCCTTCTACCTTCGGACATCCAGACACACTGCAAGTTACCATCCCTACCTAGTTGCTATTGCACCAATTCGCACTAAGCGTTTTCAAATGTCCTTTATAATGCGCACAGCATAAGAGTGGAACTCTCTACCTGCGTTTGTTTCCGAGTGCATACAACCCGAATCTCTTCAAGGTAAGAGTGAACAGGCTTCTTCTGGGTGAGCTCACTCCATCGTAGACTTTGTCTCTGTCATCTCTGACCTAGACTAGAGTCAAACCCATTTCAAAAAAAAAAGGAAGATAAATTGATCACCACGGTTGCTCACTATACGTGTTCAAACTCAAACTCTATAAAGCATTTATCCTACTAATGTAATAAACTAGCAGCGCCCCGCGGTTCCACCCGCTTAATTGGCGATCCCATGGGAATATCAGGATAAAAACTATCCTATGTCCTTTCCCGGGACTCAAACTATTTCTATATCAAATTTCATCTAAATCGGTTCAGCGGTGTAAGCGTGAAGAGGTAACAGACAGACAGACAGACACACTTTCGTATTTATAATATTACTAGCTGACCCGGCAGACGTTGTCCTGTTTTTGATTCGAAGGCACGTGGCGCCATCTATTATCATAATAACGTTATTGTTGTTTTCCTCGGGAACCTATGTCTGTTTCTGTACACCTGACAACGTATCGCAAAATTTCAGGATGATCGGTACAAACAAACTTACTGTCGCATTGTTCGTTACTCAATCAAGTATAAAATCAGAAATGAAACTATCCGGAAATGTCCCGGAGTTACCAACATAGCTTGCACAGTAAGCAAACTGGAAATGACAGTGGGGTGGTCATGTTTGTCAAAGGACCGATGGCCGGTGGAGCAGACGGATCCCGGAACGGAGACCGCGTATCGGCAAGCAAGCGTAACGTAAGGGCAGAATAGGAGGTGGAGCATAATTTGCGACACAGTTCCACATCCACACCCTACTGCCGTTCAGTCGAAGTAGCCCCACTTTACCAGGTTGGAGTTACATCTTCCCCACTTGTGTTTAGACGGTTCAGGGACTTCCAAGTGGACCACGGATGGTTACACTCTGCAGGGAGGGGCTCCTTTGGTGGTAGATAGAAAGTAGGAAGGAGAAGAGTATCCCGCCACAGTTTACAACAGACGTCAACCGGGTTTCCTGGTAGAGACGGTGTTGATTACAAGCTGTGCCTACTTTTTAGCCGAGTTACCTCTGCGCTGCCACCGACAACACCGTGGAAGTGGCGATGTTTTGGGCAAACAAGATCTGAAATACAGTCGTGCCAGCGAGACGGAGAAGAACTCAGCTGTATTCGTTGTAACAGTAAATGGAAGTCCAGTTGTACCTTTTTTTTTAACGTTGAGAAATGCTCAAAATACATCAGAAAAACGCATACTTACATACTTTTTTTTATCGTGGAGAAATGCTCATGCATACTGCACTACCACGGGGAGATAGTGCAGTTATGTGGGACTCTAACCCACTAAAACTCCACGGTGTCCTCCTCTGCCGCTTACGGCGGGAACACGGGCACGCGTTAGCACTCATCCGTGAACCCGCCGCGGCTGTCCGTTGCCGGACCCTCCTCTGGGGAGTACTCCCCATCACCGGCGCACTAGAACACATAGCACGCCGTGACCACCCCAGGGACCAAACCAGCACATGGGCGCCAGACGACCCCGTGTCTGGGCACCCTTGCTCCCCCTGCGACGGGTCAGGTCATTGGCCCCGCCGCCTGCCAATTTTCGGCTGCAGAGGATAGGGAGAGTGGCCAAGTCCAGCTGTACCTCACCTTAACATATTCAATGCCAGGCAGCTCCCTGACTGAACCCTCGATGCTGCGCACACACGACTGGCATGTCATGCCATTGATAGCCACTCGAACTGCTACCACCTCCGAACTGGACTCTCTGTGGACAAGAGAAGGGTTGTGGTTAGTTATGAAGACTTACTGTTTTAAGCTAATGATTATACAAAGTGGGAGAGGTATCGATGCGCAACCTGATGACCAATTCTCGAAATTAAAAACGTTTAAAATGTAGTTGCAATCTCATCTCAGCGACAGTTAATGTCAAAAACTTGTCAAGAATGTAGTGTTATTTGAGTGTTCAGGTGGAGATCCATAGACGACTCGCGCCTTGGAGTGTAAATGTGGTGCTGTTCCACAAACGATGGGACACTTAATATCGTGTCCTGCGTGTCCTGTCAGCTGCACGTTACAGGAACTGATGGACGCTGGTGATGGCGTCAAAGCCTCTCTATTACGATGGATCCAATACATGATTCTGGACTACCCTGAGTCGAGAATATCAGTCGGTTATTTAAAAAAAAAAAGCTGTTCCATACATTTAGACCGCGTATGTGTTGCACTTTTGTAGGGAACAACAGTTAAAAATATGAAAAAAAAATTGCAGAGAAAAAATATTTTTGTTTTATCATGATCAGACATCGATTGCCATCAAGTCTTTGAAGTTCCGCCCCATAATTTAATTTGACCCGAGATGACGCGTCGTACCGTCATTGTCATTATCATTGCGGTAAATACATTAATAGTGTAAAATCAAATTTTATTGTGGTTATTGTTTACAGGTCGTGTTAGGTTACTAAACGACGAAACCAGAGACACATTATCTTGAGCAGAAAAAAAGTTTCGTATCAGTTATCTAAGTGTGGAAGTGACTCTACAAGCGAGGTAATAGCGTAACACACTAACAGTAGGAACCTCCAACAACATTCATTGCGATAGTAACGTTGCTGAGCAGACAAATTTTTCGAACATGTAAAGTAATGGCTTATCGATATCCGATAAAATGATTGAGATTGTAAATGATAGTGTAAATTACGGAATTAGGGTGCAGTTTGTATAGCCGTGTACTGCAATAGTTATCGAAAGTCTTTTGTATAATACACTAATTATACAGGTTGATTTTTTTACCGGTTCCAAATTTTTACAGGGTGTTTTACCCATGAATATGAACAACTTTCACTATGGGACCAACTCTGAAAACACGAAAAAAAATCCGCTGTTTCATACAAAAGTTCAATACCTACATGACAAAAATGTATGTAACAATTCAAAATTCAAATTCCTGTAAAAATTTGGAACCGGTAAATAATCACCCTGTATGTGAAGACGTATTCCATTCAATAGGAGGGAACATAGAAGATATTTAGATAAAAAATAATGACTAACACAACACAAATAGAACACGTATGCCGCAAAAAAACCGCAAAGAAAAAACGTTCAGATAATCAATAACCACGTAAGATATATTCTAAGACGCAAACAATGCAATTAATGGCGTATTAAGCCACGTAGACAATAATCTTTAAGGCGTTTATATAGGGTCATTGGTAAAACTTTAAAAACCTCTTATAATTTCATTATGAACAACTTTTACTATGGGACCAAACCTGAAATCGTGAAAAAAAAAATTAGCTGTTCCCGACATTTATGTTCTTATAACTCGTCAAAATGTAGGGAACAGCTGATTTTTTTTTTCGCACAGACGCCAGCATATCAAGCTACCCGAAACTGTAAAATTTTTCCAATCAACTTTGAACCTTATGCTTTAGCGATAAAGTTGAAAATCTATTAAAGAAATTTGACAGATTGTAGTAGCTTGATGTGCTGGCATCTGTACTAGTTACTCCTCTGCCTGACCCTTCTGGGAATACAGGCAGCTAGCTGTCTGAAGAATAGCGATCGTCTATTTCATTAAAACTGTCAAAAAGAAAAAGCGGATCAAACCGGAATGAGAAAGTTTATAGTGGATCACTACATAGTATAAAACAAAGTCGCTTTCTCTGTCCCTATGTCCCTATGTCCCTTTGTATGCTTAAATCTTTGAAACTACGCAACGGATTTTGATGCGGTTTTTTTTAATAGATAGAGTGATTCAAGAGGAAGGTTTATATGTATAATAATAATAATGTTTCCGTGCGAAGCCGGGGCGGGTCGCTAGTCACTAACATAGTATAAAACAAAGTCGCTTTCTCTGTCCCTATGTCCCTTTGTCCCTTTGTATGCTTAAATCTTTGAAACTACGCAACGGATTTTGATGCGGTTTTTTTTAATAGATAGAGTGATTCAAGAGGAAGGTTTATATGTATAATAACATCCATTAAATAGTGGAGAAGTACTGTTATTTTTGAGGTTTCTAATGTGATGTCGTAAATAATTACATTTTTTCCGCTTACATTGCAAACGCAGGCTGAACCCTACGAGTTTTATCAAAATAATGTACTAAGTATTGTACACATTGAAAAGGTCTACAGAAAAGTCCGTGATGGTATATGTCTATCTCTTATGGATAACCCACAATAACTTTTTTGTCGTTTACTTTTTACGACAAATAATGGCTAATTTTCGAAGCGATTTTAACCAATACAGCATTAATCCTTAACCAATAAAATACCTTGAATACATTGTTCATTTAATATAGATCTATATGGCCCTTTACACCGTATGATTTAAGTGAATATTTTCGAAGATATTACAGATTTAAAAATTGCGGGACGTAGCGTTTGCGGCGGTACCGGCCGGCCGCCCGCCCGGTGCGGCAAGAGCGTGCCTATAAAAAAGCCGGAGCGGGCCGCTATGTTTTTATATACAACGTTCACAGTTTTTCTGTAGTGTATTTAGTATCAGCATTGCACCCGTGCGAAGCCGGGGCGGGTCGCTAGTATAGTATAAAACAAAGTCGCTTTCTCTGTCCCTATGTCCCTTTGTATGCTTAAATCTTTGAAACTACGCAACGGATTTTGATGCGGTTTTTTTTAATAGATAGAGTGATTCAAGAGGAAGGTTTATATGTATAATAACATCCATTAAATAGTGGAGAAGTACTGTTATATTTGAGGTTTCTAATGTGATGTCGTAAATAATTTCATTTTTTCCGCTTACATTGCAAACGCAGGCTGAACCCTACGAGTTTTATCAAAATAATGTACTAAATATTGTACACATTGAAAAGGTCTACAGAAAAGTCCGTGATGGTATATGTCTATCTCTTATGGATAACCCACAATAACTTTTTTTTGTCATTTACTTTTTACGACAAATAATGGCTAATTTTCGAAGCGATTTTAACCAATACAGCATTAATCCTTAACCAATTAAATACCTTGAATACATTGTTCATTTAATATAGATCTATATGGCCTTTTACACCGTATGATTTAAGTGAATATTTTCGAAGATATTACAGATTTAAAAATTGCGGGACGTAGCGTTTGCGGCGGTACCGGCCGGCCGCCCGGTGCGGTAAGAGCGTGCCTATAAAAAAGCCGGAGCGGGCCGCTATGTTTTTATATACAACGTTCACAGTTTTTCTGTAGTGTATTTAGTATCAGCATTGCACCCGTGCGAAGCCGGGGCGGGTCGCTAGTAGTGGATAAGACAGAGATTAAAACAGATGACAAACAAGCAGGGGTGGAGGGGGGGGGTTTCAGGGATCAGACCGGAATAACTCAAATTTTCGGGTTCCGGATTTGTGATCAAAGTGTAGCGGTATCTACAACGCCACATGCAAACAACGCGTCATACTGACGTCACGCAAATCCTGCATCGCGCAAGCAGAGTTTACCGCGCAACTAGCATATACAACGGCCCGACACGAATCAACGGGCAGTTGCCCGCCAGACACAACACCCGTCTGGTCGAAGGATCCTCCCTTTTCTATAGAGTATGAGTGAACTTTACACCCTGTTCCTCATACCTCTATAAAAGTTTAGAAGACTCCTACGATAACATTGATTGATGTTCGATACTGTACGGAAGCGTATCGAGTGCTGGTGAATAGCTATACAGATTTGAATGATAAACATAAAGCATTTAGGACAGATTTTACCAACGCCAGATAATATTATCCGAGGAATAATGTTGAATTTTTTACAGTTCTTCCATACAAAATCTGTCATACGTCAATTTTATTCCACGAATAAAAATTATCAATCGATTGAAAAGTAGGCCCTTATTTGAATAAACCATTTCAGGCACTTTTGAATTGTCAAGAAGTCGTTCAGTCAGAAAGATGAAGCTAGTTGCCCATTTCAAAGCGTTATAGGTACAGACGCAAGCACATCAAGCTACCCGAAACTGTCAAATTTTCCCAATCAACTTTGAACCTTATGCTTCAGTGATAAAGTTGATAATCTATTAAAGAAATTTGACAGATTGTAGTAGCTTGATGTGCTGGCGTCTGTACCTATGGAGAAGAACGGGCAATTATTTTATTTTATTTATTGAGGGATAATAAACAACTACAACAACATAAGTTTAACAAAGGTATAGGAAGCAATGTTGCAGTCCACTACATTATCCGCAGATCACAGGTTGCCACTAGACAAGCATTACCAAAATTAAAATTAATTAATTACTGATAATGTACGCTAGCAAATGCAACCATTTGTAATGGCTACGACATTCTGTTATCAAAACGTTTTTTGTATAAAGGTACAGACGCCAGCACATCAAGCTACACCTAATTGTCAGATTTTCCCAATCAACTTTGAACCTTAAGCTTTAGCGATAAAGTTGAAAATCTATTAAAGAAATCTGACATATTGTGGTAGGTTGATGTGCTGGCGTCCATACAATAAAAATAACAACTTTATAAATTAACAAAACGATGTTTTTTTTTTCCAGAAAACAATACAAAAATAATCAAATAAACACCTGCATTTTTCAATAAACAACATTGATAACTAATACTATAGAGTACAGTTAACAATATAAATGTTTGGCCAGACTGTCAGCGCGAGCGCGGGTACCGGTGAAAAACACCATAAAAAAAAGATGAAGTCGGTTAAAAACAGATTTTCTCATCTGTTACTTCAAGTAACGAACTACTAGCAGTCGCTGAAACCTAAAATATCCATCAAATGTTTTTTTTTCTTCACTAGCTTCCGCCCACGGCTTCGCCCGCAAGGTATATCGATAAAAACTATCCTATGTCCTTCTCCGGGATGCAATCTATCTCTCTGCCATATTTTATCGAAATCCGTTCAGTGGTTTAGGCGTGAAAAGGTAACAGACAGACAGACAGTTACTTTCGAATTTATAATATTAGTATGGATATTTAGATATCGACAGCAGTTTCGCTAGCTAATTTAATTTGACCCTGCATAAACGAAGTAACGTCACCTGCTACGATACTTGCATACTCCTTTTTATAAGGATCGTAGCAAGTGACGTTCTGTTTATGCCTACCCCGTGCCCTGAGTTTATACACGTGATGTTACATTTATCTTGAAGCTACATAACTAGTCTTTGTGTCTAATAACAATTAGCACAAATATTTTATTAAGTATTTCCTTTATCTTCAAAACGATTAAATAATGAGACAAGTCTAATTAGCTATTTTCCGATTAGACACGCATACGGAAAATCATGAAATGAGGTAATTAGTTATGGTCATTTCACGCCTAGATAATTTTTACGATCGCCTTTAGTTTTACCGGTAAAATAAACTCCACTTGTGGTGATACTTAACTGTACATCCAGGGAAGTTAATGGTTAAGCAAATTGACCAACTTTAATGGTCCGTATATTCAAATCCAAAAATTCGACAGACATGTCGGAGACATGTCGTCGCTCGCATGACGATGATGGTGATGATGTCTTATGTCATTTCTTAGCTGATTTGAGTTGGGACAACTGCATTGTTCTATTAATGATTCTTTACATTTTGTTGCCTTTCAAAATGGTTATATTTTGAGACCCAAATAACATAGAGGTACGACGGTTAGTGACAAATGTAAAGAATCACGAATGGAGGAGTGTGGTTGTCCTGACTCAGATCAGCTAAAAATGAGAAAAAAATGAGAGGATTTTTAGTCATGCGAGCGACGATGTGACACCTACCAACCCGACTGGACCTGCATGGTAGATTACAGCCCACTGCCTCTCGAAGACAGGAGGCCTGCGTCCCACATAATAGACTGATTCAAATCACAGAGCTGTCGTTTTTGACAGTTGTACAGACGCCAGCACATCAAGCTACCCGAAACTGTCAAATTTTCCCAATCAACTTTGAACCTTATGCTTTAGCGATAAAGTTGAAAATCTATTAAAGAAAATTGACAGATTGTAGTAGCTTGATGTGCTGGCGTCTACGCGTCTGTACAAAGTGGTTATAACGCAGCATATTGACGTAGTGGCATGGGTATTTGCCCTGAATGTACGTGGGGCGCGTATTTTTATTTTGCTTACGGGTGGGAAAATCGATTAATTTGACCTTGTCAAGCTTTGAAAGAAAGAAAGACATCATCATCTGCCTGCCTTTTCCCAACTATGCCGGGGTCGGCTTCCAGTCTAACCGGATGCAGCTGAATACCAGTATTTTACATGGACGACTGCCTATCTGACCTCCACAACCCAGTTACTGGGTAATACGATACCCCTTGGTAAGACTGGTTGTCAGACTTTCGGGCTTTTGACTATCCGTAACGACTGTCAAAGATCCACGAATGACAGCCGGGACCAACGGCTTAACGTGCTTACCGAGGCACGGAGGGGTCACGGTATGTAAAGATGGTCACCCATCCACAGACCAACCGCGGCAAGCATAGCTTAACCTGAGCGATCGACCTGTGCGGCTGTTATTATTTAGCCACGGACCCCTCTAAAGAAAGAAAGAAAGAAAATACATTTATTTGCGGCAAACATGACGCATAAAAGAACATAAACACAAAAAAAAACAAGTTGAGGGAATCCATGCGTCACATCACATCACATTTTGAGATAAGACCTCTGACAGTTTCTATTCAACATAACGATAATACAATAATGTTTAAAACCTTTATCAGTGATATCAATTTCTAAACACATCCGAAAAGATTAGCTCCCAAACGTATGATGTAATCTAATCATCTACCTGCCTTTCAGTCTAACCAAATGGAGCTGAATACCGATATTTTAGATCGAGCGACTGCCTATCTGACCTCCACAACCCAGTCACTAGGTAAGACGATACTCCTTGTTAAGACTAGATGTCAGACTTTTGACGACCCCTAACGACTGGCAAAGATCCGCGAATAACAGCCGGGACCAACGGTATAACGTGCTTTCCGAGGCACGGAGGGGTCACAGTATGTAAAGATGGTCACCCATCCACAGACCAACCGCGGCAAGCGTAGCTTAGCCTTATCGATCGACCTGTGCAGCTGTTATTATTTAGTCACGGGCCCCTCGCATACTAAAAATTATAATCTATTCAATTAGTATTATCTATTCTAATAACAAAAAAAAAAAATTATGTTGTAATCTAAGCAAGCAATTTATGTTACAACGAAGATTACGTTAGTTAGTGTGTCAGTTTCAGGGATGATAAGAAGGCCGGTCGATGACCCCTTCACGGTCATCGGTTGAACAATTTGAACTCTGTATCGAGGAGCAGAAGCAAGAGTGAATTGCTTGCGCTTTGAAATACGCGATATTTCTTGATTGAAATTAATAGTGTCCATAGAGTTTCTTAGCCGTTCTCCTCCATAGGTACTGTGTGAAGTGTATTTCTAAGAAATCAAACTTTTATCACACTAATATGGTAAAGGCGAAAGTTTGCGAGTGTGTTTGTATGTTTGTTACTTCTTCACGCACAAACGGCTGAACGGATTTGGATGAAATTTGGCACTGAGATAGTTTTTAACCAGGATTAACACATAGAATACTTTTTATCCCGATATTACCACAGGATTGACACTAAACTTATGAGGGTGAAACCGCGGGGCGTTGCTAGTATTTCATAACAGTTTGAAGATGGGAGAAAGAAGCCCATACTAAGTAAAACCTATGCTACGGGTTTCCTGGTCTCCTTATCTCGAATATATACATATATAAGGTCCTATTAAAATAGATGAACAAACTTTTAGAAATCATTCAGACCACCAAAATAAGGACGATGGTAAAAAATATCAGAAAAACGCATATACAAGAAAAATAATCAGCTAGAACGAAAATACACTAATATGATTTATAATACAATTAATATTTAATTAATATAATACAATTTATTATTTTAGGTCAAAATAAAATCACTTTAATCAGTTTTTTTTTTGCTTGGATATCTTTAGTTAGACGTACTGAGCGCAGTGTTAAAATTTGTCCATCTATTTTAATGGGACCCTGTATAGAGAGTTCTGCTAAGGACATAACAGTAGCAGGGGAGCGCTTAGTGAACAATATAAAATTTTTATCAATGAAAAATTTTGTCGATGAGAATTCCTGTCGGTCACAGGACTTGTACTTAAAATAAATATAATTATCGTTGTGACTTAACTTTACCATAATCTAATTACTCATTAGTTCATTACACAAAAATAAATAAATAAAACAATAGGTAAGCGTCTTTTTCGCGAAAACATTCACAAAATTAGTCGACGTAATTATGTGCACTACTGTGAAGAAGTGTGTCAAGGGCACGAGTTAGGCTAGCACTAGATATGCAAAAAAAAGAATTAGATTTCGTTGCGACGCGACGGGGTGGGGGGAGGGCACGCGTCGCCTGCGCCGCCCGCTCGCCGACAAAGGGATATCACGTTACTTTAAAGTATTGTTTATTTATTTTAATTTCATTGATGCGATGTTATGATCCGTGACCTCGGCAAATGACCGCTGCGCGACAGTTCTTTAAGTACAGGTTGCTCCAAAATGCTATTTTAGAAAACTTTAAATAAATCCGCAAATAATAACGTTTAATGGAAACATAATTTCTTCATGAAATGAAAATGTGAAAACGTATATGTGTGTTAAATTAATGTCATCATTGTACCGCCACGCTGTATAAATTATGCAGAAAGTCTTGTGAGTCTGTGTTGTGGTTTCTAGTGTTTATTTTGATTTAAAAGAGTGTCCGTGTCTCTGTGGAGTTTCTTGTCCGTTCTTCTCCATCAACCATTTGGAACCGTGCACCTACCATCTAACGTTTCATAAGTGCCCCATGTAGATTTGTGTGAAATAAAATTTCCTAATTTTGATTTTGAAACAAGAATTCTAAAGGGGCTGGGCTGTTCTTTTATTACGTGAGACGATTTGAGGGGGGAGGGGTCCGAACAAGTCTTATTTTTTCATACCTGTGGGTAGTTCTTACGTAAGATCTCAAAAGTAAGCAGTTTTTTTTGCTGCTTTATCTTTGAAATTTTGGTAGATACCTACTGATCTCACGTAAGTACGTAAGATTGAAAGGGGCGGAGGGGGATCATCCAAGTCTATTTTTCTTATATAGGGGGTCAGAAAGTGGTTAAAATTGTCTTACGTAATAAATGATCGAAAACAGGTTTACAGTACCCGGCGATAAATATTGCACATCGACCTATTCGATCCTATCGATTTTATACAAATAATAAAAATAATTATCAAAAGAAGCAAATCATAATTGTTTTAACAGCTCCTAATAGATACCGGAGGACTGTTTGTATTTCGTGCGACAGAGATAACGCTCTACGAAGCCGAAATTAGCCAATTGTCTCTTTCCAAAGGTCGATGTCCAATATTTATCGCCGGGTACTGTACTTACTGAAGTAAAAGTAAATGGCAGATTGTACGACTAAATAACATAACATCACGCCTGTAAGCCCCAAAGGGGTAGGCAGAGTTGCTATCGTACTTCATTATGAAAAGGACAGAAAATTAATTTTAGTTTAGTCCTGTCAAATTAATCAGCGTCTGACACTACTCTATACAACTATAGACGTGATTATAAAACTGCCTACTAAAGTAACGTCAATTTACGTCAGGCGCTGATTAATTTGACAGGACTAAACTAAAATTTATCTTCTGTGATAGAAAGAAAAGGATGCACTGAACTGAAAAGTTTAGTTTGTGAACAACAGAATCGGCACCGTTATCTTATTACCATTAAGGATGTGGTTTTATTTGCATTTAAAATTATGTATAATATGACGTTTTTCCGAACGGTCAGGGTATGCATTCTGATAGATTTTAAAAACTATGTAGAATAAAATAGAATAATATACACACGAACAAAAACAATCACATTGTGTATTATACATGTATTACGTATTATACATGTTGAACTATTGTGGTCAACATCTATGCTATAATAGTTAAAATTTGTGAGTCTCCCGAAGTCTAAACGCAAGGTTACGCGATGACACTAGTCAATTAGTATGTCACACGGTACTAATTAGTACCGGCCACTAAGATGGGTGACGACACTGTAACGTGGATGACACTTAAACTACCGTTGTCGTAAATATTATGTAGATACCACTAAAACCCGATGCAGACGGCACTAATTCTAGAATGACTCTTAAATGTATTGTACTTCGACAGTCGTCACTATTTCGTAAGCCACTAAAAGTACGCACGGTTACACATCAAGCTATACATAACCAGTATATTAAGCTGACTTGTGATGGTACCGACGCGACGCGACGCCAGCACATCAAGTAACCCGAAACTGTAAAATTTTCCCAATCAATTTTGAGCCTTATTCTTTAGCGATAAAGTTGAAAATCTATTAAAGAAATTTGACAGATTGTAGTAGCTTGATGTGCTGGCGTCGCGTCTGTACGAAAAACCTATACAATGCGAGGTCAGCTACAACTGGAAATGTATAGCTTAATGTGTATCCGTGCATACGTATTCAAATGGTAGTTAAAGTTTCATTCAAGAAAAAGTGCCGTCTGCAATGGTACTTTTAGTGACATAGGAAATGGTACCGTCTGCAGCAGTTCTTTCATGTAAGAAAATTTGTCCATGTACGCTCTTTTAAATCAAGAGTTGTTTTACGAAATATTGGTAACATCGTTGAGTAGAATGTCAACCAAGTTTGTTTTTATATTTTTTGTTTGCTTAATATAAATAAACATAGCACTAAGATTATATTATTTATTTATGAATTTTGTAAGTACTTACTGCATAATATGTGAAATTTGACGCATATGGCCCAATTTATATATTATATTCATTGTTGAAAAAGGTCTTTAACACAAAGAAAAAATAACTTAAACAATATTATTGTCACTTATTTACTTACACAAATTACTTATGTCAGTTTGCTGCCAAAACACTCCGATTATCAGATATTTAAAAGGTCTCTCGATTATTCACACAATTTTTGACACAAAGTAAAAAAATTACGCATAAATTACATTGAACACATTAAATTCTGCGGGAATCACCGAGTAGGCAACACAGACGGTCAAATATAAACTTAACATTGAATTGTCGATAAGATAACTTAACCACAACACCAGTACGTTTGTCATATTCACAAACGTTTCGCATCAAAAAATAAAAAAAACTCAATCACAGACAAAAAATAACGCAATAAAAACAGCATTTCCCGCTTCATTCGCGTTCAAAATTTGAATATTGTGACACAGACAATGCAAAGAGCGCGTTCGGTTTAAGCGCGCGGAGTGCAAACTATTTGTACTTCAACGCACTTACAGCGCTGCGTGCAATAAACGGGTTTAGTTAACGCGTGCTTTTAGCAGCGCTAAAGCGCTTTACGTTTGTTCAATTCTTTGTAGTGTCGTGTGACTTGGTAGTTGGTATAGCAAGTTTATTAGTCATGCATAATGGGATACATTTTAATTGGAATATTTATTGGAATTACGTTGTTACTATTGCATACTGTCTCAATTCAGTAGTTTCCGCTTTTTAGAAATACATTCACAGTTAGTTAACGTTTATCTATCTACTTAGATACCAATAATAAAGCTGACGAGTTTGTTTGAACGCGCTAATCTCTAGAACTACCGGTCGGATTTGAAAAAATGTTTTTGCATTTGATAGCCGAATTCTTGCCGAATGCTATAAGCTATTTAACGTCACGCTAGGACCCTTCCGAGCCGAGCAAAATGAAAAATAACACCAAAAAGAACGCTAAAAACGAAGAAAAAGCGCGGGTGGATGATGCGATGCGACGCGTTGGGTCGGGGACCGAAATTTCACGTAGGCAAAGTCTCAAATAAATTCGGAATACATACATATATTGAAGAGCATAATTAAGATAAGCGCGTTAATTTTAAATATAATTTTGTTAAACTACAGCCATAGAGAAAAACGCGGGGAGGAATTATGAGCTAAAGAAAATAAAAGGGACATCAAAAAGCCCTTTAAAAACCCTAGAGTTATGGGGTATAAAAAAAACACATTGTATAGTATAGAACAGAAGACAGGAAAATAGCTAGAAATGGTGGCCGAGACCCAGACAAAGCCGCCTTGTAGACTACGATAGAGGTCACAGTGACTACGAAGGACAAAATAGATTGTGATATTGAATGAATGCAGCTCTAATCCCAATCTAATCCATACTAATAATGCGAAAGTGTGTCTGTCTCTCTGCACCTCTCTGTTACCTCTTCACGCTTAAACCGCTAGCTGTAGTAGCTTGATGTGCTGGCGACTGTACATTCTCAATAAATTATTAATTAAAGAAATTCATTTATTTCAGCTAATTTACAACAAGGTATTAAGCAATAGATATCTTATAAAACTTTCCCAAAAAATAAATAAATAAAAAAGGCACTCACTCAACCAACTCAACAAATCCTTTTCGAAAAAAAAAACCAGACCGCTCCCGAAAGACAACCGACCAATAGCGTACGAGCGCGCCAAATAAAACAAACATGGACGCCAATGTTTTTAAAATTCACCAGTGCTTAGATCGGATAATGCATAGTTTATTTTTGATATAATAATGTTTGCAGTAGAGTTATTATAAACGATATCTGTGTGTTCATTAAACAGTTTAATATTGTGTTAACATTGGCCGTTTTAATAATATAAATGGGCAGGTGTGCTATGAAAACTAAGTTACTTGCATAACTTGAAAGTGTTTAATAGAATTTAATAGATGTATGTACAAGCAAAGGTGTGTTTGCTACACGAGTAGTCATGGTAAGTTCAGAGTTCTCAAGAATATACGAGAATTTTAAAAATGGACGTCTCTATACTGTATTGTAGGGCTGTCCAAACCAGATACACGATCCCGGGTAGGGTTGCCAGCGTCCGGATAAAGCCGAACATACTCAGGCTTTTTGGTTGCGTGTCCGGCCAAATCAGACATGTCCGGTATTTTATTAAAGCTAAGATTATTTGTGAATAATATTGTTTTTTATTATAACGAACTTAATTATTTACAAATAATCTTAGCTTTATTTTTTTTAAAAAACAGCAAAGGAAAGGTAATCCATTCAGTCTAGCTTTTTCGATGGGTATCGAATAATACAATAAAACGAAAAAAAAATGATTTCCCTCAAGGTGACCGGTGACCTGGTGAAGGCCGCACGAATCCCCTGGATGCGAGAAGAACAGAACCGGTCAATGGGACGGTGCTTGGGCTCCCCTAAGCACCGTCCCATTGACCGGTTCTGTTCTGGGGAGGCCTATGTCCAGCAGTGGACATAAGCCTCCCCCCAAGCAATGATAATGATGAGCACCTATAGTTCACCTAGATTTCGCCAGTTATGTTTAGTAACACACTGGTGCCGATTCTGTTGTTCGCAAACTAAACTAAATTTAAGTTCTTTGCATCATTTTCTTTAAAAAGATGCACTGAACTTAAATTTAGTTTAGTCCTGTCAAATTAATCAGCGCCTGACGTAAATTGACGTAATTTTAGTAGGCAAGTTTTTAATCACGTCTACACTTGTATGGAGTAGTGTCAGGCGCTGATTAATTTGACAGGACTAAACTAAAATTTATATTCTGTCCTTTTCTTAATGAAATAGAAAGAAAAAGATGCACTGAACTTAAATTTAGTTTAGTTTGTGAACAAGGGAATTGGCACCATTGTTTGTCTCTGCATCACCCAAAGGTTGACTGGTAGAAAATGCCTATGCCTCTGTACATTTTTGTGTAAACAAGGCCAATGTAACAGGGGCGACCTTATTACCAAAGAAAGAAAGAAAGAAAATACGTTTATTTGCGGCAAACATGACGCATAAAAATAAAAAAAAACACAAATATAAGAAAAACGAAACCACAACCACCACAAACCACAATCCGGGCTACCGATAGATTCCAGATGGAAAAAGAACAAAACTGCCCGAACCGGGAATCGAACACAAGACCAGCAGTTAGCGCTTGCGAAGTTGCGACCACTCGACCAATAACGCAGTCAATATATTTTTGGTAATTTATATTTTAAATATTATCCTAGTATGTGTTACATACCAAGACCCTCCATGCCTCGGAAAGCACGTTAAGCTATTGGTCCCGGCTGTCATTCGCAGATCTTTGACAATCGTTACGGGTCGTCAGAAGCCCGAAAGTGTGACAACTAGTTTTACCAAGGGGTATCGTATTTCCCAGTAACTGGGTTGTGAAGGTCAGATAGGCAGTCGCTCCATGTAAAATACTGGTATTCAGCTGCATCCGGTTAGTCTGGAAGCCGACCTCAAAATAGTTGGGAAATGGCTAGGCAGATTGACATGGGTAGACAGAGAATGACCTGGATTAGGACATGGATACTTTTTATCCCGATATTCCCATGGGATCGAGACTTAAGGCTCGTACACACAGGCGCGACGTGACACGCGACACAAAGGCATCGCAAGTCGCGCAACGAGCGGCGCCTTTGTGTCGCGTGTCGCGTCGCGCCTGTGTGTACGAGCCTTTATGCGGGTGAAACCGCGGAGTTCAGCTACTTACTATTAAAGACCGGGACCCTATAATTGCGTAACACCTTATCAATCACAATCTGAATCATTTTAAAGGATATTGCTAATACATTGCTTCATATGTTCGGGAAATGTGTCTGCTCAACAACGTAAATAACGCAATGAATGTTGTTGAAGTGTCAAAATGAAAGCTATTGCTACTGAATGTTACGCAATTACCCCGCTGCAGACAGCATCTGTCTGCAGCGGGGTAATTGCGTAACATTCAATGATTATTGATTAAGAACCTAGTAACATCATCTCAGAGCATTTATTCTCGTGACCTCGTTAAGACAATCATTGTTGACATGTCACACGATACAAATATTGCAGACAACAAACATAATTGTTTCATTGTCATCTAACATCTCATGGTCCACCAATATTGTCTGCCTGAGTAACGATACATAATATGGGAATATTAGCTATCATATCATGGCTGTTACTACGTACGCGGTCGGAGAGACTTTTGAAAAAGACAAAGTAAAAAGTCTTTAGGCTCCTACAAACTGGCGCGACACGCGATATAAATCGCGCGCGACACAAAGGCACCGCTCGTTGCGCGACTTGCGGTGCCTTTGTGTCGCGTGTCGTGTCGCGCTTTATTGAAGGAGTCAATGGAAAACATCGTGAGGAAACCGGCATGTCCTACAACCAAAAATTAGAAGACACGTGACATCCACCAACCCGCACTGGGCCGCGAGGTTGATTACAGCTCATTCCACAGAGAGGAGGCCTGTGTCCCAGCAGTGGGATGGGAACATTGTAGTCTGATTATGCATACAGCTAACTATTAAAAACACAAACAACGTAATTACAAGAACAGGTAGTCACAAGTTATCACGAGGTAATCGTAGTACCTTTCACTTTGCTGTCAACATGCAATCATGCAGTTGAAGTTACAATCATGTGGCTTTGACCAATGAGTGGTAACGCGAATGTGTTTGAAGGTGTTGTGGGAGCAAATTAAAATAGGGAGAGTGGTGTTTATTCCAATCACTAATTTACGTCCGTATTATCAGTAAGTACACCACAACTCAAAAGGTCTCAAAAGGTCTATAGTCGCCACAGGGATAGAGCGGGACTCTCTTCTCTTCTCTTCTTTTACACTCAGGGCGCATTCCACCAAACTTTTATACATAGAATAAGTCTTACACTGAGAATGAATTTTTGACAGTTTTTCCATACTAGTACTGTCAGACGTCAATTCTATTCCACGGAAAAGAGGCTTTGGTAAAATCAGCCCTTATGGCGGTACCTCGAAAACCTACTAAGCGAGCGAAAGTGAAACGGAAGTTTTAAAAGCAATAAAAGTATATTAATTATATTATGATCGACTATAATAAACAAAATCAGAAAAATATATGATATTCTTCAGGATAATTATATGCTAGGTAGATAGTGTGTTGAAAACATACCTAATACAACTAATTTAATACGATAGAAAAAAATCATGAAGATACCTCTACTTTATTTTTACAATAAAAACCACACTAATATGCATACAATCATTCTATTTTTTGTCAGATTATTTTACAAGCAACATACTAAAACACTAGTGTTTTAATTTTTTAATCCAGTGAATAGATTGTTTGTAAATAGATAATTGCTTCATATTTTGCAATAAATTACCAGCGTTGTGTCATCGCATCGCGCTTCTCTTTCTTTTCTATGCAGTCGTACAGTGACCGCGCTTTAGGTCATATAAATAAGCAGAAACTCTCCGGGCCTGCGGGCGGTGAGTAATGGGTAGTCCGATCAGGACCAGGGTGCTTACTCTTCAATTCCGACAGATCGACATTAGAATTGTAACGTTTCGTACTCTTGAGTTCGATGCTAGCGCCAAATGATTTTTAGATTGGGTGTCCATTTTGGAGAACTGAGTGGAATTGGGTTCGGGCTTGGCGTGGGGTAATTGTTGACAATATTGTTTTCAAGAGTACCGAATCACGTGACTGTAAAATTAACATTGGAATCACATTGGCATCTCATTGGAATTAAAATTAGTTTGGAGAGTAAGCCCCCTGGCCCGTGCCGGACGGCGCGTACGTATGCCACGCGCGCCTCAAAGAGATGTCATCATCAACTTGATGACTTCCCATCCTCAAAAAAAAAAGCCCTAACTCTCTCTTAACCGATATTCTGATTCGAAATTTTTCTATATTCAGTGCTACCTTTCTTTAAAAGTATCGTTGGTGGGATCAAAATTCTAGGTTACCGCTACATTGATAAGTAAGCCTTTTATTTTGGTAACAAAAAACCTAGGTATTTACCTTGACACGTTTTTATTGTCGCTTAGATAAATGTAAACTGTTACAGCAATTTGACTAACTGAGTTCGAATACTTTGTGTTGTAACTATTCGGTGAATCAGAGACCGAATCTGTCATTCACCGACTAGTTTCTATAAAAAAATATAGTATAAATATATTTTATAAAAAAGTCGCCTTTCATGTATGGCTGTGTGATCGCGTTGTTCTTCTAAACTCCACAACGGATTTTGATGGGGTTTTCACCATCATTTTGAGAATTTATTCCGGAAAGTTTATGTGTATAATACATTCATATTAAACTTACATATAATAAGGAAATCTCGATGTCTTGTCAACTCGTAAAAACCGTGTGAAGCACTGCCTACTCTAATCATGAAATCCGTAGTTTTGGCCGATGTTACGGGCATTCCATGCTCCGTATCACTTAAGGACATGATTTGACAGTTGTCCCTACACTCGATGATATGTATTACCCGTCCAAAAAAAATAATTTTGCATTTGTTTTGACGGATCAACAATTTTTCGACGGGCCCGTATCATTGTTGACGTATGGATCGATTCTATTTTATTGTACACTAGCAGTGCCCTGCGGTTTCACTCGCATAAGATTCGATCGTGTGGGAATATCAGGATAAAAAGTATCCTATGTGTTAATCCTGGTTATAAACTATCTGTGTACCAAATTTCATACAAATCCGTCCAGTAGTTTTTGCGTGAAGAAGTAACAAAGATGACACTCACAAACTTTCGCCATAATATTACTGTGAAGTGATTTTGACTTTCAAAAGTGCCTTTTATGGCCTACTTGAAATAAACGATTTGACTTTGACTTTTTCATTGAAAATCACTCACAAACACCGTATCACCGGAATATAGTAACCACACTGCAATTACGGGTAGGTGCCATAAAACCATTTCATAATCTTTGTTGATACAACAATGGCGGCTTTGTTTTTGGCGCGAATATTTACGCGGGAAGTGATGAAAGTGTCAAACGACCGTTACGATACGCACGTGTGTGCGTTTGAATTTAGAATTTTAGAACTTAGTGAGGAAGTCACTGTAACGAGGTTAAACAGGCTAGTTGAGAGTAAGAAAAATATTTTTTTAACTTCGTATTGTAATCTGCGTTCGCGATTTATTTGCAAAAAATGTAAACAAATATGAATTAATGGAAAAATAACTTAAAAACCTACACGATAAAGTTCAGTTTACGCTACAACTTCAAACATTTTTATAACTTTTTCAATAGTGCTAGTCACTCTGATGTCATTGAAATAAAGTTGATATTTGTTCAACTTGAAATAGGGTGGGGGTGATGTTCCCATCATAAATAGTGCTTGTGACGTAATAGTAGGTGGTTAAAAAATGGCACGCTTGGTTTTCATACAGATGGTGATACTGATACTTGCGTTATCTAAGGTCTATTATATTCTGTGGTTCGCACCCAGGCAGGCGTCTTACTTTGTGTAAATTATTTCATCACCACTGCTCTCAAAACTGTGAAGGATAACAACGTGAGGAAACCGGCATGTCCTAGAACCAACAAATTCGAAGACATGTGACATGTACAATGCGTGCCACGAAAGATGAGACTTGACACACCACGTGGTTTGAAATGCGCAGAACACGATTTTAGGTATCTTTAGCGGTATGAGGTCTGAGTGCGGGACGGGACCGGACGTCATAGGGGCAGCGGAAAGAGGGGGGGAGGCGGGGTCAAGTCTCATCTTTTGTGGCACGCATTGTACAGTAGCTACACTTGACGTTGTAAGTGTACTTATAGATATTTTTGTGTGTGTATAGAAATGATTGACAAGCATCTGCTCAATATTAATGAAGTAATGAATGTTCAGATATTAATGGTAAATTGTAGTGTATGGAACGTAATATTGACATTTATAATTGTTCATAAGTATTTGGTGGTCACCTTGCCTGCTACAATACATATATCTGACGGCGTCTGTACCACTACCAACCCGCACTGGGCTCGCGTGGTGCATTACGGCCCACTTCTCACAGAAAGGAGGCCTGTGTCCCAGCAGTGGGAACATTATAGGATGATTATGCTTACGCTACACGAGATTTTTCTTAATCTCAGCATCACGATCACTTGCGTCTGCGCAGCGATGTGCACAAGTCCTTAAAGGCTTCTACAAACAGGCGCGACACGCATATAATCGCGCGCGACACAAAGGCACCGCTCGTTGCGCGATTTGCCGTGCCTTTGTGTCGCGTGTCGTGTCGCGCCTGTTTGAAGGAGCCTTAATTCAAATTGTTATGTATGTAAATACGATGTGACTTTAGCACGTGCAGAGATAAAATCTTATCTTTGATTGTATTATCGATGGATTGTTCAGTGAAATGTTTTGTTACCACAACTGATTACCTACATACGCATTTTTGTACCTACCTCAATTGTTTTTACGGTTCCGTGCACAAAAGCTACCAAGTACCAACGGCGCCCTATTATTGGGCCGTTTGTCCACCACCACGTCGAGGAGTGAGATAGGCAGTCGCTCCATGTAAGATACAGGTTTAGCTTTTCATTTAGCTGCATTCGGTTAGACTGGAAGCCGACCCCAGCATTTTTGGGGTAAAGCAACGCCGATTACAATGCCGATAGTCTCCCTGTCATTATTTTCTTTAATATGTGACCAAGACTAAGATGAAGGGATGAACTTGACTTCTACCGAAAGGGCTACCCGCAATGGCAGAGGATAGACTTTTGTGAATACGTTTTTTTACAGAAAATAACGTATTTTCTTTCTTTTTAGGGTTCCATACCAAAATGGTAAAACGGAATCCTTATGGTGAGACTCAGTCTGTCTGGCTGTCTGTCACAGCTGGATATCTCAAGAACTTCTAATGCTATCAACTTGAAATTAGCACTATTTTGCAAATAAGAAAGAAATAAAAATATTATATTTTTACAGAGAGAAAGGGGGTCTGAAAAATTCAAAGTGAGGCTAATGGGGCATGTGGGTTATCATATATGAAAGAGCGCAGTTTGCACATTCTCAAACAATTTTTTTAGGCCGCATAGTTTCGACTTTTGATGAAAAATATAAAAAAAATACCGTTCCCACCCCCTTATCTCCGAAGTTTGCAAAGAGAAAAATCAGAAATTATTCTATGTGATAGAAGTTTATGTGAAAATTACAGGAAAAATAAAACGAAGTCTCTACATACCACACTTTTTCTGAAATCATCAACAAAAGTTACATTAGTTCCACAATCGGTCAAGAGATGGCGCTGACATAAACTGCAATATTCTACACCGCAGTGCAGTGTTAAAATTCTCTGACGAATATAAGCCTCACCGATGAAAAAATTAAAAACATGATGGTACGGAACCCTCGGTGCGCGAGTCTGACTCGCACTTGACCGTTTTTTGTTTTTTTTGATACTGCAGGAACCCCACAAGCCGGCAACAATTTTGCTTCGCCATTTTCCCTATCGGTAATTAATGGAATTAACTTTTTAATACAATCAGATAAATTAGCAATCAACATTCTGATCATGTAATTGACTACCTACATGCCTTAGCATTTTGGTATGTAGACCTGTTACAATGTTTATCTTCAAATGAAAGATTACCAGCATAATCTGACATTTCTAAATGAACTTTCCAGCAGCACGATGCAGCTGAATACCAGTATCTTACATGGAGCGACTGTCTGACCTCCACGACACAGTTACTGGGTAACAACAATCACGATACCCCGTGGTAAGACTAGCTGTCAGGCTTTTGTCACGGTAATAATATCCATACAGTATGTCGTCTTCATACAAACGGACGAAACGCGAGCTATACCTACGCGCTTCGACCTCCGAGTGCGCTCCGGCGGCTCGGAGTCGCGACTGTGCCGCAGTGACGAACGGACGGTGTGTTGTTTTTTTTAACAATAACCGCGCGATTTTTTCACTAAAAATAAGTTCAAGTACATATTTAATATGACGAGTAGGCGATATTGTGCTGTTTTTGGTTGCATGAATTCGTCAATAACGCATCCAGAGATAACTTTTTTTACATTACCTGGAAACTCGGAAAGGTAAGACTATTTTACTTACTAGTAGGTAGGTACATAATGTGTGTCTTTTTAATGGATAAGTATTTCCTTTTATCTCCCGAAAAAAGATGTCTGGATTAATAAATAAAGTGATTAAAGTAAAGGAAAGTGATAGACACGAGTGAAATAGGTACCTAGTTATAGGCGGTTCATGAATCATTATACGGTAGGTACGCTTGTGTTAAAACCTCGGGGCATGTGTGTTAATAGGTACAACGGGCTGTTGTCCGCAACTCCACCTCAATGCGCGTATTTTGCGTACGGGTAGGAAAATCGATCATTCGATCCACCCCAGCTCCTCAAGGAAGGCCAGCAACGCCTTGATGTTACTGACCGTCTCATGTAGGGTACCTGGGTTACCGAAGTACTTTGCCCTGTACGTGGCGACCACCAGGCAGTTTAGAAGCAAATGTGCCGCTGTCTCGTTGTCCTCCATGCAGGCCCTGCACAGCGGACTGTCTGTTACTCCTATGACAAAGAGGTGTGGCATGTGTGTTTTGTTAGTTTGTATAATTCCAAGTAAAGACGTGGTTTTTATTATTAATAATAGTTGTTTATTGTACTGTGTGTATGAATAATACTAGAAAAAATAAATTTGACCGCCTGTCTATCACTAGCTACACTACCAATCAAAAAACAACACGCATTTTTATTAAACACTTCCTATTCAATTCACAAAGTATTTTATTTGTTTATATAAAAAAAGTATATTTATTTATTTATTTTATTATTTATGTACACACAGTAAAATACAATAACAAAAGTAAATGGAAACACAAAGTAGGCAAATGTAATTAAAATGCTAGAGGCAGGCAGCCCTATCGCATGTTTACGTACCGCGCGGCTGTAGGCATTTATTTCAAGGTTACGGCCGGGATACAATACTGTATGTCTTTATACTGTGCTTTTGTACAGACGCCAGCACATCAATCTACCCGAAACGGTTAAATTTTCCCAATCAACTTTGAACCTTATTGTTCGATATTGTTTAATACACCTTACTATTTTCTTCGTAATTCGTATTCATTAGTCAGTGACATGTCCCATCCCTAATCCTTCCGCACGTCACTTCCCTTCTCTTCCTATCGCTCGATTGCAATGGCGCGCGCGCATTAGAAGAAAAAATCGTTTTAAATAAGTTATTGGCCAAATCTAACTCTAAACTAGTGTTTTTCGTAATAATAATAACAATTGTGAAGTGTAATTGCTGTGGTGGACGCTCAAACAACCCTCAAGGACAATATTTGGTGCTTTGTTACCGCGTGCACGCGGAAGAAGACTCCGCCATTAAGCAAGAAACTTAAGAAAGGTGAAAACTGGACAATCGTAAGTGGTTTGCAATCCTCTCACGCCCTAAACCCCTTTTCTGTTGTTCACTGACTTCCCTCAAAGTTTAATTAAAAAAAAAAATACAGTCCACATCTTTAAAATCAACCGACCTTTTCGCTAATTCACCAACACATATTTTTTGGTCCTTCGAGCCGGATAATTCTAGTTCATATTTTCGTGGTTAAAATTCGTATTTCGAACAAATACCTACTCAATCAGATCACATCTCTGTTGAATTCTATTACTGCAGTAGGTATTCAGTGTTGTGCTGGCTGAGCTTATATTCGTAACTGATTATTACAGATTTACGTATTCAATATCGTAAATATACTTATTCGGTGTTATAAGTAGATGTAGTATTGGTCAATTAACTATCTACCTACCTACTCATAATAAAAGTTGTCTACTTAGTTCGTTCATTTTTCGTAGTCGAAAGCGCGCGCCGATATATACGTAGGTATACCTACCATAAACAAGCCGTGGCTTCTGTGCCACTACTTGCCACTCGTTTCGTATATTCGTTGATTACCTACATCTTTGTTTGTGTAATTGTGTCTTGAACGTCGTTTATTTCATTACGTTCGTTAATTCGTAAAACCATTAGGTACATTAGTGTCTACTCATATATAATATTCGTCCTAGTACATACCTATAAGTCGTTAAGGTTGTGTATTCAGGAGCCCTATTCGGGGGCATCTCGTTGTTCGTATTGAGTAGCCTACTACCTACTTATTGGTGTTTTTTTTTGCACACATACCTACCTACAAACGGTAAGTGTGAAAAACCCCATTCGTTGTTGTCGCATATTTATCGTTGTCGTTTACTTTCGTTACTCTCGCGTTGGAAATAGGTAAATTGTTTACTCATTTCATTAACTTAAGCGGCAAGACACAATTACGTATTTCTTTAACTACGTCACCTTTTTAGTTTACACATTCGCATTTTACATACTGGTTTTAATCATGTCGAACGAAGACAATAAAAATAAATTAGCCTTATTGCAAGCTAAACGTAATGCACATTTCGAACGTATGCAAAATATATTCGAGTTATCAAAACAGGATATGAAGGATGAAACATGTAGGGAGTCATTTTTAAATAATGTCGCAAATCTTCAAAGTTTACGTAATGAATTTCAAAGCGTATTAGACGCCTTCAATACGTGTTCTATTAAAGTGGATCCTACTGCTGTTATAAGTTACCAATCTTGGATTTCGTTTGAGGAGCTGTACTGTCGGGTTCAACGTGTCGTAAATTCACTTAAAATAGAACAAACTCAAATAAAGGAAACGCCAAAGAATAATTTCCCAAAATTACCTCGTATCGATTTAGTTTCGTTTGATGGCGATATTCGTAATTGGTCGCTGTTTTATAATCAGTTTAAGCGCGTAGTTCATGATAACACGCAACTGTCTGACTCAGAGCGCATTCATTTTCTTGTTAGTAAGCTGACTGGCAGCGCCGCTTCTTTGTGCGCAGGGATACCACCTACACCTGAGAATTATAAAATATTATGGAACTCGCTCGTGGATAAGTATGATGATCCGCGTTTTCTCGCCGCGTCATATTTAAATCAACTATTAGAATTTAAACCTATACCTGCTAATTCTACAACCGGTTTAGAGTCATTTGTAAACACATTTGATACCGCCGTTAGGGCGCTCAAGCAAGTACATTTGGGAGATCTTGCGGACTTTATTTTGTTACATCTCGCATTGCAAAGGTTAGACTCCGAGACAGTTAAGTTATTCGAAATGAGTCATCGCAAAAAAGTCATACCTTCTTATGATGATTTAGTTGAATTTGTTAAAGAACAAGATAAAATAGTACGCTCCAGTCCTTTAGTTTCAAAGCCTCAACAAGATGGCCAAGTTAAAAACTCGTCTAATTCAAAACCAAAATCCACTAAGGCCTTTGTCGCTCAGACAGCCGATAATTGTATTTTGTGTAAGTCAGACAAACATAATAAATTATATTTGTGTTCTGATTTTAAAAAAATGACCCCTCACGAAAGATTTAATTTTGCGAAATCTAATGCGTTGTGCATTAATTGTTTAAATCATGGGCACAAGGTCTCATCGTGTTCTTCAAAAAATTTTTGTCGTCATTGTAAGTCGAAACATCATTCAATCTTGCATTTTGGTTCATCTGATTCGCAAAATAATGCGTCAAGTTTGCCCGCTGTCGCTACCGCTCCCGCTACCTCTCAACAGGATGACCGCACCTTAAGCGTAAGCGGAGTGGAATCTAGTTCGCCATCGAACAACAATAATATGTCTGTTTGTGGTGTTGCTCGAGACTTATTTGATAACAGGTGTTTGACTACTTTGTTGAGTACCGCTAAAATAAAGGTTTTAGATAAACATAATCGTGTGCATTTCGTGCGATGTTTGATTGATTCCGGATCGCAGAGTGATTATATCACAGCTTCGTGTTGTAAACGTCTATCGTTATTTATTTCGAATAAAAATCGGTTTGTTGAAGTTCAAGGCATCGGTGGTGCATCTCAACGTATATTGGGCATGACTAATGTTCTCTTTACATCTCGTTTTGACGCTAGGACACAGTACAATTCGCAGTCATTTGTAGTTGACAAGATTACGTCACAGTTACCAGACGCTTTTATCGATGTAAACGCACTTCATTACTTAGATAATTTACCGCTTGCCGATGATGAATATCATTCACCCGGACAAATTGACATGCTTTTAGGTGTCAATTCATATTGCAAAATTTTGTTATTTAATAAAATTAGTCCTGGTAACAATTTGCCTACAGCAATCGAAACTAGTTTAGGATATATTTTAATGGGAAACGCACCCACCCTACTTTCATCACCTCGGTCTACTCGTTCATTCTGCGCGTTCACACATGAGCAAATTAATGATTCGCTTCAGAGATTTTGGCAATTAGAAGAAGTGCCTTCTACAAATTTTATAAGCCCTGACGAACAGGTTTGCGAAGATATTTATACATCTACTACTACTCGAAGTGCCGATGGTAGTTATACTGTTAATTTGCCTTTTAAGGAGAATGTCGATTTGCTTGGCAATTCTTTTATAACTGCAAAGCGTAGATATTTGTTTCTTGAAAGTAAATTCGCGCGGTCTCCTGGATTACGTGAGGAATACAATGCCGTTATCACGGAATATCTTAATAAAAATTATTTGTCGCTCGTCCCGCCAGAGAATTGTCTCGAGTCAGGATTTTATTTGCCTCACCATCCCGTTATTCGTCAGGATAAATCTACGACTAAACTTCGTATCGTACTCGACGCTAGTGCTAAGACAGACTCCGGTTTGTCACTTAATGACGTTTTGCATACTGGCTGCAATTTGCAAAATGATATTTTTCATATACTTTTAAAGGTTCGTGTATTTGAATTCGCTTTTTTCGCTGACGTTCGTCAAATGTACCTCTGCATCGAGGTCCATCCTTCGCATCGTTCTTATCAAAGAATCTTATATCGTTTCTCGGATGACGCTCCATTGGAGACTTATCAATTTAATCGTGTTACCTTCGGTCTTCGTTCTTCGCCGTTTTTAGCTTTGCGGACTATGCGACAACTCGCTCATGACGAGCGTGATAGCTTTCCTCTCGCTTGCAGCGTGTTGGAAAGCGACATGTACATGGACGATCTAGCTTCCTCCGCTTCTAGCCTTGAGGAAGCGGTTGGAATGGCATCCGATCTAATCCAGCTTTTGAAGCGTGGTGGTTTCGAGCTAGTGAAATGGACAAGTAACTCTATTGACTTGCTCCGTACCATTCCTGATACTCACCGCCAATCGGAATCAGTCTCCTTCGACACAGACACATCGTTCAAAATTCTCGGCCTTCAGTGGTTGCCATCTTCTGATTCGTTTAAATTCACTGTCGCGTCGCCTAGTCCCGAAGGTACTAAGCGTGCGATTTTGTCTGTCACAGCTCGCTTGTATGATATTCTTGGTCTTGTTGGTCCAGTTATTCTTTATTCGAAATTGCTTATCAAGGAGCTTTGGCTTCTCAAACTCGACTGGGACGACCAACCTCCAGAAGCTGTTCTCCGTTTGTGGAAGCAGTTTATTTCGGAACTACCATTAATCTCTAATCTTTCATTTTCCCGCCATTTGGGCGTTGATTCGCATTCTCGGCTTTATCTCTTGGCGTTTTCCGATGCATCTGAAAAGGCATATGGATGCGTTGTCTATACCTATGTTTTGAATAATAACGAGATGCCCATTGTTCGGCTGTTATGTTCGAAATCTAAAGTCGCTCCTATTAAAACTGTAACACTTGCTCGGCTTGAACTTTGTGGTATTCTTTTAATGGCTAAATTACTAAGGGCAGCTTATGACACTATTTCAAAACGACATCCTATCGAGGATGTGTATGCCTTTTCGGATTCACAAGTCGCTCTGTGCTGGGTACATTCTTCTCCTCATCGGTTTAACACGTTCGTCGCTAATAGAATAGCCCAGTGCCAAACCTATTTCTCGTCGGAATATTTTCGTTTCATCCCGGGTACTCAAAACCCCGCGGATTGTCTGTCGCGTGGACTATTACCTTCACAATTAGTTCAACATGAACTTTGGTTAACCGGTCCACCGTGGGCATCGCTTCCAATCGATCAATGGCCTATTTCGGAATTTTCTCCCACTTCTACTCCAATGCCGGAAGAGAAGTCAGCCGTATTCGCTTCGAAAAATAAATCTGAACATATCCTTACAACGCTAAGTTTAAAGTTCTCTAACTGGGATAAATTTCTTAGATGTGTGGTTTATATGCTTCGGTTCATAAAAAAGCTCCCACGCAATAATTGCATAACCGCGTCAGACTTGGATTTCGCAGAATTGACAATCGTAAAGGCTGTACAACACACGTATTTTTACGAAGATATAGAAAAAATTAAAAATTCTAAATTATGTTCACATGCATTACGCAAGCTTTCCCCCTTCTTAGATCAAGGGATATTACGTGTTGGCGGTCGCCTCTCTAATTCGTCGTTAGATTACTCGCAAAAACATCCAATTCTTTTGCCTCGGAATGGAAATATCGTTGAGCTTATTATGGACGCCTACCATGTTAAACACTTTCACACAGGTCCCAATTTATTATTATCGATACTTAGACAAAGGTTTTGGATTTTATCTGCTCGTCGCATCGTACGTATGCGTATTCATCGCTGTAATATTTGCTTTCGACTCAGTCCGAAACCTACATTTCCTGTTATGTCAGATCTTCCAGAATGTCGTGTCGAGCAAAGCAAAGCCTTCTCACACACTGGGGTAGACTTTGCTGGGCCATTCAATATAACTTTTTCTCGTAAGCGCGGTGTACGCAGCCAAAAGGCGTACCTGTGCCTTTTCATTTGTCTAGTAACCAAGGCAGTTCATCTAGAACTTGCTTCTTCGCTTAGTTCGGCATCATTTTTGGATGCTTTCAAAAGGTTTTTATCTCGTCGTGGTCCTTGTCAATGTATTTACAGCGACAACGGTACTAACTTTGTCGCATCTAAGGCTTATCTTAGCGAGCTACATACATTTCTGCATTCTGAGGAATACTTTAAAACTTTTACTCACGAGTTGACGAACACTCGTATAGCTTGGAAACTTAATCCACCCAGTGCGCCTCACTTCGGGGGCATATGGGAGTCTAATATTAAATGCGTTAAATCTCACTTATTTAAAGTCATCGGGACTCAGATTTTGACGTATGAGGAGTTGAACACAATCCTCATCCAAATTGAGGCAATTCTTAATAGTCGTCCACTCTATCAGCTAAGTTCAGACCCTTCTGAACCTAGTGCTCTTACGCCCGCGCATTTTCTTTCGCTCGCACCACTTCCTTTATTACCTGCGGCTGACCTCAGCAATGAACGAGCTAATTTGCTTACTCGATTTTCGCTCCTAGATTCTCTTGTTCAGTCATTCTGGACTCGTTTCAAGTCTGAGTATCTCCATAATCTCCAATGTCGCGAGAAATGGAATACCTCATCTAATCCAGTTTTGGTCGGCACAGTAGTGCTACTAAACATGGAAAATGCACCTCCTCTTCAGTGGCCTCTTGGTGTTGTCACTAAGTTGTTCCCTGGAAGGGATGGAGTAACTCGCGTCGTTGAAGTTAGGACCAAGAACGGTGTACTTAAAAGACCGATCGTAAAGTTGTGTCCATTACCAACTCAATAATTGCTCAGCCAGCATACATAAAGTTTACCTAGTTCGTAGTAATAATTTGTATTAATTTTGCCTCATTAACCTTAGCTTTACTTCGTAGTTTAATACTCTTTCTCCTACTTAATTTGAAGGGGTTCCTTCAAGGCGGGGGGGATGTTCGATATTGTTTAATACACCTTACTATTTTCTTCGTAATTCGTATTCATTAGTCAGTGACATGTCCCATCCCTAATCCTTCCGCACGTCACTTCCCTTCTCTTCCTATCGCTCGATTGCAATGGCGCGCGCGCATTAGAAGAAAAAATCGTTTTAAATAAGTTATTGGCCAAATCTAACTCTAAACTAGTGTTTTTCGTAATAATAATAACAATTGTGAAGTGTAATTGCTGTGGTGGACGCTCAAACAACCCTCAAGGACAATATTTGGTGCTTTGTTACCGCGTGCACGCGGAAGAAGACTCCGCCATTAAGCAAGAAACTTAAGAAAGGTGAAAACTGGACAATCGTAAGTGGTTTGCAATCCTCTCACGCCCTAAACCCCTTTTCTGTTGTTCACTGACTTCCCTCAAAGTTTAATTAAAAAAAAAAATACAGTCCACATCTTTAAAATCAACCGACCTTTTCGCTAATTCACCAACACTTATGCTTCAGCGATAAAGTTTAAAATCTATTAGAGAAATTTGACAGATTGTAGTAGCTTGATGTGCGTGGCGTCTGTACTTCTGTATACAGGATAAAAATTGGTACAGAAACAGGCTTGTGGCTAAGTAATAGCACAGGTCGATCGATCAGGTTAAGCTACGCTTGCCACGGTTGGTATGTGGATGGGTGATCATCTTTACATATCGAGATATCTCCGTGCCTCGGAATGCATGTTAAACCGTTGGTCCCGGGTGTCATTTGTGAATCTTTGAAAGTCGATATGGGTAATCACAAGCCCGAAAGTCTGACAACCAGTCTTACCAAGGGATATCGTATTACCCAGTAACTGGGTTGTAGAGGTCAGATAGGCAGTCGCCCCATGTAAAATACTGCTATTCAGCTGCACCCGGTTAGACTGGAAGCCGACCCCAACATAGTTGGGAAAGGCTAGGCAGATGATGACACTAAAAAAAACCAGACAAGAAACCAGGGCCGTCCAAAAGCGCGCTGGATTGGCGATATCGTCAAAGTCGCGGGAAACATCTGGATGAGAGACACACGGAACCGGGAAGTGTGGCAGAAGAAAAGGGGGGCCTATACCCAGCATTAGGTGATTCCAGGCTGAAATGATGATTATGTCAAATAAACTCACTGGACAACACAATAATTATGTGGCCGGTTAATGGCAAAAGGCTCAGCCTATATAACATAACTGACGATAACTGTATAATAATCAAACATACAGCCCCGCCTACCCCTTCAGGAAATACAGAATAGAATAGAATACCGAGGCGCAACATTATACGGGACATTAATCAACAAAATCAAAACGCGACCGCCCGTCGCTAAATTCTGAACGCAAATAAATCAATACAGTGGAAAACGTGGGTAGATTTGACGTCACTGCGTGGGAGGAGAGCACTCCCACGCCGCCTACGCGTACTGTCAACTGCTATTATAATAATGGATTCAAGTTTTTTTGCCACCAGGGCGGCGCCACTGTTATGTAGGTATACCTGTTATACTAAATATGTTATACTTTACAGTTCTGGGGCCTTTTTTGAGGATGGGAAATCATCAAATGACTGACAAATGGTAACCCTTTCGAAGAATACCGCTGACCAGTTCTGGGGCCTTATTCTCTATGAAACAATAAACGAAACCGCACGAAATGAACGCGGAATTGGGAGTTAAGGCACCGCAAGTCGCGCAACGAGCGGTGCCTTTGTGTCGCGTGTCGCGTCGCGCCTGTGTGTACGAGCCTTAAGGGTTCCGTTTTACCATTTTGTTACGGAACCAACCCTAAAAACGTTGTATGTATGCTATACTGACGGATAGCTCACAGAATAAGTAAGCTAAAGTGGCAATGTGCCGGCCATATTAGCCGTAGAACTGATGACCGTTGGGGTAGAAGTGTTCTCGAGTGGAGACCGCGAATCGACAAACATGAGGTAAGACGCCCTCAGGCTAGGTGGAGCGACGATCTTCACAGTGTGGCTGGTAGTGGCTGGATGAGAGTTGCCAAGATCGAGCTGAATGGCGTGCAATAGAAGAAGCCTAAGTCCAGCAGTGGACTGCTGTAGGCTGATGATGATGACTGACGGATAACGCCAGCCCAATTTAATCAGGCGACATATGGTGATCAGATTATTTTTCACTTGTTGGCCATTGACGGCGCCTTTATTTCGTAGCCCGAAGGGCGGTTTTCGTAGTTCGAGTCTGTTTGAATGTACCTACTCGAAGCAATGTGAGGAATTTTTCATTAATTCTTAATAGAAGTGCTGGTTCATTGTGAAGTTCAGTCGCATCGCGTTCGAGGTCGACCTTAATATTTGAAGGGAATTGCTGAGAGGTTTGTCTTTTATTTGTACTGTTGGTATTTGGGTCGGGGGGCTAAGAATTTTTGTGATAGTTATCTAGGTTATTTAGGGGGCTCGTGGCTAAATAATAACAGCTGTACGGGTCAATCGAAGTTTAGCTACGCTTGTTACGTTCGGTTTATGGATGGGTGACGGGTAATTACATATCGAGACCCCTCCCTGTCTTGGAAAGCACGTTATGCCGTTGTTCCTGGCTCTAATTTATAGATTTTGACAGTCGTTAAGGGTCTGTCAGAAGCCTAAAAGTCTTACCTAGGGTATCGTGTGAACCAGTATCTGGAATGTGGAGGTCAGATAGGCAGTTGCTCCATGTAAAATACTGGTATTCAGCTGCAACTTCTAAGACTGGAAGCTGACCCCATAATAGTTGGGAAAGGCTTCATATTTTGTTCAACATACAAACTGAACAAAACTGAAGCTGCAAATTGTAAAAAAACGTAGGAAATTTTGAATTTTGCGGACTAACTAGCGCATCCCCCTTAACGTGCTTTCCGAGCCATGGAGGTCCTTAATATGTAATGGTTGGTCACCCGACCACGGACCAGCCTCAGCAAGTGTAGCTTAACCGTCCATCGAACCGTGTGGCCATAGTATAAAGAGGGGAAGTAGGCTATCTCCGGCCCAATCCGCGATATAATTGCCTACTGTCTCAGGGTTGTTACTTTTAGCTAAATTTTAACTCAGTGCCTATAAATTGGCAAGGGTCGGGAAGTTGTATTTTTTACTTGTATTGTCTGGGTACATGGTTTGTGAGGTCGGTTTTACCTAAACGATGATGAAACCTTTCACGATGAAAGAAAGAGCGACGGGCCAGCAGACGGACGGTGCGGGGCGGTGATGAGCACGAGAAAACGATCAATGGCAAATCCATTGACAGATCAAAAGTACCTAATGCATTCTAGTGGGAAAGTAGGTCTACCTACTTCCTCTGTCTGATATAAAACTAATACTTACAACAAAAACTAAATAAGTAGGTTAAGGGTAGGTATCTCATCATCAAGTAAAAATTATATGCTAGAACTTGCAAGCTGCAACTTGCTTACCTTTCCTGTTCAATAGGTAATCTGAACAGAGACAATTCTGGAATGACTTATTAAGACACCCAAACACACAGCAATACGTTCTCCTGAGATTATCACACATTTTTCATTCATTTACCGGTGACGAAAAGCCGTGACGCGCGAAACTCATGCGGTGTTAGCCCCGACTGGAGCACTGAGAAACGGGTCGAGATTTTGTTAAGTGTGCGTGCGGCGACGCATAGATACTATGACGCACACATACAAGCCGCGCGCGGTGCGTTTGTATGAAGACAACTTACTTCCCCTCTTTATACTATGGTGTGGCTGTATTTAACCACGGGTTAAGTATTTTCTTTCTTTCTTTCTATAAATTATTATTATTATATTAATCTAAAGCACGTATAGCCGTTGGTCCTGCGCCTGATCTCTCTCCGGTCATGTCGGATTGCCGTCCCATCGGAATACGAGAGTGAGGGAAGAGGGAGTGCACCTGTGTCTTCGCGCACACTTGTGAACTATAATATCCCCTGCGCTGCAGACTAGTCTTTGTTAAGATTGGCCGCCGTGGCCGAAATACGGTCTGGAGGACTTTATTAATCTGAATATTTGTACAAATATCTGGGTTGGGCGCTTTTTGTGACCGATAGCGATTATGATATGCAGATAAATATGTATAATGCGTTGCAATGAAACGTAAAACGAGATTGTTGTTATCTACCACAGACTAATAATAAAACACCTAAAAAAAATTACATTTTCAAAGTAAATCGTGTCTGCAAGTGCAAAGATACGGTTTCCAGAAGATCGGTGCCCGTAAAATTAAAACGGCCATCTTGAAAATCTGTCATTTTCACCAGTAATTGACATTAAGGTGTCAAAAAAACGCTCTGTATTTGGATTGCCGTTCTTGTGTAATCGTCCACCATATTGCTGAGATTTGCCTTTTTGGCCTCGCAAAGGTCTTTTTTGTGGTTGTTTTTAACGTAACTTTGTAAGTTTTAAATGCTCCTTTTTAAGGCTCCGTACCCAAAGGGTAAAAACGGGGCCCTATTACTAAGACTCCGCTGTCCGTCTGTCACCAGGCTGTATCTCATGAACCGTGATAGCTAGACAGTTGAAATTTTCACAGAAGATATATTTCTGTAGCCGCTATAACAACAAATAATGAAAATAGGGGTATAAAAGAAACGATTTTTTCGGCGTTTTATGCCTTGTGGTACGGAACCCTTCGTGTGCGAGTCCGACTCGCACTCGTGTAACTATTTGTATTTCCTGTAGATACCAACAATTTTTCTTTCCTTTCTTTCTTTCACCGCTTTCTTGGGAATCCAAAGCTTAAAGAACATAAACGTGAAAGGTTTTGAAAAGTATAAGACGGGAAAGTATTCTAAGTGAAAATCAGTGCATTAAAAACTAAGCTACTGTTCTACAGTGTTCAAAAACAGTGGGCGGTCACTCGTGGTCGCTCTACTCTACAGTCAGACAGGAGCCTGAAAGTCTGACAACCAGTCTTTACTAATGGGTGGAGGTCGGATAGTTTGTACCTCCATGTAAAATACTGGTATTCAGCTGCAGATCTCAACATTGTTGGGAAAAGGCTAGGCAGATGATGATGTGTTAGAAAGGGGTTTGAAGATCCGTGGCGTGGTGGAAGTTGATGATTGAGTCACGTGATCGACTTTGAACGTTAAAGGCTCCTTCAAACAGGCGCGACACGCGATAAAATCGCGCGCGACACCGCAAGTCGCACAACGAGCGGTGCCTTTGTGTCGCGATTATATCGCGTGTCGCGCCTGTTTGTAGGAGCCTTAATATCTCGGAAAAGAGACTACGGTGTTCGGTTTTAGTATGTTTTCTGTTTGCAGTGATGTCAGTTATCGATTTATATAGGTCTCATGCGTGGCCGCCATTTTTAATATGGCACGCCCGTAGATATGACATATAAAAATCTTCAAACGCCTTTCCTTCAAAACTAACATAAGTAATTTTCTTTTAAATAAATAAAAAATCTTACCCAATCTCCTGGTCATCCAACCGCTGGTACTTTATACCACGCATCTTGCCGTATCTTTCGCACTTATTGTTAAACACGTAAACGATACCACTGTGCACTGTCTCATTTACACAACACTGTCACTATTTAAACACTGAAAATAAACAGCTGTGTTTGTGTTCCTTTTTCGAAACCTTTTTTGAACGTCAAGTTTGACAGAAAAAGTCGTTATTTTTTTTTGTCTGGTGAATTAAAAAAATATATATATTTAACAGTTACACATAGAAACTTACGCTTAAAAATATAACCCTTTCTTTGCTGTCGCACAGTCGGGTAAAAATCGCGTCGATTTAAGGCTCCTACAAACAGGCGCTACACGCGATGAAATCGCGCGCGACACAAAGGCACCGCAATTCGCGCAACGAGCGGTGCCTTTTTGTCGCGCTAGATTATATCGCGTGTCGCGCCTGTTTGTAGGAGCCTGTAACTTAATTAATACTAGAACTTGTGTTGTTTTTTGGAAAATTAACAGAAAAAAGGTCCATATTGTCTTTTAAATTAAAATTGTATCTAATTAGCCAGCTTTACGTCGGATGATAAAGTGGTCAAACGCGTGACTATCGACTGTTGATAATTCAATCAATAAGTAAGCACTCTTTAAGTCTTTTATCAATATACGTGCGTTTACTTTTTGCACTTGCGCTTGCGCGTAGTTCGAGTCCCGTGTGCACACGGTGATAGACCTTTCAACGTTTTAATCTTATGTAAAGTCCGGGATAATGATTTTTTTCTCAAATTGACTACGAACTGCTGGGACACAGGCCTCCTCACTTCAAAGGGGGTGGGCTGTAATCTACCACGCGGACCCAGTGCGGGGTGGTCTGGTAGTTGTCACATGTCTTCGGATTTTTGGTTCTAGGACATGCCGGTTTCCTCACGACGTTTTCCTGGACCGTTTTGAGAGCAGTGGTGATGGTGGTGATGGAGTTTGGATGTAGGAGGTAATCTTTGAAACTGCTGATCTGATTTAGAAAATTCTGTCACTGGCAGACTACACTATTGCCGAGTACCATATAGCACATGTACAGACGCCAGCACATCAAGCTACTCGAAACTGTAAAATTTTCCCAATCAACCTTGAACCTTATGCTTTCGCGATAAAGTTGAAAATCTATTAACCTTTTGACCGCCACAGTCATGTATAGATGACAAACCAAAATGTGCCCAGCACGCCACCGTTCGAGTACATGACAGACGTCGAGGGCACGTTTTGGATTTTTTGACGTGAGGCGGCCAACAGATTGTAGTATTAGCTTGAAGTGCTGGCGTTTGTAACTCTGTATCTATACAGGGTGGCGGGACATCGATGCGCAACCTCTGACCATGGATTCAATACACGATTCTGGACCGGATCCACATGCGCTGAAATTTTTCGTTGGTTATAAAAAAGAAAAATCGGCTGTTTCCTACAATTCCTACGCGGTCTAAATGTATGGAACAACATTTTTTTTTTTAAATAGCCAACGAGAAATTTCAACGCAGGATCCAGAATCATCTTTTTTTTTATTGCTGAACGGGCCCACTCTTGACCTCGATCACGCCTGAAGGAAAGCGATGGATGAGTTCTATGATGGAACGAGCGTGCCCAGAAGATGCCTAAGGCACTGGAACTCCCACGCGTCGACGAAACACAGCAGGCTGCTTGACGCCGGGTGGGAGGGTCGCATACCAGGCGGGCGTTAGCCCTATCACCAGGGAAGAATTGGCCAGTCAAATAAGGTGTTGGGTGTGACTGTCCAGGATGCGCCGAGCGCGAGCGTTCAGTTGAGTAACTGGCGGAACAAATTGCGCTACACGAGGAGGCTTCTTTCTTCATGCATCCCAAAAAAATCACGTACCGAATCTATGGTTGTGCTCCGACGCTGCCATTTTATAGTTGACTACCGCGCGGGCGAAGTCTGACGGGCAGAAGCTCAAGCTAGTATGCAAATAAACAAACGAAGATTAATTTATTACGGTTATTAATAGGACAATAACAATGTTGTTTTGGTCATTACTTTTCGTGGCAAACAAACAAACCAATTCGGTAAGAGATTAGTAATCTTTATCCTCGGCAAGGATTATTTATTTGGTGTGATTTCCTAGAAAGCGTTTTTTGACACGGTAAAGTCAAACCTTCCGCTATCTTTGTTTTGGAGCTCCAAAACAATTAGCCAGTTAAAAAAAAATCATACTTAAAGTGCGTTTAAAATACAATTCAAAATTCATTACCCATTTCAGAACTAATTACTTATCACAACAATTTCTTCAGTTTTCCAAGCACAAATACAAAACCAACTAAACATAAATTAACAACAAGGAAACTAAATCGAAAGCCCTTCTAATAAATAACAACACCAACAATATGACATGAGCTGTCAAAGTGGCGCCACTTGCAACGACAAACGTCAAATGCAGTACATTTTAATTTAGTTCCCTTTTCCGCCGCTGTCAAGTTCGATTGGACACTCCAAGCAGTGTCGGGTGCAATTAAAATTACTGCGTATGTCTACGAAAGTGCTTAAGACTGATGAGTAAGTACTTGAAACACTGATAACATTAGGGTTAGGAGTTTTATTTAACGCTAGATACGTAACACGCCAGTCCAGCCAACAACCAGTCTTGCCAAGCGGTATCGTGTTTCCCCAGTAACTGGGATGTGGCAGTCACGTTGGTAACACACCGCCAACTTCCAAACTCCGGGCTGTTACTAAAAGGGTCCTAATGGAAGAACCAAATAACAGTTTGTCCGATCTGGAAATCGAATCTAAGACCCGACGCTCAGCAGTCGTGGTTGCGACCACGAGACCAACTGGGCGAAAAGCACGTTAAGGCGAAAGCGCCAGGGTAGCCCGCGAAATTCAATTCTTTTTAGGTTTTTTGGAATTTGCTGCTCAGTATTAAGTTGTACGTTGATTAATTTATGAATCGCGGCCGTAAGAAATATGTGTTTACAGAATTATAATCATTAAAGTCATCAACACAACTCTCTAAGACCATGTAAGTCCCAAGAATAACTGTTTCATGAAATCATCATTCTTTGGACTTACGTGGTCTTAGAGAGTTGTGTTGATGACTTTAATGATTATAATTCTGTAAACACATATTTCTTACGGCCGCGATTCATATATTAATCAACGTACAACTTAATGCTGACCAGCAAATTGCAAAAAACATAAGAAAATTTGAATTTCGCGGGCTACCTTAGCGTTTCCCCCTTAAGCCTTTGGTCCTACGCCTGACCTCTCTCCGGCCTTGTTGCGAATCCATTGCTTCATATACTTATTCGAAAAATTAGTCAGGTCAACAAAGTAAATAACGCAATGGATGCTGTTGGACTGTCAAACTGAAAGCCATTCTTACTATGAGCGTGTTACGCAACTACCCCGCGGTTCCTTCTCTTTAAGGGGGAAGCGCTAAGGTAGCCCGCGAAATTCAAATTTTCTTACGTTTTTTGCAATTTGCTGGTCAGTATTTAGTTGTACGTCGATCAAAATATGATTCGCGGCCGTAACAAATATGTATTTACAAAAAAACACAACTCTCTAAGACCACGTAACTCCAAAGAATGATGATTTCATGAAACAGTTATTCTTTGGACTTACGTGGTCTAAAGGTGATATTGACGATACGTCCATCAATGCAAATGGAGTGGACGTCTTCCAAAATAGTTTCGTGAATGTGATAAACGTATGCCAATCAAATGGACATCTTCCAGCTTTGGATTTCCAAACGGATTGAAATCCATGTATCCAATCCGAATGAACGTCATCCGTGGCCGACTGTCAATGTCAAAAACGTGCGACACGCAATTTGCAAGCCGTTCGAATCGTCTGTGAATGGGCAAAACCACGTCCATTTTTTTGTAAATTTTGTCTCAGTTTTTGCTATGTGTTGACGGGGGGTGCATGTGCTACAGTGCTAGAAAGAGCCAGGACCGTTTTATTTGTAATTATGTACGTAGGTATGTATTAATGTATGTACTTCTTTTTTCCAACCAGCCTTTCATCCATTTTCTCCTTCGTCTTTTCTGTCTTTTCATGGAAATACACACTGCTGTTGCCACCATTAAAAAATCCATTGTGATAATTCTTCCGTACGACGTCGACTTGATAGCGTGCTATCTTCGAAGTGGCAGTGCGTACGTGCAAATGGAAGTAAGTCAATGTGCCTTTAACTGAAGCACCTCCATAAGGAAGTCTTCCATTTAGAAGCATTCCAAACAGACGTATCGTCAATGGCTACCTTTAGAGAGTTGTGTTGATGACTTTAATGATTATAATTCTGTAAATACATATTTGTTACGGCCGTGAATCATATATTAATCAACGTACAATTTAATACTGACCAGCAAATTGCAAAAAACCTTAAAAAAATTGAATTTCGCGGGCTACGCTGGCGCTTTCGCCTTAAATGCGAAAAGGCCTTTGTCTAACGCTATTCATCAACTAACTAATGGTATGGAATCAAGGTCTTTTAACTTAACAACTTGTGCCGGATAGTTTGTTGCACCACTTTTTCTTTTCAGCTAAAGCACTAGGATGTGGTGAGGGGGGACAGGCATTTACGGGAAATGTCATGAAAAGTGCTGATTCTCAGCGAATCTTAGCCTAATTTGAATAAATTACTAGGTATTGATTTTGATTTTTGAGATGTAGCACAAATCATTAAGGCTATTGCAGACCGAAGGACCAAAACATATAATAAACGAATAAAACATGCTCCATAACTTTACTTATCTTAAAACCAATAACAGAACGACTTCTAGAAACAACAAACACTTCTGGGAAATACTGCCGTCTCTTTTTAACATATTGCTATCTCTGCCACGCGCCGAACTTTCACTGCAAAGCAAGGTTTTTCGTAGGATATTACCACAGTGTTACGGCTGACATTATGTATGGTACCTATCTATATGCGTAGTTGTATATAGATACTAGGAGCGCCCTGCGATTTTACCCGCATACGTTTCGATCTCGTGAAAAACAAGTATCCTATGTGTTAATCCTGGTTATAAACTATGTGTGTGCCACATTTCATCCAAATCCATTCAGTAGTCTTAGCGTGAAAGAGTAACAAACATCCACCCATCCATCCACAGGGGCGGATCTTGAAATTGTGGGGCCCTGGGCTAATACTGCTTAGGGGCCCTACCTAATTACTCAGCCAATTGCCCTTTTATTATGATCGGATTTTTTTTAATTCCAGATAATTTTTATTAGAGCCCGAGTCGACAGCTTCTCAGCTGTCGTACGGAAGAAAAGTGCGTCTCTGCTCGCCAGATTGCGTGGCAGTAGCAACAGCCTCCTGAAGGTGATAGCTGACAGGCTTGATGAGAGCCCCATAATGGGACATCTCATTAAGACAACACTGTCTGTCGTAGTGTATAAGTATTAACATAGATTATAAGCCACATTGTTACTAACATACTAGGATATAAGTACTAACATAGGATATTTTGTTACTAACATCTTTTTATGTATTTTTTGCTTTTTTGTCAGTATGGATCTTTTGTTGTCCGTGAAATAAATAAATTATTATTATTATATTATATTATTGACAATATCCTCTATTGTTTTCAGTTCGGTTGGGGGCCCTCTGTATCCACGCGGCCCTGGGCTGCAGCCCAAAAAGCCTTTAAGTAGATCAGCCCCTGTCCATCCATATTAGTAGGATAGGATATTAAACAGTTTGGTGACGGAAAACACACAGCCTACCTCTCAGAAGCTCAAAATAAGAAAGCTTCATGATTACAGACAGGATTTGCACCGCAGTAACTCAAAACAGGAGGGAGTGGAGAGAAGAAAGGTAGGGTTTTATCTTGCAGTGGGACATCAGGCTAACAATAAATCGTCATCATCATTGTCTGCCAGCCTTTCCCCAACTATGTTGGGGTCGGCTTCCAGTCTAACCGGATGCAGACGAATACCAGTATTTTACATTGAGCGACTGCGTATCTGACCTCCACAACCCAGTAATTGGGTAATAATACCCCTTGGTAAGAAACGACTGTCAAAGATTTTTTTTTTATTTGAAATGGGTTTGCTCTTGACTCTAGTCTAGGTCAGAGATGACAGAGACAAAGTCTACGATGGAGTGAGCTCACCCAGAAGAAGCCTGTTCACTCTTACTTTGAAGAGATTCGGGTTGTATGCACTCGGAAACACAAACGCAGGTAGAGAGTTCCACTCTTTTGCTGTGCGCATTATAAAGGACATTTTAAAACGCTTAGTGCGAATTGGTGGAATAGCAACTAGGTAGGGATGGTAACTTGCAGTGCGTCTGGATGTCCGAAGGTAGAAGGGGGCCGGTGGAATGAGGTCGTGGAGTTCTTGGGCACACTCACCGAAGTACAATCTGTAGAAGACCGACAAGCAGGCAACCTTGCGGCGATTAGATTAGATCCACGAATAATAACCGACGGTTAATTAAATTAATTAAAAGTCGGACTACATGTAGCTAGGTATGATGATAAGCTTAAATAGAATACTGTTTATTATGTACACCATATAAATTACAGACATAAATATAGAAACTAACAAATAACGAATGTAAAATAAAAAACAAAACAACGTAAACAACGCCTAAATAACGTTATTTATTTATCTCAGCCAGTCTTTTCGTATGGACATAAGTTCATAACTTGGCCACCATTATCTTCTATGTCAAGGTACTACCACGGTATACTAGTAAACTATTTACATACCGCAGTTACAACGACACAGAATCACTATTGCGCAATGCCCTTATGCTGCACTCGTTGAGACTATGTTGTTGTTACTTGTAGTGCGAATGGAATCAATGTCATATGACGGAAAAAACCGTATTATAATTTACTTAGAGTATAGAAGAACCAGTTGATGTGTCGACGTTTGGGAAACGTATGGCATACAAGCATGACATATTTTCGTGCATCTGAGTAAACACAAGAGTTTTGTTGGATTTTATTAGTTATATTTAAATATTAATATTCTGTGTTAAGTCTGATTTTATATTTTGGGTTAAGATTTTATAGCATTAAAAAAATGTATTTTTAAAGTTTAGATTTTTAAGTATTAGCTGTAAGTTGATCTTTCATTTTATTTGGTAGGTATGTGTTTGCAAACCACTATTGTATTGGGGTCATCCTGTAAGGTAAGTGTAAGTTTAATAAATAACATCTAACTCAAACTCAAACTCAAAGAATTTACATATTTCAATTAAACCTTGTACAGGCACTTTTGAATTGTCAAAATTTAAATAGTCTGTCAGTTAGTCAGAAAGTTGAAGCTAGTTCATCATTCAATTTTCTACACTTATCCCAATTTATTACTGGTCGGCGCGACATATCCTGTTCTTCCATACTTTTCTATTAGTTATCTCGGTAGCCATCGTTTCGCCTACTTTTATAGCCATCGACATTCATACAAATATAAACATATAAAACCGAATTTCCTTCAAAATCCTTCTGATTGTAAATTAAAGCATGATACTCAATTAGGGTGCAGGGAACTCATTCTACACTGCACCGGCAGAAAACTGAAATATTCATCATTGATTGAAAGTGAAATTGGTCTTCGGATAGAATTTATCTCTGAAGCCACTTTCACTTTATCTCAGATATTTTCGTTTACCGTAGTCAAATAATTCTAAGAGTAACTTCAGTCACATGGGTTCAAGCCAAGCCTTGAACCTTAGGGCACGCCACGATAGCGGCGGTAAGACCCCTCTTTGAGGAGTGGCTAGAGAGGCGTCATGGCGTCCTCACCTACCGCCTGACGCAGGTCCTCACCGGACACGGAAGTTTCGGGAGGTTCCTGCACATAATCAGGCGGGAGGAAACGCCCGGGTGTCACCATTGCCAGGATCGCCCAGAGGACACGGTGGAGGTCTGCCCCGCTTGGGCGGAGCACCGCCGTGTCCTCGTAGAGGCGATCGGCAGCGGCGGCGACCTCTCGCGTCCGGGCCTGGTTCAAGCCATGGTCCGGGGCGAGAGGGAGTGGGGGGCAGTCGCCTCCTTCTGCGAAGCAGTCATGCTAGCGAAGGAGGCGGCGGGACGGCTGAGGGAGAGAGCCTCCCGTCCCAGTCGCCGCGGGAGACGCTCCGGGCGTCGGGAGCCGCGCGACGACTCCCGGCCACCGTAGGCGCGGGCCTGCGGGCGGAGAGTAATGGGTAGCTCACCGTCCGATCAGGACCAGGCCCGTGCCGGACGGCGCGTACGTGTTCCACGCGCGCCTCAAAGAGATGTCAGCATTAAAAGAAGGGGCCCGTAAGGGCCGAAGCCTGCCGGGTCAGCGGGATTGTCCGAAAGGGTTACCGCTGGCCCGGAACATAAAGGGCGAAGGAAGGAACACGGGTGGGTTTTAGTCAGTAAGAGTCTGACACTCCCTTCCGCTCCACCCAGAGCGGGAGGAGTCATTTGATGATTTCGCATCCTGAAAAAAAAAAAAAAAAAGCCTTGAACCTTTGTATCTTCTGCCTGCTGATATTATTCCTGATCCTTGCCAGAACCAGGCTGCCATTTGGCTTGGACTACACATAATTTCACGATGCCTGTTTACAGGAATGCCTTGGCTTATCTTCAAATCCTAACTCAGCATTGTTTATGCAATCCAAACAAACAATTGAATATGTGCCAATGGAGGATTGGTAGCACAGAGCCCCAGTGGTAACGGCCGCGACTTACGAGTTGTAGGTCGTAGGTTCGAACCTAGATAGGCGCTTTACTTTGTGCAAATAATTTCATCACCACTGCTCTCAAAACCGTGAAAGAAAAAATCGTAAGGAAACCGACATGTCCTAGAACCAAAAATTCGAAGACATGTGACATCTACCAAGCCGCACTGGGCCCGCGTGGTGAATTACGGCCCACTCCCTCTCACAGAGAGGAGGCCTGTGTCCCAGCAGTGGGAACATTCTAGACTGATCATACGTATGCAACGGAGGATCACTAAACTTAGGAGTAAATGGAAGGTTAATATCATGAGCAACCAGAATTTTATTTGACTAATTCAAAAACAACAGCTAGACAATAGCGGATATTTTATAAATATGGATAATCAGACGAAGTTATTTTTATTTTCCGTTTGTTTCTCTTGGTTGATTAAAGTCAAAAGTATTCATCTATTGTGGGTGACTGTAGTGCTATGCTTCGCCACGAGAGGCGCTAGCAGCGCAAACAGTAAACAAAATATTGTTTTCTTAGAGCATGTCAACTAAATAGATTTTAATTGATGTTCTGTGATCATCATCTGCCTGCCTTTTCCCAACTATGTTGGGGTCGGCTTCCAGTCTAACCGGAGGCAGCTGAATACCTGTACCTACTTTACACAGAGCGACTGCCTATCTGACCTCCAAAACTTCAATTCATACTACTTGCTATGTAAATATCGGAGTCAGGAAGTTATTAAAAATTTAAAACATCAATATAAACAAAGTGGGAAAAAATCGTATTATCTAACTCAAAAACTACCCAAGCAGTGGCGTGCGCTTCATAAAGGCAGAAAGACACTGCCTACCCTAGTTCTGATAATAGATCTAATATTATTTTATCAATAAACAAAACCACATAAAAAATTTAAATCATAAATCAGCTTCATCTATCGAGTGCCGGTGGCATCATTAAGATCGATACAGTTTAAAGGCTCGTTCACGTTCGCACATCGATTCGCGCGGCACTAGCGCCACCTCGCTTTTGCCACGGCAAAGACACAAATTATTCTTGTCTGAATGTTTTGTATGTGTGCTCTCGTGGTAAGTCGTGGTCATGCAGATTTAATATGTGTGCGTTCTTATAGCTACGTGGGCTTTGGTGACACACAATGACAAAAATCACGCACACAACTGCATGAATAGACAGTGTCTGTTCTAGTAATTCTTTATAGCTAACACGAAAAATTACGACTCCTAGCGAACATTTCCGAAAGAAAGTTTGCTATGCAATGCAAATATTTTAGGAAGTAACATTGTTTCATTGAATTTTATATATTTAGATGGTCATAATTTTTTGTCGTATTACATTTCCCTTTTACTAGATAATTTCAATAGTCAATAGTCGCCATAATTTGTTTGATGTGTGATCTGTTTGTGTGAATACGTTTTCAGCTATTTAGGATTTTAACGTTGTTAATAGTGCAAAATGGATAATATTGTCTGTGAAAGTTGTTCAGATGGTGTGTGTATTGAGAAAATAAAATATGATGCGTTTTCAAAACTATCTTTCGGTGAAAAAAAACAAGTTATCGAGATAGGTCGTCGTACACCGGATTTGCAATTAATACAAACTAAAGGTAAAGTCAATCGTAAATTCAATAAAAAACAATATGATTCATATCATTGGCTGACAGGTTGCATACATAGTAATCGGTTATTTTGATTCGTTTGTCTACTATTTTGAAATAATAAAACCGTTTGGAACGACATCGGTTACGTTTTTCAGAAGTTTTACGATTAGCGAAGTTTATTGTTATAATACTATCCCAGCAAGCAGCGCATCGACAGAACGTTCATTCACGTATTTAAGAAAGACACAAGATCAACAACGACTCACACATCTTTCCATGATTTCGACTGAAAAACAATATTATTGGTCGAATTAACGGCTCCTACACAAAGGCGCGACGCGCGACGCGAATCGCGCGCGACACAAAGGCACCGCTCGTCGCGCGACTTGCGGTGCCTTTGTGTCGCGTGTCGCGTCGCGCCAGTGTGTACGAGCCTTAAAACGCAAACCAACTTTTTATGACGATGTTTTAAAACCATATTTAAAAAAGGATAGGCGCGTAGATTTAATTTATAAATAAGTTGGTTTACTTTATTTTTTTAACTGTTACCAAACCAGTAGTTTATTTACTTATTAAATATATTTATATAATGCAAATCACATGAAGAGCCTTTTTCAAGGCCACATCGAATATCTTTCAAGTGACGTATTTTGTAATTTTCCCTTGGATTAGATATTTGAGGTGGCCGAAATCTTCTATTTGCATCATTGAAAAATCGTCGTTACAACCTTTTCAACCCCTGGTGAGTTTTATCTTTACTAACTAGTGCAATTGCGAAAGACCTTTTTTTTTGCGAAAAAGAAACTGCCTACCCAGGCATAAAACCCTGTGCACGCCACTGTACCCAAGCAAAGTTAATAAAATTTATATGGGAACACCCCTGAGACATACCTTATCCATTCAAAAAAATACATAGATACACAATTGCAGCCAAGCGGTGCCAAGCTAAGGTGCATTGAAGAATTGAAGACATCGATTAGAAGAATCATCAAAATTCACATAGAAATGCCGGAGATGCAGTACATTTATGCATTATATATTACTTCGTACACAAGAATAATAACCTAATGTATTATACACCGTGTTCTTCACGTTCTGCATAAACTTTGTCAAACGCTTTAGCTTTTACAAATTAAATCGAACACAGGAAGTAGTACTTAAAAAGGGTTCGTTAAAAAGATATTTGTAATTTCATTTAATGAAATTTAATTGAGCTATATGCAGTAAGATTTGACAAGTTTCAGTCCGCCAAATTTTAGGAATGAAAATACGTCGTTGCCAATTTGAATAAAGAGGCATGCATATCGGGTGATTTACATCGAGGTATTTAGTATGTATGAAAATTAACAAAAAATAAAAATTCATTACTTTATGTGTCCACAATGAAAAATGCTTATTTCCATGGTATGAACATCTGATCCAAGTTTATGTATATCGTCCGGAACACGGTGTACACTAAAACCTTCCTAGCTGCTTCCTAAAAGAAACATCTACATTGGTTCATTAGTTTTGAGAAAATCGCGGACATACAAACATACATAGATATGGATCGAATACAGAACCTCCTTTTTTGAAGTCGGTTAAAAATAACAATCTTACTAGACTAACCTACATAAAAAAGTATCGGTACATTCTACGTCGTCCCTCTATTTACCTGAATAAAGTTCTCATTATTTAATCTAAAAGATAAACAGATAACTTGAGTACCTACATGACACGAGGACCAAAATGTCTTGACACTTCAAAATGGCGCTAGCAGCTAACGCCGCTATCAATGCTAGTCCATCATCTGCCTAACCTTTTCCCAACTATGTTGGGGTGGGCTTGCAGACCAACCGGATGCAGCTGAATACCATTACTTTACATGGAGCGACTGCCTATCTGACCTCCACAACCCAGATACTGGGTAATACGATACCACTTAGTAAGACTGATTGTCAGACTTTCGGGCTTCTGACTACCCGTAACAAATGTCAAAGATCCACGAATGACTGACGGGACCAACGGCTTAACGTGCTCTCCGAGGCACGGAGGGGTCACGGTATGTAAAGATGGTCACCCATCCCCAGACCCACCGCGGCAAGCGTAGCTTAACCTGATCGACCTGTGCGGCTGTTATTATTTAGCCAAGGGCCCTGGGTAATACGATACCCTCTGGTAAGACTGGTTGTCAGATTTTCGGACTTCTGATTACCCGTAGCGACTGTCAAAGATCTACGAACGACAGCCGGGACCAACGAGACATGAAGCGGTCTCCGTATGATATGGATGGTCACCCATCCATGAACTGACCGCGGCGAGTGTTGCTTAACTAAAAAATAAAACTGGAGTTCTTGCTTCTGACTACCCGTAACGATCTCGACTCTCAGAGATCTACGGGCAAAGTTAGTACATTAAGATTTACTTAGTTCAGTTTTTTTGCCACGGTTCAAGAGTTTTTGGTCTTGAGGTATATGCTCCGTTATCTATGAGATAAAATTAGTTCAAACATTATTCGATAAGCTTACCAGTGTTTACGTTCAATTTATTTGTTGTGGTGAGGATATTGGTAAATTTTATATCTGTATTTTGGGTGCATTTCGTAATTAGGGTTCCGCACCAAAATGGTAAAACGGAACCTTTATGGTGAGACTCAGTCTGTCTGTCTATCTCAAGAACTCCTAATGCTATCAACTTTGGAATAGTTTTAGGGGACGTTTGCTCAATTATTTTGCAAGAAAAAAATAAAAATATATGTATATTTTTTTGCAACAGGGACTAAAAGGGGGTCTGAAAAATTCTAAGTGGGGCTACTAGGGCATGTGAAGTATCATAATGAAAGAGCGCAGTTTGCAATTTCTGAAACATTTCTTTTTTTTAGGCCGCATAGATTTCGACTTCAGATAAAAAAATGTAAAAAAATACCGCCCCCCCCCCCCATATCTCCGAAGTTTGCAAAGAGAAAAATCTGAAATTATTCTATGTGATAAAAGTTTATGTAAAGATTACAGGAAAAATAAAATGAAGTCTCTAAATAGCACACTTTTTCAGATATCATCTACAAAAGCTACATTTGGAACAAATGTAGCTTTTGTAGTAGACCGACCGTGGACCGTGGACTTTGACCGATAGTGGAAACTATCGGTCAAGAGATGGCGCTGACCTAAAACTGCAATTTCAAAACTGATTGATTTCATGAGGAGTCCTAACAATTTAGCTTATGTCCAACAGTAGATTGCAATAGGCAAGCTTGATTAGTGAAAAACATCAACCACTATCGCTCGGCTCGCGCGCGGTTGGTCACAGTTCTAACATTTTTTTTTATTGTGTCATCTTGTTGGATATCCTCATGGATGTCCTCCGCCCTGTGGTGGGCAGAGAGGTCTGTCAGACTTTTACTGTCTAAAACCACCCCGGTGTTCCCTCGTACATCGGGGCGTGGGCGTCGGGGGCTGTGGGTGCGAATGCAACTTCCGCTGCCCCGGATTGGTGACGGCCCGCGCCGTTCGGTCCACGTTCCATAGCACGTTTCCCTAGGGGGGAGTGAGGTGTTAAGCTCCCCCTTTTACGTCAGAGGCGCGCGTGGAACACTACGCGCCGCCAGGTCCGCCAAGACCGACAAATCGGGGACGGTCCAGAATATTTTACGGGAGATAAAATAGGACAGGAGACAAACCTGTGTTATTTTATCCGGCTCGAAGGACTAATTGTTCATTGAATAAATAATGACTACGCAAAAATTTCTACATTACCACGTGTTACATATCGATAAAATTATTTTTCAATGAAAAGTAAACAATATTAGGTACTTGCGGCGTAAGTAGATAAAGTCATTGTTATTAAAATGATTTGAATACCTTTCATTTAAATGTGACAAAATATCACCTACATCTGTACTAACAATAAAGCAGAGGAGTTTGTTTTTAGGGATCCGTACCCAACGGTAAAACGGGACCCTATTACTAAGACTCCGCTGTCCGTCTGTCATAACTATAAGTCAAAGTTATATAATTCGGAACAATATACATTGTGTAGAAATTTTGTAAAATAAAACAGTACCATTCAAATATAACTAACGAAAAACAAAACATGTCAAATATAATAAAAATAACAAATTCAAAACGATAATAATCCACATTCGTTTTAAAATAATTAATAATACAATAAAACAAGTAGTCAAATAAAAAGGAAAAACGAAAATCAAGTATAAAAAGATCAAGACCAGTGATTTATGACATCCAAACTAAGAATATTGTAATAAACAAAATAAAAAATTGTGTAAAAAAGATTAATAATATGTCATCTAAGTTTCTGTGAGTATAAATCAATAATAAAAATAAAATGTCAAATAGAAATAAAAAGAAAATAAACTGTGTCCGTCTGTCACCAGGCTGTATCTCATGAACCGTGATAGCTACACAGTTGAAATTCTCACAGATGATGTATTTCTGTTGCCGCTATAACAACAAATACTAAAAACATAATAAAATAAATATTTAAGGGGGGCTCCCATACAAAAAACGTGTTTTTTTTTCGGCGTTTTTGCCTTGTGGCACGCAACCCTTCGCGTGCGTCCGACTCGCACTTGTTTTAACGCAATATAAGCTCTGGAACTACAAGTCGGATTTGAAAAAATCTTTTACCTTTAATAGCACAATTCTTAAGAAAGGTTATAGGCTATTTAACATCACGCTACGACCCTTAGGAGCCGCGCATAAAGAAAAAAGTTAGAATATTTTCAGACTATTTTTTTTTCTCTAAGTGAAAACGACGATAAAGTTACGTTTTTTAACAATGTTGTAGTTAAGCTGTACGACACCCACGCTCCTATCAGGAGAGTCAAGCTCAAGCGCCCACCAGCGCCATGGATGAATGTGGGAGTTCGGATGGCGATGCGACGAAGGGACCGCGCGTTTCGGAAGTTTAAAAAAGATCGGTCCGATGACAATTGGACCCTCTTCAAAACTGCTCGCAATCGTTGTAACCAGATGATACGCAACGCTAAACGTCGCCACATTCTTGATAACATCACTTCAACTTCTCCTGCTGATATCTGGAAATTCCTTGGAACTCTAGGTATCGGCAAATCGCGGCATTCAGACCTTCCTAACGCATTTAGCTTGGATGATCTAAATCGTCATTTCTCCACTGTTCCCACCCTTGATAATCCAACCAAATGCCAAACCCTTGACTACCTTGCTGGTCTGACGCGACCCAATATTACCCCCTTTGCCTTCACCCCAGTCGACCCGGGAGAGATCAAAAAGATTATCCTATCCATTAAGTCTAAAGCTGTTGGTTGTGATAACATTAGTCGACACATGATCGTGACAGTGGTTGATCAGCTCCTTCCTGCAATTTCCCATATAGTTAACTTCTCCCTTTACTCTGGTGTTTTCCCTTCCCTGTGGCGGAAAGCCCATGTTCGACCACTACCTAAAATCCCTAATCCCACTCTTCTCAGTCACTTTCGTCCAATTTCCATCCTTCCCTTTTTATCCAAAGTACTCGAGGCCTGTGTACATAAACAATTCTCCAACTTCATTCACAAAAACTCCCTCATCAGCCCATTCCAATCCGGGTTCAGGCCCGGGCACAGTACCGTTTCTGCTCTCCTTAAAGTGACTGACGATATAAGGCGAGGAATGGAAGACACTAAAGTTACGGTTTTAGTGTTGATCGATTTTTCCAATGCTTTCAATACCGTCAGTCACGAAGTCCTTTTATCCATCCTCTCCTATCGCATGGTCTCTCCCGAGGTTCTGGAATGGTTTTCTTCCTATCTTCGGGGGCGTCAGCAATCAGTTCTTGCTGGTGACTCTAACTCCAGCTGGTGTGATCTTGAAGCTGGCGTCCCTCAAGGCGGCATTCTATCTCCACTTTTGTTCTCTATCTTTATAGATCTCATAACTTCCGAGCTTCAGTGTGCGTATCATCTTTACGCTGACGACTTACAGCTCTACTGTCAGGCGGGTGTTGACAGCTTATCCGGTGCGGTCGAGGAGCTAAATCGGGATTTACGAGTTGTCAAAAACTGGTCTGATCGTTTTGGGGTGGCGGTTAACCCAACCAAGTGTCAGGCTATCATTATAGGGAGCCCCCATAGCTTGAGGAGGCTGAATGGTTTAACGGTGCCACCGGTTACCTTTGATGGCACAGTGATTCCGTTTAGCTCTGACGTTAAGGATCTGGGTTTGCATGTTGACACTTGCCTTGACTGGCGTAAGCAGGTCGCGATTGTGAGCAAGAAGGTCACTGGAACGTTGCGGTCGCTCTATCGGTTGAAAAATATTCTCCCATCACACATTAAGGCAATGCTTGTACAGTCCCTTATCTTCCCCATAATTGACTATGGTGATGTATGCTACTACGACCTGAATGCAGATCTCCTCAATAAACTTGACCGACTTCTTAATAGCTGCATTCGATTCGTTTTCAATCTCCGCAAGTATGATCATGTATCTGCACATCGATCGCTTTTAAAGTGGTTACCTATCCGGCAGCGTAGAGCGTTGAGGGCTTTGACAACCCTGTTTTCTATTCTTCACAAACCCACTTCTCCTTCTTATCTGACTTCACTTTGTCAATATTTATGCTCGGCACACAGCAAGAATCTTCGTTCCGAGAATAATTGTCTTCTTCGTTGTCCTTCTCATCGCTCTGGTTTTATAAAGTCTTCTTTCTTTGTCCAGGCGGTTTTCCTTTGGAATGCGCTACCTCAGAATATCAGGACGGTTTCCAACCGGTTCACATTTAAAGTGAAAGCTCGAGAACACTTACACAAGAAGTTGGCAGATTCGTCTCAGAACTAAGTTGTTGTAGGTTTCCTTGTTTATCTCTCTTAACTTTTTCTTTTGTTTTGTTGTATATATATTTTTATATGTATGTATATATGTATGTATTCTTATATTTTAATTATAAATATCTTCTATGGTTTTTTGCTATTGCACCTACTGAATGTTGTTTCTGCATCACCCTAAGGTAGACTGGTAGAAAATGCCCAAGGCATTAAGTCCGCCTTTGTACAGTTTTTTTTACTTGTGCATAAAGTTTAATAAATAATAAATAAATAAAATAAAACGAAGTAATCTCGCGGGCGGGTGATGCGACGACGCGACGCGGTGGGCCGAGAGAGTTTTATAAAAATGTAAGTAGCTATTACTTTACTATATTGTGTATCTTTGTGTATCGACGTCTACGCGAACGAAGTCTCGGGTAGAAGCTAGTTGTTAATACAATAATTGTTGAATTAGCATTATAAACATATATTAATACATGACGTGTCGCCTGTACAGTGGCGAAATGAAAGGAATTTGTCTATTTACTTTAAGAACAAATGTATATTAATTAGGCCGTATTATAACAGCTGGTGGAATTTTCGGTGTTCGTCATCACATCATTGAATAATAATTGCGTCTTAAAATTTTCAAAAAATTTTGCGATACGGTGTACAGAAACGGTAGAGGTATCGTGTTAAGGCTCTTTCAAACAGGCGCGACAAAAAGGCACCGCAAGTCGCGCCTGTATGCAGGAGCCTTTACGCAGTAACTGGGTTGTGGAGGTCAGACAGGCAGTTGCTTCTTGTAAAATACGGGTACAGACCGATTCAAACTTTATGGCGGCTCTGAAGTGCGCTGCTCACTGCGCAGTACCCCACCCCGCACCCCCGCTGACAGGTGAATTTGTTACTGCGCACCGACTCGCCTCGTGTTCTGAGCCGCCATAAAGTTTGAATCAGGCTGTATCCAGCTGCATCCCGTTAGGCTGGAAGCAGACCCCAATCTATTTGAGGAAAAAGCTAGGCAGATGATGTTAAGCTGCTATTTTAAAAAGGTTTTACTAAGCCTCAGGAAGTGAAATGTAGACTCCTCAGGAATTATTGATAGCCAAGAGAAAATTGACTACCAGGGTAGCATGGCCCTGCCGGGTCAGCGGGATTGTCCGAAAGGGTTACCGCTGGCCCGGAACATAAAAGGCTAAGGAAGGAACACGGGTGGGTTTTAGTCAGTAAGAGTCTGACACTCCCTTCTGCTCCACCCAGAGCGAGAGCCTTTTTTTTTTTGAGGATGGTAAATCATCTAATGACCCCTCATTAGATGATTTCCCATCCTCAAAAAAAAAGGCAAGCATGGCGCAAAAGGGAGTGTTTGAAACAAGGCTGCCTATGTTGAGGAAGACAGGGAAATGTGGCAGATCAAATGCGAAAGCGGTGTTAGAGCCAATTTCACTAGATACCTGTACAAGGCGGCAGGGACCTCGACGCGCGACTTGTTATCTTGCATTCAGTATATGATTATAATAATAATAGAATATCTTTATTAGAGTAACCTAGAATCAACAAGATTGTTAGTAAAACTTACGACTATGTTAGTAAGCACAGACAACATTTGCCTGCCTTTCCCCAACTATGTTGGGGTCGGCTTCCAGTCTAACCGGTTTACAGCTAAATACTTACCATATTTTACATAGAGCGACTGCAAAGCTAATCAAATAAAAAAAACGCCAAGAAAATGAAAAAAAGCCAATTATTTTTAAAAGAGTAACCGTGGGGTTCCTTGCCAGCTCTTTTCCTTAGGAAACGACCAATATTACCGTGAATTGCAATCATTATATTATCGGTTTATATTTGGTTTAGTGGTCGCAAATGATACTGCTGAGCATGAGGTCCTGGGTTCGATTTCCGAGGTCGGGCAAAAAGTGTTATTGGTTATTTAGGATTAAGTACCCAAAAGGTGCCAATGGAACCCGATTATTAAGTGCTTGGCCAGACTGTCAGCGCGAGGCGGGGAGCGGCGCGGGTGCGTTCTGCGTGTTGTCGTGTCCAGTGTTTGTCAAATTATAATATAGATGAAGATGACTTATTTTTATCAGAAAAAGCTCGAACTATGTAGTTTGAGGTCCCCGCGCGGGCCGCCCGCGCACCCACTGCGGCCACTTGTATGAACGAGCGATGGCGTGAGTTGCTCGCGCACTTGGTCGCCGGATGATGGCTATATTTTGGTCACGAGGGACCGAGTCGCCGGCGACCAGTCGACAGTGCGTAATAGCTCTAGCTGGCGAAATGTTGGTGTACTATAGGTACAGACGCCAGCACATCAAGCTACTACAATCTGTCAAATGTCTTTAATCGATTTGCAATTTTATCCCTAAAGTATAAGGTTCAAAGTTGATTGCGAAAATTTCACAGTTTCGGGTAGGTTGATGACTGATGTGCTGGCGTCTGTACATCTCCGCCTACCCCCTCGGCGGCGGCGTTATGTTATGTTTTATTTAATGGATCATTAAGAATATAATTGCTTCAGTTTGTATATCAATTTCTCAGAAATTCAAAACTATTGAAGTCACCCGTCGTATAAAAGATTAATTTTATTATGTTTTTATGATTTCACAGTAATTTTAGAATAATCAGGTTATTGTATGGGTTGTTTAGGTATCAATCAATCTGTAAATGTCCTAAAAGCCACGTCATATAAAGACGAAAGTCTTTGACAGTGCGTGCATGGTTTCATTTTTAATTCTTTTACCTATTGTGGTATAGTAATTTTATTTTAGGTGCATCGTCTTCACATATTATGATTATATAAAATGTATGCAAAATATTGAAAGAATTTTAAAAGAGTAACGGTGGAATTTCTTGCCCGTTCTTCTCCATACGAAAACCACCTTTTGGAATGGGCGACTAGAATCAATTCTATTTGTTGTAATTTTTGACGTTCAAAAGTGCCTTTTATGTGCCTATTTGAAATAAATGCTTTGACTTTGACTTTGCGTGTTGCCAGTGATGTCTTATGGCACTGAAACGTGGTCGCTCACAATGCCTTATTAGAATTAGAAGGCTGAAAGTCACCCAAAGAGCAACGGAGAGGGTTATGCTTGGAGTTTTCGTGAAAACTTAGATGAAGTGAGCGTGGAGTGATCTCACTCCACCCTCACTTCACCTGTTTTCACGGTGAGATGGTTACAGAATCGCACTGCTGGGCCGAGTCACAATACTGTATACAGTGCGTGCCACGTAAGAAGAGACTTGACCCCGCCTCCCCCGCCTCTTTCCGCCGCCCCTATGACGTCCGGTCCCGTCCCGCACTCAGACCTCATACCGCTAAAGATACCTAAAATCGTGTTCTGCGCATGTCAGACCACGTGGTGTGTCAAGTCTCTTCTTACGTGGCACGCACTGTACACTTGTACAGGGTCCCATTAAAATAGATGGACACATTTTAACACAGCGCTCAGTACGTCTAACTAAAGATATGAAAGCAAAAAAGATTTTTATTTTGACCTAAAATAATAAATTGCCGGCACATTAGTGTATTTTCGTTAGTTGATTATTTTTCTTGTAAAGTATCTATGCGTTTTTCTTATATATATTTTTTACCATCGTCCTTATTTTGGTGGTCTGAATGATTTCTAAAAGTTTGTCCATCTATTTTAATGAGACCTTATAAATACGTTCATTCACAGGTACGAGAGATGAGCTGTCCTACACAGAGGAGCTTTGGTTTTGTTTGTAACAAAACCAGTTTTGCGTCTTTACATTTAACATTAATATCGTCTGGGGTTTTTCTTATGTTATTTATAATGTCCGGATGCGTTCGATACGTCATGTTTGCACTATGGCAAGCTGATGTTTGTAAACAAATACTCTTTGAACCCCTTTTTAACAGACTTCAAAAAAGGAGGTGGTTCTCAGTTTGAATGTTTATACGAGTATTTGTTGTTAGGTATGTTCGGGCAAAATATTTTTTTAATGAATAATGTCAAAATTATTTGTATGCCTCAGGGGTTTTATTAACTTTGCTTGGGTAGTTTTTGAGTTAGCTTCAATAATACGATTTATTTTCCACTTAGTTTATACTGATGATGTTTTAATAAAAGTTATTAAAACATCATCAATATATTTTCCGAAATTGAATTTATTTTTCACTAGTTTATACTTAGTGTTTTTTTTTTGGAAGGCGGTTGTTTTAGGTTTTTTATTTTGTAAGTTTTTAATAAAACATTCGGTTCATTCGGTTGTCATGGTCAAAATCAATTTGCCTAGCCTTTTCCCAACTATGTTGGGGTCGGCTTCCAGTCTAACCGGTTTACAGCGGTTTACTTACCTACCATATTTTACATAGAGCGACTGCAAAGCAAATCAAATCAAAATATTTTATTTCACATAAACCTATATGGGCACTTATGAAACGTCAGAAGCTAGGTGCACGGTTCCAATTGGTCGTTTCCTATGGAGAAGAGCCGGCAAGAAACTCTACTACCGATCTAACCTCCACAACCCAGTTACTGGGTAACACGATACACCTTGGTGGGAGAGACTGTTTGTCAGACTTCTGGGCTTCTGACTACCCGTAACGAGCGTCAAAGATCTACGAATGAAACATATGAAGCAATGGATCCGCAATCTTCATCAAATGATTCATACTGTGATTGATAGTGGGATGGTAAGAGATTACACTAGCTAAGAAAAGTCTCGAAGAATCAGTCTATATTGGATTAGTTTGTGAGTTTTGTAGCTCCATTGTGGATTGTGGACGCTGCTTGCAAGTAATCACTCACATCCTTGACTCATACAATTTCAATTTAAGGATAACGTGTAATAGACTGGTTCGCAGTAGTAACATTCGCATCAGATGTGCATTAAAATATTGGGCATGTATTTATTAAAAGGCAAACGTGAGGTAGGACGCCCTCAGGCTAGGTAGAGCTATGATCTTCGCAGGGTGGCTGGTAGCAGCTGTGGTAGTGTGCAATAGGAGAGGCCTATTCTAAATCGACACTTTTAAATATTATAATTTTTTGTATAGGCGACACGCACAAATTGGTACAGACGCCAGCACATCAAGCTACTACAATCTGTCAAATTTCTTTAATTAATTTTCAACTTTATACCAAAAGCAAAAGATTCACAGATGATTGGGAAAATTTGACAGTTTTGGGTAGCTTGATGTGCTGGCGTCCGTACATTTTGAATTTCATGCAATCATCAACTGCCTAGCCTTTTCCCAACTATGTCGGGGTCGGCTTCCAGTCTAACCTGCAGCTGAATACCAGTATTTTACATGGAGCGACTGCCTATCTGACCTCCACAACCCAGTTACTGGGTAATACGATACCCTTGGTAAGACTGGTTGTCAGACTTTCGGGTTTCCGACTGCCCGTAACGACTGTCAAGGTTCTACGAATGACAGCTGGGACCAACGGGTTAACGTGCTTTCCGAGGCACGGAGGGGTCACGGTAGGTACCTATGTAAAGATGGTCACCCATCCACAGACTGACCGCGGCAAACGTAGCTTAACCTGATCGATCGACCTATGCGGCTGTTATTATTTAGCCACGGGCTCCTTTGAATTTCATGCAATGAAGTTAAGAATAAAGTACACGTTTTTATATGTATGTACCTATATTCAACTCTTATCAGTTCTGTGCGCTAGTGTCCTTTTTAGGGTTCCGTACCCAAAGGGTAAAAACGGGACCCTATTACTAAGACTCCACTGTCCTTCTGTCTGTCACCTGGCTATATCTCATGAACCGTGATAGCTAGACAGTTCAACTTTTCACAGATGATGTATTTCTGTTGCCGCTATAACAACAAATACTAAAAAGAGAATAAAATAAATATTTAAGAGGGGCTATACAACAAATGTGTCTTTTTTGTCGTTTTTGCCTTGTGGTAGGTACGGAACCCTTCGTGTGCGAGTCTGACTCGCAGCCAGTTTTTCTATACTTTATTGCATAAAATTCAAAATGTGCCAATTTGTGCGAGTCACCTATAGAAAAAACAATATTAAGTATTTTAAAGCAGCTCGCACGAATTTAACAAAGAAAAAAAATCCAACTCAACCGGACTCGGGATTCTGTGGTTGTGGTGGTTGGTCGGACTCGGTCTGGGGGAATTAACTAATAACCCCAATGTAACAAACAAACATAATAATATCATCACCGCAACAAGCGAATAATTTACCATTATTATTTACCCAATTCCGCGGTAAATCACAATTTGTAACACATAATAAATAAGAATGAAACCGGAGTGTTATGTTGGGCTGTAACTTCGTCAGTTACCGCATCTAATCCGCCGTTTACAATGACTTTCACTAAAATAGAGCCCGGTGCAGTTACGCAGAAACTTTTGTTCACTTAAAAACTTATAAAACCACTATAAAGAATTCAACTCGCTACTAATGTTACGCAGAAAAACTTAACACAGGTCAGAAGGCCAATTTGCGTAGTTAAAAACGTTGAAAATATTCGCAATCTCATCTCATCGACAATTAATGTCACAAACTTGTCAAAAATGTAGGGATTTTAGAGGTATTTTTGACAGATTGAGACTGAGATCAAACTGTGAACGTTCATAAAAATTACAAGAATTGCCCTTTGATCTATGAGGTATTCCACTCCGAAAAAAAAAACAGTTGAAGATCGAAAAACAAATTTCAAATTCGATTCGAAAAAAGAACACAGGACACACCGAACTTTTCACAAATAAAACAAAAACAACTGGTGGAATTACCGAATCAGCGGAATAAATCAGAGCATTTTGAATTGGGAAAGTGTTCCGATTCGCTTCGGGTGGGTTCGGCAAGTTTCGCTGTACATAACGACTGGTGATTCGCGAGCGCGCGCGAGCACTGCCGTAGAGTCGACGAGATACCTTGAATGGAAGAGCTCAAGTGGTGGGAGAAGGCAGACTATTATCATTTATCGATGATATTTTTTGCAATGTATTTGTGAACAGGCATTTTTGCGTGGTCCTTTGGTACGAATACCTCGTGTGAGCCGGTTGGAGATAAAGACAAACCGGTAAACATGAGTGACCTTATTTTCAGAGAGAAAAGTTACATTCCATGGTATTCCTAATTCGTTAGCATTATGTGAAACCACAAAACACATGTATATTATTGAAGGCAACTAAAATTCGAACTCCATTATTTTTTCGAGCTTAAGAAGCAATGGATTAATTAGCAATATGCTTCGAAATGATTCAGACTGAGAAGCATAGTGTGTTACGTAATTAGAGTGCTGGTAAAAGTGAAATACCCGTCATTGTGGCGCTGATTGGGTAAGGCCTATGTACAGCAGTGGACGTCTTTCAGCAGAATGATGATGGCGATGACCACGAAAAAACGTCTTTTGTTAGAATGAGAAGGAAAACATGTTGAAAACTCACACTAAAAGTACTGAAATCATTGCGCAAATCAATGCGGCTGCCCCATTTCAAAACCTAGTAAGGACTTAAAATGAAATTTTACAGGAGAGCGCATAAACGTAATATTGGTCAGCCTATTGGAATGTGTTTTTTAATTGGTTAAAGTGACTTACTAGGTTTTAAAAGGGTCACTAGGGAGTGAAAGGTGCACTTACTAGGTATCGATGCTTAAATATATCTCCTTTTATGTAAGTTTAAAACGCTGGTGTTTTTGTATTTGGTAGAGACCTTCTAGGTTAGCAAGATTATGCAATAAAACAATTTTTGTAAAAAGTGTCCCTTACTAGGTTTTGAAATGGGACAGCCGAATGCTCGTTCTTTCTCTGTGTGGGAAGAGGGGTTTGTCCTGCAAGGGGCAGTTAAAGGCTGTTCACGGTTGAACAGCTGATATTATTAGTATACAATGCAATCCGATTCGTTTTGAACATAAAAAAGTTCAGTTTCTTCTCACCATAATCAACCGATATCTAAAGTAAAAGTATAAATATTAAATAACGGTACATTTGCAGGAGAAATCTTTAAGCTTGTTTACTTGTAGCATTTTATTTATTGAAAGGGCAATGCGTACCCGTTCTACTTATATCTATGGGGTTACTGACCTTCATATTTTTATTAATCAATGTAATAACTTGTTGTTATTTTAATAAATGATAATTATCTTGGTTCTTTATCGAAGAAACGGAAGTGGATAATCTCACACTTTCTATGGCTTTTTTTAACAAAACTAAGTATTAATTAACCTTGTAATAGTCATCAATATTATTGCAAAGCATGGGGATTGTCATATCCCTTAGGTCAGTTAAAAGGTTGTGATTTAGCAAACCCAACAAAACAATCAATTCTATTCAAAGAAGTTAAGTTAAATAGACAGACATCGACAACCTCCTATCGACAACAGCCCATCACTAAACAGATTACGCTACTTAGATCATAGTATCGCGTCTGAACCGACAGCTGTCTTATAACAACTCGTATCACGTTGAATGAGAGTTTAAAATCAAACGTATTATGTATGGAGACAATCATGTTTATCCGTTTGTTTCGAGTGCTGAATGACAAAGGTTCTGCATTCTCGTAAGCGGGTTTGTGAGTAAACGAAGTAAATAAAATGGTTAGTAGAGGTGGGCACAGATGTAGTGTACCCACATTTCGAGCGTTAAAAGTCGCATGTAAAGGCTCCTTCAAACAGGCGCGACACGCAATAAAATCGCGCGCGACACAAAGGCATCGCAAGTTGTGCAACGAGTGGTGCCTTTGTGTCGCGCGAGATTATATCGCGTGTCGCGCCTGTTTGTAGGAGCCTTAATAGGGGGCGAGCCTACTGCCATCTACTGAGCACTCCGGAATCCATACTCATATTATAAATTCGAAAGTAACTCTGTCTGTCTGTATGTTACCTTTTCACGCCTAAACCACTGAACGGATTTCGATAAAATTTGGCAGCGCGATAGATTGCATCCCGGTTAAGGACATAGGATAGTTTTTATCGACATATCTCGCGGGCGAAGCCGCGGCCGGAAGCTAGTTTCACAATATAATTGTATTTTGTTTTCGCCACGATCAATATGTTGGGGTCGGCTCACAGTCTAACCAGCGGGGTAATGGCGTAACACACTATGAATAGCTATGGTTTTCATTAGGGATGCCGCGATACGCCTTTTTGCCGATACGATACCGATACTCTTATAAAAATATCGGCGATACCGATACCGATACCGATACGCTTACTGAATTCAAAAAGGAAGGTAGATTAAATAAAACACAATTAATCAATAGTTTTAGTACCTAATCAAAATTAACATTTAGGTATAAGATTTTTATGGAATTATCAATTGTCTACTATTTATTTTATTTGACTCAAACGACTAGTTATAAATGACATACAATACACAAACAATTACGATATGTAATTCTTAATCTTATTTGCATGGAAAAAATACTACGCGCAACAACATTCAACCTAACGAAATGGGATAGATGTGCGAGTGTCGAGTGCGCGAGGCCAAAGCGGGCGGGCGAAACAAAACACTGAATAAAGCGCGGGGTTTCCCCGAGCAAACTTAGTTCGTGCCTCGTTTGCAACGAAATAGACGGGACAACACGCGCGTTTACATTACATTTTTAAAGCGCGAAATTTGAAAAGTATCGTTGAATCGGCCATAAAAATATCGCCGATACCGATATATCGGCAAACCTGAAGTATCGCCGATATATCGGTATCGGTATCGGATGCATCCCTAGTTTTCATTTTGAAAGTTCAATAACATACATTGCGCTATTTACGTTGTTGAGCAAACAAATTTTTTGAACGTATGAAGCAATGGATTAGCAATACCTTTAAAAATTATTCAGATTGTGTTAAGGCTCGTACACACAGGCGCGACGCGACACGTGACACAAAGGCACCGCTCGTTGCGCGACTTGCGGTGCCTTTGTATCGCGTATCGCGTCGCGCCTGTGTGTACGAGCCTTTACGCAATTAGGGTGCCAATGCAGCTGATGCTATTTTACATGAAGCTGCCTATCATCGCCTTAAAGTGAAAACCTTGGGAATGTAAGTAGCATTCTATGCATTTCGGAGAATCTTATAGTATCGAACAGTTCTGGATATAAAAGCGGGTTAAATTTTCATATTAATTAATAAGAATACAGAACCTCCTCCTTTGAAGTCGGTAAAAAAACATAGAAAACGCCGTACAAAAATTTTACAGCACGCAGTTCTTTCTTCCTCGTGAAAAGTTACTTCTTTTACACTTACGAGGTTTTCACTCTAAGGCGTCGATATGTTACCTTCACATCTCAATTACTGGTTTTCGATACCTAGTAGTAAGACACTGACATGCTCCTGATGGATAGCTCTATAACACTTTTCTCGAGTTAGAGATCGACACCGAGGACCTGCGCTCAGCAGTCATGCTTGCGACCACAAAACCAACCAGGTCCAATCGGCTGTAGCATTTCAAAACCTAGCAAGGGACACTTTTTACAAAAATCGTTTTATTGCATAATCTTGCTAACCTAGGTCTCTACCAAATGCAAAAACACCAGCGTTTTAAACTTGCATAAAAGGAGATATATTTAAACATCGATACCTAGTAAGTGCACCTTTCACTCCCTAGTGACTATTTAAAACCTAGTAAGTCACTTTAACCAATTCAAAAAATACTTTCCATAGGCTGACCAATATTAAGTTTATGCGCTCTCCTGTAAAATTTCATTTTAATTTAAGTCCTTACTAGGTTTTGAAATGGGGCAGCCGCAATCTCCTTTCGAAACATCTCTTCTACGAGAGAAAAATACGTAGAGCTACTCTTTCAAATTCAGAGCAACCGAAAGAAACAAAAAAAAACCCGTCAAGTGCGAGTCGGACTAGCGCACCGAGGGTTCCGTACAAATTTGTAGGTAAGTGTTTAAATAGTTTAAAAAAAATTGTAACGTAACTTACGGTTTTTAGATATTTTCCTTTACATGTGCTACATGACATTGCTTCTTGCCAAATTTCAAACGTCGTCAACGGGAAGTACCCTAAACATTTTGATTCTCTTGAGAACGTCGAAATATACATTTTTTGCGGCATAAACGGCCGTATCGTTTTTTTTTTACGTTAACTTAGAAGTTTAACGTAATTGAGACACTAATTGACCTGTGTACTAGACGCCTTATCTTTTAAACAAATTAATTTCACGTCCACAATAGATCAATGGTCACATTTACTTAATCGTGTTATCAACGAAATACTTTACTAAGCTCTGATTAGTGAATATTATGACACTTCGAAATTTGGACTGACTATTGTGAATGGGCTAGATTGAGAGCACTGCTGGCCCAGTGGTAACGGCCGCGACTTACGAGTTGTAGGTCGTAGGTTTGAACCCAAGCCCCACTTTACTTTGTGTAAATTATTTTATCACCCCTGTTCAAATCGGTGCAGAAAAACATCGTGAGGAAACCGGCATGTCCTAGAACCAAAAATTCGAAGACGTGACATCTGCCACCAATCCACACTGGGCCCGCAGAGAGGACCTGTGTCCCAGCAGTGGGAACAGTTTAGGCTCATTATGCTGATGCTACTATGGATGGGTGACCATTCATTACATATCCGAACCCCTTCGTGTCTCGGAAAGCACGTTAAGCCGTTGGTCCCGGCTGCCATTCATGGATCTTTGACAGTCGTTACGGGTAGTCAGAAACCCGAAAGTCTGAAAACCAGTCTTACCAAGGGGTATCATGTTACCCAGTAAGTGGGTTGTGGAGGTCAGATAGGCAGTTGCTTCATGTAAAATAATACTGGTATTCAGCTGCATCCGATTAGCCGTCTGGAAGAAGACATGCTGCGCGACTACTAATACATTGAGGTATTTAGAAGAAGCATGATGATGATTTCGTTATTAATCGTTTTTTAATACAATTTAATTTTGTTTTTCTTGCTGGCGCTGTATATTCATAACAGTTAATTTGACAATAAAACAAGAGCGCCTATCATTATTGTTATAGCAAAGTTTTACTGCTGTAGATCAACAACATGCTGCTATTAGTATTGCAGCAGGCGTTTCACGTCGAGCACTCTAGGCACAGAATATAGATATTCCTCTTTTCTGACAGGTGTCCTAGGTATGATTATGGTATTATTTTGTACCCAGCCCAGGATCCCTACATACACCTTTTGCCTCGCCTCACCTTTTACATTCATACATCTGGTCGTAGAATAGAATAGCATACTCTTTATTACTCTTACTCTCTCTCTTACTCTTTATTTTCATTTTCTCTTTCTTTTTCTCATTTTTTCTTTTTTTTTCTCTTTATTTGTCATACCCGCACGCCGGTTGCGAGTACTCCGCATCTGACCTTTCTGAAGAATATCACCAATAAGGCCACTCTATGTCCTTGTAGGGCGTCCCCTACCAGCGTTACCACTCAATGTTGTCAATTATCCTGCGATATACACACCTCTAACCTACCCATTCGGTGAATACAGGCGTGATATTATGTTCCTCTGGAATTTCTCAGTAGCAGCCCGGGGCCTGGGTTCATGCCCGGTTGATTGCAATAGGCTCGCCCCCTATTGGGACATAAACATAACTGGGACATACATGGGACTTAAACATAACTGGGACATACATGGGACATAAACATAACTGGGACATACATGGGACTTAAACATAACTGGGACGTACATGGGACTTAAACATAACTGGGACATACATATGGGACTTAAACATAACTGGGACATACATGAGACTTAAACATAACTGGGACATACATGGGACTTAAACATAACTGTGACATACATGGGACTTAAACATAACTGGGACATACATGGGACTTAAACATAACTGGGACACACATGGGACTTAAACATAACTGGCGAAATATGGATGAACTATGCACCTCTGTGACGTCTGCCTACCCCTTAGGTTTATACAAGTGTCAAATAATGTTGTAATTAGTTGCCAAGCGCCAGTACGCATGCCAAGACAATCGGCCTTATTATTATCTATCTTACGTAGAGATAGTTTAAGTCGATTGACTATAGTTTAGATAGCAGTCCGATTGGAATGCAATAAATCATGACTGAAATATTTTCATATTTAATCTTTGTATTTAAGGGGCTTACATGACCTAAAACGCGGTCACTGTCGGACTGCATAAAAAAGAAAGAGAAGCGCGATGACACAAAGCTGGTAATTTATTGCAAAATATGAAGCAATTATTTAATTAAAAATCTATTGTTTGGACTAAAAAATTAAAACACTAGTATTTTAGTATTGTTACGAGCTTGGGGTTCGTGACAATAAAAACTGCCGATTTAATAACCAAAAAATGACACTTTAATCAACAACACTAATAACAACTCAAACACACTAACTATGAAACACAATTGCACTACTGATCGCTCTAAATCGCACTTGAAGATCGCTTTCGATGTATTTGCTTGTATCGCTTATACAACTGTGTCGCTCGCGGCCCATCCCGGCCTTATATAGTGCCTCAGATAGTGCGAGAACCTGCTACTGTAGAAACATCTAGAATGTTCGAGTACATACCGGTCCCGAGTGACCAGATGTCGATAGTTCTCGAAAGTTCCAGAAAGTTCTAGCATCGAAATTTCCAGAAGGATCTTGACTCTACTACTACTACTGCTACCCGATAGTAGATGGCGCTAGTGGTAACTAATATCACTATGTACCAGGATAATTGTGGCGCGCAACAGTATGTTGCTTGTAGAATAATCTGACAAAAAATCATAATGATTGTATGTATAGTATGGTTTTTATTGTAAAAATAAAGTTTTTAGAGGTAGGTATCTTCATGATTTTTTTCTATAGTATCAAATTAGTTGTATTATGTTTTCAACACACTATCTACCTAGCGTATATCCTGAAGAATATCATATATTTTTCTGATTTTGTTCACTGTAGTCTATCATATACTTTTATTGTTTCTAAAACTTGCGTTTTTTGTGTTTAGGTCTTGTAAGCCCCTTAAGAGACTTTAAATAATGTAACGTCAGGGCCCCAATTCTGTATAATTCCCCGCGAAATCTTACCACGTGTAAGCTACGTCATTATCGCGTCATATTGTTATCGACAAGGAATCGAAATGTCAATCGTACGGATAAAATATGTACCTATTTCGACAGTTCAAACCACGCCATTGTGTCATAGAGAATACGTTACTATCAGATGTCGAGATTATCTAAGGAATTGACGTGGTTTTGAAGTAAGGAATCGTTAAATGGCCATAGTGAATACGGGCCCTGTATGTAAGATATAAGAATAGTGAGTATAAAAGCTAAGAGGAAAAAATACGTATTATTGAAGCTAACTCAAAAACTACCCAAGCAAAGTTAATAAAATTTATATGGAGGCATACTTTATCAATAAATCGATTTATAATTGCCGGTGAGATCGCGTAACAAAAATACCAAAAAAAAAAGCATATATTTGAATTGAGAACCCTTTTGAAGTCGGTTAATAAAAGGAAGTCTGAAAGTGGCACCGGTGACTGAAAAGTTGTCGGAAGTGGTTTATAAAATGTTCGCATTATTGTAGTTCATATTTGTTTAACGACAAACTTTTATTTTAACCGTGCAATACATTTTTACAGACGCCAGCACATCAAGCTACTACAATCTGTCAAATTTCTTTAATAGATTTTCAACTTTATCGCTAAAGCATAAGGTTCAAAGTTGACTGGGAAAATTTGACAGTTTCGGGGAGCTTGGTGTGCTGGCGTCTGTACCTATATTGAACACATTAAAAAAAGCTGCTGTTTATGTGAGCAAAAGAACAGATAGGAAATTACTAAGACGATGTAGGTTGATCGTAGAATTTGTAAATTACCTTAAAAAAAATATCAAGTTAGATAATATATGTTGTACTTACGGAGGCTTCTTCTCCAGCATTTCAGTAGTTTCAACTGTAACAAAATAATCATATTAATTAATAACAGTTATGATTTTGCCACCATTATTAGGAATAATAGATGTCATGTGCATTAGGGGTTTCGAATACCGGATTTTTTCATACTTCATAGATATTAATACCGCATAGACAACTTTCAATATCGGGATCGCGGTATTCGAAATTTAGAATTTTTTTTTTCTACGTGTGTTTTTAGAAATTAAATAACTGATTAGTTTGACTACCAAACAATAAAATACCGTTTTAAAACTACTTTACTATAGGTCATTCACCATTGACACAAAAATCGCGTTGGGCTGCACAAAATTGCATTGGGCTGATTTTTTGGGATGTTAGATACTTGGATAGTATGTATACCTACACTATACAAAACTGTACCTCGAGTTTTATTGGACCTACAGAGTTATGGATGCTCAAGTCATACTAGACATCCAGCGGTCACTGAACCCAAACAAAAAACATTCTTTTTTGTTTTTATTTTATAGTGTAGTTTCGCTAGATAATTTAATATGATCCTACATAATTTTAATTTGCCAATCTAATCTTCTACTAACTGTACTTTGTTAAATATGGTAACTTGTGTGCTATGTACTTATATGATATGGTTTTTCCATCTCTCTATAGAGATAACACATTTGCATATGTATAGACAATACCGCCCACAGGCGATTGAAGGTCTCGCACGCACCGTTATCGACCGCCTCGACGTAAACAACTGGTATTTCATTACAAAACTGTGTTATATACAATCGAATAGATTTATTTACTAGACTGCGTACTACTGCACCTTTGCTTAAGCTCTGAAGGCCAATCAATCAATACCCGTAATTAAAAAAGTTCAAATTCTAGTCACAATCTCATCTCAGCGACATCATCATCTGCCTAGCCTTTTCCCAACTATATTGGGGTCGGCTTCCAGTCTAACCGGATGCAGCTGAATACCAGTGTTTCACATGGAGCGACTGCCTATCTGACCTCTACAACCCAGTTACAGTACCCGGCGATAAATATTGCACATCGACCTTTGGAAAGAGACAATCGGCTAATTTCGGCTTCGTAGAGCGTTATCTCTGTCGCACGAAATACAAACAGTCCGGTATCTATTAGGAGCTGTTAAAACAATTATGATTTGCTTCTTTTGATAATTATTTTTATTCTTTGTATGAAATACAAAAAAGGTAAAGGTCGATGTGCAATATTTATCGCCGGGTACTGTACTGGGTAATACGATACCCCTTGGTAAGACTGGTTGTCAGATTTTCGGGCTCCTGACGACCCGTAACGACTGTCAAAGATCCACGAATGACAGCCGGGACCAACGACTTAACGTGCTTTCCGAGGCACGGAGGGGTCTTGGTATGTAAAGATGATCACCCATCCACGGACCAACCATGGAAAACGTAGCTTAACCTGATCGAGCGACCCGTGCGGCTGATATTACTTATACTTAGCCACAAGCCCCTCTCAGCATCAATCTGTGTCAAAAACTGGTCAAAAATGTAGGGAAATTTGGAGGTATTTTTGAGAGATTGAGACAGATCAGACGGTGAACCTTCTTAAAGTTACGAGAATTGCCCCTGGTTTATTGATAACATAACAATCCCCCTCGTGTAATCCCCGAAAGGAGAGGTTGAGCTGCTCAAGTTCCGAGTTGAGCTTCACGATTATTGACAAATGCTCGCACTGACTGGAATGGTCCACTCAAACTTGTGTGGTAATTTTTTTTTTTTATTTGAAATGGGTTTGCTCTTGACTCTAGTCTAGGTCAGAGGTGACAGAGACAAAGTCTACGATGGAGTGAGCTCACCCTGAAAAAGCCTGTTCACTCTTACTTTGAAGAGATTCGGGTTGTATGCACTCGGATTTTTTTTTTAAATTTCCTCAAAGACCATTTCAGTTTCATATGGTCTTCACACGATCTGACCAAGATTTTGTCTGGACTTTAAAAGAGATTGTGACCTCTGAGTTTGTTTCGGCCTTTCTTCTCAGAGTAGTCAGATAGGAAACGCCGACCTCAATTAACTTATTTATTTTTTACTAGCAACGCCCCACGGTTTCTCCTGCGTAAGTTTCGATCTCGTGAGAATATCGGGATAAAAACTATCCTATGTCCTTTCCCGGAACTCAAACTATCTCTATACCAAATTTGTTCAACGGTTTACTCGTGATTGAGTAACAAACTTCCAAACATCTTCACAAACTTTCACATTTATAATATTATTGGGGTAATATGACGTGTAAAAGTGAGTCCGATACCATCACTCAGGTTACTATTATAGGAGCCTGAGTGAGGATATCGTAATACTATATCAGCCAGAACTGTACAATATTAGTAGTCAGTAAAATAGGTACACTTACATGAGGCAGACATGTTGATATTCGTTCCTTGCAGTGTAAATATTAAAAAACTTCACTATAAGTCCAGTCCATTATTATTGTTTAGTTAAATCTGAAACAAAGAATATAAAGATTTTATTGTTTTTACATCATAATTAACCTATGACGTTTCCACCGCTGGGACTCTGGCCTCCTCTCTGAGAGAGGGAGTGGGTCGTAATCCACCACGCGGGCCCAGTGCGGGTTGGCGGATGTCACATGTCTTCGAATTTTTGACTCTAGGACATGTCGGTTTTCTCACGATGTTTTCCTTCAGCGTTTTGAGAGGTGATGGTTTTGAGAGGCCTGCCTGGATACGAATTACGACCTACAACACTTTTTTGTTTTACATAAATTCTGAATCTATACAGGCTTGTTGGTAAAACATTAACAACCTCTTAAGAGGTCATTGTACTCATCATTATGAACAACTTTTACTATAGGACCAAACCTGAAATCGCGAAAAAAAAATCATCTGTTCCCTACACTTTGACGAGTTATACGAACATAAATGTAGGGAACAACTAATTTCTTTTTTCAACGATGAGTGCGCCTCTAGGCTGTCGGCGTAGCCTTAAGAAATCTCCTAGAGATCGGTACCAATCTCTAGATTTCTTGACAGTCGAAGGGATACGTCATTACCAATTGGCCTTTGAATTTTGCAGGCTACCTTAGCGCACCTCCTTAAGAATATTAAATTTTCTCTTTCACTTTTAGGAAAAAGGTACATTGTGACAACAATGAGTTAGAAGTATAAACATAATCAACTCCCTTTACAATGAAAGCTGTTGTTTATTGAGATTTCCATTCGACAAAGAAATTAAAGTGTTTATTGACACATAGAGTTTTCTGAATACAATGCCCAATTATTGAGATATATATACATATAAAACGCCCAGACGGAGATGGCAGGATGAGCCGGACTCTTTTGATAAAGATTGGTCTTTGACAGCTGAGGGTGCTTACTCTTCAATTTAATTCTGATAGATCGACATTGGAATTGTCACGTTTCGTACTCTTAAGTTCGATGCTAGCGCCAAATGATTTTTAGATTGGGTGTCCATTTTGGAGAACTAAGTGGAATTGGGTTCGGGCTTGGCGTGGGGTAATTGTTGACAATATTGTTTTCAAGAGTACCGGATCACGTGACTGTAAAATTAACATTGGAATCATATTGGCATCTCATTGGAATTAAAATTAGTTTGGAGAGTAAGACCTGGTCAGAGAGAGTAGGCCAGGTTGAGAAAAATGTTATTGGGTTTTTATATTAGGGATTTCACAGCAGCCGGAGTCTGGATTTGTGCCCCGTTGATGGCAATAGGTTTGCTCCCTATTACTTACATACACACAACGGACCGAATGGGAGTCTAAATGCGGAAAAGGGACTCCCATCATCATCCCTATTACATGGGACTTGATCATAACTGGCGAAATGTGAGTTTACATAGGTATGCGTACTGGCTAACCCTTCGGGAATTACAGGAGTATTATGTGTTATAATTATACTTTGTATTAATTAAGACTTGCTTTATTATTTTGTTTTTGGTTGACATAATACTTTAAAGACATCTACTTACCGTTTCTTGTCACTGTAATTATATAAACAACAGATATTTACAATAAAATCTCAATATTTAAATGTTCAACTGATAAATCAAGGTCCAATAGACACTCATCAACATATTTAGGTCACTAACATCGCACAAAGACGACAGCTTAACGGAATAAAGAGAATGATTTCTGATTTCTTATCATAAACCTACTAAGCTTTGAAATTGTGTAATCTCTAGGAATCATGAACAATATCTATTACAGATAAAACTACGACAGGTCATCTAAGCTGACGTTTGCATTAAAAAATTTCAATAAAATCAACTAAACAATGAGAAAGTTGTGTTCGACACAGACTTCACAGAAATTATTGTTGTTACTTTGCGCGATGTTTATGACAGAGTTATCGCTAAATACAAGTGGTTAACAATACTTACAAGCACCGCAGATTCCTCTACAATGCTTGACCTTTATTTAGGCCGCCTAAACATACACTATTGCAGAAATCCGATTAAATTGTAAACTACTTTTTGTCACGGACGAACAACTTACGGTAATTCACGTTTTTACACCAGAATTAAAGATATAATTTTTATAAAACACTAAGCGGAAAAGCTAGCTTACTCAAAATTTATAAAAACTATTTTTTATAGTTTGTTTGTTAATAATTTATACAAAAAAACCCTTCGAACAGAAGGAAAATGTACTTTTCATTTCAATATGTCATGTTGACGTTTGCGTTCCGAAGATCCGAACACTACAATTATCTAGAATATTTTCGAAATCTTTTCGTAAATAAAATGTAATACTTTAGACTGTAAACAAGATCATGAAAAAATTATGTTCCATAAAACTCTAATTGTTGTACAAAACTATACAAGTCAGTAGGAATTCTGTATTAAATATACTGATTTAGGTTTTTGAATAAAACAGTAGAGTGGTTCTAGTTTTAGATTACGAAATCGAAAGGTTTGTCCCATTGAAATACATAAAAAAGTATCATTAAAATTATTTAAGCATAAAGAAGGGCATTTTGCGTCGTCATAACTTAATAACATTCAATTTATTATCAGTCAAAAGTCATTTCTTTTTATAAGGATTTTAGTCATCATATTACTTACTACCGCTACTACGTAAATCATGGTGTATAAAGTGTTTTCAATCATGGACGAAACCAGAATTTAAATGTCCTTTTGTGTCGGCACAAGGAAAATGTCTAGTAGAGCGTTTAAGTGGTACCTTATGGAAAATAACAAAGCTATGCTGAGTCCCGGATGTAGGGAGGGGGCAAGTCGGGGCCTGTGCCCCGGGTGCCAACTTCGGGGGGCGTCAAATTCAAGCGTGGCAGGCAAGTTTAGTGCACCACCCAACGCACCGCAACTAGGCGATATTGAGACGCGCAACGACGCCTATAGGTACTATAAGTGCGAAGGCGACACTCAACACATAATCAGCCTAATACTAAATATAAATAAATTTAGTTTTGACACATATGTATATACAACGTGTAACAGAATAAACGCAATTCCTGAAAGTAGTTTGTTCAGAATCGGCTTCTGAATCGATTTCCGTCATCAAAAATAGGTGTTAAATTTTGACGGAAAAATCTTTTAAATGACTTAAATTAGAAACACTGTATCATGACAAATTAATACAATCCTTAATTCAAGGAAATTGAAACCTTAACTCAGAGCAATAAAGGCTACTTAAACGCACGACATTATTTGTATTACGCTCACACGTCGTAATGCACACACGTTAATAATATCAATGCATTTTACAATAAAAGTAGTGTGCGTCAAATTAAATAGGTAATTTAAAGGAATTTCCACTTTATCTCCAATGCGTAAGGCTTGTTTGAATGCACGACCAAACTTAGTGCGGTCATCAGAGTAGCCCTACACACACACAAACAAATTATGGCATTATTACAAAATAAAATTATTGAATTTGAAGAAATTTGAACCTTATTGCAAAGAAATAAAGCATTTGTCGGCAACCTCTTTGACGTTTTTTGCGAAATGCCGACACACGCGCCGCCGCTACCGCCGAATAACATGAGTACAAATAACATTAATTAAAATCTAGTCATCCGCCGGTAGCGACCTAGTGTAGTTGTTTTTCAGTTTACTTCCGTGACATTTTTGATTCCGTGCGCGATGGCTTTCCGGTACACCAACATACAATACACGGAGATGGTGAGGACCCTGGCTCGCTGTCTTGATAATGTCGCGTTAGCTTGTCGGGAGTTCAATGACCGTTTTGGCTGCAGTGTGAGCGCCAGGACGATGCTGGCTGCAACTCAGCGACTGAGGGACTCTGGGACGTTCCTTCCTAATACGGCTTTGGACAGAGGGACGAATGTGCGGACTACTCGTCTGCAAGAGCGTATTCTCGACCATTTTGATGAACATCCAGAGGACAGCTCGAGAGAAGCAGCACCCCAGTTTGACTGCAGCCACATGTACGTGTGGCGAACGTTGCGTGCTGATGGTGAACACCCATATCATCTTCGACGGTGTCAAGACCTAACGCCGGCCGACCATGGGCGTAGCCAGCCTTGGGCTCAGGGTGGGGCAGCAGTCAACCTATCCCCCCCTCCCCCGGTAATTTTTTTGTAACTTGAGCCGTTTGGGCTCTGCGCCTATGCCAATTTGTTAATCTGTAAATTTAGAGGTTTATATTTTCAGGTACAGAAAATAAACAATTAGACACAGGATAGATATTATAGTTTTATTTTTATGAATAGTCGGTGTTTATAAATTTAAGTTTTAACTAACTTTTACTTCAAGAGAAGCCGGCGTGGGTTCTGACAGAACCTATTTAGCACTACTTCTACAAATTTATTTTTTGATTCGGCGATCCTCGTTCTGTGCACACTCATACACAGGCCGCTTAGACGATTTGCGCTCATGGTTGAGCGAAGCCACGTTTTGACCCGCCGTAATGTGCTGAATGATCGCTCTATTGTACAGGTCGTACATGGCTGGGCAAGAAAAATAGCGAGCGCAGTTTTTACGCTGGGATAAAATTGCATTTCCGAAATCTTGATCTTCCCACAAATTATACCACATTTCAGCCTCGCTTGGGAAAGTATCACTTAATTTGTAAAACTTGCAGAAAGATTCTGTTTTTTTCAAAAACTCGTCGCAGGTCATTTGCAACATATGACATGGGTGCAATGTTATCAAAGAATATGTAAGTTACCCTCCGCGAAATGATCTTCTAATGACATAATCAGCGAGTCTAGGTAGGGAATAATCAGTGATCGTTTCCAAAACTGGGCAGGACTTTCTGGTGGAGGATTTGGACGATGTGTCTGTCTCTTTGCGATACGCGGCATTGACAAATCAATCTCTAGAGCATCAGCGATCTCTTGAGCTTCAGCTATGAAATTGCCGCTGTGTTCGTCGACATTTTCTCTGTGTTTTTTTAAAGTGTCAACGATTCTTTTAATATGATTCGCACACTGGAGCAAGTCAATGCTTTTGGATTGTAAGCCATTTACAATTGGTTGAAGCAGTGCAGAATATTTCGCAATGTATGTTTGCATACAATAAATTCGGAATTGATAGCAGCGCAGTATAGCTGATAAGCCGCCTTCCTTGTTGCACTGTTGCTTTCTTGCGAAAGCGTCAAAAGGGCCGTGATCATTTTAATATAATTTTCTTTAAAAATGCCAATGCACTTATATTTTTGCGACCAGCGCGTTTCGCAGAGCATTGGTATGTTTGGCACGAGCTTACGGCGTTGAGCCGATTCTCGGAAGAATTTGTGGCGGGCGCACACTACAGGATCGCACTTCTTTTCATGTCGACTATTTTTTTTGTGTAACTTTCTTACGGATATTATGATTGTTGTTAGAAAAAGAAAAACATATTTTTTTTTTTTGTTTTATTAGGCACCTTATAGGTCAGAGCCAGGGTGGGGCAAGCGCCCCAGCTTGCCCCAGTGTGGCTACGCCCATGCGGCCGACAACTTGCCACGACTGGAATTCAGTAGGTGGTTGTTGGAGAACTGGCAACAGAACATTCTTTGGACGGACGAGAGTACCTTCACGCGTGTTGGCATGTACAACCAGCACAACCAGCATTTGTGGCGGCATGAGAATCCACATGCTTGCCGTGTGGATTCGTTCCAGCATAGGTTCTCCGTCAACGTGTGGGCTGGTATACTCGGAACATTCATACTCGGCCCCATTTTCCTTCCACGGTTGACCGGAGATACCTACCTGCGGTTCTTGCAGGAGACATTGCCGGACTTACTGGATGACGTCCCTGTCGGTCTTTCACGTGACATGTATTACCAGCAAGACGGTGCTCCCGCGCATTTCACGTGGACCGTTCGACGGCATCTGGATGCGGAGTATGGCAGTCGCTGGATAGGTCGCGGAGGACCTGTGCCGTGGCCTCCCAGATCGCCAGACTTAACACCGCTAGACTTTTTTTTGTGGGGTCGCATAAAATCGCTCGTGTACGTCAGTCAATGTACAAGTGTCGAGGAGCTAAAAACAAAAATTCAACAAGCATTTGTGACGGTGAAAAGTGATACTGAAGTGCTTACAAAATTAAAATACAATTTAAGAAAGCGTGCTAATAAGTGCATAGATCAAGGCGGCGGTCATTTTGAAACTTTAATGAAAGTGGATCGCAGAAATAGTGCAAATTAATAACCTAAGTGTTAAGTGTAAATAGTCCAGTTCTGTAAGTACCTACTTCTTCCTATCAATACGATTGTATTCTAATCACTGTAAACATTGTTATTATAATCTTTTAAACACGCCGTCTTTGCCTAAGACGACCCACTGACCATATTTTTGTAGTACAAACAATAAACTGGACCTACCTAACAACGAACTTATCAGAGGGATCGCGAGATTCGCGGGGGTGCAATCTCGAAAGATAGGTACCTAGGTAGATAAAAACGGCAAGTAGCGGCGCGCGGCGCGGTGCGTAGAGACTAAAACTGAACTGAACTGACTGTGAAAGTTTGATAGAAAAAAAAATTTCCCGGTGATATCGCTTATCAATATCACATCTAGCTAATGTTCGGTAATTTAATTATCGTTCATACGGCCATAGGTAGGTATCTAATGCCTAATGCCTACATTAGAACTAGGCACTCACCGTTGGCGCGCGCGCCGCTAAAATTGAACAAACACAAATGCAAAACCTAATTTTTAGGTCCATGATACACACGTGCACATGAATAATATCAAAGCATTTTACATTTGGATTCGAGCGCGCGCGCGTTTAATAAAACAGTTGATGTAAGAGAATTTAATCCTTCCGTCCAAATAATAAGGCTTATTGAAATGCACGACCGATTTGTATTCCGCATGTCTCTCTAATTAATTTGTTGAGAAATGTCGAAATAGGTACTTAGTAGATAATTTTCTTTTGCAAATGTACCGTAAGAATAATGTGAAAGAGCGAGATGCACAAAACCGGCGACCCTTTGATATCGCGCGCGCGCGCTACCTCCGGGCTGCCGGCCGGCCATCTTCAAAGTAGGTATTTTTCCATGCGCACAGCAAAGTTTGCTGTTTGTGATTAAAATCTTGTACGCACTGATTTTTGTTTCACGTAATTAGCAGTAAACACGCTTGTAAGAGGTAGCTAATAATATCGCGAAAGTTACGCATCTGAGATACTTAAATATTTTTTACCCGCGTGTGCCGCACGGAGTCCGGGCGCTTCGCCCTTCGTTAATTTCGAAATTCGGGTAAAAAGTCGCTATTTTAAATGCATCCCCGTTACTAAGCGTAAAGTCTTAGATTCATGTTGATAATTTCACTTGCTAGAAAATTATCAATCATTACATTACACTGTAAACTCAATTAAGTATACCTACTTAATTGAGTTAAAACAAAAGTTATTCATTCATAATATCAGTCTGTGACATTTTAGGTACTTTTTTTTACTATTGATAGGCGCGCGTTTGACCACTATCCACTATCTCACCTGATGTAATTAAAATTCGTTCATTGAACTAACGCACATCAGTCTAATGCCTACAGGCTATGGTCAGCTGGCAAGCGCTCGAATGTGCGTGTCGCGTCGGCTGCTAACATTGCATGAGTGTGTGTGTAGGCATGTTGCTGCACATACGTTTTGCGTTTAGTAAGGATAACTATTTTATAAAAAACGACCAGGTTTGGTTTAAATTTATTTAATTACGGGTGTTGTTTTAGACTTATAATTTTATATTCTAATTGGGGTGTCTGAGGTATTGCGCTTAATCCGTTACACGTTGTATATACTGCTCCCATTTCTAGCCTCTAGGACACAGGCCTCCTCTCTGTGAGAAGGAATGGGTCGTAATCCACCACGCGGGCCCAGTGCGGGTTAGTAGATGCCACATGTCGTCGAATTTTGGTTCTAGGACATGTCGGTTTCTTCACGATGTTTTCCGTCACCATTTTTGAGAGCAGTGATGATGAAATAAATTGCACAAAGTGCCAGCTTGGGTTCGACCCCACGACCTACAAATCGGGACCGTTACCACTAGGCCACCACAGCTCTTAAGGCGACACGATTTCCATTAATTTCCATATTTTCCATATTGCCGGCCATCCTGTTGGATTGGCGATTATAGATCAATAAAATTTGACTAACACATTGCTGGCAAAACTTTCGAGCTCGCTTTGCGCACTCTTGCCGCTTTGACTCTTAATTCTTAAAACTTTTCTGTATTTTTTAAGTCGATTAAGAACTTAAATAATCTAACTTATTGGAGGCAGAATGTGAGAGTGCTAAAATTTATGCTCTCGTTTCGCTTACTCGTGTATTCTAGATTGTGTTAATTGGTGTTAAGCTTTTTTGGAAAAAGTTTAGTACATACCTAAAGGATTGGTGGAGCGGAGGGCGGCAAACGGTATTTTTTGCCCCGTCTCGAAACATTCTAGATCCGGGGCTGGCTATGTTTGAGAACCAAAAAGCTTGAAACAGCTAGCTGGGTGCAAGTCTTACCATATACACTTTCCATTCAATCCGTTCATTGCTGTGCACGGCCACTAACGCCACACCCTATGAATTTTTTTTAACGATGCTCAGCGCGCTCTTGAAGACCAACCCTGAATCTATTTGCTGATGAATGGGTTTAGTAATGGCTAATTTGCTGTATTAAGGCGAAAGCGCCAGGGTAGCCCGCGAAATTCAATTTTTTTTTAAGTTTTTTGGAATTTGCTGGTCAGTATTAAGTTGTACGTTGACTAATATATGAATCGCGGCCGTAAGAAATATGTGTTTACAGAATTATAATCAATAAAGTCACCAACACAACTCTCTAAGACCACGTAAGTCCAAAGAATAACTGTTTCATGAAATCATCATTCTTTGGACTTACGTGGTCTTAGAGAGTTGTGTTGATGACTTTAATGATTATAATTCTGTAAACACATATTTCTTACGGCCGCGATTCATATATTAATCAACATACAACTTGCAAATTGCAAAAAACGTAAGAAAATTTGAATTTCGCGGGCTACTTTACCTCACAAACTGTTTCCGGTAATGAAGCGATGGTTTTTTTTTTGTATTGTCATACTGATAGGTTCTGTCATTCCGATTGTACAGTATTTTTATCGCACACATTCACAGCGTGGTTGTATACTTGATAACCACAAGTAAAGCGCGCGTTACTTCGTGTAATAAAAGTTCTGTAATACACATTTAATTATTGTAGGATGCCGCCTTCGTCGAATGTGTGCTATAAGAACGCAGTGATGGGTAGCATACACCCCTGCTCGCGCGCGCCCCTGTGCTTACCGCCAGACGCCAGTGGACAAAAGATCGCGAGACCGCACGCCACGCGCTCGACCCACTCTTAATAGTTTTCATGATTTTATAACATTAGCTGTTTGATAATGTGTTTTTACGTTCATTAAATACCTTTTTATTGTAGTATGTACATACAACGTGCATTCTTACTCATTTAAAAGACCCAACACACTCTGAGAATAACCTGGTTTTAGTTGAAATGACGACTGTAGGGAATACAGTCGTCATTTCAATTAAAACCAGATTATTTATTTGTCTTGTTAGTCATTTCATTCAGTACCTAGTGTTAATAGTTAGTAGTGTTTTATATTGTGTAAATATTAAAACCTAAAATAAACAAAATAAATTACTTTCTAAATCGATCTACTAACCAGTGTTGCCATGTGCACCGTAATTACGGTAACTTCACCGTTCTCAGCAAAAATTTACCGCCTACCGTTGAAGCATGACAACGGTGATGATATCTACCGTTATCTTCAAGGATCTAATTTTTTATGATGAAAATTATTTAGGAGCTAGCAATTTTACTTATATGGACTTTTCTTACATTTTAAAAACACAGTCTCTAAATTGGCAATACGTTTTGCTAAAAACGGCAAGGTTTTTAAGCAATTACCGGCGTTTATGCTTGCTTGCTGTCTTTGCCGCACTCTAATGCTGAATGCGAGCGTATATTCAGCAAAGTGAACGATATAAAGACAAAAAAACGTAACAAACTGATAACCCGCTCAATAAAAGGAAATCTCATGACACAACAATCCATCGATTAAATCAGAATATTTATAAAAATGAGGAGATGTTAGTATCGGATTCAGATTAGTAAGTTCTAGAGTCAGTTACACTTAGGTAATGTTATGATATTGTTGCTCTTTTTTGTTTTTGCAGTCGAACTTATGTTACGAAGTTTAATTTCTTCAATATAAACAGTTTTGTAGTATTTATTGGTTGTTTTATTAAAATTATTACACCGTTTTTGACACCGTTTTTTTCCAGCCCCTATCACCGTAATATCTTACAATCTACCGTAATTTATGAGCGTTATCACCGTAGACCGGATTTTGAACATGGCAACATTGCTACTAACTAACCATCCATGAACATTTCCCACCTCTACCGTTGTCAAGGGCGTTGACGTCACGTCACTTGTCAGATTGTCGAATGCTCTATGATTGTCGACGTAAACAATCCTAAGGAGATTTCCTGTATTTATTGTTTTTTAATAAATAAAACTTGATTAATAAACATGTCGGCACACAACGTGAACGTTTGCGACATCACAGACGACGTGAAGGAAGTGTTAAAGAAGTTCAGGTTTCAGAAACACACATCGAATTCTGCGCTTATATTAAAGGTATTTTAGATGTACATTTATCTATTTTCTTTTATAATTATTCCTGTGTTAGCTGTCTAAAAAGTTTGTATATCTATTCTTCTTCCTATACCTGGGTATTGATGGGATTTTTCCATAAATATATTGAATAGATGAGCTTCATTGGGTCTGAGTCATTGAAGCGTATCTCCTGCCGTACTTACGTCATTTTCATGATATTGAAAGTACATGCGGAGGATTTGCTTATTATTTTATTAGTTTGAATGATTCATAGTGAATTGGCAATACAGGACAACATCAATCACAGAACATTTTGTCCAACTTAGGTACATAATCTGCATTCGCGATTTATTTGCCAATAATGTAAACAACTATGAGTTTATGGAAAAATAACTTACGGACATTAAATTCTACACAATAAAGTTAAGGCGAAAGCGCCAGGGTAGCCCGCGAAATTCAATTTTTTTTAGGTTTTTTGCAATTTATATGATTCGCGGCCGTAACAAATATGTATTTACAGAATTATAATCATTAAAGTCATCAACACAACTCTCTAAGACCACATAAGTCCAAAGAATGATGATTTCATGAAACAGTTATTTGGACTTACGTGGTCTTAGAAAGTAGTGTTGATGACTTTAATGATTATAATTCTGTAAATACATATTTGTTACGGCCGCAAATCATATATTAATCAACATACAACTTTATACTGACCAGCAAATTGCAAAAAACCTAAAAAAAATTGAATTTCGCGGGCTACCCTGGCGCTTTCGCCTTAAGTTTACGCTACAACTTCAAACATTTTTCAATTTTTTTCAATAGTGTTAATCACTCTGAAATCAACTTAATTATAATTACCATTAATAAAAAATTGTTGATATTTCGCATTCTTAATAGAATACTGACATAACTCAAAAAAGATAATTTTTGGTAAATCGCAAAAGAAGATCTTGCTATGAGGACTTATCTACTTGTTGACAATACAAAATTAAAACTCATTTGATTTGATTATAAATTAATTATGAATGCTTGTATTTTGAATGTATGATTAACTATACTATTGGTGAGATCTGAGTAAAAAAAAATTACCGCGCACAACCAAAGTGTACCGCGCAACTAGCATATATATAACGCCCTGACATTGATCGACGGGCAGCGCTATACGTATTTTTTAGTTTTGCAAACCTGCCTTCACTGATTATAATCTCAGTCAAAAATTTTCACCATCATCGAAACTTGTACAGCAATGTAAAATACTGTTCATATCCGCAATTGAACAACTACCTCGATACGGGAGTTTCATTGAAGATACTTGAAGCCCCAACAATAATAAAAAAGTAAAATATAAAAATTTTGACATCTTATAAGTAATTAGTACTGACACCTACTGTGGACCAAAGTTATGTATATTATGTTGTGTGTGTCAACACATAAGTTACTTATATAGGTAATGGGTAATACGGGCTGGTGTCCGCAACTCCACGTCAATGCGCGCATTTTGCGTACGGTTACTTATATACATATTATAAGTATACAGGAAGAAATTGAATAGGTAGACATAAGTCCGCCTTTGTACATACCTTTTTGTGCGAAAAGTTTAAATAAATAGGTGCGACAAATTAAAATATCTAATTCAACGTATTATAAAGTTTTAGAGCATGTCATTATGGAAAGGGATGCCATGCGCGTAAGTACGCGTAGGCGAGCGATTTGGCAACGTCGCCGCGTCGTCGCTCGCTCTTTTATTTTCGTAGGATTATGGATGTGTAAATGTCACTTAACTTTAATCGACGTTTATAAACACCCCTATAAACAGTTCGCGTCAAATAACTTTGCCGCTCTGAAGTAGGCAAGAGATCACTGCGAAGTAGTTAATCCTATGAATAAAACAGCAGCGCGCATGCGCGGCTAGCGAAAAGTCTAGCTTCAGAGCGGCAAAGTTATTTGACGCGAACTGTACATAGCGTAATAATAATAGAGAGTAAGTGATGTTAGTCTAGTTTTTTTTTGGGTTCCGTTACGCTACCGTTTTGTTACGGAACCCAAAAAAAACACTAACATCACTTTTTCTCAATTTTCTGAGTTAATAACCTACTGTTTTCATTCCAGGTGAACAGAGAGAAGCAGACCCTGGAGGTTGATGAGCAGTTGGAGAATGTGGAGCTAGAGGAACTGCAGGATATCTTGCCGTCACACCAGCCACGGTTTATTGTTTATAGGTGAGTGTACAGAAGATGTTGGAATAAAACATGTGGGTATAAATATTCAAGGTCATCACACTTTATAATCGCACCCATCCAGCGCAGTAACCATCCGTCACCGCCTCTAAAAAATCCACCCGCTGGTCGCCAACGCGCCGCCAGCAAGACGACCGCCCGCTGCTGGCACGCACCGGTGACGTGACGGCTTGTTGTTCACGCGCCGCTTACAGTGCGTGCCACGTAAGAAGAGACTTGACCCCGCCTCCCCCGCTCTTTCCGCCGCCCCTATGACGTCCGGTCCCTTCCCGCACTCAGACCTCATACCGCTAAAGATACCTAAAATCGTGTTCTGCGCATGTCAGACCACATGGTGTGTCAAGTCTCTTCTTACGTGGCACGCACTGTACTAGTTGGTAGTTCACCGTCCACGCGCCGCCGGCTAGTTTTAAGCTTACAGATGGGTTTGCGAACATTAGTTAGTGTGACTGTGTGGGGATCAGGGACTTGAAAACGAAATGAATTTCGTTCCGTTACCACTAACGTTATCGTATAACGGTTCAAAATTTGTAACGATACTAAAACTTAAAAATATCAGTAATGTCTATACATTTTCAGTTACAAACTGGACCACGACGACGGGCGCGTTTCCTTCCCTATGTGCTTCATATTCTATACTCCACGAGACGCGCACATGGAGTTACAGGTAAAGCTAAGTACCATTAGTTTTTCGGGTTCCGTACCCAAAGGGTAAAAACCATACCCTATTACTAAGACTCCACTGTCCGTCTGTCTGTCTGTCACCAGGCTGTATCTCACGAACCGTGATTGCTAGACAGTTGAAATTTTCACAGATGATGTATTTCTGTTGCCGCTATAACAACAAATACTAAAAACAGAATACAATAAATATTTAAGGGGGGCTCCCATACAACAAACGTGTTTTTTTCGGCGATTTTGCCTTGTGGTACGGAACCCTTCGTGTGCGAGTCTGACTCGCACTTGTTTTATTTATTTTGTAATCAGGGGTAGAACCGAGATGACCTGGACGCGTACCGCGAGAGCTGGTTCGTGTCTGCTTGGCCGTAGAATACACCCGAGGTGTTATACAGGGTGGCCCAAAAGGGTGTTGGCGGTTCAAATATGAAATTAAAAAATAACTATGTAACATACAACATTTTTTATTAGTATTATAAAAAAAGTAATCTTGGAATTTTTGCGTCTTAAAAAGAATGTTGTTTAAGTGACATCCCTCGACTGCTTGGCAGTCTTGAAACCAAAGTCGCAGATTTAGGATAATTCGGCGAAACGTCATTCTCGGTATATTGGTAATTTTCCGAATAATGTTCCTTTTGAACTGCTCCAAATCTCTCAGATTATTCTCGGAGACCACCGATTTAAGGTAGACCCATAGAAAAAAAATCACATGTAGTGAGATTGGGACTGCGTGGAGGCCATATCCCCCCTTTTCGAAATGAGTTTTCCCGGGAAGATTTCTTTCAGCAGGTCTAAAGACACCTTACAGGATGGTATCACCATCTTGTTGAAACCATATCCTCGAGGTATTGCCTTGAAATTGTTGCCACCTCCCCGCGCTGCGCATTTCCAAGAAATTAAGGACGCAAATCGCAAACACCCTCATGGCCCACCCTGTATTATAATTAATATTTGCAGGTCATGTACGCTGGCACCCAAAGGGCATTAGCAGCGACCGTTGGCGCCCCTCGTTTACTAGAAGTGAGAGAAATTGACGAACTCACAGGTGATTGGCTGAACGAGAAGTTGAAGAAGTAGACTGACTCAATCGCCTCCACGAATCTTTCCAAAAAGAAAAAAAAATGATGAAAAGTTTGTATATCTGAAAAATAATGTTTAAGACCTGTTTTATAGGCTCCGTGTGAGCATAATTTGACAAATAATTAAATTGAATGAAATTAACATAGAGTCTGACTGAAATTTCGGCAATTTTCGGACAAAATATCCGTTTTCATCAATTTTCGACTTCGGCCGAAAGAAATATTATTCGTCCTGTGCCGAAAAAATTATAAGTGCCAGCAAGTCAATATACTTATAATTCAGAACAAATTCAACCAATAGTTACAACGTTACTATGCTTTTAGCATAATAACTTTGAAAATTAAAAAAAAAATGCTTTTTCGGCTTTCGGCTGAAAACGCAAAGCAGGCCGAAATTTGTGTTCGTTTTCGGCCGGAAAGTAAAATCCATTTTCGGTCGGATTCTAAAAATATTTCAACCGTTACTTATCTGGAGGTAATAAAACAGGCAATGAATATTGTTAAAATACTGCCATTGTATGTAACGCTTGAAAGTAAGAACTTTTTGAGCAATATTTATAAAAGACAACATAGAATTAATATTGTGTGAAAAATGAAAATTACTCGAAATCTAAAATAATAAGTCTTACTCCCATCCCTTTTACTAAAAGTCTGATGAAGTCTCTGATCAGTAAATCTGCTGTCAAATGTCATGTTCTAGAGTTCGCGCAAAGTATGTCTGCGCGCGGCCGAAATAAAAAATAATCGTTTGCCGCTATCTTGACGTTTACAATAATAATAATTCATTTATTTCCAAACAAAGTTCATTCCATTATTATGTGTGATGTTTTCCAAACTAAATAACAACTTCTAAATTTCTACGCTGTGGGGTTCATGATTCATATTATGATGAAATTATTGTTACAGTTTGCGCACTGGTCTATTTTTTTTCCTATATTGGAAATTAATAGCTTGATATAATTATGTCATCATGCGTTCGTAGAAAAGGCTTTTAGTATAAAAGGGATGGACTAAAATATTGTGAAATTGTTTTAAGTATTATTGAATAATCTCGCTTTTATTTCGGATTATTCCCTATTTCAAGAGAACTGTATTTTTATTGCCATTTAAGATTTTTGTAAGTAATGTTAAGAAATTAACCAACTAATGAAATCTCGAAATTAACTATAAAAGTTATAATATGGGTCAAAAATAGGCACTTTGCGTTTAAATTGGCTATTTTGACGTGAAAAATAGATTATGGAACATTAATAGAGGTCTATTTTGAAGTCAAAAATAGATTATTGAACATCAAATATGGCTTATTTTGACGTTAAAAATACCATATTTGGACGACAAAATAGTCTGATTTGCTTCAAATTTTTTTTATCCTATTAAAATTATTTTTATTCTCTGCTTATCTTTAATATAAGTAAGTGTAGCCGTTTGATATAAAGTGTTTTGTATAAAAACGTAGGTTTGTGTACGTATTTAGATGCATAATCTTTTGGTTAGTGTTGTGTATGTCTGTCTGAATTAGTAAGCTGACGAAACAAATAATATAAAACTGGTTTTTACCCATATATTTGCAAATCATTTATTAGAAATTGCATTATTTCAAACATAGTTATGGGTCAGCACCACAGAATATTCCCATTGTAAAATTCGCCACAGCTTATTGACAGTAGATTCATAGTGAAGAGACGAATAGTTTCGTCATTGTGTGAAAAAAAAAATATTTTTGTTTAACGTGTGTTAGCGTTATATTTATTCCAAGATGTATTCCAATTTGCCTGTAATTTATTCCTTAGGTTATTAGCAATTTTAATGTATGTTTTTATCATACTTTTGGTTTTAAAAGCCTACGATTTGAGGCCGGCTTCCAGTGTAACCGGATGCAGCTGAATACCAGTATTTTACATGGAGCGACTGTCTATCTGACCTCCACAACTCAGGTACTGGGAAATACGATATCCCTTTGCCTTCTGTATCGGTAGGAACTATACAGGGTGGCATCGGCGTGCAGCTAGTTACCATGGATCCAGTACAAGATTCTAAAAAGAAAGAAAATGCATTTTTTTAGCACGTTCGAAAAAAAAATTAGGTATTTTGACGAGTTATACGAACATAAATGTAGGGAACAGCTGATGTATTTTCGCGATTTTAAGTTTGGTCCCATAGTAAAAGTTGTTCATAATGATGAGTACAATGACCTCTTAAAAGGTTGGTAATGTTTTACCAATAACCCTGTATAGCCATATTTTTTTTAGAGCATTCATGTACCCTAGAATAAGATCTAGACCTGGACCTAACGTTCAGATAACTAGTCTTTGAGAAAGCCTATTTTATTGAGTTTATTATGTTGTAATACTCATACTTTATTAATGTTGTAAATATGGTTTTATCAACTTGCTTTCACAGGCTCGTCACACCCTGAAAAACACAAGCTGTCCAAAAATATACTATCCTCTTTTATAAATTCAATTGAACATTGATCGATTTTGAATTGACGGTTAATTGAATGAATCGATTCTTTTGTCGCATCACTATTTTATTAAAAAGTGGTAACACATAAGCTGTCATTTTAATGCAGTTAATTAAAAGTCCTGGTATAGAGACCCAGTAGAAATGGCTTCGACTTACTCGTAGGTAATTCGAACCCAGACAGGTACATTGTGTAATTTATTTTATCACTAGTGCTCTCAAAACGGTGAAGGAAAACATCGTGAGGAAACCGGCATATCCTAGAAATAAAAATTCAAAGACGTGACATCTATCAATCCGCACTGGGCCCGCGTGGAAGCACAGTCGCTGTCATAGAGAGGAGGCCTGCATCCCAACACTGGGAACATTAGATATATGCCGGTTTGATTATAGTGGAGGCTCTTTTACTACTAAAAGTCACGATAATTACATACATTAAGGCGAAAGCGCCAGGGTAGCCCGCGAAATTCAATTTTCTTTAGGTTTTTCACTGGTCAGTATTAAGTTGTACGTTGATCAACACAACTCTCTAAGACCACGTAAGTCCAAAGAATAATTACTGTTTCATGAAATCATCATTCTTTGGAGTTACGTGGTCTTAGAGAGTTGTGTTGATGACTTTAATGATTATAATTCTGTAAATACATATTTGTTACGGCCGCGAATCATATTTTGATCGACGTACAACTTAATACTGACCAGCAAATTGCAAAAAACGTAAGAAAATTTGAATTTCGCGGGCTACCTTAGCGCTTCCCCCTTAAGACCAAGATTTAAAAGCATGACAAGACATATCTTGCCATAATATAATATAATTTCGTATAATAATACATTTTGTTATTGCAACACAGGGTGTGCTTATGTCATAATAATATTTTTTGTAATATTTTTCATATGGATATACTTTTTGCGGACTGCTTCTTTTTTTCCTTGTATTTTTTCTCTGGTTTCGGCATGAAGAGAGATACCTAACTGTTCAATTTAGGTACAGACGCCAGCACATTAAGCTACCCGAAACTGTCAAATTTTCTCAATCAACTTTGAACCTTATGCTTCAGCGATAAAGTTGAAAATCTTATAAAGAAATTTGACAGATTGTAGTAGGTTGATGTGCGGGCGTCTGTACTTCATTCACATTTTAAGTAATTATTCTTAATCTTGAAATGCAATGATTTTGTAACCTGCAACCTGAAGGCCAATTCTCGTAATTTAAAACGTTCAAAATCTAGTCGCAGTCTCATCTCAGCGACAAAGAAATGTCAAAAACTTGTCAAAATGTAGGGAAATTTGAAGTATTTTTTGACAGATTGAGACTGAGATCAGACTGTGAACGTTGTTAAAATTAGTAGAATTGCCCCTCTGATTGCGTTACGCACCATCAGTCACAATCTGAATCATTTTGAAGGTTAATGCAAATCCATCGCTTCGTATGTTCGAAAAGTTTGTGTGCTCGTCAAAGTAAATACGCAATAAATGTTGTTGGACTGTCAAAAAGAAAGCCATTTTTACTGTTGGTGTGTCACGCGTATACCCTATAGCAGTTTTGTAGAGTACAGACGCCAGCACATCAAGCTACCCGAAACTGTCACATTTTCCCAATCAACTTTGAACCTTATGATTCAGCGATAAAGTTGAAAATGTATTAAAGAAATTTGACAGATTGTAGTAGGTTGATGTGCTGCCGTCTGTACCTACGTAGAATTTGCTTACTCACAATACTTTTCTGTAATTTTGATCAATCTGAAATTGTATTTTTTTTTTATGAAGACTTCCGAAAGTCATCATCTGCCTAGCCTAGTATGGTCGGGTTCCAGTCTAACCGAATTCAGTTGAATACCAGTTGTACATGGAGCGACTGACTGTCTGACCTCTACAATCCAGTTACTAAGTAACACGATACCACGCGGTAAGACTGGTTGTCAGACTTTCGAGCTTCTGACCACCCGCAACGACTGTCGATGATCTAGAAAGCTTTCCGTAAATAAAATACATTATTTTAATTAAAATAACTATGTATTGTAACATGTAACGTACATGAAACCAAAGCTTTTTAAATAAATAGGTATTTAGATTAGTGTTTATGAGGTGTGTTATGAATAAAACTGTAGGTGGCGACACTGTAGCGTAGTTTAGCAACCATTAGGAAATTGAAGTACTAAGTGTAAGGCGCGACCTAACTAAAGCGATCATCGCGAGAACACGCGACCGTCGCGCGTCTCGTTCATTTCGTTCCGCGAACACGAACGCTTTGTCGCGACGACAGAGGGCGCCTTTCGATTTTCCAAACAAGTGACTTCGCGTATTCAACCGACCGATCGCTTTGGTTCGTGGAGTAAGGCGATATCAGACTGAGCATGAGCACTGTAAATAAATCTAGCCACCTGGCCAGGGCTGGCCTCTGCAGCACCGTCCGTCTTCAGGCACCCATTGTGTGGAGACTTCGCTCCAGCGATTATTGAGCGTTGCAAAGATGACAATTATAAGGCCCTTTCAGGTGATATATTGAAAAAATGTGGTTTTCTTTTTCGTGTAACTTGAAGTATGCAGAATAGCGATTTAACATTTTCGTATATGTTTTTTGACTCTTTGTTATAGTACTATGTAAAAGGAATAAGTACACGATTCAATGAATTATCATTAACAATGAAAAAATTGCAATGTTAAATCTATTTTTTTTTTACTTTTTTCGACATCACGGCGTAACGCTTAGTAAGAGTTATTCAATGGAATTTACTTTAAAACATGATGATATGATAATTCTCTAGAATTATCATATCAAAGTTTACTCAAAGTAGTTTTAAATTTAATTAATTTATTTTGTTAAAAAAAGGAGTAAATTCGTTCTGGCACATACGTCGTTTTATTCCGTGCGCACGCACACTATAGCCGTCACTCTTTTTTTGCGTTTCAAAAGTAATTGCATCACTTTCGCTCGCTTAGTATGTTTCCGAGGTAGCCCCTTAACGCGGCACGGTTTCTTTACGGTACCGGTGTTTTAACCGCGACGTGAAAAACGTGTCCGTCAACATGCTTCCATAGTGATTCCTTCAACACTGACGGCCGTGCTTACACACGGTGAATAAACCGTACCTTTTTAAAGCAAGAAAAACGTGTATGAACAAAGGACTCAAAGATTCTTTATTCCATTCTTCGGAATGAAATGATAGTCCTTCCATAAGACTGATATCGATATCGCCTTTACGTGAGTTACCTTAATCCTTTTAGCCGTTATAGCAGACGCCAGCACATCAAGCGAACACAATCTGTCAAATTTCTTTGATAGATTTTAAACTTCATTGCTAAAGTATAAGATTCAAAGTTGATTGGGAAACTTTTATGAAGACTTTTAATGCGCACAAAGTGGTTTGTTTCTCTACATTTTGTTTTATTGTGGTCAATAATACGATTTTTCGAAAGGATTAATAAGTGAATAAATTGTCATTTCTGCAATGCTAATATTTTTTCGCTCCAATAAAGTGTACACACGAGCGTGAATTTGAGTACGGTACACACGAGGGGCACGTTTTCGTGAAAATTTACGACACCAGTTGGCACCACTGTGACAAGAGGTCTTCCAATGTAAAATATATGATGACGTTCATCATTCGATTCATTCATTCGTTCATCATTCAGTCATGACTAAAGAAATTATAGGCTCTTTGACAGATGCCTGGACCTGACGTGTCAGTGCTGCCACCTAGCGAACGTCATTTCAGAAAACCCTCATTGCCTCTGCTATTGACGCGAGCCACTCGTCTGTATGAGCACTTACATAGTCTACCAATTTAGCCACACACAAATAATAAGTAAATTGTAATAAGAGCTAATTTTTCCAAAGCAAGTTAATTTTATCTGAGGAATAATTTTGAATTTTTGACATTTCTTCCATACAAAATCCACTTAAATTAGACTTACACTAAGGGCTGATTTTTCAATCAGCCGATAACTTTATTCGAGGAATAAATTTGAAACTTTGACAAATATTTCATACAAAAACTGTCAAACGTCAATTTTAATCCACGAATTAAAACTATCTGTCGATTGAAAAATCAGCCCTAAGTCGTCCATAGCATTCAGTGATTGTAAAAGCATTTATATTATTTTGTAACGTTTATATAAAAGACAATTAAGTAATAAATTTATTATTCGTATGGAAATGTGTTTTTTTACTCTTATTTCTGTCTCGTCGGTCTAGTGAACACAAACGACTTTTTTTTATTTTTTTATTTGAAATGGGCTTGCTCTTGACTCTAGTCTAGGTCAGAGATGACAGAGACAAAGTCTACGATGGAGTGAGCTCACCCAGAAGAAGCCTGTTCACTCTTACTTTGAAGAGATATATATATATATATATATATATATATACGACTGCTGAGTATGGGGTCCTTGGTTCGATTCCCGGATCTGACAAGGTGAAAGTGAGTTTTTCTATTAGGAATTTCTCAGTAGCCACTGGACTTGGCCCGGTTTATTGCAAAGGACACTTCATTTTTACATGGAACTCGAAAAAAAAAATTAAATCTAGATATTAGTTAGATATTATATTCTAAACTATGACACAACTGATACAGAGTCAACCTACGTTGAATGAGTTGTGACAACCTTTTTAGATTTTATCGTTATTTTTTATTAGACTTCACGTTTGTGAAGTTTCGCTAGCTAATTTTATTCAATTTGACCGTGTATAATCTACAGTCACTGTCACTTACTCAAGCATCAGCTTTATCCTTATGAAGTTTATGTTCATTTTTGAGTGACCATTTGTCGCGAAAAGGTTGCTTGCAACGGAATTTGATCTTTTTCATGAATGAAATTGCGTTTGTAGTTCCAAAACATGATATCTAATTATTTATGATTCTGAATTAAAATCAACTGCGATTTCAGACCACACTGAACTTAAATTTAGTTTCTGTTACATGCTCTGTGTTTGTGAATAACAGAATCGGCACCAGTATGTTATATCTCCACCACCCTTGGTTGACTGGTAGAGATTGCCAGGCATCAAGTCCTTTGTTTGTCGAAGGACCGATGGCCGGTGGAGCAGACCCGTCCTGGAGTGAAGACCGCGTATCGGCAAGCGTAGTGTGGGACGCCCCCAGCTAGATGGACCGACGACCTAAAGAAGGTGGCTGGGACAGATTGGATGCGGGAGGCGGAGGACAGGGTGTGATGGCGCAGCCTGGGAGATATGAGCCTATGTCCAGCAGTGGACTGCGATAGACTGAGTTGTTTGCATAGTTTATGTTGAAATAAATAAATAAAACTACCCACATACAAAAAACCAGCTCTATTAAAATTTATACTTAATCCCCATTAGTTTGGCAGACGGTGTCGGGCAGCCAGTTAGGTCGATTCCACGCTTCTTCATATCTGCATAGTCCAGTTCAGCCAGGACTTCGAAGCCACATTTAGCCGCTAAGACCTAGGAGGCTGTTGCGGTGAAGACTGTGGCTGACGCTTCAAGACCCAAGGCTTTGGCGAACGGTACTCTGGAAAAAATGTTGATGTGTCAGACTTCGTTGTGAAATAGAACATTAAGATACGTGTGACTTAAATAGCCCATTGCACGCCGTAAATTTAGCGTTCGTGCGCAGCGAGGGTGCTAAACGCCATGCATTAATACTACTTAGGGCACACGTATTGTATACTATTTTATAGTACGTGTGAGCTAAACGCGTACTTAAGTCACGCTTTTCTGTGTAAAAATGGATTACTAAGTCACAGAAAAGCTTGACTTAAGTACGGGTTTAGGTCACACAGTGCTTTATGCTTTGTTTCTAATGTGGTTCTAAGTGGTGCTGTAAAGCGAAACTGCACCCGTTGCCTGGTAATTAAATATTCAGATTAATTATTCTTTAAAATTGGTGAGAGCTGCGGTGGCCCAGTGGTAATGTCCGCGACTTACGAGTTGTAGGTCGTAGGTTCGAACCCTGACAGGCGCTTTACTTTGTGTAAATTATTTCATCACCACTGCTCTCAAAACGGTGAAGGAAAACACCGTGAGGAAACAGGCATGGCCTAGAACCAAAAATTTGAACACATGTGATATCTACCAACCTACAATGAAATACACAAAGTGAAGTGGCTGGCTGGGGTCGAACTCACGACCAAAGCTCGTAAGCCAACAATGCTCTAGTAAGTATGTTACCTAGCTTCACAGAGCTTAGCTCCAATATTCTGTCCTCTATATTCAGGCAAGACTATCAGTCCGCTGGACGTGATGTATCGGTCGACGTTGTAGTGTTTGAAGACGTCCACCATCTTATCAGTAGTGATGATCGTGCGCAGGATTTTCTTCCAGATTTCTCCTTGGATCTGGAAGGAGAATGGAGAAAGGTATGAATTAATAAAAAAGTTATATGTCTTGGACCGAAATCAGTAGCGTGCATTATTTCTACAGCAAATACAGAAAGGAAAAAGAAAGAAAGGAAATACGTTAAACCCCTCAAGCGTCAAGTGTACACCAACTGTACTTATGAGAAAGTGCTCGAAACGTCACCGGTAGAACACCAAGTGTACACAACAGTGTCATTGTTCTGTTGTCATTGTTAAAACAATGACTACTGCACGCGGGTGTTTCGCGGCAGACGTGTGAGAGGTTAAGTGTTTGCGGTAAACATGACGCACAGAAAGAACACACACAAAAAAGAACAAGTTGGGAGAAAATATGCACATCCACGCAAAACGGCCATCGCTCAGCATAATGCTACGACCCTATGCAAGACAGTGACAGAGCAGCTATGTTTTTCACGCGTATCTATGTATCTTTGTCCCCGTGATAGGGGCCCGTGGCTAAATAATAACATCCGCACAGGTCGATCGATCTGGTTAAGCTACGCTTGCCGCAGTGGGTCTATGGATGGGTGACCATCTTTATATACTGAGACCCCACCGTGCCTCGGAAAGCACATCTAGCCGTTGTTCCCGGCTGTCATTCGTGGATCTTTGACAGTCGTTACGGATAGTCAGAAGCCCCGAAAGTCAGACAACCAGTCTTATCAAGGGGTATCGTGTTACCCAGTAATTGGGTTGTAGAGGTCAGTTAGGCAGTCGCTCCATGTAAAATACTGGTATTCAGCTGCATCCGGTTACACTGGAAACCGACCCCAAGATAGTTGGGAAAATGCAGGCAGATGATGACCCCTGCCTATATCTTCGGGGAATCTAAACGTGCTGTTATGTTATATAAGAAGAGTGATCAGACCCAGAGCTTATGTCACCCGGAATCGAAGTGTGATTAGATAATAATGATTGTGTATCATTTCTGGGGGCCTAAAAAGGCTACTTTGGCGAATCATAAAAGGATAACATTATGAATCATAATGGACAAATAACTGTTAAATTAATCGTATCAAATCCCATTGGTGAAGGATTTTTCAGTTATTTTGTTTTGTCTGTGTTAAAATACCAATCAATTCAATCTAAATCCAATCCCAATCTCTTTGATTATACCTACGTAGTGCAGCAAAAAAAAGAAAAACATACCTATCAAACAAATCATTTTATGATTCTGCCAAAGTGGCCTTTTTAGGCCCCCTGTATCTATATCTAATATGCATTCGCGATTTATTTGCCAAAAATATAAACAAATATGGGTTTATGGAAAAATAACCGCCCGACTCTAGACCGTGTATCAGGGCCATGGCAGCCAATCTCATCGGAGACTAGCCTTCGGCGTGGGAGATATTATAGTGCACAAGTGCGCGGGCAGACACAGGTGCACTCCCTCTTCCCTCACTCTCATGGTCCGATGGGACGGCAATCTGACACGAAAAGTACGAAACACGATATCGAAACTCATCCCGTCTGCAAAGTGGCTCATTTAATTTGACCCTGATGTGGTATTCTACACTCACTTTATCAATATTTACTTCCTCATCGTCCTTGCTTTTGACGTAGACTATGTTGAACCCCACCAGGTCTTTGGGCTGTCCATCCACCTCAGTAAAGCAGACAAGACTTGTGTTCATCGATACGGTTTTTTCCCAGTTCGATCGGAGAGTTGCTATGGATGGTGGGTCTTCAGTTATTCCTGCAATGGGAGAAGAAGATTATTATTAGTACCTGAACTCAAAAATTGGAGCATACGGATGCTGGGTCTTCAGATATACCTGGAATGGGAGAGGAAGACGGGTTATTACCAAATCATGAGCCTGACTTGGCTACGTCAAGGCGGAGCGAGTTCCGCCTCATAGGAGATCGTGCGATACCCCCGGACGACTCTGACGGCCATCGCTGTCTGCGGCTTTCGCAGTACTGCGATGCTACCGGCCGTCAGGTCAGTCGCCCAGATCGGGGCCCCATACAGGGCCATCGATCGCACGATTCCCACGTAGAGCCGCCTACAGGCGGCGCTGGGCCCCTCCAGATTGGCAAGCAGCGTTGACAGCGCCCCAGCCGCGCCCAACAACTTGAGCGACTTGTTGAGGGCCTCTTCCAGGCCCAGGCGACGTATGCGGCTCACCACCTGTGACACCGCAGCCGTCGCCAGCAACGCTGCCTCCCTGTGCGAGCTCCCCCGGGCAGTGACCAGCGTGTCGTCAGCATAACACGTAAAGTCCACGCCCGGTTGGAGCTCGCCCCTCAACACCCAGTCGTACCCAATGGTCCACAGGAGCGGGCCCAAGACCGAGCCCTGTGGAACACCGCACAACAAGGCATTGGAACCTAGAATAACTTAAATTCTAACTTACTTAAAACTTCATTAAGCGGTTCGTCCCTTAAAAATGATTCTTCCATCATGTCTAGACATATTTTTCTTGTGCTTTCATCCATGTCTCTAATTTGGTACCTGAAAAAACAAAAGAACACTGTTCTTCAAAGATTTTCTATTTTAATTCGAAGGTCCTACATTCGAATAGTACTTTTTTATTTGTACGGTTCGTACACTTGCAGAGTTGTTGATGTTATTGTTGGAGTGTGGAGAGGAAAGATCACGAGGTTGATGGCACTTAAAAAAGTTTAATGCACCCAAGTTATGTGTAGGTACAATAATGCACAGCTGGCGATTCCTTTCTCTAGGTGGTTTACTCAGTTATTGGCTGTTGTCAATTAGGTGAAATATGCATGTCAATTAGGTGAAATATGACTTAAATACATATTAAGCAAACTGACGCGCGTTCATTCCACAGCGTCAGCAAAATGTTATGAACAGTTGAAGACTACATTATTATAAATCTTAAATTCACTGATAGACAACGCTCAGCCTAAACCATCATCATCAACCTGCCTTTTCCCATCTAAGTCGGGGTCGGCTTCCAGTCTAACCGGATGCAGCTGAGTACCAGTATTTTACATGGAGCTACTGTCTATCTGACCTCCACAACCCAGTTACTGGGTAATGGTAAGACTGGTTGTCAGACTTTCGGGGTTCTGATGACCCGTAACGACCGCCAAAGGTTTGTATGGAAATTCGTCATATTTTTTCCGATGAGAAACCATTGTTCCCACTACGAATTTTAATCGTTGCGATAAATAATTGCCAAACTATGAAGAATACCAATACACTAGAGTAAGCGCACGAAAAATTATAGCGTTTGCGATTTTATTTCGCATGAACATGCTATTAAAAAAATCGCATCGTAGTGCGCGCTTAGCCTAAGTATAAATCCCGGTTACCGAAATGAGATTTTGTAGTTGAGAACTTTACAAACTCATCTATAGGGCTTTGCTTTTAAGGTGAACTTTAGAAGTCTCATCTTACAGCGAAATTATATTTTTTTTTAGATTTTGCAAATCTATTTTGAATTTCAAGGTCTGCATTGAAGGTGTCACCTTAATGAATGCTATAATAGACTTTGACAAGTTCTTAACTTCACTTTCTCAATTCAGAAACCGTAAATTTGTCTAAAATATTTGATGCTTTACATTAGTGCTGGCTTTCCATTTCTCTCTCTTCCTTGGAACCGGCTCCACACCTGCCCAACTGGCATACTAGCTGGTCGTTGCCACGGCATCTGAAAAAAAAAAAAAACAAGATTCTGAAGTGTGACCTCGACTCACTGACCTATAATAAACAAGTTGTATAATACAGCGGGGTAATTGTGTAACACATTAACAGTAATGGAAATTTTGACAGCTGAACTGAAAATTTGTCTACTCAACAACAAATAATGCAATGTATGTTACATTGCATTATTTGTTGTTGAGCAGACAAATTTTTCGAACATAATTATTAAGCAATGGATTAGGAATTTGTTTCAAAATGATACAGATTGTTATTGAAAGTGTGTTATACAATTAAGGTGCGGGTCAGTGCCTCGAGTAGACTACCTCGTTGATCTAGTGTGCGCAAGCGCGACTCAGTCCAGCGGGGTAATTGCGTAACCCACTTTCAGTAGCAATGACAGTTAGAACTAACCTTCAAAATTATTCAGAGTGTGATTGAAAATCTGTTACGCAGTTAGGGTACTGTGTTCTATATTTGTTTGAGAAAGTATAATTGGGATTTTTAGAGGAAATTGTACTACCGTCTAGGTTTATGCATCAGAATCAGTCTATAACGTTCCCAGTGCTGGGACACACACCTCCTCTCTGTGACAGGGAGTGGGCCGTAATCTGCCACACCAGCACAGCGCGGTCGAATGTCTTTGATTTTTCTTTCATAGTTTTGAGAGCAGGGGTGATGTAAAAATCACACAATGTAAAATACAAACCCACGACCGAGAACGACAGCTCTTACTTCTTTTTCTAAATTAAACCATTTACAGTCACTTTTGAATTGTCAAAGAGTCGGTCAGTCAGAAAGATGAAGTTAGTTGCCCATTCCAAAGGGTATTAGGTACCTATGGAGAAGAACGGGCAAGAAACTCCATGTACACTCTTTTAAATCATAAAATTGTATGTACCTTGCTATATAAGCTTTTTAAAACATCTTTTTACCTTATGGAATGCAATAAATGGATATTAATATCCTACAATTCTAACTATATTTTTTATGGTTTTCATTGTAAAAAGAAAGTTTTTAGAGGTATCCTCATGACTTTTTTCTATCGTATCAAATTAGTTGTATTATGTTTTCAACACGCTATCTATCTAGCATATATCCTGAAGAATATCATATATATTTTCTGATTTTGTTTACTGCCGGTCGATTCTGTAAAAATCTCACCGTGAAAACTTAGGTGAAGTGAGTTTGTTTTTGCTAGGAATTGACACTATTGACAGCTCACTCCACGCTCACTTCACCTAAGTGAGATTTTTACAGAATTGCACCGAGTCGATCATATACTTTTATTGTTTCTAAAACTTGCGTTTGTTGCGTTTAGGTCCAGCCGGTCGATTCAGTAAAAATCTCACCGTGAAAACTTAGGTGAAGTGAGTTTGTTTTTGCTAGAAATTGACACTATTGACAGCTCACTCCACGCTCACTTCACCTAAGTTTTCACGGTTACATTTTTACAGAATAGCACCGCTGGAAGCCCCTTAAGTCACGTAGATCGTAAAATATTTCTTAGCTAGTGTGACCTAAATCCGCATTTAAGTCACGCTTTTCTGTATAAAAATGGACTACTAAAGTCACAGAAAAGCGTGACTTAAGTGCGGGTTTAGGTCACACAGTGCTATAAAATATTTTAATTTTTAATCCGACTTGGAGTTTCCGAGATTAGCGCGTTCAAGCAAATAAACTCTTCACCTTTATCATTACTATAGTTAGTTATTAGTATAAGATAAGATAGAAAAATAGAAGATTATAGAATATGTAGATTAGTGTAAATATGTTTTAATAGGGGCTGATTTTTCAATCGATAGATCATTTTTATTCGTGGAATAAATTGACGTCTGACAGATTTTGTAACTGTCAAAATTTTTAAATTTATTCCTCGGTTATTTTTTTTTCTTTTATTGTATGTTTTTTTTTATTTTCGCATCTACTCTTACACATACTTTCTATATCTCTTTTTATGTGCTCTCCTATCGCAGGTATGCTGGCTGGCTGGCTGGCTACCTAGTTACTTGCCAAATAAAGTATAGTGTGTGATTATTTTGTTGCTGTTTCCTTTTTATTTATTTTAGACTCCAGTCTATATTCTTTTTTATTAATAGTTAAATATCAAACTTTTGAATTTGGGGAGCACTTTTAATTTAAAAGTTTATTTTAGTTTTATTATACAACTAGCTGCGGCCCGCGGTTTCACCCGCATAAGTTCAGATCCCGTGGGAATATCGGAACAAAACGTAGCCTATATGTTAATCCAGGGTGTCAGCTACTTCCATACAAAATTTTATCAAAATTGGTCCAGCCGTTTGAGCGTAAAGAAGTAACAAACATATAAACACACACGCATACTCACAAACTTTCGCCTTTATAATATTAGTGTGATTGAATGAAAAAAAAAAACAATTGCAGTGAGTACTGTTTTTTTTTTCTAACTATTATTTTCATCCCTTTATCTCACAAATGTTATATACTATTAGTACCTAATGTATGTTTATAAATAAATGAGTTAGTGTTTTTTAAGTATAATTTAGAAATATCTATAAACGCAACATATTTCATACCTTTTAAATAAAAAAAATACTTCCTGTTTCGATAAAACAAATCACTCTAAATTTTACAAAAAAAAAACGCGTATTATCCATCCTAGTCCTGCGTATTATATTAGCGTATTATTATATTTTACTTACATTATTAAACGAGTATTGTGTTCAAAAAAGTTTCCCACGTCACTGTCTGAAGTTACGTCAAATCCAAGAGTAAATCTATCACCAACGTATATATACTCAGAAACTATAACTATAATCAAAAACTAACCTTATCGTGTCAAGATAAGGACGACAACAATATTAATTTTCATTCTAATCCCTATTGTGTAACACACTTTTCAAATTCAAATTCATTTATTTGTCCGAATTTGATACATTACATGGTCTTATAAATTAATAAATGGTCTCATCACATTCTGCCACGTGGGGCGCGCAAATATCAGGTAGGTACACAAATAAAATTTTACAAATACAAAAATAGAGATATTAGATTAATAATTACTATTGAATAAATAATTACGAATTAATATTACAATATGAGGCATTTCAGTTAAATATTAGGTATCTAGGTTAATGTCAGAGTATTATTCAATGTCAAACTATAAACTATCAAAGACATATTTCAAAATATAAAAGATTACAATTAAATTAGGATGGCAAAGTCGTTAAAAAACTACACAGCAACTCTTTAAGTTCATTTTTAAATCCATTTTTTAACTGTTTGATCTGCTTTGGGATTTTGTTATAAACTTGCGGGGCTACACAGAATACGCTCTTCCAATTAATGCTGTTTTAGCTCTACGCCCGCGTAACATATCATTCCGCCTGTTACGTTTAACTGTATCTGATAAGTTGTGAAAAAAGTGTGAATTCAGCTTAACAAATACATAAGGCAATTTCATTATATACAAAACCGGCAGTGTTAAAATTTTGTATTTTTTGAAAAATGTTTCACAACTGTCCGTTATTTGAAGTCTGAACATGGCTCTGATGGATCGCTTTTGCGCTTTAAAAGCGATTTCTCTATTTGTAGAGTTACCCCAGAATATAATACCATATCTTAGTACAGATGCTACAAGACCATGCGAAAAATTTGTCTGCGAAACAACGTAAATAATAAAATGAATGTTGTTGAACTGTCAAAAACAACAACAAGTCCTCTTTTGTTTGTCGAAGGACCGATGGCCGGTGGAGCAGACCCGTCCTGGAGCGGAGACCGCGTCGATACGCGCTTGCCGATGCAAGCCTAGTATGGGACAAAGGATGGACCGACGACCTTGAGAAGGTGGCTTGGACAGACTGGATGCGGAAGGCGGAGGATAGGGTGTTGTGGTGTAGCCTGGGAGGGGCCTATGGCCAGCAGTGGACTGCGTAAGGCTGCCTTGACTGTACCTTTTATGTTGAAATAAATAAATAAAACTACCCACATACAAAAAAACCAACTCTATTTAAATTTAATCCCCATTAGCTTAGCAGACGGCGTGGGGCAGCCAGTCAGGTCGATTCCCTGCTTCTTCATATCTGCATAGTCCAGTTCAGCTAGCACCTCATAGCCACACTTAGCCGCTAAGACCTGGGAGGCTGTTGCGGTGAAGACTGTGGCTGACGCTTCGAGACCCAAGGCTTTGGCGAGCGGTTGTCTGGAAAAAATTTTGATATGTCAGACTTTGTTGTGAAATAGAACATTACGATATGTATGACTTATAGTCCATTATTGCACGCTGTTAAATTTGCGTCCGTGCGCAGCGAGGGTGCTAAACGCTGTGCATTAATACTACGTAAGGCACACGTATGATATACTATTATTATATACCAGCACTTATGTCACTCTGTACTGTGACTTAAGTAGTCCATTTTTACATAAAATAGCGTGACTTAAGTGTGCGTTTAGGTCACACAGTGCTATAAGATTTGTTTTTGATTGCTTCATAGGTAATGTGGTTCTATGTGCTGCTGTATAGCGTAACTGCACCCGTTGCTTGGTAAATTATATATTCAGATTAAATATTCTATATAAGAAGACAACCCTAACGTAGTCTAAAGACATAAGAGTTACGCAATAGAAAGAGAGGCAACTTCTAGGTGAATATAATTGTAGGCAATTAGCGGAATTGCACTTTATTGTGTATGTAGCATAACAAGAGTCGCTATTTTTTAAATGATTTTGCGCAGTGAATCTTCTGTAGTTTTTCTATTATGTATTCTGTGCCTATACATAATATGGTTAAGGGTATAATTGTGCTGCTGGTCAGTTTGTTGCGCCACTTCTTCTCCTAAGCGAAAGCACTAGGAAGTGGTGAAGGGCGGTCTCATGTAATTTTGGAACGTCCGAAAAGTGCTGGTTCTCAGCCTGATTTGCACAAATGACTTTTGATTTTGATCATTTATTTTTCTTTAAGACAGTCGTGATGATATATTAAGAAGTACAGACGCCAGCACATCAAGCTACTACAATCTGTGAAATTTCTTCAATAGATTTTCAACTTTATCGCTAAAGCATAAAGTTCAAAGTTGAGTGGGAAAATTTGGCAGTTTCGGGTAGCTTGATGTGCTGGCGTCTGTACCTACGTATGTAAGTAAATGAATCATAATCAGCCTATTAATGTTCCCACTGCTGGGACACAGGCCTCCTCTCTGTGAGAGGGAGTGGGCTATAATCCACCACGCAGGTCCAGTGCAGGTTGGTAGATGTCACATGTCTTCGAAGTTTTGGTTCTAGGACATGCCGGTTTCCTCACGATGTTTTCCTTCACTGTTCTGAGAGCAGTGGTGCAATGAAATACACAAAGTGAAGTGGCAACTCACGACCAAAGCTCGTAAGCCACCAATGCTCTAATAAGTAAATTACCTAGCTTCAAAGAGCTTAGCTCCAATATTCTGTCCTCTATATTCAGGCAAGACTGTCAGTCCGCTGGACGTGATGTATCGGTCGACGTTGTAGTGTTTGAAGACGTCCACCAGCTCCTCAGCAGTGATGAGCGTGCGCAGGAGTTTCTTCCAGGATTCTCCTTGCACCTGGAAGGAGAATTGAGAAAAGAAAATAAAAAAAAGAAGAAAGAAAGGAAATACGTTTAAGTATTTGCAGTATACATGACGCAAAGAGAGAACACAAACACAAAAAAAACTGGCCAAGTGTGAGTCGGAGTCGCACACGAAGGGTTCCGTACCACAAGCCACAAGGCAAAAACGCCGAAAAACAACTGTCTAGCTTTTACGGTTCATGAGATACAGCCTGGTGACAGATAGACAGACGGACAGTGGAGTCTTAGTAATAGGGTCCCGTTTTTACCCTTTGGGTACGAAACCCTAAAAATAACAAGTTGGGGGAAAATCTGCACATCCACGCAAAACGGCCATCGCTCAGCATAATGCTATAGCGGCATCTACACGGCCACATACGAACTACGCATCATACTGACGTCACGCAAAATCCTGCATCGCGCAAGCGAAGTTTACCGCGCAACTACCAACTAACGTCCCGAGATCAATCCTCGGGCAGTTGCCCACCAGACACGACCACGCTTCTGGTCGGAGGATCCTCCCTTTTCTATGGAGGTTAAATGAACTTTACACCCTGTTCTTTACATAATATAATTTATGTAAACGCAATCAAAAGATATGGGCGTTTATGTTCACTCGCAAAGGAATCAAAACCTCCCGTTGACCTAGAATCATACAATTTGGCAAGAAGCAATTGTCATGTAGCACAAGTAAAGGAAAAAATCCGAAAACCGTAGTTCGTTAGTTCCGTACCTACTAATTTGTATGGAACCCTCAGTGCGTGAGTCCACCTCGCACTTTACGGGTTTTTTTTAAATTTCTGAATGGGCCTGCTCTTGACCTCGATCACGCCTGATGGACAGCGATGGATGAGGTATATGATGGAATGAGCGTGCCTAGAAGACGCCTGTTCACTCTTGCTTTGACGGCTAAATGTTTACTTTACTGAATGCATATGAATACGGTGCTTATAACAAAATAAAATTTTTATATTGTTTGTCTGCATGTCTGTCTGTTTGTTCCGGCTAATCTCCGAAACGGCTGGACCGATTTTGACGGGACCTTCACTGGTAGACAGCTGAATATTTATAAGGAGATACTTAAATTTTTAAAACATATGGGGAGACCTCTCTCACGGCCCTCTCGGCGTTTTATATATCTCAGTCTACATCTTCAGGGTATAACTAAACGTGTTGTCATGTTATATAGGAAACTTATTGTTTTGGATAATGACAAGTTAAGTACTGATGTCATATCATATCGTAATTATAATCAGACTCAGACAGAACTTACCTCCAACGGAATCGAAGTGTGATTAGATAATAATGATAATATTGTTACGACAACAACGTGCCTCATGGATGGGAAATCCAAACTTCTGTATCTATACTATCTATCTTTCCATACATACACAACATAATCCGCCTCTAATGTAGATGATAATGATAATATTGTTACGACAACAACGTGCCTCATGGATGGGAAATCCAAATTTCTGTATCTATACTATCAATCTTTCCATATATACACAACATAATCCGCCTCTAATGTTCCCAGTGCTGACAAAGGCTCTCTTCGAGAGGAGCTGGGCTGTAATCTACCAGGGGATGAAAGTTTAAATGGAATTTCGAGATTTTTTAGTTAGAAACATGGAGGTTCTTAGACTACCACTGCTAAACATAGGGTTCTTCCTGGCTGCGCTTAAACACTCTGTCTTCCGCATTCAGTCTGTACCAGCCCATGTCTCGGCCCTCGGTAGATGCGGTTCTCATTCTACACTAACATTATCTAAATTCTCTTCCTCATCGTCCTTGCTTTTGACGAGGACTATGTTGAACCCGACCAGGTCGGTGGGTTGTCCGTCCACCTCAGTGAAACAGGCAAGACTTGTGTTCATCGAAACGTAATTTTCCCAGTTCGATCTGATAGTTGCTATGGATGCTGGATCTTCAGTTATTCCTGCAATGGGAGAAGAAGATTATTAATACCTGATTCGGCTACGTTAAGTTTTCATTGAAGAGCGAGCGGAGTGAACTCGAAAATTGGAGCATTCTGGACTATGGTAGGTTAAGTTTTCGATGCGATTTTACTACGAGCGAAACGAGCTAGAAAATTAGAGCATCCTGTCTCGGATAGGTTACATTTTCTGTGAGATTTTACTAAATGAATGCAGGAGCTCTTTTTCCATTTTTTTTTCACTCTTTATTTCAGTTTGGACATAATATTATTTACATTTTTAAATATTTTCTATCCCATCGGTACCAGGCTGATCCTGCAGGTTGTTCGGCACCTTGGACCCTGTTGGTCTAAGCTGCCGATAGTCACACCTCTAGAGAGCAACCTAGTTCCTCACTATGCGTGCTGTGCTCAGGAGTACTACTTTCTCAATCGAGCAAATGAGGCTCTCAATGAGGCTCTCCGCTATTAGGCCATTTACTGTAACGATTATCGGTACAATGATTGCCGAGTTAACGTCCCACATGTCGACAATCTCATGTGATAAGTCATGCATGACAATTGATATTTCATTATCAATAAGAGATTATGGTTTTGGAAAATCTTTTGCGAATCTTTGTACATACCTACATCTTTTATCTAAGATACGGCTGATACGGCGGTAGTTATGCACCTGAAGTTCAATTTTTCGATGCATTCCTCCACAATAAAGTACCTAATGGTACCTTTTTTTGGTCGGGTTGGAATAGATGTCCTCCGGCCTAGGCTGGCCAGAGGGGTCTGTCAGACTTACTGACTAAAACCACCCTGTTGTTCCCTCGTACACTTACATCCGGGGCTGCGGGTGCGAATGCGATTTCCGCTGCCCCGGGAGATCGGGACCAGCCCCGTCCCATAGGGCGGAGTGAAGTCCCCCCCCTTACGACTAATAGAGGCGCGCGTGTAACACTACGCATCTTTCTAAGCCATCTCGGGTCCTGTCGAATGGGGATTGACGGATGTCCCCGTGTCTGTCGCTCCTGGACCCGTTTAGGGCCTGGAAGAGGGCGTTGTTCGCCCTCCGTCAACGCCTAGTAAACCTGTTGCGGGAAGGAAGAGCACTCGTGATCTCCTTTTCCCTTTCTGCTGCTTCCTTCTGCGAGATAACTGTTTCCCAGAAGGATACCACCGCATTCCAGGCCAGGACTCTGCACTGCAGACTATTGAACGAACTACGGTCGACAATGACAGGTTGCTCCCTAATTCCAAAACGAAGCCACGGCGTGACTTGCCCCATGCAAAACATTAGGTCAGTATATGAGGTTCTCCAGACAAAGGCAATGGTACAGACGCCAGCACATCAAGTTACTACAATTAGTCAAATTTCTTTAATAGATTTTCTATTTTATCGCTAAAGAATAAGGTTCAAAGTTGATCGGGAAAATGTGACAGTTTCGGGTAGCTTGATGTGCTAGCGTCTGTACCTAGACTAACTTTAATTCTTACCTACCTAAAATTTCACAAAGCGGTTCGTCTCTTAAAAACGTTTCCTGCATCAAGTCTAGACATATTTTTCTTGTGCTTTCATCCATGTCTCTAATTTGATACCTGAAAAACAAAAGAACACTGTTCTTCAAATATTTTCTTGTCTATTTCGAAGGTCCATTAAACCTACGATTTTATTAAAAATATTAACGTAACACTAATAGAAAACCCACAGCCTTAACAGCTGAGTCTGCGAGCATGAAATTTTGTACAATGAGTTCCTCATTTAAAGGAGGTATAATCTAATCGAAATAGATTTTGACAAGTTCTCAACTTCGCTGTCTCAATTCAAAAACCGTTAATTTCTCTAAAATATTTGAGACCTTACATTAGTGCTGGCTTTCCATTTCTCTCTCTTCCTTGGAACCGGCTCCACACCTGCCCAATAGGCACACTAGCTGGTCGTTGCCAGGGCATCTGAAAAAAAAAAAAGATTCTGAAGTCTGACCTCGACGCACTGACCTATAATAAACAAGTTGTATAATACAGGTCAATGCCTCGACTGGACTACCTCGTCTAGTGTGCGCAAGCGCGACTGTGGGTCCAGCGGGGTACAATGCGTGCCACGAAAGATGAGACTTGACACACCACGTGGTTTGACATGCGCAGTACACGATTTTAGGTATCTTTAGCGGTATGAGGTGTGAGTGCGGGACGGGACCGGACGTCATAGGGGCGGCGGAAAGAGCGGGGGAGGCGGGGTCAAGTCTCTTCTTTCGTGGCGCGCATTGTAATTGCGTAACACACTAACAGTAGCAATGGCTTTCATTTTGATAGTTCGACAACATTCATTGCGTTTTTACGTGACAGACAAATTTTTTGAACATGGCAAGCAATGGGTTGGGTCGCGCCCATCTGGTAACGCTACATGCAATAATATTGCATGTAGACATAATTTCAAAGAATGTTACGCAACTATGAGCTGATTTTTCCATCGACAGATAACTTTTATTCGTAGAATAAAATTGACGTTTGACAGTTTTTTTGTTTTTGACAGTTCAACAGCATTCATTGCGTTATTTACGTTGTTAAGTATAGGTACAAATTTCTTGAATAGGTACCTATATAAAGCAATGGATTAGCAATATCCTTCAAAATGATTCAGATTGTGATTGTTAGTGTGTTATGCAAGTAGGGTGCTGGTATATTTATGACAACGTTCCAATAATGATGTAAAACGTCTATGTAATGTACCCACAGTCCTTTCATAGTCAGTTTACCACTGACAACGACTTGCAACACTGACCAAATCACAGTGATCTTTATTTTCATTCTAATAAAGTTGCTGTTAGGTTCCTGCCACTGACAAGTCTGTCAAAACCATTGTGATCTTTATCCTCGTCACAATAAGGTTACTGTTGAATTGTTGCTGTCAGAGGTAAAATAAATGTGAACGGACTGTATGTATAGACGCCAGCATATTAAGCTACTACAATCTGTCAAATTTCTTTAATAGATTTTCAACTTTATCGCGAAAGCATAAGGTTCAAAGTTGATTGGGAAAAGTTTACAGTTTCGGGTAGCTTGATGTGCTGGCGTCTGTACCTACTTACTTTTCCGGATGACAGCGATGCGGACGAGTACTTCGATGCCTAAGTGTCCTTTGTTTTTGTATTTATTTGTATAGTTAGTTAGTAATTTAGTTTAGTATCTAGTGTAAATAGTTTGTATTTACTTTTGATTAATTAAGTATAATAAAATAAACTGCTTAGGTATTATAATTAATTAATTACAAAATAAATGTTACTTGCCAAATAAAGTTAATGTTTGATTTTGTTGCTGTTTTCCTTTTATTATCTACTCCTGTCTGTATTTTTTAAAATTTATAGTATTACTTAGCAAACTTATGAATTTGGGGCGCAATGTATTTTAAAGTTATTTCGTTTAAAAAAAAAACTAAAAATACGATTGCTTGTTTTTATTTTTTTTTTTTTTATATAAATATTTGTAACTATTATTTTCATCCCTTTAACTCACAAAAACTCAAAAATGCTATAAACTATAAGTACAGTGGGCTGCAAAAGTCCATGGACAGTACAGAAATAAAATCGCGTGAAGCGAGAAATGACGCCATCTAGCGTAAAAGCAGTTAATGACTAACAAAATTTAATTACGCTGTTACTAGATGGCGTTGCTTTGCTTAATATGAAAAAATATTTTTGTAGTTTCGTTTTGTCTCTTCAAACATTTAAACAATTTATATCTATTATATAATAATTGTTTATTTTAAAGAAAATTGTTCCTAACTATTAACCTACTACGTTAAAATTCAATATCAATTTATTAGTAGATTATTATTATCTAAATACATATTTGTTACGGCCGCGAATCATATTTTGATCGACGTACAACTTAATACTGACCAGCAAATTGCAAAAATTGCAAACGTAAGAAAATTAAATTTCGCGGGCTACAATAGCGTTTCCCCCTAAATAAGTACGTTTCTTTCCAACTTCTAATAAAGTTTCGTAAATTAGTCATAGTTATGAAGAAACCAACGCCATCTAGTTTATTTTCGAAAACTTGAGCTCAAACGTTCACAGGAACAGACATTACGGGAACGGGACATACGGGTATCCAAGCAATTTTGCAGGAGAGTGTACAACATATATAAATAAATGAGTCAATGTTTTTAAGTATCATTTAGAAATATCAGTTTATAAACAACATATTTCACAACTTTTAAATAAAAGAAACCTTCCTGTTTCGATATAACAAATAAACTCCACACATAAAGTTAAAAATAACTTTGTATTTTACAAAAAAACCCGCGTATTATCAATCCTAATCCTGCGTATTATATTACCGTATTATTATAATTTTACTTACATTATTCAAACGAGTAATGTGTTCACTATAACCAGTTTCCCACGTGACTGTTTGTAATTTAAACGTCAAATCCAAGAGTGCTTCTATCACCAATGTATAAATACACAGAAATAATCGAAAACCAACTTTATATTGTCGATATAAGGATGACAACTATAGCAGATATTAAGGAGGTGAATTTTCATGTAAATATATCAGTGAGATGTATGTGTGTGTGTGAGTTTGTTTCCATTGAAAACAGATGATTCATAATTTATGTTAAATGATTTGACATACATCAACACATGCTTTGGTTATGGATGCATATTTTGGTTGTGTTTTGAATTATGACCTTGTTGAGTACTTATATTGTTTTTTGTGATTTCCATATTTATGGGGGTTGGGACCATAGTCATACAAAATACAAAGAAAATTAGAAAAAAATGGGAAGACCTTCGCCCAGCAGTGGGGAACAAAGGTTAAGTAACTAAAAAAAAACAACCACTTCCAAAAAAAAAACACTACAAAATGAAAAATAACTTTAATTTTTGAAATCAGAGGCAAAAAACGTAAATGCAAAACCAAAGACAACGACTTCCGAAATTAAAGTTGGAAATCGGTTGTTTTTTTTTTTGTCAAAAAGTTTTTATTTTTCATTGTTTAGTTGTAGTACCTACCCCACACCAATTGCTTCGTCACTGTCGCTTAACTATCTTAATCGAGATATCTTATCGCCACCCGTGAAATACTAACTATCATTGAAGAGTTCCTGTGGCTATCTGTGGTCTCCTTCATCAGTTCCACTTCACCAAATTATACTTTCTGAATGAAAATGCTTGACTTGTTGATGAAAATACCAAAAGTGCTATATGCCTGCCTATAATATTTGAGGAGTTCCCCCAATTCCTCATGGATCCCATCATAAGAACTGGATTTGGAAGTATATTGTATTAAATAAAAAATGAATTTTCCAAATCGGTTTTCATAACAACAATGGAAACCCGCACCATGTCATCGCGTACAACGCAATACCGATAACTATTTATAACCTATTTCTTTAGTTATCATTTTAAATCATACCAAAAAAAAATCGCGAATCACACAAGTTTGTTTGGTACCTAAGGCTCACAGCACAGTAATTTCGTCACCGAAATTACTGAATTTCGGTGACGAAATGACTGTGCTGTGAGAAACGAGGAAGCTTTTGTGAATAGGCGTTGTGAGCGAATTATCCAGCCAGGTTCGGTTAGCCGGCTTTTATACCAATAAGAGCCAGAAAACCACTTGCACATGCGCCAGAAACGATAAGGGAAATATTGGATTGATCCACTAAAACTGTCTGACCTCCTGAAGATGTACGCTTTTTTTTAATAAGCCTATTTTAGCATTTTGACCTTGTCGCAAAGTTGGTTGCAGTAAGATAAGGCACCCCGACCAAATGGGTTGGATGTGGTTCGAACCGTCATTAACCGCGCGCAAGCCGACTTGGTCGCAGTAAGATAAGGCACCCCAATCAATTGGGTTTTTTTTTTCAGTATGGGAAATCATCAAATTACCCCTCCCGCTCTGGGTGGAGCGGAAGGGAGTGTCAAACTCTTACTGACTAAAACCCACCCGTGTTCCTTCCTTAGCCCTTTATGTTCCGGGCCAGCGGTAACCCTTTCGGACAATCCCGCTGACCCGGCAGGCTTCGGCCCTTGCAGGCCCCTTCGTTTGATGCTGACATCTCTTTGAGGCGCGCGTGGAACACGTACGCGCCGTCCGACACGGGCCTGGTCCTGATCGGACGGTGAGCTACCCATTACTCTCCGCCCGCAGGCCCGCGCCTACGGTGGCCGGGAGTCGTCGCGCGAATCAAATGGGTTAGGTAAGGTTAGAACTGTGACTAAACACGCGCGCGAGCCGAGAGACGGTGCGGCGGCGGCGGCCGGCGAGCGCTACTTCCAAGTTGGTCTCAGCCAGTGGCGGTACCTTCATAGAAGCCGAAAAGCCCGGCTTGCCCTAATAAAATCATAATTCACAACAACAAACGTACTTAAACCTATAAAATAAAAAATATATTAAAAAATACCAGTCAAACATTTGCAACACACACGTAGGTACACAATAAGAAAATCAGCCAATCCCTCAGTTGGCCGTTTTTTTATACGTTGAAAATCTGTGGGCTTTCCCTAATTTTGACCCCTAGGCACGCCACTGGTCTCAGCTACTTGGGTATTTAGTATTTTTAGAACACTGACATAGGAATTATTTGAAGCTCACAAAAAGTTGCACATTTATTATATTAGTATCCATAAAAAATGGAAATTATTTAGGGTTCGATTAAATACTGGCCAAACGACAATACCCTGTAATGTAATTTTAGGAAATCGGCGCCGGCTATCTTAGTAGGGAAGGGATTAGCACGTTCCCAGTTTTTTTTTTGTGTTTTTCACCTCGCATGTCAACCTAAGAGCTTGTCGGCTGTTTAACCGGGCTATCCTGCGGAATTAGGGCTTCCAGCCAGGGCATAACATTTATAAACTAAGCGACTACACGCTAAGCGCACTTTCTGTTGGGTACGACCTCGGCGAGTAGGGCGTCTCAGGGAGAGGGCAGCAAGGGACGGGCTAGATCGGAATGAAATTTTGCCAGCGAATTTGTCTGCCTTAATATCCTGTGAAAATCTTGATAAATCTACAGGAAATTTCTGTGCAAAATTTTTGGTTTCTAGATCCAAGTGTTGGGACTGGACGTTGGTGAGTCAGTCATTCAGTGAGTCAGAACTTTTCTCTTATATGTATTTCTCATTGCTTTAAAAGTGTCCGACTTTTATTCTTTTTCTCAAATCATTCTCTGTAAGTCCGTAACGTATCGTATCCTAGTATCCCAAATTCAGCCGTCCGATACGTTGCCGTACCGTATCAAACAATGCGCACGCACTCACCTACTCAAGTAATCAAGTGTAACGTGCTTCCAATAACATATGCCTCTCAGCATCTATTTGTGATATAATATATAAGGTCCCATTAAAATAGATGGACAAACTTTTAGAAATCATTCAGACCACCAAAATAAGGACGATGGTATAAAAATATAATAAGAAAAGCGCATTAGATACAAGTTACAAGAAAAATAATCAGCTAACGAATTTATTATTTTAGGTCAAAATAAGATAACTTTAATCAGTGTTTTTTTTTCGCTTGGTCGTCTTTGGTTAGACGTACATAGGTAGGTACATGAGCGCTGTGTTCAAATTTGTCCATCTATTTCAATGGGACCTTGTATATTTATCATAAGACTGATTGAACTGATTTAAATAAACATCAGTAGCGAGAATTATCAAAATCTTATCAGATTTTTACACAGTTGTTGTTTATATTTTATGTTCTGACACTATATGTATAATTATGTAATAAATAAATATATTAATTTATTTTTGGAGACCCCGCGCCCCCCCCCCCCCATAGGTCACTTTGCCTCCTCCAAGGCCCAAAGGGGGCACACCTCACCGGTTGTGAACCCATAACTTCAGGATGATCGGTTCATTGGTTTAGGCGTGAAAAGGTAACAAACAAACAAACTTACTTTCGCATTTATAATAGGTGTAAGTTAGGATCACAGGAATTCTAATAATTAATTTTAAAAAGCCATGTTTCACAGAAACGTTGTGATCACTGCCAAAAAAACTAACATTACCTACCAGTAAAAATACATAATATCTAACCTTATAATAATCATCATCTTCTGCCTGCTAACCCAATTATGTGGTGGTCAGTTTCCAGTCTAACTGGATGCAGCTGAATACCAGTATTTTACATGGAGCGACTGCCTCAGATAGGCAGTCGCTCCATGTAAAATACTGGTATTCCTATATATACCTCCACAACCCAACTGGGCTGTGGAAAACGGAGGAGAAGAAGAAGGGGTATTGTGTGACCCAGTAACTACAGTACCCGGCGATAAATATTGCACATCGACCTATTCGATCCTATCGATTTTATACAAAAAATAAAAATAATTATTAAAAGAAGCAAAACATAATTGTTTTAACAGCTCCTAATAGATACCGGACTGTTTGTATTTCGTGCGACAGAGATAACGCTCTACGAAGCCGAAAATAGCCGATTGTCTCTTTCCAAAGGTCGATGTGCAATATTTATCGCCGGGTACTGTACTGGGTGGGTCACACGATCCCCTTTTTCTCCTCCGTGTCGCTGGCACGACTGTATTTCATGTTGATTTCGCAAAAGTTTGCCTCTTCCAGGGAGTTGTCGATCCCCTTGAAAAGACTGGTTGAATGACTTTAGCAACGGTCGAAGAATATACAAATGCCAGCCGGGACCGACGGTTTTCCAGAGCACGAAGGGATCGAACGAGATGGATGGTTACCACAGACACACACAGACTGACACACACACCACACAGACACACACACCACACAGACACACAGACAGACAGACACAGACACACAGACTGACAGACAGACACGGACACACAGACACACAGACTGACAGACAGACACAGACACACAGACTGATTTCGGCAAGCCTTTCTTTACTTTGATCGATTGACCAGCAGGGTAATGCGTAACACACTATCAGTAGCAATGGGTTTTGGGCAATAAATGTATTTTCTTTCTTTCTTTCTTTCTTTCATTTTGACAGATCATTGCGTTATTTACGTTGTTGAGCAGACGCACTTTTCGAATTCGTACATAAGGAGTAATGGTTTAGCAATATGCTTCAAAATGATTCAATTTGAGATTAAAAGCACATAGTGTGATACTCAATTATCGTGGAGCTTTTGTTTAGCCAGGAGCCCCTCTACAAGAGATTATTTCCCAGTCTTAATTTCTTGGTTCATTTAACGACCTTGGAAGCTCCTCCGTTCCTTTGAACACACTCCCAAGCAATCAATAAAGATGTTCAGTTTCATTCCATTATCCTTGACTGATTCAATCAATATTTATTGATCAATACATACTGATGTCGAGACAATTGACTTTCAATCAGGACATTTAAATTTTGCAGATCGAGAACATTCTAAGAGCATTCATTCCAGCGGCCCAGTGGTGACGGCCACGACATACCTACGAGTTAGCGTGGGTTCGAACCAAAGCTGGCACTTTGCATAATGCATACATAAACAGCCTATAATTTTCCTTCTGCTAGGGTACAGACCTCCTCTCTGCGAGAGGGAGAGTGTGCACTTTACTTTTTGTAAATTATTTCATCACCACTGCTCTCAAAACTGTGAAGGAAAACATTCGTGAGGAAACCGGCATGTCCTAGAATCAAAACTTCGAAGACACGTAACATCCACCAACCCGTTATTAGCTAATTAAACCCCACCACGACGTCAACGATTAATACGTAATTTATTATTAATTTCTTTTTACTCGACTGCACGACAGAAGTTCCTTACTTCCACTGCATTGTGTAACATTTATTTTTTCAAATTTTGTATTGTTATATTATTTACTAATAATACACAAATAATGCAAAACATTTTTAAAGAATTTGTAACGGTGGAGTTTCTCGCCCATTCTTCTCCATACGAACCTACTACCTTTTGGATAACTTTTTTATTTTTTTTTAATTGCCGAGTGGGCCCGCTCTTGACTTCAATCACGCCTGGTGGAAAGCAATGGATGAGGTCTATGATGGGACGAGCGTGCCCAGAAGATGTCTAAGGCACTGGAACTCCTACGCATCGCCGAAACAAAGCAGGCTGCTTGAATGCTGACTTCGGTGGGAGGGGGGTCGTAAACCAAGCGGGCGTTACCACCGCAAGGGAAGAATTGGCCAGTCAAATAAGGTGTTGGGTATGACTGTCCAAGATGCGCCGAGCGCGAGCGTTAAGTTGAGTAACTGGCAGAACAAACTGCGCTACACGAGAAGTCTTCTTCGTGCATCCCAAAAATTGGAATCAATTCTATTTTCTCGTAAATGTTGACGTTCAAAAGTGCCTTTTATGTGTCTTTGAATCCAAACAACGTGTTTCATTAAGAACACGAGTTTCCACAACTATTTTCCTTATCATTGGAAGTCGACGACGGATTTATTAACTGTGTACGAAAATAGAGTAGATATAAATCTACTCTAGAGAAGGTCATTTCACCTGACGTCTCGTTTCAATGCTTTTCCGGTGCACTTCCTGTTGTGAGGAACTGTTTGTAATGCAAGATGGATGATCATTTTCGCCTAGGTAAATCTAAATTTGAATCTACACAGGGTTAAATTAAATGAGCTGAAGAAACTTTGCAGATGAGATGAAAAGACTCACGATCGAACCAAAAACATAACAATTTCTAAACTCATAATTTCAAGAAATTACAGCTGATTTTGTCAACTGCCAACTATCTACCAGCGTAGTAGTTACTTAAAAATATGAATACTTACCTACTTATAGAAACAGTTTTCGACACTCATTATATATCTGAGAAAATTCGTAAATAAAAAAAAATTACCTTTAAAACGAATCTATTTACTTGTAATAAGTTTTTAAGTAAACATCGTCCACGACTTCTTCCACACATATCTATCAGTAGTCTTCTCAGTAGTCACCCCCTTATATACCCCATATTATCATCTTTCACAGCATCTGTCATCATTATGACCTTGTTCTATCGGATAAACCATGAAATCGAGAAAAAAATACCAGCTGATTCTATTATATTTTCTCGTCTGCCGTCCTGCGTGTCACACGAGTACACCGAGTTACATCAAGTGGAGCTGTACATAATCAGCATACAATATTCCCACTGCTGGGACACAAGCCTCCTCTCTGTGAGAGGGAGTAGGCTGTAATCCTCCACGCGGGCCCAGTTTGGGTTGGTGGGTGCGGGTTGGAGGCCTAGTGCGGGTTGCAGGCCCAGTGCGGGTTGGGGGCCCAGTGCGGGTTGGTGGCCCAGTGCGGGTTGGTGGCCCAGTGCGGGTTGATGGCCCAGTGCGGGTTAGAGGCCCAGCGTGGGTTGGTGGCCCAGTGCGGGTTGATGGCCCAGTGCGGGTTAGAGGCCCAGCGTGGGTTGATGGCCCAGTGCGGGTTGAAGGCCCAGTGCGGGTTGGTAGTCCACTGCGGGTTGATGGCCCAGTGCGGGCTGGAGGCCCAGGGCGGGTTTATAGCCCAGTACAAGTTGATGAACCAGTGCGGGTTGAAGGCCCGTGCTGGTTGGAGGCCCAGTGCGGGTTGATGGCCTAGTGCGGGTTGATGGCCCAGTGCGGGTTGATGGCCCAGTGCGGGTTAGAGGCCCAGTGCTGGTTGGAGGCCCAGTGCGGGTTGATGGCCTAGTGCGGGTTGGAGGCCTAGTGCGCGTTGATGACCCAGTGCGGGTTGATGGCCCAGTGCGGGTTGGAAGCCTTGTGCGCGTTGATGGCCCAGTGCGGGTTGATGGCCCAGTGCTGGTTAGAGGCCCAGTGCGGGTTGACGGCCCAGTGCGGGTTGGAGCTGCAGGTTTCGTATGTGTAGCGTTGGTGCTCTGTGTCACTAGTCATGTCAACGTCAAAGTAATAAGATTTTTCATGTCAATGAAAATATATTTTTCCTTACTTAGTTATATCGCATAAATTAAGTATATTCCTTGTGTAGACTTTTCACCTTCTGTTCTTCAAACTTTACATGTGTACCTATGTGTGCGAATTTTGATTATACCAAGTTATTAAACATTGTTTCATACATATCCCGTGCGCACCCACATCATTTAAGATGTATCCAGCAGAAGCGAATCGTCATTATGCTTGGTGTATGCGTAGCACCAAGAGTAATGACTCCGTAGACAGAAGGTCGTATTGAAAACTATTGAATTGTTATATGGAGCGATGACCGTCTGATTGATCTCCACAACCCAGAAACTCCCGGAAAATAGAGTTTTCGTTTACAAAGGTTATTCAGTTCCATGACTTATTAAAAAAACAATTAAAAACGTACAAAAGAGAGTAGAAAACAAAGCTGTATACATGTTGTTGCTAAAACAAAATATACATGCTGTTTCTAAAATAAACAACCAGTTCTGGGAACGTGCCGGGCAATGCCAGGTGCTAGGCACTTAGTCATAGGATGAGTCGATAGATTTTTGTCGATAGTTGGGTTAGCTAGTCGATAATATTATTGTGTCCCAATGATGCTTCACTTCTGTTGTGCTCTCTGTGCAATCACGTCCACTATTAAAGATGCGTGGCTAATGCTAACTCTAATATCGACGTGCCTGACTTCTGGTCAATATTCATAATTAATACTCATCGACACAAGGAATAACGAGAAGACTGTGTCACATTTTTGGAATGAAGTTGCTTTGGCTTGCGGAAGGAGCTGCCTGGTAAAAATCGTCACGTAAGCAAAAAGTGTTATGCCCCGTCCATGCGACTTTCTCTCTCTCTGTCTCATTCCATTACATACAGGTGAAGTGCGAGTATGTCGTAAAGAACTTCGTTCCTGATCTGATGGGGGTCCCCTGGCCGCACATGTTTTTTTTAAAGACTTACTCTTATTATCCGGATGAGCCTTGTGGCTAAGTAATAATGCAGCCGCACGGGTAGATCGATCAGGTTAAGCTACGCTTGCCACGGTTGGTCGGTGGATGGTGGATGGCCTCGGGAAGCACGTTAAGCTATTGGTCCCGGCTGTCATACGTGGATCTTTGACAGTCATTACGGGTCGTCAGTAACCCGAAAATCTGGTGTAGTATTTACCCAGTAACTGGGTTGTGGAGGTCAAGTAGACACATAATATTGGTATTCAGCTACATCTGGTTAAACTGGAAACCGACCCCAACGTAGTTGTGAAAGGGCTGGGCAGATGATGATGACGATGGGTGAATATTTTCTGATTTACACGCACTGAAAACGTGCACAAGCAATTAAATATAATTGGCTGGAGGTGACGGCTCCGACTCAAGAGTATGTAGGTCGTGGGTTTGAACTCAGGCAGACGCTTTACTTTGTGTAAATTATTTCATCACCACTGCTCTCAAAAACGGTGACGGAAAACATCGTGAGAAAACCGGCATGTCCTAGGACCAAAAATTCGAAGACATGTGACATCTATCAACCCGCACTGGGCCGGTGTGGTACCCATTCCCTCTCGAGAGGAGGCTTGTGTCCCAGCAGTGGGAACATTCTAGGCTGATTGTGTAAACTGTTATTGAATCTTAGACATTTATAGAAAATTGTCCTTATCGCATGTAATCATTAACACGTTGTGAGCAAGCCTAGTGATCAATGCTCGCTCCTTCTCTGTTTAAGAAGAGGCCTTTGTCCTGCAGTGTAACAATAACAGGATGATATTTTTCAATATCCGGGTTATGGAGTCAATGCAAACAAAAATACTCGTATTCAGCTTCGTGAGAGCGAGACAGAGTGCGGTGCTGGGTGGCAGGCAGCGCCCATAGTTTAGGTACTTATTTGCTTTTTACAATGAAAACAATGGTAATTTGAAAGAAATAAGAAACATAGTATCCGTATATTTTTTATATTTAGTTCAATTGTTATGCAAAGTTTCATGATCTAATTTGGAGTATTTTTTAATAATAGCGGTTTATTGTAATTTTTTTTCTATCGAAACAATTTTATGGAATCGTGTTTTCGCCAAACATAGTACTTAATATTTATCCTCAACTTTACCATAAGTATATTTATTTCAAAATGCAATACTTTCGACATAACGGCGGATCATGCTAAGCTATTTGAGGTAGTATAGGCTCTTAATCTGTCAGCTTCCAACATAGTTGGAAAAAGTCGACAGATGAAGATGATTATCTCAGAACTATCGATATTTAGCAACCCCATCACTACAGAAGTAATTTTATATTTCCCCAATTCGCTTTAGTTTGTCGGGAGTGTGGTTTAGATGTATTTGAGCCGGAGCGCGGTTCGGTCGCGGCCGGGCTATAATTACTCTCGCCACTAATTCGTGATATTTCAAGTTAAAAATATACCGTTTCTATTTTCAGTTCAGTGTTTTCTTTTTTGTGAGTGGAACATGATTTTGAATTGGTAAGTAGGTAGTTTATTTTTTTTGTTAAATACTTTTTCGTATGTACTTTTTGAAGGACGGTTTTCGTTTTTTTATCAGCTGTTTCTATTGAGGAAAGTTTTTTGTCTACAAACTTATTGTTACCTACGTATTTAAAATAAAATTAAACTTATCAAATGTTACTTTTCTTTATCCATACTAATAATATGTGGTAAAATTTGTTAGTTTGTATATAGGGGTTATCTTCGAAACTACTGATCCGATTTCAAAAACTCTTTCGCCAAGAAAAATCTACGCTTTTACCGAGTGCCTTATAATTATGTTTTATGTTAAAACACGCGAAGACGTGGGCAGAAGCTATAGTGTTCTTATAATTCACATACATATTTCTTTATTTAGAAAACATTTTTCTTTCTATAAATTCGTTTAATGTATACTAAAACTTTAGGCGTCACAATGATATCTTGCACACGGTTCTCTTCGACACGCCCTCAAACGTTGAAACTTTTACGGTTTTACAAATTTAAACAGGTTGTTAGGTTATCGAGACACATACTTTTTATATGAAGTGTTATTCTTGTGAAAATGGATAACTTTTTCTATGGGACTAACTTTGAAATATAAAAAATCAGCTGTCCCCTACATTTTGTCTAGTTATAGTTTATTACCGACTTAAAAAAAAAGAGGTTATCAATCGACACGTATGTATGTAATATTATTAGAACTGCATTATATTCACATATCACATATGACAATCTATTAGGGCTTCCAAACAAATATACAAAATTTTATAGATGTATGTATGTTTGTTTGTCCACGCATTTCTCCGCAACTATTAATCGGATCGTGACCGTTTTTTTATTTGCTTACATTTACTTCAACTTAGGGAACAGTGCATTTTTCATCAAAATTGATATAGTAATTTTCAAAATATGGACTAATACGTGTAAGTGTGACGGCCTGGCTTATTGATACGAGCTACGGGTGTACCTATGTGTCAAAGGGAAAACATTTCAAAACCTTGGTCAAATTCTAGTGCAATATTTACAACAAAACTATTACCTATTTATTACAAACAAATATTCCAGTTTTTACTTAAAACTATAAATTACTAAATAATAAAGTAATTTAAAAAAGTTAAATCGACTTCAAAACGAAACTAACTCAAAATTATGAAATAACTTTAATTTCGGTAGTCGGTGGCAAAAAACTAAACCACAGATCCTAAGACACCGACTTCCGAAATTAAAGTTATTTCATGATTTTGAGTTACTTTATTTTAGAAGTCGATTTAATTTTTTTAAATTACTTTATTATTATCGAACATAAATGTATGGAGCAGCTGATCGTTTCTTGCTGTTGGCCACATAGTAAAATTTGTTCATTTTTATGAGAACTACACTGCCATAAAGCAAGTCCCTCGTATAACCTAATAACCTGTTACATACAAGATGGAGACGACTATCACACTAATATTATAAAGGCGAAAGTTTGTGAGTGTGTCTATGTGTGTTTATATGTTTGTTACTTCTTCACGCTCAAACGGCTGAACCATCACACTAATATAATAAAGGCGAAAGTTTGTGTGTTTATGTGTTTGTTACTTCTTCACGCTCAAACGGCTGGACCAATTTTGATAAAATTTTGTATGGAGGTAGCTGACACGCTGGATTAACATATAGGCTACTTTTTATCCCGATATTTCCACGGGATTGAAACTTACGCGGGTGAAACCGCGTGGCGCAGCTAGTGCGACAATAAATTAAACTGTATATCGTTCCCAGTCTGCATACAAAATCTCATCGAAATACATCCAATAGTTTAGTCACTATATCTCGATAAAGATTGACAAAACAGATAGTCGGCACATCACTAATATTTAATTCGTTTGAAAAAATCACATTTAAATTTCGATGTTACGTGTTATTTGACAGTGCAGTTTTAAAAAACTCCTATGCTCTGATTTTAAATTCATAGACTGTCATTTGATTACTTAGTATACAGGGTTAAATTAAATTACCTAGCGAAACTTCGCAGACGTGATTAGGTGTGGATATCTAAACATTATAGAATTAAAATAAAAAATATTTGATGTTTTTTTAAGGGTTAACGATCGCTGGTAGTCTTGGTGGAGTTGGAGTATGATTTGAGAAAATATGCTTTATCGTGTTTAGATATGCCAATCACGTATGTGGAGTTCACACAAAAAGACTCATTTTTTTTAACTGAATACACCAACTGCGTTCACCTTACAAGAAAAAAATCATCTAATTAATTCCTTTTTGTTTTTATCACGTTTAATACCCGTCTCTGCAAAGTTTCGCTAGCTAATTTAATTTGACCCGGTATATTAGCTGTTATTTTAGTCTAGTAAATTGAATATCAGTTTAGATGAATTAGTATTGCCATTGTTTTCATTAATTAGGGTTCCGTATCCAAAAGGTAAAAACGGGACCCTATTACTAAGGGGGCCTCCATAAATTACGTGAGGTGTTTTTTTTTAATTTTCTGTCCCTCCCTCCCCCCCTGGTGAGATGTCGTGAGATTTTACTCAACCCCCTCCCCCATCCCCCAATCTCACGTGAGATTTTTCAAAATGTGGGTTTCTTACGTAAACGCGTTGGATTCTTATTTGGAATAAAACAAATATGGTGCTTTGACAGTCAGTAGATGTATAACGTCGAAGTAGGTATAAATGAAATTATTTTCTTTCGAATGAATTAGTGAATGATCTTAATCGTATTACGATATACGCTTAAGATTAAATCTTAAGCTGTACAATCTGGATTAAATGGACCAAAACTAGTATATTTTTTTTTTTGTTTTATTGAGAAAAAAAATTGCGTGATATTTGCTGAGACCCCCTCTCCCCAACATAAGATTAGATGAGATTTGACCCCCTCCCCCCTTAAATATCTCACGTAATTTATGAACGCCCCCTAATATTCCACTGTCCGTGTGTCACCAGGCTGTATCTCATGAACCGTGATAGATAGACAGTTGAAATTTTCACAGATGATGTATTTCTGTTGCCGCTATAACAACATTTACTAAAAACAGAATAAAATAAATATTTAATATTTAATAAAATAAATATTTAATAAATATTTAATAAAATAAATATTTCTCCCATACAACAAACGTGTTTTTCTCGGTGTTTTTGCCTTGTGGTACGGAACCCTTCGGGTGCAAGACCGAATCGCACTTGACCAGTTTTTTGTCTATTGTCGTCTCTACTTTATGTTTGTGTAAAACGTATACTACAAGCGTTATTGTTGTATATGTAAAAAGATGCAGTTTGGCACTTTGTCTTTTTTTATTTGGTTCATCAACAATTGATTACACTAATAAAACCACAAAATACATTTTAAAAGGTCTGTGGTTTTAGTCTTCAGGTATTTAGGACCATAAATAACATTAATTCCGAGTTAATCCGATCTGATCCCCTCCCTGTCAACTGTAATGCAATCGTAATGTTTTGAGTAGAGTTTTGACATGAAAACGTTGTACCTGCATGAAAGATGCGTGTTTTTAAGATTGGAAACTTCAGTTTTTATACAAAACATAGCATTTAAAATGTGTTTTGTTAGACTGATCTTGTTTTGGAAACAATATACATATGTATATTGAGTATTTGAGTTATTCCTGATACTAACAAAGTTTTCGACTTGTAAGGAAATTAATGTGTCTAAATCTTTAATTCGAAGAACGACGTGCTTTTAAAAAGGTCAAGACGTTCTTCTGCCTTTTTATGTGATGTGAAAGCTCGTATAATGTTTTCTTACTGGTTTTTGTAACGAACTAGCAAACATGTAATGCAAAATACACACCTTTTTTTTAACGTGCAGAAATGCTCATGCATACCTACTGCACTACCACGGGGAGATAGTGCAGTTATAAAAACACGCCTTAGACAAGATTAAACTAAGTATAGTCATAGTAGACAGAACAGCCGAACGGGTCGATCGATCAGGTTAAGCTACACTTGGTGCGGTTGGTTCATGGATGGGTAACCATCTTTACATACCAAGACCCCTTCGTGCCTCGGAAAGCACGTTAAGCCGTTGGTCCCGGCTGTCGTTCGTGGATCTTTGACAGTCGTTACAAGTCGTCAGAAGTTCGAAAATCTGACAACTAGTCTTACCAAGGGGTATCGTATTACCTAGTTACTGGGTTGTGGGGGTCAGATAGGCAGTCGCTCCATGTAAAATACTGGTATTCAGCTGAATCCGGTGACTGGAAGCCGACTCCAACATAGTTGGAAAATATTGCCAGATGATGATGAGTCATAGTAGACACATAGGACTGGTTAGGCTATCTAAAGTATCAGACTTCGATTTCCTCGTGTTTTTTTTTTTTGTGAAACTGTGTACCTTTGAAATAGCAACCGTGGTGATCAATGCTCATGTCTTCTCTGTAAGAGATGAAGAATTTGCTCTGCAGTGGGACAGTAATTGGCTGGGCGTATTATGAAAGGGTTAGGCCCCCCTTAAAAGGATCTGTTATTATTACCCACTTTTAGGATACCCTTGGAGTTTGAAATCTACAGAGCGTTGAGTGTGCCTTGAAAGTGCAGTTTCAGTAATTGTAAATAGCAAACGATTTAGATAAATATTGTTAGGACTTGATAAATTATTATGTAGAGATTTATTGTTGTTTCTCAAATAGTTTCTAATAGCATTAGAAGTAGCTGTTCAGATAATACCTAAGTAGATACAGACGCCAGCACACGAAGCTACCCGAAACTGTAAAATTTTCCCAATCAACCTTGAACCTTATACTTTACCGATAAAGTTGAAAATCTATTAAAGATATTTGACAGATTGGAGTAGCTTGATGTGCTGGCGTCTGTCATCTGTATTTGAAATTTGATGCACTGACTGTGCTTTATCATTATCATCAGTGTCAATCCGTAACATCAGCAATGAATGTCTTTGATTTTGACAGTTCAACAATATATAATAACTAGCTTCTGCCCGCGACTTCGTCCGCGTGAAATTTCTTGTTACTCCGACCCACCCCGTCGCATCGCATCGCCTGCCCGCGCTATTACTTCGTTTTTGCTTAGCGTTCCTTCTGACTTTTTTTCTTTTTGCTCGGCTCCTAAAGGTCATAGCGTGATGTTGAATAGCCTATAGCCTTCCTCAAGAATTGGCCTATCAAACCCAAAAATAATTTTTCAAATCCGACTGGTAGTTTCAGAGATTAGCGCGTTCAACCAAACAAACTCTTCAGCTTTATAATATTAGTATAGATAACTCCTGCGATGAAAACTAGTCTCTGTTGAGATTGGCCGCCATGGCTGAAATATGGTCTGGAGGGCTATATTAGGTTCTCATGGCGTAGAACGGGTAAGAAACTCCATGTACACTCTTGAAAATGACAGTTCGAAAAGATGACATGTACCCGCTATGAGGGGAAGGAATGTGTTTGAAAAGGGCTTTGAAGGTCCGTGCATACCTTCTGTCTGCCATTTTGTTTTTTTTTTGATGGCGGCCTCGCATAATACCTAGTTAAATCGATGTTTAAAATAATCACTCTGAATGTTTAAAGTCTCAAGCTCTAAAATCTATATGCAACAAGACGTACATAGGTAAGTTTAAAAAACTCTGATTGTCACGTGATTAATTTTGCACGTTAATATCTCGGAAACGTGACGCTTTACGGGGTTTGGTCTTATTATATTTTCTGTTTGCATTGATGTCAGCTATCAATTTATCTAAGATTCATGCATGGCCGCCATTTCGAAAAAAAATCAAAATGGCGGACACTGTAGACATGCCAAGCTCTCTAGGAGAAATCTTCAATCTCCTTTCGCCCTTTGACTGTATATTTGTTTAACGTGTACATGTACATAACTCGACGCGGACACGTAACACTGACTATACCTACATATATGTATTATTATGATGATGTTTGGTTCATTACTGGACGAGTTGCTATGCTTGTTTTTAAATGTAAACACGGCTACGTCGTTACTACAGATTACTATTTTTGGGTTAGCTGTTGTTTCAAATTCGACTTTTCAGAAAATAGCTTCTTCAGTGATATGGTCAATAATTACTACCTAACATTGTTAATTTGTATTGAGCGTCGATACGTACGTAAGCGTTACGTGCTGAAATCAACCCTACTGATTTTAACGAGAGCTTGAATATTTAGTTTTAATTTTTTACAATAAGCGAGGGTAATTAGATTATTTGGAGAAGCACTATCTACTAAACATCTTATAACAAACCAGTTTCCATTTATAGGACGACCTAATCAGTTTTTCTTTGTCAGTGTTTTACAAAGCAAATCGTTTTTTATAAAAAAAAACTGGTTGCAAACTAGGTACTTCATCCAGATTTTTTTTTAATAATTACCGTTCATCAATGTGGCGACGTTTCGTGGAAGCCCATGTTTAGTAGTGGACGTCTTTCCGCTGAAATGATGATGAGGATCCATCAAGACGCCAGCACATCAAGCTACTACAATCTGTCAAATTTATTTAATAGATTTTCAACTTTATCGCTAAAGCATAAGGTTCAAAGTTTATTGGGAAAATTTGACAGTTTCGGGTAGCTTGATGTGCCGGCGCCTGTACCTATTACAGTGGCCGTCGAGACAATGCGTTCCTGACACCTGTAAGTGTGACAATTCTAGTAACTAATAAAGATCAAATTCGCAAAACACGTATTCATTGTATGAAACTGACGGGTGTCAAGAACGCATACACTCGTCGGCCGAACTGACCATCGCATCATCGTAATAAGCACTTACACAACGGAAAAATGTGCATGCATATGATCCAGTAAAAAGGACAAATATGCATATAAATAATAAGCACTATCAAAAGGCATTTTTAAATTTTTTAAGTATTTTTCAATTCATTTAAAAATTAGGTCTGTACATAATATGAGGAATGGAATTCTTATATATTTATTTTGTGAAAGTATTTCTTTTGTGACGATTTAATATTAAAATACATGCATAATATTTCTTATTAATTGTATTAGCTTTTTAATAATGTAACTTTGAATGTAGCATTCTGTGGTTCGGCGTAGCACTTCGTAGCGCGTCGTAGCATTGTCGTAGGCCGTAGAGGCTACAGGGAAAAAGTTACATTATATTATTTTTTAATAATTTTTTAATTTTATAATATTTGGACTAGGCTGACGCATGTATGTGTATGTTCATTCAAACTCAAACTAAAACTCAAAGCATTTATTTCAATTGAACCATTTACAGGCACTTTTGAATTTTCAAATACATGTTCGGTCAGTTAGTCTGAAAGTTGAAACTAGTTTTAAATAGCACAATATTTGGAGTATTCACTTCAAATAAACAACACAACAACAAAAAACAACAAAATTTTGCACTGTCTGTTCAATAACTCATATTTTTCGGTGGTTTAGGCGTGAAAAGGTAACATATACAGGTGAAATTAAATTCATGGGCATCCTTTTAAGGGGTCATTGTACTCATCATTATGAACAACTTTTACTATGGGACCAAACCTGAAAACGCGAAAAAAAATCAGCTGTTCCCTACATTTATGTTCGTACGAGTCGTCAAAATGTAGGGAACAGCTGATTTTTTTTCGCGTTTTCGGGTTTGGTCCCATAGTAAAAGTTGTTCATAATGATGAGTACAATGACCCCTTAAAAGGATATGAATTTTATTTCACCCTGTAGACAGACAGACAGAGTTACTTTCGAATTTATAATATTACGAGTAGTATGGATTATTTTCTATACAAAAGCTGTTTGGTTCAAATAAATAAAATTCAATACATTTCTTTTAACAAGCTTATACTTTCAACATTATACTAATTATTGAAATCCTATCGTAAATTCATGCAAGCCTGGTACTTTTTGTTAGAATACTGCTCAGAAAGTCGGGTCATATTTCAATCATGATTCGAAAAACACGTAGCGCCATCTAGCGTCCTAAAGCAATTGTGACCGTCGAAAGTTATTGTTCTTTTCCTCGGGAACAGTATATTTTTTCTGTCCTTTTCTATACCCCTGACAACGTATATGATCCAGCCGTTTGAGCGTGAAGAAGTAACAAACATATAAACACAACACACAAACATTCGCCTTTATAATATTAATATAATGTGATAGTTAGGATTGAAAACATTTTAATTTTGTTGTTATGCAGGTCAATGATTGCGTAGGTACTATTAAATGACGTCTCTGGCAGTAGATATGTACCTATGTCACAGTTTGGCTAAAATATCACAAATATTTTCACTATCTATGTTTACAAAAACATCTAAAAACTATATAGGGCGGAAATTATGAATCATTCCAAAGCTAATAGGAATTGTAGGAGGCTGGGTGATCAACCTGCAGTGTTGGTCTTAGGAACACGTCATTCACTCCAAATGGTGCCAATGTTCAAACTAGAATGCATGAGTTTCAGCTGAATTTGAAATAGTACACAATTACACTCACGTCTTTTTTAGGGTTCCGTATCCAAAGGGTTAAAACGGGACCCTATTACCAAGACTCCACTGTCCGTCTGTCACCAGGCATCATGTCCGTCTGTCACCAGGCATCATGTCCGTCTGTCACCAGGCATCATGTCCGTCTGTCACAAGGTCTCTTGAACCGTGATAGTTATACAGTTGAAATTTTCACACATGATGTATTTCTGTTGCCGCTATAAACAACAAATGCTAAAAACAGAATAAAATAAATATTTAAAGGGGGCTCCCATACAACACACGTGTTTTTTTCGGCGTTTTTGCCTTGTGGTACGGAACCCTTCGTGTGCGAATCCGACTCGTTCTTGGCCAAGTTTTCGATATTCCTACATACCTCCAGCTATTCTTTCGTTCACATTCATATCTGAATCAGCGAGGTACAATGCGTGCCACGAAAGATGAGACTTGACCCCGCCTCCCCCGCTCTTTCCGCCGCCCCTATGACGTCCGGTCCCGTCCCGCACTCAGACCTCATACCGCTAAAGATACCTAAAATCGTGTTCTGCGCATGTCAGACCACGTGGTGTGTCAAGTCTCATCTTTCGTGGCACGCATTGTAACTGCGTACGCATTACAATGACAATGACTTTCATTTTAACAGTTCGACAACATTCATTGCGTTATTCGTTATGATGAGCAGAAGAATTTTTCAAACATATGTAGCAATGGATTAGCAATTTCCTTCAAAATACTTTAAGTATGTGATTAAAGTGTGCTACGCAATTAGTGTGGGTCATCTCGCGTTTATTGCAATATGTATGTACTACAGACGCCAGCACATCAAGCTACTACAATCTGTCAAATTTCTTTAATAGATTTTCAACTTTATCGCTGAAGCATGAGGTTCAAAGTTGTTTGGGAACATTTGACAGTTTCGGGTAGCTTGATATTTCTATGCGGCATAACGTCGTTTAGCTAGAGTCACCTTGCATTCACTCGGAGACAAATGTCCCGCGACAATTGGAAACGTCGGACAACGCCGGGCGATGTCGACGAACGTCGCCAGACATCTTGCCTCACTACATTTATTTCATCGCTTTCGATCGTCCGCAATTGCTAGACTTCGCCCGACTTCCCTAATAGCACATGTTGCCACATTCATGTCCTAGTGAAAAAATTTGATTTTGTTGGCAGTGTGATACCCCTGCACCTCAGAAAGCACGCTATTCCGTTGCTCCTGCGTTTGATCTCTCTACGTGGTCGTGTCGGACTGCCGTCTCATAGGTCTATGAGAGTGAAGGAAGAGGAAGTACATCTGCGTCTGCGCATACACTTGTGCACTGTAATACCTCCCGCGAAGAAGGTCAGGCTGAGATAGCTCACCATGGCCGAAATTCAATCTGAAGGACTATTATAGCCGACGAATTGTTTTACAAGAGAAATGCATCTGAATAATTATCAAAAACTCACCTACTTTCACAAAAATATCAAAAGCATACAATTTAAAATCTTTAGCCAGTTTGTTGGGTTATTTTTACTTGCTTGTAAAATGACTTTTGGCAAATAGCACATGTTTTTTTCTCTCGAGTATCATTCAACACATCTTTATTGTGCGAGGTAGAAATAGAGACAATTCCTACAGGAATTTAGGTACGTTTTAATTTTCTTCCGTATTCTCCAGCCCAGTTAGGAAGGTCCCGGTAAAAATACTATTTCCTTTTATAGCATAACTTAACACGCCTGTAATTCCGAAATGGTTAAGCAGAGATGTTCAGACGCCAGCACATCAAGCTACTACAATCTGTCAGATTTCTTTGATAGATTTTCAACTTTATCACTACAGCTTAAAGTTCAAGGTTGATTGGGAAAATTTGACAGTTTCGGGTAGCCTGATGTGCTGGCGTCCGTACCAATAGCACATCCACGTTTAGCCTGTATTTTGCCATTGGCTGCCTATTGCCATCAACTGGACACAAATTCTACTACTGTGAAATTTCTGATGGGAAAAACTCCTTAACACTTTGCTTGACCTAGGACGAAAACCCAGGACTTCATGCTTCAGCGGGATTGTCCGTAAGGGTTACCGCTGGCCCGGAACATAAAGGGCTAAGGAAGGAACACGGGTGGGTTTTAGTCAGTAAGAGTCTGACACTCCCTTCCGCTTCACCCAGAGCGGGAGGGGTCATTTGATGAGTTCCCATCCTGAAAAAAAAAAGGACTTCATGCTTAACAGTAGCTCTTTCGAGCTTTTGGGAATTTTGAGAGGCGTCTCTCAAAAGTCCCAAAAGCCTCTAGATATTGGCACGAACTGTATGCTCATGCCGTAGTACAAATATTAGCGGGGACGAGACCAACGCTAGTGAGCCTCAAACTAGACAGTTAGTCTGTTTGGGGCTCGGAGTACGAATTCCAGAGTGGAGACTAGAGGGGTGATTTCAAGTATGATAGGGTACGTATGTATGTGTGATATTGTGTGGTGTCTGTGTATATGTGTAAATGGTGTGTGTGTGTGTGTAAGTGTGCGTGTTTGTTCCATTGTGCTTCGTTTAATTTGGTGTCAGGTGAGGGTCTTTATATTAATTGTTCCGAGTCATCATAGCCAGTGTTATGCAAAATTTCCTTTACAATTTTTTTGCAGCCGAATGAAGTAGTATTTTTAATTTCGCAGAGTTATAATAATATGATGTTTGTGTGGTGTGTGTGTGTGTCTGGTGTGAGTGTCCCTCTCTCGCCCTTATTCCAATTTATTAGTATTCAGCACAGCTTGTCTTCTTCTTCCATACTTCTCCATGAGTCGTCATTTCGGCAGTCATGCCTTTTCTAGCTATATCACCTTTCACCCAGTCCTACACAACATTTTCCTAGACATGTCTGTTGTATTATTTACCATCACGATGACGTAGCCGTCACGCAAGTCACAACAAATCGTTTTGAATTTGATAGATTATCAGCAGCTGACTTCTCGCTGTACGTACGTATACAGTATTTTTATCTCAGAAGTGCGACGGACGCGCGCTTTGCTTGTGGTTAGCTGACGACGACTGGTCGGGATTTCAACCAAATCAAGTGTGGATGGTAGCTCTCGGTACCGTCCGAGGCAATGGCGAAGTCTGCAGTGTGTGCGTGTTATGTGCTGGCGCTACTAGTCTCCACGCACATGGTTACCACAAGAAAAGCGCGCGTCGTTTCGTGAGATAAAAGTACTATATAGTAGCCTAGTAGATATAGAAACCGGCTACATAGGACGGGCAAAAACAGGCGCACGTACACACAGACTCGTGCATATTGCGAGTGCGCTTGCAGTCACTGTAGTTACGGTTACCAAAGGAGTTATGTAACCAGGGTCGTCGGATATACTTGAAGTTTAGTAAGAAACCGATCGATGTTTTCGAATAACGTTGAATTTAATTAATAGAAAACAAACAGTTCGCTTATCAAATTGAATTTCTTTCAAAAACATCCATAATATGTTTCTCTTCAACTATATCCGACGACCGTGGTTACTTATCTTTTTTGGTAACTGTACGTGAGGCATGTCTATGTCTGAGTGCGTGTGCGCTCAATGTATGGAGCCGACGTTCTTATTAGTTATTCTGTGGCAAGCTGCTGGCTAAAGAATGTCATTCGTGAATTATAGCGCTGTTGTGTGCTGTCTGAAGCGAAATATGACAAAGATTTATTGTTTAAAATTTGATTTTGATTTTTTATTGTTTTGGATTTCTTTTTCGGAACTGTCTTTTGTGAAGTATTTTTGCTGTTGTATTTCGAAGCGTGGCTGGTTGTGTACAACATTATCAGTACAATTTGGTCATATTTAAAAGCGTGTGGTACAGACCATCTAACTGCCCAACTATCTTCATGGGACCAACATACATAATATACCGATTCTTTTTTTAACTTTCCCATTCAAATCTTCAGTTGATGCTTTAAACTTGGAGCTGATTGAGCTTTGCCTCTGTGGGGGTTTTCTCCGTGGCGCGACGCTATATGCGACGCGATTCTGGTAGAACAATTTCCATGAAGTTTTCATAGAAATTGTTCTACTAGAGTCCCGCCACGCTCTCGCGTCGCACGCTCGCGTCGCGGGTCTGCTGGAGCGCTTATACTAAGTTAGTTCAAAAACATGAAGGTTATCGAAGCACACACCTTTTTTGGTTTACCTGTATGTGTTTTGTACAAAGATCTATGTACAAATGTAACATTGCCGCGTACTATCTGAGCCACGCATCAGTTTCAGTAGCGTACTCGCGTGTTATTGCCAAAACTATGAACAGCCGTTATTCAATTAATTATATCTAACGTTTTGAGCGACTTTTCTCTGCCCTATCTTAATAACTTTTTGATGTTCATCTCATAAATAAAATCTTTATTATTTTGAGAGTTATTGGGACAATTCTTGGTAGTTTTTTATGGTGGTGGTAGCACCAATATTTCGTTTTCTTTGGCTGAATCATCGTAAACGTCTTACACAATGTGAGGACGACGATACGGCAATAACTAACGGAATAAAAGTACCCTATATCCTCTCCCCCCCCGGTGGGATCCCGCATTGTTGAGGCGGGGGGTTCAGTAGCCGTGGCTTGGTCACCCACGGTGAAGCGAAGAGGAACCCGAGGAGGGGCCGCTCGTCAGGGCTTTTGCCGATAAGCCGACGACGTAGCGGCCAACAAGTAGGTTGCGGTGCCGCTTTGGCAACATCTCAATTGAGGCGGGCCGCGATTTCGTATTGGAGGTATTGCAGTGCGCCGCTCTCCCTACCTTCCGCGGCCTTGACGGGGTCGCCGCCGTATGACGGCGGACGCAGTGGGGCCGCAGGGGAGGAGGAGTGTTGGTATGACGTTGGCCGCTCTCCACATCCTCTGCGGCCGAAAATTGGCAGGCGGCGGGGCCAATGACCTGACCCGTCGCAGGGGGACCAAGGGTGCCCAGACATGGGGTCGTCTGGCGCCCATGTGCTGGCTTGGTCCCTGGGGTGGTCACGGCGTGCTATGTGTTCTGGTCCGCCAGTGATGGGGAGTACTCTCCAGAGGAGGGTCCGGTGACGGACGGCCGCGGCGGGTTTACGATGAGTGCTAACGCGTGCCCGTGTTCCCGCCGTAAGCGCCAGAGGAGGACACCGTGGAGTTTTAGTGGGTTAGAGTCCCACATAACTGCACTATCTCCCCGTGATAGTGCAGAATGCATGAGCATATCTCCACGTTAAAAAGATAAAAAAGTATCCTATGTCCTAACTCACCTGTGTGTCAAATTAATATAAATACCTAATCGAAATCCATCCAGCCCAGCTAAAGCTTGAAAAAGTGACAGAATGTCTGTTACTTTTTCACAGAGAATTTAGTATTGCATTTAAGGAATTATAGATTGGTTGTACTCAGTCGTTGGCTTGTGATGATATTTTCTTTATTTACAAACACAAAATAATTAATCATATCAAATACGTATTAAATCTTCCAGCCAACTAAATTTAATTACTAGTTTACGTTTTCAGTGCGTAGTATTAGAAAATATTTAAGCTCTCAAACTGACGCGAATTCTACATGGGACGAAATCCGCTCACGCCGTTCGTGTTAAGTAACTTGTATGGAGATGTTCAAATTGACGCATGACATTAAATAATTTGCACGTGTCCCGCATCCAGGCTCGGTAAGCACGCTAAGCTGTTGGTCCCGGCTGTCATTCGTGGATCTTCGGCAGCCGTTACGGGTAGTCAGAAGCTCGAAAGTTTGACAACCAGTCTTACCAAGGGATATCGTATTACCCATTGCAGTAACTGGGTTGTAGATGTCAGACAGGCAGTTGCTTCATGTAAAATACTGGTATTCCACTGCATCTGGTTAGACTGGAAGCCGACCCGAACATAGTTGGAAAAAGGCTAATTAGATGGGGGAAAACATGCGTCACATCTACGCAAAACGGCCATTGCTCAGCAAAATGCTAAGATCCTAGCATGACAGAGCCCCACCGCTGGTTTTCAGCTACAGTTGGCGTTGGCGTTGAACAATATCCTTCAAAATCATACAGATGTGAGACACATTTTCAAGTGTGACACTCAATTAGGGTGCTACACAAAGGCCTCTTCAATCTGACGCCATTCGGCTTTCGGCTACCCTCATCCAACTGCTACCAGCCATCTTCTGAATATCAGCTCAAAATTCACAAAGTCTTTAATCGTCAACCAGTCACTAACCAAGTGGCACAATTCCTCACCGTATATTCTGGTATATAACAAGAGATTGTTATATTCTTGAAGATAATTTCGTCTCAGTTAAATGGATACAATACCCCACGCTCACACATGTGCCTGCAACATAAAACTAAATATAAACTGAAGTTTATAATGTACAGACGTCAGCACATCAAGTTACCACAATCTGTCAAATTTCTTTAATAGGTTTTCAACTTTATCGCTGAAGCTAAAGGTTCAAAATTGATTGGGGAAATTTAACAGTTTCGGGTAGCTTGATATGCTGGCGTCTGTACATCTTGTGTACACTGCAATTTGTATATTATGTAGATATGTTCTCTAGTCTCTCTAGCATTATATGCACTTCTGTTCTAGTTACACCAAACCCTAAAATATAAAATACCGGCCAAGCGCGAGTCGGACTCGCACACGAAGGGTTCCGCAAACTTTCAAATCACAACGATGCTAAAGAACATACATACATACATCCATCCATCCATCCATCCATCCACATCCACGTCCACGTCCACGTGCTCGTCCACGTCCACGTGCACGTCCACGTCCACGTGCACGTCCACGTCCACGTGCACGTCCACGTCCACGTGCACGTCCACGTACACGTCCACGTGCACGTCTACGTCCACGTGCACGTCAACGTGCACGTCCACGTCCACATCCACACATCCATTAAATGTGATGTCATTTGTACTAATAAAAAACAAAAGCACTGTATAATGCTTCCTATCTCATTTTCTCACGTTAAATCTTATATGTCTCTTTTTACTGTTGCATTTTCGTTTCATAAAATTTCAAATCACAACGATGCTAAAGAAGTTTTCACTTCAAAAACAAATTTCTTGTATGGTCCCGACCCTTTAATTTTAAATTTTATTATTTGTTGTTATAGCGACAATAGAAATATACACTCCGTGAATGAATTGAATTTCAACGGTCTACCTATTACGGTTCATGAGAAACAGCCCGCTGACAGACGGACTGACAGCGGCTTGGGGTCAAAGTCGGAGCCAACCGGATTCCAGTCTAACGGGATGCAAATGAATACCAGTATTTTACATGGAGCGACTGCCTATCTTACCCTCACAATCCAGTTGACAACCAGTCAACGAGTAATATCTTTCTTCTTGGTTGCGGCTGTCATTCGTAGACAGTCGTAGAAGACGAACAAGCAGGGGTCGAGGACGGGGTGGGTGGAGGGGTGTTTAGGGGATCAGACAGGAATAACTCGTTATGGGTCGTCAGAAGCCCGAAAGTCTGACAACCAGCCATACTGACTGACTCTCTTTGTTTTATTGACTGGTTGTCAACTGGGTGGTGGAGGTCAGATAGGCAGTCGCTCCGTGTAAAATACTGGTATTCAGCTACATCTGCTTAGACTGGACGCCGACCATAATTGGAAAAGGCAGACAGATGATGGTGATGTTGAATTCTGCACTCATTTAATACCATGGCATCTTGTTACCAACATCAGGTGCGTCTTATCTTGAATAACTCGTAAAAGTCTAAATTATACGGGAAACTGAAGTGAATATAAAATTGCTTGCCAATATAAGCTGTAAACATTTTTTGCTTTGGGTTTTGATGTTTTCATGTTATGCAGATAATTTATAAGTTTCGAACAATGACGTATTATGTTTCGAAAGTGTAACTGATGCACTCAGAGAAGTCCCGTGAGGGTAATTACACGCCGAAGATGCCTCACTGCGATACCTCGCGGTCGCGGTTTAGCTCTCTACCTCTCGATGTCACTATGCTAATAGCACAGATAATATAATCTAATAGACACGCACGCACATACCTCACTGTGTTAAATCGCGGGCAGCTTAGGGGTTTACCTCAACGCCAATGTGAAAAAAAAAATGTTTTTTTTTACATCGCGTTCGACGGCAAGCATCGATGTAATCTGCTCCTGGTTTTGCCTCAGTTTATCTTATCTGCTTTATTCTCGCGCCACTTCCGTTCGATTGTATACTTGTGTGAATTGATTTATGGATAAAGGAGGTGCTAATTGATTTGATTTTTAAAATTCCTTCCATCATGTTTAGATTTCGATACCTATCCGCGTCTGCGGAGTTTAGCTAGGCAATTTAAAATAACCCTGTATTAATGCATCTATACTAATATTATAAAGCTGAAGAGTTTGTTTGTGTTGGCAACACAACGACCGGTGGGAGCGAGACAGCACGCTCTACCGGACGACGGTGTCAACATTTTTTGGAGGGATCACGAGTAACTGCCGCGAGCGGCAGGCTCTGGCCGCGGGCGGCATTAACGGCTTGATATTGATTGTGAGAGGTTATCCTGAGATTAATTAAAGTATCGTTTAGAATCAGAAGTCTATATTTTATAATCACCCGCCTTCAGCCTAGTTAGATAACATCAGAAGTGGGATTAGTTTAAATTACACGCGATTTAGATCGTTCGCCATCTTTTTAACCGAAAATAGTGTTTTTGGGACTGTTTAAAATTGTTTCACCACGTGTTGTTGAGTTTGTCCGTGATTAGTTTCTGTGCATTTTAATGTGATTCGCCACGTGTTTCTACTCGATTACATTATATTTCGTACGTGTTTTTTTAAGTAAACAACCACGTGTTAATTCTTTTATTTCGCGTATTAGGGAATTAAGGTTGTATTAAAACACATTTTTACAAGTACATTTAGTTTACTACATTTTTAATTTTTGTCTGTGGACTTGGCTGACTGAATACATTTCCTTTGCCTATCAATTGACAATGATCGCTTGTAATTCGTGTCTATGGATTCAACGTTTAAAAAAAAAAAAAGAGGTTGAGGACATTGGGGCTGGGGATCATTCGAGCCCGGACCACCAAGAGAACAAGTTTTAGAGTCAAGTGAAAGGAGCTACTGTAAGTCAGTCTGATTTAATAAGTACCTATTCTTTAAATATCATACTATGTTATAACTGTGACCGTTATTTTGTTCGAATGTGTTCCTTCGCGCGTCCAATTAGCAGACACAATAGAATTTTATTGTTATTATTATCCAATGGTGTAACGGCGACGTTTGAGAGGTTAAATCTATGGTTTAACTATTGCTAGTCTTGTAATTTATGTAGAAAGTATATAAACAATGCATTATTTTCTAAAGTATATTGTGGTTTATATGAGATGGTTATGTGAAATCATGATAAACGGTAGTAAAATATGTGTGATTTGAATGTTACTTACACTAAAGGTTTTTATTAACTTTGCTCCTTCTGACCCAGATAATTACAGTCAATATCTAATTGAAGCTTGAATGTCAATATTCTAATACGCGGTTAGTTTGTTGTTCACGTAGTGGTCATTTACGTTGCCTATAGTCATAACCATGTCGAGTCGTGGATGCACGCTGCGTGAGAATACACCTAGGCGTGATTCTCGGGTACTGAGTGCTTCCCTGGTAAACAACAGCAAAAAAACGATTACATTGTTAGGTATAGCCCAAAATAGTAAACAATGCAATATTTAAATACGCTCACGATAGGTTACGAATGATCCAGTAGGTCATGTACCAGTCGAAGTAGATTGTGATCACAATGGTAATGAGCTATGAGCAAGTCTAAGTAGTGGGAACCACGCGAGTAGGGGTTCTCTATCGGCCGTAGTAAAAAGTGTGTAGTCATAGCGTAATACACATGGATCCATGCGCTGGATGTGTGAGAGCAATGCGATTGCTGGTCGGCTAGAGAGCCGTGGCGTTAGAGTGGTTTACTCGTTTGTGGGTTTCCGGGTGTCTAAGGCTCTTAGTGGAAAAGATTATTGTTGTAATGTGGATAACGATGGTACATGGCTCTGGTTGAATCAAGTACGCTCATGAGGTTAAGGCTTATGCCATGGCACAGGCCAAGGGATCAGAGTATTACTGACGAATTTGAGGAAAGCCAAGTAAAAGAATTAAAAATGAGACCATGACATATAAATTAATTATCTGATAGATACATGGTGCTCACATATTTACAAACATAGTAAAAGTAAACGATTTTCATTTAAATAAAAAAAAAAAAAAAATTACATGTAATAAGTCAGGGTGTGAGTTAAATAGTTACAGAATGTAAATCAATTTAAATAAAATAATAAAAAAAAGAATAAATTTGCAATTAGTTAGAATACCTAGGTAGGCTTATTGGTAACGGTCAGGTACGGCCTAGCCCTAGTAAAACTGAAACTATAGTGAAGTCTCCTAGACAACCCATAGAATCTTGGACGATGCCTGAGGTACCCTTTTAAAATGGTTCACACTGACGTCCTTGGTCCCCTAACGGAGTATACTACGGACGTATCCTAAGCCTAAAGGAACGCCTAGAGAGAGACCGAGGATCATGTAGATAAAAGAGTTAACTAGTCCTTGATGTGTTGATCGACCTAAGTCTAAAGGGAGTTCTTCGCATTAAGGTTAAGTAAGGATTGGAAATCACTTGATTCTCGGATCAATTTAAACCTAACTAGGTGTATTCTAAGTCTAAAGGAGCACCTAGTAGAGGTAGACGGACGTATCCTAAGCCTAAAGGAACGCCTAGAGAGAGACCGAGGATCATGTAGATAAAAGAGTTAACTAGTCCTTGATGTGTTGATCGACCTAAGTCTAAAGGGAGTTCTTCGCATTAAGGTTAAGTAAGGATTAGAAATCACTTGATTCTCGGATCAATTTAAACCTAACTAGGTGTATTCTAAGTCTAAAGGAGCACCTAGTAGAGGTAGACGGACGTATCCTAAGCCTAAAGGAACGCCTAGAGAGAGACCGAGGATCATGTAGATAAAATAGTTAACTAGCCCTTCATGTGTTGATCGACCTAAGTCTAAAGGGAGTTCTTCGCATTAGGGTTAAGTTAAATAACTAAGTGTTCTGTACTGTTGGACGTCATGATGACCGAGTCGGTTTGGAGAGACAATGTAACAAAATACTAATCATATAAATTATATATGTTTCCAGTACATTATCACAGGAGCGGTCACCTGCCTGTGTACCATAGAATTGGTTTACCAGGCGTGAGCTGGCGTGCCAGGGGCAGGCACGATGCAGGATGGCCGTGTTGGCAACACAACGACCGGTGGGAGCGAGACAGCACGCTCTACCGGACGACGGTGTCAACATTTTTTGGAGGGATCACGAGTAACTGCCGCGAGCGGCAGGCTCTGGCCGCGGGCGGCATTAACGGCTTGATATTGATTGTGAGAGGTTATCCTGAGATTAATTAAAGTATCGTTTAGAATCAGAAGTCTATATTTTATAATCACCCGCCTTCAGCCTAGTTAGATAACATTTGTTTGTTTGGTTGAATGCGCTAATCTCTGGAACTACCGGTCGGATTTGAAAAATTCTTTTTGGATATGATAGCCCAATTCTTGAGGAAGGCTATAGGCTATTTAACATCACGCTATAACCTTTAGGAGCCGAGCAAAAAGAAAAAAAGACAGAAAGAACGCTAAGCAAAAACGAAGTAATAGTGCGGGCAGGCGATGCGACGCGACGGGGTGGGTCGGAGTAACAAGAAATTTCACGCGGACGAAGTCGCGGGCAGAAGCTAGTAGTCTAATAAAATGTTTCTATTGATCAGCCTGTATTTTGGCACTTCTCAAATCCTCGATGCAAACTGCATAATATTTTCAGCATCAAAATATGCAGTTTATTGTCGATTCCGATTTTATTCATTTACGTCAGCTATGTGTCGTTATGCATTTATGTCGTGGCTCGTGGCTCGTGTAACGTTAATTATATCTTAATTGAATACTTACAACTGTCTTTATATACGAATATAAATTTATTTAAATTATTTGCTATGTCCAAGTCCAACTGTCGACATGTGACGAAGGAATGACGGAGATGTCGTGAGAAACGGTTTATGTATGAATGTGATTGCTATAAGAGTAGGGGAAGACCAAAGAAACGATGGATGGACTGTGTGAATGATGATATGGTTAGAAAGGGGGGACTGCCGAGATGACGACTGATAGAGAAGTGTGGAAGAAAAATACATGCTGCAATGCAACCAGTAATAAATTGGGATAAGAACAGGAGAATGAAAATGGCGTGGATGGCTATAAGATTAAAGGAAAATCTAAGTAACGATAGATGGAGTGAGTGAAGGTTACAGTTACAGGTAGGCGTGCAATGCGTGCCACGTAAGAAGATACTTGACCCCGCCTCCCCCGCTCTTTCCGCCGCCCCTATGACGTCCGGTCCCGTCCCGCACTCAGACCTCATACCGCTAAAGATATCTAAAATCGTGTACGGCGCATGTCAGACCACGTGGTGTGTCAAGTCTCTTCTTACGTGGCACGCATTGTAACACACTATCAGTAGCAATGCAACAACATTCATTGCGTTATTTGCATTGTTGAGCAGACTAATTTTACCAACATCTGAAGCAATGGATTCGCAATATCCTTCAAAATTATTCAGATTGAGATTAATCGCGTTACGCAATTAAAGTGCGGCCTTTACACGATGATATAATAATATTATTGTTGTTACATAGACTTACAAACAAAAACATATATAAATACAATAATACAGGCGCCATACCTACTGGTTGTCGAAAGACAACCTGGCGTGCGCGTGAGTTTCGCGTACGCTATATTTAGGAGTCGTTATTGACACTTCAAATAGAAAAGAATAGATTATTTTTATTTGTACTTATTATACAAAAACTACTACTTACAAAAACATACATATAAAGGTTCAAATTGAATTAGCTACCGAAACTCCGCGAAAATGATAGGTAGTGATATTATCTAAACACGACAAAACAAAGAAGAAACTCATATGTCGATTATTTTTTGTGCGGTCATTGACCACAGTTAGTGTAGTAAAATCAACTTTTTATTGAGTAAACTGGGTATCGATAACTCAACACGACAAAACTAAAGAACACCGATTTTCTCAACTCATAATAATTTCAAGTAAGTAACAAAACATCCAGCGGACATGGAACCCCAAAATAAAAAACAAATCTTTTTTGTTTTTATTTTATATAATTTGACCCTGTGTATTGCTTAATGGGTCTGCTCTTGACCTCAATCACGCCTGATGGAAAGCGATGGATGAGGTCTATGATGGAACGAGCGTGCCCAGAAGATGCCTGTTCACTCTTGGTTTGAAGACAGACGGATTAAATGTGGAAGGGAACACAGACGCTGGCAACGAGTTCCACATTTTGGCTGTGCGCATAATAAATGTGGAGAAGAAGCCCTGAGTACGACTAGTCGCGGCAGACTTTATGCTGCATTCAGTTAGAATGGAAGCCGAGCCGATCCCAAAGCACAACATAGTCTATCGAAGTCCACTGCTGGATATAGGCCTCTTCTGACTGCGCCATAAAACCCTGTCCTCCGCCTTCCGCATCCAGTCTGTCCCAGCCACCTTTTTGAAATCGTCGGTCCATCTAGCTGGGGGGCATTCCACACTACGCTTGCCGATACACGGTCTCCACTCCAAGACTCGTCTGCTCCACCAGCCATCGGTCTTTCACCAGCTCACTGCCAATTTTCTTATTCCTCCTCTTGTTCCCATTCTCATGGTCCGATGGGACGGCAATCCGATACGACCGCAGAGAGATCAGGCGCAGGACCAACGGCTTTCCGAGGCACGGGGTGGGAGGGTAAGGGTATAGCAAAATTGTTACTAAATTATTATGTATACTTAGGTTAAGGTATGTGTCTATGGGTCTGTGTTACCAGAAAATAAATGGTTTATAACATCGCCAACTTCCAAACTCCTGGCTTCCACTGAGAAATTCCTGATGAATAAACCCAATATCACTGCCCGACTCGAGAATCGTTCCCAGGACCTCATGTTCAGCAGTAGCGTTTGAGACCACTATACTAAAGAGGCATTTTGTTACGAACTTACGACTAAACGCTCCCGCAGACAGGTGCGACGCAATTCTGGTAGAAGAACTATTTCCATGAAGTTTTCATAGACATTGTTCTGTCTGCGGGAGCCTTAATCCTAATAGCTGCTAAATCTATTTATACCTAAATCAATAATCACTCATAGTTTAATACTAGGAATAATTTGACGCGCTGCCACGATCCATCAATACTAAAAGGTCATCGCACTAACGAATTTAGGCCAAGATATTTATAGAGAAGCTAAGTTAGTACTACCTCGAATAACTAAGACTCGGTTACGGATACACTGGGTTGTGGAGGTCAGGCAGGCAGTCATAAGCAGCCCATAATCTGCCCACTGCTGGGACACAGGCCTCCTTTCAGTGAGAGGGAGTGGGCTGGAATCCACCACGCGGGCCCAGTGCGGGTTGGTAGATGTCACATGTCTTCTAATTTTTGGTTCTAGGACATGCCGGTTTCTTCACGATGTTTACCTACACCGTTTTGAGAGCAGTGGTGATGAAATTAAATATACAAAGTTAATTGCCAATCTGAGTTCGAACTCACGACCTCGATAACTCGTAAGTCGGGGGCGATACTCCTGGGCCACCGCTGCTCCGAAAAATAATGCAGTAATGAATCAAAAATATTAAACTCTTTTTAGGCTCCGTCGCAGTCAGGTACTTTACAAACGTTTGTATTTCAATAAGCCCTGTAAGTATATTTTGTTGCTGAATGTCCCAAAAGTCTGATGGGGATCCGTCCGGAATAAAAAAAAAAGAAAAAGGGGATCAGACCGGAATGAGATCTAAAGTTTATAGTGGATAAGACAGAGAATGAAACAGAAGAATAACATCAGTTCAGAGGATCCGACCGGAATAACTCCTTAAAAGAAACAGAAATTAATCTGAAAACAGCACACTCACGTGCATTGAAATGATTCCAGACAGTTTATTTTGGTTATTGTGTCAGAATACAATGACCTTACAGGTGACCGCCCTAGGAAGCACCTCGTTTTAAAACTAGGACAAGCAAAAGAAAAGCTTTGTTTAAATACGTGTGTCATTGTTTCCAGAAATTTAGATGACAGGTAGAAAATTATGTGACGTGGTGAGGTGCCTTGGTTTTCGTCCGTTTTAGTTCCGGTCATCGGCCTAAACATTTCCCAACTATGTAGAAGTCTGCGTCAGTATGAGTGGGCTAAGAGAAACCGACGTGGTCCAGCCATTCTGAAGTATGGCTGGCCACTTTCCTCATAATAGTCTCTTTAGCGAGGTACCAATTATTTGATGTCGAACCGGATGCAGCTGATTATCTGTGTTACATGGAGCAACTGCCTATCTGACCTCCACAACCCAGTTACTGGGTAATACAATACCCCTTGGTCAGACTGGTAGTCAGATTTTCGGGCTTCTGACGACTCCTAACGACTGTCAAAGATCCACGAATGACAGCCGGAGCGCGATTTCCGAGGCAAGGAGGGGTCTTGGTATGTAAAGATGATCACCCATCCACGGACCAACCACAGCAAGCGTAGCTTAACCTAATCGCGGCCCGTGCGGCTGTTATTAGCTAAAAGCCCATATATGGATATATTTTAAATAAGCTTCGACCAGAATTCGGCCACTTCGACAGCGTCAGCGTTGGCCTCGTGAAGGTGAAGACCTTCACCACCTTCAAACACCTGCACTATGGAAGCATAGTGCAGGTATTTTACACAGATAAGATAAGATTTCTTTATTCGTATAAACATGGTATATACATACAAGAGCATGCAAGTTGATAATAAATTATATTATAGTCCAATCATGTATAGCCTTAGGTATATGCGTACAAATATTTTAGTCACATTACCACAGAATACAGAAAAGTTACTAACCCCATAAAAAATGCAAACGGTTGTCAAGCAAAGACGATGCACGTAAAAAGGACAATGTATAGTTTGGCAAGATGTCGAGAGCAACAGGCGTTAATGGGACACAAACTTTGCCAAACAGACCGTGGGATTAGTGGAGAAGATATTTCCGAAAGCTATATATATTTTTGGGAGTAAATAAAAGACAGTTTTTGTCCTGTTTGCCTGTCGCTCAGCATAAATTCTTATAATGCGAGACAGAACCTCAGCGCGATTTCAGCGACAGCCGGCGTTGACGTGATGACGGCAACCGATGCAGCGTACGATAAGAAAAAAACAACAATAAAAAAAAATATATACAATAGTAAAAGTTCTAAATCTAATCTCGGTATAAACAATAGTAAAATACAAACAAACAATAATTCTTCCCCGGACCAGCTCCTTCACTAATCTAAGAGCTCTACTACTCTCAAAATATCATGCAATTTTGTACCATATCCGCATCATCCTGACCTGCTCATCACATGCTATGCAAATGCTGCTAGCAAGGCTCCAGAGGGCCTAGACAAACAGACACAAGCAACCGAAAAGCTTATGTCAATTCTGTTGTAAGTCGTCGTAGAAATACCAAACGCTTTGATAGCGATTGTCACTTGTCCAGGCCCTCTGAGTATGAGCTGCACGATTATTGACAAATGCGGGCACGCAGGCACTGACCGAACAGGTCCATTCAACTGTGTGATTCTTGCCTTAAAAGTCCATTTCAGACACCAATCTACATGATCTGACCAAGATTATGTCTGGACTTTAAAAGAGGTTGTGACCTCGTGAGTTTGTTTCGGCCTTTCTTCTCAGATTAGTCAGATAGGAAACGCCGACCTCATCTTGTTTTTATTAAAATACGATTGACGTGTAAACATGTTTGGGCAAACCTGGTTACAGAAATAATATAATTTTTCATTTTCGTATTTTTTTCGGAAACTTATTACCGAAAGGCTTATGTCAATACTGTTGAAAGTCGTTGTGGAAATATGAAACGCTTTGAAAGCGCTTTTCATCTAGGCCCTCTGCTTATCACACGCTCTGCAAATGACTCTGGACTCTTCAACCAGGACGTGACTCCACGTCCATTCAAGGTCCCGCCCCAGAATGCGCTGCATCCAAGTCAATCCCCCCGACACAGGTGCACAACCCTACTTACATTCTACACTCGCATCTATTTTGAACCAGAGTCCAGTATCCAAACATTGGATTTGGCACGGGCACAATTCAACGTTAAGACGATATTCCTTTGAATAAAATAAACGTAGATCGCTTTCATAATTAGGTTTTTTTAACTGTTTGCGTCTATCGTCTATTGCAATGTTATGCATATTTTTTAGCCTTTTTTCTGGTAATTTCGCATGAAGTATGGGCCGTACAATTACAAATGATTTAGCTGCCAGGCGTGGCTTTATGCTTCAACTCAGGAGGCTCATTTGAGTGAGAATGACATACTCTCAGCCGCCAGAGCACATTCAAGTCAATGAAAGACGTATCCGTGTTAGGTTTATAGTATACAAGTTGCGCCCCGCGGGTTCACCCGCATAAATTTCAATCCCGTGGGAATATCGTGATAAAAAGTCTATATGTTAATCCAGGCCCTGGATTAACATATAGACTTTTTATCACGACAAAATTTGGTATGGAGGTAGCTGACACCCTGGAATCCAGGGTGTCAGCTACCTCCATACCAAATTTTATCAAAATTGGTCCAGCCGTTTGAGCATGGAAAAGTAACAAACATAAACACACTCACAAACTTTCGCCTTTATAATACGCGTATTAGTGTGACACCTACATAGATAGCGCTCACACAAGCATGTGCTATGCAATTATACGATATTATGGGCTGATTTTACCAATGAGGGTTTTCTGAAATGACGTTCGCCAGGTGGCAGCACTGTCACGTCAGGTCCAGACATCTGTCAAAGAGCCTATATTTTCTTTAGTCATGACTGAATGATGAACGAATGAATGAATCGAATGATGAACGTCATCATATATTTTATATTGGAAGACCTCTTGTCACAGTGGTGCCAACTGGTGTCGTAAATTTTCACGAAAACCCTCATTGAGATTATATTTTATCCGTGGAATAAAGTTGACGTCTGACAGTTCTAGTTTGGAAAAACTGTCATAAAATTCAAAATTTATTCTCAGTTTAAAACTTAGGTATTCTATGTATAAAAATTTGGTGGAATGCGCCCTAAGAGATTGAATTTCTACAATGCAAAGATAGTTTATTCAATCTTCAGCAGCTCCAACAATATTTTCGAATGCTAATCAATTAGTTCAAGCGCCCCTGTGGAGCAGAATCAGCGTTGCGCCAAGCATTTTTGTAAGCGATGTAATCCCCCAACTTGGATGCACAGTGTGCGCTTTATACAAAAAAATAGCAAAGTCTTTAAAACACATAGTTTGATTTCCACGCAAGAGTAAACGTTACAATGCCCTTAGGATATTGTGTCTCGTGTCTCAACCAGACACCTACTACGAAAGTGTCGTGTGCCAACAAACTGACAGCCTCAGTGCGCCTTGGGTAAGAGAGTGATACTTCCTGTTTGTTTGACAGTTGGTGTCTAAGCATTTCTGAAAAACTGTTCTGATTTGGTGGCCTATTTGGCTGAAAAATTAAAATGCAACGACTTTTAGGAATAGTAACCAACTGCCTAAAGTGACAATATCAAAAAAATTCGGTGTATTTTTTTCCGTACCTACTGCTGTAAACCTAATCGATGCTCTTGAATCTCACAAAATAATAGCTTGATTACCCCGTCCATTTTGCATTTCGACTCTGGCAGTTATGCCAGAGACAATTTATCCATACAAATCAGCTGTCACTTTTCCTCCATTATGTGTCCTAGATTTAAGTGTATTGGCGCCAAACCATTTCGGATAGATGACGCTTTGTTTTACAGCAGTGTGTGAACATCTTTATCAAAACCTTGCCTGTATTTTAGTAAAGCATTTCATGCTCATCATCTGCCTGCCTATTTCCCAACTATGTCCTGTCTAACCGGTTGCAGCTGAACATCAGAATTTTACATGGAGCTACTGCCTATATGACCTCCACAATCTGTGTAGTTACTGGGTAACAACATGCCCCTTGACAGCTGAGATTGGTTGTTGTGTTGTTGAAGTCCATTGAAAAAAACATTGCGTCTTCATAGTGTAACTCCTCAATGGGTACCTAAGCTTGAACTCAATAGGTGAGCAGTAAAGGCCTGGGAAACTAAAATTTAGAGGCGGATGTGACATCCGCCAACCCGCACTGTGCCCGCGTGGTAGACTAAGGCCCTCTCCCTTTCACAGAGAGGAGGCCTGTGTCCCACCAGTGGGAACATTATAGGCTGAATATATCATGCAGCTTATGCTATTTCTAGTTGAAAGTGTTATTTTCTCTGACGGTTCGTGCGTTAGTTTTTCTAATGTTGATTGTAGCATTTTTAGAATGTAAAGGAATGCCAGGAAATTAAAAATGTGAATGTTTTGAAATTGTGTTAAAATTCTGTTCCGAGGGGAATTAATGGACGGTCACCAACCTAGTTTGAAGCGTGGTCAATGTGGTGGGTGGCGCATTTCCTTGAATAGCGTCTTGTTTAGGTAGGTGAAAAAAAAAAGAAAGAAAATAACATACATTTATTTAGCACAGACTTAAAGACACGTACCTATGGTATGTATAGTGTATAAGTAACTAACTTCTGCCCGGGACTTCGTCTGCGTGGAATTTGTGTTGTTTTAACTTAAAATATATCCTATGGCCTATGGACACTGTAGCTACAGCTTCATACTAGTGAAAAAAAATCGGAATCGGATAAGTAGTTCCGAAGATCACGCCCTTCATACAAACTCACAAAATATTAAATACTATAGATTTATTTTGGTTTGAAAGGCACATGAAGTATAATTACTACCTACTAATTGACGTACTCAGAGAAGTCATTTAAAAATAGGCAACAAATGAATCATTTACTTAAATTGACAATATTGAAACGCAGTCCAAAACGTGAGTGACATAATGAAAACATTTCGACATAAAAATTAAATAGGTAATTGTTTGATTTTAGAGTTAATAGTTCTCTGAGTGCAGCCGTAACTTTGTCTTATTATTACATCTACATCCAGCAGCGGAATTCCAATCAATATTTAAAATTCCCTTTATCTATGTACCTATGTGGTTTCCACGTTCATTGTAAGCTCAACAAAATAACATCACAGTGCGATTAGCCGCGACCAAATTGACAGAGGTAAGTTTGTGCCAAGCCCCCATGCCATCGTGGAAGTGCCGATAAACCAATTTTCCCAAGTTCTACGTTCTTGACAGTTTTTTTCTAAACAGCATATTGTATGAAACCAGACCATCAAACTGAACAACTTTCTCCATTGGATCAACATCGTCAAAATCATCAGCTCTGGGTCGAGTAGGATTGAAGTTTTGTATAGACATTTGATAATTTTTTTCACGATTGCGATGTTTTGACAGTTCAACAATTATACACATTGCGTTATTAACGCTGTCAAAAAGAATTTTTGAAACATATGAAGCAATGGATTATGACCCCTCAATATTAAGGGAGTGAGTGAGTGACGGTTGCAGTGGTTAAAAATGTTTCCTAGATTTCAAGAAACTTTCTAAAACACTATAGCTTCTGTCCGCGACTTCGTCCGCGTGGAAGACCATAGACCTCATCATAGACCTCATACCTTGCATATATCGCTTTCCAACAGGCGTAATCGAGATCAAGATCCCCATTCAACAATAAAAAACATAAAAAAAGAAACATAGCCTATTACACACAGGGATAATGTTGCTTCCCATTCACAAATTTTATCTTTTTATAATATGAGTAGGTATAGATTGCTAATTAACCAAGTCACCACATGGAAATCAGTTAACAATTTATTTTGAATCGCATTAGCTAAACAGCTTTTCAAAAACAATAAAAAACATAAAGAAAATCTAAAAGTCTAACCTCAAAACCGAGTACCGAGCTACGCAATTTACATTAAATTTTCCCGCGTATTTTGGTCGATTTAAAATGGCGTCCGTGAAGGTCAATGTCAGGTTAAAAACGTTTGAGTTACGCATAGAGTCTGTAGTTTAGGGTTGTCTGTGGTTTATCCGACTGATTTTGCTTTAGCAAGAAAGTTATTTAAAATGGCATATATGTAGGTACAGTGCCACAAACCTGTCTGTGGTGGATGAAGTGGAGCTAACAAAACTGCTGTTAAAACAGATAATGTCTGTCAACTACGGCTTTAAACTAATTTTAACTTAAAAGGGGCTTACGGCTTGAATGAGATTGTATATAGGTTGGAAATTATTAAGTAAGTACTTAGCTTTAAATCCGTGAGTGGAACCATGCGGCATGGTTCCACTCACGGATTTACAGCTAATTAAAAAAATACACTTGTGTCAAAAATAATATTTTATCAACACACTGTTAGTCTGTAAATCAGAAAGAACGGAAAAGCACGTTGACAATTAATCTCATTTAAATTCGTTTCTTGGATTGTGTATTTGGGACCAGAGAAACGACAGCGTTATTAAAGGCATCTATTTCTTCCTCCGTCAAGGTGGTTTCATAACGAAGTCTCATTCATCACTTTCCATCAGATGAGACCGAGGCTAAGAGTAGACCCAATCTGTAAAAAATATTTTTAATTAGTACACAAATGCTCATGTTGTAGTTTTAGCAAACCCATTTCTCAGTGTTGCCAGCCCTACCACATATAACGTAAAGTATTAGTCTCCCTGATTTATTCACTTCTCCGTAAAAACGTTTATAAATATACCTAATGCTATTATTGTTTTTATGAACATTTTCCTGTGACACTTCTATAAACCATCATTGCTTTATTTTCGTCTGGTTTCCTGCTGTACCTTGGTGTTTTATATCTTGTATTTCAGAAACTAAATTAAATTTAGGTTCAGTGCATCTTTTTCTTTCTATTTCATTAAGAAAAGGACAGAAGATAAATTTTAGTTTAGTCCTGTCAGATACTTTTTATTCCAATAAAAAATGTAACTAAAATCTTACTACCTAAATAAAAGCCTGCAGGCATAAAGGGCGTGACAGTAAATATTTATGCAAACTATGTCTATGTTAAAAAAAAATCGTACAATCTGTGAGTCCTACCGTTCCGTAGGAACATTAAATAATAATAGAATGCGCAAGTTTCGTAGAAAGATGTAAATATTTCTCAAAATACTAATGTTAAAATATTTTAAGTAGACAGCAATAATATGCAACAGACAAATGAGCCCACCCGGCTCATTTATCTGTTGCATATTATTGTCGGACGATAGTGAAGTTTTTACGTAACTTTTGTGGAAAGTGCAATCGACAATGAGCTTTAACTCTTTTTCTTCTCGTGTTCCCTGTCCCATTAACCAGGCATTGTTCAGCGGGGTAATTGCGTAACACGCTAACAGTAGCAATGAAATTCATTTTGACAGTTCAACAACATTCATTGCGTTATTTACGTTGTTGGGCAGACAATTTTTTCGAACAAATGAAGCAATGAATTAGCAATATCCTTTAAAATGATTCAAATGAGGGTTTTCGTGAAAATTTACGACACCAGTTGGCACCACTGTGACAAGAGGTCTTCCAATATAAAATATATGATGACGTTCATCATTCGATTCATCCATTCGTTCATCATTCAGTCATGACTAAAGAAAATATATTGGCTCTTTGACAGATGCCTGGACCTGACGTGTCAGTGCTGCCACCTAGCGGACGTCATTTCAGAAAACCCTCATTGAGATTGATAGTGTGCTACGCAATTACCTCGCTGTTCTCATATAGTTCGTGCTGATAGAAGAGAAGAAGCAAAACCAATGTTTAACAAGGACGAAAATTCTCGGTTAAAAGTCTGAAACCCGATCCCGTTATTCTTAAAGCCAGCCATTGCGTAATTTTATAACATTGCAACACACACGGGAAAACGCCAAACAAAACGATGCGCACGAGAATTAAAACAAACTCGAAGTATTTTCGGAGCAATCTTCAGTTAGGTATCTTAATACACAACAGACTATCGTTTATTTCACATTTTTTTGAATGGAGAAAGTTTTGCAACAGTGGACAAACAAAAAATACAATACTAATACATGTATATTTTTGACAAGTTTTTGACATTATCGCTGAGATTAGACTGCGACCAAATTTTGAATTTTAAAATTTTTAACATCTAACATCAGGTGTTTTTTAACAACTAACATCCAGCTGTTTTAGGCTGATAACGCGGATACACAATTTCACATTAGGTATACAGAAAATGTCCAATGACTCGACTGTCTTACCGACAAGCTGTTACGTAGGTACCTAATATTCTAGAAAAACAATGGCTAACCAAATTGTTAAAAGATTCTAACGATCATGCCACCAAGATGTTTTGGTTTCAGTGAACGACATAATAAAGAATTCGCAATGAAACATTCATTTAAAAACTGTTATTTACATTAATACAATAGATTTCTAACATTTGGCAGTGATCTGTCTCTAAGCCCAAGGGACACGCGCATGCTCTTACGTCACTTGTTTCTGTCTGTCTTGCTCGTCATGTCCGTCGCGTTGTTTCGTCACAATCTTTGCTCTTAGCAAATTCTTTCATTTGTTTCTAATCCGTTGTATTTTTCATGGAACAACTGCCAATCTGACCTTCACAACCCAGTTACTGCTTAACACGATCCCTAGTAAGACTGATTGTCAGACTGTCGGTCTTACGGCACCCGTAACGACCGTCAAAGTTTTGTGAATGACAGCCGGTCCAGGATCAACGGCTTAGCGTGCTTTCCGAGGCATGGAGGGCTCTCAATATGTAAATGAACTATCACCTATCCATGGACCAACCTCGGCAAGCGTTGCTTAACCTTGAATATCGACCTGGGCCCCAATTCTGTATTATTCTCTGCGAAATCTTCCCATGTGCCAACCACGTCAATATCGTGTCTAGTTTACGGCAAGGAATCGAAATTTTAATATCAACCGTACGGATAACAAAAGTATTTTGACAGTTCAAACCACGTCATTGTGCCATCTGATTTAAGGAATGGGGGTTTTCGTGAAAATTTACGACACCACTTGGCACCGCTTTGACAAGAGGTCTTCCATTTTGACAATGAATATAAAATATATGATGACGTTCATCATTCGATTCATTCATTCTTTCATCATTCAGTCATGCATTACTAAAGAAAATATAGGCTCTTTGACAGATGCCTGGACCTGACGTCTCAGTGCTGCCACCTAGCGAACGTCATTTCAGAAAAACCCTCATTGACGTAATTTCGAAATAAGGAATTGTTAGATGGCCATAGTGAATTAGGGCCCAGTGCGGCTATTATTATTTAACCACGAGCCCCTCTTTAGCCACAAGCCACGACACAATAAAAACATCTCAATAAAAAGTTTATTTAAACTACTTATTTACAAAAGACTAACATTTGGCAGTGGCGAAAGAAATAATAAGCCTCATTTTATTTTATGTGACTTGTAAATGTCAACGTTTTCTTTTCCTTTGATAGAATTGTGTATCTAGGTCAACAACCCTGAAAACATTTATTTTTTAAATAGCGACAGGTAATGGGGAAGCGCCAAGGTAGTCCGCGAAACACAAATTTTCTTACGATGTTTGCAATTTGCAGGTCACCTCCATATGTTTAAAACCAGGTTAATAGGAAATTAAATACAAAAACAAAAAGCACACGTAGGCGTCGAAGTACTCGTCCGCATCGCTGTCATCCGGACACATGCCCAGAAGACTGGCAGTACTCATTCTGGCAGACAAAACTTTGGCCAAAGAACGAGTCAGCCCTTTGGCCTCAGGCCTTTAGTAAATTATTTATAATATTTTGAGCATTATGCAGATAAAGCAAGGTGAGAAATAAAACTTTTTTAACAGAAATAAAACATGTCTTAAACTTTCCATCATGCATTGAGCATAAACAGCCTATAACTTTCCCACTGCACAGGACACAGGTCTCCCCCCTGTGAGAAAGAGTTGGCTGAAGCCTGTAATTATCCACCACGCGGCCCCAGTGCGGGTTGGTGAATGCCAAAACTTTTTGTTCTAGGAGAAAAGAAAATCATAGTGCAACATTGTTTCACAAGTCGACGATTTCTGCAAAATTTCTGATCAGAGGGGCAGTTCCCGTATTTTTAAGAATATTGCCATACTAGTCTCAATGCTCTCACTCTGTCAAAAATACCTCCAATACTATACAAGTATATTTTTGACAAGATTTTGACATTGTCGCTGAGAATAGATTGCGACCACATTTTGAATTTTTAATTATATCAGAATTAGCCTTCAAATGTTTTGTAATTTAGCTTCGCCTAAATATTGTCTTACCTAACACAGTACAAAAACAAAATTATTAGATTATTGAATCTCGCTAAAATGTGGAGCAAAACCAAAACCAAAACAATTTTGACTTCATCCATCTATTGCAACGGCATTAAAATAAACTTCAGGCATTATCCGATGAGATCATCTCACAGTCTGTTTTACATGGAAAATCGCGAAAATCTTTGTTCCATAGGTAGGTTAGATAAGTAGGTACATACAACTAAAAACATCAAGTCACGAGATCAATCTACGCAAATCGTGCAAAAAGCAGCTTTTTTTAACGAATCTACGCAGAACTGAACAATTTTCTATATTCAGATAAATACTTTTCGTGTATGTTAGTTTTTTCCTAATGCAGGGTAAAGGTAAACATAGCGAAACGATCATTGATGAATTTGATGATTAGCTTACTCGTTATGCGTTATGATTTGGCAATTTCATATTATTCATTTTGGCATTTTCCGATCTTTCAGTTCAAACACTTCAATTTGCACAGAAGTACTTTCATAATTTAATCTTCAGCACCGATAAGATTATTATGAAAATAATATAAAAGACGGAAAGGGAAACCGGGAACAGATTCTCATTGTTCGTCAGATGATCAGATCATTGAAGCCGATCAACACATGCTTTGCTTTTCAAAAGCATTTTTTCTCAAAATCGAGCAGTGATGGCCCAGTGGTAACGGCCGCGACTTACGAGTTATAGGTCGTAGGTTCGAACCCAGACAGGCGCTTTACTTTGTGTTAATTATTTCATCACCACTGCTCTCAAAACGGTGAAGGAAAACGTGAGGCAATCGGCATGTCTTAGAACCAAAAATTCGAAGACATGTGATATCTACCAACCCGCACTGGGCCCGCGTGGTGGATTACGGCCCACTCCCTCTCACCGAAATGAGTCTTGTGTCCCAGCAGTGGGAATATTAAAGGCTGATTATGCAAATTTTTCACAAAGCATTTGACTCTGTAAAATAGTCAACCTTGTGTAAGTACACTATTGGAATAGGGCACACTAAAACCTAGTGCACCTTCTTGAAGAACTCCAAGAAGGGAGAAACAGTACCAGTACGAACAGACGACTACATTGCTGATAGCTTCCATCCCTGTGTAGGTGTCCGCCAGGGATGTATTTTATGACCACTTATGTTCAACACCTAATGCCTTCATTTAGAGTCTAGTGGTGCAGGCAAGAATAGACCAAAGTAATAGGCCACGCGGGAGGTCATAGATAAGGTGGACCGTTAAAATAAATCTGCGGTTTGGAGGCCCTGATAAATCAATGCGCCAGACTGTCATCTCACAGAACCTAGATGGAAAGAGATCATGAGGCGACTTACGAGTACACCTGCGATTGAACACAATTCATAGCAACGAGTCAAGAACGAAGCGAAGGAGAAGACAACATAAAACTGAAAAATCCTATTACAATGTGTTTGCTGTACCATGTGTGAACACATCATTTGAAAGTATTAATGAATAAAAATTTATAATAGTCTTCCAGAAGTCCAGACCGTATTTTGATCATGGCGGACAATCTCAACTGAGCCTTTGGCGCGGGAGATATTAGTCTTAGGTGCACTCTCTCTTCCCTCACTCTCATAGTCCGATGGGCCACGCACGCAACCCGACACGACCCGAGAGATATCAGGCGAAGGACTAATAATAATCCCACTAGTAGAAGTAGTAATAGTTATATATAACATATTGGATATTGTGTCCAATATGCAGAAGAAACCTCAACCAAAGTCCAGACGTGTATTGAAGCAGTTCTTGGCTAAAGATCCCTCTGTTAAAAATAATCCCTTCTATGAGCATGGTAACAAAGTGGATTTAAAAAGCTACACCGTGGGAACCAAAACACTAGACGACCCACGAAAAAAACCAGCTGCAAAGAAAATCTAAACAGTTTTAACAGCGTATCAAACGTTTATTGCTAATTCTTTGAAATCTGCGCCGCTCCGCTGTGGTTTAATTATAAAACTATTTATATCGCGCTAAGTCATTATGAAGGTAGGCAGAGCAATGTTTATATATATGACGTATCATGCATGTAGCTGTTTACGCTGTTCTTAGTTTGGGGAAAACAACAAGAGATATTTTCTTTTGTATTTTAGTCCTAGGTAGCTAGTAAGCTCTTTGTGATGTGGGAGCTCGTCTGGGGAAGTGCTACCACTGGAGTTATTTCTGCAGCCCAGCCCAGCAGCATTGCTGTGATCTCGCAGCGAGTGTCATTACAGGCAGATGCATGAGACATTTCAGCTAATACTTATGGCAATTTGAAGATGTCCACTGTCACTGTTGGTCACTGCGATACAGCGTCATCTATCGAAATGCTAGCTCAACTGTCACTAATGAGATGTATTTTTTTTTGAGGATGGGAAATCATCAAATGACTCCTCTCGCTCTGGGTGGAGCGGAAGGGAGTGTCAGACTCTTACTGACTAAAACCCACCCGTGTTCCTTCCTTCGCCCTTTATGTTCCGGGCCAGCGGTAACCCTTTCGGACAATCCCTCTGACCCACAAGTTTATTATCGGTCAGTCAGTGAATGAGACACAATTACTTTTTCTATCGTTACCGATCTCTAGAAGATTTCTTGACAGTTAAAGGGGTAAATATGCTAGCAAAAAGTACCTAATCAAACAAACTTTTTAATTAATTGATTATTTTTAATACTCGAATTAACCAAAATATTAATCCAGTTGCTTACCAAAACAAGAACCAGGAAGTAATACATCAAATATTAGCTGCTACAATAACTATCTCAATCAATTCATATTAAAATACTTAAAGTTTTGACATGCAATTTATAAAACGAACGCGCTTGGAACGAATCCAAGATGAATGCGATTGTTACTAGCCGTACGTTTGACGTTTGTTTTGTTAACCGCGGATGGGTCAACAGCCATTACATATCGAGACCCTTCTGTGACTCGGAAAGTACGTTATACCGCGGTTGGTCCCGGTTGTCATTTGCAGATCTTTGACAGTTGTTACGGGTAGTCAGAAGCCCGAAAGTCTGACAACCGGTCTTACAAAGGGGTATCGTCACGTTATACTGTGGTATCGTGTTACATGCTTCATTGTCATGACAATTCAAAAGTGCCTGTAAATGGTTTAATTAAAATAAATGCTTTGAGTTTGAGTTTTACGTGTTACCCAATAACTGGATTGTGGAGGTCGGATAGGCAGTCGCTCCATGTAAAATACTGGTATTCAGCTGCATCTGGTTATACTGATAGCGGACCCCAACATAATTGAGAAACGGCTAGGCAGATGATATTTGTTTTCGTTACGCCAGATTTTTTCGTTTCCATTGCGTCCGCAAATAAATTAATATACAGACGTAAATATAATTAAAAGTTGACATTTCTTACAATATTTTGTAAGTACTTACCTTCCACGTCACATTTTAAATTACAATTTCATTACAAGCAGAAAAAACTTCTATTTACCCAGTGAAGGAGAAAGTTGGTCATATTTTGCACTGGACAGCTTAATATCTGTCATGTTATGTCCCACATTGTTGGCATCTTACCGAGTGACGTATTCATGAACTGCGCTTCGTTGTGATGAAAACTAAACATCTCGCTTGTGCTCCCCGAAGGTGTAGGCACAGGTATATAGAGGTGTGAGAAACAGGGTGTAAAGTTCACTCATACTCTATAGAAAAGGGAGGATCGTCCGACCAATCAGGTGTTGTGTCTGGTGGGCAAACTGCCTGGTGCAATCATCGGACAGTTACAACGTCCTGACATCAATATGTGGGGACGTTGTATATATGCCAGATGCGCGGTAAACTCTGCTTGCGCGATGCAGGAGTTTTGCGTGACGTCAGTCTGATGCGTAGTTCGTATGTGTCGTTGAAGATGCCGCCACAGGTAGGTACACCCACATTTCGCCAGTTTTGTTAATGCTAGTATGTCCCTGCAACGGTAATCTGTAGATAGGAACCAACTGCTGTAAAATGGATGTAATTTTAAGACGTCTAAAAGTCGGGTGAACGTTTCCGTAATTTCATGAGCCTTCCATGAGCTACTTAGAAATTCCTTATGAGAAAACAGAAAACCGAATACCTCTTTGACCGACCCAGGGAACAAACCCACTCTCAGCATTACGCTTGCAACCGCTAGACGTCTATCAAAAAGTACCCTGTGCTCTAGACCAACGAAGCAGTCTTTTGGCAATATCAACTGTCATAAATTCATTCCTAATCCCTTTATATTTTACGACCAAGGCAACTCTGTAAACAGCCTAATCACAACATCAATAATTGTCTATGTCCCTTGTGCTTCAAACAAATTTCAAAGACAATTTTTATTAACATTTTTAAAATAACAGAATGATTTGTCACTATAATTAAAATGATGCACGTGATGTTTTTGGCATGTAAAAACAGCACGTGTATTATGACTTTTCGTTATGCTTCTAATGAAAAACAGTGCATCAAAATGTTAAGGAACCGGTTCATATGCAGAAAAAATGCATGCAGAAATATGTTGAATTGTATGTTTGTCGACAATCATCATCCTAGACACGATATTGTCAACACTTTCCATACAAACAAGCATGTCACCGTTTGCTCGCACTACGACACTAATGACGTATACGTAGAAACAAAACTCTGATTAGAAAAACAAAAAGCTCTGAATAGCGGTGCACGACCGGCGTCAGAACTTTTGTACTCAACGCAATTGCGCCACGAATTTTATTAGAATTTCTAGACGAGGCCGGCGCAGCAATTCAGAACTCTGATGCATGACATAAAAAAAATTGAGCTTGATGTGAAGTGGTTACCGAAGCCTATGGACATGCCGCTATGGCAGATGTCCAGCCGGCCGATTCTGTAAAAATCTCACCGTGAAAACTTAGGTGAAGTGTGTTTGTTTTTGCTAGGAATTGACACTATTGACAGCTCACTCCACGCTCACTTCACCTAAGTTTTCACGGTGAGATTGTTACAGAATCGCACTGCAGGTTTAGGGGGCAACTAGGCCCACTTAGGAATATAACGCCATCTTTAGTTTATGCGCTACAACATAACGCAATTTATTTTTGTCTATGCCCATATAATTGAGTCTTGTTTTGAAAACGTGATCTTTTCAGATAACCATTGTCTATTGTGTATTGAATTCAATAATGTGTTCAGTGTTTAATCTGAAGGGCAATTCTACTAATTTTAACAACGTTCACAGTCAGAAGGCCAATTCTCGTAATTTAAAACGTTCAAAATCTAGTCGCAGTCTCATCTCAGCGACAAAGAAATGTCAAAAACTTGTCAAAATGTAGGGAAATTTGAAGTATTTTTTGACAGATTGAGACTGAGATCAGACTGTGAACGTTGTTAAAATTAGTAGAATTGCCCCTCAGATCTCAGTCTCAATCTGTCAAAAAATACTTCAAATTTCCCTACATTTTAAAAGCCATTAAACGAAGAGAAGAAGAAGACAAGTTTTTGACATTTCTTTGTCGCTGAGATGAGACTGCGACTAGATTTTGAACGTTTTAAATGAGGGTTTTCGTGAAAATTTACGACACCAGTTGGCACCACTGTGACAAGAGGTCTTCCAATATAAAATATATGATGACGTTCATCATTCGATTCACTCATTCGTTCGTCATTCAGTGGTCATGACTAAAGAAAATATAGGCTCTTTGACAGATGCCTGGACCTGACGTGTCAGTGCTGCCACCTGGCGAACGTCATTTCAGAAAACCCTCAGAATTGGCCTTCTGTTATCTGTGGGTTAATTGCGTAACACACTAACAGGGTAACAATGGCTTTCATTTTGACAGTTCAATAACATTCATTGCGCTGTTTACGTTGTTGAGCAGACAAATGTTTCGAACCTATGAAGCAGTGGAGTAGCAATATCCTTCCAAATGATCCAGATTATGATTCAGATTATGATTGGGTGTTACGCAATTAGCGTGCAGATGAAAGTGGACTTAGGCTATGGTCTCCTATTTTATGCCAAACGTGGCGTCTGATGTTAGCGTCAACGTTTAATTCCGTTCCGATCGACGTCTGAATGCAACGCACAGCGTCGGCGGTCAATACATCCGCAGCAGAGAATGGCGTTTTAGTCGCTGCTCGCGAGCGGTCGATCCGACTGCATCACTAATTTTTTCCCAACATTGATACTTATAAATATTGTTCTTATGATTTTTCTCACTTTTATCATACACTGAATTAAAAGATTTAACTGTTTCTATCAACAATTCGTCTTTTTCTTTATTAAACCTCATCATTTTGTATGACGCGAGAGACGACCTTCACGCTGCAATTGTTCGAAATGACTAGAGACGCGACGCACTGTGACGCACAGCGTTTAGATGCCGCGTACGGCGTCAAGACGCCAACGTCGACGTGTAAAAGAGACCACAATAGTACATTTCTATAGTAAACATTGTGACGCAGCGTACGACCTAACGGGACGCAGCGTACAGCATGAAATAGGAGACCATAGCCACCATAGCCTTAGTTCTGCCATTTGACGCCACGGTTGGCTCAGTGGCTGAGCGATCGACTGCTGCGCTGCGTGTTGCGGGTTCGATTCCCGCACGGAACAAATATTTGTATTGCCTACAGGTAGTTGTTCCGGGTCTGGCTGTTTGTGTATGTGAATTTAAATGTTTGTAAACGCACCCACGATAAAGGAGTAATTCCTAGTGTTTAAAAAAAAATGAGTGGTAATGGTGTAATTTTACTATCCATCAAAATCAGTCCAAATACATCAAAAACTTATGATAGGTATAATAAGTTCTTTTGTTTTGGCAGAACTAATCTTAATTGCTCTTCAGACACCGATGGCAACTCAAATGAAAAGAAAAATAGAAGCAGAATAACAATATTTACGCGAATCCACTGACCTCCAAACCGAAACAAATTAGGTACAACACTTAAGAGTAAACTAGTCGCGAGCTCAAACTCACTGGTGGTCATGGCCAAAAAGCACGCTGTCTCACCTGGCTTCGTGTCCGATAGAGCTAGTATCAGTGATGAGCAGTTAGACGCTAGTCTACACGAACAACGTCTAGTTCCTAGTATCAGTGATGAGCAGTTAGACGCTAGTCTACACGAACAACGTCTAGTTCTCACGCACAGAAACACAATAATCATCATCATCAATTCCAGCCGAAAGACGTCCACTGCTGGACATAGGCCTCCCCCAAGCACTTCCACTTCGACCGGTTCTGTGCTTCTCGCATTCAACAGGTTCTTGCGGCCTTCACAAGGTAGTCAGACCACCTTGTGGGAGGTCTTCCAACGCTACGTCTTTCGGTACGCGGTCGCCACTCCAGAACCTTCACACGACAGAAACACCGTTCCGAACTAATAGGCGCGTAAAAAAATTCGAAAAGTGCTTGGGAAAATCGAGTTTTATGAAAAAACCACTGCATAAATTAATTACAAATAAAGTTTATTGAACTCTTCGATAACTGAGCTTTGTCGGTACGGATTTGGTTTAGAAGATTTTACAGTTCTTTTATTTCTTATTTATACCCAAAGTTACGTTAAAAATAGCAAGAAAAACGAACCTTTGTTAGCTCATATTTTACTATTCTGTTTCCGTACAGACAACATTGATAATAAGGTAAAACGATATCATGTTTAACTTTGGATGCACAATGTCAAACAGTGGAGACATACTCTCCCGAAATTTGTATGAAAAATTATCGATTAGTGGCACCTTAAAGGTTAAATCTTACGATAAGTTTACGCTAAACCATCTGTTTCACTGCAAATAACAGCAAGCATCGACAGACGAGAATCAGAAACTAATATTTTACACTGGCAAGGTTAAGCAAGTGTTGCCAGCTATTATTGGTTCATAATCAGGTCAAAATCAATCTTCCTATTGTAGCCTTTTCCCAACTGTGATGGTGTCGGCTTCCATTCCAACCGGATGCAGTAGAGTTTACATGGAGCGACTGATTATCGGGCCTCCAGAATCCAGTTACTGAGTAATTAATACCCCTTGGTAAGACTGGTTGTCAAATTACCCGTAACGACTGTCAAAAATCTACCTACATAGGCATGACAGACGGGGCCAACGTTCAATAGGGTAATATATTGTCTGTGGTAATATTCAACTTGAGTTTTGTATTGCTGATTCTAATGATTTTAGTTTTATAAATCTATATTTGTTACGGTCGCAAATCATCATACATCCCGACACTAACCTGCAAATTGCAAAAAACTTAGAGGTCTCGGTATGTAATGGATGGTCACCCATCCACTGACCAACCTCGGCAAGCATTGCTTAACCTTGGAGATCGACCTGCGCCGCTGTTATTATTTAGCCACGAGCCGGCTATAATTGATTCAGAATCAGGTCATTGCATTAAATAAACTGTTGAGAGATGGATGGTATGCTGCATTCTTGAGACGTTTGGCGATGTTATACGACATTGGTGCGTCTGTTATCACTTTCTGTTATGATAACAATGTTACTGATAGTACGTACAGTACCCGGCGATAAATATTGCACATCGACCTTTTTACACAAAACCATTTTTTATACAAAGAATAAAAATAATTATCAAAAGAAGCAAATCATAATTTGTTTTAACAGCTCCTAATAGATACCGGACTGTTTGTATTTCGTGCGACAGAGATAACGCTCTACGAAGCCGAAATTAGCCGATTGTCTCTTCCCAAAGGTCGATGTGCAATATTTATCGCCGGGTACTGTAGAGTATTATATTATCTGTGCTGATAGGTATTTTAATAGCATAAGTCTTAGGCATCTGGCCCGCGGATAAGTAGAGCTAGCAACTGAAAAGGAGTTCGTAAAAATGAGTATCGGGGGTAGGCCACTTCATCATCTGCCAGCCTTGTCCAAACTATGTTGGGGTCGGCTTCCAGTCTAACGGGGTGCAGCTGAATACCAGTATTTTACATGGAGCAACTGCCTATCTGACCTCCACAACCCAGTTACCGGGTAATACGATACTTGGTAAGAATGGTTGTCAGACTTTCAGGCAACTGACGACCCGTAACGACTGTCAAAGATCCATGAATTACAGTCGAGACCAACGACTTAACTTGCTTTCCAAGGCGCGGAGAAAAGGTTACATGCTCTGTGGCACGGAGGGATCTTGGTATGTGAAGATCACCCATGAAGGTCACTCAAGCACGGACCAAACCAACCGCAGCAAGCGTGGCTTAACCTGATCGATCAACCCGTGCGGCTGGTATTCTCATACAGATAAGGAATGAGCATAATCACCACACTGGCTCAATGCGAGTTGGTGATTACAGAACAAAGTCCAGGGTTTCCTTACGATGTTTCTCTTCACCGTCAGTCAGTGATGTCTGCGAAAATTAACGAGCTTATGAAGTACGTCATACTTAACTTCAAAACAGTCACATTAGGTTTGAACTCGCAACTTGGAGCGTAAGATGCGAACCAGATAAGAAACGAGCCTCCACGATATAGTGGTGAGCAGTGCAGTGGTGTCCCAGTGGTAACGGCCGCGACTGACGAGTTTTACGTAGGTCGTGGGTTTGAATCCTGACACGTGCTTTACTTTGTGTAAATAATTTCATCACGCTCACAAAACGGTGATTGAAAACATCGTGAGGAAACCGGCCTGTCCTAGCACCAAAAATTCGAACACATGTGATATCTACCAACCCGCACTGGGCTGAGTGGTGGATGACTATAGCCCACTCCCTCTCACAGAGAGAGGAGGCCTGTGTCCCAGCAGTGGGAACATTATGGCTGCTTATATGTACAGACGCCAGCACATCAACCTACTACAATCTGTCAAATTTCTTTAATAGATTTTCAACTTTAACGCTACATCATAAGGTTCAAAGTTGATTGGAAAAATTTGACAGTTTCGGGTAGCTTGATGTGCTGGCGTCTACCAGTACACATCTGCCTTACCCTTTGGGTAATGTAGGTGAAATATTATGCTTACCCACTTTCTTTGACAACAGACTTTAAAAGACTGGGGTTTATTGTCTTTGAAAAAGAAACCCATTTGTGAACTACCTCATACGCCTTCAAAAAAACTTAAATAAAAACCGTATACAGATACTAAATTCATTCGAAAATCAATTTCAGCTGAAATAAAAAAGGCATTTCCTGAAAATGACTCGCACATTTTATTTTTAATTTTGTCTTTCCCAAAACTCGGCAAAGTTCATCGACATGTATGAGTTTCAAATTCTAAATAACTAAAATACAAATAAATGATGATATCTTTAGTCTGCTCGCCTCCGTTTGTGAAAACGTATATCTGTCATGTTTTTCATGTAATAATCACAATTTATTTGATCTACGAATCCGCCATCTTGGATTCTGTGTTAAATTCTTTGAGATGATTGAACTATTTATGTGTATTTGTGACTTCTAAAAACTAAAATAATTATTATAAGAGACTACAATGGTTGGTTTTTAGGGTTCCGTACCCAAAGGGCAAAAACGGGACCCTATTACTAAGACTCCACTGTCCGTCTGTCTGTATTTCACCAGGCTGTATCTCATGAACCGTGATAGCTAGACAATTGAAATTATCACAGGTGATGTATTTCTGTTGCCGCTATAACAACAATAACTAAATACAGAATAAAATCAAAATTTAAGGGGGCTCCCATACAACAAACGTGTTATTTTCGGCGTTTTTGCCTTGTTAATAACTGTTTCATGAAATCATCATTCTTTGGACTTACGTGGTCTTAGAGAGTTGTGTTGATGACTTCAATGATTATAATTCTGTAAATACCTACATATTTTTTTACGGCCGCGAATCATATTTTGATCGACGTACAACTTAATACTGACCAGCAAATTGCAAAAAACGTAAGAAACTTTGAATTTCGCGGGCTACCTTAGCGCTTCCCCCTTAATTCGTGCTGTCAATAACATCACTAGCCAATCGATTCTGTAAAAGTCTCACCGTAAAAACTTAGGTGAAGTGAATTTGGTTTTGCTAGGACTTGACACTATTGACAGCTCACTCCACGCTCACTTCACCTAAGTTTTCACGGTGAGATTTTTATAGAATAGCACTGCTGTATTCCCTCAAGCTTTAAGCAGAGACTAAAGGTACCCTCACATTTCGCCAATTATGTCTAAGTCCCATGTAATAGGAGCTGATTATAGCCACATTTAGAGCAGTGGTGGCAGTGGTATCAGCTCCGATTTGCAATTTGTAGGCACTTTGTGAATTTAATTTCATCGCCACTGCTCGCAAAACGGTGAAGGAAAACATCGTGAGGGAACAGGCATGTCCTAGAACCAAAAAAATGGAAGACGTGTGACATTCACCAACCTGCATTGGGCCGCCTGGTGGATTACGTCCCACTCTATTTCCCAAAGGCCTGTGTCCCAGCATTGGGAACTTATAAGCTTATTATGATGATAACCACATTTCGTAAGTTATGCATAGGTAAGTTGGTGTGTATTTTCAGGCATAATATTCGTCTATATTTTCAGGCGCATTCGTCATAATAAGTAGGTACAGGTCTGTGGAGATCGATTATTTGTAACTAAAAATACCTTTTTAACCTCATGATAGAATTGCTATCATCAATATCTTTCGTACTAAATCTACATTTAATCCATAAAAGACCATTAGGTACACTTAATATAAATTGCTGTGCGTATTTTTAAAAAAAGTACATAATTATGTAGGTTGAAGAAAATAGTTGTTTACATTTTCATGGCGCGCGGGCGTGAATATGTTGTGATTCTCTTTTGCGCTGTCACTGAAAAACAAAAACGCCGTTTTGCAACAACAATAGGTTTTTTTTATTTGTAAAAAAAATGAAGAGGCGACAGAAGCAAGTATTTACATTAGTACAGACGCCAGGATATCAAGCTACTACAATTTGTTATTTCAACTTTACCAAAGCATTAGGTTCAAACTTGATTGGGAAAATTTGACAGTTTCTGGGAGCTTGATGTGCTGGCGTCTGTACATCTCTATTTGAGTAAAACTTAAATAAAAAACCGGTCAAGTGCGAGTTGGACTCGCGCACCGAGGGTTCCGTACTTTCACCGAGGGTTCAGGTAAATAGTTTAATCATCGTTTTTTTTTAATATTTGAGTTGATTGAATGAAAGGTAAATTGCGGTTTACGATTTATGACGTATTAGAAAGAAAGAAAGAAAGAAAGAAAATACATTTATTTAGCACAGACTAAGAGACACACAATACACCAGATAAATGTAGTTAGATAATTATAGTCGTACATCAGGAAAAAAAAAAGTAAGATAAAAAATAAAAAGAAAACTACTTACTAGATCTCGTTCAAATTAATTTTCAGTGGAAGTTTGCATGGTAATGTACATCATATATTTTTTTTAGTTTTATCATTCTCTTATTTTAGAAGTTACAGGGGGGTGGACACACATTTTACCACTTTGGAAGTGTCTCTCGCGCAAACTATTCAGTTTAGAAAAAAATGATATTAGAAACCTTCATGTCATTTTTGAAGACCTATCCATAGATACCCCACGCGTATGGGTGTGCAGAAATTTTTTTTTTAGTTTCAGTTCTAAGTATGGGGAACTCCCAAATTTTATTGTTTTTTTTTTCTATTTTTGTGTGAAAATCTTAATGCGGTTCACAGAATACATCTACTTACCAAGTTTCAACAGTATAGTTCTTATAGTTTCGGAAAAAAGTGGCTGTGACATACGGACGGACACACAGACAGACAGACATGACGAATCCATAAGGGTTCCGTTTTTTGCCATTTGGCTACGGAACCCTAATTAACATGAAATTAAAACACACATTTTTTTAATAACGAACAAATAAATACACACTGTTACAATCGCACAACAACCTATATTTAAAACGAAGCCAAATCTTTAAGAACCCTGTCATAAACCAACGGCTTTACATCTTTGGCCATAAAGAAGTCCACATGGTTAAAATGTTTAAAGGGAACTTTATAAAAACCTACCACATAACTTAGTTGGTCAAATAATCTAGCCACATCTGTGGGATGAGCCAGCCAATCCGATTCACTCCATACCATCGACACTGGAGCCACAACATTCTCCAGAGCATAACTCGGAGGGACTTTAACGCCATATCTTATCAAATTTTCATCAACACCGTAGTCAAATTTCCGAAAATCATTCGACAATATCCCTTGGCCGAAGTGTGCGAACTGTTTCATAGAAGCTCCTGAAGGTATATGTCCAAGAATCACTGGCAAATTCGTCACATTTAGCTGAGGAAAGTCGTATCCAGACATGAGGAATAGCGTATTGCTGCACAGAATCTCTGCCATAGGTCCGGTACCACAAGTCAGGAGTTTTAATGTCCTTATCAAATTGTTGTCAGGTAGAAACTCGTACAAGCCTAAACTCTTTGATAAGCCATGTAGAATGAAGGTTCCTGGTGACATTAAACGCACTATTGGTGATCTTACATTTGACATGTAAGCTACTGGAGACAATGCAACCATAAGAGCTATTTTGTCATTATATTCTGGTCTTTCCGAAGCCATGACGAAGAACGAAGTCGTTCCCTGTGAATGCCCGATGTATTTCAAGGATTTCTCATTCGTCGTATTCAGTACATAATCAATCATAGCTGGCAGATCGTAGACACCAATTTCATGCCAAGAAAAATCCCAAAACTCAGCTTCTGAGGGCTTCAAAAGGATATGCTTTCTTGAATGCTTGTTGCCGCGTGCGTTTCCCATCCAGACGTCGTAGCCTGCATCAGCTAGCAGATAAGCTAGTGCACTTTCTCTGCCTGCTACTACGAAGTCGTCAGCACTGCCCAACAGTCCATGCATGAGGAACACAGCTTGCCCTTTCCCGGGAATCCTGAACACCGTCAACTCATATCCATCTTCAGTTTCCACTTCATGTACTTCAACTGGAAATCCATATTTGTTTACTAACTCAGCTATTCCTAACTTAGCGTCTTCATTCCGATTTGCTTCATTAAAATCGATTACGAATTGGTTGATTCTGTCTCCATTATTTGTGTCACTGATGAAATTAGGAAGCGCAACTGGTCCCAATGCTCTTGCTACGGCATTAGGCATCCAGGTCACGGCGTTCACTGCTGCTGCGAACGCGTTGGTATAAGCGTGTGTTGTCAAACTCAACACAGGATCCTTGGTTATCCCTTCAACTATATTACTCGAAACTCTTTGTATTATTGGTGGGAAAATATTATCAGTTACTCCATTGCAGATGTGTAATATAGCAACGATTATGAGGTATTTTTTGGCCATTTTTGCTCGATGAGTTTTCCGTTTGCTATCTGTGAGTAAACTGAAGAGTATATAATATGGTCCATTATTTTCGACCTTGGGCTCGTTTTTGGTGAATCATCTTCCGGTTGCGTGTTATTGTGAATACATAATGATCATTCTAACGCTTCTGTTGTATTCTATTGTGGAGGTGTTTGTCAAAGTTTTTTGTAATCCAAGTTACGAAATTACTTAGATAAGTACCAATATTTACAAGTAAAGTTTCGCTAAAGTTGGTCTACTATGCTGTTGGTCCCGACTTTCAGCGTACGAAGATATTTGACCAGTGATTATGGGTAGTCCGAAGTTCGAAATTATGTTTTGCTAAAGTCGTTTTATTAATCATTGGTCTCGCACGAATGTCATTCGTAAGTAAATCTTTGGCAGTCGTTACAGTAGTCAGAAGCCGCAAAGTGATCTGAACGTCTTATCAAGGTGAGACCCAGTAACTTGGTTGTGTAGGTCAAATAGGCAGTCGCTCCATGTAAAGTACTGGTACAGCTGCATCCGGCTAGACTTAGAAGCCTCCTGAATATACTTGGGAAAAGAGATTAGGCAGATGATGACAGTTGCTACCTAATTGCTAATTATGTTGAGACAGCAAAAATACTTACATACTTACTTTTCTTTTCATAACATGCTAAGTTAAATATTACTGAGTATAAGTAACTTTTGAGCATCAATGTTCGTTGATAATCCGTGATAAATTTACTGGTTTCTGCTTGCTTATATCTTTATATAATCTTTGTTATTTCGTAAGACAATATACCTACCTAATTACGGACCTGCCCGTCGATTCTATAAAAATCTCACCGTGAAAACTTAGGTGAAGTGAGTTTGTTTTTGCTACGAATCGAAAGCTCACTCCACGCTCACTTCACCTAAGTTTTCTGGGTGAGATTTTTACAGAATAGCACCGCAGCTGTAAAGTATGCACTATGCACTGCAATAATTAAAGCCAGAAACTCGACACGCTTCCGTACCGTATCGAACAATCGTACATCAAGCAATGTTATCGTAAGAGTCCTCGATCAAAACGCTGTTCACAAGTCCGAAACCCGAACATTTTTTCAGGTTATATCAAACAGACGATCGCTATTCTTCCGACTGTCTGATGGCTGTGAATAGCTATACAGGTTAGAGTTATATCTTCTCACTTGTGTCCAGAGATGGTTCAGAGACTTCCAAATGGACCACGAAAGGTTTACACCCTGCGTAAGATGCTCTTTTTGTGGTAGATTTATATCTACCACAGTCCACAGTAGGATGGGGAAGAGTATCCTACTACAGTTCGCAACGGTCGTCAGCAGGGTTACCTGGATTATAAGAAACTGTGCCTGCTTTATATCCGTTGCGTTAATAGCTCTGCGCTGCCATCGACGAAGCGAGGACACCGTGGACCTAATGACGATTTTGGGCCAACAAGATCAGTTGGAACATTATACGCTGATAATAATCTTTCTTCAGGTCGTTAAAATCAAGATTAATTAGTGCTTCCAAACAAACTCCTTTCTAAAAACACACGAAAATTAAACTTTTCAGTTTCTCGAATGTTATTTTAAGAATAATGATTCTCAAAAACATTTTTGTAAATGGACTTACGCGGAAAGAATAAAATGAGTCAGCTGATACATTTTAAGCTCAACCAAAAGTTTTACTTTTGTTTTGTTAAAGCGCCTGGCATATTGTCACTGCAATCACACTATTCACGCTGTGTTGTAAATTTATAATGACAGGCGTTTAGTTATAATATAGATTATTATTAAATATTTGCTTTTCCTGATGAATTTCCTAGTAGCAACATATAAACCTTATTCTAGCATCATTTTATTCCTACCTTGCCCTTTGCTTATCATGAAATGTGAAAAGCGCGCGAAAATAATTTTCAGTAAATAAGAACGCCATTTTGAAATTTTGACACAACACGGAGCGTTCAGAATTCAGAATCACTATTGTAGTCAAATTCTATTTACGTTTCACGTAGGCGTCACGAAACTAATGCAAGAATACCTCGTCCCAAATATTTATATTGTCCTAAATATGACGAGTTTGACTGCTGTTTGTGTTTTTGATCCATAAAAGAATGTCTATAAAATAAAACATGTGGTTTGTGTAAATAAATTCGTTGGTATTAAGCCACAGTTAATCGAAGGGTTAGGCAATTGTTTAAACTTTATAGTGCCTACTCTTTACGTCATTTCATGTTCCATGAAAAACATTTGCCATCAACTGGGCACATATTCAGACAATTGGCTGGCTGCTAGTGTGCGCTACTGCCATGTGTCCAAACTGGGAACGGAACTGAAGACCCAACGTTCAGCAGTCTCCTTAGCGACCACTTGACCAACGAGGCATCATCATCCCAACCTTAGCCTAGCCTTTTCGCAACTACATTGTGGTCGGATTCCAGTCTGACCGGCGGCGGGGCAATTGCGTAACACATTATCAATCCGAATCGGTTTCATTTTGACAGTTCAACAACATTCATTGCGTTAGTTACGTGTTGAGCAGACAAATGTTTCGAACTTATGAAGCAATGAATGAGCAATTTACTTCAAAATTATTCAGATTCCGATTAATAGAGTGTTACGCCATTACCAGTATTTTACATGGAGCAACTCAACTGCCTATCTGACCTCCACAACCCAGTTACTACCAACGAGGCAGAACAAAAAAACAGCATGTGTGCAATTCACACGTGGTAGAAGTGAAACCTTCAAAAACACTGTATAATGCTTCCTATCTCATTTTCTCCCACGTTAAATCTTATGAATTTACATGTCTCTTTTTACTGCCGCTTTTTCGTTTCATAAACTTTCAAATCACAACGATGCTAAAGAACATTTTGGGTTCACACTGGTTTTAGGTGATTTTAACTTATATTCAGGTTCTGTAGCCATAAATAATTACTACGAATACTTTCATACTTTTTGTGGATTCACTCAGAGTAACGCAGTGGGTAATTGCAATGGTCGTTATTTGGATTTGGTGTTGAGTACACTGGCGGAGGGAGGGAGTGTGAGTGTGCGCGCGGCAGAGGCGCCGCTCGTACCGGTAGACGTGTACCACCCGCCGCTTGAGATCTCTGTTAGTACACACACGCGCCTGCTCCGGCGCCCCGGCTCAGCAGGCTCGGCTGCATCTGACTGTAAAGCATGTGCACCAGGCGGTTGGAACTTTAATAAAGCCAACTTTTTGACATTGTATTCGTTAATTGCAGCCATAGACTGGACTCCGTTGTATGAAATGGACTTAGAAGCAGGTTTAAATTATTTTTATAACATTATTAATTCTATTATAGATGACTGTGTTCCGAAAAAAAAGCGAAGTCGTGTAAACTCAAGGTACATTTATCCTGAGTGGTACACTGTTGAAATAATTCGCGACATAAGATTGAAGGCGTTACTGCATAAACAGTACAAGGCAAGCGGGTCGGGGGTCGATTATGAAGCGTTTGCTCGATGTAGAACCAACATTAAAAATATGTTAGTAGTGGCACGGGAGCAATTTCGGAACCGTGTTCAAAGTCAAATGCTGAGTGATCCTAAATCTTTTTGGAATTATACCAAGTCTAAAAGAGGTGGGAGAAGTCCGCAAGCGATTTTGAAAGACGGGGTGGCGTTGTCTGGTCAACGGTCTGTGGAAGAATTTGCGAAGTATTTTTATTCAGTGTATAGGGCAGAGCGACCGGAGTTAGATGTGGACGCGGCTATAGCTCAAGCAGGTAGCGAGAACGGAGCGGCGCGGGTGCACTTGGACCAACTACAGTTAGTAGACGTATGTCGTGCGCTTCAAGATCTTAAGCCGAAACGGTCCGCAGGACCTGACGGCATTCCACCTTACATAATCAAGGATTGTCGATTCGTGCTAGCTGAGCCGCTACTTCATATTTATAACCAGTGCCTAAAAGCTGCCGTGTTTCCGGAGAGGTGGAAAGTGACCCGCGTTGTTCCGGTTCCGAAGGGAGGGTCAGCAGAATCTGTGGATGGGTATAGGCCAGTCGCAGTTTTGTCGACGCCGGCAAAAATATTAGAAACTGCTATTCACAAGAGCATATACCTTCAGGTGAGCGCACAGTTATCAGACGCTCAGCATGGGTTTCGACCGGGAAGAAGTACCACCAGCAATCTTCTTTGCCACATGGCTCATCTGGTGCCGACAGTGGATAGTGGGGGACAAGCTGATGCTGCTTACTTTGATTTCAGGAAAGCATTCGACCTAGTCGAAAATGACATGTTGCTTAAAAAGTTAGCAGGGGTTGGTTTCACCCCACATTCACTCCAGTTTTTTGCCAGTTATTTGCGGGATAGGCAACAATATGTGGAATATGCGGGACACGTGTCAGATCCATATTTCACGAGGTCCGGGGTAAGCCAAGGTAGTAACCTTGGCCCCTTGAGTTTCCTTCTGATGGTGAACGACCTACCAGAAGTAGTCCAAGACGCTAAGTGTTTGTTGTTTGCCGACGACCTCAAATTATCCCTCGCGGTAGAAGGCGGTGATGACTGTGTCCGGCTACAAAGGGACATTGATAGGGTAGTGAGCTGGAGCAAAGAAAATCTCTTGCAGTTTAATAGCTCAAAGTGTGTGGTCATCACTTTTTCTCGCGCACACAATCCCATATCACATACTTATCATATTGACGGGTTGCCTATGGCACGGGTCACAGAAGTCAAAGACTTGGGAGTAGGCTTCAACACAGGTTTGACTTTTCGTGATCACATCATGCGTAGCTGTAAAAGAGCGTATAGAAATTTAGGTTTTATGCTTCGTACGGTCAGAGGGTTCACGAATGTGAAAGCTATTATAGCGTTATATAATGCATTGGTGAGGAGCCAGTTAGAATGTAATGCAGTCATCTGGGCTCCGCATGAAGCTAAATATAGTCTCATGCTGGAGAGGGTACAAAATAAGTTTATAAGATATTTATATAAGCGTTATTATGGAGTCTATCCCTTTTACCCGTTAATGTATCCAACCTTATTTATTTTAGGTATGGTAGGATACAATGAGCTAAGGGTTAGGAGGGATCTTGCACTCACTTCATATATATTTAAGTTACTGAGAGGGAAGGTGCATAATGCAGTTATTTTAGGGCTGGTGAGTCTGTGCGTTCCGGACAGGTACGTGTGGCGACGACGGCAGCCGCCACTGCTAGTGGAACCGCGTGCTCGGACCAACCTTTTAAGGGAGGCGCCCCTGACGCGTGCACTCCGCACGCTCAACCTCATAGCGAGAGGGACTGACTTATTCTGTTGCTCTCTGAGTGAATTCACAAGGAATGCATTATTCATAATAAGTTATAGATTTTAGTATGTTTAAGTTAAGATAAGCGCATTTACCGCATTGGGTTATATCCTGTAATGGTTTGTGTAAGTAGATAAATAAATAAATAAATAAATAAATAAAACATCCATCCATCCATCCATTCATCATCATCATTATCATCATCATCATCACCATCATCATCATCATCATCATCACAAATTAGTAGCATAGGATTAAATGTGATGTCATTTAAATTGTAATAATAAAAAACATAAACACTGTATAAGTAATGCTTCCTATCTCATTTTCTCCCACGTTAAATCTTATACATATGTCTCTTTTTACTGTTGCTTTTTCGTTTCATAAAATTTCAAATCACAACGATGCTAAAGAAGTTTTCACTTCAAAAATTTCTAAAAAAAATAAAGATTTAGAGAGAGACAGGGTGAGTTATATCTTTCTTCTCTCTCATGTAACGAAATGACGCGTTCTTGAAACACTCTTTAATTATCGTCCAATTATCGAACCGCCTCCGCCGGCGCCGCTTAAGAAGTTTTACTTTTAAAAAAAATGTGCATTTTTGAGTACATCAGCCAAAACCTATTAACTAAAAATATTGCTTGCCTACAATTTGCGTCGCAGAATATACGATGACATTGACATGAATGTAGAAGATTTAGTTTTTCAACAGCCACTAGATTAAATAATATTTACAGCTCATGGGGATTTTATGATAACATAAGTCAAATAAATTATTTGATCCCGGATTTTTGTATGTGGGTACTTGATTGTGGGAATTTAATTTAATTAATTTAATTTATTTATGAAAATATTATGTATGTAAGAAAAAATCTACATCTTTTTAATAAAATAAGCGATAGACATAATTTTAATACTAGAAATAAAGATAAAATACATCAACCATTTTTCAGATTAGCCAAGGTACACACATCTTTTATGGGGTACTGTGTTAAATGTTACAATAAAATACCTTGTGATATATTGCAATTAAATGAAAGAAAATTTAAAACTCACATTAAACGTACACTTTGTAAACAAGCATACTATAAATTAGAAGATTATATCCAAGATAAGAACGCTTGGAAACATGCTGGTCCTGCTCCATAGGACAATCTAGAGTCTAGACAAAATCAAACTGGTTGCTAATTTAATTGTAAATTTTTTTTTTTTTTGATATTGATTTACATTCTGTAATAACTTTAACTTACACCCTGACTTATTACTTGTAATTTTTATTTTATTTAAATGAAAATCGTTTACTTTTACCATGTTTGTAAATATGTGAGCACCATGCATCTATCAGATAATTAATTTATATGTCATGGTTTCATTTTTAATTCTTTTACCTATTGTGGTATAGTAATTTTATTTTAGGTGCATCGTCTTCACATATTATTATGATATAATTAATGTATACAAAATATTGTAAAACATTTTAAAAGAGTAACGGTGGAGTTTCTTGCCCATTCTTCTCCATACGAAAACTACCCTTTGGAATGGGCGACTAGAATCAATTCTATTTGTTGTAATTTTTGACGTTCAAAAGTGCCTTTAATGTGCCTATTTGAAATAAATGCTTTGACTTTGACTTTGACTTTGATCTGTACATACTGCTTTCTAGCTGTTAACTGTCTATTAAGGCGAAAGCGCCAGGGTAGCCCGCTAAATTATTTTTTTCTTACGTTTTTTGCAATTTGCTGGTCAGTATTAAGTTGTACGTCGATCAAAATATGATTCGCGGCCATAACAAATATGTATTTACAGAATTATAATCATTAAAGTCATCAACACAACTCTCTAAGACCACGTAACTCCAAAGAATGATGATTTCATGAAACAGTTATTCTTTGGATCTGACATTATGTTGACCGGAAGCCCTTTTGGCATAATCTTTTTTTTTTTTTTTTAAGAAAAAACGTTGCCCCCCTCTAGGAATTACTCCTGTATCGTGGGTGCGTTTACAAACATTTAAATTCACATACACAAACAGCCAGACCGGAACAACTACCTACCTGTAGGCAATACAAATATTTGTTCCGTTCGGGAATCGAACCCACGACACGCAGCGCAGCAGTCGATCGCTCAGCCACTGCGCCAACCGTGTCGTCTTTGTTTTCTTTTTTTATAGTTCTATGGTGTATGGAGTTTAAAAAATGTGACGAATTTACTTTGTGGCGAATGTACAATAACCCTATTTATTTTGCTGCAATGCCATTATACATATTTTTCTTTCTATAAGATTGAAAAATTCGGTCAAGTGCGAGTCGAACTCGTACACACAAAGGGTTCCGTACCACAAGGCCGAAAAAAGCCGAATAAATCACGTTTGTTGTATGCGAGCCCCCCTTAAATATTTATTTTATTGTTTTTAGTATTTGTTGTTATAGCGGCAACAGAAATACATCATCTGTGAAAATTTCAATTGTCTAGCTATCACGGTTCATGACAGACGGACATACGGACAGCGGAGTCTTAGTAATGGTCCCGTTTTACCCTTCCTATAATTCTTGTTTTTTTTTGTTACAGGTATGACAGATCGACCAAGCATATTAATTCCCGGCAAAAAATCAAAAGAAATATTTTTTAATAGAGACTTTATATAAACACGCATTTACATAGCTATAAACATTATGTAAATAAACGAAAATAAATGGCATTTCGAAGAGAAATATTAAAGTAAATAAGTGTTTGTGCTATAGAGATAGAGAGATATTGAGTGTGGCAGATAGAAAAGGAGAGAAGATGTCGCTGGTTGCTCCAAGGAGGGTCCAACTGGACTGGGCTCCTTCGATAATACCATGGTAAGATTCACTAGTTTATAATAGAAGCATCTTATTCGATAGATGTACAATGATCTTTTGGTACGTGGCCAAAATCGGAACTACCGTCACCACCTTGTTTTTTTTTTCCAATTATTCTATGTCATCCGAGCGCCACAAGTTCCAAACTACATTGTGCAACGCATTCTTAGATAAATAAAAACTAGCTATTATTGAGATTACCGTAGAAGTATGAAACAATAAAATCAACATTTCTAAACGAAACGAAGAGGTATGTTCAGTGAACGGGGAAACCCCATCTCACACCAAATCTAAGTATTAGTCACAGAGTATTTTGTAATATACTGAAAGTATTAGTTGCTTTAACTTAGAAATTGCTTTCAGTTTTGCACGTTTCAGAAGTTCGACTAAAAACTAAATAAACCTATAAAATTAACAATGGTTTAACCATTTGACCCACTGATTACTAATGTGTTTAGCTGTAAACATACTTATTCAATGTGATAGATTAGAAGCTGGAATATTGAACTGCAAGGATAGGTATCTCGTACCCTTGTACCCAGACCCACTGTAGGATTACAGGACCATAAGTAATATGTCTCCAGCAGTTAATATAATTAATTAGATTACCAGCATGTACAGAAACCAGCACATCAAGCTACTTGCTACTACACTACAATCTGACATATTTCTTTAATAGATTTTCAACTTTATTGCTAAAGCATAAGGTTCAACGTTGATAGGGAAAATTTGACAGTTTCGGGTAGCTTGATGTGCTGGCGTCTGTACCAGTAGGTCAATTTCCGTAATTAAAAAAGTTTAAAATCTAGTCAAAATTTCATCTCAGTGACAATCAATGTCAAAAATGTAGGGATATTAGAGGTATTTTTGACAGATTGAGAATGAGATCAGACTGTGAATGTTCTTAAAATTATGAAAATTGCCCAATTGGTTTGTCAACGTTTGGATGGAGCATACAGGTATCGTCTTTGTTCGTGAGTTGCTCTCTCGGTATGGTGCTGCCAGCGGGGGTGTCGTTAGACATCATTCTTCTTCAAACGATTGACAGCAATAAAACCACGTTTTAAATAAGTTTAGCACTAAACGTAGTCAGAGACCAGTAGTCACTGACCTGTATTAAACATTATATGATAGAAGTCAGTACCTACCAGTAGTGCACAGGGCCTTTTAACAAAAAATTGTGATAACTAGCGCCATCTGTCTTGAAAATGTAGCACTCAAGTAGACTGAAGGCATGTTGTTGTCTTTGCCTCCCAAATAGCACGAAATATAAAGTTCCCACTTTTCTCGCAATGTAAAAGTTGTTGTGGGCTGTATTTTTTCTGCCATCTATTGGCAGTTTATAAAACTTTATAACTTTCCAAGCACTGAAATATTTCTATTCGTTCGTGGTTTCTTTGATGCTTGGCTTGATCCTATTTGAATGTTAGTTTTACTGACGTTTCATTGCCTTATTGCACAGCTGAATTTTGATTTTGCTAAGTATTAAGTAGGTAGGTACTTATTTCTGTTTATTTTTCAAAAAAAAAATAATTAAAACGAGTTTGCGCAAATGCTAGTAAAAAACAAAGGAGTTTAATAGTAGTAGACATATCCCCGATCCCTTAACTTGCCAGCATGAGGATAGAGGAGCCCATGAGCTATGCGATTACCTTAAGGTAGGTAGTACTTAGACTTTTCCCAACTATGTTGTGCTCGGCTTCAATTCTAACCGGATGCATCTGAATAGCAGTATGTTACATGGAGTGAATGCCTAACCAACCTCCACAACCCAGTTACTGGGTAAGGCAGGGTGCATTACCCAGTAACTGGTAATTGCGTAACACACTATCAATCACAATTTGAATCATTTTGAATGATATTGCTAATCCATTGCTTCATAAGTTCGAAAAAAATGTCTGCTCAACAACGTAAATAACGCAATGAATGTTGCTGAACTATCAAAATGAAGCCCATTGCTACTGTAAGTGGGTTACGCAATGACCCCGCTGGTAACACCGTATGGTACTCCTTGTTAAGAATGTTTGTAAAATTTTCAGATTACCCGAAACGACTGACATACAAGTAGATCTACACATGCCAGCCGAGACCAACAGCCTTTCCGAGACTCGGAGGCTTTATCTATGTAATGGTTGGCCACTTATCCATAGACCGATTGGGCAAGCGTACCTTATACCGATCTGTGCGGCCTAATTTTTCAAAAACATACATAACTACATAGACACACGCCTTCTTCCCGCTCCATAACCGGAACATAAAGGGCTAAGGAAGGAACACGGGTGGGGTTTAGTCAGTAAGAGTCTGACACTCCATTCCGCTCCACCCAGAGCGGGAGGGGTCATTTGATGATATCCCAGCCTCAAAATAAAAAAAAAAAAACAAAAAAGGGTAGGCACAACTACAGAACGCCATCGCCATCTGTGTGTTATGACCCTTTTTTTTTTGAGGATGGGAAATCATCAAATGACCCCTCTCGCTCTGGGTGGAGCGGAAGGGAGTGTCAGACTCTTACTGACTAAAACCCACCCGTGTTCCTTCCTTAGCCCTTTATGTTCCGGGCCAGCGGTAACCCTTTCGGACAATCCCGCTGACCCGGCAGTGTTACGACCCTTACATACTCTTTTTGCTTCGTTTACGTTTATACATCTGGGACAAGTACTGCGTGCAATCCGACCTTTCTGAAAACAACACTATAAATCTCAATCTGAATAATTTTGGAGAATATTGCTAATTCATTGCTTCATATGTTCGCAAAATTTGTCTGCTCAACAACGTAAACAACGCAATGAATGTTGATGAACTGTCAATATGAAAGCCATTGCCTAGCCTACCGTTGTGTGTTATGCAATTACCCCGCTGATGCTCAAGGGTATCCAAAGGGCTACAGAACTGTTTCAGACGGCCACCGGGTCTTCAGATAAAGTGGGTCGAGGCATCTCCTAGTTCCCTATATAGTCCCTGTCCCTGGACATGCGCAGTAGGTAATTTTGAAAGTCAACTTTGAAAGTCTTTGTTCAATCAGGGTTGAAAGCTTGAAAGTAAGGGATTGTGCTAAGAGGGTGGGCAGATTTCTTTGATTTTATTCATTACCTAATTTTTGGCATCACCTTTACACTTATGAAACTGGGACAATAAAAGTGTTGTTTATGGTATTTTTTTTAACTATCTACGATTTTTCCCACAGCTCTAACGTTTCTTTACTTTTTTTATTTTTATTGCTCTAAAGCTCCGGTTTTCTAGAAGAGCGAAAAGAAAAAGAAGAGAAAGAAGAAAAGCAAGAAAAATAGGTTTATTTGTCACAGAAACTCGGTTTCATTATTATTATAATAGTCGTCATGAAAAATCTGTAATTTTCACCAGTACAAATAACTCTGTCTTTGGAGAGTAGTTATTGTGTGACCATCCACCGCATTCTTAGGAAACCAAAGCTTTACAGCAACTTAATTGCGTGACACAGGCTATTAATCACAATTTGAATCATTTTGAAAGCTATTACTAATTCATTGCTTCATATGTTCCAAAAATGTGTGTGTTCAACAACGTAAATAACGCAATGAATGTTGTTGAACTGTCAAATTTAAAGCCAGTACTACAGTTAGTGTTACTTCGTCGTATGTAAACAAAAAACTTAAAAAGTGCCCCTTCTCTGTTTAGTGAGCGCTTTTCTTACAGATAAAAATCTTACTTACGGAAACATGACTTCCATAGACATAGTAGACCACGAGAATCGAACCATAACCCAGAACCCGTAGAAACCGCTCTAACTACACCGTTCGACCCGTCAAAAAAGTGAAAACCATCCTCCTCCATTTTATTGCTTGCTACTATCAAACCAGCAAACAACCCTTGTGTAAAAAGCCAAGTGCTCAGCTCTTAGTGAAATTGATTGAGACGGCTGAATAAAAATGACTATTATTTATCGAAAAGCAATCATTACTTACTGTTTGATATAATAAACGATAGGTCAAATAAAAATAAAATATAAAACTAACTAAAATATACCATCGTTATACGTAAAACAAGTCTTAGATAATTCCGCACAAATGTCACCTGCAAACCATACATTGCAGTACCGTGCGGAACCCTAATTTTACACCGCATAGGTCACTAACCTCCTTACAGCGATACCCGCTCACTTCACTGCATCAACTAGAAAAAAAACTTGTCCGTCAGCTGAGAGACCGCAGCACGCAGCCAACTTCATTCAGTTGAAAATGTATCTGTCATGGCTACGCGATCGATGTTAGTCCCCAGTTAAAAAGTACTGGAAAACATAAAAAATATGTCGCGAAAACCGCTGAAGGACGTCGCTCGCTCCTTCGCAAAACTATAATAATTATATTTAATGTATCGCTACACTAGTAAAGTGTTTATTGTGTGAATTTCGAGCGTATCTAAATTTGTTCCTTGTCAGACGGGACCAGTCGTGAAAATTTTCACGGTGAGTATTTGTGTTTTTTTGCGACGCTCACGTGTGCGTAGGCGGTCATTTTAAAAGATAGTAATGTGATTTATTTGTAAATATGTGTAAATAATTCAGAAAAAAATGTCTTTTGCTTGAATAAAAATCGATTATATGTGGGTGGGATTGCTGGGACCTGTCCCTGTCTCACTTGTGTATAACCCGGCAGTGTGTGAGAGTGACGTAACAATGCGACTTCTGCATCGCGTCGCAGTCCATTTAAATTGGTCGGGTAATCATATCTGTTCCTTTCTAGCGTAATGTCTTATTAATTTTAGTTATTCTTTTCGGGATTCTTTCACAGTTTTCTAAGTAAAACTCAAATGAATCACGTTACGAATGCATTCTATGGGAGTTTGCGCGTCATTCGCGATAGACTGTCCGACAGTTTTCTTCCTAAATAGTGATGTATTTAATCGATAATGAGTGTTCATCTAATCGGACGATACTCCCGTAAGAGCGAAAGTTGCGTGATATTTTTAATATCGGAAAATGTCGCGAGTGCAAAAAGTAATAATTTATAGATGGTTTTGGCGTCGAATTAATTAAATTGCGGTGAAGGAGTGTCGTATATTACAGGTGTGTCTCTCCACCCTTTAGAAATAACAATAAAGTCCCCGATAAGATTCCATTATGAGTTTATTGGCTGTATAATCCATTTGCCATGTCCTGTTTGATTGGAACGGAAAATAAATAAATGTCAAACTCGAATGAATGACTGCATGCAAAAAATTGTTTTGTTGATTACGAATTACAATCTAACTAAAATTAAATAAGAATGATTTAGCTTAAATCTGCTACTTTAACCAGGAAGTAATGTTTGAACAGTTTTTGTAACATTTTTTCTACCTAGTTCAAAAAAACAGTAGCCTACTCAAAAGGTTCTCTGTAAACTTAAAATCTGGTTTGTCTTTTTGTTTAAAATTACTGCTTTGCAGACCCTAAGGTCAAAAGGTGACTGCAGTAAGATGTCTGCAGCCTTATTAGTCATTAGTTTTTTATAACAACGCCTGTAACTATGTGTAATTGTGTACACTAAAGAGTCTACAGACCATAGATACAGACTGATTCAAAAAGTTTGATGAAAAAAGTACCTATTTTCTTTAAAAAATTTTGCTTAAATATGGCCGAAGAGTTGTAGAACTTTCTTCATGTTAAAATCTGAAGTTCAGCCATGTCTGCTTAAATGGGAGACCTATCAAATCAACTCCATTATTTTAAAACTAGGCTGATAATAATAATTACACAGTTGTAGACATAAGGCAGAAAAAAAATAGTTGGGGATATTGTTTGATGTATACCAAATACTCATCTGTCTAGCCTTTCCCCAACCATGTTGATGATATTAGGATGGAAGCCGTTTGCTTCCAGTCTAACCGGTTGCAGCTGCATACCAGTATTTTATATGGAGCAACTGTCTATCTGAACTCCATAAAAACCACGATCCAGTTACTGGGTAATGATATCCCTTGGTAAGAGTAGTCAGACTTTCAGGCTTCTGGGGACCCATAATAACTGTCAAAGATCAAATAGTAGCCGGGACCCAATATGTGATGGCAATGACTTTAATAACACCAAGCCAGTGACTTGTCTAAACCGCACTGTGCCCGTGTGGTGGTCGGCCCACTCCCTCTCTCAAAGAGGAGGCCTGTGTGCCAGCAGTGGGAACATTATAGGCTGGTTATGTTATGCAGTAGAGTAAGCAGAATCTATTTTGTTTATAGATGTGTATCCATAAATAAATAGATTCTGCTTACTCTGGTGTAAACTTGACCTTTTAGAATGTTAACACTAATGGTATTTTATATATATTTGAAAATTATGCTCTACTGGTACATTAGCCATTATTTGTACACTAACAATATCATAATTGAAGCAGGGGTGGCCTAGACGTAACGGCCCCAACTTCCGAGTTGTAGGTTGTGAGTTCGAACTCAGGCAGACACTTTACTCTGTGTACTTACTTAAATAATTTCATCACCACTGCCCTCAAAACAGTGAAGGAAAACATCGTGAGGTAACCGGCATGTCCTAGAACCAATAAATTCGATTCCTAGCAGTGGAAACATTATAAGCTGATAATGCTAAATTAATAATGCCTCCAGCAGTCGTTCAGGAAATACAGGCATGACTATAAATGAATATAACCCTAGGGTTATATTCTATTAGTAAAGATAATACAAAAAGTCCTAGAATATGTGGTCCAAAACTGTATAGTTTCGAAGATAGGTATCATGGTATCTAAGTTTCATTGATAAATACAAGTAATTCATTTTCATTCAAACCAATCATTCAAATTCAAAGCAAAGAAAGTACGACGTTGTCATATTTCACATAAGGGTGTTTTACAGACTGTTGAATTATTTTGTATGAAAACAAAAAAATTATGATTGATAATAAATAATTCATATTTTATGCCAGTTGATTCTTTGATAATATGGTCTCATTCATACCCTGGAGTTATGGGATATAAAAAAAAACACTTTGTAAATACATTTCTTTCTTTCCATTTGACAATTCTTTAGCAGACAATAAAGAAGTACTTACATCCCACACAATTCTCAAGAGGCATATTACTTTTTGTTTGGTACCATTCTTTTGTTTTCAAGGCCTTTAATATATTTGTATTCACTCTTAATGTAAGAGGTATGTCAGTATATAAGAAGTCTGAAAGTGTCATCGGTGACTGAAAACTCTGGTGTCACTGATTGTGTTGTTATAGACGTGTGAGTCAGAAGCATCATCATCTGCCTTGCCTTTATCCACGTAGCTGTTGGGGACGGCTTCCACTCTTATGATCATCACCAGCTTAAAACACTCCACTGCTAGTCATAGGCCTCTCCAATTGCATGCCATTTTATTTTTTTCCAATATTACTTTAATGGGCCACATCTATGCATTTATTAGTAAGTAATTATCATAATAATAATATTCTGTGCTCATCCTACAACTACTGATATACCTTGTTCAATTATTGGCGAGGATGCTGGTACCCTAAACACAAGTTAAATCTTACTTTGGGTGCCAGAGTTCATCGAAATCACTCTATCCCTTAGTTGTAACGCTGCATAGTGTTCAGATAAGTGTTTTTGTACAACTAAAGTTAATAAAGAAATAAAAATAATTGAGCTCGATTCACCAGCGCTGGGGCTCTGTCTCGCATAGGGTTGTAGCATTATATATAGCTATAAGTCTATTGGATGTATCTCATTGATTTGTGTCAGTGTATACAATTGTTGGTGAGCCAAATAAATAAAATAAAAATTATGCTGAGCACCGTTTTGAGTGGATTTGACGCATATTTTCCCTCTACTTGCCATTTTCTTTCTTTGCTTTTTTAATCTTGACATCTCTCATAAAGCTGCCAAGTTAACAGAATACAGCTAATCATAATTATTTATTTGTCAGAATATGATCTTAAAATTAGTCAATGGTATCATCACATTCTGCCAAGTGGGGCGTGCTAATATTAGGTAGGTACAAATATTTATTTCAGGACAGATTAATAAATACCAGTATTTCAGAAATGGAGAGCTTGGTGACAAGGAAAGTGCTAAAATGTAGATGGCTGAAAGAAAAGTGGCAAAACAAAGATAAGATGGATGTGTGATAGATGATATCGCTAGAAAGGGGGGTGACTACTGAGGTGCTGATAGCTGATATAGAAGTATGGAAGAAGATATGCTGTGCCGACCACTAATAATTGGTGGATGAGGATGGCTAAAAGAAATGATGGTCTGTGTGAAAGATGATGAATAACTAATAGAAAAAAACGATAGAAAATGTATGGAAGAAGAAGACATAAGTATTGTGCCAATTTCGCCTATTTTCTGTCCCACTCCTGGGCAAAGGCCTCCCCTTTTTCCTTCCAAACCTCCCTGTCTTGTGCAATCCCTGGCCATGTTGGCCCTGCAAATGATATCACACTAATATTATAAAGGCGAAAGTTTGTGAGTGTGTGTGTGTGTGTTTATATGTTTGTTACTTCTTCACGCTCAAACGACTGTATCAATTTTGATAAAATTTTGTATGAAGGTAGCTGACACCCTGGATTACAATATAGGCTACTTTTTATCCCGATATTCTCACGGAATCGAAACTTATACGAGGTGAAATCGCGGGCCGCAGCTAGTTAGACATAAATTGGGATGAAAGGCAGTAGAATGACTCAGACAACCTCTTTGATAAAAACCCATATAATAGTTGGTGTTATTCCTGAACACAATAGTCATATACAAATCTGTGTGTGCAAACACAATGGCGGAACTCCAGTTCATGATCAATGAGCATGGTAAACTTATTTATTACTTATGTTTGAAAGATTTGATCTTGTCAATTCTGATTTTATAAAGGGTTTGGAAGGAAAATAAGAGTTTTTTTACACAGCAAAGAGACTACTATAATGTTCCCACTCCTGGGACATAGGCCTCCTCCAACCAACGAAGGCGTGTCCTCTCAAGCTCCGCTAGTGAGACACAATTGATTTTCTATTGTATCGTATTACATCGCGGAGCTTGACGGGTTAATAACGTGCTTTTGGAGGCTCCGAGGTAGTATATTACGTACGGTCACCCATCCACATACTGACCTCAGCAAGCATTACTTAACCATGAAGATCGACCCGGGCGGCTGTTATTTGTTAAACGACATTAAGTATCTATAATATTGTTGCCAAAACGATTAACATAGAAACTAAATCAAAAGAACTAGAAATTACGTGGTTCTTGCCAAATATTTGCTCATACTTTTTCCATAAATAAGTAATTAAGTTAATAACTCGTATGTCAAGGGCATTAAAGTTATTTTCTATGCAGCTTGAAGCAGTCTGACCTTAAAATTTAATTCTGTTTACAATGGTTATTTTAATTAGCTTTTATACTTCTGTCAGCTTAGAGGGGCTCGTGGCTAAGTAATAAAAGTCGATCGATCAGGTTAAGCTACACTTGCCGCGGTTGACCCATGGAAGGTTGACCATCTTCATATACTAAGACCCCTCCGTGCTTCGGAACCCGGCTGTCATTCGTCGATCTTTGACAGTCATTACGTGTCGTCAGAAGTCCAAAAGTCTGACAACCAGTCTTATCAAGGGGTATCGTATTACACAGTAACTGGGCTGTGGAGGTCAGATAGGCAGTCACTTCATGTAAAATACTGGTATTCAGCTGCATCCGGTTAGGCTGGAAGCCGACCACAACATAGTTGGGAAAAGTCTCGCAGATGATGACTTCTGTCAGCTTAATTCTTTTGAGACATCTTTGGGTAAAAATAAGGGTACCCCATATTGTGATTTGTTACTCGAAAGATGTTTCAAAGTGACCTCTCAAGCTCCGCTAATGAGACACAATTGAGTTTCTATTGTATCGTATTACATAGGGTACGCAAGCGGATTCAGACTAAGCCCAGGTAAGCATGGGCGATTTTTTTTTCGCGCACTGGCCTTTCATCGCGCTGCTCAGCGTCTTTAATCGTTCGTTCGATCCGTCGTTTTTTGACCCGCTGTGATGCGCTTTGTTGGATTTTCAATGCTAGGCTCAACAACGAGAATTGAGAATCCAGTGCGCGATAAAATCCCGCTGATATTTTTACGTCCGTGCGCAAGTGGGCTTATAAGATGAGGTTTCCTCACGATGCACTCTTACAGACGTGCTCATTATATCTATGGACGTGCTACATACTTGTTCGGTCGGGTTGGTATAATTCGGCACAGTCGAGAGCTAGAATTAGGGTTTCCGACTTTTTGTACAGACGCCAGCACATCAAGCTACTACAATCTGTCAAATTTCTTTAATAGATTTTCAACTTTATTGCTAAAGCATAAGGTTTAAAGTTGATTGGGAAAACTTGACACTTTGGGGTAGCTTGATGTGCTGGCGTCTGTACAAGAAATAAAGTAAGTATATTAAGGTTGGCGAACTAAAATAAACAGTATTTTATTTTTTTTAAACATATTTTTTTGGAGCTTCTTGCACAATTTAACTATATTTTTGCTTATATTTTTGTTTAACCTTAGTTAATTTGGCTTTCTTCCTAGGTGTTGTAGGAGTAAACGATGAATCAGACGTATCTGAACGTGATTCATTTTTGTGCATAACACTGAAAGTATTGAAACCAACACAACAAAAACGGAAACAGACAAGGTTATGCTCTGTCACCCTGTTCTGCGCACCCCACTATAGTCCAGTCATTTTAGGCATTTTAAACCCCAATCTGCGGAAAAATTCCTAGTGAGCTGAATTTTTGTACACACCTTTATTACGACGTTGTAATGAAGATGTGAAAAATCGACATTAATATCGTGCCGGCTAAAAGAGTTATAAAGGTCAAAAGGTCACGAAAATCAGTTTTTTGCAAATATCTCGCGACCTATTGGTCGGAGGTCAATACAGGTCATTATAAAATTGTTTGTCGTGAAATTATCTACAAAAAATGCCTCTTGCAATTTTCTGTAAGATTAACCATTTTTGAAGTAGAGCGCTGAGAAAGCGACTAGAATGCACTTACATACAGTATTGTATAGGTACCTTATACCAAGGCGTAAACTCTATTGTTTTTTATTTATGTTTTTAAGTATCTTAAAAACTTCTATCTGATATTTGGACGTTTTATGAAAAGTATACTTATATTATAGAGGTTTGGAACTTAGTAAAATCTACTACATATATATATTATAGGTACAAACGACCTCCGCTGGCAGATGTTCTGTATTTTATTGTTCCGAGACCCGTCCCTTTATACCTGCTACTGTCTCACTTCTCTAATAACGCGTCTGTATTTTTTTTCTCTTTTTCTCTCAACTTCTTCACTCGCTTCTTCTCCATAAAATAAACACATTTTTTTTAAATCAAAAGCTCTATTTCTTTTCTTCCGCGGAGATTTTGATGTACTCGGTTCTTCTTGGCGTCGTTTTAAAGCCGGAGGTCGTTTGTGTAATATATACTGCCGTGCTAAACGCAAAAGCGGTATCTCGGGAAAAGCTAGTTTCGAGAAAATTGAAGTTTTGTTTTTTATTCTCTCAGTGATTTGAGGTAAAGCTGAGATAGGGAACACTTTTCTAAGGACTTTTTTATTAAGATACCGTTATTTGGCTGAGCTCATTGGATGCATATTTCTGTAAGCTATCCGATGCCACAAAAATCAATTTTACAAATTTTTTTGAGATACCGCTTTTGTGCTTAGCACGGCAGTATAGTAGATTTTACTAAGTTCCAAACCTCTATAATATAAGTATACTTTTCACAAAACGCCCAAATATCAGATAGAAGTTTTTAAGACACTTAAAAACATAAATAAAAAACAATAGAGTTTACGCCTTGGTATACGGTATACAATACTGTATGTAAGTGCATTCTAGTCGCTTTCTCAGCGCTCTACTTCAAAAACGGTTAATTTTACAGAAAATTGCAAGAGGCATTTTTTGTAGATAATTTCACGACAAACAATTTTTATAACGACTGTATTGACCTCCGACCAATAGGTTGCGAGGTATTTGCAAAAAACTGATTTTCGTGACCTTTTGACCTTTATAACTCTTTTAGCCGGCACGATATTAATGTCGATTTTTCACATCTTCATTACAACGCCGTAATAAAGGTGTATACAAAAATTCAGCTCACTAGGAATTTTTCCGCAGATAAAATCTAAAATGACTGGGCTACTACTCATGCACTCGCTTGACTGACATTGACGGTTTCGTTCTAAAATGAAGTTTGTGCGTTTAATTTTTAGGTTTTATGGCTCCGAATACCAGCGGTCGTAAAATCAGTATTTTGTATACTTTTTTAAATTTAAAAGTAAAAAGTATTAACGAGCCAAAAACAGTAGGTATAATATTTTTTTTAACCGACTTCAAAAAAAGAGGGTTCTCTCTAACAGTATAATTCGGAGCCCTAGCTAGAATTCACTTACATGTGCAGTGAGCAAGCGTAGGGATTACCTGATCATCTTTATTCGATCGCTCAAAACTAAGATAAGATAAGATATATTAGAGTTAAGAACAAATAAAATGTTACTTGCTTCTGAAAGTGTCTGACACTAAAATCAAATGTGCGCAAAACAAACTTATTTGATAATAATAGCGTTGTCTCTTTTTCACCAAAAACGTTTCAAACGCGGTTCAGCCACAAATTGCGATCTTTCATTCACTTTTAAGGAGGAAGCGCTGAGGTAGCCCGCGAAATTCAAATTTTCTTACGTTTTTTGCAATTTGCTGGTCAGCATTAAGCTGTACGTTGATTAATATATGAATCGCGGCCGTAAGAAATATGTGTTTACAGAATTATAATCATTAAAGTCATCAACACAACTCTCTAAGACCACGTAAGTCCAAAGAATGATGATTTCATGAAACAGTTATTCTTGGGACTTACGTGGTCTTAGAGAGTTGTGTTGATGACTTTAATGATTATAATTCTATGAACACATATTTCTTACGGCCGCGATTCATATATTAATCAACGTACAACTTAATACTGACCAGCAAATTCCTAAAAACCTAAAAAAAATTGAATTTCGCGGGCTACCCTGGCGCTTTCGCCTTAACGATTCAAATGCCGCTGAGCGTATTGGACGTCATGGTATGACTTTGATGCGATGCAGTTTAGGAACCTAAACTGAAATGTCTTGCTTTTGAATAGTTTTGAATTAGATCATGGTAGGCCATCTGCTTTTCTCATGTTCTTTACAACCAAAAACTTATCAACATTTAGCTTCATTTTGAATGCAAATCGATGCGGCTTCTGCTTGTTACGATTTTACGAGCGAACCACCAAATCGATTGTGATATTTGGCAGACTGACCTTTGTACCTTGACAACGGAGAAAGGGTAGTTATAAATCCTGGTAAAATGACGTAGGTATTATGTAGAAACACCGACAAAATATTCAGTTAACGTCTCCTAAAATCATGATTGTATTCACAGTCGTTACAGGTGAGTAGTAAGACGCCCTCAGAAATAAAGTCGAAATTCTGACAAGATAGAATTAAGTACACCATAAAAAAACAGGTATACTTAAACGTAGACTTTGTATATAGGGTGACTCTATAATGGGCGGTCTTATCGCTAACAACAGCTTTTAAAAACATCCTTTAATAAAGGAGTAAATTGCCTTTGAATAAAACACCAAAAATGTTGAAAAAAATGTGGTTTTTCTATTTCGTAACTTGTTAAGTACCTGCTAATATAATAAATAACACTAGCGGCCCGCCCTAGCTTTTCGAAGTTTTCTTTCATACAAACCTTGTCCCGGCAATACCGAACAGAAGAAAAGAAAAGAATTACCTATCCAATTTGGTGCAGTCATTCGGAAGTTATGCGCGTACAGACATTTTGGCGACTTTGTTTTATACTATGTAGGAATCGTCAATATAGACAAAGCGGGTTACGTAGGTATTTATCATTGAAGCTAACCGTAAAGGGCCGTCACCACGAGCGAGAGAATCGCGGCGACAGGTAGTCTCGCCGGGCCATCTCGCCGCGAAGATATCGTCGTGTGGAGACACGTTCAAAGAGAGAGATAGTGTATAGAAGAAATACGTGTCACGACGATAATGTCGTCGCGATTCTCTCGCTAAGCTATTTGGAGATCCAAATAAAAAAAAATATAAACCTAAAACTTTTCATACCTACGAAATTAAAATTTCTACCAAATTATAAAAGGATTAAGTATGTAAATTGGCCTAATAATTACTGAGAAATCGGTGCACATAATAATGAAAAAAAAAACTGATCGAATACAAAACATCCCCCATTTGCCGTCGGTTCAAAATATACAAACCCAACAAGGTCTTTTGTATGCCCGGCTGTATGAACAAAGTTTTGTTGAGTTAAATGCATTGAAATTAACTTGTAGAACTTTTAAAGGCTGTTTGTGTTTAATTTATTTCTTACTTCTGTAGAATATGGATATGGCAATAAATTGTTTCTTTTTCTTTAGACGTAGTCAAAAGGTTTTGAGATTTCTGTCCTCTACATCCAGTTTTGATAATCATTAGAAGCCTATCGCGACAAAGGCGAGTCAGTTGTATTCCCCGTCACTAATCTTTTTTTTGTACTGGACCATACCTGAGAACCTTCAGGTTAAGGAGATATCGAAGGTCAAAATTCCAACTTTTCCTGACATTCTTTTTTGTGAGAACCAGTTTTAAATGTTATAAATTAATGCAACTTTAAGAACCCTACGGGCCCTGTACTGTTGCATGCACCCATAAGCACAATGTTTTGCGTTACATTACACACTACCGCTAACAGCAAATTTTCAGTCTCAAAAATAAAAAGTCGTTTGCCAGCATTATTTATTTTTATGCAATGAGACTTTTTTTGATGTTACAGAATGCGAAGTTTACAGCTTCTATTGTGAAAACCGATCGCTTGACCGGCTGTGGGAACGCATAGCCGGTCAAGCGATCGGTTTTCCCTTCACTGAGACTCAGAAACCCCCCAACTTGAAAAATAACCACCAGGTTTTTTTTTAAACAGGTCCGGTTCTGTCTTGTCACTGTCTCGCCACTGCTCGGTACGTTGAATCAAGGCATTAAATCTGACAACAGTGTCTTACCTCGGATTTCGTAGATTAGATACATTGTCAATTTGACACACACTTTGTCCAACTTTTTCCGGCCGTTGACTCTTTAGGAAGGTCATACTACAAAAAAACTTTGCTAGATACGAAACCGCTGATCGTTTATTTGATTCGATCTTTTATACTTCGTGAGGAAACTAGTGTCATAATCTCGGCTAGATTCATCCCTATAGCAGACTCGCTTTTGCCCGCGTGCAGTAAAAATCTCACCGTGAAAACTTAGATAAGTGAGCGTAGAGTGAGCTGTCAATAGTGTCAATTCCGAACAAAAACAATCTCACTTCACCTAAGTTTTCACGGTGAGATTTTTACAGAATCGACCGGCAGGTCAGCAATTATCCCATTTCTTCTTAGCGTGTTCATGGCAAAAATATAGTTTTTTTTTCTTAAATTTGTTTGGCCCATAATTCAGCAACGCGGATAGCGTTCGCTGACGCAGCCATTAGGTCCTCACGTGTGCAGGTGACAGCATGCGGTGCAAGATGGGAGGTGAGCCATTGTCTGTGGAGAGACACCGCATACACCCTGGAGGTCTAAGCCTTCCATGCAGGCCGTAGCAAGGACAACTTCCACAAGTGGGGGTTCCACTTGTGGAAGTTGTCCTTGCTACGGCCTACTTGGGTACGAAGTCTTTTATCCCGCGGGAACGTACTAGCGCGATAAAAAGTATCCTATGTCCTAACCCAGCTGGGTAACGGCGTAACAAACCATCAGTAGCAATGGCATTAATTTTGACTGTTCAATAGCATTCATTGCGTTGCTTACGTTGTGGAGTAGACTTATTTTCCGAACGTATGAGGCAAAGGATAAAGTAGCATGTAGATTCAGATTGTTGCTGTCTGTAGCAACAATCTGAATCTATTTGAAGGATATATACTGCTTTCAAAACGGTGAAGGAAACCGGCATATCCTAGAACCATAAATTTGAAGACATATGACATCTACCAACCCACACTGGGCTCGCGTGGTGGATTACGGCCGACTTCCTCTCACCAGGAGGAGGCCTGTGTCCCAGCAGTGGGAACATTCTAGGCTGATTAGGCCCATGGTAGATTGATGGTGTGTTATGCAAGTGGGATGCTGGTTATTCGTCAACATGCTTCTTTTCGGCAGAAATAGATAATCCACCATCATTTGTTTTACTTTCCCAAAGTGCCCCTTTCAAGGATTCTTGCGACTCTTTCGCTTAAACATATTTCAGATTAAAAACATGATAAATAGAGGTCATAAAATAGCCCATAGCAAAACTAGATTAGTTGTAATCAAGTGTCCATTACATCATGAACATCAAACACCTCCTACGTCACTCCCACGCGGCTGTGTGGCGGATTTTATCTGGTCCCTGTCGCATTGCCGAGACAAGTGGCGAGATATGTCGCAAATATTGTCAATGCAAATTAACGAGGTGTTGATTTGTTCGGTAGAATCCATACTTCCATAATCTATATACTATAGGCCGACCGCTTAAGTGAAACGTTGCCTGAGGTAGCAGCGCGGTGCGAGAGGGGTGTGGTGACGTGATGCATCATGCGAGAGCTCTGTGATCCCTCCCGCACCGCGCAGCTACCTTAGGCAACTTCTCAGTTAAGCGGCCGGCCTATAACAATAAAGCTAGAGGTCCACACTCGAGGTTTACCAGGGAGCTATGGAACGGAGTATTTGGGGTAATAAAATGTGTGGGCCGGGTTAAAAATACAACAATCCATCACTACAATAATTGATGTCACTCCAGACGGTGATGGCGAAATGAGCTGTACTCCTTTTATACCTAATGATTGGTCCTTGGCAGCTCTGGACAGAGAGAGGTGGAATGAGACCGCTGGTGCCTCGGAAAGCACTTTAAGCCGTTGGTCCCGGCTGTCATTCGTAGATGTTTGACAGTCGTTACGGGTAGTCAGAAGCCCACAAGTCTGACAACCAGTCTTACCAAGTGGTATCCTGTAACCGTGGAGGTCTGATAGGCTGTCGCTGCATGTAATATGCATCCGGCATCCGGTTAGACTGGAAGCAGACCCCAACATAGTTGGGGAAAAGGCTAGGCAGATGGATTGTTAGCTCTATATAAACAGAAAAAAGCATTGCCCCCTTACCTAATGCCGTCAAGGTAACTAAAAATGTCCTTGATTTTACTAGTATTTTGCCACCCAGACAAAATTCCCATCCGTCTAAATTGCTCCTTATATACCGAAGAGGCATAAACCCCGAAGGTATTACATGCCCATGATTAATAGCCTCCCGACGGGCATCCTAACGACATTACCTATAAACTAGTTCATAACGAAAACTAGATTAGACCATAAGGCTATAACTGCCACGGTTCAGTAATCGCGTAATGAGTGACTAATGGGTGTTCTTGGTAGCCAGTGTGTTGTTGTACTTTTAATAGTAAAATAAATAAGGAGGTTCGTTTTTCTTTTAATATTCTAAAGCGTAGTAGGTAGTTTTCGAGAAGTACAGGCAAGAAACTCCATGGACATTTTTAAATCATAAAATTGTTACAAAATATTGGTTGCATCATTCACATTAAAATTTTAAATGTGAGGACGATTTAGAACACATTCAAAGCGTCTGTAATAATAATTAAAAAAATATATAAACATCCGAATTAAAGAACCTCTTCCTTTATTGAAGTCGGTTAAAAAGATAAAAACAATTTAGAAATTAAAATAAGCCTTGGCAGCTAAGTGAGCTAAGAGATGACCAGTACCTACTTACGGCGTCCTATCGAAAAAAAAACCTACGAACTTGCGTACAAACTTTGATCCTCTATTAACCCCTTCAGGGGTCGAATTTTCAAAAATCTTTCCTTATGCTCACCTTCGTTTTAAGGCTCCTGCAAACAGGCGCGACGCGCGACGCGAATCGCGCGCGACACAAAGGCACCGCTCGTTGCGCGACTTGCGGTGCCTTTGTGTCGCGTGTCGTGTCGCGCCTGTTTGAAGGAGCCTTAACGCGTGTCGCGCCTGTTTGAAGGAGCCTTTATTTGGAACTCTTGCGCAAAATTTCATGCCTCTGGACCATCATGGTTTAGGCTGTGCGTTGTCTGTCAGTGAATGAATGAATTTAAGATTCTTATGAAGTAGACTAGCTTCTGCCGTACTTCGTCCGCGTGAAATTTCGGCCCTCGACCCACCGCGTCGCATCGCATCACCCGCGCTATTACTTCTTTAATTCGTTTTCGCATAAAGTTCTTTCAGACTTTTTTTTCTATTCGTTCGGCTGCTGAGGGTCGTAGCGTGATGTTAAGTAGCCTATAACCTTTCGCTAAAATTGGGCTATTAAATGAAAAAAAAAACTAATCCGAATAACAGTTTCAGAGATTAGCGCGTTCAAACGAAACAAACTCTTCAACTTTATTAGAGAAAGAAAAAGTATTTATTGTAAAAAAAAAAACTGGCCAATGCGAGTCGGACTCGCACACGAAGGGTCCCGTACAACAAGGCAAAAATGCCGAAAAAAACACGTTTGTTGTATGGGAGCCGCCCATAAATATTTACCTATTTTATTCTGTTTTTAGTATTTGTTGTTATAGTGCCAACAGAAATACATCATCTGTAAAAGTTTCAACTGTCTAGCTATCACTGTTCATGAGATACAGCCTGGTGACAGACAGACGGACAGTGGAGTCTTAGTAATAGGGTCCCGTTTTTACCCTTTGGGTACGGAACCCTAAAAAGAAGTTCAAGCCAACCAGATAGCACTTTGTAACGTGTTCAGTGACCTTTTTTTTTTTCTGGATGGGAAATCATCAAATTACTCCTCCCGCTCTGGGTGGAGCGGAAGGGAGTGTCAGACTCTTACTGACTAAAACCCACCCGTGTTCCTTCCTTCGCCCTTTATGTTCCGGGCCAGCGGTAACCCTTTAGGACAATCCCGCTGATCCGGCAGGCTTCGGCCCTGACGGGCCCCTTCCCTTGATGCTGACATCTCTTTGAGGCGCGCGTGGAACACGTACGCGCCGTCCGGCACGGGCCTGGTCCTGATCGGACGGTGAGTTACCCATTGCTCTCCGCCCGCAGACTCGCGGTGTTCAGTGACCTTAGTCTGAGTTTTTCGACTCACGTTCTATTGAGAGCGCGTTAGAATTTTGTATGGGAAATTATGTTTCTCCTAGTGACCACCAGGTGGCGCTATAACTTTTTTCCATATAAAATTCTAACGCGCTTGCAATCGAACGTGAGTGAAAAAAAAACTCACACAAAGGCCACAATTGTATTGATCTGTGAGATGCTGTTTCTTAGGTTGTCCTTGCCGCGGCCTAGACCGCCACAAGGACGTTCTCGCAATTCCAGCCCAGTCTCGATTTCAGCCTAATTTGTTCACGATATTCGTTCTCGGTGTCAATTTTCGTTTGTCGCAGAATTTTTGGGTAGTATGAACTTTTTAAGGGATAGTAATTTGCAGTAAGTACTTGGCAGATAATTTCATTAACTTGTGTATTGCATTTTCTAGTTTTTTTTTAGTCAGTAGTGGCTAATTGGACATTGTGAAACAGACCTTAATTATTAATCTGCGAACAAAACGTTTGCAGGGAAAATAACTGTTGTTTTGTATAATTTTGTACTGCTTTTGGACAAAATTTTTCAAAATACTTTCCGTATAATTTCGCCATACCCAAGACAGTCAGCTCCGCTTGGCAATAGGCTGGCTCCCTATTACCTACATGGGAAAAATTACTGGCGAAATATAGGTGTAATGTGACTCATGCCTTCTCTCTGCGAGACGGAGCGGGCCATAATCCACCACGCGTGCACAGTGCGGGTTGGTAGATGTCACATGTCTTTGAATTTTGGTTCCAGGTCCTGCCTGGTTCCTCTGGATGTTTTCCTTCACCGTTTTGAGAGCAGTGGTGTTGAAATAAGTTACCACCTTGCTGACTGGCTAATGTTTTTACAATGGCATGAGTTCTTCTGAATAGTTCGTCGTGCGGTTGTGAGAGAAGTCTTACTCAGCGCTTGTCCTTCAGATTTATTATGCTCACAGCTAAAGTGTGGAACACTGCCAGCACCTGTGTTCCCTGCCACCGCCTGTGTTCCCTGCCACTGCCTGTGTTCCCTGCCACTGCCTGTGTTCCCTGCCACCGCCTGTGTTCCCTGCCACTGCCTGTGTTCCCTACCACCTCTAACCCGTCAGCCTCAAAGTAAGAGGAACAGGCATCTTCTGGGCACGCTTGTTCCATCGAAGACCCCATCCATCGCTTTTCATCAAGCGAGATCGTGGCCAAGGTCCATTCTTCTACTTAATACAAATCAATTCATTATTTCATTCACTAACAGGCAACGAACACTGAACCGATGGGTCTGGAAGCTTCAAAACTAAGAAAGGATTTTTGAAAATTCATCCCCTAAAGAGGTTAAAAATTTCGTGTGGATCTTCGTAATTTTTGCCGATGGGGTAGTAAAAAAACAGCAAATGGAGCTTAAATGATAATCCTACTTCACTTACTGGCTTAGTAATATACCCGTATTACCCGTACCCGCCTTTGTTAGTTGTCCTAAGTCTTTATCAGACTGAGCCTTTTAAAAGGTCAGATGAATATCTTTCGTGTGTCTGTTAATTGGCCATATTTTTTATTAAGTTTCCGCTTTCTTTTGTTGCTAGGTCTTTACTTATATGTCATCCATATTTAACTTTTTAAAGCGTCTTAGGGGTGCTACACACAATTTTAGGCAGTTTTTATTTATCAACAAAACCGACCCGAAACTATTACAAACACATCGGCAAACACCGTTCGGCATCACTCTTGCTTTAATCAATGTGAAAATATGTTCACTATCTTTATATTTCTATTTCCAAGGTACTATTAACATAATTTAAAAAGCTAACAGTCTTAAAATATAAATTACTAGCTTCCGCCCGCGGCTTCGCCCGCGAGGTATGTCGATAAAAACTATCCTATGTCCTTCCCCGGGATGCAATCTATCTCTCTGCCAAATTTTATCGAAATCCGTTCCGTGATTTAGGCGTGACAAGGCAACATACAGAGTTTCTTTCGAATTTATAATATCAGTATCGATAATTACATTGTACAGTACAAGTATAGAAAAAAAAGACTGAAAATAATCACAGGGCAGCACAAAAATCGTTCGCTATCGCAGTCAACAGGAAAATTGTCCGAAAGGCTAGCAGCGTTGCCTCGTATGGCAATGCTGATTCTTTGGCCAAAAAATATACCAGCCGTCTGGTTACGTGAAGAGTTGGCCAACCACTTGACGATGTCTTGAAAAACTCAGTGGGCACTCAGACCCCATGGTGTTTCAAATCCAAACGGCTCGAAAAAATAAGTCCCAATAAGATTGGAGTATATTATTTATTTATTTATTTATTTATTATTTGAGAAACACTATCTTTATAATTATTCTTGTCTCTTCAAAGGTACCATTAAGTATCCAATTTAAATTCAACGATTTGTCTTCAAGTTTTTAACTTACCATGTTATTCATAGCTATGCTTGAAGAAACTCATGTTTTAATACGAATTTGAGAAGGCACAAAGCTACATCAATTTGTATAATCGATGCGTTTCATTCACGAGATCGTACTTCCTATGTAAATTTAACATCGGAAGGGGAATATTAAGTGGTACAAATACAAATCCCTTGTTAATTTAAAGACGGATAACCCAGTTACTAAGAAATTTAGTAAAATAGTTCATATAGTAAATAGAGTTAAACTCAAAACTAATTTATTCAAATTGGTCTACGAACCAGTACTTTTTTAACGTCGAGCTTAGACAGTTCTCTAAAACGCCCGCACCCTTCACCAATTTCTAGTGCTTTAGCTGGCAAGAAGTGGCGCGACAAACTGTCCAGTAGCTCTTTGTGAAGGAACTCGTCCAGGGAACGACTATCAACATACGAGTATCTACCTATTTCTCACTCGAAGCAGCGGTGCTGTGTTCCAGTTTGGAGGATATGGGTGCAGTTGTCATTACAGGCACATGTGGGTGGTGGGGCGTTTATTAATTTTAGTCTCTAGGATAGAATGGCATTAGGCAGTGTTTTTCTTATTTTGATTTAAAACCCATAGAGTGTCTTGCCCGTTCTTCTAAATAGGAACCTACTACGCTTTGGAATGGGCCGTTAGCTTGCCTCTTTCTGACCGACTCCTTGACAATTCAAAAGTGCCTGTAATTAGTTTTGTTGAAATAAATAGTTTGAGTTTAGTCAGAAGTTCCAAAGCCTGACAACCAGTCTGTCATGAGGTACTACAGTTGTACCCAGTTACTGGGTTGTGGAGGTCAGATAGCCAGTCGCTCCATGTTAAACACTGGTGTATTTACCTGCATCCATTTAGATTTACTATGATGTTTCGCTCGAGCTGCAATACTTATTTTTGAACGGTATACATTTATTTAAGAACATCGTGAATATAGGTCAGACGATTATCGGGTACCATCTTTTGGAACGAAATATATAATTATCTGACATTTGACGTACTTTTTGTTCTTAGACTTTTTAATAGACTTTATATTAAGAACTGTCTCATTGGTTTAGTGTTCGGAAGCGCGAATGTTGCGCGGAGCTCCAGGATTCGATCCCGGAGATCGGTCGGGTAAATTGTTATTGGTTTTTCAGTCAGGAATTTCTCAGTAACAGCTCGTGGTGCCTGGTTAGCAATAGGCTCGCCCCCTATTATATAGAACATGAACATCACTTGTGAATTGAAGATGTAACGTACACCTCTACCTTCTTATACACCTTACCCCTTTAGGGAATACAGGTGAGATGATATTTCTAGCTTAGAAGATCACTTCGCTGTCCGTCTTGCCTGTCCGTCGGTCAAGACCCTTTTTCTCAGGAACCCGTGGAGTTATCAAGTTGAAATGAATATTAAATACTCAGGGATACAATCCCTTGAAGCAGTGAAAAAAAATCAAACTTCTAAGTCTAAGCACTCAAAAGATACGGGCGTTTATGTTCCGGAATCAAAACCTATAGGGTACTTCCCGTTGACCTAGAATCATTAATTTTTGACAAGAAGCAATGTCATGTAGCACAAGTAAAGGAAAAAAATCCGAAAACCACAAATTTGTAGTTACATTACAAAAAAATAATTGCACGAAACCCTCGATGCGTGAGTCCGACGCGAACACTTGACCGGTACCTATGCTTAGATGATTTGGCCATGTTGAGGGGATGAAAGAGGCGACTAAAAATATATATATTTACAAGGTAGATGTGAGTTGAAACGCCCGGACGCCATTGAAGGACATATAGTGGTGATAGATTGGTGATGTTCTTTAGAAAGTTCAGGCGTGCGTGTATGAATGTAAACGAGAAAAAGGAGTATATGAGGATCGTATCAGGTGGCGTTCTGTAGTTTCAGCCTTTAATAATAGAACAGTATGTTATTTGTTTAAAGTGCATGCATATCATTCGCATTTTTACTTTATCGCGCTAGCGGAGCATGTGGGCGAATCTAATGCATAGTAATTTTAGTTACATGTGCTATTAAAAGAAAGTACATAAAATCTGTTTCAGAGAAATTGCGAATTTTAGAGAGTACATCTTTGAGAGGAGTGTGACAGAAAGGATATTACAGGGTGTCCCGGGAAGTATGGATCTAGCCGACCAGGGGTGTGGGCAAGGTGATTTCAAAACTTTTTAACCCTAAGAAAGTTGTTCACTTGTTTTACATAACGGTGCTGTTTTGTAAAACAGCAGATTCTACAATCCATCTGCGACATATGCAACACTAATGGAGGGACAGGCGTGTAAATAGCCGTGTATCTCTGCGGTTTGAAGGACTTGTTACAATCTAACACCTGGATTGCGTGCAGATTCAAAATGCCTATATTTGTCTGTATAATTTTTCAAGTTGGGAGTGGTGGCAGCAGACTGCGTATGGTGGTCAAATCTAGCGCGTAAAGAAAAGCGGTACCTGGTTCTTCCTTGCTCAGCCCCGAAGGTCTTCACAGGTGGTACCACCTGCCTCTGCTTGATCTTGCGCGCCGATCACCTATGTTTTCTTGAGCACAAATTACACAGACGCGATAATATGGGATTATTATTAATTCCAGGTAGATCCCCAATGATTACGGGATGATACTCAGGATTTTATGGTCTTGCGGGAGATGATGTCTTAAGATTTTAAGACACGCGGTGAGATGTGTGCGTTCTGCGCGAGAGCACTATGCCATCTAGTTCAACATGGCCACTGGTTCCTCCAAAAAAATGGCGGTCCCACACGCTATATCGATACACGCTTAGAGTGCATCCACACGTCCTGATACTGCACACCAACCAACTTGAAACCGAGGGGCGGTACTCGCCACACCATGCTCCCCACCTTGAAAGGTCCAGGGCTTTCAAAGCAGCTAATCTACGCGGCGCGGGTGCGGTTTAAGAATCGGGGGTGACCTGTAAGTCTTAAGTTGTTGGAGAGCATTAAGGGAAATCTAAGCAGCAGTCCGAAACACCATCACAATGATATAACGCTCGGGCTCATTATCTGACTCCAGAGAATGAAATTGCGGTTTGATTAGACTAAGATGAGTCGAATTATTCTAAATTATAATTATATAATGGCGTGCCATTGAAACGTATACCTACTATAAACTCTAAACTAAACTACTTATTATAATAATTACTTTATTGGGTTGGCAAAGGATACAACTTAGTGACAGGACGTTTATATGTACCTGACGCGGTTTTTATTGAAGCGACTCTTATTACACCATCCGATCCCGGGAAGACTTCCTCTATGATACCTAATGGCCAGGTCAATGGAGGTACGTTATCTTGACCCAAGAGAACGACAGTACCGATCTCTATAGGGCGATCGGGAGTGCACCACTTCTGGCGAACTTGCAACGTGTGCAAGTACTCAACTCGCCATTTGTTCCAGTAGGATAACACAAGCTGATCCAAAAGCCTTTTGCGGTTTGTTAGGTTTATATTTTCTTCTGTCAATTCCGAAGAAGGCAAATACGTGAGCGGACTGGACATTAAAAAATGCGCGGGCGTGAGTACCTCCGGATGCGGGTCTGATGAAAGAACACTAAGTGGTCGAGAGTTCAGAAGGCCTTCAATTTGCACCAATACGGTCGAGAGCTCCTCGTAAGTGAGAAGCTGTTTACCTATGACTCTAAACAAGTGAGTTTTAACACTCTTAATGTTCGATTCCCAAATACCTCCGAAGTGCGGAGCTCGCGGCGGCAGTGGCGTGCGTTTCATAAAGGCAGAAAGACACTGCCTACCCTAGTTCTGATAATAGATCTAATATTATTTTATTAATAAACAAAACCACATAAAAAATTTAAATCATAAATCAGCTCTATCTATCGAGTGCCGGTGGTATCATTAAGATCGATACAGTTTAAAGGCTAGTTCACGTTCGCACATCGATTCGCGCGGCACTAGCGCCACCTCGCCTTTGCCACGGCAAAGACACAAATTATTCTTGTCTGAATGTTTTGTATGTGTGCTTTCGTGGTATGTCGTGGTCATGTAGATTTAATATGTGTGCGTTCCTATAGCTACGTGGGCTTTGGTGACACACAATGACAAAAATCACGCACACAACTGCATGAATAGACAGTGTCTATTTCTAGTAATTCTTTATAGCTAACACGAAAAATTACGACTCCTAGCGAACATTTCCGAAAGAAAGTTTGATATGCAATGCAAATATTTTAGGAAGTAACATTGTTTCATTGAATTTTATATATTTAGATGGTCATAATTTTTTGTCGTAAGTATTACATTTCTCTTTTACTAGATAATTTCAATAGTCAATAGTCGCCATAATTTGTTTGATGTGTGATCTGTTTGTGTGAATACGTTTTCAGATATTTAGGATTTTAACGTTGTTAATAGTGCAAAATGGATAATATTGTCAGTGAAAGTTGTTCAGATGGTGTGTGTATTGAGAAAATAAAATATGATGCGTTTTCAAAACTATCTTTCGGTGAAAAAAAACAAGTTATCGAGATAGGTCGTCGTACACCGGATTTGCAATTAATACAAACTAAAGGTAAAGTCAATCGTAAATTCAATAAAAAACAATATGATTCATATCATTGGCTGACAGGTTGCATACATAGTAATCGGTTATTTTGTTTCGTTTGTCTACTATTTTGAAATAATAAAACCGTTTGGAACGACGTCGGTTACGTTTTTTCAGAAGTTTTACGATTAGCGAAGTTTATTGTTACTATCCCAGCAAGCAGCGCATCGACAGAACGTTCATTTTCATCGTTAAAACGTATTCACACGTATTTAAGAAACACACAAGATCAACAACGACTCACACATCTTTCCATGATTTCGACTGAAAAACAATATTATTGGTCGAATTAAAACGCAAACCAACTTTTTATGACGATGTTTTAAAATCATATTTAAAAAAGGATAGGCGCGTAGATTTAATTTATAAATAAGTTGGTTTACTTACTTAATTTTTTTAACTGTTAGGTACCAAACCAGTAGTTTATTTACTTATTAAATATATTTATATAATGCAAATCACATGAAGAGCCTTTTTCAAGGCCACATCGAATATCTTTCAAGTGACGTGTTTTGTAATTTTCACTTGGATTAGATATTTGAGGTGGCCGAAATCTTCTATTTGCATCATTGGAAAATCGTCGTTACAACCTTTTCAACCCCTGGTGAGTTTTATCTTTACTAACTAGTGCAATTGCGAAAGACCTTTTTTGCGAAAAAGAAACTGCCTACCCAGGCATAAAACCCTGTGCACGCCACTGCGCGGCGGTATTCTTTTCCACTCGATGCGTGATTTAAGAAGCTCATTTTTAATATCCGTTTGGACAGTCGATTTTAATAAGAAAGAATAAATATCATCGAGTTGCGCCTTAGCGCCGACGAAATTGGTACCATTGTCCGAGTACATGACAGACACTGGACCGCGGCGGGAAATGAATCTCTTAAATGCGGATAGGAAAGCCTCAGATGTGAGGTCCGACACAAGCTCGATATGCATGGCTTTAGTCACCATGCACACGAACAAACATAAATAAAGTTTCTGCGAACGTTGACCTCTTCGTCGAATAGGTACGTAAGCAAGCGGCCCGGCGAAATCTACACCGGTGTGTACAAAGGCCTTAGCATCACGGACGCGGTATCCAGGAAGTTCAGCCATTTTGGGTACTGGATGCTTAGGATTTAGACGGAAACAAGTATTACATTTCCGACAGCGGGAACGTATGACTGTTCGGCCATCCAATATCCAAAACCGCTGCCTTATGATGGACATCAATAACCCGGGGCCCGTATGGCAGTATGTATTATGATAGTGATCAATAATTAGATCGACTACGCGGTCGCGTTTAGGTAAAAGCGCAGGATGCTTGGCTTCATATGGTAAGTCAGATTTAGACAATCTGCCCCCAATACGTAAGATTCCGAAGCTATCAATGAAGACAGACAAAGAGCGCAACTTCTTAGAAGGAAGGTCGCCTGCTTTAATTAAATTTAAATCATTAGAAAAATTTACACTTTGAACTAACCGAATAATGAAGTTTTCGGCGGTTTTAATGTTTTCGACAGAGCTATGACTATGTAGTCTGCTCGTAAATTTAAGAATGTACATAAATACACGTAACAATTTATTCCATGAGCAAACACGGTCAGCTATAGTATCTAAAATACGCGGTTCATTATTAGATGTTTCTACAAGAAAAATCTTTGATTTAAACTCTGGCAATGTTTCACATTGAGTAGGAGAGAATTTTAAAGGCCACTCGCTCATGGGCTGATGGAGCCATGTAGGGCCATTCCACCACAACGAGTGTTCTATTAAATCCGATGGCAGCATGCCGCGAGACAGACAATCGCTAGGATTTTCTTTCCCTGACACGTGATTGAAACAAGCGGCAGGTATGTTTTCCTGTATTTGAGCAATGCGATTGCTGACAAAGATAGACCATCTATGGGGAGATGAGTGGATCCACGAGAGAGCTATGGTGGAGTCCGAGAAGGCGTAGACACCTGCAATAGGTACACGAGCGGAAAGTTTGTCTTTGACCACGCGAACAAGTTTAGAAAGAAGTAAAGCGGCGACAAGTTCTAATCGAGCTAGCGTTGTTATTTTAGCGGGGGAAACTTTGGACTTTGCACATAAAAGCCGGACTGTGATATTGCCTGTAGGGTTGGTAATGTGTAAATAAATACAGCAGCCATACCCACTAAAGCTGGCGTCGCAAAAGGCTACGATATTCACTACAGCTTCTCTAAAGACGCCAATGTGGCGAGGAACCTTTAGAGAAGAGAGCGAATGAAAATCGCGCGTAAAAGCCGAAAACCGATTAGTAATGGAGTCCGGAGGAACTTCATCCCAATCTATTTTAGCTAACCAAAGTTCCTTAATTAATATTTTCGCGTACAGCACAACGGGTGCTACGAGACCAAGTACGTCGAACAAGCGGGCAACTAGCGATAGAATCGCGCGCTTCGTGCATTTATTATCCACGGCGACTGTTGTCAAAGAAAAATAATCATCAGCGGGTTCCCAGGTTAATCCAAGAATTTTGAAATTATGGACATCATTATCCATGCCAGAAAAATTTACTGGTAAGCGGTGAGACTCTGGGAGAATCTCCAATAAAGCGGGTGAATTAGTGGCCCATTTGACTAAGTCAAAAGAACCTACCTTCATTAGGTCAATTAAATCGCGGGATAGACGCATAGCAATCTGTTCATCAGAAACAGAATTGACGTAGTCATCCATGTAAAACTGAGTTTCCACCAATTTAGAAGCCTCAGGAAAGCGGTCGCTATGCTCACACGCCAAGTTACGCAGTGTGCGCATCGCTAAATAAGGACTAGGCTTTAGTCCAAAGGGAACGCGGTTAAAATGAAAGGTGCGAATAGGCTCATTTTTGTTGAAACGATACAAGATTCGTAAATATTTGCGGTGGTGCTCATTTACACCGATACGTAAAAACATCTGTTTTATATCAGCTGTCATCGCGACAGGGAGCGTACGAAAATCAATTAATAACAAAAACAAGTCGGCTTGTAAATTAGGTCCGACATGCAGAATGTCATTGAGCGACAACCCTGAGTGCGTTTTGGCACTAGCGTCCAAAACCACTCGAATGCTGTCTTTGTCCGGTCTAATGACGGCGTGATGCGGTATATAGTAACCCTCTTCTGTCAATTCAGAGTCGGGCACCTCCGATAAATACCCCTGAGTTATATAATCCGCGATAGTTTTATTATAATTCTCGCGTAAGGTTGGCACTAACGTGAATTTACGCTCGAGCGCAAGTAGCCGCCGGTGAGCGACACCGCGTGAGCTGCCTAACTCGGAAGGGGCGCGCGCGAAAGGCAAGTCGACAAAGTATCTGCCATCTTTAAATAAGACTGAAGAATTAAAATTATTTTCACACTCTAATTCGTCCGGACTAATAAAACGTTGAGCGGGAATTTCCTCTAGCTCAAAAAACTTCTGCAAATTTGACTCGAGTTCAATGTCGGCAAGCGCGGTAAACGAAGATGTAATGTGTGTTATATCACTATTGTAACAATCAATATCACCCATCAGTACATAACCGAAACTAGTCAATATTGCTGGCGGTGCGCGGGTGCCTGAGTCAACCCTATCTCCTAGGTAAATAAAAGGAAACAGCTGTGCTCCAAGCACAATGTCGATTCCGCCTGGTACATTCCAGGTCGGATCGGCTAGCGGTAAGTTATTTAAATATGACATGTTATTATTGTCATTTAATCTAACAAATCTAGCGGGAAGTTTATCTGTAATGCAATCAACGACTAACGCTTGTATGTAATATTTAGTGTGAGAATTAATCCGAGATTCTATGGTGAGATGAACAAAGCCGTGTATAGGTTTTGATGTCATACCAACACCCTGTAAAGACGAATTGCGTAATTTAATAATGGGTAAGTTCAAACGTTTACAACAGTCCGCAGTAATTAAATTATTTTGCGATCCGTTATCCAACAAGCATCTGATAACCACCTTATCTCTGCTGACCCTATAATATGCATATAATTGAGCGGTCGCTAACAAAATAGTTGACTCATTCGGTAAACAAGTCTTTGCCGCAGTTGTGAGTGATACGGAACTATTGGTAGCGGGTGCCTGCTGCTCAAGCGATGACTCACCTTTTACTTCGGAGAAATGCAACAGAGAATGGTGTGTCTTTTTACAAACTTTACAAACGCTTCGTGATTTGCATTTAGCTAAAGAATGAGATAAACTTAAACAATTTATACAACCACGTTTATTTTTAATAAATTCGAAACGAGCTTGCGGTGTACTAATATCTTTAAATCGCGGACAATCAAACAGCCGATGTTCGACGCCGTCACTATCACACAGTGCACATTTACCATTTGATACCGGTTCGCTGCGCGAAACAAATGACTTCGAACGACTATGAGCTAAACTAGACTTGGCGCGCGGTTCCGTCTGTGAATTATTAGCGTGTGAGCGCTGGAGTACCTTAACATAGTCTTGCATAAATGCTACAAACTCCGTATATGAAGGTAATTTTTCCCCACTCACACGGCTTTCAAACTGTTGAACAGTTTGCGCGTCAACCTTTCTTAAGCCACAGTGTAATAACACAAAATCCAGCAAGTCTGGAATGTCTAACTGCTTCAAGGCAGCGACCGACGCCGAATATCGTTCCACAAATGTATTAAGACTAGCAACATTGCCGGCGCATCCTTTAATGTCCAATATATTATTGAGATAATGAATGCCTAGACTACGCTTATCTTGATACCTTTTAACGAGACTGTTCCACATAACGCTATATGTATCACCTGTGGGAACAATGCCTGCGGTTAGTTTTAAGGCATCATTAGTCAATTTACTGACCAAGTACTGCACACGTTGCGAGTCATTGAGATCAGTATTTAAATGAACATTGCTACGGAACATTTCATAAAATATGGGCCAATTTTCTGTTTTACCGTCAAATGATGGTAATTCTATTGGAGGTAATTTTATGCGACTACCTCCCTTCGGCTCTGATGTTTCGCTGCTCGCAAGTATAAGATTACGTTTATATTTAATATGAGAATATAAATCTTCAATAGAATTTAGACTCGAATAATCTGGAGCGGTTTCGTCAATCTCAAACTGCAATTCATTGATCTGTTCAATTATTTCTTCAAATTTGCTGTATTGTTCACTAATTGTTTCTGACTGCGCTAGGAAAGACTCATTTGAACGCGAATCAAAGTTCGAGATGCTTCTAGAAGCATTATACAAGCGATTAACTCGCTCGAAAATCATTTGCTTTTTAGCGGTAAGCTGAGCTAATTTAGCTTCTTGTTTGCGGGTAGCCATTTTGAGGCACTAATGAAGTTATGTAGGTACCTAACGTAATGACTTGTACTTATTTGTACTTAATTTTACTGGTGCCTATCCGGCTCGAAGGACCATCTAATGGAGGGACAGGCGTGTAAATAGCCGTGTATCTCTGCGGTTTGAAGGACTTGTTACAATCTAACACCTGGATTGCGTGCAGATTCAAAATGCCTATATTTGTCTGTATAATTTTTCAAGTTGGGAGTGGTGGCAGCAGACTGCGTATGGTGGTCAAATCTAGCGCGTAAAGAAAAGCGGTACCTGGTTCTTCCTTGCTCAGCCCCGAAGGTCTTCACAGGTGGTACCACCTGCCTCTGCTTGATCTTGCGCGCCGATCACCTATGTTTTCTTGAGCACAAATTACACAGACGCGATAATATGGGATTATTATTAATTCCAGGTAGATCCCCAATGATTACGGGATGATACTCAGGATTTTATGGTCTTGCGGGAGATGATGTCTTAAGATTTTAAGACACGCGGTGAGATGTGTGCGTTCTGCGCGAGAGCACTATGCCATCTAGTTCAACATGGCCACTGGTTCCTCCAAAAAAATGGCGGTCCCACACGCTATATCGATACACGCTTAGAGTGCATCCACACGTCCTGATACTGCACACCAACCAACTTGAAACCGAGGGGCGGTACTCGCCACACCAACTATCGTGGAAGATGCTGCGCGTATTGATGAACCCACGATATGTTTGGGACTTATAAGCAATCAGTCATGATATTTTTTTCTCCCAAGTCAGAATCCAATTGTTTTCAAAGAATGTAGGTAACCGAATGCAGCTGAATACTAGCCAAAATCATTCTATTTTGGGCTTAGACTGGGATCCGATCCTAATATAATTGGGAAAAGGCTAGGCAGATGATGATAAAAGATGAGATTTTGCATCAAGTCTCGGAGATGTTGCTATGTCAAAATAATAACAATAACAACCAAATGTGGGGTTATCGGTATCAACTGTGGCACATAATTTACTTGCTAACTGATATTAACTGTTTGTTTATCATTAATTACCTCAGTTTTGGGTTAACTTTGTTTGTAATCGGTATATTAATGCATTGTTTTGTTTCTGAGTGCACTAGGTTGCCCTGAGTTCTTGTGGTGAGATTTTCTTTTTGAGATTTAATTTGAATTTATCCTTATTCAGGAACAGACGCCAGCACCAGCACATCAAGTTACCCGAAACTGTCAAATTTTCCCAATCAACTTTGAACCATAGGCTTTAGGGATAAAGTTGAAAATCTATTAAAGAAATTTAACAGAATGTAGTAGCTTGATGTGCTGGCGTCTGAACAAGTCACAAGTCTGTACCTACTTGATCATCTTTCTCTTACCCTTGTCCCAATTTATTTACAACCATGCAGTAAGTCTTCTTTTATACACATCTATCAACCATCAACTCAATATTCACCTCTTTCTAGTCATATCGTCTTTTACAAAGTCCATTCATCTTTTCTCTTCCTCGATTTATTTGCGTCCACGCAGCATGTCTTCTTCTTTATACATCTACTAGCTTCCGCCCGCGACTTCGTCCGCGTGAAATTTCTTGTTACTCCGACCCACCCCGTCGCATCGCATCGCCTGCCCGCGCTATTACTTCGTTTTTGCTTAGCGTTCTTTCTGACTTTTTTCTTTTTGCTCGGCTCCTAAAGGCCATAGGGTGATGTTAAATAGCTTATAGCCTTCCTTAAGAATTGGGCTATTAAATGCAAAAAGAATTTTTCAAATCTGACTGGTAGTTCCAGAGATTAGCGCGTTCAACCAAACAAACAAACTCTTCAGCTTTATAATATTAAGTATAGATCAACCATCTTCTCAGTATTCCCCCCTTTCTAGGTAGTCATAGCGTCTTTCACAAATTCCATTCATCTTTTCTCTGCCTCCAATTTATTAGTGGTCTTCTTCTTTCACATTTCTCTATCAGTCTTCATTTCACTGTTCACCCCTTTTCTAACCATATCATCTTTCACACAGCCCATCCATCGTTTCTTTGGTTTTCCTCTACTCTTAATCCAACCACATTCAGACTTTGATGTAAACAAATCGGAAAAAAATATCAGTACATTATTCCATTTAAATAACACAGATTTTAAAATCAGTCTATAATGAAGCCCGAAAGTCTTACGAACTCAGTAACTGTGTCGTGGGGTACAAATACGCAGACGCTCCATGTAAAATACTGGTAGTCAGCGGCATCCGGTTAGACAGGAAGCCGTCCCCAACTTAGTTGGGAAAAGGCTTGGCAGATGATGAAAGTTCTCAAAGCTAGGATTCAGTCCTCAGTGTTTGGCCAGACTGGCAGCGCGGGCGTGGGGCGGGCGCGGCGCAGCGAAATCAAACATATGAACTTCCTTTGGATAGTGGGCACGCGGGCTGCTCGGCGCAGGGAGCGCGCGCGCGACTCACGCCATAGCTCGTTCATACATGTGGCCGCAGAGGGCGTGTGGCGCAGGCGCGGCCGGCCTGCGCGGGGACCGGGGTTCTCAAACTAGTTCGAGCTTTTTTCTAGTAAAAATAAGTCTTCTTCATCCATATTATATTTTGACAAACACTGGACACGACAACACGCAGAACGCAGCCGCGCTCCACTGCGGACAGGCAGACCGCACGCGTTCTCTCACCCGCGCCCGCGCCCCAGTCTGGCCAAACACTCGAGGTACCGGGCCATACATAGTGTTCACTGCAGTTGGGTATCTAATTCAATTAAATAAAGCAATAAATAACAAATCATTATAGTTTATTTCCGTGGTATCTATTGAGGCCAAATAATTACTTAATTTATTATCTATAATTGATTCATTGATAGTTATTTGTTCATTAGCTGTGAATAATTTCATCTCTGTGGTAGGGCACCGGCAAAGTTCTTGTTCGTTATGATTGGCTTTGTTAGGCCGGTATTCCACTGACGTTTTACGAGCGTTGGCGCGTCTTCAACGTCTGCGCAGCGCCAACGTTGCGCAGACGCGACGTTAACGTCGGGAGTTTCTAGTGGCAAGCGTCACACCCGCTGAACGCAACGTTAACGTTGCACACATGCTGCGATTTGCAAAAAACTCGCGACGTTAACGTCGCGTCTGCGCAACGTTGTCGCTGCGCAGACGTTGGAGAAGCGCCAGCGCCCGTAAAACGCCAGTGGGATAGCGGCCTTAGTACTCAATTTAGTTTAGGAGTGAAAAAATACTATGTTTGGATTGAAGTGACGTGAAAGGTAATTAATAGTAATTTTTGTTGAAACTTATATACCACTAGCAGTGCCCCGCGGTTTCACTCGCATAAGCGTTGATCCCATGTGAATTTCCTATGTTCTTCCCCAGGATGCAATCTATCTCTCTGCCAAATTTTATCGAAATCCGTTCAGTGGTTTAGGCGTGAAAAGGTAACATACAGACAGACAGAGTTGACTTTCGAATTTATAATATTAGTATGGATACTTTAAGTTAAGTGAGCCTAAAGAAATTTTCACTTCAGTAACTTTTTGTATGGCAGCTAAAAACAGCTGTGCTAAAGAAACATCCAAGGCTATTTTACACAGCTGGTTGAACAGCTGATATTTTCACGTGACTAGTTCTAATAAAGGTTTTATAAAGGTTTAGTATCATGACATAAAACATTACCTACTGTGCAATATGCCTAGCCTTTTCCCAACTATGTTGGGGTCGGCTTCCAGTCTAACCGCATCCGGTTAGACTGGAAGCTGACCCCAACATAGTAAAATACTGGAATTTAGCTACATGCAGCTGAATACCTAATATTTTACATGGAGCGACTGCCTATCTGACCTGGAGGTCAGATAGGATATCGTGTTACCCAGTAACTGGGTTGTAGATAACCCAGTTACTGGGTAACACGATATCCCTTGGTAAGACTGTTTGTCAGACTTTCGGGCTTCTGATGACCTGTAACGACTGTCAAAGATCCAAGAATGACAAGCGTACCTTAATCTGATCGATCGACACGTGTGGCTGTTATTTCTTAGCACGAAAACATTACCTCCTCGTAATTTTAATCAATCAATCAATTTTCTCTCAAGAAGTATCCAGTAATCAACTTCCAGAACTATAGTCAGTTCTTAAAGTAGCTGATGAAAGTGTAAACAAAACCTGTTCAGGTTAAAAACATTACCTCCTCGTAATTTTAATCAATCAATCAATTTTCTCTCAAGAAGTATCCAGTAATCAACTTCCAGAACTATAGTCAGTTCTTAAAGTAGCTGATGAAAGTGTAAACAAAACCTGTTCAGGTTAGATTCTTACAGCACACGGGGAGACTTACAAACAAATTATTCGTTGCGACATCAAAATAGACTAAATTTGCCCCCCTCCCGCCTTAAGCTACATTCATCTAGTCCATATTCAATGTCAATAAAAATATATAATAAATTACCAGAAGACATAAAACAACAAAATAAAACCAGTTTATTTTTAAATAAACTAAAGCAATTCTTAATTAAAAAAAGTTATTACACAGTACAAGAATATCTAACGGATAAATTCAATAACAATAATACATAAAAGATAAAAAAAAAAACATATTATACTATAATACTTAATATTTATACATATTACATTAATAATAATGAACAATTTTTAAGCAAGTAAAGAAATAAGCAATATTAAATATAATTAAATAAATAATAAATGAATAGATAGACCTGCAGTCCTGCATATAATATATTAAATAATAAGTAAATGAATGGATATATAAATACATAGATAGTAGGATATAAAATAATTCTAATGGATAAATTCAATATTTAATAATAATACATAATTATGAATAACAGATATATTTTAATAAGTAAAACAACAAAAATCAATTATAGCATAATACTTAATAACTATAGGTATTACACTAATAAAAATGAACAAGTTAAATAAATAACAAATTAATAGATAGACCTGCATATAAAATCTAATAGAAAAGTGAATGAATGGAAATATAAAAATATAGGTAATAATAAGATATAAAATAATTCTAACTAATTAGCAAGGAAAATTAATAAAGCGCTCTTCCTCTCTCTACTTCCTTAAAAAATTTGCTGTGCCCGACAGGGTCCGTAATTGATTCTAGATTTTTTATTTACCTACCACCTGTAATTACATTATGGATTGCAAATAAACGATTTGAGATTTGAGATTTATTACGCAATCATTCACTAAAGCGAACTAGTCTCACATTTATCTGTATTTAAAAGGTTTTCATTTAATATTTCTCTACTATTTCCAACAGTTGTTGTTTGAATAACATTATTAAATTGTAATTTTAAAATCATCGAAAAAAGTGAGGTTAAAAAATTATTATCAATTGTCAAAACGTCTTTAAAGTGATGTAACATTAGAATTTTTGGTTTAAGTATTCGAATAATCAAGTCAAAGCATTGAATTTGTGTAAGTGGTACTACAAATTATCCGCTGCGGAGTTTGTTGCGCCACTTTTGTCTCACCAGCGAAAGCACTAGGAAGTAGTGAAGGGCGGGCGTTTTGGAGGACTGTCTTATGTAATTTTGATTAAATGACTTTTGATTTTGAATTGACACCACAGGACCTTTTTCTGATACATCTGTATATATTTTCATCTGATACTTTTAGAACATACATATATATATATATATATTTTTAGGCAGTCGCTCCATGTAAAATACTGGTACTCAGCTGCATCCGGTTAGACTGGAGGCCGACCCCAAAAGGAAAAGGCTAGGCAGGTGATGATGATGACTTTTAGAACATATCATAGTTCTCTATCAATACACAATATTAATTCATTGATCCATTAGATATTACGTCAATGTCACACCTTTGCATGACCTTTTGAGGCTCATAAGCGTAACGATAGACTATATAATATCATTATGCATCTGTGGTGACATTTAGCTTGCAACATTTACCTGAGAGCAGTGATGGCCCAGTGGTTACGGCCGCGACTTACGAGTTGTAGGTCGTAGGTTCGAACCCAGTCAGGCGTTTTACTTTTGTGTAAATTATAATTATCACCACTGATCTCAAAACGGTGAAGGAAAACATCGTGCGGAAACTGGCATGTTGTAGAACCGAACATTCGAAGACATGTGACATCTACCAACCCGCACTGGGCCCGCGTGGTATATTACAGCCCACCCCCTCTTACAGAAAGGAGGCCTGTGTCCCAACAGTGGGAAAATTATAGGTTGAATATGTATTTACCTACAAGGCAGAATCATTGTTACATAACTTTACACAGGACAAGAGTAAAGTTGGCTTTGAAATTCATCATCGCCATTCTCTCTTACCCCAATGTATTTCTAGTCGGCGCAACATAATTATCTTTTCTTAACACAATTTTCTTTCTTCTTTCTTTCTTTCTCTCTCTCTTTCTTCCATACTTCTCTATCAGTCGTCATCTCAGTAGTCACCCCCATTCTAACCATATCATCATTCACACAGTCCATCCATCGTTTCTTTGGTCTTCCCCTACTCTTATAGCCATCGACATTCAAACTTGAACCTTACTCCCTAAAACACACGAGTTTTGTACTAGTTTAAGAGGCATCAGTTTGCCCCTTTACTGTGACTATTGTATAGACGCCAGCACATCAAGCTACTACAATCTGCCAAATGTCCTTAATAGATTTTCAACTTTATCGCATAAGGTTCAAAGTTGACTGGGAAAATTTGACAATTTGACAAAGCTTGATGTGCTGGCGTCTGACACACCACGTGGTTTGACATGCGCAGTACACGATTTTAGGTATCTTTAGCGGTATGAGGTCTGAGTGCGGGACGAAACCGGACGTCATAGGGGCGGCGGAAAGAGCGGGGGAGGCGGGGTCAAGTCTCTTCTTACGTGGCACGCACTGTACGACCAATTTAATTTGTCATCCCTCGGCTACTTGTATGGTATGGGGTGTGCCACCCCTAATTATTTCTTCGTTATTTCAATTCACCGTTGTTCAACGGTGCACAGAATATCTGCCCCTTTTCAATTTTTATGGATATTGTGCCAATTAAATAGTCTTCGTGTAAAATGACTGTGTGGGACCCAGACAATCGGACATGGCGAAATTATACTAAAAAGACCTTTATGTTCATCTTATGTGTATAATGTGTATATGTATATCGAATAAACATATTTTCTATCTTTCTTAAGGGCTGATTTTTCCAACGCCAAATAAGATAATTTTATCCGAGGAATAATTTTGAATTTTTGAAAGTTCTTCAAAAACTCATAATTACCTCAACTCAACTTATTAAAACCAAATTATCTTATCTCAACTCAAAATTATCATACAAAATCGTATCTACTTGTCTGTCAGACGTCAATTTTATTCCGCGAATAAAAATTGTCTGTCGATTGAAAAATTAGCCCATAAAGAACAAATCTTCATAACTCAAGAACTTGGCCACATTTTTCAACGTCCGTTTCATTTTGTTGCAGGGAACAAAATCCGACGTGCGAGAGAGACACCTCTTTCAAACAACAGGCGCCGCACCAGTCTAATAGATCAGGTAATTATTAATGTCATAGTGTGATTAACATGGTCATCTGCAAAGTAGTGACAATTAAATACTGTGTCACTGACCTGGAAAAAGAAAACTGCTCTTTGGAGTAACAAGGTGAAAATTAAAAGTGCTTGGTCAGACTGGCCTCGCGGAGCGGGGAGCGGCGCGGGTGCGGGACCGCGCACGGTCTACCTGTCCGCAGTCGAGCGCGGCTGCGGTCTGCGTGTTGACGTGTCGTGTTTTTGTCCAAATTTATTATGGATGAAGAAGACTTATTTTTACTAGAAAAAAGTTCGAGCTTTTTTCTAGTAAAAATAAGACTTCTTCAGTCTAGTTGTGAGAACCCCGGATCCGCGCGGGCCGCCCGCGCGCCTACTGCGGCCACTTATATGAACGAGCTATGGCGTGAGTTGTCGGCGCCCTCCGCGCACGCACTCCGCGCTGAGCAGCCCGCGCCGCTCACCGCGTCCCGTCCGTGTGCCTACTATGGACACTCAAATGAAGTTCTTATGTTTGAGTACGCCGCGCCGCACCCGCGCTGCCAGTTTGACCAAGCACTCAGTGTGCATACACACGTCGGTCGACGGTATAGATAATTGCATCGGTCGACGCGTGTCGGCGGCAGCCGTCGACAACATGCCGCTCATGTATTTGGGCACCGTACACGTTGTCGAAGGCGGGCGTCGACGGCTGCCGTCGACGCGTGTCGGCGGATGCAGTTGCCGCTGTCGACGTCGCGTGTGGTTTGTGTGTATGAGCACTATCCTACGCTCGCGCGTTGTTATGCTAATAACCACTACTTGACCACCAAGTGTGGTGATTAGTTCTCAAAGAATAAAACCCATAAAGGGTTTTGAATTGTTTTATCCGCGGACTTTTAAATACACCTAGTCCGGGCATCAAAAATCTATTTATGTTTCCACTCTTCCAGGCTCTTAACAATCTCATTGAAATCTCTCACGTTTTCGCTCTATCTAGTAGCTCGCTCTATATAGCATGATTCACTATGGTGAATCATGCTATCATGATATGAAACTTTCATTAACCTGTGATTATAATTCTAAGTGCTCCAAAATTAAAAGTCATTTATTCAAACTAGGCTGAGAATCAGCACTTTTCGAACTTCAAAATTACATAAGACAGTTCCCCAAAACGCCCGCCCTTCACCACTTCCTAGTGCTTTCGCTGGGGAGAAGTGGCGCAACAAACTCACCAGCAGCACGGCTGTCTGTTCAGTTAGAAAATACTTGATTGTATACAATACTAGGCATGCAAAGTAATTAACATTACAGGACACAGAACAGTTAATTAAATTATTTGCCATATGTTAGCTAGCCACGCCAATATACCAACAAATACAATAAAATCTATACATACTCACCAACTGTTTGCTTCGGTTACAGAATCTTCCACATCGTCAGCGGACACAGCGTCGCAGGGTTCAGGCTCAGCTGCAGCTGTCCCCGTACAGCGAGCGCGACGACATGAACCACAGGTAACCAAGCGCTTCCAGCATTAAGGCTCCTTCAAACAGGCGCGACACGACATGCGACACAAAGCCACCGCAAGTCGCGCAACGAGCGGTGCCTTTGCGTCGCGCGTCGCGCCTGTTTCTTGGAGCCTGTATGATAATAGTACCCATGAGAGCAGTAGTAATGGTCGCGACTTACGAGTTGTAGGTCCTAGGTTTGGACCCATTTTTTTTTTTGGTGCGCGTTGGAATTCCTCATGGACTTCCTCCCTCGTGAGGGTGACAGAGGGGCATGCCGTACTCTCACAGCTAAAACCACCGCAGTGTTCCACCTCTGCCTATGGCCGGGGGTGCGGGATTTGCATAAGCATTCACCGCTTACGTACAGGCCAAGAAAGGCGCTTTACTTTGTGTTAATTATTTCATAACCACTGCTCTCAAACCGGTGAAGAAAAACATCGTGAGGAAACCTATAATGTTCCCACTGCCAGTACACAGACCTTCTCTCGGTGAGAGGGGGTGGGTCGTAACTCGTAATCCACCACGAGTACAGTACGAGTTGGTGGATGTCACATGAGGTTAAGAGGACCAGCAGTGCGATTCTGTAACTATCTCACCGTGAAAACTTAGGTGAAATGAGCGTGGAGTGAGCTGTCAATAGTGTCAATTCCTAGCAAACTCACTTCACCTAAGTTTTCACAGTGAAATTTTTACAGAATCGATCGGCAGGAACCTCAATTAATTAAAAAGGTTGCCTAAGATAAGATGTAACGGTTTGCAAGATTTTCACAACCACAATGATTCACCGACCGCCATAAAATCACAACATAGATTGATATCTCACAGATCATATAAATCGTATATGTGCGCGATAGACATACTAATTCAATGTTTATTTCCATTCCAAATAAGGAACTGTCAAAAGGATGTGTTCACTCTTCAGTATTCGTCAAATTATCTGATACATAACACGTGTCAATTGCGGCGGTAACGGTGCGGTTTTTAAGAAGATGTAGTGTAAAAATTGGAAAGAGAGTATGCTTCGATAGTTTGGTCATGTTGAGAGGATGAATGAGAAGCGACTAACAAAAGGTATTTACAAGGCTACAAAAGGTATATAAGTCAGATGTGAGTGGTAGCTCCGGGATGCAAAATATTGTAAAACATTTTAAAAGAGTAAATATAGATTTATACATAATAATATGTGCCTATTCATACTATAATATTATAAATGCGAAAGTGTGTCTGTCTGTCTGTTACCTCTTCACGCTTTAACCGCTGAACCGATTTAGATGAAATTTGGTATAGAGATAGTTTGAGTCCCGGGAAACGACATAGGATAGTTTTTATCCCGATATTCCCTCGGGATCGACACTTAGGGTGGAACCGCGGGACGCTGCTAGTTTGAAATAAATAAATAAATAAATTTGACTTTGGGAGAAGAGGTCCTAGAAGGACACATAGTGACCTTATTGGTGATGTCCTTCAGAGAGGTCAGGTGCGTAGTGCTCGCAACCGGCGGCGTGCGTGTATGACCAGATGTATGAACGTAAATGAGGCAAAAGGGTATGTAAGGGTCGTAGCAGGTGATGTTCTGTGTTTCTTTTCTTCCTACTCCCATTGGATGACGTCAGTTGAAGTATGTATGTAACACGGTGTCCAAAGTTTGTGCATATAGTGATGTTTTATACCCGTTTTCACATTAACACTAGGCAACACAAAGTGTTGGATTTCCCACGCTCGGCATAGCGCCGTAAGTTGAAAATCCAACAACGCGCATTTTTTAGGGTTCCGTAACCTCAAAAGGAAAAACGGAACCTTTATAAGATCACTTCGTTGTCCGTCTGTCTGTCTGTCGGTCAAGACCCTTTTTCTCAGGAACGCGTGGAGTTATAAAGTTAAAATTAATATCAAATACCCAGAGCTGCAATCCCTTAACGCAATGAAAACATCGAATTTCTAAGTCAACGTAATCAAAAGGTACGGGCGTTTCTTTTCCGAAATCATAACCTATAGGGTATTTCCCGTTGACCTAGAGCCATGAAATTTGGCATGAAGCAATGACATTTAGTACAAGTACCTAAAGGAAAAAATCCGAAAACCGTGAATTTGTAGTACAATACAAAAAAAAAACTATTTACAAACCACAAATTTGTATGGAGCCCTCGGTGCGCGAGTCCGCACTCGCACTTGACCGGTGTTTTTAGTTATCTACATCATTAGGTATCTCCAGTCTTACCAAGTGGTATCATGTGACCCAGTAACTAGGTTGTGGAGGTCAGATAGGCAGTCGCTCCTTGTAAAATACTGGCATTCAGCTGCATCTGGTTAGACTGAAAGCCGACCCCAACGTAGTTGGTAAAAGGCTAGGCAGATCAGATGATGATTTAGGTATCTCCTAGTGTTAATGAAAACGGGTAGTGTTTTTGTGATTGTAGGTTAAAAAATATTTTTTTACTGATAAACTGTCGTGTTGATAATGAAGTCATTAGAGCAAGCTGTGTTACAGATTATACAATGTGTTACTGTTCCAGTAAGTTGTTTTGTTAAAGTAATTTTACTTTTATTTATTTTGATTACAAACATTACAGAATTGAATCTCAAGACGTTGTACAGAGCAAATTACAAACTGAAAAGTAACACAAACACAAACTTACTTCAGTGGCTTACATAATCTAAAGCGCGGTCACTGTCGGACTGCATAGAAAAGAAAGAGAAGCGCGATGACACAACACTGGTAATTTATTGCAAAATATGAAGCAATTATTTAATTACAAAAAATCTATTGTTGGACTAAAAAATTAAAACACTAGTGTTATAGTATGTTGCCTGTAGAATAATCTGACAAAAAATCAGAATGATTATATGTATATTACTATGATTTTTACTGTAAAAAGAAAGTTTTTAGTGGTATCTTCATGATTTTTTCTATCGTATCAAATTAGTTGTATTATGCTTTCAACACACTATCTACCTAGCTTATATCCTGAAGAATATCATATATTTTTCTGTTTTTGTTAACTGTAGTCGATCATATACATATGTATATACTTTTATTGTTTCTAAAACTTGCGTTTTTTGCGTTTAGGTCCTGTAAGCCCCTTAAGTTTTTTGCCGCTGATTGTGTATCTAGTTCTATAATAGTGATCGATGGCACGGATTATTGTGTTTTTTAGTCTGTGCTAAATAAATTTATTCTCTTTCTTCTTTCTTTTAAATTGGCTAGGTGAAATTAAAAAAAAGAAAATAAACAAGAAAAACAAAATTAACAAACAAGTTTAATTTAGTTGGAACAATTTTACTTATTTTTTTTTAAACTACATCAGTCATTGCAAAAAACCTCGCCATCAAAATGATAGGTATTTTATAAATGTGAAAGTAGCTCTGTGTGTCTGTTAAATTAGGGACCTTTTTTCGCCTAATCTACAGTTGACAATTTGACATCATATACTGTATACATATAGCCAGTGAAAGTCCTGTCAGAATCGGTTTCGGAGATTAGCCGGAACAAACAAACAGACAAAAAGATTCAAAATGGTTTTTGTTTTGTTATAAGTACCGCGTATATACTTTCATAATATTATGTAGACTGTTTCTGTAAAGGCTCCTTAAAACAGGCGCGCCACGACACGCGACACAAAGGCACCGCAAGTCGCGCAACGAACGGTGCCTTTGTGTCGCGCGCGATTATATCGCGTGTCGCGCCTGTTTGTAGGCCTTAAATCGTTTGAAGATGACTGTTATAGAATGAGCTGAGCAAACCTTTTTCCTTCCAAACCTCCGTGTCTTGTGCGACCTCTGGCCATGTTGGCCCTGCAAACGTTACAAGATCGTCATACCACCTCAGCCGTGGTCTACCTCGACGGCGATGTCCTGCCTCAGGCGTCCAGTGAGTGACGATCTTTGCCCATCTCTTCGGGTGCATTCGAGAGACGTGTCCGGCCCACTCCCACTTCAGCCTGGCTGTTTTTTCTCCAACATCCGCTACTTGAGTTATGGAGCGCAGCGTGGTGTTTCTAACTCGATCTGTACGCTTAACACCTATTGTGCTGCGCTCCATTGCCCGTTTCAATTCTTTATTTTTAATTAATTTGTATTATTTTTTGTTGCAGAGGGAAGAGCGTCGGCAGGAAGCGGCTAGAGCCCCGCGCATACAACCCAACCCTTTATTGAGGTGAGTTTAACACTACATATTATAAAACAACGTCCCCTGCCGCGTCTGTCTGAAGTCTGAACGCGATAAACTCAAGAACTATCAAACAATTTTCATACTTTCGGTTTTCACCAATAGACGGAGACCTTACAGGTCAGTCAGGTTCAGCTACGCTTACCGCGGTTGGTCTGTGGATGGGTGACCATCTTTACATACCGAGACCCCTCCGTGCCTCGGAAAGCACGTTAACCGGTTGGTCCCGGTTGTCATTTGTGGATCTTTGATAGTCGTTACGGGTAGTCAGAAGCCCGAAAGTCTGACAACCAGTCTTACCAAGGGGTATCGTATTATCCAGTAATAGGTAATACGGGCTGGTGTCCGCAACTCCACGTCAATACGCGTATTTTGCGTACAAGTTGTTAACTTATTACCCAGTAACTCGGTTGTGGAAGTCAGATAGGCAGTCGCTCCATGTAAAATACTGGTATTCAGCTGTATCCGGTTAGACTGGAAGCCGACCCCAACATAGGTAAAGGATGGCAAATGATGAGTCATTGAATAGGATTATTTATGAGGGTAAGAGGGTTGTATTGATGATATAAATGATTATAATCCCATAAATACATACTTCTTGCGGTTGCGAGTCATATTTCGCGAGCTACCTATGGCGCTTCCTCCTTTTAAGTATTCAAATAAATCAAATCAAAGTACTCAATTTGCAAATAGCTCTATAGATTGGCACTCACAGGTCCGTTTTCTGATACTTTTGTTAGCATTTTCATCAGATACCTTTGGAACGAACGCTAAGGCTATTTTATCGCTCTGAAAATGACCGCAACATTAACCTAGGTCATTTTACACTCTCAAACCCTGAGTTTTGCCCCGAGGTCTCTCTTTGACATTCGACAAACGGCGCATATGAAAAGATGGTTTCATGAATAAATTAGACGAGGTGTTGAAAGTAGCACATTGCGTTGTGAAGGTTCTGCTTACCTTTGTGGAAGAATAGCGTGATAATATTACGTACAACGATAAATATAGGCAGTCATGTGAGCGTGCGTTTTTTGCCCGTTGTACAAAGGCTCCTACAAACAGGCGCGACACGCGATATAATCACGCGGGACAAAGGCACCGCTCGTTGCGTGACTTGCAGTGCCTTTGGGTCGCGCACGATTTTATCGCGTGTCGCGCCTGTTTGGAGGAGCCTTAAGGCCTATGCAAACCTGAGCGATATTCGCTGCCGCTGTGGGTATAGGTACATACCGCGCGGGTTTAGCTCAGGTATTTAGTATCAAGTACCGCGGCTAGAGCGACCTGAGCGATATTCGCTGCCGCTGTGGGTAGAGGTACATACCGCGTGGGTTACGCTCAGGTATTTAGTATCAAGTACCGCGGCTAGAGCGACCTGAGCGATATTCGCTGCCGGTGCTTAGATTTGAACAGTAATATTACCGCATACCCACTGGGTTTTCTCTGCCGCAGACGGTAGCGAATACCGCTTAGGTCTGAACAGTAATATTACCGCATACCCACTGGGTTTTCTCTGCCGCAGACGGTAGCGAATACTGCTTAGGTCTGAATAGGCCTTTAATGCAGCAGAACTTCAGTATATACCTATACATACTATAAGGTATCTATCTTGTGCCCTTGAGGCGACGACCGTTAATTTACGCTCACCTACACATTAAAGTGACGGGATTATATAAAGAACCACCCGATGTATTAACAGCAAAAAGATAAATAACGTACGGACTTGGCCTACAGTATTTTTGTGCCTGTGCATAAAGTTTTAATACATCTATACTAATATTATAAAGCTGAAGAGTTTGTTTGTTTGGTTGAACGCGCTAATCTCTGGAACTACCAGTCGGATTTGAAAAAATCTTTTTGCATTTGATAGCCTAATTCTTGAGGAAGTCTATAGGCTATTTAACATCACGCTATGACCTTTAGGAGCCGAGCAAAAAGAAAAAAGTCAGAAAGAACGCTAAGCAAAAACGAAGTAATAGCGCGGGCAGGCGATGCGATGCGACGGGGTGGGTCGGAGTAACAAGAAATTCCACGCGGACGAAGTCGCGGGCAGAAGCTAGTAAAAAATAATTTGACAAAAAAGCCTTGAGAATTTCTCTGAAGGCCAATTTATTTTCGTAATTAAAAATACGTTCAAATTGAAGTCGCAATCTTATCTCAGCAACAATCAGTGTCAAAATCTTGTCAAAAATGAAGGGAAATTGATATATTTTTGACAGATGGAGACAGATCATACTATGAATGTTCTTAAAATCATCATCTGCCTAATAAATAGCCTTTTCCCAACTATTATGGGGTCGGCTTTGAGTCTAATCCGATGCAGCTGAATACCAGTGTTTTACGTGGAACGACTACCTATCTGACCTCCACCACCCAGTTACTGGGTGACACTATTCCCCTTTTTGTTTGACAAATACGCTTTAGTAAAATTGAGAGACAATTCTAATATTAATAATACAGATGTTTTTCATTACCTCAATTTGTCGTCGATGATTTTTCAATTGCAATTTGGTAATGTCATTCAAACAATATTTTTTTTTTAAAGTGACGAGGTATAGAATTCAAACCTGAATACCGATTAATGTGTTAAGTATTGAGCTCGTTAAGTTCTGAGTTGAGCTGCATGTTTACTGACAAATGCGTGCACTGACTGCGACAGGACAGGTCCACTCAATCTGTGTGGTTCTTTCCTTGAAAGACCTTTTCAGACACCATATCTACATGATCTGACCAAGATTGTGTCTGGACTTTAACTGAGTATGATTCGGACTTTCTTCTCAGAGTAGTCAGATAGGAAACGTAGACCTCATCTAGTTTTTAAAATATGATTGACGTGTAAAAGTGTTTTCAAACCTACTTACAGAAATAAAATTATTTATAATTCATTCAATTTAATGAGTGATTGTGTGAGAATATTACCTGCAAAGGGTTTTGTTTACACGTTCCTCAAATAGTCTGTTCCTAAAGGACTATACAGGGTGTCCCAGAACTCAACGTCAAGCCGAAACGGGGTGACAGGATTGATCATAACCATCACGAGAAAAATCTGAAAAAAATCTATCCCATGCAGGTTGAAAATTATGGGCATTTTAAGAAAAACCTAGAAATTTAATCAAACTGTAACATTTTTCGGTTATTGCGGTTATTCTTTTTTATTTTTGTTCATTTGAACTTTGGAAACGTAATCCTAAATAACATTTCTAGAATCCCAATAAAAAATAATGACGCAATTGCCTCAAGTTTCCGAGAATTGAGACTATTCGTTAAACTACGAATTTAAAATTTTCAAGATTCATCGACTTTGATAGGCCCTCCTTTAAAAAAAATGTACTAGAGTGCCTTGGCAAGTGGCATTAAAAGTTGGCGCATTTAATCAGAATTCTAAAATGGTACAATACTTGTTAGTTCCATACAATAAAAAAGAGTAAAAAAATTAAAACATCAAGTAACCCGATTTTTGCTATCTCAGTTAAAATGTTTTTGATTTGCACAAGCTCTAGGTAGGTTCTTAATTTTAAGGCAAAATGATGAGAGAGATGGATAGTGGGTATGTTTGCCATGAGTGAGCGAAACAGATAGTGACGCCACTTTTATTAAAGTGAAAAAAGTGAAAAAAAGTTAGTAAAATAATGAAAAATCTTGATCTAGTTTAATTTAGGTTTGTTGGAATAAAAGTCAGATAGAGACATAACGTTTTTTATTACAATAAATAAGCCCATTGAGAACGTAGCCGACCTGCATGAACGCATTTCTCAAGCAGCTGAGGAGATCAACTCTCGAAGATATGCCCGACTAATAAGTAGATCTTTTTTAAGAAGATGTAGGGCTTGTATTGAGGCTGATGGTAAACAATTTGAACATTTATTGTAATAAAAATGTTATTTCTCTATCTGACTTTTATTCCAACAAACCTAAATTAAACTAGATCAAGATTTTTCATTATTTTACTAACTTTTTTTCACTTTTTTCACTTTAATAAAAGTGGCGTCACTATCTGTCTCGCTCACTCATGGCAAACATACCCACTATCCATCTCTCTCATCATTTTACCTTAAAATTAAGAACCTACCTAGAGCTTGTGCGAATCATAAACATTTTAACTGAGATAGCAAAAATCGGGTTACATGAGGTTTTAATTTTTTTACTCTTTTTTATTGTATGGAACTAACAAGTATTATACCATTTTAGAATTCTGATTAAATGCGCCAACTTTTAATGCTACTTGCCAAGGCACTCTAGTACATTTTTTTTAAAGGAGGGCCTATCAAAGTCGACGAATCTTGAAAATTTTAAATTCGTAGTTTAAGGAATAGTCTCAATTCTCGGAAACTTGAGACAATTGTGTCATTATTTTTTATTGGGATTCTAGAAATGTTATTTAGGATTACGTTTCCAAAGTTTAAATGAACAAAAATAAAAAATAATAACCACAATAACCGAGAAATGGTACAGTTTGATCAAATTTCTAGGTTTTTCTTAAAATGCCCATAATTTTCAAACTGCATGGGATAGATTTTTTTTATATTTTTCTCGTGATGGTTATGATCAATCCTGTCACCCCGTTTCGGCTTGACGTTGAGTTCTGGGACACCCTGTATAAAACATTAATAAATTCACCCGTGTCTGCGTAGGCGGATGGCTCGTCATAATATTAAATCGAGATCTCAGCAGATAAGGTTAGAGGTTAAATGAGGCCGGTTTGAACTTTACGAGAGTTCGTGTACTAAAGGTCTAGGTTTTTATTATGTTAAACACGATTGAACTTGCGCCCTTGGCCTTACAGGGTTGGTGTAATGAACTAGGGTGGGTTCATAAAACGCAAATAATTTTTCTTCAGTTGGTTGTTTTATTTTGATGGCTCATTTACTCTCTTGGTAAATGAGAAATAATGCTTTATTTCATTTTATTCTGCATTAAAAAGACAGATGTCAGAAGGCCAATTGGGCATTGTTCATATTTTTTCAAATGTTGTAATTGAAAAACCATTTCGAGGAATAGCGTTATTGATCATTACGGACTAATTAATTATGAAAAATAGTCACATTTTATTGATATTTTTGATAAAATACGATTGACCTTCTTTGCCCTTCAAATTACGTCGACTTTGGCCGTACAGTTTTGTATCGTTACCTCAGAAAAAAAAAGTAAGATTGTCTACAATCTGTCAAATTATTATAAATATGTCAAAAATATAAACATTCTTGTTTATATTACATTACATACATTATTTCAACACTCGACAATATTTAATATACTGGAAGAGTTATGGAATACAGGAAGTGCTTTGTTCCAACTTGCAGCAATAATAGTAATAATGTCGCCGCGTGCGTTATTATTCTATTTCTAAGTCGCCGCGTCGATTGTTCTAGTGACGATAGAGAGTAGTATATTCCTTGGAGGACACTTACACATAAAAATAACCATTTGTAAATAAATACGCTAAGATAGGATTCGATTATTTAAGATGTCTATTCGACCTATTGACACTTTGACAGATGTGACAGTACTCTTTGGATTGATGACGTTGTGTTGACAGATTAAAATTTTTAATTATGTACTAGTCAGGCAACGGCACTTAATCTTTATGCCACTGATAACGTTGTGACGAAAGGGGTATGCGTGGCGCAGGTTATATGGAAATAAGACCACGCATCCAAGTCAACATAAAAATATAATTAAATAAAAGGTGTGGGTAGGTCTACAGGTCACAATTTTCCCAGAGTCCACCCTGTGGGTAGCGCTGTACTGCCCTGATAGCTGGCGTGGCGATGACCGCAGCGAGGTGCCACGCTGGATGCGCAGGGGTGCCGGTCGACAGGTGTTTGCGCCGACCTTCGTAAGTCAGCTCGGCCCACTTGGCAAGACGGCCAACAAATGGGACGTCCGATGCCTGGACGTTACAGCACGCACGAGTCACGACGGAACCAGCCGCGTAGCTCCAGATGTGCGGCCGTGAGCTTGAGGTGTTCCCTAACCGGAACTTTGGACCCTGGAACATGACGTCCAGCGTGTCACGAGATGACCATTGGTCAACTCCGCTGATTGCGACACCAAGCTAAGCAGAGCGAGTAGCAATAGCAGTGCGCTAATGAAGGTGTTGGTGGATTGTCACAATCAGACGGAGTTTACAAAATGGAAGAGTGAAAAAAGGCATGATGCAATACATTTTGAGTGTGAAGCACGAAAAGTCAAAATGCATTAAGCTGAAGGCCTTAGATTAAAATGAATTACATTATTTAGCGTATATTAAATTCAGATAAAATAAGCATACATGCCAAGTTAACCTGCAAGAAAAAAACACAAAATATACGCATGAAAATGCTATCCAACACTTACCCAGTATGGGGGTTTCAAAGACACCGAATTTAAATGCTCGATGGCGGAGAATTATGTAGATTAGGTAGTTGTTTTTAAGCCCGGATAATGGCGAGTTAAGACACGTGTGAAATCACTGATATCAATTATCTGGTGAGACGTGTGACCGCTTCGGGAAAAACCAAAATTCCTAATGACGAACGAAAGACGCGTTGGATAGAGATGGGACATGCGCGGGCGCATAGATAAATTCTCACTCGCGCGCCGATAGCAGAACATTTTGTGCTTTTAGTAATCACTATTTACTACCGCACTAGGTACTTGCAATATTCTGTGGTTGTCATATTTTGACGTCTGCGTTTGTTTGACAGTTGATGTATGTAAACATTGGAATGTTGCTGTGATTTTGTTGTTAAATTAGTTAAAATGTGTTTAATTATGCAAAATGTAACGTACGACGTTACAGTACCCCGCCGCTTGGTGAGGGTTATTACCTCAGTAAAAATCCTTTACCCCTGTTATACCTCCATCTGAATTACGACCCCTTGTATTCTTCATCGTTCATCCATCATATCTCATATTCGTAATCTTTGCATACTGGCAGACTACCTTAACAAGAGGTGAGTCCGCGCCCTAGCAGCTATGTGAGAGTTACATGTCCATAGTTGACTTGTTACTCGCGCAAAACAGACGTACATTTGGCTTAAAGAAGCAAAGAATTTACTGGGTTTATACTATTGAAAAGGAATTTAGGCTTATTTAAGGAGTATCCACCCGCTCCTGCAAAGGCTTAATTAACGAGTTGCAAACCGCTCTGATAAATTAAAATTGTTTTTGGAATTTAAAAAACTGGACGAAGGCTTATTTAAGGAGTATCCACCCGCTCCTGCATAGGCTTATTTAATGAGTTGCAACCGCTCAGAAATATTAACTCCCGGTAAGTAAAACGTACCGAGTTTGGCAACAACCAATCCAGAGGTTCCGATAAATGTGGAGAGACCACAGGTAAGGCACATGATAGAATCAAGTGAGCGTGGTTCTCCATCGGGGCTGAATAAGGAGGCCGAAAAAATTTGACGGATTAGGACACGTGTGAAGACACTGATGATGACATCTAGTGAGCGTGTCTCCGTCTGAGATTGTATTTATGCACTACAGTGTTATGCAGTGGCTTAAATATAACAAAGTAAAAAAAAAATGAAGTTAAAACAAGAAAAATATGTTGTTATTTCAAATTGAGTTCAAATGTAAGAATATTAAGTTATCCGTAAGACTGGTAAGTGTTGGGTAGCAATCCGCATGGTATGATAAGCGTCAATTACTCCGACTGTTACAAAATAAACTAAAATTAACGTCTTGGTTGTTGTCCGTGTAAAGTGAAGGAAACTACGTTATGAAATGTAAAAAGTTAAAAAAATATTTTTTTTTTTTGTTTTTAAAGTTTGAAGTTTGTTTACTTATTTTAAACATATTAAAAATAATCGGTGCAACTAATGTGTACGCTTATGGTATTAAATACTGAAATTTGTAACAATACTAGTTTTTTAAAATTAAAATATAAGTCACTATTGACACCCAATGACAAATTTTTGCTGTTGACTGTACTTAGTAACAACAATATTGAACATGGCGAGGGTATCAAGTCCATAGGCAGGTAGACAGTTCGTTGGATAATTATTAATTAAAAGGAGGTAGGTGGGAATTGTGGTTGCAATACTTGTTGGAAACCGCTGGTAGATCAATGAAATAGTACTGTACTTTTGAGTTGTCAACAATAAAAACGTTCACTGTATGGAACATTAGTGATCTAGGTCAAATGTAAACAAGTACAAGATGTATTGATAATTAGGCTATAATTCCAATATACAAGTTTGTAGATACAAGTTGTGTGATACTATTTTTAGTTTTAAGTTCTAATGCTTGATTTTAAAAATTGTTAATTTTTGTTCTTACGATGTTTTTTAATATATAAAATAAATGATTCTAAGTTTTATTAAAAAATTGACTATAAGTTATGATAAAAAAATTGACACATGAGTGTTATTAGATAAAAAACACTGTTTGTGTACCAGTAGACAATGTTGTTAAGTCTAAAGTAGCCAGTAATTGATAACCCGGCAACCCAATCCCTTCATCCGGCACACAGCAGAGCTGCTTACCGGAAGAAATAGGAATGAGCGTGGTACCTCCCCGGGGCGAGCCGTTACTATTGGCCCTACCACTATAAAAGAACGATAAATGCGTTCTTTTATTTTAAATAAAAAAAAAATTAACAATTAAGTTGCAACGGTGCAATCCGTTCCTACCAAACAAGAAAAAAAAACAAGGTAGCGCTGCGTACACCTTAGTTGCTGGCAACCAGAACGTTTTACACAAAACAACCACCAAAATACACCAACATACAAAAAAAAAAATACCCACAAGGTAACCCTGAGGAAAATGTGACCGTAAAACCACGTTTTAGGGCGCCAATGTGACGAAAGGGGTATGCGTGGCGCAGGTTATATGGAAATAAGACCACGCATCCAAGTCAACATAAAAATATAATTAAATAAAAGGTGTGGGTAGGTCTACAGGTCACAATTTTCCCAGAGTCCACCCTGTGGGTAGCGCTGTACTGCCCTGATAGCTGGCGTGGCGATGACCGCAGCGAGGTGCCACGCTGGATGCGCAGGGGTGCCGGTCGACAGGTGTTTGCGCCGACCTTCGTAAGTCAGCTCGGCCCACTTGGCAAGACGGCCAACAAATGGGACGTCCGATGCCTGGACGTTACAGCACGCACGAGTCACGACGGAACCAGCCGCGTAGCTCCAGATGTGCGGCCGTGAGCTTGAGGTGTTCCCTAACCGGAACTTTGGACCCTGGAACATGACGTCCAGCGTGTCACGAGATGACCATTGGTCAACTCCGCTGATTGCGACACCAAGCTAAGCAGAGCGAGTAGCAATAGCAGTGCGCTAATGAAGGTGTTGGTGGATTGTCACAATCAGACGGAGTTTACAAAATGGAAGAGTGAAAAAAGGCATGATGCAATACATTTTGAGTGTGAAGCACGAAAAGTCAAAATGCATTAAGCTGAAGGCCTTAGATTAAAATGAATTACATTATTTAGCGTATATTAAATTCAGATAAAATAAGCATACATGCCAAGTTAACCTGCAAGAAAAAAACACAAAATATACGCATGAAAATGCTATCCAACACTTACCCAGTATGGGGGTTTCAAAGACACCGAATTTAAATGCTCGATGGCGGAGAATTATGTAGATTAGGTAGTTGTTTTTAAGCCCGGATAATGGCGAGTTAAGACACGTGTGAAATCACTGATATCAATTATCTGGTGAGTCGTGTGACCGCTTCGGGAAAAACCAAAATTCCTAATGACGAACGAAAGACGCGTTGGATAGAGATGGGACATGCGCGGGCGCATAGATAAATTCTCACTCGCGCGCCGATAGCAGAACATTTTGTGCTTTTAGTAATCACTATTTACTACCGCACTAGGTACTTGCAATATTCTGTGGTTGTCATATTTTGACGTCTGCGTTTGTTTGACAGTTGATGTATGTAAACATTGGAATGTTGCTGTGATTTTGTTGTTAAATTAGTTAAAATGTGTTTAATTATGCAAAATGTAACGTACGACGTTACAACGTCACCTACCTTAAAAACTTAAAATAATTCAATAATTTTTTTTTAAATAACTATCGAGCCAATCATCAAAATATTCAAATTAGTTTCTCAAAATACTCTAAATTTTCAAAAAATAAAATAAAATCTAATGGTTAGAAATTTTGGACAATCCCCATTAAGAACGTTCAAAATTATAGTCGCAACCTCATCTCAGCGACAATCAATGTCAAAAACTTGTCTAAAATGTGGGGAAATTAGAGGTATTTGTGACAGATTGAGACTGATCAGACTGAACGTTCTTAAAATTATGAGGATTTGATTTCTTTTTTCTCATGCGAACAAAGAATAAACATTCTTAATTCGCAACTGGTTGCGAATCGCAGTTGTGAAAACTGCCGGATGATTTTTAACACACTTTCAATCATGATCCAAGAAATGAAATTTAATAAATTGAAATGAAATTGTTAATTTTGTAAATATAATATCGGAATCACTTTTAAACGTCATAATATTTAAAAAAAATAAGCTAGATGAGGTCGGCGTTTCCTATCTGACTACTCTGAGAAGAAAAGACGAAACAAACTCAGAGGTACAGTGCGTGCCACGTAAGAAGAGACTTGACATACCACGTGGTTTGACATGCGCAGTACACGATTTTAGGCATCTTTAGCGGTATGAGGTCTGAGTGCGGGACGGGACCGGACGTCATAGGGGCGGAGGAAAGAGGCGGGGGAGGCGGGGTCAAGTCTCTTCTTACGTGGCACGCACTGTACAGTCTCTTTTAACGTCCAGACATAACGTTGTTCAGATCAGGGTTTTGAAGGAAATTAATATTCCATTGCTTCATAAATGTTTGAAAAATTCGTCTGCTCAACAACGTAAATAACGCAATAAATAAGCGTGGCTGAACTGTTAAAATGAAAGGAATAGCGATCAGATCCGTTCTGTCGTTTTAGCGTGAAATAAAAGCGTAACAAACAAATACAAAAACATACAAAAAATCAAATCTTTTCTCTTTATAATATTAGTTTAGATAATAATCGCTCACTGGCTTTTTTAACCGACTTCAAAAAAGGAGGAGGATCTCAATTCGGATGTTTATATATGTTTTTTTTTATGTATGTTCGGGCATAGCTCCCTCATATTTAGATGGACTTGCATAATTCATAATTATGTAGACGGATTTGCATATTTTTTTTTTGTTCGAAAGAGGTTTATTCCGAAATGGTCCCAGTGGTCGTAAAGATCTGATGATGAATTTCGGAGACAGATAACGGAACTCTTCAATAAATGCCAGCAAATCAACCGCGATTGCTGCTATAGCATATGTATGCATTGTTTACGCAATCACACAAGCCAAACTATGGAATTAGATAATAGATATGTAAAGATAAGAAGATAATATATAAATAAATCTGACTCCTCGTTTCTCATTCCAGGTCCCGAACCTTACCGAATTTCGGAGGCCGTCAATCGCGCGAGGCGTCGAGGTGTGACACCTCCCGCCGAGCTCACCACATCACCATGGCGTCCGAGGATCTGCTGCAGCCGGGCCACGTTGTCAAGGAGCGCTGGAAGGTAAGCAAATATTTCTTCATACCTGGACTATACCAAAATTTTGGGATGCATGAATAAGCCTCCTAGGGTCGTGTAGTGCAGTTTGTTCCGCCAGTTACTCAACTGAACGCTCGCGCTCGGCGCATCCTGGACAGTCACACCAACATGTTATCTAACTGCCAAGTCTTCCCTTGCGCGGTAGGGCTACAGTCATACCAACCCTTATCTGACTGCCAAGTCTCCCCTTGCGCGGTAGGGCTACAGTCACACCAACACTTATCTGACTGTCTAGTCTTCCCTTGCGGTGGTAGAGCTAACACCCGCCAGGTTTGCGACTACCCTCCCACCGGAGTCCGGCGTCAAGCAGCCTGCTGTTTCGTCGATGCGTGGAAGTTCCAGTGCCTTAGGCATCTTCTGGGCACGCTCGTTCCATCATAGACCTCATCCATCGCTTTCCATTAGGCGTGATCGAGGTCAAGAGTGGACCCACTCAGCAATAAAAAAATAAATAAAAAAGAATGGAGTCACCTTGCAAAAAACTCGAAGATAATTCAGCTAAAAGACGGCTACTGTTGTACATAGGCCAGAACGACCAGCCCTAAGCCTCCTCGAGTACAGTTGGTGCTTGCGACCTTCACCAGATCGTCGGTCCGCCTTGTTGGGGGGGGGCTGGTAAAATGATAACATTGTGCTAGCGCCCGCGACTTCGCCGCCTGAAGGTCGGAAATTATTCCACGGCAACATGCTACCGGGGCAAAAAGTAGGCTTTGTCCTTCCCAGGATACCATCTTTCTTAAAATCCCTTTCAAGCAAATAACTTCACCCCCATCTCCTCAGGTTGTTAAGAAGATCGGTGGAGGTGGTTTCGGCGAGATCTACGAAGGATTAGACCTGGTGACTCAGGAGCAGGTGGCCCTGAAGGTGGAGTCCGCACGGCAGCCGAAGCAGGTCCTTAAGATGGAGGTGGCGGTACTGAAGAAGTTGCAAGGTGAGTAAACTGGTAGAAATCGTCACGTAACGGAAAGGCGTTATTCCCCCTCCATGCGACTTTCCCTCTCTCTCTGTCGATTTTTACTGTAAACGAGAGTGCTGCGTGCGGGTATCAAGTATGGATCTTCGTACCAGACGGGGGACCCCAGACCGCACACGTCTTTTTTAAGAACATCATGTTTTTAAAACGATTTTAGCCTAAGCTTATAAAAGCAAGTTTGAAAGCTGCTGAGTGACCGATTTTCGTCGTTTTCATGTCAAAAGGTATGTGGATAGTGAAAGCAAAGAGGCAGATCTGTGGCGGCATCTATATAACCACATGCGAACTACGCATCACACTGACGTCACGCAAAATCCTGCATCGCGCAAGCAGAGTTTACCGCGCGACTAGCATGTATACAACGTGCCGACATCAATCTTCGGGCAGTACCTCACCAGACACGACACCCGTCTGCTCGGAGGATCCTCCCTTTTTTATGAAGGATGAGTGAACTTTACACCCATACCTCCCCCCCTCATACCTCTATAAATCCAAGAAAAGGTTGATGAAGATGCTATTATCCGAATAAGGTCAGATAGGCAGTTGCTCCATGTAAAATACTGGTATTCAGCTGCATCCGGTTAGACTAGGAGCCCACCCCAGCATAGTTGGGAAAAGGCTAGGCAGGTGATGATGTTATGATCCGAACGAATATATTTTGTGAAAGATAATAATTATATCAAGCCTCATTTCAGAATCGATTTCCTAAGATGGTTAGAGATGGATGTATGAAAAATAAACTTAAGGGGGAAGCGCTAAGGTAGCCCGCGAATTTCATTTTTTTTTACGTTTTTTGCAATTTGCTGGTCAGTATTAAGTTGTACGTCGATCAAAATATGATTCGCGGCCATGACAAATATGTATTTACAGAATTATAATCATTAAAGTCATCAACACAACTCTCTAAGACCACGTAACTCCAAAGAATGATGATTTCATGAAACAGTTATTCTTTGGAGTTACGTGGTCTTAGAGAGTTGTGTTGATGACTTTAATGATTATAATTCTGTAAATACATATTTATTACGGCCGCGATTCATATATTAATCAACGTACAACTTAATATTGACCAGCAAATTCCAAAAAACCTAAAAACAAAAATTAATTTCGCAGGCTACCCTGGCGCTTTCGCCTTAAGTGAAATAAAACTAGATTCTCCTGTTTTGTCACTTTTCGTCAGTTTTTCTTCTGCAGGCTTTTAATGTTATATCTCTTGTACCTTATTTAAAATATAATTGCTGTACATTCCAGGGAAAGAACACGTGTGCCGTTTCATTGGCTGCGGCCGAAATGCTCGCTTCAATTACGTGGTCATGCAGCTACAAGGTCGGAACCTCGCCGAGCTGAGGCGAGCGCAGCCTAGAGGCGCCTTCTCTCTGTCTACTACCCTTAGGTGAGGAAAGAATCTCGCTCTAGACGTCTATGTCACTTGACGGCACATAAACAAAAAATAAACACGTCGATCCGTTGCTCCGTTACTGCGTGAAGGAAGGACAAACAAACACTGCATTTACCATCTCTAGCTCTCCGACCAACGTACATATCTCTATGCAATCCATCACGTCGATTTGTCGCTCCGTTGCGGCGTGATAGAAAGACAAACATGGACATCAACAAGTTGAGGCAGAAACATATTTATTTTAGGTTAAACTAACGGAAAATTCCACAATGCATTTTTCTGGGATAAAAATTATCCTATTGGTAGGGGAGCCCAGAGGGTATTGATTTCGCGCGAAACCATACAAAATTAAAATACCCTAAGTTACTCCTTATAACATCAGCTATCTACCAGTGAAAGTCCCGTCAAAATCGGTCCAGCCGTTTCGGAGATTAGCCGGAACTAACAGACAGACGAAACATTTCATAATCATATCAGCCGAAAGACGTCCACTGCTGGACATAGGCCTCCCCCAAGCACCTCCACTTCGACCGGTTCTGTGCTTCTCACATCCAACGGGTTCCTGCGGCCTTCACAAGGTCGTCGGACCACCTTGTGGGAGGCCTTCCAACTCCACTCCAGAACCTTTCGGCCCCATCGGCCATCTGTTCTGCGAGCAATGTGCCTGTGACAAAACATTTAACGGCCGCCAATTATATTTAAAAAATCAATCAACATACAACCTGACACTGCCAAATTACAAAAAACGTAAGAGAATTTGAATTTCGCGGGCTACCGGGACGCTTTCGTCTTAAATTCGATGTGCCAAATTTAAGACCTCTGGATTTTGTTTGTATTCTCAATGTTTTACATAGAAATGTTGTTTGTTACAGACTGGGACTACAAATACTCAAAGCTATAGATTCTATTCACTCCGTAGGCTTCCTACACAGAGATATTAAACCTGTAAGTATTATTATTACTTATTTTATCAAAATAATTATCATTTTGGTACAGGTACCCCTTTGCTCAACCTCCGGGAATTACAGGAGGGTGTTACTTGTGATTTTATGGCATGATAAAAATATGGAATGCTCGTCATTATTTTTATTACGTTTATTTATTTACTTCTTACTTATTATTATTCAAAAAAATCAAAAACGTGCAATTTCTAGCTGACTTAGTTCAAAAAATTATCAATTTTACAACTCCAGAAATCAATCTTTTCGGAAATTATCTTAAACTAGCTTCCGTCCGCGGCTTCGCCCGCGAGGTATGTCGATAAAAACTATCCTATGTCCTTCCCCGGGATGCAATCTATCTCTCTGTCAAATTTTATCGAAATCCGTTCAGTTGTATAGGCGTGAAAAGGTAAAATACCTACAGACAGACAGAGTTACTTTCGAATTTATAATATTAGTATGGATTTAATTTCAAATATTTTTGAAACTGTTTTCTATCCAACTGTTTTACAAAATGTTATTTGGTATTTTTGGAAACTGTTGTTGTCCTTTGTTTTATTTTTTTTTTCTCTTTCTTCATTTTACACTTCGAGATCTTTGGTAATTTTTTTAACCCAGTCAATTTATATGTTTTCAGAGTAATTTCAGCATAGGCCGCCATCCTTCCAACTGTAGAAAAGTTTATATGCTGGACTTTGGTCTCGCGCGTCAGTACACCACCAGCAACGGGCAGGTGCGCCCGCCGCGGGCTGCGGCCGGCTTCAGAGGTACTGCACACTGCTCCACTGTCCACCCAGTTTTTTTTTTTGTTAGAAAAAACGTTTCCCCACACTAGGAATAGCTCCTGTATCGTGGGTGCGTTTAAAAACATTTAAAATTCACATACACAAACAGCCAGACCCGGAACAACTACCTGTAGGACCCATTTGTAGGAGGGAACTATGGTCTGCACAGAACTGGTGCTTCAAACTTTAGCCCCCTTACTAATAAACGTTGTATCGCGTCTATACACTGTGTTATGGACGATATACATGAACTTCGACCAGATGTCCAGACCATGGAAATAAGCATTTTTCATTATGGACACATTAATGAATTTTTATTTTTGACGTGACAACGTGTAATAAATCGATGAAGCTGGCTGCACACACGAAAAAACATGACTCATGTAGCGTTACCTCGCGGCCTCGCTCTGTAGCGTGGAGGCGTTCCATGGCGGCTTGAAGTGCAAGCGAATATTAACAAATGCAATGCAACTATTCCATCAGTATTTTCTTATGACGTTGTCACGTTTAACCATCGTCAGTAAACCGACTTTACAGACAACCGATTTTTTTAATGTTTTTTTTGTCAATTTTCATACAAACTAAATACCTTGACGCAAATCACCCTATATACATGCCTCTTTATTAGAATTGGCAACGACGTATTTTCATTCATAAGATTTAGCAGGCTGAAACTTGTCAAAACTAAGTTAAGACCCTTTCTTACTGCATAGCTGTTTTTTTTTATGAATTAGTTGCAAATGTCGAATTTTATCTACAGAAACTTTTTCTTATGCCCAACTATTCGGGGAAACTATACGTGATGTTATGTTATGTAAACTTGTTTGAATATTTTTTAGGTTATTTTCCTAAATTCAATCTTGTTGTTTTCAGGAACCGTCCGCTACGCGTCGATAAACGCGCACAAAAACAAAGAAATGGGCAGACACGACGATCTGTGGTCCCTGTTTTATATGCTCGTGGAGTTTGTGAACGGACAGCTGCCGTGGAGGAAGATCAAGGACAAGGAACAGGTAAGTAGACCAGCAGTAGACCCAGTAGACCATCAATAGATACAGTAGACCATTTTGACCAAGTAAACTGCCAGAAGACCGATTATACCGCAGTCTACTGCATACAGTAATACTATTCTGTAAAAATCTCACCATGTAAAGTTAAAGTTTAAGTGGACCGGACCTCCACAAGCATATAGAATATGAACCATAGATTTACTGTAATTCTGTAAATAATCTCACCGTGATAACTTAGGTGAAGTGAGCTGTCAATAGTGTCAATCCCTAGCATCAGGTGGAATCAGAATCAGAATCTTTATTTGTGAAACATAGGTATTTACATAAAGGTCTTATAGTAACATAATTGAGCACTATGCTTTGCCGTGAAGGCATACAAATGTTAAAATAAATAGGATTTAAAAAAGCTAGAGTACTTAAAAACTAAATAATTACAAACAATGAAAAATAAAACACAAAAACAAACTAAAAAATATTAAAAATTATCATTTATAAAGTCTGGGACAGTATAATAACATTTTTCTATTGGAAAAGAGGTGAGAACTTTCTTAAACTTTGATTGTGGCAGATTTTTTATATTATCAGGTATTTTGTTGTAAATTTTTGAAGCCATACCAAAAAAACTCTTTTTCATCAAAGCAGTTTTACATTTTATACCGCACAATTGATGTATGTATTGAGAACGCATTGGAGTTCTTTTTACATCGGAGATCTTTTTAAAAAGATGTAAATTATTTCTCACGAACAAAGCAGTCTCGAAAATATACAAAGCTTATGTAGCTTTAAAGATTTAAAATGGGGTGCACAACTTTCTTCAGAAATGACAGCTCACTTCACCTAAGTTTCCACGGTGAGATTATTTACAGAATAACATTACACTAAATCTATGGTCCCTATTCTATATGCTCGTGGAGGTCCGGTCCATTAAGAGCGTTTACGCCGTACGGCATTTCATACAAAATTTCAAGCCCTTGTTTTTCGAAATGAATGAACCGATTCTAATGAAACTTCATACGCATAAGCAGGACACAAAGGTCTAAAAAGTTAGTTAAGAACATTTTCGAAAAATAATGTTACAGCCAAATTAGACCGATTTTAAATTTTCCATAGAAACAGAGATTTCCAGTTATCTTTTATTAAATAAGACATTTCGAAATTCATTTCGCAATTTCTTTTCGATAAAACAAGAGAGAGCCGAAAATTTCAAGTGTCTTACTATTACTGTTTTAAATACAATATACAGCCCTGTGACAGACGGACGGACAGCGAAGCCTTAGTAATAGGGTCCCGTTGGCAACATTTGTGGACGGAACCCTAAAAAGAAACATCAAATGTTGCGAGAAACAATGTAACGCGTTTGTAGTTCAACATTGTCCTCGGTGTATACAGGGCTTAACAACCATTTTCTCAACAGGTCGGCCTTATGAAGGAGAAATACGACCACCGTCTGCTCCTTAAACACCTGCCATCAGAACTACGCCAGTTCCTAGAACACGTTCAACAGTTGGAGTACGCCGACACGCCAGACTACGCCATGCTGACGTCACTGCTTGAGAGGTGCTGCAAGAGGCGAGGCATCAGGGATACTGATCCTTATGACTGGGAGAAAGATGTGAGTGGCATTTTGATGATAGATTGTATAGATAGTATCCATTGATATGGTAGATTGAGTTCTCTATCGATATTGTCACTGATATGAGTGACAGAGACAACGCTCTATAAAACTGTAGTTGCTATTTTTTTTTAAGTACTTAACTCGATTCTAAGTGTCTAAACTCTCTATGCCAAAGGTACGCGACCGAAGTTCGGCATGATTACACCTGCAATGCTATTTGAATTACTGACGACACATTATGCCGAAATTACGTTTCGTTATAGCGCTGATATAAAATCAGCCGCGGAACTTCGGTCGCGTACCTTTGGCATAGTGTGTTTAGACACTAAATCGACCTCCTCCATAGTCGACCTCGTAATTTCTTTACCACTTTTGACAACATATCCCAGAAAATATTAACTTTAATATTATGACTAACTATGAACTTTATGATTACTTTAACTTTACTTTGATATGTTATGTCTGAAACTTTAATGAGGTTAAAACTGTCACAAAGACTAATAGATTTACCCCCTTACTAATAAACATGTTATATCAGATAAATATTGACGTGTAAAAGTGTTTGTACAAACCCACTTACAGAAAATTAAATCCTTTATCATTTATAATAGTTACACACCGATTTCTCTCTTTCAGTCGTCAGTAATTTGACTTTCGAAAGATGAATACAAAGCGTTGTGTAACTATACAGAAGCTATACAACGTTTATCAGTGGAAATGGAGTTTCTTGCCCGTTCTTCTCCATAGAGATCTACGTTTTGGAATGGGCAACTAGCTTCAACTTTCTGACTAACTGACGGACTATTTTAATTTTGACAATTCAAAAGTGCCTGTACAAGGTTTAATTGAAATAAATGCTTTGAGTTTGAGTCAGTAAAGGGTTTTGTGGTTTTATGCAAGTGTGAAAGTGGTGAAGCAATTAGAAGGTCGACTATACATATATTTCGTTATTTTCCTTCAAAATGACGGGCATGGCTAAATATATGGTCAATTGCATTATTAAATAATTTCTTAAAAAAAAAATGTTGTAGATTATAAAGAATGAGTATACAGCCTCCTTCAGAATAGAATTCTCAGTCGATTATAAAACTAAAAAAATTGCATTTCAGGCATATTTGTTTTGACAACATTAAAATTGAATAGGTGAGAATGATAAAATAAAATAAAACGCAATAGGTATATCATTATTTGTAATATATTTACATTGTTTATGTTCCTAGATACATTTTTTATTTATGTTTGTGTTGTCAAAAAAATGATGTATTCCCGTTGTCCCCGTAATCCGTGTCCCCGTTACGGGGACAACGGGACGTCATAAAATTCCTTACCGTTGTCCCCCTTATGACGTATGGGGCAACGGGGACAACGGACAATTAAGATTTTACGTTCCTTGTATTCCCATTGTCCCCGTAATCTGTGTACCCGTCACGGGGACAACAGAACGTCATAAAATTTCCTTACCGTCGTCGCCCTTATGTTCTTTTTCACTTATAGGGTCACAAATTCCTAATTGCAATCCAGCATCTTTTACTTGCGATTTCTAAGAAGCAACTATGCCTGCAATAATGCAATTTTTTCCAGATGTAGATCTCCACGGTTGTTACTATCATTTCAATAAACCTAAAATAATATCCTTGTCTTGTTTTGTTGCTTGTCTGTATGCCTTTAACTAGAACCAAAAAGTTGTTTCGGAGAAAATGTCAAAAAACGCGGGAATAGTTGTTTCTTAAAAATATGAGACTTAGTTTAATGATTGTTGGTCACATCAATTGATATTTCTTTCTGTTTATCCTAAATAACACTTTCTGTCTAATAACTATTATTAATTACTTTTAAAATTAATTTTCCTTATTTTGTTAAGCATGTAACCTAGTTAATCGCATCTTATTACTGTACTAAAAGGCCGTTAATCGTTTGATGTTTGTTCGCCTCAACGGCTGATCGGATTTGATAGAAATTTGGCACACTGGTAGACCATGACGTGGAATAAAACAGAATACTTTTTAACCCGGTAGTTCATTCCCGTGGATTAATTATTCGAAATGTTGTTGTTGTTGTTTACCAACCTCCACGTGGATCCATATTCAAAAGTTTTAAGTATTTAGGAACATAGCAGTAGGTATCTAAATTAAACACAGTCGTCAATCAACTCGGACTATCGCAGTCCATTGCTGGACAAAGGCTTCCCCCGGCTACGCCACAACACCCTGTCCTCCACCTGGCGCAACCAGTCTGTCCCAGCCACCTTCTTTAGGCCGTCGGTCCATCTAGCTGGGGCTCCACCGGCCATCGGCTTCGATAGACATGGCCAGCCCACTGCCACTTCAGTTTGCTTACTCTGCAAGCTATGTCTGTAACTCCGGTTCTTTTCTGGATAATTTCATTCCTGATTTTATCCTTCAAAGAGACTCTGAGCGTAGCTAGCTTCATAGCGCGCTGAGCGGCCTTGAATTTGTGGACCAGCCCGACCGTCAGTGTCCTCGTTTCGGCACCGTAAGTCATGACGGGCAGGACGCACTGATTGAAGACCTTGACGTGTCTTCAAACATTGCGAGATAGGCGACGAGAAAACTTGAAGAAGTTTTCCAAATGCTGCCCAACCCAACTGGATCCTTCTGCCGGCTTTTTCTCAAAGTTGTATCTACTGAGCTGGATGACTTGTTATCGACATAATCCTTTCAAATCTTCGAGAAGCAGCCCTTCGATGTGGATTGGATTCGTTAAGATGTGCGAATTGTATATGAATTTTGTCTTGTCCATGCTGAAGCCAACCCTCCGAGAGGGCACTCCGGCCACCACGGCTCCACTTCGGCTGGAGACACTCAGCCAATATGACGATGTCATTGGCAAATCGAACAAGTCGAACAGACGCTGGCACAGTTAGACCAGATGCTGCACAGCCTAAATGGAGCCTCCATTTAGGCTGTGCAGCATCTGGTCTAACTGTTCCAGCGTCTCTGCCACTACGACGATGTTATCGGCAAATCGAAGACGTGAAATGTACTCGCCGTTCACGTTGATACCCTGTCCAGTTCAGTCCAGTCCAGCGCGGCAGCGTCTTGAAGACGTCCTCTAACGCATGGCTGAACAATTTTGGGGATATTACATCTCCCTGTCTCGCCCCTCTGAGCAGTTGGATGGGGTGGTTTTCTGATCCTGGATCTGAATAGTCATCGTGGCAACGTCGTATAAACATCTCAATGCCCGCACGTGCACGCGCGCTCTCTCTATCTTTCGTTCTCTCTCGCCTCTCTTCGATGTAGCGTCAATTAATTCGACATTGTTGCATTTGATGGAGTCGAAGGCTTTCTCGTAGTCCGCAAATGCACAGTGACTGGTTGTACTCCGCGGTATTCTGTACAATTTCCCGAACATGATGTGGTCATCATATGGTAGGTACTGAAGCCTTTTCGAAAACCGCCTCGATCTGGCGGCTGGGACTCGACAAGTCTCTTGGCGAGACGGTTCGTGACAATCCTCGAGAGCAGTTTGTATTCGTTGTGGCGGTGAGATGGGTCTATAGTTCTTCAGCGACGATTTGTCACCTTTTAGATGACGGAATTAAGGAGACTCTCTAGATCTTTGATTTTATTGTATTTATTTTTTGGATCGTTTTCTTGTAGTATTTAAAAGTAAGTTTTGATAATTTGAAAAGTATATATTACAATAAATTAACGGGGACAACGGGAAGTAATTTTAATAATTTTATTAAATTCCCTTTGTCCCCTTTAACGGGGACAGCGTACGGGGACAACGGGAAGTAATTTTAATTATTTTATTACATTCCCTTTGTCCCCTTTAACGGGGACACGGATCACGGGGACAACGGGAATACATCAAAAAAATGTCTGAGTTTTACATGTTTTTTTATTCAATATGGGTGTTGGAAATTGTGGATTGTCCGTTTTTTTTATTATGTGTTATTTTTCATATGTGATGTTTTATGTGAAAATCGGGGATATTTTATTAAAATATCTATTTTTATGACAAGATATCGTTTTAGAACGTCATTAATTATTATCGATATTTCATTTCTGTTCTCGATTTTGAGGGTATATTTTTAGTTTTGAGGGTTATGTGGACTATTTTACAGAGTCACATGGTGGGACACATGAAATTGGTTTGATTTCATATTTATTTATAGTCAAACGTAGTGTTAAATCCTGAATTTAGTTCCAGGTTTAGGTTTTCGACATTGTTACTAATCAAGTTATAATGGTATTGTTCCCCCCCCCCCCCCAGGCGGTGTCGGTGTCCCGCACGCGCGCGGCCGTGCACGCGCCGCCCGAGCACGCGCCGCACGACGCGCTGCCCGACACTGTGAGTGTACGCACGAGTGTTTATAATTATAAGCTTTGCAGGCATCAAGTATTTGCTAGGGGGACAAGTGTCCCTTGATATAAATATCTAGAGATATCGCACGAAGTCGCACGACCTATTACGAAATTGATACCCTATGAAAAACATTTTTTTTTGTTTTTATTTTCCAAAGGAAATAAATAATAGGGAAAACATTGGCTAAGTGACACTGCAAGGGATAGGACGACATCATACAAAAACTGGCCAAATGTGAGTCGGACTCGCACACGAAGGGTTTCGTACCACAAGACAAAAACGCCGAAAAAACACGTTTGATGTATGGGAGTCCCCCTTAAATATTTATTTTTATTCTATTTTTAGTATTTTGTTTAGATGTTGTACTAATTTAATCATGTTATTTTCCGCAGACACGCCGACGTCTAGAGACGGAGGCAACTACAGCAGTCGCAACAGACACACAGACGGGCGCACACAAAGACAAACATACAGACAAGAGAGTGCATCCCGCCTCGCCGAGACACGCGCCTAACCATTTGAATGGATATGTATGTAAAACTTACTGCTGGGCAAAATATGTCCCACATATATACACTACTACACACACCATATACACACACACTCATACACATTAATACACATATCGACGGCGAAGTGCCAATACCTCCTAACTGATTTTTTTTTTTCAGAAATTCACTTTTTTTTCGTTTTGAATTTAAAGGCGTTATTAGCATGTTTTAGTGAAAACGCAAAGTGTATTTTTATTACAACAAAATTAAATTAAAATGTGGAAATACATATTACCTCCCAACCAAAACAACGTGTCCATTTTTGAACGTTTTTATCCAGTATGTGTAAATTTTTGACTTTGTCAGTTAGGAGTTATTGGCACTTCGCCGTCGATATACATATACAGGGTCCCATAAAAATAGATGGACAAATTTTAACACAGCACTCATTACTTCTAACAAAAGATATCCAAGCAAAAAAAACACTGATTAAAGTGATTTTATTTTGACCTAAAATAATAAATTGCCCGCACATTATTGTATTTTCGTTAGTTGATTATTTTTCTTGTAAGTATCTATGCGTTTTTCTTATATATTTTTTTACCATCGTCGTTATTTTGGTCATCTGAATGTTTTCTAAAGGTTTGTCAATCTATTTTAATGGGACTTTATATACCACTTTTGAGCGTTGGGCAAAATTAGTAAAATTAAAAATAAACTTTTTTTTTATTCTTTAATAAGGAGCATCTGTGGTGTTTTTCTACGATGTTCAAAGTCAAAGTCAAATCATTTATTTCAAATAGGCACATTAAAGGCACTTTTGAACGTCAAAACTTACAGTAAAATTGAATTGATTCTAGTCGCCCCTTCCAAAAGGTAGTTTTCGTATGGAGAAGAATGGGCAATAAACTCCACCGTTACTCTTTTAAAATGTTTTACAAGATTTTGTATACATAATATAATTATATGTGAAGACGATGCACCTAGAATAAAAGTCTACCCCAAAAAAATAATAAAAAGAATTAAAAATTAAGCAATTACAGGTAAATCAATTGTGATAGATACATGATGCTCACATATTTACAAATTATTTACAAATATTGGAAAAGTAGATGACCTTTCTAGAACCCTAACAAGTGAGTTAGTTAGTTCAATCATCCTTCAACTTTTTCATAATGAATAATTAAAATATTTTGTTTATTTACAGTCAACCACAGACAAGCCAACCACGGACAAGGAAGCGGAACCTAGAACAACGCCCGCGCCCTCTCCCGACAGACATGCCAAGGTAAACTATTACCTTTTTATTTTTGAACTGAAAACGACTTTAAGCACGTTGGGAATTTTTTGAGATGGGCATAAAACCATTGAGCTCGCGACACTCTTCCCGTAACCGACACATCTGTTTTAGGTTTTGGCCATTATAAATACATCAACGCGCGGTACATTCTCTTTGGGAAGAATGACCTTCAAATATATTTATAAAAAATTACTATGGTTTTTCAAGTTTTCACTTCTGTCGGCACTCCGAGAGTGCCACTGTTTTTTATTTTTTTTTTCTTAGCTTACTTTCCCACTGCCTGGCAAAGTCCTCCCCCAAATCCTTCCAGTTATTAACTGTAATTAATCTGACTTTATTTGTTACAGCAACAAGAGACGAGCAACTCTGCGGTGACAGGCACCACGACGCGGCCCGAGCGGCAGAGCGTGCCGCCCTGCAAGCCGCGGCCTCCCGCTCCCGGTAACATATATATGATATATAGTATTACTAGCCGCGCCACGCGGTCACACCCGCATTAGTGTCGATCCTGTGGGAATATCGGGATAAGAACTATCCTATGTCCTTTCCCGGGACTCAAACTATCTCTATACCTAATTTCATCTAAATCGGTTCAGCGGTTTAAGCGTGAAGAGGTAACAGACAGACAGACATTTTCGCATGTATAATATTAGTATGGATTGCTGTCTAAGAGTGTACTACCCGTTCGCGCTAAGTTTGCCGCTCCGTGGAATTTGCGTCCCCTCCCCTCCAACTGCGCACCGCACCAGAGAGTCGCCCTCACAGCAACATCATCGCAAGCGCATGTGATAATTAGTTATTCGACCGCTTAATATTCTTCAGTTTGTTGACCGACTGCCCTGTTGGTCTCGTGGTTGCAAGCGCGACCGCTGAGCGTGGGGTTCTGGTCTCGATTCCCGGGTCAGTCAGTGTTATTGGGTTTTCCATTAGGGATTTTTTAGTAACAGCTCGGAGTTTAAAAGTCGGCGGTTTTTTACCTCGCGCCTTGGTTCGCACGTGGCGTTGTTGGTCCTGCGCCTGATCTCTCTCCGGTCTTGTCGGATTGCCGTCCCATCGGACTATGTGAGTAAAGGAACAGAGAGTACACCTATGTTTCCGCACACACTTGTGCCCTATAATATCTCCTGCGCACCTGGTTAATCTCTGTTGAGATTGGCTACCGTCACCGAAATCGGTCGAGAGGCTATTATTATTCTTCAGTATTCTCGACATTTGGAATGACGTCACATCGTCAATAGCAAACAGCACGAATGGGTTGTACTTACTTCAGTGTGAGAAAGAGATGGAACTATCGATCAATAACAAAATAATACAGCTTTAAGAGGTGTTAGTTGGCCTCCAAAAGATATGATCAGTCTAAACATTATTTTGTGTTTATTATATTTTTTATGTAGGCTCTGTAGCGGTTTTGCCAGTGCCTTTATTTACAACGCTAGCGTGGCGCGCGAAAAACAAAACTGGCGCGCCATTTTCCATAAAAGTGAATAACAATACAAGTCTTTCTCCCCCCCCCAGGCGGCCCCACGCTGGCGCGCCTGCGCGTGCTCACAGCGCCGCCCACGTGCGTGCAGGAGCTGGCCGCGCCCGCCACGCCAGGTAGCTACTGTATGTGTGTTGTCTTGTCAAAATCGGGATAAAAACTATCCTATGTCCTTCCCCGGGATGCAATCTATCTCTCTGCCAAATTTTATACGTGAAAAGGTAACACAGACAGACAGAGATACTTTCGAATTTATAATATCAGTATGGATATGGGTATCCATCACGTCTGCGAAGTTTCTCTAACTAATTTATTTTGACCCTGTATTAATGACCCACGAATAAAACCCGATAAACTACAGTCACTATAAAAAATTTACATACAGTAAGAAACAAAATGTGTATTTTTTACCAGTACTAGCATTTTTTTTTGTGAACACATTGTCATCATCATCATCATCTCAGTAAAAGCCTGTCCACTGTTGGACATAAGCCTCCCACCTATCATCATCACATAGCAATCCTGCCCTAAACATTATGAAGACTTTTAATAAAATGTTGTTAACAGGTGAAGCGGTCAGTCCCAGGATAATGGCTGCAGATGTGGACAGCGTACATTCAGACACGCATTTCAAGAGAGGTCAGTTATTTGTGTTTTTATTTACTTAAGCCTATCCTTATATAGTATAAAACAAGGTCGCCAAAATGTCTGTACGCGCATAACTTCCGAATGACTGCACCAAATTGGATAATCCTTTTTTTATCACATCTATTAAAAAAGAGCTAGTGAATTCTTCGTAAACAGGGACTAAAATAGCTCTTTAATCCCTAGGGACTAAAAGTGATTTGAATTTGGAATAAGAATACTGTTAAGTAGTAAACGTTCCAATCACCAAAGAGATCAATCACGAACATTGTATGAACAAGTAACGGGCTGTATGATAAAGGAAAACGCACGAGCCAATTTAAAAAAAAAAGTTTGCGAAAAAATAAAAAACGCGCGAAAAGCATTCTGCCTTCGTTTGTAATTGTTTACTCAAATTATTATTTTACTTAGATTTATAAAAAATAAATGTCTTCCTCAAGTAATGGGGGTTTTCGTGAAAATTTACGACACCAGTTGGCACCACTTTGACAAGAGGTCTTCCATTTCGACAATGAATATAAAATATATGATGACGTTCATCATTCGATTCATTCATTCGTTCATCATTCAGTCATGACTAAAGAAAATATAGGCTCTTTGACAGATGCCTGGACCTGACGTGTCAGTGCTGCCACCTAGCGAACGTCATTTCAGAATACGCTACTTACCCTACTTACTTATTTTTTCATACAGGGTGATAAAAAGTAGAATGTTCACCTCAGGAGCGACACTATTTTAATCTCGAGTGGCGTACTTTGAATCCCTCGCTTACCGCACAACTAGCATAGATACAACGGCCCGACATGAATCCTCGGGCAGTTGCCCGCCAGACACGACACCCGTCTGGTCGGAGGATCCACCCTTTTCTATAGAGTATTAATGAGCTTACACCCTGTTCCTCATACCTCTACAGGTTGAAATTGAAAACATGCGATAAACCGAAATGGGAGATTGTACTCATCATTATGAACAACTTTCACTAAGGGACCAAAGCTGCAATCGCGAAAAAATCAGCTGTTCCCTACATTTTGACGAGTTATGCGAACATAAATGTAGGAAACAGCTGATTTTGTTTTCGCGATTTCAGCTTTGACCCATAGTAAAAGTTGTTCATAATAATGAGTACAATGACCTCTTAAGGGTTTGTTAATGTTTTATCAATAACCCTGTACAATTAAATGGTTTCTAAAGTGTATGTACGAGTACCAAATGCCCATGTATAATGTATGTATTGTCAACAGGAGCGCGTCGCGCAGCCCGCGCGCGCGCGGACCAGAGCTACACACAGTTCGCCGTCATGGACGACGAGAATGTGTCCGCTCTGCAACAGGTAAATATATTATTACATTCTAAACTGAAGCATCGTATTCATTGGGGAACAAAGTTGAGCAACAGTTGCGAAACATTATTGCCCAAATTAATTCTGCTTGGACGGCGTTACGTGTTTGTTAGTGTCCGTCCAGATTGGGGCGCGGGGCGGGCGAGGCCGCGGGAGCGGGAACGCGCGCGGGCTGCCTGTCCGCAGTGGAGCGCGGCTGCGTTCTGCGTGTTGTCGTGTCCAGTGCTTGTCTAAAAATAATATAGATGATGAAGACTTATTTTTACTAGAAAAAAGCTCGAACTAGTTTGAGAACCCAGGCCCAGCGCGGGCCGCCCGCGCACCCACTGCGGCCGTTTGTATGAACAAGCTATGACGTGAGTTGCTCGCGCGCTCCCCGCGCCAAGCAGCCCGCGCTGCTCACCGCGCCCGCGTGTCCGCTATGGACACTCAAATGAAGTTCTTATGTTTGAGATCGCCACTCCGCGCCCGCTCATCAGTCTGGCCAAACAATGAGTTTGCATACACACGAGCGATACGTGACGAACATGCCAGTTGTGTATTTGAGCACCGTACTCACATCGTCGACGACAGCCGCCGCCGCGTCGCCGGTTGCAGTTGAGGTGCCTCTGTCGTCGATACGTGTCGCTCGTGTGTTTGCACACTTATTTTCATTCGGCTGTCAATAGAGGTCCTTATTAAAATTTTGTTGCGAGATAGCGCTAAGTGTAATGCCAAATTAAATTAGTCCGCGAACCAACAAAGACTTGATGAAAATCGATAGCTAAACGCAACAAACGAAACAAAAACTTTTTTTTTTCGGGATCTGTCACCTCTGGCTCTGGTGGTGCAGTTTATTTGACCCCAACTTTGACAGGTAACAATGACTCAACGCTACCTCGCGGCGAAGCTACCAGCTAATGAAATGAAATTGTTTGTTCTGTAAATAAGATATTAGAATCACTTCTACACGTCAGATTAACAAAAATAAGCTACATAGAGTCGAGCTAGTCACACTTTAGTTCGTAAACCTTATGGCGCTACCTCGAAAATAAATCGTAGCGACTGATCTACTAAGTGAGCGAAAGTGATGCAATTACTTTTGAAACGCAAAAGAAGAGAGATGGCTATAATGTGCGTGCGCTCGGAACAAAACGACGTATGTGCCAAAACGAATTTACTCCTTTTTTAACAAAATAAATGAATTCAATTTAAAACTACTTTGAGTAAACTTTGATATGATAATTCTCTATGTTTTAAAGTAAATTCCATTGAATAACTCTTAAGCGTTACGCCATGATGTCGAAAAAAGTAAAAAAAATTGATGTAACTGCATTTTTTTTTTCTGTCGAGAAAATTTCATTGAATCGTGTGTTCCTTTTACACGGTACTAGACCAAAGAGTCAAAAAACATTATACCAAAATGTTAAATCCCTATTCCGCATACTTAACAAGTTACACGAAATAGAAAAACCAATTTTTATTTTTCAATATATCACCTTAAACTATAACCCTCTTTCTGGCACAGTCGGGTAAAAGAGTTTCATAACATATTCGATCCTAAATGACAAGGTAAGTTCTATAAATATTGATTTGTATTTTTTTTGTTTCAGGTCACAAAAGGCGGAGCACTCACTCTGGTATCTCTATGGAAGTCACAGTTCGACGACTCGGAGGAAACCACAGACAACGAATGGAAACAAGAACAGTTACAGGTCAGTCATAGACATACTTTATTATTTTATTTCTAACATAGGACTTGAACATAACAGATGACAGTTCCTGGTGGTGGTTGTGGTAAAATGGTCTTCGTAAAATAACCTAATATGGCCGGGATATCGGCTCGCAAACTGTAAATAATTATGACGAATTCAGCAAATGATTCTAGACCCTTTGGCGTACAAATTATAAGCTGGTTCTAAAAAACAAACCGGCCAAGTGCGTGTCAGACCACGAACAATGAAGGGTTCCATAGTTGAAATGAATTTATCTAAAGAACAAACTTAACATTGTAGTTGAAAAACATGTTCTCCCATACATTCCAACTGAAAATGTAAGTTTGTACGCACAATATTGAGAGATTTACCATGTTGTTTTAAGAGCACAGACTTCTTATAGGTTTTCCTGTAATCTATAGGTATGGAACTATTTTCTGAATTTTAGGCACAGTAGTTTCGGAGATGAGGCTGGAATGGTTTTTCGTCTATTTTCTTAAATAACTACAATTTACTTTAAAATTATGAAAAAAATATATTTAAGATCCTCACAGTAAACCCTTTCTTTTGATAATATGTCACACGGTACAGATTGCGAAACTTTTTTAAAATTTTCTATTTGCCCCCCTAAAATAACCCATATATTTAAAATTCATTTATTTACGATACACGCCTGTGTTTGGGTTGCAGAGATTCATATGTGTACCAAATTTCAACTTAATAGGTCTATTAGATTCGGAGCAAATTGGCTGTGACAGACGGACGGACAGACACACGAGTGATCCTATAAGGGTTCCGTTTTTTCCTTTTGAGGTATGGAACCTAAAAACCAGATGTTTCTTAGTAAAGTGACACGGACGGAGTCGTTACGGGTCGTCAGAAGCCCAAAAGTCTGACAACCAGTCTTACCAAGTGGTATCATGTTACCTAGGAACTGGGTTGTGGAGGTCAGATAGGCAGTCGCTCCATGTAAAATACTAGTATTCAGCTGCGTCCAATTAGACTGGAAGCTGACCCCAACATAGTTGGGAAAAGGCAAGCAGATTTGATAATCTCGTTACAATAAAGTCGATTTTGTTACCTCTGTCAGAGGTAAACTAATTGCGAAAGGACTGTTTTTTAGGGACAGTTCAGACTGAAGTGAATCACGCGCGGGATTCGGGACGCAATTGCGCGCGAGTATAATAATAATAATTTATTTGACGATCAACAAAAGGTCCACACTGACAAAAACAAAAAATACATAAAAGATGTTAGTAACAAATACTATGTTAGTACTTATATCCTAGTATGTTAGTAACAATGTGACTTATGATCTATGTTAATACTTATACACTACGACTGACAGTGTTGTTTTGATGAGATGTCTCATTATGGGGCTCTCATCAAGCCTGTCAGCTATCATCTTCAGAAGGCTGTTGCCACTGCCACGCAATCTGGCGAGCAGAGACGTACTTTTCTTCCGTACGACAGCTGAAAATAAATAAAAGCCTTAAAAAAAAAAGCTTCATAAAGCCTTGTACGGACTAAGCGTTCCAGTGTATGCGTGGTCGGTTACGCGACTAAAGCGAGAACACGGGAACGAACGAACCTGCAAGGTACAAGGCTTTGGGAAGTCATGCGTCTAGTCGTGGCAGTGTGAACACCTCCATACAAGTTCGTTGACACAATCGGTGCGAGCGAATTTCTGGAGTCCAATTATAAAAATAAAAAAAAACAAACGTCAGTATTTTATTCAAACTAGGCTGAGAATCAGCACTTTTCGAACGTCAAAATTACAAAAGACAGTTCCCCAAAACGCCCGCCCTACAGTGCTTTCGCTGGGGAGAAGAAGTTACGCAACAAACTCCCCAATCATTCCTCCATCTCATTTTGATCAGAGCTTCAGTCTGATGATGATGTAAACATAAAATTAAATAAACTGGAGTTCACAGACGTGATCGATATCTAAATGATGGTAAAAAAAAGATTTTTAAATCTCATTCATAATATGATACACTAGCAGAACCCCGTGGTTTTACCCGCACAAGTATGGATCCCGTGGGAATTTTGGGATAAAAACTATCCTATGTCCTTTCCCGGGACTCGAAACTATCTCTGTACGAAATTTCATCTAAATCGATTCAGCGGTTTAAGTGTGAAGAGGTAACAGACAGGCAGACACACTTTCGTATTTATAATATTAGTATGGATTATTATGGTCTTAAGGGGTAGAACTAGTCGCGAGCTCGAATTCACTGATGGGTATAGCCAAAAAGCACGCTGTCTCACCTGGCGGCGTGTCTAACAGAGATAGTATCAGTGGTGAGCAGTTCGACGCTAGTCTACACGCACAACGTCTAGTTCTCACGCACACAAACAACGTTCCAAACTGAAACGCGCGTAAAAAAATACGAAACGTCCTTTGGAAAATCGAGTTTTATGAAAAAGCCGCATAAACTGTATAAATCAATTACAAATAAAGTTGATTGAACTCTTCGATAATTGAGCTTTGTCGGTACTGATTTAATTTTAAAGATTTTACACTTCTTTTACTAGTTATTTACACCTAAAGTTACTATAAATTAGCAAGAAAAACGAATCTTTGTTGGCTCATAATTTTTAATGGCTTTTATTTTATTATTCTGTTTCCGTACAGACAAAATTAATAATAAGACAAAACGATATAATGTTTAACTTTGGATATACAGACGCCAGCACATCAAGTTACTACAATCTGTAAAATTTCTTTAATAGATTTTAAACTTTATCGCTACAGCATAAGGTTCAAGGTTGATTGGGAAAATTTTACAGTTTCGGGTAGCTTGATGTGCTGGCGTCTGTACAATGTCAAACAGGACAGTAATACCCCCCGAAATTATGTATGGAAAAAATATCGACTAGTGCTTACCTTAAGATTAGTCAATGGTATAATCTTTCTACATCGTTGACGTATCATTTTTGACGTTGTCATTAGCATCTCATTTATTTATTTTATTCTTTGTGTCGAGGTTCTAAGTGTGGTCATGGTTTTCATAGACAATTTAATAAGGGAATATTATAAGTAAGGACCAATAAAAAAAAACTCCTTACTTTACCCATATCTATAAAAATAAAGTGGCAAGTATGTTGACGCGGCCCCGGTTGCCCTCAGTCGCCGGAGCACCGCGGCGCGCGCGCGGCGTCCGCGGTGTCGTCGTGCTCGCCCGGCGCGCGCACGCAGCTGCTCGCCAGCTCCGCGCAGCACGCGCCGCACGCACAGCTACACCAGGTATCATCTACATCAGTTATCGCCAAATTCACCAAAATATCCAGCAGCTATCACCATAATATTCAACAGTTATCAAAATCAAATTCAAACGTCATATGTTAAAACTCAGCTGAGAATCAGCACTTTTTGTACGTCTACACACACGAATTACATGAGATAGTCCCCAAAATACCTTCCCTTCACCACTTCCTATTGCTTTAGCTGGAAACCAGAAGTAGCGCAAAAAAAACTCCCCAGCAACACTGCTCAGTAGTTATCACCAAAATATTCAGCAGCTATCACCAAAATATTCAGAAGCTGTCACCAAAAATCTAAGCAGTAGTCACCACAAGAATCGCTTACATATATGACCACAACTACACACTTACCATGACCAGTTATCATCAAAATTATTAGCGGTTGTCACCAAAAATCTTCGCAGTAATCACCACATGGGTCACTTATATATATTACCACAACCACACACCATGATCAGTCATCATCAAAATTATGAGCAGCTGTACCCAAAAATCTTCACAGTAATTATACCGCATAAATCACTTACGTATATGACCACAACCACACAATCTGAGTAAGGCACTCACGTAGTATATTAGCAGCATTGGAGATGTCCTTGTATAGAACAATACAGGATAGCAGGGCGACGCGCAGCCTGTTATTATGAATTTAGTACATGATTCTGAATCCCCCCAGCGGCAGCGTTGAAATTATTTGTCGGTTTTTTCTATGAAACTGCAGATTATTTTTTTTTTAACTCGAAAAAATTCTACGGTACTGCTAGAATCATCTGCTGAATTCATGGTTGCTGTTGGCGAGTCGATGTCTCTACCACCCTGTACAAACACACGCACACCTCTTATAATGTACAGACGCCAACACATCAAGCTGCTACAATCTGTCAAAGGAGACGGGCGAAAGTTCCTAGAAAGTTGGGCCTGATGTTACAGTAATGATTATTGCATTATTTTATTTATACACTAATACCATTAAAAAAAAACTAAATTATTTACGACTGCTCCATGGGAGAAAAAAAATATAGGATGATATTGGTTTGTTTGAAAACAACCTCTAACCTAAGGTTATACACTGAGCTCTCACGTAATACTTCAAGAAAATAACTATTTGACTATATTGTTGACTAGAGTTAACCTGAATTTATTGTAGGAAGATTCAGACGCCTTCCAACTAGAAATCCGGTAGGTATACGAAGTTGAGGTAAGTCGAATAGGCAAGTTATCCGAGTCCGTTGTAAGAAATGCGTGTGTCGTTCGTTAAAGCAATATCCGTCAGAATCCTTTATACGTAGCCAAATTCGTTAGATCACTGATCCAATAATAATAATTACAGCACACGAAAACAACAGAAAATATCCACTAACGTAGCCGCCGCAAAGACAACGAACGAAGCCATAGACATATTTATCTCAATGAACGAAGCGAATGATGTGATTGACGTTTGAGTTTTTGACCTGACATTGACGTAAGTTCCGCTTTGTTGCCTGTATATTAAAAAATTGACAATCGATTGTGAAATCGATATATGAATCAATTCATTTTTACGACCATTATTTAAACCATTATTTAAAAAATATGTGTTTTATTTAAACTTATGTAATAGAGAATAATTATTAATATTTTAAGTAATTAATTAATTATTCATTCTGTTTTTGTAATAATAATCGATTGTACATCGATTAACTTACCTATATCATATGGCAACATTGTTTTAATATGAAAATAAAGGAAGTCAGTATTAATTTGATTAAATAATTAATTTCTTATCCCATGATAAAACTGCTTAATATTTTATAATTGACCACAAAAAAACTGAAACAAAATATTGATAAATATTTCATTTGTGTAACGTTAGGCCCAGATTCGCCCGTCTCCTTTAATTAATAGATTTTCAACTTTATCGCTAAAGCATAAGCTTCAAAGTTGATTGAGAAAATTTGACAGTTTCGGGTAGCTTGATGTGCTGGCGTCTGTACTAGGACTGGACATATCTTTTACACATTTCAAGCAATATTTTATTTTGCGTTTAATTTTTTTTCGTATTATTTTTTTTTTTCGTCTCGCTGGCACGACTATATTTTACATACATCTTGTTGGCCCAAAACTTCGCACCTTCCACGGCGTTATCGGTGGCAGCGCAGAGATCATTTTACCCCAAAAACTATATTATTTCCCCCTTACTAATAAAACGTATTATATCAGATGAATAGTTACACACCGATTTCTCTCTTTTAGTCGTCAGTAATTTGACTTTCGAAAGAAGAAAACAAAGTGTTGTGTAACTATACAGACGCTATACAACGTTTATTAATAAGGAGGTTTGACTGCATGTTTTGGGACACAGACTGACACACGGACACAAGTGGGAAGATGTAAGTCCAACCTGGTAAACTGGGGCTACCTTTACGGAACCGCAGTAGGGTGTGATTGTGGAGCTATGTCGCAAACCATGCTCTATCTCCTATCCTGACCTCTGTGTCCTAAAACATGCGTATTTGTTATAACTATACTACATGTGCTTTTCATATTTCCAACTTTGTTGGGCACGTTATGATAATGTGCTTTAATATTTCCAGCTTGATACTTATTGATTTTATGGTCTTTGAATTGTAAACATGTTATATTAAAGTTGTCTCAACGCATTTTAACTCTTTCAAGCTATTTATCCGCTGTCAAATCGCATGACAATTTATGTATAATCGGCCTAAAATGTGCCCACTGCTGGGACACAGACCTCCTCTCTGTAAGAGGGAGTGGGCCATAATCCACCACGCGGGCACAGTTCGGGTTGGCGGATGGCGCATGTCTTTGAACTTTTGGTTCTAGGACATGCCGGTTTCCTCGCTTGCTTCACCGTTTTTAAGAGCAGTGGTGATGAAATAATTTACACAAAATGCTTGCTTGGTTTCCAACCCACGATCTTCACCTCGTCAGTCGCGTTATCCCCACTGCTCTCGACAGCTTGTGCGATTGGTTTATTTTATTTATGAAAACCGATCGCAACATGACAGCAACATACCCTCGATTTGACAATAGATTAGCTTATTCAAAGGGCTTCAATACCCGTGGCATACAGTTACTTTCGCGCCGTTTGGATTAAAATAAAGTGACGCTTTATGGGGTTTGGTCCTGCTATACATATTTTCCGTTTACATTGATGTCAGCTATCGATTTATATTGGTTTCGTGCGTGGTCGCCATTTTGTTTATTTTTTTTTCAAAATGGCGCGACCGTAGTCAGGCTCCATATAAAAATCTTCAATACGTATCAAGCCTTTTTTCAACCCTTGTTGTTTAGTACAATTTAGAGGAGGAGAACTCGTGTAATATTGTCGCTACAGATATAGATACACCTATACTATAACAATAGAGCATACATACATAGAGCAACAACTTTGCGTGCCAAAAATCGCACCAGTTTACGTAAAAAAATCGTAAGCCGCCACTTTCGCGCTCAGTCCTGTGTACTGCTGGCTGGGTGAGCGTGAGCGCTGGCGCTAGGTCCCGGGGGTGGGGCGAGACGGGTGCCGCACGCGGCGGCGTCTTTGAATCGATTTGATTTTCCCATCACTAAATAGTGCTTGTGACGTCATAGTAGGTAATTTCAAGTTTCAAGTACCTGATAAATGTTAATGACTAAACTAAATAAAGACTTGGCTTAAAAGACCCAGCAACAAGGCCATTAAAAAAAAACATAGTAGGTAGTCAAAAAAATGGCACGCTTCATTTTCATACAGATTTTGATACTTGCGTTATCTAGGTTTATCTATATCTGTGGTGTCTAGGTTTATCTATGTCTGGCCTAACAAAAAAGCTAGACGGCAACGTCTAGCCTTTTTATTAGGCCAGACAGGGCTTAAGGCTACCCCTTTTCTATTACGCTTTTTACGCATCTATTTGGTGTTCAATGAACAGTTAAGACTATTACATCAATCTAAACACTCGCCCTTTGTTACAGGCCGCCCAACAGCCAGAAAAGACATCACCACCAGCCACTTCATCAGCTCCTGCCCCACCACCACCCATTGTCGTAGCCCCAATCCCACCCCCACCGGTCCCATCTCCCACTCCCACCCCCACCCACACACGGCCGATCACTGCCAGACAGCATAGCGAGCCTGCCCGAAAGGCAGAGCCGACTGCTAGAAGGAAACAGCTGCATTGTCTTTATATACCCGGGATTGATGCGTATCCGAAACTTCAGCCCAGTTTGCCGAGGTGCTGGTCACTTCCTGCCATCGGTGAGTTACTTTACATTCTACTTGTACGTTACGTTATAATTTTACATAGCAGTAATGCTATTCTGTGAAAATCTCACCGTGATTACTTAGGTGAAGTGAGCTGTCAATAGTGTCAATCCCCTAGCATCAGGTGGAATTATAGCTCACTTTAAGCTCACTTCACCTAAGTTATCACGGTGAGATTTTTACTGAATAGCCTTACAGGCTAGAGTTTGTGGTGTTTCCCGAAACATATTACGGGGACTACAGGGCCTATACGCCAGTTTTATAATGCCTAAAAGTATACGATCGACTACAGTAAACAAAATTAGAAAAATATATGATATTCTTCAGGATATATTCTAGGTAGATAGTGTGTTAAAAACATAATACAAATAATTGACGACACGATTGGCGCAGTGGTTAAGCGATTGACTGCTGCGCTGTGTGTCGTGTCGCGGGTTCGATTCCCGCATGGAACAAATATTTGTATGACTTACAAGTAGTTGTTCCGGGTCTGGCTGTTTGTGTATGCGACTTTAAGTGTTTATAAACACACCCACAATATAGGAGAAATTCCAAGTGTGGGACGACATTTAAAAAGAAAATGTACTATAGAACAAAATACCTCTAAAAGTTCCTTTTATCGATTAAAAACCATACTAATGAAAGTGCAATCATTCAGATTTTTTGTCAGATTATTCTACAAGCAACATATTAACATAATAGTGTTTTATTTTTTTTGTCTAATCAATAGATTGTTTGTTAATATTTAATTGCTTCATATTTTGCAATAAATTACTAGCGTTGTGTCATCGCGCTTCTCTTTCTTTTCGATGCAGTCCGACAGTGACCGCGCATTAGGTTATGTAGTCTTCTTACCTACGAAACTCACAATGCCATTGTCGTCTGGCCAAATGTGAGCGTGTCTCGTGACTACACAAATCATACATTTATGCCTACCCCTTCCAGGCAGCGTGATGTTATGATTGAAATGGATACACTGATCACTGGTAGATACAAGTATTATTACATTATAAACGTGTGCAAGCGGTATGAATGATCTTTGTGTGCTAAAAAGCGGCGCTAGTAAAATGTTGCATATGCTTGTATTAATTATACTGTCTTGGTTTACCAGAATTTTTAAGAATTGAGCAATTGCGGTGTTAGTGCGCATGCGCAACATTAATGTCGGGTGTCTGTTTATCCATCGTCCTATTTTGTATTATCTTAGGGGTACTACACACTTGTTTGGGTCGGCATGATATTGCTGAAACATGCTGCTCGACCCGAATAAATGTTTTAGTACGTTCAGACAACAGAATTGATTATAGTTTTTTTTTTATCTCAATGTAATTAATTCTTCCCGCCAGGCTGTCGCGTGCGCTCCCTGCGCGCGCCGCTGCTGCAGCAGGCGTCGTTCGACGGCAGCGGCGGCTCCGTGCGCTACCGGCTCGACGTCATGCGCGGCGTGGGGGCCCGGCACCACGACGCGCCCGCGCCGCTGCAGAGGGCCCTGAGTGCACCCGTGAGTATCTTGCTATGTCACGCGCGGCGTGGGAGCCCGGCACCACGACGCGCCCGCGCCGCTGCAGAGGGCCCTGAGTGCACCCGTGAGTATCTTGTTATGTAGGGTTTTGACTGAGCTTGGGGTCCTGGGTTCGAGACCCAGGTCGAGCAAAGTTTTATTGGGTTTTCCATTAGGAATTTCTTAGTTTACTACCCCCGAACCTCGGAAAGCACGTTAAGCCGAAGGTCCTGCGCCTGATCTCTCCCCGGTCATGTCGGATTGCCGTCCCTAAGGACTATGAGAGTGTAGGGACACATTGTATGTATGTAAGGCAGAGTGCAAGGTTAGCAAATTGTATGTGCGCGTGATGTATGCATGGAACGACCAGTTACTGCGCACTGGTTCGGGCGAACGGTTCTCTCTCTGGGATCACGCGAAATATACTCGGTCAACATAACCCGATTTTCATTGACTCCAGAACCCCGATCCAGAAGGAGCGGTACTCAAGTAGGGATTACCGTGGACACTCATCCGTGTTGTATAATCCCTAAAGTGGTGACCCCGATAAAACTATACACGTCTTACAATATAATAGTGCGCGTTTATAGTTCTTGCCACGTAGTTACGAACTAATTAAAAATGATGCAACCAGTGTTACCACCGCAAGCGATGGCATCAACACAGCCAACCACGCCAGTAAAATCCGAGGACGGTGATTTATCACAAATCACCATCAAGACACAGATTCCTGAGTTTTGGGCAGACGAGCCACGGCTATGGTTTGGTCAGTTCGAGGTCATAGTCGCAGACCAGAAAAAAGGCGAAAAGGCGAAATTCAACTTGGTGATCGCAAAGCTAAACAAGGAAAATGTACGACAAGTGTCAGATCTAGTGCTGGAACCACCTGCAGACAAACCTTACACAGTGCTGAAAGAGCGACTACTGAGCGTATACGAAGAATCGGATACACAAAGAATTCGGAAATTGCTGAAAGAAACAGACCTAGGAGAACAGAAACCATCACAACTACTGCGAAACATGAAAGACCTGGCTAGGGGTAAATTTCCAGAAGACACCCTGCGCATGCTATGGATCGGACACCTACCAGCGACGGCGCGAACGGTGTTGGCGGTGAGCGATATAACGGACCTGAACAAGCTGGCAGAACAGGCAGATAAGATCATGGAAACAGCAGAGCCGAGGGATGCAATTTCCGAAGTCGCTGCCAACTCTTCCCCGTCAAGCGCAGATTTATTGATCGCAGAGGTATCGAAACTAAGCAAAAGTATCCAGGAAATGCACAGAAGCAGTCAGAGGGAAAGAAAACCATACAGACCACGATCTCGATCGCCGTCACCAAGGAGGCGTTGGAACAACTCGTCGCAACGGCGGGACAGAAGGAGATCGGCGGACTGGGTATGTTTCTACCATTTCCGGTTTGGGAAGAAAGCTAGCAAGTGCGAACAACCGTGCAGCTGGAAGAAAGGTGCGGCACCGTCAGGACAACAGGAGACGGGAAACTAGCCACGATGCAGTCAACGGTGGACCACTGCATCGACTTGTCAAACCACCGGCTATGTGTGAAGGATACAAATACGGGTATGCGTTTTTTAATAGATACAGGTGCGAATGTTTCTGTCTTACCAGTTACCAAAAAACCATATAATATAAGTGATAGTACTAATTACAAATTATATGCAGCAAATGGCTCAGAAATACAGACATATGGCACAAGAAACTTAAAATTAAATCTTAATCTCAATCAACCTTATCAATGGACCTTCATAGTAGCAAATGTTAAACAGCCAATTTTAGGAGCGGATTTTTTACGTCATTATAAATTATTAGTAGATTTAAACGCGCAAAAATTGGTAGACAAGAATTACAAATCTTTAACCAGTGGGAGCATGGTCAAATGTTCGGAACCCTCAGTCAGCATTGTAGACAGCAGCCATCCATTTCACGAACTATTATCAGAGTTCGCAGATATCACCAAACCCACGCCTTATAGGGACGACGACACTGATTACGATGATAACAAAATACTGCATCATATCGAAACGACGGGACCACCCGTACATGCGCGTGCTAGACCCCTTCCCCCAAACAGGTATCACAAGGTGAAGGAAGAATTCAGGTTAATGCAGGAAATGGGAATCTGCAGACCCTCCAACAGCGCGTGGGCCAGCCCGCTACATGTGGTGGCGAAGAAGAACGGGGATATCCGGCCGTGTGGCGACTATAGGCGCCTGAACGCCATCACGAAACCGGACCGATACCCAGTACCACGGCTGCACGACTTCACTTACGTACTGTCAGGTAAAAATTTTTTCACAAAATTGGACATTAACAAATCGTACCATTGCGTGAAAGTCGCGAAGGAAGACATCGAGAAAACGGCAATCATAACCCCCTTCGGTCTATTCGAATTTCCGCGCATGACCTTCGGTTTACGTAACGCGAGTCAGACATTCCAACGTTTCATGAACCATACAGTACTGCAAGGGTTAGACTTTCTATTTAGCTTTGTCGATGACGTCATAATAGCCAGCAACTCAATAGAAGAGAACAAAATGCACCTTAAACAGGTTTTTGAAAGATTTAGGCAGTTTGGCATCACCATTAATCTATCAAAGTGCGAGTTCGGAAAATCTAACATCGAATTTTTAGGATATGAGGTCTCGACAAACGGTATTCGACCACTAGACCATAAAATTAAGGCGATCTTAGATTTTCCGCGACCGCAAACCGTAGAACAATTGAGAAGATTTTTAGGTATGATCAACTTCTATAGAGCAGGCATTCCAAACGCCGCCAGTCATCAGGCAAGCCTCAATGAATTTATGAAAGGCGCCAAAAAGAAAGATAAAACTGTTATACAATGGGACAGTAATTCAATTGAAGCGTTCGAAAAGTGTAAACAAGGTTTAAAGAATGCAGTAATGTTGTCACACCCAAAAGCAAATGTACCCTTAGCACTGATGACTGACGCCTCAGACACCTGCGTGGGAGCCGTGCTGCAGCAAAAAATAGGTAGAACATGGCAGCCATTAGGATACTTTTCTAAGAAGCTAACACAAGCTCAACAAAAGTATTCTACGTACGACAGAGAACTGTTAGCCATTTACATGGCAATTAAGCATTTTCGGTATCTATTCGAGGGCAATCAGTTAACCATCTTTACAGATCATAAGCCCTTAATCTATGCATTCTCAAAACTACATAGCAATTGTGAAACGCCAAAACGAACGAGGCAGTTATTATTCATCAGCGAATTCACAACGGACATTAGGTACATACAAGGCGAAAATAATGCCGTAGCCGACGCATTATCGCGCGTTGAAACAATACACTGCCCAACTGTACTCGACTTCACAGAATTAGCAACAGCGCAAGACGGCGACGCTGAACTCGCACAATTATTGAATACAGGAAACAACAACTTTTGTTTAAAGAAATATCACATTCCAAACAGTGACGCACAAATTTATTGCGAAACCTCGACCAACTCTTGTAGGCCTTATTTAACAGACAACATTAGAAAACTTGCATTCAATACAGTACATGACGTCAGCCATCCGGGCATAAGGGCAACGCGTAAATTGGTCGCACAACGCTTCTTTTGGCCAGGGATGAATCGCGACGTCGGAAGATGGGCAAAGACATGCTTACAGTGTCAAAAATCAAAAGTCAATAGACACACGGTATCGGACCTGCAACAATTCCCAGCATGTGACCGCTTTGAGCAAGTACATATCGACATAGTAGGTCCCCTCCCTACGTCGCGAGAAGGGCACAAGTACCTAATCACCATGATCGACCGATGTACGCGTTGGCCGGAGGCCATACCAGTGAAAGAAATCACGGCAGAAGTCGTAGCAAAAGTATTTTATGAATCATGGGTTAGTAGATTCGGGTGTCCTAATAAACTGACAAGCGACCAAGGGCGGCAATTCGAGAGCACGTTATTCACGCAATTAATGAAGTACATGGGTATAACGAAAACGCGTACCACACCATACCATCCTCAAAGCAATGGCCTTGTGGAACGTTGGCACCGCTCCATGAAGTCAGCGTTGACAGCTCGCCTCATTGACAACTCGTCCTGGCTCGATGAACTGCCTACAGTGTTGCTAGGGTTACGAACTGTAGGTAGGAGTGACAATGGCGTTAGTCCCGCAGAGTATGTGTACGGCCAAACGCTTCGTTTACCGGGAGACTTCTACAGCGCCTCCCATAAACAAAGCGGGGACGACCATGAGTTCATAAGGCACTTAAAAAATACGATAAAAAATCTAAAACCGGTATCGCGGCAATTGCGAGACTCACGAACATTGTTTGTCCATAGTGACCTATATAAATGCGACCATGTATTTATTCGCAACGATGCGGTACGCAAACCATTAACACCTACCTACGAAGGCCCCTACCAAGTTATAGAAAGAAAAGGCAAAGTATTTGTAATTCAGCTACCAAACAGGAAAGCCAGTGTGTCCATTGATAGGCTGAAGCCAGCATACTTATTAAATGAAGAACGTAATGACAAACAATCAGGCACTTCTGTAGATAACTCTCAGAAAAACTCAAACTCAGAATGGAACCCAGTACCACTGTCACCGATTCCCACCGTAAATAAGCCTCAGTCAAAGACAAGTCGCAGTGGTCGCACTATTAGACCACCCGTAAGATTCAATGAGTACTGCAAATATTAATGTACCAACATGTCAACAGTATTGTGTGTGTTTTGTTTTACTTTATAGTTTTTTTTATTGTTTTGTTTGGCGTTGTCGTAACGGAAGCTGCCGGCCCTCAGGGTGTCATTATGTTATTGCAGAGTGGAAGTTACGGCAACTACCCTTAAAACCTAGTTCTAAGTCTTCGTATTGCCAAAAGGAATACCATCAAGCCGGCTCCTGAAAAATGGATGACCGCACCCTGTAACATAACTAGTATAGAAATAATGCCGACTATGCTAGGGCAATTTCATGTAAACAAGATTGAACATTGTTTTAAATATCGGCGTGTGCAAACTTTAATACTACTTCCTTTAGCCTTGAAGCTAATGAACTTTGATTTAGCTTACACATGTACTTTTACTTATCAATCAGTAATACTTACTGCAAGAAGCACTGAGTAAATAGCATTCATAATCATTCCGAGGAGCGATACTTACGTAAAAATTGTTCAACATGGGCAAGACGTACAGTAAAGAAGAAGTCGTCATCGCCCAAAATAACGCGATAGAGTCAAAAGTGACGAAGTACGAGATCGGTTTCGCAGTCATGGCAACCGCGGTCGCGCTCATCGCAGTGCTCGTGTTGTGTCGTCATTTTCGTCATCGCGTCAAGAAATTGGTACATAAAGAAATCAATAACGCATCCGGTGTTGTGACTGTGCTGCCCGGGCGCGTGGAGACACGCAGCGTCCCACAGCAACCGCCACAAGCCAGCTACGCGTAATGTGATCCGGCCACCGTGCATTGTTATTATTCATAGTGACCAGTGCTTATCGCAATAAGTAGCCATTTGTAGCGTAAGGTTTACTTTGTATGTGACAAGGCGCAATGTTTATGATAAGTGTAATAGATGTAAGAAAATTTTTGCAAAATTTTGGGGGGAAGTAGTGTAGGGACACATTGTATGTATGTAAGGCAGAGTGCAAGGTTAGCAAATTGTATGTGCGCGTGATGTATGCATGGAACGACCAGTTACTGCGCACTGGTTCGGGCGAACGGTTCTCTCTCTGGGATCACGCGAAATATACTCGGTCAACATAACCCGATTTTCATTGACTCCAGAACCCCGATCCAGAAGGAGCGGTACTCAAGTAGGGATTACCGTGGACACTCATCCGTGTTGTATAATCCCTAAAAGAGTAAAGGAACAGAGAGTGCGCCTGTGTTTTTACACACACTTGTGCACTATAATATCTCCTGTGTACTTAGATAATCTCCGTTGAGATTGCCACCGTGACCGAAATCGGTCAGAAGGATATTAGGGTTAGCTTCCAGTCTAACCGTATGCATCTGAATACCAGTATTTTACATGAAGCGACTTCACACCACAACACAGTTACTTAATAACACGATACTTTTGGTACATCGTCTTCACATAATTATTTTGGCCATATTTTCCATATGAAGCTACCTTTTGGATGGGACAACTAGTATAATTCTTCTTTGCCCTTGTAATTTGTGACATTCTAAAGTCTATTTTAATGGTTTTATTGGAATATACGAGTTGACTGCAGGTTGTCAGACTTTTTGACAACCCATAATGACTGTTACAGCCACAGAGCCCTCTTTTTTAGCTAGTCCTTTTTTATTATTATTATTGTTTTGTGTTCCCAGAGCCTGTCCAGCTCGTCCAGCGCGCGGGCCCCGGCGGCCCCGCCCGGGTCCCCGCCCGGCGCCACGGTGTCGTCGCGCCTGGAGATCCGCGTGCGGCCGCCCGCCCGGGATGAGCCGCCCACCTCCGGTACAACGTACACATGTTATTACAACTCACTCATTTGTTTTATCCCAAACTACACTATGACAGTTTGGGATATAATGTTAAGCATATTAATACAGAGTGACAGGGATATGGACACGCAACCTGTTGACCATTAATTCAGTACTTGAGTCTATAGAGGTATGAGGAACAGGGTGTAAAGTAAATTCATACTCTATAGAAAAGGGAGGATCGATCCTCCGACCAGACGGATGTCCTGTCTGGCGGGCTACTGACCGAGGATTCATGTCGGGCCGTTGTATATATGCTAGTTGCGCGGTAAACTCTGCTTGCGAGATGCAGGATTATGCGTGACGTCAGCATAACGCGTAGTTCGCATGTGGCGTTGTAGATACCGCTACAACTCTGATTGAAAACAACTGCTGTTCATTTTGACCACGTAGGTATTGCAGTTTTCTATGAAACAGCAGATTTTTTTCTTTTGATAACCGACGAAAAACGTCTACGCTAAGGTGTCTAGAAGCATGTGCTGAATTCATGGTTTCAATTTGCGCGTCGATGTCCCCTGCCATCCTTTTTGGTACTAAGCGTGTGCTCGATGAGTTTTTCCATCGGAAAAAAAAACAACTTCCATACAAACTATCATCCCCAATTTAACCCATTTAGGGAATGGATTTTCAAAAATCCTTTCTTAGTGCTCATCTTCCGTATAAAATGTCATGCTTATAGAACCAGCGGTATAGACTGTGCATTGTCTGTCAGTGTATTAACGTATTTGAGATTTTTATTAAGTAGAAATTTAATACATTTTTAAAATTTCCTTAGCCCAGGTAAGCATGGGCGTGTTTTCCCCGCGGCGATTTTTTAGCGCACTGGATTTTGAACACACTGCTTAACGCCGAGAGTTGAAATTCCAACAGCGTGTTTTTTGGACGCGCTGGGATGCGCTCTGTTGGATACTCAACACTCGGCCCAACAGTGACAGTTGAAAATCCAGTGCGCGATATTTTTACGTGCAAGCGAACGTAGGCTTAGTCTTATCTCTGTAAACACGAGCATTGTAAAGTAAATAAAATTAATAATGTGTGATGTTGCAGTGAAGATTCAGTCGGTGATCAGCGGCGAGACGCGACCGAACCACGACGAAGCATCGGTCTACTACGACGCGACGGAGCATCACCGGGACAAACGGTAAGACATCACCATTCTCCTGCGCGTATCACAATTTATCAGTAGTCGGCGTAGCATAATTATCTCCTTCCATAAACCATCATCATCTGCCAGACTTTTCTCAACTATGTTGGCGTCGGCTTCCACTCTACCGGATGCAGCTGAATACCAGTATTTTACATGGAGGGATTGCCTATCTGACCTCCACAACCGTTACTGGGTAATGCGATACCCCTTGCTAAGACTGGTTGTCAGACTTTCGGGCTTCTGACGACCCGTAACGACTGTCAAAGATCCACGAATGACAGCCGAGACCAACGGCTTAACGTGCTTTCCGAGGCACGGAGACTGCTCTGCTGCTGCGTTATTATGATCAATAATAAAAACAAAATTGGTCTGTTATTTATAACTACAAAGTCAGTACAAAAAAAAAGTAGGTAACTAGTGTAGTAATAAATGAATTGCCAGTAAAAATGATAGAATGGGCAGATTCTGAACAAAGTACTTTCAAGTTACTTTTATAATATAAGTCTTATTCTCTTTGATTTCAGTTCCTCGACCCGCAGCGGGGAGAAGAGTCAGAGTCCAGCGGTGGAGAGGACACGGTTAGACGCTATACCGGACAGGTTGGAGACTCTAAATACTTGTATTATTATTTATTCACTTTTTCTTGAGTGACATTGGTGTCTATAGAGGTATGAGGAACAGGGTGGCAAGTTCAGTCATGCTCCACAGTGCCGGGGGAGCCTCCCGTGCGGAGGGGGAGGGGGGCTGTGTCGGGGTGTTGATAAGTTGAAGTCCTTTTATACCCTGTTTTTGTCTAAACATAAACGGCCTAGCGGTACGGCGCGGTAAACTCTACTTGCGTGATGCAGGATTTTGCATGACGTCATCGTAATGCGTAGTTTGCATGTGGCGATGCAGATAAAGGTGCAACTAAAGCGAAAGTTCAGCATTATTTATAAGCTCTTGCTCTATATTATGAGCTGATATGAAACGTTGCTCATTTTTGGAAATATAGTAACCACCTGCTTTACAAAATGCAAAGGAAGTTAGGAGAGATTTTAGGAGCAGAGATAACCAATTTGTATCATTGGGGGGTCGTTTTTAAAAATAATATGACTGCACATGCAATTTATAGGTACACACTTGTTCTCAAATCTGGTGTTTTGTTATTAAAATACTACTTTTTTTAAAGAGATAGTGCTTATTTTTTTTCCTCTTTTTTACAGGAGCATCATAGCAATTAGTAAGAAAGAAATCACCAATGCTGGCGGCGACGGATCACAGAGTTTGCGAGATGTAAGTGAATTTGTGACTTATGTGTGTATTGAGGTTCAGGTGTGTTATCGTTTTCTGATAGTCTGATAAGTTTATCTGTTGTCGAATCTCATGTTTACCAGTTACGACTAACCAGTTAATATAGCGTCATTGTTTTTCAACATCATGAATTTATAATTAATAAACCGTTTTTAATGCATAGATTCTGTAATTGATAACGATTTCGGACAACTAAAGTAACTAACAAACATCGTTGGAAAAAAATTAATAATATATTACAAGGCAAAACTGGACTAATCTATTTTTTTATATGTTAGCTTCTTTCATAACGATTCCAACGACATAAGTTTTATACGGCCTCCCTACAAAACTTTACCGAGATATCGTCATTTTAATCACACGCGCCCGTATCGCTTGAGATTACCTAGAAGTAGCGTGACCGATGCACGATTCGCGCAAAAATGGCCGGGACCCGAGCGGGTAGGTACTATCGCGGACCACCACTAAATTCATTTTTGCTTGCACTCAAAAAATTGAAGCGCTCTAGCCCCGCGCCAAGGTCAAATAGTTGGTCCGTAAAATTCACAAAAGGAGTACACGTGATGCGTCACTAAGCTGCGCAGTGCAGGTTGCTATTAATTGCGTTATCGCTTTCCTAATAGGCGAAAACTTTAAGGGGGCGTGGCTTGGCGCCGGCGCAGGATTTAGGCGACAAAATGTTTAAGTGTTCAGGCGGAAAAGTCCGCGATGGTACATGGTATAATGCTGTGCCTGTTAAAAAATAAGAAAAAATGTAATTCCTGTCGTAAAGTCACGACTGTTTGCCCTGAATGGTTAGACACAGGTTTACTGCGTCGAATGGGCACTAATCCAGACTCCATGCTGCTATTGAGAAACTAGGAATATCACTATAGGCCGACCGCTTAACTGATACGTGGCCTGAGGTAGCAGCGCGGTGCGGGAGAGGTGTGGTGACAACTATCACCCCTCCCGCACCGCGCAGCTACCTCAGGCAACGCCTCAGTTAAGCGGTCGGTCTATAGTATCACACTTTTTACCCGACTCTGGGGATCGGACACACGCTAATCAGTCACGTTTGCGACCACTACACCAACGTTACAGTCCAGCCGGTCGATTCTGTAAAAATCTCACCGTGAAAACTTAGGTGAAGTGAGTTTGTTTTTGCTAGGAATTGACACTATTGACAGCTCACTCCACGCTCACTGAGATTTTTACAGAATAGCATCGCAGTATCCTGATTGCGTAACACACTATCAATCTCAATCTGAATAACTTTGAAGGATATCGCTAATCCATTGCTTCATATGTTCAAACAATGTGTCTGCTCAACAACGTAAATACCGCAATGAATGTTGTTGTACTGTCAAAATGGAACCCATTGCTACTGATAACGTGTTGCGGAATTACCCTGCAGTTTAGGCGTGTTACGTACTTTTTTCTAATGTTGTTTTCTTGTCCCCAGCGATCCACAGGCAGTGCCAGTACATCCCGCATCCCGGTAGCCTGCGGAGCCGAACAGAGACTAGCCAAGTGCGCCAGCTGGAGCGGGGACGGACCCTTGTCCCCCGACGTGGCGGATCTTACGCCCGGTTAGTTTATACACATACAGTTAAACCAAAAAATGTTTGCGCTTCGATAATCTTCGTGTTCCCGAATTAGCACGAACGTAACGTAACTCGCCACAGAGTAACCTCCCACAGAAACAAAGCTTCTCCGCAGCCACATTGGTACTTAAGCCTATTATTTTTCTAAATTACTCCCCTCCCCTTCCTAGACTTGTAACATAATAAAGACATGCAGTTTTTCCTCAACAGCACTACGCCGGCGTCGCCAGAACGCGGGCGACAAGTACGCCGTAGACCCCGCGCGGGAACTGAACCTGCGGTTCGCGCGCCCGAGGCACCGACAGCCGCCGCACCATCACTCTAGGTAAGTGCCTGCAGTCAGCACAGACCGTGCGTCTTGTCGCTGCGACTAGACGCAGAGTTGTCGTTTGCATTTGAGTCTGGTCGCTGCTACAAGTCGCAAATTCGTCATTAGCATTTGCTTCTTGTCGTTGCGACTAGACACAGCGCTGAAGTTTGCGTCTGCGACTAGTCGTTAAGGCGAAAGCGTCATGGTAGCCCGCAAAATTCAATATTTTTTACGTTTTTTTTGCAATTTTCTGGTCAGTATTAAGTTGTACGTTGATTACAGTATGATTCGCGGCCGTAACAAATATGTACATATTTACAGAATATAATGCCATATGTAAAGGGAAAGAATTGCTCAACCTACAGGATGTTAGGCGGAGGGTTAGTTAGCCACACAAGGGGGGTTCGTAGGTAGACCCATTTAGGACATACCAGCGTCAGGTATTGTCCCTGGCAAATGCTGAGCTGGACTCCCATTTGGTGCAACCATGAGACACACAACGGCCAGTAGCGATCGACCGTTATAGATGTTTATGGGCTAGGTGTCTATGGGTCAATTTATCTTTTTAATCTTTGTAATTATTTTTTTCACCTTTTTTGATGTATTTAATACCTGTATTGTGTCTTTTGTTGCACTGAATAAACGATTTATCTATCTATCTACATACATATTTAGTTTGAAGACGCTAAAGGTTCATAATTTTTTTTATATCATGTTTTTTATAGTTTTCCTAGAATTTCCAAAATTTTTGCTTTTGACACCTACATAACATTTCTTTTACATCCAAGTTTTTTTTTTGTGTTTTTGGTGTACCTATGATGTATCCTTGGTCTAGCAAAGGCAATTGTATTTTTATACAGGGTTATACTTGGGTAATTTAGTATACAGAGTTATATTTGGGTAATTTTTATATAGGGTTATACTTGGGTAATTTAGTATACAGCGTTATATTTGGGTAATTTTTTATATAGGGTTTTACTTGGGTAATCTAGTATACAGCGTTATATTTGGGTAATTTTTATATAGGGTTATACTTGGGTAAATTATTATACAGGATTATACTTAGGTATTTTTATACAGAATTATACTTGGGTAATTTTTATACAGTACTACACTGGGTTAGGTTTTTGTACAAGGTAACTCGAGTAATTTCCTGTGCCGCGCTTAACTGGGGTATTTGTACACAGCCGCAGCACGTCGCGCGGCGTGCCCGCGCTGCTGCTGTCGTCGCCGCCGGCGTCGGGCGGCTCGTCGTCGTCGGGCTCGCCGCCGCCGGGCGCGCCGCCCGCGCCGCCGACACCCGCGCCGCAGCACAACGCGGCGCGGGCGCGACGCTTCCGCCCGCTCTCCATCGCGCCCTAACACACGCACGCCATGTGAGCGGACTAGCTGAAACATGCATACACGACCGTACTACATATTTTGAGTTTATTGAAAAAGTGTATTTGTTCAAATTACTTTTTTTATTCAAACGAACGAAATATGTAGAAAATTCCTGACTTGGACCTATAGGGGGTCGCAATTGCATTTCTTCTCCACTATCACGCCTTAAACGAGTCACCCTGTATATTGTGTTGAAATTGAAAAAAATTAATTATATTTTGTTTTGTAAATATTGAGTTAATTTTAAAAAAGCGGTGCGTTATTTATTTTATCGCGTGTGTTTTTTATGTGTCGGTTTGGTACTTTGTAGAGTAAATTGGGGTCATTTAATACTGCCAAACGGCCCGATCATCACAAATTTAAGTAATGTTAACTTAGTATTTTCTAATTGCCACTGAAAGTACCACATTAGGCACCTAAAAAACATCACTAGAACATTAATTTGCTATAAATGCTTAATATAGTGTTGTATCTCTTAATTATTTATTAGTTACATTTAAAATGCCACGTTGACACTAAAAGCGTCCACGTGCATACAAAGTGACATTGAGTAGGTATACATTTACATTATGCCATACACATTTTTGGTTGTTATAAAGAGATAATCAGAAAACTTTGGATTTGTAGAGCGCTATCTGTCTCGAAAATAAATCTTTTATAATAGAAATCGAGCTGTCATTCATGACAACCAGTCTTACCAAGAGGTATCGTGTTAAGCATTAACTGGGTTGTGGAGCATTTAAACTACTAGTATTCAGCTGCATCCGGTTAGACTGGAAGCCGACCTGAGCGTAGTTGAGAAAAGGCTTTATTTTTTATTAAAATAGCCGTTTAGTTTTATTGATTAATTATGTGGTTTAAAAAGCTCTCTATATTATTATATGTTTAAGTTATTCGAGGAGGCAACGACTAAATCATGACAACGACAGGGACAGCGCTATACAAATACGATCTCATACGACCATCTCTTTCTAATAGTCGAAATATGTGATTGTACGATGTAGATAAATAAAGTTTCATTGAATATGGAGATAAAAAACAAGGGAAAATGTATAAAAGTCACTTTTCTTGAATCGATAATGCTTAGAAAAGTAAATAAAAATGTATCCTCTCTTGCGGCTTCTGTCCATGGTGTGCTCCGCGTACATTTAAGTCTCTCCACTTATGTATTATGTAGGTACATTGTCATCGTAAAACACTGACTGTTACTGATGGACTTCCTAAAATATAAACACACAAATACACAAAGGACCTGCCACGTCTGCCACTAACACCACGCTGTGTCATAGGATCGGTGGTCACATATCAATGAACGTAGTAAACTATCCTATTCTTTCGTACTATGTATCGTAGAAAAGTGTCAAGGACTGCCTTCAAAACTACCATGGCTTTAAAGGCGGTTAGTGACAGCATTTTATTGGTACTACCAGCTCTAGGAGGCCGTTCAAGTATTACGTTAGCGGATTTTTTGCAATCACTAATGCCCCGTCCCCCTCGTCAGCAAAAGTAAGAAAGATCTTACCCCCCTCCCCCCCCCTCCTATGCTTACCTAAACATTGGTACATGCATTTTTCAATGTGTTCACTAGAACACATGCATGTACCAATGTTCTTGTTCAAAGAAACTATTCATTATTTATTCATGAGCAGCAATTATATGCGTTTCGTTTTCAAGCATAGACAAGTAGGGTTGCCATAATGATATGTGTTCAAACCAAAATCTACTAAATTTTGGAGAAAATCCTTAAAAGTAAAAAAATAAATAAGTACTGCTGACGTCATAACCATGCAGACTCCCCCATCCCCCATGTCATCAAAAATAAGCAAAGACCCCCCGCGCCCTTGTAGTGCTTAAGTAATACTTGAATGGCCCCTAGATGCTGCTTCGTGCTTTGTGGTATAACATTTTATTGGCTTTTCTAAGCAATAACGACAGCTAAAAGTGATATTATCTATACAAATTGTGAGATTATGGTATCTCGCTTGGCAAAAAAAAATGGTGATCTAAGGACGGTGATTCTCATTATAGTAATAATTTCAAGCTGCAACTAATTGCTTGGAATGCAACGTGCTATAATATATATTATATCAATTACATAAGGAGACATCCTGTTTCTGGACGATTAGTCAATAGAATCTGTTGTCGAGTGTCAAGTGAACTTATATGGTTGGTTGTTGTTGTTGTTGTTCAACAATTAGAATAGGTAATATGAGAGGCAGACAGCAGATTTACTTGAATTAATTCAGAAACTTAGGTTAGATATGTGTTTTTAACTAAAATGTCACTTAGAACATGCATTCACACGGGCCCGTGCGTGTTACTCAGTTTTAGTGACAAGAAGATGCTAACAGCTGTTTAAACGATTTTAGTAACTAAACACTACGTTTGTGTAAAAGAGGTTTTAGATTCAATTAAAATGTTATCGTAATGATAAGTTGCGTTAAATATTGCCGAAGTAAGATTTGAATCGAAGACCTTTCATATCTCAAGTTGAATTCTTAGCTACTGAACTATAAGTGATATAGTTTTAGTTAAAAACGCATATTTAAGATATACAAGTTGTTTGGTAGGCTAATGTTCATTCTTGAAGGGTAAGCGGAGTTGGTGAAAACAGGTAATTTTAACCCGGAAGTATTTATGCACTGAATTTGAATTTTATAGTCTGAAGTATATACTTTATTTCAGATGAGCCAATTACAGGGACTTTTGGTCAGTTGTTGTTTGGGGGAATTCCTCGAAACGCAGCATAAGTACTCCGCTTAAAAATAAAATAAAATATTAATCAAAATAAAAACATTATAATTTTATTCCTCGAAATGCATCAACGATGAAACATAGAGAAGAGCATGAAGGATTCGTAATAAATGATATCGATAGACGTTTCATTTGGTGCGTTTCGAGGAATACCCCGTTGTTTGTATCGTAGTCAGTTTGAATCAAAATATTTATGATCCTAAGAAAAAGCTTATGTCCTCAAAAAATACTTTCAAAGCGATGACATACATATACCCACGCCCTCCCCCCTCGGGGGTATAGTGCCACCTGCTACGATCCTGACGTCCTCCTTTAGCTTCGATTAATTTTGGGTTCAAAACATGTTTTTAAGCCCCACGCCGTTTAAGAATTGACATTACAAAACCTATCTGTATAATAAAATTGTTATATACAAATAAAAACGAGCATGTCATGTACAAAATTCGTTTCTACCCCCTTAACAAAAAAGTTATAATATTTTACAAAATGGGTGCAACATAGTTCAAAATTTGTTAATATATGTATGTATCGGCTGATTGGAAAACAATATTTTAATACTTCTCTATCCTTTACGTCGGTATATCGATAGTTTGAAGAGTATCGATATATCGATGAAACGGTGGGATAGCGTAATTTTTAAAATACATACTTAGTTATGGTTAAGGTATAATAATGTTTATGCTTTTGAACGTATCGACTGGGCTATATTGTTATTGTGTTTCGAATGGTCGATTATTTTGTGTTTTAATCTGTACACTTTTGTAAGATGCTGGTTTAAAAACTATTCTCAAGTTGATAGCAAACAGAACATCACGCCTGTAATTCTGGAAGAGTTAGGCAGTGGTGCATAGTTAGTACACCCTCATTTTGCTACTTAAGCTCAAGTCCCATTTTGTTACATGGGACTTGAGCATACATGGGAGCGAGCCCACTGCCATTAACCGGGCACAACTTCAGAGTCCAGGCTGTTACTGAGAAATTCCAGATAGAAAAACTCAATAACACTTCCCGACCTGGAACTGGAACTCGGGACTTCTTGCTCAGCAGTAGCAATTGTAGATCACTAGACCAACGAGGCGGCGAAAGTTAAAATAACATTAATTACTCCTTACAAAGGATTCACAGATAATCTATAATATTAGCATATCAGCCTATTTACCTCTTTTACATATCCAAAGAAAAGGTCAGCCGTAGCAGTCCGATGCTGGACATAGCCTCTCCGTAATACCGACATTTATTGCAAAAATAATTGTTAAATATGATAAAAACACAACATATATCGACATTTAAAACATTCAACAAAACAGGAAACAAAATATAATAGATTTATAAATGATTGTCACAAGTTTATGTTGTAATAGTTAATAAACAGGGCATTGTGCAGCGGTGTTACATTTTAAAGGGTAAAAAGGGGTCCCTTTAACCCAATACAAAACCACCCTGTATACTCCCTCTAAAAACTGACATCGCTGTACAAACTGCCGTGTATACATCGCTCAGAGAGAAAATGAAAATATTAGTTTTAAATCCTGCTCAGTGGTGTTAGTACTATTACATAAGTACTGCACACATCATCACGCCTGTGTCCTCCCAAGGGCTGGCAGAGGTGTCCAGTACGCCCACATTTTGCAAGTTATTTAATAGTACTGCACTGTCAAATAATAATAGTATGGACGAGTTTAAAACGAATCTATCAGGCGTATGTTTAGTTTGATGATCTCTGCATGACTTATTAAATGGTATCATTGTAATATTGTTTGGGTGACTGGCAACACAAGCTTCATAGACAACATGGAACGATTAAAAGTTAGCTATTTTATAGGCAATAGAAGCAGAAGTGAATAGCCAAGGGCTTGCTATGTGATAAGTATGCGGATATTGCGGAGGGCGAAGGCCTTAGAAAGCAGAAATGAACAGCACACTGACGTTTATTTTACAAGTCAAGATGACATATAAGAACCATAGATAAACTATACTACATTAAGAAATGTGTTGCCAGTTATCTTTTGAATATTATAATAATATCAATATGTGTGATGTGGTTTGTGTGCGTGTAACTAACAGATCAATCGCGCCTACATTCCCCGAGGGTGGGCATAGGTGTATATTGAACTCTCTCGCTATACATAAGTAGGTATTCACGCAGTGGAGTAACTATAGCGTTTGGGGCCCGTGGCAAATTCAAGGGATGGGGCCCTCCCTCAATGTAAATGTAAAGAAGCTCAACCAATGTTATAGTCTTTTTTATTTTAACAGCACTTCTCCCGCGGCTTCTTCCGCGTACATTTCATATTTTCCCCTACAAAATTTAACACCTGACTGCTTCTGTCCTTATCTTAGGATACTCCTGTGTTCATGGCCCTCTCGGGCCCTCTCTCCCCCTCTGGCTGGGGCCCGTAGCATTTTGCCCCAATGCCACTGTAATCACGCGCACACAACTGCCCACACGATACTGTATAAACGTATATATATATATATAAATAAATATATATATTAAGTAGACGCCATCGCCATTCAATTCTAGTCTTGCTGCTTAGTTACTGCTATGTAATGATTATTATTAAAATATTAATAGAGATAAGTATTACGATATTATTAAATATTAAAAGAAAGATATCTGAAGCTGGGCTCAGCTTCGCTCTTGTCTTAAGCGTGGAGCACACTTGTAACACGCTCACACTGTCGTTGGGTGTCACAACTGTAGCCTGACTTGTAAAGGAACACTTGTGACACGTTAAAGCGAAAGCACCAGGATAGTCCGTGAAATTCAAATTTTGTTACGTTTTTTGCAATTTTCAGCTCGGTATCAGATTGTATATTGATCAAAATATGATTTGACATTATAAAATATATGTATTTACAGGATTGTAGTAATAAAAATCACCAATCGATCCCTCTCAAGTTCCAATTACACGTGTTGTATTGATGCTTCTAATGATTATAATTCTATATTAAAAAAAAAAACATATTTTATACCGCGCAAATTATATTTTGTTCAACATACAACCTGACTGACACTGATCTGCAAAATGCAAAAACGTATGGAAATTTGAATGTTGCGGGCTACCGTAGCTCATCACCTTTAACAGTGTCGTCGGGTGAGACAAGTGTAGCCTACAATGTCGTCTCGATTTGCAGACACGCTGCCGTCTCAAGATCGTACGTTAATATATATAAACTAAATCATACATGTATCTATTAGGCCCGATGCCACTCGCACGCCTAAATATAATGTTAATTTGCCATTTATTTTATATCTACCGAATGCACAATGAACTTTAATAAAAGGTAATTGTCCTTGTTTATGTGTTTTATTTATTTATTTGCAAGTCGAACATTTTATTCCCAAAAATTATAGTGCCGGCCAGAAAAAGTAACATACCTACTGTTTTCTTATGGGAAGTAACATCTTGAGCATTTTTCGAGTCTACAATACTAATCCCCGGCTGCAATTTGAGATTGAAAATGCCAAAAGTCATATTTTTATAACAATTTTTTTAAGCATAACGTTTATAAAATATACCAACTTTTAATCGATCATAACATCCCGAAAATGTAATCATTACAACATAGACCAATAATTAACCCCCTTGGCTGCTACTTGGGTTTGAAAGTACAGACGCCAGCACATCAAGCTACCCGAAACATTAAAATGTTCAATCAACTTTGAACCTTATACTTTAGCGATAAAGTTAAAAATCTATTAAATAAATTTGACAGATTGCAGTAGCTTTGATGTGCTGGCGTCTGTACCTGGTTTTGTCCTAAGCCTGTTACTCCACGGTAAAAATGGACATGAGCGTAAGGTATTCACCAGTTAGCGCTCAAGACCAATAAACCAATAATGTAGCCGTACTGTGGTCTCACATTTTCATACATTTTTAAATATCATAGTATCGGTATTTCTCACGACCACCTTTTTCGCAACATGACTAGGGATACCAGTGTCACCAAAAAATAATTGCCATGATAAAAATAAAACTACTATTTTGGAAGAAAGCAAGAAATATTTATTACGCGTTTTTTTACAGATTTTACCAAAACGAAACTGTTATCCTCAAAATAAAATGAAAATCTTTTTGTCCTATTCATTAATATAAGCACATTTTACTTCATACAACCATATTCTTACGACAAATGCCTGAAAGCCGACCCCCCACATAGTTGGGAAGAGCAGATACGGTTTCTTAAGGTGAGTATACACTAGAGCATTTTCTCGAGCATTACCATGTAATACCACGTTCTTACGAATGGTTAAATACAAGCAAAACTCAGTTTCCAAAAGCATTTTCATGTAATGTAACGTTACAGCGACTGCTCGACGTAATGCTCACGGTGAGCATTGGCGCAGCTAGGGATTTTGTCTAGTTTTTCAGCCGTCCAGCTGACTACAAGGCCTAACTCTACAAACTAGACGTGGGCAAAGTGTATCATTTTTGCGATTGGAACATTTGTATCTCAATCACTGAATTGATCCGAAACACTGATGATTCATTTGGATCATCCGCTCAAAGGATATGAAATACAGAATCAAAATCTGTGACAGTATGAGTGATACACATCTCATTTGGTATCTCTTTCTGACTTGTATAGATTGTGATTATGTCGCCCGCTCACTCGCGATTCGCTAGTCTATAGTTAAGTAACACAGTGTGTCTCAGTCTCCCTCTTGCTCGCTCACTGCTTAGTCGCCTCGCGAGTGACGCGTCGCGCGGAATGAGCACAGTCCAAAGTAATGTTTCAGATCCAAATGATGCGTTTGAAACGTTGTTACTGAACCAATCTTTTGAATCACTTCAATGATCCGGATCAGTGAGTCGGTTCCGTAAAGAGTTACACACGCCTACTACAAACCTTACATCTTGGTCAAAAGGTACGGCTCTAATAAAAAGCGATTAAACAATAAGTGATTCTTAAATACTGTCGATTTTTCTAGGGTGGGCAAAGTTTCTGGTAGGTAGGCAATGCCCACCTTTGCCGCCCCCTAGCTACGCCCATGACGGTAAGTGAGCATTTACCCGTAACATTTCTTTCTAACTTGCGTTCATTGTTAATTATTGTGCGTTCTTGAAAGCTCGTGCCTTGGCTCGATAAAATGTTACTCCAATACGCTCGTTAGTTTTTAAAATCCGGTTGTAACAAAATAACGAAACATCGAGCGTCGTGTTCGTTAAGCGATTCAATAAAACGGCGAATGCTCAATGTTTTGTTACAATTAAATGCTCTAGTCTATACTCGCCTTTAGAAGAGCGGTTCCGTGATAATTTTCACCAGTTTTTGACATAAAGCTGTCAAAAAACGCTCTGTATTTGGACAGCCATTGTGTGAACATTCACGGCCATCTTAAGAAATCAATGCTTTAGCATATGATGAGAGCCACAGGGCAAAACTAGTCGTAGATACAACTATACCAGTCCGTTACTAGTTTGTTGTGCAGAGTTCATGATGGCTGCAAAATCTTTTACTTCCGGTGAATCCAACATGTCCTCTAACGAAATATTCTGTTCTCTTATATTCTGGATGATATCCTGACTGCAAATTTTATCTCCTACAGGTATTTTTAAAGATTCAATCTTATTATCAGCTACAATGACTGGATTATGACTAACGTCACTGTGGTGCCTTTTCACGTGATTATCCAAAAGAGACTTTCTCACCGATTTATAATCACAGAACTTACATTTAAAAGGTTTGTTACCCGTATGTATGGTTTCATGACAAAGTAAGCTCTCTTTTCTCGTTGCCTTATAATCACAAAAACGACATTTTAAACCATTCCCCATATGCATTGTAGACACATGTTTTTGAATTTCATACTTATGTTTACAGGAGTAATTACATTCAGTGCATTTGTGCGGGTAGTGACATTTCTGATGTGTAACAAATTGACATTTGAATAGTGTTGTAAAAGTACATTCTAGACATTTCAATTCTGCTTCAGATTGGCTGCGTTTATTGTGCAAAGCAATTTGGTCTTTAGTTTTAGTAGAGAACTCACAGTTCACACATTTGTAGGGACGGTTCTCATTCCCAGTATGATGTCTTTGGAAATGACGTTGTACAGATGCTTTGAAACGAGATGTGTATTTGCACATTATGCATTGGTACGGACGGTCTTTAGAGTTAGATTCAATGACTCTAATACTCTTCCAATCAATCTCACAGTTCGGATCCAACATGTAATTATTACATTTCTCGTGAAGGCTTAAATTTGCCTCATCAATTTGGTTTGGTATTGGTTCAAATTCAGGGAGATCATATTCACCGCTGGTTTCATTCAATTTGAAATCAGGAGCTTCATCATAATGCATAGATTTATGCTTTTTTGATTCACACATGTATGTTGTCTCAAATTCGCAGCTGGAACATTTTATTACATTAGCCTGTTTGCTTCTCCGTTTATGAACGTTCAATCTCCATCTTACTTTAGTTGAAAAATCACACAGATCACATTTGTTTGCTTTCTCGGAGACTTCATTATGTATCTTCGCGAGATGCCTTGAAATATGCCCTTCATACTTAGTCACAAATGGGCATTTATCACATTTAAAAATTACTTCTTGCTTATTATGTACTTTACTATGCTTCATATAATTATGCCTGTACGCAGTAGCATAGTTACAATGCTCGCATTTGTACTGCTTTTCCAACTTATGCTTTCTTTTATGGGCTTTTAAATTCCATTTGAAGTACGTAGTATATGGGCATTCGTCGCATTTGAAACTTTCAAGTTTATCATGTAACGCCTTCAACTCGTGTTGGATCATCATATGCCTTTGCAAAGATGTTGGATACTTTGTGGTGTAATCACAGATATCACACGAAAATGGTTTAGCGTTGGTGTGACCTAATACATGGAGGTTCAGGCAGTTTTTGTAGATGGTTGTGTATTCACAGGAATCACATTTCAGAGATTTTTTTTTGTGATGCGTCGGAGTCTTCTTTTTCTTGTAGTTTCTGGAATATGAGATTGATATGTTAGAAAATGTTTTAAGTGAGCTTGGACTAAAAAAAACCTTGTTTTATAAAAAGAGAGAAATCATTTTATTTTGTCTCTTTTGAGAACCGGAATTTAAAGAGATTGGAGGAGGCCTTTGCCAAAGAGCACACACTGATATTAAAGATTTGTACTACAACTAACACTCTGCAAAAAGGCTATAAATAAATAAATATTCTTTACGTGTCCAACCGAAACACGATTTTCAGTCGAAACCGAAACCGTAACCGAACCTTTGGCTCCTCTTCTAGTTTCGGCCGAAACCGAAACTTATGAAGTTAAGAAAAAGTTTGTTAATTAAATGACAATATTTTCTGAGAACCGTCGTTTTTCGTAGATTGTTACAAATAATTTGATGAACCCGTGATTTTGTATATTTATCAGATTTCTTTAGGCCCACGAAAAAAATACTTTTGCCAGATTTTGTGTGAAAAAAAAAGTGAGCCGTCACGGGACGCCTGGCAGATGTGAAACATCGACATTATTTTGTAAAAGTAATATGATTGAAAAGAACAGATTGCGATATAAACTAAATATGGCATAATGATAAAATAAAATATTACGATATTTTCCAGAAAATGATGACTGTTTATTTAATAAACATTTATTTTCATTAAATATAAAAACAATTTATACAACTTCATTCGTTCAATCAGTGACTTCGGTAATAGTTACATTCGATGTTGCCTCTGACGACGGTATTACTGTGACAATTGGTCAATGGTAACTGAAGTAGGTATGTCACAAAAGTATTGGACATCACATTGTCAAGGTATCTCATAAATACAGCATCTATTGTTGTTTCGTATCTGGCAGTAGGTTCTCTTGGATTATTGTTAATTTGCAATTGAAATTCTTCTTGAAGGAACGTAATTAATGGCGTTGATTCATCTTTTGCAAAATTCACATTGAAATCTCCAGCTAAAATCAATGGTAGTTTATCTTTATTGGTTTTAAAAATTATTGTATCTCTGCGACTGTACGGAAAAAAAACACTGGCACTCCGGTAGTGCCGACAGAAGTGAAAACTTGAACAATTACGAGTGTATTTTGTGAATCGTCTTATAAACAAAACACGCGTGTTAAGGTGTGTTCCTTATTTTATAGGGTTTTTTGCAAATCAGGTATGATGACCAAAGTGACTGGTTTATTCTTCTCGTGAAAGGAATTTATTCAGATTTACAAATAAGCACACAGGATAGACTTCAGTTCGTGGTGTTGGTCGCGGCAGTGCTTCGTTAATCATTTCTAAAGTGGTAACTAGATAAACTAATAAGGAGCCTGTATGAAATTTTACACAATGTTACCTTTGTTCGATTACCATAATGTTTGCAGAGGCGTATTAGAAGAGGACGTAGATGGTACGACTGATATTAGTTACATTTTTACATACTATTGGCCTTGTACATAAAATGTATTTGAGCTCGTCGTCAGTTATATATCCGTGGTTCAGCGCCATCTCGTCGTTGTTGGATGAACTACGTAGTTAGTACGCGAGGCCTACGTAGTTAGTATGCGAGGCCCTCGTAGTTCTTCCCGATGTGCATAGATGGCGCTGTCCTCAACAACGCGCGTCACGTCTTACGAATTTTCGATCAGGGTCACGTGACCTGACGCGAATTTAGAAGTTTTTACCCATTCCAAAAAAAGTACACAGCGCCGCTAAAGAAGTTTTCACTTCAATAATCTCTCGTGTAAAAATGAAATGATGTCATTTATTCTTTTAGACAAAAAAAAAAAAAAAAAATACAAAATAGTTTATTGTGTCAATTAGATATTACATTACATATTAATGTGTTTGGAGCCCCCATTTAGGCAAACAATGCCTGTATTAGAAGGCTCCGCTCTTTCAACATCATTGACGTACACTTATAGTAACACTAGTTGATATTATAGTGTACTGCAACATATGGGTAAATATGCAATGTAAGTACATTTTTCTGTATTTATATTTAGTTTATACATACTATTCTTAAGAAAACAAAAATTTATTTAAGTAAAGTTACAATTTAAATGAATAACAGTAAAATACAATAAACTTATTCCCAGTCAGTGCAAGTAATGTAAGGTGTGGTGTGGTAAGAGTGCGGTGTTATGTGTTGTGTGGTGAGGGGCGCGATGTGGTGTGATGTGTGGCGAGGTGCGTGGAATGTTGTGAAGTATGTGATGTGTGGTATGGTTTCTGGTGTGTTGCGTTGCGTTGTCGTGTGGTGTGATGTGCTTTGGTGTGGTGTGGCGTGTGTGATGGGGTGTGTGGTGTGGCATGGTGTGTAGTTAAAAGATAGGTGAAAGGTTAGGTGAAAGGAAGGTTAGGTGGGTTGTTATTAGGTGAAATGTACACAACAACCATCATTAATTCACTTCCATCTTCTAGTTTAACATGTGAAGCACACATATCGCCAATAGATGTTTGGGAGACATGAACTTCTGTAGCATTTTGAACTACTAGATCCATGTTGAGTGTAGTAATATGTGAAGTATTGTTGTTTTTATAAATGGCAACTCCAGCGGCTCTAACATTTTGTCGTTTAAATTTAGCTATACAATGAAAATTAGGTAAGTCAACTGATTCATCTGCAGGAAGCCATGTTTCAGTTAGTAATAAAAAGTTACCACTTTGTCAAATAGAATCTTGTAAATCAGTAGTATGTTTTTTGAGACTTTGGCAGTTTAAAGTATAAATGGTTAATTTATTTCTGGAGTTCATAAAATCAGTGATCAGTCCTTGCAATGTAGTAAGTTTGTTTAAAGATAATCTTTTAAATTCTTGCTGTAAACTTGAAACTGATGGATCTACTCTTCTTCCATGATAAAATCTTAAATTATCCTGACTGTTAGATATAAACAACCCTTCAAGACTTGTTACTCGTGTTAAAGCTACGTAAAGTAATGGAATAGAATGACTTTTACTATACTCATAGACCACCTCGTCATATGTACATACCTCCTTGAGACTTATGAATAGTCATAGCACATCCTGATATCAATGGAAAATGATTTCTTTTTCCCACAATGGTTTTATTATTATTAAGTGATATACTTGAACTTCGACGTACAATAGGTACAGCACGTCTATCGATATTATGTTCCGCAACAAAGGCAGCGGCTTTTCTTCTAGCCACCATACCAGTGTTTTTATCTGGAAAAACGAGCCATATGCGAGTTACTTTATTTTCATCATTTTGTTCTATATGAACCAGCTTTCTAACGGCGCCGTTAGCTAAACCGTCTACCACATCTATGTTAGTTGTAATAATGTAAGGTTTTCCAATAACAAAAATGATTTCGTATGGCAAACCTCCTGTATCAATCACTGACATTTTGTGTAATTTTTGTCTCACATTTGCTTCCTGCTCATGATTAGTACAACCAGAAATAATGTCCATTGCAGTTGAATCTATTTTATTTTCAGTTTGTAAAGCTAGTATGTTATATGCGTTAACTGATGCATTATCATGAAATAATCGTACACCACTTGGACACCGGCTCAAGGCTTCTTCTTTTATAAAAAATCTAGACTCGATAACGGCTAATTCATCATCATTTAAAATAATACCACTGCCAATTTTTGTGAGAATAGAAGCAAACATTTTGTTATCTTGACGCATTATTTGTGTTAATTCGTAGAATTTTAATCCTCGCCAAAGTAAGGGTCCGACCATCCGTTGTTTAGACTGCTTGTAGATTGGAGTTGCACGGACTGGAGGTAATTGTCGCAAATCTCCAATAAAAATAATGTCTAGACCACCAAAATTTTCGTCAAAATTTCCGGTTATTTGCTTTAGTCTTGCGTCTATTTGGTTCAAGAGCTCGGCACCAATCATACTGATTTCGTCAATTATTAAAACTTTGACATATTTAAATAAGCATCGATATTGTTGTGCTGTTTCTATTGACAACGGAATTAGTTTTGACAATGATATTTTCAATGCAGTATGAACACTGGTTCCGTTAATAGCTACAGCAGCTTTACAAGTCGAAGCACACGTAATGTATGAATTGCAGAACCCATCATTATCAGAAAATCTGTTATATCGACGGCGAAGTGCCAATACCTCCTAACTGATTTTTTTTTGAGAAATTCACTTTTTTTTCGTTTTGAATTTAAAGGCGTTATTCGCATGTTTTAGTGAAATCTCAAAGTGTATTTTTATTACAACAACATTAAATTAAAATGTGGAAATACATATTACCTCCCAACTAAAACAACGTGTCTATTTTTGAACGTTTTTATCCAGTATGTGTAAATTTTTGACTTTGTCAGTTAGGAGTTATTGGCACTTCACCGTCGATATATTTCCATTATCAATTTTATTACAAAGGTTTTTCCACATCCAGCTGGCCCAGTAAAAAATAATTGTAAAGGTGACTTCTCTGCAGATAAATTGTGATGAATGACGTGTAAAAGCAAATCTTTTTGTTTTTCATTAGCGCTTCTCATGAGTTCGCAAAAATGATCATTACTCATAATATTTTCTCTTCTTTTAGCTATTGCTCCCAAGTTTTTAAGCGTAGCTATACGTAAATCTTCATTAACAGCAGCATTCGGATTTCTGTACAATTCTTCAAAGGGGTTTGGCTCTGGAAATCTTGTAGCAATGTCTCGAATTGGATAAAACTTAGTTCCGATGCGATAAAATTTTGCATATCTTCTTTTTCTTCAGCTAATTTATGCAATAATGTTAATAAATCTGGCCACCCTATTTCATTTGCGCTTAGTGTCATGAATGCAGTTGGCTTCCCTAGCTGCCGAATCATTGCGAATAATTCTTTTTTCCTTGCAGACCAATACCAAACTGAATTCTGTATTGACCATAGAAAAGCTAAATTAGATTCTATGCAGTTATGAATATACTCTTCGGATTGAACTTGTTCCTTAGTTATATTGGTATTTGTACCAACATGTTTAAACGCAATCGTTAAACAGTCACGAACTCGCAGTCTCATTATTTTTACAGCCATATATAACAAATGATAGGGATCGACTCCTCGACGATCATTACGTCGCAGTTCACTAGATGCCATCATAAAAGGTGTAGCTTTGACTGTATCCCTAAATTTTCTAAAGTGTCCCATATAAATACTCGGAAATGATAGCTCTTCAGCATGCTCATCGAATAATAAACTCTGTGGAATATTGTGTTGCGCTGGTGCTAATAGTAAATATTTTTCTTCATTCCATACCAAAGTTTGTTGTTGAGCAGGATATCGATGTTTTCACTAAATTCGTCAATGTTCTGTTATGTAATCAGTGGTGTTTCTTGATTAAAGAATGATTCATCAACTGTTATTTTGTAATGCTGATATAAAGGTGTACGAATCAAATAATCCAACCATTTTTTAATTGATCCAATGTTAATTAGGCCATGAACAAAACTACTTTTATGAATCAATTTTTTTTAATATGGACGTAAATGCAATGTTCGTCATTGACATTTCTTGGAAGTAATCGTACCATTGTATCAACAGCAACAGGAACATTGATAATTTGTCCGTATATGCCGAATTGCCCTTGAACGTGTCTTAATCTTCTTATTTGCATAAAAGGAATTCGAGGAGAAATAAGCCTTTCAGTGATAAAATCTATTTTTGGTAAATGCTGTGGTATTTTTGGATAGTGAAATCCATTATAAACAGACAAATTAGGAATGTTATTTTTATCTAATGCTGATTTACAAGTAGAGCAAATTTTGAGTGTATCCACATTTTGCCCGTAAGTTATTGTGCTTATTATATTTCCAGATGCAGATGGTTTCTTTAAATCTTTTTTAAACCAAAGTCGATCACAGATTGAGCAAGCATGTACAAATTCATTATTTTTAAAGTTATCGTTAAAATATTCATGAGCTGATTTATGGTATCTAAATTGACTGTAGTTATTCGGAATTTCCGTCGTATTTTCACTTGATTGACCTCTTACATTTTGCTGAGATACTTCAACCACTAAATGCTGCATTTCATTCGATATTTAGAGAAGTAGATAATTCTGTAATCATTTCTGCATTTTGTAGACGCCTCCTTCTTTCCGCTTCACGTTGTTTCAATGTATCTCTGTTCTGCTCCCTGTATCTTTGTTGACGTTCTCTTTTTTTTTGGAGAGCATTTAGTTCATTACCTTGCTCATTTCTTTGAATGGATAATAGTTGTGTTTCTTCCAAACTAAATGAACTTTGAGCAGTAATTATTTCTTCATTATTTAGTTCTATTCTATTAGTGTTTGAAGAGGTAGATGGTCCGGCAATACTTTGTGAATATTGTATGCGTTTTCTTCTTTCCGCTTCACGCTGTTTCAATTTATCTCTGTTCTGCTCCCTGTATCGTTTTTGACGTTCTTTTTTATTATTATTTACTCTAAAAGAATATGTAAGTGTTAAAAGAAGTTAAAATAAAAAAATTAGTATATTCCGGTACTATTAGATTAATAAAATCTTACATAACATTAATAGTATGTCTTGTATTTAACTGATCTTGATGATGTCCAGTTTCAATAATAACATTTTGTGGCCCCTGTGATGATTGTTGGGTACTGAAATATTTATAAAAAATATGTTATTAAAATATACAGAAAATTTTAATTGGCTTTAATATACTAGTAAACTTAAGAATCTTAGTTAGTTATTGTAATATATTACTAAAGATCGTAAATTATACATATCAATAATAAATGTTTCAATATAAATTCCACCATAATTAGAAAATAAATTAATTTATTAATGTTCATATTAATAACAAATAAGAAAAACATTCGTGCTCTGCACGCCATCAGCTGATTTTGAAACACAATTTTGTCAGTCTTTATAAATTTATTTTTCAATCAATTGTTTTAATGCATTAATTTTAATTAGAATGAAATCAAAATTAATTTAAAAACATTATATGCAATAAAATTTATGTAAATATTAATCTACCAAGAGAGTAAATTTTACAATTACTGGCGCTTCAAACATACCAAATATACACGTGATCAATGCACAGATAAATGCACACTTTAATTATAATAAAAAAAAAAGTGAGCCGTCACGGGACGCCTGGCAGATGTGAAACATCGACATCGCAGTCGATTGCGCATGGCGACGCGTCGCCACACAGTACACAAGACTGTGACTGTATATATACACCATCATATAGCGTGGCGACGCGTCGCCACGGCATGCGTCGCCACGCCAGAAATTTGTTTTACGTGCGGCTATAGATGTTTCACATCAAAATATAATTAACTTACTGATGACTTTGTCATAGTGTGATTTTGCTTTCTTTGCAAGAGGCTGATCACTGTCACTCTCTAAATTATCACTGTCAGACATATTTTATTAGGTATTAAAAATAATTTGTTTTCAAGTAAAACACAGGTTATGCGTACCGCAGTAAACAACACTATGAAGGAGTATACACTATACAACACGGTCACATTAACTTGACGCATCTGTGGAATGCGAGGCCCCGCCCGCTTCCCCCCGCATTCCCTTAGCTCGCCCGGCAAGGGTCAGTATGGTCAGCATCTTTATTCTATCTATTCATCGATATATTTTTGACAATCAACATAAAATAGTTTTTTTACTACCTACACTTCCTGCAAATAAAGATTTGAAATTATATAGGTAGTATCTACTACCTACATACATTTTTTTCCTTAAAAAAAACGTTGCGCCTCACTAGGAATTTCTCCTGTGTCGTAGGTGCGTTTAGTTGTTGATGCTTTTTTGTCACACCGTACCAGAGTGCCAAAATGACGTCATCAACGCCAAGCGTCAAGTTAATGTGACCGCGTTGTAGGTATCCGAGCTGTGTGGCGAGAGAGAGATAGCTTAACGCCGGATCGAGTGGGAAGAGAATCGCAGTCGATTGCGCATGGCGACGCGTCGCCACACAGTACACAAGACTGTGACTGTATATATACACCATCATATAGCGTGGCATGCGTCGCCACGCCAGAAATTTGTTTTACGTGCGGCTATAGATGTTTCACATCAAAAACTGTCAAAATTTCAACTTTGACAGTTATTTACTGGGTACTGTTAGCATTTGCGAATAGAGATTTAGTTTTCAAATGCTCGATTCAACTCTTAACACCGCGAAATTTTAACTTTAGCAATCAGCGATTTAATCGCTATCGGAATCTCAAAATAGGTACATACCTAGCGACAATAAATAAATAAAAATGCAATGCAATGCTCTCTCTCTCTACCAAACAATTCAGCATCGCTAGAAACACATTTTTTAAACCGTAGTCAAGCGGAACGAGTCGCCAAACGCGATGCAGCGTCGAAGTAATCGCTGAAACGTGTGATTTTGTTAATGTGGCCGCACGTACAGTCACTAAGATGGATCTGTTGTTGCACTAAAGGCTCTTACACACTATGCCGGCGGTACAGCCGGCGGGTTTTTGCCGCGCGGGTATGCCGTCGGCATAATCAGGCGGCCGCAGAGCATCATTTCAGTTGTGCAGCTCGTTTGTGCGGCAAGCCCCGGCGGCTCAAATACCCGCCGGGAATGCCGCCGGGCTTGTTGGCGGCATGCCCGCCGGCTGGGCATAGCGTGCCTTTATGGCGCATCCACACATGCCGCCGGGTTTCAGACCGCCTTGCCGCTGAATGCAGGCCGCCGGCTTTACCGGCGGCCTGCAGATGCGGTTGCAATTTTCGCAGTAGTGTTGTGACTTTCGTCGAAGTTAGTCGTGTACGTAGGATTGAAAGATGTTGGACTATGATATAGTTGCGTGTATCGCAAGTGTAGTGTTGTATGTTATTATTCGTAAAAAGAACCGCAAAATCAAACGAAGATATTGGGTCAGACCAAGTCTACGAAATAGGCCTAATGTGTCCCTGATACTTGAAGATTTTAGAAAGGATGACATAAACCGAAGAAATATTCGTTCGAAATTTAACACTTTTCTAAGGATCTCTAGTGAAGAATTTGAAATATTACTGAATTTAACTGGACCCATGATATCAAAAACTGACACCCGCTGGAGAAATGCTGTGTCAGCTTCCGATCGACTAGCAATTACTTTGAGATACCTGGCTACAGGAGACTCTTATTTTTCACTCGGTACGCTGTTTAAAGTGTCTCCACAAGTTATTTCTTTAATAATTCCAGATGTTTGTCAAGCGTTGGTATCTACATTATCCAATTATTTAAGGGTAAGTACAAATATCCGTAACACATTAGGTAGTTAGAAACTGAACCTTCCTAAGTAACATATCTATTCCTAGTCGAATTATAATATCTATGATTTTATACTGTACCTGGAACTTCACACACATTTTACATACATATAACTAGAACTACACACACAAATATCACAAACAATTTTATTTTACAGATGCCGAATACACAGGAAGAATGGCTATCAGTGGCTCGGAGTTTCATGCAGAAATGGAATGTACCTAATTGCGTAGGTGCCCTCGATGGGAAACATATACGTATTTCATGTCCAATTAATAGCGGTTCTGAGTTTTTTAATTATAAGTCATATTTCAGTATTGTTTTGCTAGCTTTAATCGATGCCAATAATTATAACTTTTTATACGTGGACATTGGATGTCAGGGCAGAATATCTGATGGTGGAGTTCTACGCAATTCAACTTTATTTGATATGATACGAGATGGAACTAAGTCTGCCACAAGCGATTCCATTACAAGGGAGAAATACACCTGTACCTTTTCATTTCATCGGTGATGATGCTTTTCCCATCTCACAGAATATAATAAAACCATTTTCTGGATATCATGCAAAAGGATCACCTGAGAGGGTTTTTAATTATAGAATTAGTCGCGGGCGCATGGTTGTAGAAGACGCGATTGGCATTTTATCTAATAAATTCAGAATTTTACATTCACGCATTGGCTTACAAAATGAGAAAGCAAAACTTGTCGTGATGGCTTGTGTGCATCTGCATAATTTTATGAAGAGAAATGAAAGAACTACTGATGGAGTTTTGAACGAAGAGCAACAAAATATTCCGCAGATCGCTCTAAATGTAGAACCAAGTGTAATTAGAAATGAGCTAAAATGTTATTTTCTATCGGAACAAGGTCAGCTTCCTTGGCAATATCAAATATAATGTTTTAAAGAAATAAAATATGATTATTCAAATAATTGTTTTATTTAGGAATCAGAAACATTTATCAATAATTTTAAGCTTTTATTAAAATAAAATAATTCAACTGAAAATATTTAAACATTGATTTTAATCTATAACACTATTTTCGGTTAAATTATTTTCCAAGACTTGTAACAGACTGTCACTTGTGTTGACAACTGGGCTATTTTGCATTTCATAGTCTGCTTGAACAGAGTAAGAGCGCGAAGTTGAGGGCGATGGTGACATTGCTGACGTTGTAGGTTGGCCTGTGAAGTATCCTGGACGAACATTTTGATAACGAAGAGGCTGAGTAGTATTATTGGTATCAAAATTCATCGGACCCATTCTCATTTCTGCTTCATAGACAATATTCTGGATTTGATGTTGTACTGTACACATCGTGTAATGAGCCATCTTCCTCAACTTGCTACTTATATAGTCTGCAAATATAACAGCATCATCGCGTTGCCTTGCATTAGATGTAATCTCCCTCAGTAATTGCAAAGATTCATCAACTTCAGGATCTCCCTCTATGTTTCGCTTTCGTGACCTCCTTGTCGAAGGTAGCGTAGTCTGGGGAGTGATATTAACTTGAGAAGACTGAAAATAAAAAGGAAATCTTATAAATAATTGCAAACAAGCTTTAACATTATGTTTTGAAATATCCAATCAGTATGTAAATATTTAATAAAAACCGGCCAAGTGCGAGTTGGACTCGCCCACGAAGGGTTCCGTACCATTATCTATGAAAAATGAACGTATCTATTACCTACAACTAGCCAAAATACAAACATTTTTCGGCAACAAAAAATAACTTTGTTTTTCATACAAATATATGAATAACAAAGTTATAATTTGCGATTTCACACGTTTATTGTATGGGGACCCCCTTAATATTTTTTTATTTTTATTTTTAGTATTTGTTGTTATAGCGGCAACGGAAATACATCATTTGTGAAAATTTCAGCTTTCTAGCTATCACGGTTTATGAGATACAGCCTGGAGACAGACAGACGGACAGACAGACAGACAGACAGTGGAGGCTTAGTAATAGGGTCCCGTTTTACCCTTTGGGTACGGAACCCTAAAAACCAAGCTTATAAACATTACATGTATACAGTCACCATTGATGACGCCTATACCTACACTATTGATGAGCGCTTATTCCCGAATACTTCGCTTTCGGTGAGCGTTTTGCCGACTGCATAAGGTTCAAATACGAGAGTATGCTCGTCCGCTCTCCGTGGTATTATATATTGTTACCGGGTTGTAGGTAGTAGGTATCTAATATTAATACGCGAGAAAAAATCTTTGTACCCCTATTTACGACAATATTACTTAATGAAATATGTATTTTAAATTAATTATGGTCGAATTTCGATCAATGGGGGACCAACTAGTCTACTTGATTATAAGAATTTGATGGGTACTTACAATAGGTTCTTGTCACTAAGAAATGATAACGCCTTATAAGCAAACCATTTCGGCAATTGAACATCTTCCCGTCCAGATCCACTCCTTTTAGATTCTTCATATTTGCGTTTTTCTCGAAAATAATGGCTGGATAAATTCTTCAGTTTTCTCTCAATTTCTGATGATGCTATGTTGAACACAGAAGCAATATCCCTAATAGCATCATTTCTTTTGTTGCGATTCTTGAAATCCATATGCCTTGGGTTCCACAATGGTTCATTTTCTTGATACTTTTCTATTAATAAAAGTACTGCACTATCATCCCAGTTAAATTCTGTCATTTCGTTATTTACTTCTATGAAATTATACGACAACACTACCACTCCGTATCGAAGCCGCAAGCAAACTGCCGCCGGCAACCAAAAGCCGCGCGTGCCGCGGCTGAGATGCGGCAAATGCCGGCGGCACGGCCGCCGGCCGTGCCGCCGGGCATGTGTGGATGCGCCATTAGAGCTTGTATCAATCTTCAGTCGGGCCGAAGATTCGGCCACTTTTTGCCGAAACCACGGTTACTACTCTTTTATTCAATAAATATACATAGGTATATATATTTATTATATTTGAATTTGAAATGATAAAAATATAGTGACCGACTAAAGGTTCGGTTTCGGTTTCAGATTCGGCCAGTTTTGGGCGAAAGTGGCTGGGTGTGTGTCTTAGAAACTAATGTCATTTAATTAACTTTTCTTAATTTTATAAATTTCCGCCGAAACTAGGAGAGACGCCGAATGTTCGGTTACGGTTTCGGCTGAAAATCGTGTTTCGGGCTGTCACTATAAAAGAGACAATACTTACACATGCTCAGTATCAAGAGGACTCTCGGCGTTGGTTTCATCATCGTCTTCAACTTCCACCTTCACCCACACGCTGGCAAACATATTTAGCATGTCATTCTCATGCTGGTCCGGATCTTTAGAGTCTTCAGACATGATTTGCTGAAAGAAAAAAAAAACATAAAATGAGTTCTTTACAGCAGTGTTATCTAGAGTATTATCTAGTGATGGGCCGAATAAGGGTTTTACCAAATACGAATGTTTGGTGAAAAGTTTACCTAACCGAATCTTCGGCTCGATTTGGTGCGCTTTACAGTGCATCTCCAAAATCCAAGCCTGTGCTTGTCGAGCGCGTTGGACGGGGGGTGTCGGCCCGGACTGTTATTGCATCATCTAGTTAATGGCGAAACATTGACATGTGCGTTTGTTTTTGTGAGCAAAACTACAAAAAAGTTTTAACATTTAAGTTTTATTTATTTCTTATGACATAATTGTTGATTTTTTTGCCATTTTTATAGATTTTTAATAAAAAAAGTTGGTCTGTACTTTCATGTGATTATGTTATTTAAAACCTATAATTTTGTTTGTAAAGTTGTCCATAGCATCAAGGCGTCGCTGGCTTTCCTTGAGGAGCTGAGGTGCATCGAATATCGGGATTTTGCTACCCGTACGCAAAATACGCACATTGACGTGGAGTTGCGGAGACCAGCCCGTATTACCTAACCTATAATTTGACATGGTCTTCAAATGAATTGGAATCATTTTGTTAAAATACTGGCTAATACAGGAGCCTGTAAAGTTACATAACATCACACCCATATACCCTAAAGAGTTGGGCAGAAGTGCCTCTATAGTACACCCACATTGTGTCAGTTTTGTTTAAGTGTCATGAAGACGAGCCTATTACCATCAACCGGGCACTAGTCCAGACTCCGGACTGCTGCTGAGAAATTCCAGAACGGAAAATCCAGGAAGTTATATGTCTATACTTAAAGGTTAACTGAAAGTTGAATAAACTGTGGGTTTATACTTAACACAAACTCAAACTCAAAGCATTTATTTCAAATAAACCAATTAAAGGCACTTATGAATTGTCAAGGGGTCGGTCAGTCAGAAAGATGAAGCTAGTTGCCCATTCCAAAGCGTAGTAGGTACCTATGGAGAAGAACGAGCAAGAAACCCTATGTACACAGCCTTCGCTGTATGAAAAAGTGCATATAGTGCTGAATAGTGTAGAAGAGTAACCGTGGAGTTTCTTACCCATTCTTCTACATACGAAAGTACTGCTTGGAATGGGCGACTAGAATCAATTCTATTTTGTTGTAATTTTTGACATTCTACAAGTGCCTTTTATGTGCCCATTTGAAATAAATACTTTGACTGCAAAGCCAAAGGTTCAATAAGAAATGTAGTGATCATAGGGACTGATAGGACTAACAATTCATACACAATGAATACATTTACTGCTGAAAAAACTATGACCAAATCTATTATTTTTTTTTTGCAAATTTTGACGCGCAAAAGTGCCTTCTATGTGCCTATTTGAAATAAATGATTTGACTGACTTTGAACGGTATCCCAATGAGAACTAGTACAGTTGCAATGAATAATATATTTCATAAATGACGAAAATATAAAGAAAATACAAAATTGTGCTTCTGTTGTGAACTGATAGGTACCGGTTTTGCCGAAAGGAGGGCCTTAGAATCCTACGAAATTAACAATTCAAGCAACTAAATGATCTACTGTGTGTTATCAGAAATTCAAATATAATAAAAGCGGTTGCGGCCTAAAATCAGTGATTTTCATAAAGGTCTATTTTTGGACTATACAAAAAAAAAACTGGACGTTGTATCTCCGAATTTGTGTGTAACACGTTCCTTTTAAAGAAAGAATCATGTGGATTATTGTAAATTAAGAAAAATGAGTACTTACTTACATTTAATTCATATTCATGAACTAAAAACAATAATTTCTACAGCTACTTTATTCTCATTAATTTCAACAAACGCTCACGAAAAAAATCAATCTTTCATTATTGTTTTACGTTCGGAAACAATAGAGCATCATTCGATCATATTCGTCTATAGGTCTTTAGTTCTCATTAATAATTTGAAGGTTAAAAACAATCTGAATAATTTATTTATCTGGGCATTGTCCACTAAGTGATTAAAGTTCACAAAGCATAATAATTGTGACACTGCTGTAAACCTTTTTCAAATAGAAATTAGTAACATAAACTTAGATAAAATTTTTCGAGTTTTGGTTTTCCGAACGTATTTTCAGCTGTCAGCAGTATTTGTAGCTAACTTCACTCTGCAAGTTAGGTTGCGGATACACCATCTTATGGTATAAATACTGTTTTCTTTTTTACTTTTTTACGTAGGCAACATGAACTTACCCCGCATTCCGAATTACGACAATATCGCTCACAGCGCTCATAGCAATAATTTGTGTTCCGATTATATCACGATTATGACAGCTGAGAGCTGTCAACAATTCGGAACACTCGTGAACGCGCTCACAGTGCTTACTCAATGTAAAAACGATATTATTACAGTATTACTTTGTATGGACACCACATTTCTTCTTCTTAGGTTAGGTGGCGACTGTCAGCCAGAAGCACAATTTAAGGATGCAACTCAAAACAAAACACACACTGACACAGCCAGACACATCCACACACACACACACACTGTAATTTTTGACAGCGCTCACGGTGATATCATTAGAAGGCATGGTCGGCGTTATCGCAAGATGGCACATGTCATGACGTCATCTATGACGATACACGGGACATCGTTATCGCGCTCACGCTAATTCGGTACGGGGTTAAGCACGCTCACATCGATTATTTCCGTAACTCGGAACGTAGGGATTGTCTTAATTCGGAATGCGGCCTTTAACTGTCAGTGTCAAAACATATTTTGGGTGAAAATCGTAGTCGTATCTTAGATTGCGAAAATTAATAAAAATAAACAGAAATGTACACAGAAGTGGATGTATTTGTTAGTAATTACACTTTAATTGATCCTGAGATATACCAGCTGTGGATTGAAGGATGTTCTTGTAAGTATTTGTCCAATAAACGAAATATTTGTTATCATCAACTAGCTCTTTACAATCTAATAGAAATTCTATATTTAGCTGATTTAGGGTCTGTTTTATGGAGATATTTCATGAAAGATTGTGGTCAGTTTCTGTCTAAATAATAATTGTTCAATTGTTGTTGTTTTACGAGAGCCATTAGAGAGTACCTAAGTACTCTCTCTATAATGATGAACTCTATAAAGTTAAGAGTAACAGAAGCTCATTATTCAGGATCGAACTGCCTGCTGGTGATTAATTTAACTAATTTAACTAAAATAGTGAACTAATTTAACTAAAAAAAATAGTAACTAATTTAACTAAAATAGTGTGACAACATGATTTCTAAAATAAATTTTAAAAAATGCAGTTTCAGTTTTCCATAGTTTCTGGTAATTAATAGCTTTACCAAAAAACCTTCCAAAAATGCAAGTAATTGTTTGTTTAAAAAGTATTTCAACATTTTTTGACAATCACAATTCACTGCCCTACTGTAAGACTTTAGAATTTAACCTTTTGACCGCCACATGTCAAAATATCAAAAATGTGCTCTCGGCGTTAAAGTCTGTCATGTAGTCGAACTGTGGGGTGCTGGGCACCAAGGTTAACAGGATGATCTATTCAGGGCTACATTAGGAAGATACACATAGTCAAAACTTTTTAAGTTTCTACACACCAACAATAATTTATTGTTGATATACTATGAGATTCTATGAGACACCATTCATCAAAATGTTGGCATAGTATCAAAATTTATATTATCTACAAATGTGCACATCATTATTAAGAATAGCAGGTAGATACTGGCATTCTTAATTGTCTGAGATTAAATCTGGGTATCTATTATGGGAAAATGTAATAACACTGCTTAAACTTTGAGGTTGGTCCATGCTTCATCTTCTATGGATACAGCTAAATGTATCGTCATGTGTGACTCTAAGCATACAACAAAGCTAGAACAGAGATCGTAATTTATGTTAGAATTAACTGACCCGGCGAACCACGTACCGCCCCACCAGCCGCTCTGCCCCCGCTTTTTAGATCTCGGATATCTTCTAAGATATTCATTTTAATGATATGCTGTACAGGGTAATTTTTATCTACATGAAATGCACAACGTATTTAATGTATGTATTTATTTGGATAAGGAATAATACTGTATTGTTTAAAATAGCTTGGTAAATAGAAGAAAGAAAGAAAATATGTTTATTTGCTGTAAACATGACGCAATAAAGACAATAAACACCAAAAAAATTATAAGAAAGGGTTGGGGGAAACAAGCGTCACATCCACGAAAAACGGCTATCGCTAAGCATTATGCTGCGACCCTATGCAAGACAGAGCCCCAGCGCTGGTTTTCAGTGACAGACAGCGCCGACGTAATGACGTCGTCCGGTGCAGCAAACAATTATTAGGACGCTGGCTGTACTGATTACAGCATACACAAAGAAAAATAATAGTATAATTGAGACTAAATGTGATAAAATACTAAACAGGAATATAAAAAGGAAATAGATATACATGCTATTAGAATATCATCCTCAATAAACAATAAATATAATCCATACTTAGTTTTTTGTAATATGTAAAAGATCACAACACAGCATAAATGTAAAAACTCGCCAAGTGCGAGTCGGACTTGCACACGAAGGGTTCCGTACCACAAGGCAAAAACGCCGAAAAAAACACGTTTGTTGTATTGGAGCCCCCCCTTAAATATTTATTTTATTCTGTTTTTAGTATTTGTTGTTATAGCGGCAACAGAAATACATCATCTGTGAAAATTTAAACTGTCTAGTTATCACGGTTCATGAGATACAGCCTGGTCACAGACAGACAGACAGACGGACAGTAGAGTCTTAGTAATAGGGTCCCGTTTTTACCCTTTGGGTGCGGAACCCTAAAAATGGTTACTGTGGGTTATCCTTAGGAGATAAGCATATACCATCGCGGACTTTTTATCGATCTTTTTAAGATATACAATTCCGTAGTACGTACATTAATTTGATCTATCTTGTAAGGTTTAGCCAGCGTTTGCAATGTAAGCGCAAAAAAATATGTTTGTTACGACATCACATTACAAATCTTTGAATTTCTCGGCTTTTCTCTACAATAATATGCATGTATTATACATAATTATAAACCTTTCTCTTGAATCACTCTATCTATTGCTGAAAACTGCATTAAAATCCGTTGCGTAGTTTAAAAGATCTAAGCTTCAGACAGCGGGAGCGACTTTGTTTTATACTTTGTAAAGATAAATCAGCCTTTAATGCTCCCTTTGCTGGGACACAGGCGTCCTCTTTTCGAAAGAGAGTGGGCTATAATCTACCAGGCGCTCGGGTTGGTAGATGTCACATGTCTTTGAATTTTTGGTTCTAGGACATGCCGGTTTCCTCGCGATGTTTTCCACCGTTTTGAGAGCAGCGGTGATGAATGTATTAACACAAAGTAAAGCGTCTGTTCGGGGCTCGAAACCGACCGGAATTTATGTTATAGTGGCTTATTATACCCAAATCCTGTTATACGCTTATAACTAATGATATGATATTCATATTTACAACATGACTTGCAGCAAGTGAAGCCGTCTCCACATTACACAAGCGAGACTTCGCCAAGCAGCATGGGGCTACCGTGGAGCTCATTGCTAGCGATGTTCTGGACCATTACAGGTAAATTCATCAATTTAATTAAAACTGACACCAGAAGACAGTCTGATGAGTATTTTCTAAGCTAAGCCATTTTATCACCAATTTCCTGTACAGCAATTTTTATCTCACGAAGCGAAGCGCGTTTTACTTGGGGTTACGAAGTGTAAAAACGGTGTGGATTTGCGACGCACAACACACTTTGTCTCTGGCGATACCGAGAGCTCCTGTGCTTACACATGGTTAGGGGGTCCTAATAATACCTCCAAACCTACCCCTTTCTGACTCAAACCCTTAATCTAGCTGCCGGGGGGTGGTCGAGGCTCTTGGCTGTTACGACTACCGGCAAAATGATCGCTGAGTCCACATCCCACGTCATGTCAACAACCTCGCGAGCCAAGTCACGATAGTTGATTTGTTTATCTTTCCCGGCTTTCACGAGGCTCTGATCATGCGGGACGGTTATGTCAACAATCATTGCGCGCCGCTCTACTCGATCCATCACCACTAATATCAGGTTTATTGTTGTTACTGTTACAAAAAATAGAACCTAACAAGTTTTATTGATTTTAGTATGATATTGTTGTAAATTGTGACATTCTTGAATTGCAGGACATTCGCCCTTCTGGAGCGCCTGCTCACAGTACCTTCGAAGTTATCAGAACAGATGATTTTCCAGATTGACGAGACTACCAAACAGATGCTCATTGAAAAGTAAGTGGAAATCCAGATTCGGGCTGGTACTGAAAAATTTACATGAAATGACATTGTTTATTCTGTAAATAGGATATCGGAATGATTTTTACATGACATGTAAAAATAAAAAAAGCCGGCCAAGTGCGAGTCGGACTCCCACACGAAGGGTTCCGTACCACAAGGCATAAAACGCAGAAAAAAAACGTTTCTTTTATACTTACCCCTTTAAATTTTAACTTTATTTTATTTTTATTATTTGTTGTTATAGTGGCAACAGAAATACATCATCTGTGAAAATTTCAACTGACTACTATCACGGTTCATGAGATAGAGCCTGGTGCTGGTGACAGACAGACAGACAGACGGACAGTGGAGTCTTAGTAATAAGGTCCCGTTTTTAAGAAAGAAAATAAAGGTGATTGAAGATTTGAGCCATACCTACTGTTGCGCCATTTTGATTATTTTTTCGAAATGGCGGTCACGTTTACGGGAACGAGGCAATTTACGGGATTTGGTAGTATAATGTTTTCTGTTTGCATTGATGTCAGCTATTGATTTATATAGGTTACAGGCGTGGCCGCCATTTTGAAAAAAATAAAAAATAAATGGCGGACAGGTAGCTACGCCACGGACCTTCAAAGCCCTTTGTTGAACCAAAGACAAACATCATATCATTATTGCATTCCTCTTTTCAGATATTATGATCTTGATGATACTGTGATCAGGGAGCTGCTTGGAAGGAAACTGTCTTCTAGACACAGGAAGGACTTAGATGAGGTAATAACATAACGACATCATTCAGGGCAAATAAAATACGGGGTGAAATCAAATTAGCTAGCGGAACTCCGCTGACGTGATGGGTGTCCATATTTAAACATGCCCCTAATACATTTTTTCTATTTACCATTCATCTGCCCCCAATATATTTTTCTATTTATCATTCATCTGCCCTCAGGTAGCAGAACGCTCTGGCGCCCCGCTCCGCTGTTGTCGCCGTCAGTTCGACAACGTTCGTCGAGTGTTCAAGGCAGTGGAAGAAATGCCGGGGAATGTGGTCGCTAATATTAGAAGCACGTTCTTACTGTCTGAACCTTTGGCCAAGTAAGTCGTCCTCTGATACTTCATCATCAGCCTACAGCAGTCCAATGCTGGGCATAGGCCTCCCCTATTGCACGCCATTCAGCTCGATTCTTGGCAACACTCATCCAACAGCTACCTTGCGAAAATAGTCACTCTACCTAACCTTACTTTGCCAATTCGCGGTATCCACTCCAGAACATGTCTACGGTCATCGGTTCTACGGCTAACATAGCCGGCCCATTGCCACTTTAGCTTGCTTATTGTGTGAGCTACGTCAACAACTTTAGTTCTCTGCCCGATCACCTCATTCCGGATACATAAATATTGTTCAAAGTTAAATATTGGACACAAACTAAAATTCTTGTAAGGTAGGTATTGTGCGCTTCTGTAATTTCTAACGTGACGATATTATTGTGGACGTCCACATCCGTAAAATGTATGGACATACGTGCACGTTATAATGTTATCGTGGACGGAAATTTAAAAGACGGAATTTATTTTTGGGATGCATGAAGAAGCCTCCTCGTGTAGCGCAGTTCGTTCCGCCAGTTACTCAAACTGAACGCTCGCGCTCGGCGCATCCTGGACAGTCACACCAACATGTTATCTGACTGCCAAGTCTCCCCTTGCGCGGTAGGGCTACAGTCACACCAACACTTATCAGACTGCCAAGTGTTCCCTTGCGCGGTAGGGCTAACATCCGCCAGGTTTGCGATCATCCACCCTCCCACCGGAGTCAGGCGTCAAGCAGCCTGCTGTGTTTCGTCGATGCGTGGGAGTTCCAGTGCCTTAGGCATCTTCTGGGCACGCTCGTTAGACCATAGACCTCATCCACCGCTTTCCACCAGGCGTGATCGAGGTCAAGAAAGTCAATTAAGCAATAAAAAAAAAAGTTCTTCGTATATTTCCATACATTTTACTTCCCTGTGTGTGTAGTCGTGATGCCGTGGACGTTCACGATAATTTATGGTCACGTTAAAAATTATTATAGCGCACAATTTCTTCAGAATTTATTATTGCCCCATTGCTGAAAATAGTCGGTGAGTTATTTGGTCAGGGAGTTGATCAGTTATTCAGAAACAAGTTAGTTGACCCGGAAACTGCATTATATCTATATTGCATCGTCATTTATAAATTCTCTTATTCATCTTCATTAATATAGCCTTGTGAGGAAAGAGTGTAGGATAGTTTTACGAGTAGCTATGAACATTTTGCATTGTTTTTTTATTGAAGTGAAAACTTCTTTATGCGTTGGGCATTTTAAAGATGGGGAAAAGCCATTGAACTCGCGACACTGTTACCGTAACCAACACCTCTGTTTTATGTTTTGGCCATCATAAAGATATCAACGCGCGATATATTTTCTTTGGGAAGATTGACCATCAAACATATTTATAAAAGTTTTCACTTCTGTCGGCACTCCTGGAGTGCCACTGTTTTATTTTTGCAGAAAGTACGGAGCAGTGGTATTCATCGCGTGCATGCGGTTTGAAACGGCGAAGAGGAAGCTTACCTACTTGACATTCAATGACTACTATCATTGCGCACAGGTCAGCTTCTTATAAATTTAGTTTGAATGCATGACCTTTGTTAATTCGGGAAGCAAATCAGCTGTTATGAATAAGAAAAACTTTCTTACTGTTTACAGTGAAGCCTAGGGTAACGGGATCAAAATGACTTAGCCTTAGAGTAATTACCCTAATAGATAACGCGAACGTTCTTATTGTTATTTGCAGGCTATAATGACCAGCTGGACGTACAGCTGCACGGGCCCCGAGTACTACGACACGGAGATGGACAGGGAGTTCCTGCTGGAGCTGCGGGAGTTGCGCATACTGCTGGATAAGGAGAAGGAGCATAAACAGTGAGTATAATATCATCATTTGCAGGCCATAATGGCAAGATGCCGCGGTGGCTTCGTGAATGGGTGACCATCGAGACCCCTCCGTGCCTCGGGGAGTATGCTAAGCCTTTGGTTCCGGCTGTCATTCGTAGATCTTTGACAGTCGTTGCAGGTGGTCAGAAGCCCAAAAGTCTAACAATCAATCTGACCAAGGTATCGTGTTACCCAGTAACTGGGTTGTGGAGGATAGATAGGCAGTCGCTCCATATCATCATCAATATCCACAGCCCGACTTCATCCACTGCTGAGACTCTCTTTCCTTGTGCCAATCCCCACAGACAGACAGAGTTACTTTCGAATTTATCATATTAGTATGGATATTCTAATTCAGTAATTGTATTTCTTTTTCAGTTTGATATGCATGCGTCTCAGACCAAAATTATTGGAGAAGTCTTATCAAGAATTGGAACTCAATTTCAGGTACGAAATACATATCGACTTGAATATCAACAAAAATAATTACAATATGAAACTGCAGTTCAAAAACTTAAACGGAGAAATAGCTGTTAGCACTACTTACATTGACATTAAACGGAGAAATAGCTGTTAGCACTACTTATAGTGACATTAAACGGAGAAATAGCTGTTAGCATTACTTATTTTGACATTAAACGGAGAAATAGCTGTTAGCACTACTTATAGTGACAATAAACGGAGAAATAGCTGTTAGCATCACTTGTAGTGACATTAAATGGAGAAATACCTGTTAGCACTACTTATAGTGACATTAAACGGAGAAATAGCTGTTAGCATTACTTATTTTGACATTAAACGGAGAAATAGCTGTTGGCACTATTTATAACGACATACCTACGTTTTCTTTTTACCTACAAACCTGAAATATGTTTTAAATAATGTAATAATCAAATATGTTTTCTAGGTTATACACTCGCGCATTGGTCGGTTTGGCGTGCAACCTACATCGAGGCAGGGAACTGAGGTCATTATTCATTGATCTGCTTGAGAGGTGAGTGGTCACAATAATCACTATAACTAACAGGAATCAATTAACTTTTTTAATAATTAATAGTAATTATATTATTATTGTTTTTAGCCTGTATTGTGTCCCACTGCTCACTGTTGGGCATGGTGTCCCCTTTTTTCCTCCAAACTTGGGATGTCTTGAGCGGTCTCTGGCCATGCTGACATTTTCTCTTAGAAGGCAAAAATAAATTCCTATTTGTTTTTCTTGAGAGAGACTTTCAATAACTTGTAGTCAGTTGCATATGCTTTTCAAACCCAAGTATAATAATAATAAATGAAGATAATTATAAAACGCTTTATACAAGTCATGGGTAAATATGAGGTTTTTTTAAATCAAGGGTAAAAAGAGAGGCTTTTAACGACCAAGGGTATATAGAGGCTTTTTGTAATCAAGGGTAAAAAGAGAGGGTTTTAACGATCAAAGGTAAATACAGAGGCTTATTGTAGTCAAGGTTAAAAAGAGAGGTTTTTAACAACCAAGGGTAAATACAGAGTCTTTTTGTAAAGGGTAAAAAGAGCCTATCGCAGTCCACTGCTGGACAGAGGTCTCTCCCAGGCTGCGCCACAACAACCTGTCCTCCGCCTCCGCATCCAGTCTGTCCCAGCCACCTTTAGGTCCACCACCACCACCATTGTGGCTGGGGGGCTCCCACACTACGCTTGCCGATCCACCACTCCAGGAATCGTCAGCTCCACCTGCCATCGGTCCTTCGACAAACATGGCCAGCCCACTGCCACTTCAGTTTGCTTACTCTGCAAGCTATGTCGGTAACTCCGGTTCTCCCAAATGTCACTCGCCACACATTGATCTTATTTGCTGATGACACGACCCTCGTCGTGAAGTGTGAAAGAGTTGACACCTATGAGTATGAGATTAATGAAGCCATCAAAAATATAATACACTGGTTAAACTCCAATAACTTACAAATTAATATGGAGAAAACGAAAATGATTCAATTTCAAACACACAGGAGAAACCCATTAAAGCTGGCTATTGAATATAATGACACTACTATTGAACAAGTAGTAAGTGCTGCATTCCTGGGCATACAATTGGATCAAAATTGCGATTGGAAAAAGCATGTCGACTATGTTTGTGACAAACTGGACAGATTTATCTATGCACTAAGAAGATTAAGAGCCACGGTCTCAACTGAAGCGGCTCTTTGTGCATATCACGGATACGTTTCCTCCGTACTCTCATACGGTCTCTTGTTGTGGGGTAATTCGGTGGATGTCAATAAAGCGTTTATGATACAAAAAAAATGTGTGCGTGCAATCTGTAGAGCTGGATATATGGATAGTTGTAAACCACTGTTTAAAAAATACAACATTTTACCATTAGCATGCATGTATATTAAAGAATTGTGCTTATTAGTACGACAACATGCTGAAAATTTTACTAAGCATAGGGATGTAACCAAAAGGACTGCTGCCTCTAGAGATAAACATAGGCTCTGCTTGCCACAATGCAAGCTCGATTTACATAAACGAAATTCATTTATAATGGCTATTAAGGTATACAATAAATTACCAAACGCCTTTAAAGAACTACCTTTGCCTATGTTTAAGAAAAAGCTGATTCAGTGGCTTAAAGAAAAATGTTTTTATACTGTTACTGAATTTATGTCACATGTCGAAAAAAAAAGTAATGTCAATTTTGGTTTTTAGATATTTTTATTTTTGATATGATTTGATTTATGATTGAGATATTTTTAATTTGACATTTACTTACTATTATTATTTTTATTTTGACATTATAACAATATTCTTGGACATTGACATTTCAATTAATACATAAAATCTGACATTCATATCTATCATATCAATACTGGTGACTGATGTAATGTTATGATGACTTTTTAAAGTAGGTAATGCATTGTTAAATTTAATATTTGCAATTAATTTAATTTAATTTAATTAGACATTTTGTAACTTATAGAATAATAATGAAGGAATATTATGACATTTTTAATAATTTAATGTATTATGAAATTAAATATTTGCACACCACATGTAATGGTAGAATGTAATTGGGCCACATTTATAATTAACATCATACTATTTTGTACACCTACATTTTGGCAAATAAAGTTATTATTATTATTATTATTCTTTTCCGGATAACTTCTGTTCTGATTTTATACTTCAAAGAAACTCCGAGCATAGCTCACTCCATAGTGCCCTGAGCGACCTTGAATTTGTGGACCAGCCCGACTGTCAGACTCCACGTTTTTGGTATCGGGGCCTAATCCTAATTAAATATATTGTTTTAATTTTCAGGTGTGTAGAACCTCTAAGACTGGGTGGTTGGCCCAAAACGGATTTAGCGCAGTTCTTGAGTGCTTACGAGCAGTGTGCACTGCAGATGGATGTATTGAGGTAAATTGGGTTTATTTGTTTTTATTTTCGGAGTACAGGGCGGCAGGAGACATCGACGCACAAATACGCACGCATCGACGCACGTAGAAATATTCGGTCGATTAAAAAAAAAAGCGTTTATTTTTTCCAATAGGTTAGTAACTACATATTATTTGTTCCTTGAGAAAGAATTAAGCAACGCTTACAGTATTTTTATCTCATGACTAGCAGAAGCTAGTCGCGGGCAGAAGCCCGCGACTTCGTCTGCGTTATATTTCACCCTCCCCCCATTCACCCTCTTAGGGGTGGAATTTCGAAAAACCCTTTCTTAGTGGATACGCTACCTACTCTTCACAAAGAACACACCTTCCAAATTTCATATCTCTGGGACCAGCAGTTTAGTCAGCGATACAGAAAAAAGTATTTAAAACCACCCCGGTGTTGTAAGCGGGAAGAAAATTATTTTCTCATTATTTTTTTAGAGCAATGTTTTATTATGATTATTATTATTGGTACTTATAAAAGAAACGTTTTTTTCGGCGTTTTATGCCTTGTGGTACGGATCCCTTCGTGTGCGAGTCCTACTCGGCCGGTTTTTTTTAGACTAATATATTTTTTCTTGTCACAGGGAAGCTGATTTGAAGAGCGTTTGGGAGAGATATATGAGAGTAATCAGCCGGTGTCTACTCACCATGTATCATATTTAACTATATTGTATTTTACTACTATATTAATGTACTCTAGTCCGTGAATAAGCAGGAATTTAAGTGGCATCTCACCATCTGACTAACCTTTTCCCAACTATGTTGGGGCCGGCTTGCAATCTAGCCGATATCAGTATTTTACATAGAGCGACTGCCTATCAGATCTCTACAACCCAGTTACTGGGTCTTTGTCTAAAGACAGGAAGGGGGTGTGTCTGGTTTGGATGACAGGAATGGGAAATATCGGTACACGGATATCGATGAATATGCCTTGGGGGCACGTGCCGCCTCGATATTATAAAATTGGTCTTACGAGTAGGTACCACTTTAGTCAATCATAAGACCGAGCAGCCGTTCAAAGTTTTTTTTTTTTTTTTAAATTGGTTAGCTCTTGACTCTAGTCTAGGTCAGAGATGACAGAGACAAAGTCTACAATGGAGTGAGCTTACCCAGAAGAAGCCTGTTCACTCTCAAGTTTGAGTTAGAAAATTCGCGGTCCGTCGCTATTTTGTCAAATCTGTCTATAATACTGAGGGTTTCACATTTTATTTTATTTCTTTACAAATGTGTTAAAAAAGTCGTATAACTCGCGTGAACATTGTATTATTACGCTCTCGGCTCCGATCCGGCCTCAGACGTAGTGACGAACTTAGCTCACATATAACATAACGTATTATATTAAATTATTTTAAAATAAATATTTATTTTGTAGTTCCTTATTTTCTTTATTTCATTATTTACATATAAATTATATTTTTAAATATTAGGATATTAAAAAATAGTAGCCCACCGGTATCGAGAATAGGTTCAAGCTACCGGCGGCGCGGCGGTCAGGGCTCCAGAGAGAGAACCTCTTAACAATGCGGGCCGTGTCCAGAAGTACCGCTTTCTGGATCAAGCCCTTGACTTGATCCTTATTTTTATTATTTTTCATTAAAAATATGTAACATATTTTTCCGCGCCACAACTAAAGCCTGGTACATGGTGACATTAGTTACCACTAGCGTCATCTGGTATCGAGTAGCAGAACTAGTCGAGTCAAGAATTTCGATGCTAGAACTGAACTATCGACACTGGTCACAGTTGGATAAGCAATACATCGAAAGCGATCTTCAAGTGCGACTTAGAGCGATCAGTAGTGCAATTGTATTTTATTATTAGTGTGTTTGAGTTGTTATTAGTGTCGTTTAATTAAAGTGTTATTTTTGGTTAATAAATCAGCATTTTTATTGTCATGAACCCCAAGCTCAGCAAAATACAGCATGACATTTGACAGAGAGCGTTCCTTTTAACCGGTATTACAATATTAAAAAAATATTCCCATTTTATTTTAGTAAAAATAAACTATACGCTTTCGACTCCCTAGTTCCATGCGTGAGCATTGAATTTTCGCAAATAGCAAATGTTTACAAGTGAATGCCCCGCCCATTCTATGTATGTGTGCTATTAGTTAATTGATTTAGTGTAGCTGCTTTCTTAGTGTGCGTGTTCAAATTTTAAGTGTGTGTTGTAAGTACACTATTTGTTAATGTTGTAATTATTTGGGTGGGAGATAAGCGGTGGCACTAGGTCTCCTTACTATTCAGCAATGAAGGCATATCTCCGGATATCTATGAGCGGGTAACACATCTTCGAAAACCGCATTAGTTCATGACTTGTCCGTTGTACGACAAGCGAAAGTGCTTGTTCTAACGCACAGATGTGATTATGATTCTATCTCTTTCTCACGTGATTTCGCCGATCTGAAAACTCGGCAGCCAGTTACAACACTTACAACCTCCGCTCAGCTATTTTGTTGAAGTGCCGCGTTTGTTTCGCACGTATCCGTGGCAGTCGACAAGTTTATAAAGCGAAACTTCATTTTTTTTTCCGTGAAATGGTTGTTGATTTTACAGAAAAACTAATCTAAGAGGTCGAAAGTAGATCCATACTGTTTTTACTAACAATAAGTCGAAAGTGACGACATTTTGCTCTGATTGCTACAATTCAACTGACTCTCGTGATGTTCCGCTACTCGAATCGCGACATAATGTAGTAATGTTGCTTAGCGGAATTCGTTGAGTTTTTGAGAATTTTTTGTGCTAAGGCCCTTTTTTTTCCCCGGGTAAATCCGCACGGATACCCCCCGTGTGGACGGAGGGTTATGTCTCCTACCGACTAAAACCCCAGTTCCTTCTACAAGTCGGGGGCACGGGGGAGATACTTGTACATTCGCCGCACCCCCGACTGGTGCCGCTGGTCCCACGACCGTACGTTCTCCCATAAAGGGACACTGCGTGCCATATCTTTAGGCCTGACTGTTCGATTGGCGGCGCTAAAACATATTTGGCCAAATGTGGATGTACTCCGTGTAATATTTATATCCATGTCTATCCCATTCAGTATACAGGCGTGTATTTTAGCCACATAGATTTCTGCTTAGTAAATTATTGCCAAGGTTTTAACTATTAAATCATAGTATGTAGACACGCCAGCACATCAAGCTACCCGAAATTGTCAAATTTTCTCAATCATCTTTGAACCTTATGCTTTAGTGATAAAGTTCTAAATCTATTGAAATTTGACAGATTTGTAGTAGCTTGATGTGCTGGCGTCTGTACTTATTTATCTAAATCAAAATCGATGTATCGCTGAAAATATTCTGTTATTTCAATAAAATGAAAATAAAATTTTATTGGAAACAATGTTTTATTTTATTCATTCATTATTTATTACAAAAAAACAACCTTAAAAATATATAAAATAAACTAGAAATTACAAAATAATTACATAAAATCATTATTTCTGTTATCACAAAACTATTTACAGTATTTCATAGACTTTTATTTTAGGTACAGAATTGTAGCTGTCATTGAAAAAAAATACGCTATCAAAATTAATATAGTCTTTTACAGTACCTGGCCTCATGATATTTTTTCGCACACCGGATTTTCAACGCTCGGTATTGAACCGACCGCATCCCAGCGAGTCAAGAAAACACACTTCGCGCGCGAAAAAATCTTTCCCGTACGTCAGAATCAGGCGGACTATATGACACCGAGCCGTAGAAAGAGACGCGCAGGTATGAGTGACAGAGACGGCGCTTTACAAAGCTGAACGAACTTTCCAAAAACTTGGTGCGCCAGCTCACTAATTACGTAACACACTTTCATACACAAACTGAGGGTTTGGACCCTTATCAATTGCTTTGAAAAAATCATCTGCTCAACAACGTGAAGAAAGCAATGAACGTGGTTGAACTGTCAACATGAAAGGCATTGCGATCGATTGCCTTTCTATGTGTGTTGCGCATTTTTTCCGCAGATATGCGGGGTAGTGTACTGTAATACTGTAGTGCTACAAGGGGGTTTTGGTAAACATTTTGTGGAGTCAGTCCAGGTACGCACGGGGCTCGTTTCACGCGCATTTGACGCGCTGGGATGCGGTCTGTTGGATGCTCGGCTCAACACCAATATTTGAAAATCCAGTGCGCGATAAAATCCCGCCGCGATATTTTTACTCCGTGCGTACGTGGACTCACAGAAATAGTTTTGAAAAAACAAGATGGTGTTGTTAGTTCCGATTTTGGCCACGCGGCACCCCTAATAATACCCTTGGGCAAAATACCCTTGTAGCGCTATACATGTTTTATGGAATGTGAGACATTCTGAAGGAAAATAAAGTCATTGTCATAGGTCTAACAATTTTACATTTCCAATGCAATATTGTTTGTTTACAAAGTTACTAAGTATTTTTTGTTATTACAGTATTTTTCGGTTCATCTATTTTTTTTTTTATTTCTCTATTCATTATTTTACTCTTTTTTGCATTGCACTTTTATTATTTTAAAATAAAATGTCTGCGTAAGTAAACGTCAGGAATTGTCAGATGCTTTAAAAATTCGCTATGAGAGGGCGATAACCCTGAACAGTGATCCTGGCTACCACCTTGATGACTGAATCATATTTTTACCACGGCATGAGCTATTATAACTCGTGCGGACATAAGATAGAACTAATCGGGACACGAGATACATTCCGTGACAACACGAGATACAACAAGTAAGACATCAAAGTTAAGTAACCAATTTTTTGTTAAGCACATTTTGACAAATATTTTCCAATATCTACTCAGTCATTACATGCCTCTGTTTACCCCATTTAGTATTAAGCTTCATTATAATCAAAGGCACAGGAATTTAATACTAATTAGCAAATACAATACTAAGATATGATTGATGTGCCTTTGTTTGTGGCGTAACTGTCGCCTAATAGTTGCGCGACAGTTGCCGATTTTATTTGTTGTCAAACTTTTGTCTATTTATAAAAACTTCGGAGTTTATAAATACTTAGTCCC